>CM033319.1:11266105-12761745 GCA_019359835.1 Pharus latifolius | reverse complement strand
TTCATGGATAACTGCGCGTATTAACCTCCTGACGGTTGATCTTCCACGTGGAGGAATCTTCGGGATACTTGGAATATTCTCGCCATAGGGGCAGCCGGACAAATGAACCCCAAGTACCCTGGTCGAAAGTACTCTGACCGCGGGATGTTGGCTGACCGCGCAACATCCTTCACATTCTGTCCGCGTATAGCATATGAACTCCTGACCGCGCGAAGCCTGCAGTCTGATCGCGCAAAGCCTGCGACCTCGAGTTGATGCTTCTCAAAATGACTTGAGTTCGCACCGCCGGGCACATGTCTGGCTCGAATCTGTCTTGAACCAACAATGCATTTATTTGAACTGACTCGGGTGTCAATCCTCGTCAGCTAGCCCCCAAATTTAAAGAAAACGAAGGGACGTGTTCACTTTAAATTTAAAGAAATGCATCGGATTATTAACCCGACTCTTCAAATCCTCCACTTAGTGTCGCACTAAGTAGGTCGGTTGGTTCCCCGAGACGGGCTCTGGGTATTGTGTGACAGGTAATGATGGCGCTGTTGAAATGTTTTTTAACCCGAGGTGAAATTGTAAATGCTTTTTAAGAACCCGAGGTGATTCAGAATGTGAACCGTCACCTTGGCGACTATAAATACCGGGTCTTTCGTTTTGCAAAGCTTCACAATTTCTTCTCACGGTTAAGTCCTTTCTAAAGTCACCTTCATCCTTCTCTTCATATACTTCTTGATGGCAGATCACAACATCATCGAGATTGAAAGTGATGAAGAGGAAGTTCTTAAGCAGGAGCCCCAAATGCCTGAAGATCCATCTCCTTCAAGGAAGAAATCCAAGGTTGACGAAGGATCTTCCATCAGAGCAAAGGTAGAAGATGAGCAATCATCTTTTCTTCCTTCAGCTTTCTTCTCTAGCACTCCTTGCTTTTGTTTGGGTGATCAATTTTCTAGCCAGCAAGCGGTGACTATTCGGCCAGAA
The DNA here is from genome assembly GCA_019359835.1 of Pharus latifolius. Lineage (NCBI taxonomy): Eukaryota > Viridiplantae > Streptophyta > Magnoliopsida > Poales > Poaceae > Pharus > Pharus latifolius. The sequence continues at coordinate 12,760,776 of CM033319.1, read as the reverse complement.
AATCCTCAACTTGTGTTGGGGAGGCCATCTTCTGGTGGGAAGGTTGTACTTCCTCCATCTGGTGATCGTCTGGTTTTATCGGATGATCAACTTCCCAGGATGGCTACATCAACGTGTCATGAACAGGGACAGGTAATAATCCTCCTCCCCTTTTGTTGATAGTTATAGTTTGCTCCACTAACTTTTGCAAATGTAGGAGATTGGAGGCCCCAGTGATCAGCCTTCTGCTGCTTCGTTTCTTCCTTCTGGACATAATCTTCTGGAGGAGAAGAATGCCCTGGAGAAGAAGACCGAAGAAATGTCTTCGGCGATTCTGCACCTGGCAGAATGTTTTGAACGATCCCGTGAAGAGGCGCACCAGTTCCATCGAGAGAGGGACCACGCTCAGCAACAGCGGGAACTCTCTGATTTGATTAGGAATAGTAGTGTGTACCTCTTGTTAGGGATGACGTTGATAGGCTTAGGTAAGTTGCTAGTTCTCTTGGGGTTGTCAGTGTAGATCCTACCGACAACAACATGTCTCTGGGAGAACTTTGCAAACTTCTTTCGGATCAGGTCGACACTTTGGTCGCCGGTATCCCTTTTATATGTAAAGAATGCAAGAAATAAGACTTTCTTTTATATGAGTATTCTTTACATCTTCTGTGTGAACATATGGCCATGAGTAATGCCTTCACGACCATTCATACACAGGGAAATTTCAGTTCTGCGATCAGAATCACACTTTTATAAAAATACCGCGACCAGCTCTGATACCGCGATCAAACTTAAAGCCGCGGTTAGAACTGAAACATACTGCGACCAGAATTGAGGTTCGATCAGACCGTCACTTCGATTAGAATCGGAGCTTAACCAAAAGCATGGTCTCGATCATACCACAACCCGGTCAAAATACATCCATACGTCCAAAAATTGAGTCGTATGATTTTTTCATAAAAATGTCCAAAGCATATAAAGGAAAAACGTCCTCTGAAAAGCACTGAAAACTTTTCAGGCCTTTTGCACTTTCAGTTTCTGAAACAAAGAAGTCTTTTTGTTTCAGATCCGATGCCTGAATACTTTAACGGGTCCGCCAGAGACAGTATCCATTATGGGAAATGAATGAATAAAATACTCAGTGGAACGTTTGAATGGAACGTTACTCACATTAATGCATCTCCTCGGGTCTATAAAAGGAGCAGGTGTCTTCCTGAAGAAGCCACTCAGCCAAAAACCCTCATCATTTCCGCCGCACAAAACCCTCATCCCTCTTCGTCTTCCCCAAAAATCGCCAACTTTTCCTTCAACTCTCCACCAAAAAATGGCGTCTTGGAGCCGATCCATCCATCATTCCGAGGAGAGTTTACTGGCATTGGAGAAGGAAGAGATCCTTTCTCCGCGGCTGCTAATCAATTGGCAGCCCACGGAGAAGGATCAAGAAACCCCGACCGTTCGAGAGGGCGAGTTGGTGGTTTTCGAAGAGTATTTGCACTGCGGGTTCCGATTCCTTGAAAGTCGGTTCTTGAAGGACATCCTCGAGCACTACGGGTTGGAGCTAATCAACCTCCACCCTAACGCAGTGTTGATTCTGGCGGTATTTCAACACCTGTGCGAGGCGTTCGTCGAAGTGTATCCCAGCGTGGATCTCTTCAGGCGATTTTACTTTTCGGCGTGGTCGAAGAGCGCCAACGCCGCCGGATGCATTTACTTCCGGCTAAGGGATAAAAAGGAGTATCCATTTCCACCCTTGAGAGACTCAGTGCACGGGTGGCACCAGAAATGGTTTTACTGCACCCCGCCAACCGAGAGCGGGCTGTGGTTTGAAAACTCGCGGCCGGAGAAGCCGAGCGAGTTGGACACTCTCCCGACGATGAACTCGGAGTTCATGAAGTACGCCGAGGTGATTCTTCACTTAGTCGGAGAAGGATTGACAGCACGCGACGTCATCCGAGACTTTGTGAAGAACCGGGTGAGTCCCCTGCGTGAAAGGGCTCATCCGGCTTGGGAGATCAAGTCCATGGCAGACAGCACCCTGGACTATAATGAAGGTATTCATTTCTGACACTGAAATCCTTTTGCCATTTCTGAAATGCATTGATTTGATTCGTGTCTGGGAACAGTCCTGTCCTCTGCCGAGATTGAGAGGCGGACTAACTACCTTCTCTGGGCGTACAACGCCGAGGTGGAAGGCCCCAGGGGATTGCCTCGTCCCCAAAGCTTGATTCACGCCGGTGACGACCTTAAACAGGAGCGCCAAAAGGTACATTTCCCACTTGGCCTCTGTTTTGTTAGTCTCATGGATGTCCAGCACTAATTCCATTGGAATGAGAACAGCTTCTAGGGAGGTTTGCTGAGGCGACGTTTCCCAGCGAGAACGTTGGTTCCCTGGGGAAGCCAACGATGAAATACGTGAAGAAGGTCTCCTCGAGACCTAGGACAAGGAATCCTGCCCCCAAGAAAGCAAGGCTAAATCTTGGGGAAGGGTCTTCACGAAGCGTTCCTCCTACCGCCAGAAAAACTGCGGTAAGATATCATGTCCCTCCAAACCTTCCAGGTGCGAACTGGAATTACTTCTTCGTCGTACAGGGAGAGGGGAGCGAGAAGGAGGAAGACGATGAAGTCCCTCTAGTTCACCGGAGGAGGAAGATTACGGGCTCTCCATCCGGTGATGCTCCAACTCATTCCGCCGAAACAACGGCCGCTGCATAGGCGGTTGTAGCAGACCCTGCGGCCACCGAAAACCTCGTGACCGCAGATAACACCCCAGCCCCTGAAGCCCCCGAGACTTCAGGGCCAGTTGCCTCCACTTCCCTGGTCGAAGGGATGACCGTGGTAAAATTCTCTCAGTCTCGTTTTCTTCAATTCCTCCTGTGCATTTGATAAATTGATGCTTATATAGGAAGAAGAGCTTCCCCCCGTGACTCCTGTGAGTCACAGGGAGGAAAATCCTCCGCCCCTGCGGATAGAAGTGGAGGTGGTAGCAGACCCTACTGCGGTCACAAACGAGGCGCCGGCTCCAGAAGTTCAAGAGCCATCCAGGCCCTTGGATGCAGCCCCGCTAACGGGACCGATTGCCCAGGTAAAGATTCTCCTCGTTAGTCTTTATTTTTCCTAGAAAAATGCTCACCGAAGAACATACCCAGGGGGGAGATACCTTGTTCTCCAAGAGGAAGATCAGGACGGACGGCAATTGTCCCCTTTCTCGAGGAGAGCCTCCCCTGAAATCTCAAAAGCTAATGGGATTTCAAATAAGGTAAGAACCTTTATCCTGATTATATTTAAATGATGGTCACAAACGGTGATTGTTTGATTCTTCTTTCCTTTGTCAGGCGAAAAGAAACAACATCCAGCCCTTCAACCACTCCGGGGGGGGTTGAAGTCGCTGCTGGTGCAGGAGCCTCCAGTGAGGAGCGCTCCGTCCCCTTGGTCCAGGAAGTCGTCCGGGCCGCTAGAGGAGAAACAGGCACGAGGACCCAGTCGCAACCAACGGCGACTGGGGCAGTGCCCAGCAGGCACTCCCACCACCTGCACCTGCTGTAGGCACCTCCAGGCCTTCAACGAGTCTTCCCGTTGGTCCGGAAGATGCCTCCTTACAGGAGTTTATGAAGGTATGATGAACTTCTCTCTGGGTGCCTGAATTGTACATAGGACACCTTTAACTCCCTTTTTTGCATCGCAGGAACTATCCCGGATGATGGCCCAATCGCGTGCTACGGTGGTGAGCATGGAGGCCATACAAAAAGAACGAGACAGCTTGCGCAGGTAAGGACCATTACTCTTCAACTTGTAAAGATACAAATTGGTTATGACCACTTCTTCTGTTTCATTACAGAAAAGTGGCATTGCTAGACAAAGAAGTGGCCACAGTCAAGCTTCATTCGCTCTCAGTGGTTAGGAACCAAGAGATCGAAAACAACAAACTGCGGTCACAACTTGCTGGTAAGTCGATTCCTGATTAGGAAGACTTGTCTTCATAACATGCGAGTAATATTTTCTCTTGTTGCAACGCAAGCAGGTCAAATAAAGCAACTTAGTCAGGACAATGAACTCCTCCAGGACCCTATCCGAACCTCCGAAAAGGCGATCGGAAAGCTGAGCCGTTCAGTCTTCGAAAAACTGAAGACAGTGGCTCATCTTCTAAAGGCTAATGTAGTCGAAACCACAAGAGACAATCTCAGCCAAGATGACTGGTATGCGCTAGTTATGGCCCAAGCGGAGTCACTTCTCGAGTATCTCCCTGAGGATACACAGGGATGAGAAGAAGCGATCAGAACCAGAGTTCAGTCAGCTGCTTCCGCCATCCTCAGCCGGGTTCGTCTTCACCATGGCCTAGATGCAGATCTGAATCCATTGGTGGGACCGGTTGAGGTCGAGAGTGAAGAACAACTAGTGGCTGTCATGGAGGAGATTAGTCCCCTTGTAGATAAGCTCCTGAATGAGTTTGGGATCGAATGATCCCTATACCTGTACAGAAACAGTTGTATACAATGCAATGCACATGGAAATTCATTTTTGAAAATGAATATATTTTTGTTTTATGTCGTTTCATATTATAAACATATCCCCCTAGCCCCCGCCTGTGATTGTAGATACTGAAGACTTAGTATTACAAACACAGGAGAAAAGTGAATATAACGACCAGGGGTGTGTGATCGAATCAACAATTATGATCACTATAATGCCTAACCTTGTTTGCAAACCAGCAGCCACTCAAATAACCAAAGACTTGCCAGAAAGCCCCGTGTACGTTGAGAAACGGCTTATTTAGGAGTGACGTATCTGAAAGTGGTCATGAGATCGGCCAGCGAATCCGACTAAGACATTGTAATGACCTAACCGCGGGCGACCAGCCCCCGAGCCGAATTCGCAGTGGATGGGCATAAAGGAAAATATTCATCGTATGAAAGCAAAACATTTTTGAAAAAATGCTAATTGAATAGGAAAAGGGGTTGAGTACTTACACGTAGAACTTGCGAAGTTGATCGATGTTCCAAGTATTGGACAAAATTTGACCATCCCCCATAGCTAACTGCGCGGATCCTGGTCGCGGTACCGAGACAACAGTGTAAGGGCCTTCCCACTTCGGGGAGAATTTGTTGCGATTAAACTGGTCTTGGATTTTTTGTAAAACCAGGTCGCCCACGTGAAGACTACGTGGTCGCACCCTTTTGCTGTGATACTTGCGTAAAGCTTGCAAGTATGCCGCGGACTTGACCGAAGCGCGATCACGCCTTTCTTCTAAGAGGATAAAATCTTGTGATCGCTGTTCGGACTGATTAACCTGTTCGAATTGTTCTGTCCGAACAGACCCAATACTGACTTCCATAGGCAATACAGCCTCGGCCCCATAGACCAGATGGAAGGGCGTCTCACCGGTGGCTCGACTAGAGGTAGTTCGTAGTGCCTATAGAACGGTATAGAGCTCGTCTGCCCAAGCTCCCGAGCGAGTCTTAAGGCGATCAAAAACACGTTTTTTAATGCCTTGTAGTATCTGCCCATTGGCCCGTTCTACAGCACCATTGCTTTGTGGATGTGCCACAGAAGCAAAGTACACTTTAGTTCCGATCTGATCGCAGTAGTCTAGGAAGAGACCGCTAGCGAACTGAGAACCATTGTCGGTGATAAGATGGCTTGGAACACCAAATCGAGCAACAATGTTCTTATGAAAGAACTTTTGTGCTGCTGATGCGGTAATATTTCGTACCGGTTTGGCTTCGATCCACTTTGTAAACGTGTCAATGGCTACGAACAGAAACTTGTACCCGTTGACCGCTTGTGACATAGGACCGACAATATCCATTCCCCAAACCACGAAAGGCCATGCGAGGGGAATGGTTTGTAACGCATAGGCAGGTTGATGAACCTGTCTTGCGTGGGACTGACACTGAGGACACGTTTTGACCATGTGCTTGGCATCATCGAGTGCCAAAGGCCAGTAGAATCCTTGTTGAAAAGCTTTTACGACCAGTGTCCGATATCACGCGTGTGCACCGCATACACCGTCATGTATTTCTTTCAAGAGGGATTTTCCTTCCTCCTGAGATATGCAATGCATGAATACTCCTTGAGTACCCTTTCTGTACAGAACCCCATCTATGAGCTTGTACAGACGCGCTTTTCGAATTAACCGATCGCTTTCGGTTTCATCCTCGGGTAGGGTCCCATGTTCGAGATAGACTCTCAATGGATGAGTCCAATCTTGTTCCTGACCGAGGTTGGTAACGGAGGCTATTACCGGATCATCGTCGACCGAAGTCATGATCGAAGGACGGTTCAAGTGTTCAATGAACACTCCTGCCGGAGCGGATGTGAGTGAGGACCCAATTTTGGATAATTGGTCTGCGAGAATGTTGTCCTTTCGCGGGATGTATTGGACTTCGAAATGACTGAAGTGTTTTTCCAATCTCCTCACTTCTCCCAGGTAATGAGCCATTGTCTCATCGGAGGTGCTGTACTCCTTGTTTACCTGGTTTATGACTATCTGTGAGTCTCCCCTCACCACTAACCGACGGACTCCGAGGAATTTTGCTGTCCGGAGCCCTGCAATAAGACCTTCATACTCTGCTGCGTTGTTGGTCGCAACAAAGTGTAGTTGGATGACATATTTAAGCTGTTCTCCCTGGGGCGTAACTAAGACCACTCCAGCCCCCGAGTGTTGAAAACTACGGGAGCCGTCAAAGTACATTGTCCAGTAATCGGGGCACTCCAATTCCTCTGGCATCTGCACGGGTGGCTCAGGGTTGGTCCATTCGACCACAAAGTCGGCCAAAACCTGAGACTTAACCGCCGTGCGGGGCGTGAAATGGATCTCGAAGGCACCGAGTTCGACCGCCCATTTGGCGATTCGACCAGATTTCTCTGAGTTTCGGACAATATCCCCCAAAGGAAAAGAGGAGGGTGCTGTGATCTTGTGCGCTTGGAAGTAGTGTCGTAGCTTACGAGAAGCCATCAGTAGCGCGTAAAGTATCTTCTGGACCTCTGGGTAATGCTCCTTAGGACCATGAAGTACCTCGCTCACATAGTAGACCGGTCTGTGTATTCTTTCCCTATCCGCGATCAGAACGGCGCTGACCGCGTGCGGTGTGGCCGCCAGATAAAGAAGCAATGGTTCTCCTTTGTCAGGAGACACCAATACTGGCGGACTGGATAGATATGTCTTTACCTCCTGAAACGCTTTTTCGGCTTCATCTGACCATGTAAAATTGTGATGCTTCCCGCAAGGCTTTGAAGAAAGGTAATCCCCTTTCGCCTAGTCGCGATATAAAACGACTCAAGGCCGCCATGCGACCAGCTAGGCGTTGAACATCTTTCATGGTCGAAGGCGACCTCATTTGTTCGATGGCCCTGATTTTCTCAGGATTAACTTCAATGCCCCTGGAACACACAAGGAAACTAAGAAGTTTTTCTGAAGAAACCCCGAAAGAACATTTCTCCGGGTTTAATTTTATTCCAAAGCGATTCAAATTACAGAAGGTTTCAGTGAGATCGTCCAAATGAGACAATCTCTTGGTACTTTTTACAACCAAGTCGTCTACATATGCTTCGAGATTACGCCCTATCTGGGAAAGAAAGGTCTTTTGCATCAAGCGCTGGTACGTGGAACTTGCGTTCTTGAGACCGAACGGCATTCTGATGTAGTAGTATGTGCCGAACGGGGTGATGAAGGCAGTTTTCTCTTCATCTTCTTTTGCCATACTAAGCGTCCAGAAAACTCATCAGTTCGCAACCCACAGTAGAGTCGACAAGCTGGTCGATGCGGGGAAGGGGAAAGTCATCCTTCGGACAGGCAGCGTTGAGGCTAGTGTAGTCGACGCACATGCGCCACTTGCCATTTGACTTGCGGATCATGACCGGATTGGCGAGCTATTCCGAGTGAGCAACTTCACAGATAAACCCGGCCTGTAGGAGTTTGTCCAACTCCTCTCAGATGGCTTCCTGTCGGTCAACAGCAAAACGCCTGAGCTTTTGCTTTATTGGTCGTTGTCCAGGTCGAATTGCTAACCTGTGCTCAATTACTTCCCTTGGGACACCGGGCATGTCGGACGGTTTCCACGCAAACACATCTGCATTAGCCTGGAGGAAAGCAATGAGATCGAGTTCCTATTTGTCATCCAGAGCTGATCCGACCCGAATTGTCTTGGATGGATCATCTGGGTACAAAGGAACCAGTTTGAGTTTCTCATCTGGTCGAGGAGCAACCTTGATCGCATCGGTGGCGACGGTGGCGACCTGGGCGTCCCGGAGGGGAAGTTGATCGACCATCTCCAGAGATAGCCGGTCGCACGTGAGTGCCACGTTGCGACTGCCTCGGACCGAGATGACACCTTTGGGGCCAGGCAATTTTCCGCACTGGTAAGCATAGTGCGTTGCCATCATGAATTTAGTGAGAGTTGGCCTGCCAAAGATTGCATTATAAGCCGAATCACAATCAATTACATCAAAAGTAACCAATTCCGTTCGGAAGTTATCTGGTTCTCCCAGTGTGACCGGGAGGACCACTTGTCCCAACGGCATCATAGAGGGGCCTGGGATTATCCCATAAAACAGATGGATTATGGGCTTAATCTTCGAACGAGGAATTTGCATCTCGTCGAGTGCCTTGACCAACAAAATGTCAAGGGAGCTCCCTCCGTCGATCAGGACCCTTTCAACTCTCGCGTTACTGATGATCGGGGTAATGACCAGAGGGAGCCTCAATGGTCGTGTTAACCCCGCCGGACAATCAGTGCGATATAATGTCAAAGGTGTATCTGACCAATGGGGGTATTGAGGTTCACCAAGGGATGTCTCCGTTTGGTTAACCTCTCGGTAAAAAGCCTTAAACTGCCTTTTGGAAATGAAAGAAGAAGAACCTCCAAAAATAACATTAATATGATTTTAAGGTACCTGGTAGGACATTTCCTCGTCTCCGTCGGCGTCCCTAAGTCCGCACGCCTGTTCTTTAGGTGGTAAGGTTGGCATTGGCCCAACTCCCTGGTAGAAATCCTCCAATTGCTTCAACCAACTCCTGCAGTTCTTGAGGTCGTGACCTGCGGAGTTGTGGAGTGGACACCACTTCTTGCCTTCCTACAGATTAGTTGACTTTTCTGGCTGGTCGGCACTACGACCACCAGAAGCATTTTTGTTTTTAAATGAAGGCTTGTTACCTTTGGTCGAAGGCGGCTTCTCTGCGACTGCGACCTCGCGGTATTGTCCAGAGCGGTTCCTCTTCGACTTTTTTGACTTCCCACCTGATGAAGATTCTGGCTTCTTGCTTGAATCTTCTTTCCTGGAGTCTTTGAAACCTGGTTGTGGTGGAAGGTCACCCTTGTCGACCATCCGGTTCCATTCGACTGCTTCGGCTGCGTCAGAGTATCGATCGGCCATGTCGAACAGATCGGCCACTGATCGAGGAGGGTGGATAAGCAAGTCTTCGGTAAATCTTTGGTATCGAACGGCATGTTTAAATGCCCTGATAACGGAGCCATCGGATATGTTCGGGATGGTATTCCTCACCCCGACAAATCTTTTGACAAACTGCCGAAGAGTTTCGGTTGAAGTTTGTCGTAGCCGATGAAAATCGTCCTCTTTACCCGGCTTTTGGTAACAGTTTTGGAAATTGCTGAGGATAGCATCGCACAGCATTTCCCAATTATAGATGGAACCTTTGGGCTGGTTAAACAGCCAAGTTCTAGTCGGTCCTGCAAGGACAGTTGGCATGTAGTTGGCCATGACCTTGTCATTGCCCCCCGCCGCTTGGATGGCAATAATATAGATTTGAAGGAAATCGGATGGGCTCTGAGTTCCATCAAACCTTTCAATGGCCCCCGGTCGAAACTTATCAGGCCAAACGACCGCTCTTAGGCCGGGCGAGAAAGTTTTACAACCGACGTAGGGACCGTGAACTGCCCTGTGACTCTCGACCGGGTTACGGGCGGCCTCACGCAACGGTGAAGTTACTCGCGGTCCCAAACGAGAGTGAACAGGAATCCGATCCCTACTACGAGACTCCTGCGTTCGCCGGTACTTGTCCTGTCGGGACGGTACGGGCGGTGGGTAACTTCGCCGGCCAGAACCAGAGTGGAGACACTCTCGTTCGCGGGAACGTGTTACCGAGCGGGAAGAGGCCATTGGGGTCGCCTCAGACGCGACCTCCTCCAGCCTTTCCGCCAAGATCCTGGTAAAGACTGGTTTCTGCGCATCCGTGACCGTAGGAGGAAAGTTACGCATGACTTCCGCGATAGATCGCAGTCGACCATGGGTGCTTCTCCTAGGGGCACCAGGTGTTACTGTTTCCTCATCCACCGGGAAACGCTCCGGTAGCAAAGAAGGGGTCTGGTCACGTTTGCGACCACGTGACCGTCGAGAAGAACTCGGAGCAGCATCGTAATGAGCCTGCGCATCTTGAAGAGCCTCTAGGGCAGTTCTGCGTAGTTCATTGTTTTGTTGCTCGAGATCTTCATCCTTCTGTTTGCGATCCCGTTCTTCCCTAACAGCCTGCTGATCAGGAGTTTCCTCTGACAAAGCAGCGAACTGTCTAGGGAGAGAAGTTGCCGATGGGGAAAACATCTCAGTTTGTTCCGAGTTAGACTCGAAATCAAAGAGACGGTGAAGGTTATCAGGGTCGAATCTCCCCGGGCTGATTTCTAGGTCAACATCATCCTTCCCCTCAGCGGGGTTGTATGATGGACCGGATTCATCCTCTAGCGCCTTAAGGACCTCTGTGGGTTCTGACTTTGCACTAGTCGCCCCCTGGTCGATGGACATGACCTGGAGAGAAGATTCCACCTCTGGAAGATTCTGGCCTTCAACCTCCTCCATCGGAACAGGATCACTTGGAGAAGGCATTGGAATGTGAGCATAATCCTTGAGATCGAAATCGTTCTCGGAATCATATGCTCCAGCCATGTTTCAGCGAACCTCCGGATTAAAATTAGGACGCCTTGAGAAAGGCCCCACGGTGGGCGCCAGCTGTCGACGATTCGGACTCAGAGTCCTCAGCCAAACTTATGCAAAATTTGTATTAGCGAGACCTTTCAAGATGACCCTCCGGGAAGGTATGTAGAAAAATGGAGAACAGGAGCACAGAGAAATTTATACAGGTTCGGGCCCTCGATGGTGGGAGTAATAGCCCTACGTCCTGTTGGGATTTCACTATGTGTGGTAAAGATTTACAAGATGGCAGGAAAAGACCTTCACAGGCGAAGGTTTTTCCTATGCAAGTGTACAGAAAGAAGCCCCAGGAGGCTTGTAAATATTATCTAATCTGGGCCGTAGACTTGGCCGTTTGAGTGGTTAAGATGGGTTATATCTCACTTATATTAGAGACGTTGATCTCCTCTTGATAGGTGGTTTGATCTTTCGATCCTTCGATCCCCCTTGTTTGATGCATCTTGCCACTCCTTTATACTGGTTGAAAGGGTGCCATGCCATAACTGCATCAAACAGTTGTTCGGACGGTTGGATGCGGTTTTTAGAGAACCGCTCATAACCTCTATGCAGGTTAAACACGTGTTATTCATGGATAACTACGCGTATTAACCTCCTGACGGTTGATCTTCCACGTGGAGGAATCTTCGGGATACTTGGAATATTCTCGCCATAGGGGCAGCCGGACAAATGAACCCCAAGTACCCTGGTCGAAAGTACTCTGACCGCGGGATGTTGGCTGACCGCGCAACATCCTTAACATTCTGTCCGCGTATAGCATACGAACTCCTGACCGCGCGAAGCCTGCAGTCTGATCGCGCAAAGCCTGCGACCTCGAGCTGATGCTTCTCAAAATGACTTGAGTTCGCACCGCCGGGCACATGTCTGGCTCGAATCTGTCTTGAACCAACAGTGCATTTATTTGAACTGACTCAGGTGTCAATCCTCGTCAGTGATTATTGATAAACTCTGAAATGGATGTTTCCTTAGTTGTGGGTTTAATATTGATGCATATGTAGAGGGGGAGCTCGGTGGTTGCATCAATCTTGTGCTAAGTCTAAATTAGAATGTCATGAGATAAATCCTGAAGTTTGATGGCTCCTTTTGAGGTTTTGATATCGATGAATATGCTGAGGGGGAGCTCATCATATTGGTCATCTGATCTGATTGCCAATATGACATTTGTAGTATAGATCGTGTGCGTATTTCCTTATCATATACAAATATATATGATTGTGTATTTCATCTCACACTCATCTGTTGTTTGTTGAAAAAGGTTTTGTCATCTCACCAGAAAGAGAAATTATTGAGTTAACTCCTGTGTGGAGTAATTTCTCTGGTGGTGATTAATGACAACTTATATATGAGACTAACGTTGTGCATAAAATGTACATGCTGTAGTCTCAGAATGGTTGCGAGATGAAAGCAAGCAAGGGCGTGAAGAGGATGATGCCGATATGAGTCATCTCGAGCAAGGTCAAATCTAGCGAGGTCGAGCTCTGCGAGGACTAGCTTCGAGTAGTTGAGCTTCATGAGGTTGAGCTTCATAGAAGATAAAATCCAAGATTAAAGATTGTTTTCTTAGGATTTTACCGGTCTCGGTGTTTGGAGATAGACCGGGTTGATAGGATTCTTTTTGCTAGTTTGACCGTAATATTAAGAGGGGTCGAAAACTAGTAGCTTGAATCTATCTAGAGTGGAAGCTCAAATGCATTTATATCATCTTGCACTAGTGTTTTATCGCCTCTTGCATTGCTAAAGAGTCTAAGTATAGTTTGTGGTGCATTAGAGAAAATACTTTGAAAACTGCACTTAGTCTTGATCGCCAGCTATTTAAATTGGTTTATATTCTAGAGCTGGTCGTAATCATATTTACACATTCTGATCGTAACCTTGTTTGGAGCATGGTCGTGGTCGTGTCGCCCCTTTGGCGGTTTTCTGTTTAGGGTTTGGTCGTGATCGTAGGAGTTCGAGCTGGTCGTACCAGTCTTCGACTCGCTTGCGTACACTCGACCAAATTCACTCAACCGCCTATTTTTGACCGGATGTTCGACCTGTGTGGTCATAGTCGTTGCTGAGTGTCAGCAAACATATCCGCGAGAAAATAGACAAATTGCATTTAGAAATGACATTTGTGTCGGACATTTTGGCAGTAGGAAGGTTTTTGAATTTCCTAAAAATATCTAGGCCTATCTAGGTCTTTATCCTGTGAAAAAATTATAGCCCTCTGAGTTATCTTTCCAACAAGCCAAAAACCACCTCAATCGGATCTCTAGATCAAAAGTTATGCTTATTTTACTATCAATGTGCATTGGTCGAACTTTGTTCTGCCTGTACAAATTTTTTCAGCTTTGTGTAAAATGAAACCAGAGACGTTTGCATCTGTCCGGGGGCTTTTGTCCAAGGTAGGCCAGACATTGTCTGCTGTGGCTGGACTGACCAGACAAATATGTTTGTCCGGAGGCTTTTGTCCGGGATGGGCCGGACTTTGTCTGGCATGGCTGGACATTGTCCGGCCTTTACAAAAAAATCCCCAACGGTAAGTTTGCAACGGTCAATATTTCAGTTGATAAGCTAGCCAACACATTGCATATGAGATATTGCATCTAGATGCTAGAATTTGAGACAAAATCCTTAGTGGATTTGAGAGAGAGCATTTGGGAGAGATTGTGAGTGTTCAGTGCACTTCATCTCCATTTGCATGGTAGTGCTAGAGTGTTGAGCATTCATTTGCATCTTTGAGCTTCTAGAACGAGATTCATTCAAGCGAAAGCGCATCTGACTTGTTACTCTTGGCGATCGCCTTCGCCTAGACGGTGTCGAAGGAGAGTCGCGATCTCTCCATTGAAGTTTGTCGGAGAGGCTGAAAAAAGCTTGTGAAGAGTTTGGTGCTTGCTTATCCGGTGTGGAGAAGGAGCAACCTTAGTGAAATATCCTTCGTGGATATATAAGCGAAACTCACGTGTGAGCGCTTCAACAAGAAGTAGAGGAGACCGGGTGAGTCACCGAGACCTCGGTAATAATCATTGTGTCAATTGTCTCTCTTTTGTATATCTTGTATTCATTTTGACACAAATTGCTAAATTTATCATTGTTGCATTGGTTTCATAATTACCTTGAAAAAATTGTTTACATTACTCTAGTTGCAAGTTGAATTGTATTTTCATATTGATTGATTGCAACTAGTTGTTAGATTGTTAATAAGCCTAATTGCAATATCTAACTTTCATAATCATCTAGTTAAAATTGTTTAGTGGGAAAGAAATTTTAAAAGCCTCCTATTCATCCCCTCTCTAGTCGGCATCCTTGATCCTACACACAAAACTTGTCGTCTCAGTACTAGACTGGTCGTGATTGTATTTGCACACACTAGTCGTATCAGTAACTGAAATTGGTCGTAATCATATCGAGTCAAATTGGTTGTACCAGTATTATAACTGGTCGTGGTCATAGTTGTACTGTGTTGACTGTTCATATGAATACTCGAGTAAGGATATTCGACCAGTACTCCACTCGAAATGAAGTTATTCGACCACTAGCCATTCGACCAGATATTCAACCAGCGGCTCAGACTTGGTCGAGGTTGATCTTGGTCAATCAAAACTGGTCGAAAGTATGCTGACAGTCAGCATGAATGTCAGTCTGAATGCGGACATTTGTCTAGAGAGACATGTTTTTTAAGCCAAAAATGTTTGTACTATGCTGACTGTCCGCATATATATCTGCGTGGGTGCGGACATTTATGTTGGACATTTTGGCAACAGGAGCATTTTTGAATTTTTTAGAAATATATAGGTTGATCTAGGTCTCATTTATATTGACAAAATTATAGCCCCTTGAGTTATCTTTCCAACAAGCCCAAAAACAGCTCATTCGGATCTCCAAATCAAAATTTATACTTGTTTTACTGACAGGTGCACAGATTCATGCGGACTGTCCGCATGGGACACTGACTGTCAGCATGAATGTCAGAGTGAGTGCGGACATTTCTCTAGAGATGCATGTTTTTGAGCCAAATTTTTTTGTTCTATGCTGATTGTCAGTGTGACAACGCTGACTGTCAGCACATGTGTTGACAAAAATTTCAACGGCTACTGACTGTGTCATAATTAGCCGTTTGAGGTTGATGCTGACCGTTAATCTTTGAGGCTGACTGTCAGCATGTACTGACAATTTTTTTGCATGACCAGAACGGCTAGTTGAGAGGCTTGAGCTGTATATATGTGTTGTAAGCATGAATTAGAAATATCTTTGGCATCTTATTTCATTTTCCTTGCAAAATCATTGCGTTTTTGAGCATACAAGTTATATTGGTAAAAAGATTGGCCTGATTGCTTGACTTAGAGCATTTGTGAGAGGCTAAGAGTGCTTAGTGCACATCACCCATCGTTGTGCAAGATAGTGCTAGAGTGTGGGCATTCATCTGCATCATTTGAGCTTCTAGCAATCGATTTATTCAAGTAAAGGTATACGACTTATTACTCTTGGCGATCGCCATCGTCTAGACGGTCATTGGAGGAGAGTCACGATCTCTCAGTTGGAGTTTGTCAGAGAGGCCGACAAAGACTTGTGAAAGGCATTAGTACTCGCCTATCCAGAGTAGAGAAAGAGCAATCCGAGTGGAGATATCCTTCGTGGATATAAAAGCGAGACTCACGCGTGAGCGCTTCAACAAGGAGTAGGGGAAACCGAGCGAGTCTCTAAGACCTCGGTAAAAATTATTGTGTCACTTAGTTTCTCTCTTGCACACTTTATATTTGCCTTGACTTATTTGCTTCCGCTTACTCTTACTCTTTGTTGCATATTGATTTCATTTTCTATCTTGTTGAATGCAACTTAATCTTAGATAGTTTTAGACCCTTTTATGAAAACTTGGTTTTCCTTCATATCTTGCAAAAATTGTTTTAGTCGAAAAGTTTTTAAAGCCTCCTATTCAATCCTCCCTCTAGTCAGTATCCTCGATCCTACAGACACTTCCACTTTCACCATGACGAATAGTTATAGCACGATCTCCAAGAACCGCTAGGATAACCACAAGTAATAGGGCAACTGGTGATAACTGCCTCAGGCAAAACCGACTTTGTACATCTATAAGTAGGGAATTCTTGTAAAGGTCAAATAAAATTCATTAAAGATAGATAACACAAAACGTAAGGTTTTTACTCATTCCATCAAGGGTCTAAACATGTATAAAAAATCTTGTGCCCCTTCATCGTCCTGATAATTTTTTTCTCTCATAAGTCCGACAGTCAACTTTCCGATAGTCAACAAGTTTTTATTGAAAAACCATAAAGCACACACAACTGATTCTACTCCATTCTCTGAAGCAAATGTGGCAACATATAACCATAATAATCAAAACAGACGTCACGGTCGTGGCTGTGGTGGTGGCCGCGATCATGACCACGGACGTGGCCGTGGATATTGATATGGATGTGGTCGTGGTAATTATGGTGTTCATTTTAAGAACAAAACTGATCACCATAAGAGGCAAGAAAAGAGAGAGAAAGAAAAAGGTGAAAATTATAAAGCTGTTGCAGAAATATTTGCTATCATTGTGGAGGAAAAAATCATTTGTCTTGTATTTGTCATACACCCAAACATCTTGTGGAACTTTATCAAGCATCACTTCAAAACAAACAAAAAAAAGATAGAGACAAATTTTACTTGCAGCAATAGAAATGGTGATGATGATCTTCTTGACATAACTCAACCCGAAATTGATGGCCATATTGGTGTGACTCATTTAGATGTTATTGATTTCTTTGTCTAAGAATAAATATTTATATGTTGTTATTTTGTTTTTCTTACAATAAATGTTTACATGTTGTTGTTTTCTTTATCTTGTAATGAGTTATTTTCTATTTCGATAAAACTTGTAGTAAGTTTTTAAGGTTGTGATATTTGAATGTCTAATAAATTTTATAATAATATGTTTTCTTTTGGAGTGAATGAATAATCCTATGGCTTAACTAGCGATGAATAGTGAAAATATATGTCTCATTGATAGTGCAACAACACATATCATACGCAAGAATAACAAATATTTTTCTTTCATAGTAACACAAGAGGCAAATTTTATACTATATCTGAGAGTACAAAATTAATAAAGAGCTGCAGAAGAGCTACTATATTATTACCTGGTGGGACAAAACAATATATAATGAGGCACTATATTCTCTAAAGTCTGAAAAAAAACTTATTGAGTTTTAGAGATATCCATTGAAATTGGTATCATATTGAGAAAATATGTGAACAAAATATATAGTACCTTAATATTACAAACATGGCATATGGTACAAAGTATGTGTTAGAAAAATTACACATATTATCCTCTAGTTTGTACTATACAAAGATCAATAAAATTGAATCACATAAGATCATCAACCAAAAGTTTATAAATCATGACAACTTCATCACCGGTTGGGCCATCCCGGGTCAATAATGATGCAAAAAATTATTGATAATTCAGGTAGACATTCATTGAAAAACCAGAAGATTTTTCAATCGAATGATTTCTTATGTGTGGTTTAATCTCAAGAAAAATTAATTATGAAACCCTCGCTGGCTAAACTTGGGACTAAATCCCTTACTTTTTTGCAACACATACAAGGAGATATATGTGGACCCATCTATCTGTTGAAATACGAGTAGACTATGTGTCGACGATTCGGACTCAGGGTGCTTAACCGAACTTATGCACAATTTGTAAATAGTGAGACATTTCAGGGTGACCCTCCAGGAAGGTATGTAGAATTATGGAGAACTAGAGCACAGAGGAGTTTATACAGGTTCGGGCCCTCGATGGTGGGAGTAATAGCCCTACGTCCTGTTGGGATTGCACTATGTGTAGTAAAGAGTTACAAAGTGACGGGAAAAGAGCTTCACAAGCGAAGATTTTTCCTATATGAGTGTACAAAATGAAGCCTAAAAGGCTTATGGAAGCTATCTAATATAAGCCGTAGTCTTGGCTGTTTGATTCTTCAAATGAGATGTGTTGTATCTCGTGATCCTTTGATCTCTCGATCCTCCTGTTTGATACACCATGCCGCCCTTTTATACTGGTCGAAAGGGCGCCAAATCGTAACAACATCAAACAGTTGCTTGGGTGCGGTTTAGAGAAACGCTCTTAACTCCCACGCAGGTTTAACACGTGTTATTTGTGGATAACTACACGTATTAACCTCCTGACGGTTGTTCTTCTACGTGGAAGAATCTTCAGGATACTTGGGATATTCTTGTTACAGGGACAGAATATTCCCACGTTCCCTGGTCGAAAGAGTTCTGACCGCGTGATGTTGGCTGACCGCGCAACATCTTCAGCCTTCTGTCCGCGCACAACATACGGACTCTTGACCGCGCACTAGCTGCGGTCTGATCGCGTAAGGACTGCGACCTCGGGCTGGTACTCCTCAGAATGACTTGAGTTCACACCGCCAGGCACGTGTCTGGTTCAAATCTATCCTGAACCAGTTGTTGTCGTGGTATTGTGAATACCCCGGCAGGTTTTGTGAATGATCCTAGCGAAGATTACGCGACGCGGGTTGACCGGATGACCGGTCCTCCCCCGCCGGACAAGCACAAGAAATGACACACGGGTTTATACAGGTTCGGGTCCCGGTGGGGGCCCTAGTCCTGTCGACGCGCTCTCAACCGAAGTCGGCTGGGGAGGCTCTCTCCGGGGGAGAGGCTTCCGGAGCACGTCTGTGAGTTTAGCTATTCCAATAAAAGAGAACCGATCCTTTACAACAAAGGGGTACAAGGGCTATTTATAGCCCCAAAAAGAAGCAAAAAACCTAAACTACCCCGGAAGCCACTGTCGGATTGAGGGGTAGGACCGTCCTTCTTCCAGTCAAACGCCTTGGATGCTTGACAGGTGGTCGCTAGTTCCCGAGGCGCTCCTCGCGTGACCTGCACGTGACAAACAGTTCGAGGCTTTACCTTTAGAAGGGCGATGAGGCCCGGGACGGCGCCGGAGGCCACGTCTCGGGGGCCAAAAGGCGGCGCCCAGGGAGGCCCCGGAGGCCACGTCCCCGGGCCAATGGCGGCGGCCGGGGCAGTGCCGGAGGCCACGTCCCGGGAGCCAAATGGCGGCGCCCGGGAGGGCACCGGAGGCCACGTCCCGGGGGCCAAATGGCGGCGCCAGGGGGGGCACCGGAGGCCACGTCCCCAGGCAAACGGCGGTGCCCGGGACGGCACCGGAGGCCATGTCCCGGGAGCCAAATGGCGGCGCTTGGGGGGGCACCGGAGGTCAGGTCCCAGGGGCCAAATGGCGGCGCCCGGGGAGGGGCCGGAGGCCACGTCCCCGGGCAAACTTAAGTGGAACGTTTGAGTGGAACGTTACTCACATTAATGCGCCTCCTCGGGTCTATAAAAAGAAAAGTTAGCTTCTTGAGGAAGCCACACAGCCAAAAACCCTTCCTCAATACTTCCACCGCACAAAACCCTCATTCTTCTCAGTCTCCGTCTTCCCCAAAGTTGCCAACTTTCCTCCCGATTTCTCACAAGAAATGGCATCCTGGAGCAGATCAATCCACCACTCCGAGGAGAGTCTGCTGGCGCTAGAGAAGGAGGAGATCCTTCCTCCGCGGCTGCTAATCAACTGGCGGCCCGCGGAGAAGAACCAAGAAACCCCAGTCGTCGGAGATGGCGAACTAGTGGTTTTCGAGGAATACATGTGCTACGGGTTCCGATTCCCCAAGAGTCGGTTCCTCAAAGACATCCTCGAGCATTATGGGTTGGAGTTGATCAACCTCCACCCAAATGCGGTCCTGATTCTGGCGGTGTTCCAGCATCTATGCGAAGCATACATCAAAGTGTATCCCAACGTGGATCTCTTCCGGCGCTTCTACTACTCGACGTGGTCGAAGAGCGCCAACGCCGCCGGATGTATCTACTTCCGGCTAAGGGAGAAGAAGGAGTATCCCTTCCCACCCCTGCGGGATTTGGTGCACGGGTGGCACTAGAAGTGGTTCTACTGCACCTCTCCGTCTGAGAGCGGGTTGTGGTTCGAGAACTCACAGCCAGAGAAGCCGAGCGAGTTGGACTCCCCCCCGGCGATGAACGCTGAGTTCATGAATCACGCCGAGGTAATTCTTCACCTAGTCCAACAGGGACTAACGGCTCGCGACGTCATCCGCGACTTTGTGAAGAACCGAGTGAGCCCCCTGCGTGAAAGGGCTCATCCGGCTTGTGAGATTAAGTCCATGGCAGACAATACCCTGGACTATAACGAAGGTATGTGATTTCGACACCGAAACCCCATATTCTTGTTATATGTTTTCTGACTAATCTTCTGGGAACAGTCCTGCCTTCCTCCGAGGTCGAGAGGCAGACAAATTATCTCCTCAGGGCCTACAACGCTGATGTAGAGGGCCCCAAGGGATCGCCTCGCCCCCAGAGCTTGGTTCACACCGGCGACGACCTCAAACAGGAGCGCCGAAAGGTATGTCATCTTCCACTCGGCTCCTATTCGCAGGTCTTATGTATGCCCAGTGCTGACGAATTCGTCGGAACGAAACAGCTCTTGGGGAGATTCGCCGAGGCGACATTCCTGAGTGAGAACGTCAGTTCCCTGGGAAAGCCGATGATGAAAAACGTGAAGAAGATCTCCTCAAAGCCCAGGACGAGGAATCCTGCCCCCAAGAAACCCAAGCAAGATCTTGGGGAAGGGTCTTCACGGAGCGTTCCTCCTACCGCAAGGAAGACCGCGGTAAGATATCACGTACCCCCCGTTCTTCCAGGTACAAAATGGAATCATTTCTTCATCGTAGAGGGCGAGAGGAGCGAGAGGAGCGAGGAAGATGATATCCCCCTGATCCGCCGGATGAGGAAGATAGCGGACTCTCCGTCCGGCGACACTCCACCTCGTCCCGCAGAAACAGAAGTAACTGCAGTGGACCCCACAGCCACCGAAAGTCCCGTGGTCGCGGGCGAGATCCCTGGTCCCGAAGCCCCCGAGGCTTCAGGGTCAGTTGTTTCTGCTTCACTGACCGAAGGGGTGACCACGGTAAGATTCCCTCATGGTCTTATCTTCTCAATTTCCTCTGTACACGTGTTTATCCAATTAACACTTATACAGGGCGAAGAACTTCCCCCTGCAACTCCTGTAAGTCCCAGGGAGGAAAATCCTCCACTCCTGAGGACAGGAGAGGAGGTGTTCGAACAAGATCCCGCGAGAGTCACGGATGAAGAGCCGGCTCCAGAGGTCCAGGAGCCACCCAGGCCTTCGGACATAACCCTGCCAACCGGACAGGTTGCACAAGTATGAGTTCTTACCACAATTCTTTATCATCCCTTATGAATGTACTTATAGGAGGACATATATAGGGGGAAAAAAGCCTGTTCATAAAGAGGAAGTCTAGGACAGACAGTGACTGTCCCCTTTCTCAGGGAGAGCCTCCCCTGAAATCCCAAAAGCTGATGGGATTTCAAATAAGGTAAGAACCCTTATTCTAGTTATACTAGATTGGATTGTGACGATCATCAACGTAATCGTCAGTTCCTCTTTTCTTGGCAGGCGAAAAGAGGTAGCACTGAGCCCTTCAGCCGCCCCGGGGAGGGTTGAAGTTGCTACTGGTGCCGGAGCCTCCAGTGAGGAGCGCTCTGTCCCTCTGGTCCGGGAAGCCGTCCGGACCGTCGGGGATGAGTCGGGGGCGGAGACCCAGCCGCAGACCACAGAACCTACGACTGAGGCCCAGCAGGCACATCCCCCTGCTGCTCCTGTCGAGGCCGTGACAGATCCCTCGCCCAGACCTCCCGCCATCCCGGAGGACATTTCATTCCGGGAGTATACAGAGGTATGATGAACTTCTTTTTTGGTACCTGAATTGTGCATAGGACACCTTTGACTTCTCTTTGTATCACAGGAATTATCCCGTGTATCGGCCAGATCGATCGCTATGGTGGCGAGCATCAAGGCCGTACAAAAAGAAAGAGATAGCTTGCGCAGGTAAGGATCCATACCCTCCAATTTGTATAGATACAAATTTGTTATGACAACCATTTCTTCTGTCACAGAGAGGTTGCATCTCTGAAGAGGGAGCTGGCCGCGACCAAGCTCATGTCGATCTCTGTGGTTTCGAAGCAAGAGGTCGAGCTTAATAAGCTGCGGTCAGAACTCTCTGGTAAGCCGATTCCCGACTAGGAAGACTTGAATTCATAATTTGTGAGTAACATCCTTCTTACTGCAGTGCAAGCAAGTCAAATAAAACGACTTGGTCAGGACAAGGCGATCCTCCAGCGCTCCATTAACTCCACCCAAAAGGCGAACAGAGAGCTGAGCCAATCCATCTTTGAAAAGCTAAAGATGGTGGCCCGTCTCCTGAGGGCTGATGTGGTTGAGACCACAAAGGATGACCTCAGTTCGAGTGACTGGTCTACACTAGTCATGGCCCAAGCGGAGTCACTTCTCGAGTATCTTCCTGAAGATACACGGCGACGGGAAGAGGCGATCAGAACCAGGGCTCGATCAGCGGCCTCCGCCATTCTCTGCCGGTTTCGTCTCCACCATGGCCCAGATACGGATCTGAATCCACTGGTGGGACCGGTAGAGATCGAGAGTGAAGAACAACTGGAGTCGATCATGGAGGAGATCACCCCCCTTGTAGATAAACTCCTGACCGAGCTCGGGATTGCATAATCCCTACAACTGTACAGATATGACATGTAGAATGCAATGAATGTACAAATTGTTTTTTGAAAGAAAATAAATATATTCTTTTTTTTGTTATTTCATATTACAAGCATATCCCCCTAGCCCCCGCCTGTGATTATAGATACTGAAGGCTTAGTATTATAAACACAGGAGGAATACAAGTGCAACGACCAGGGGTGTGCGATCGGACCAGCAATTATGATCAATGTAACGCCTAACTTTGTTGCAAACCAGCAACCACTCAGGTGACCAAGGACTTACCAGAAAGTCCCTTATGCGTTGAGAAACGGCTTATTTAGGAGTGACTTATCTGGAAGTGGTCATGAGATCGGCCAACGAATCCAATTAGAACGTTGTAATGATCTAACCGCCGGCGACCAGCCCCTGAGTCAAATTCGTAACACATGGGCATGAAGGGAAATGTTCATCGTATGAAACCAAAAGACTTTTTGTTTATGAAAAAATGCTAATTGAACAGGAAAAGGGATTGAGTACTTACACGTAGAAATTGCGTAGTTGATCGATGTTCCATGTATTGGACAGAATTCGACCATCCTCCATGGTTAATCGCGCTGATCCTGGTCGCGGCACTGAGACAACAGTGTAAGGGTCTTCCCACTTCGGGGAGAATTTGTTGCGATTAGACTGGTCTTGAATTTTTCATAAAACTAGGTCGCCCACGTTAAGACTACGTGGTCGCACCCTTTTGTTATGGTACTTGTGCAAAGCTTGCAAGTATGCCGCGGACTTGATCAAAGCACGATCACGCCTTTCTTCTAAGAGGATGAGATCCTGAGATCGCTGTTCGGCCTAATCAACTAGTTCGAATTGCTCTGTCCGGACAGATCCAATACTAACTTCCAAAGGCAGCACAGCCTCGGCCCCATAGACCAGATGGAAGGGCGTCTCACCGGTGGCTAGACTAGAGGTAGTTCGCAGTGCCCATAGAATGGTGTAGAGCTCGTCTGCACAAGCCCCTGAGCGAGTCTTAAGGCGATCAAAAACACGCTTCTTGATGCCTTGCAGTATCTGCCCGTTGGCCCGTTCCACGGCACCATTGCTCTGTGGATGCGCCACAGAGGCAAAGCACACCTTGGTCCCAATCTGATCGCAATAGTCTAGAAAAAGACCACTGGCAAACTGAGAACCATTGTCTGTGATGAGACGGTTTGGAACACCGAATCGAGCAACAATGTTCTTATGGAAGAACTTTTGTGCTACTGATGCGGTAATATTTCGTACCAGTTCGGCCTCAATCCACTTTGTAAACGTGTCAATGGCTACGAACAGAAACTTGTACCCATTGACCGCTTGTGGCATAGGACCAACTATATCCATCCCCCAGACTGCAAAAGGCCATGTGAGGGGAATGGTTTGTAATGCATAGGCAGGTTTATGAACCTGTCTCGCATGGAACTGACACTGAGGACACATTTTGACCACGCGCTTGGCATCATCGAGTGCCGAAGGCCAGTAGAATCCCTGTCGAAAAGCTTTTCCGACCAGTGTGCGATATGACGCGTGCGCACCGCATACACCGTCATGTATTTCTTTCAAGAGGGATTTTCCTTCCTCCTGAGATATGCAGCGCATGAATACTCCTTGAGTACCCTTTCTATACAAAACTCCCTCTATGAGCTTGTACAGACGCGCTTTTCGAATCAACCGATCGCTTTCGGTTTCATCCTCGGGTAGGGTCCCATGTTCAAGATAGACTCTCAATGGATGAGTCCAATCCTGTTCCTGACCGAGGTTGGTAACGCAGGCTGTTACCAGATCATCCTCGACCGAAGTCATGATCGAAGGACGGTTAAAGTGTTCAATGAACACTCCTGCCGGAGCGGATGTGCCTGACGACCCAATTTTGGATAATTGGTCGGCGAGAATATTGTCCTTTCGAAGGATGTATTAGACTTCGAAATGACTGAAGTGTTTTTCCAATCTCCTCACTTCCCCCAGGTAATGAGCCATTGTCTCATCGGAGGTACTGTACTCCTTGTTTACATGGTTTACAACCAGCTTTGAGTCTCTCCTCACCACTAATTGATGGACTCCGAGGAATTTTGCTGCTCGGAGCCCTGCAAGAAGACCTTCATACTTTGCTGCGTTGTTGGTCGCAACAAAGTGTAGTTGGATGACATACTTAAGCTGTTCGCCCTGAGGCGTAACTAAGACCACTCCAGCCCCCGAGTTTTGAAAACTACAGGAGCCGTCAAAGTACATTGTCCAGTGATCGGGGCATTCCAATTCCTCGGACACCTACACGGGTGGCTCAGGGTTGGTCCATTCGACCACAAATTCGGCCAAAACCTGAGACTTAACCGCCGTGCGGGGCGTGAAATGGATCTCAAAAGCACCAAGCTTGACCGCCCATTTGGCGATTCGACCAGATTTCTCTGGATTTCGGACATGTCGTGGTATTGCGGATACCCCGGCAGGTTCGGATGTGCGCAGCACAAGTACAGTGGCGCGAGCAGACCGAGTTATTGGTCTCCTCCCGCCGGGCAACACAGAAAGTGACACAGTGGTTTATACAGGTTCGGGTCCCAGTGGGGGCCCTAGTCCTGTTGGCTCTCTCCGGACGTGAGTCCGCTGGGGAGGTGAGCTCTCGGGGAGAGGTCTCCAAGAGAACCGAATGTTGAGTTAATATATATGAATTGGAATCCCTGAAAAAGGGTACAAGAGGGGTATATATAGCCCCCAAGAAATGCAAAAGACGAAAATGCCCTCGCTGCGACCGTTGGATGGAAGGGCGAAGACGTCCTTTGGCCTGACGGACGGCCTGGATGCTCGACACGTGGCGCCACGGGCTTCCTAGAGGCCCCACGGTCAGCAACAGCTCTCCATGAGCCCGGAGGCTCTCCGGGCCTCATCGGGGTCTCGAAGACCCTCCGGATCTCCCCAGGGCTACGGAGACCCTCCGGATCTCACCGGGTGTCACCGGGGTCCCGGAGACCCTCCGGATCTCACCGGATTCCCAGAGACCCTCCGGATCTCACCGGGGACTCCTTGGGACTTCGTGGGACCGCTGGGGATTCCCCCAACAGGAGCCCCCCAGGCCCTCGGGGGCTCTTGGTGCCTCCGATGGGTATGTGAATCTCCAAACTGTGACGCTTCGTATTCCATGAAGTCCTTTACGCTCCCGGTGGCGCTTCGGCTTCCTAACTGCTCCTCCGCGGGACGCGTCTATCCGCGAACCGACGCATCGTTTTGATGCGCCCGCGCCCGCGTCGGTTCGTTTTGCGCGTGACGGTTCAGCTCCGCGGCTCTGATGGCTTTGTGGACACGTGTCGGGCATCCGGGCCCTCCCCATCGCCTATAAATAGGGGGGAGGGGCCCTCAATTTGAGCATGCCCACAAGCCCTCGAAATCCCACAAACTCCAGTCATCTCTCGGTGATTTCCGGTGGTTTCCGGTGACCTCGTCCGGAAGCGCCCGGTAGTTCCCGGTAGTTTCCGGTGACTTTGCCCGGAGACGCCCGGTAGTTTCCGGTGACTTTTGTCCGGAAACGCCCGGTGGTTCCCGGTAACTTCCAGTGGTTCCCGGTAAGTTCTGGTGATTTCCGGTAATTTCCGGTAAATTCTTCGAAGTTCGTCCCTGATGGCGCCGAAGAGTCGCGCCAAGGTCTCCGAGCTGCCCGCGGAGGAGGTGACCTCTGATTTCCTCGGGGCCACCGAGTTTTCCTCGGGGGCCCTTGAGGCGAGCGCGGCTACTTTCAGGCGGGAGACATCAGGATCCCTGCCCCGACGGAGCAGGTGCCGAGCCCCCGGGACGGGGAGGTGGTGGCTTTCGAGGCCTTCGTGGAGGCCGGCCTTCGGCTTCCAGTGCACCCGCTGCTACGTGACTTCCTGCAGGTATACGGCCTTGCGCTCAACCACCTCACTCCGAACACCCTTGTTCGGATGGGTTTGTTCATATGGTTGTGCGAGACGACCGCCGTGACGCCCACCATGCGGCTCCTCCGGTACTTCTACGAGCCGGCGGCGAGGGGCCCGGTGGTGAGGAGGGGCGGCCCTAGGTCGGCCTTCGGCTCCATCATGATCCAGCTGACCCCGGGTCGCGTCGACGAGTACTTGGTGCTGACCTCCCGGGACCACTAGGGGGACTGGCTCCGGCATTGGTTCTACCTCCGGGTAGGAGACCCGGGGTGACCTACTCTCGGGAGCCATCGACGTACTCGCGATCTAGTGGCCCGGTGGCTCCCGAGTGGACCGTGGCGGAGATGAGTCTCCTTTCTGCGATGGCGGAGGCTCGATCCCGGTGGTCTATGCGGGATCTCGCGGAGGAGATGGCCCTCCTCCGAGTGGCACCGTTCCACACCCGTAGAGGGAGGGGAATGTCGCCGGCGCACAGACCACCCCGGATGGCGGTGGCGGACCGTAAGTATTCGGAGTCTTTCTCCCCTCCGGGGAATTTTTTCTAACATTTGCCTCATTTTTTGCTCTTGCAGTCAGGTCCTATGGTCGGGCCAAGGAGGTCGCGGCGACCCTCGTTGGCCGATACTACAAGGACGAGCATGAGAGGGTGCTGCGTGTCATCGGGGAAGGCCCTCCCCGAAACGTCGTCGCGGAGGCGTTCGGGTTGAGGCTCCCAGCCCAGACCCCTCTGCCTACCCCTGCTTCACGCAAGCGGGGGAAGGAGGTCGCCGGCGGACCCTAGAAGCGGTCTCGTCCGTCTGGCAGCCCCACGGGGTCCCGAGCGCGGAGTCCCGCGAGGCCCCGGTCTTCTCCTCCACCTTCTCCCGCGAAGGGGACTGCGACGGCGGCTGCCGGGCCATCTGGCGCCGCTCCCGACACCCCGGGTGGGCCGGATCCCTTGGCGGCGGCCCTCGTTGAGCATCGCGGGGAGGGCACCCGAGTCATCGGGGAGCTTGTCCCCCGGAGCTTTCCCGCCTTCTTCGACCCTCGGCGGGCTGAGCTGGAGCGGTCCGCCGAGGTTCTCTTCGACCGGATCACCGGCGCCATGGAGATGGGCGGGCGACGCTCGGGTCAGGGCGCGTCGGCCAGCACGGACGTCCCCCCGGGGGGGGACAAGGACGGGCAAGTATGAGCTCCTCCCCCCCCGGTTAGATTAGGCTTCTATTTTTTTAGGTCTCTTTTGCTCCGGACGGCTTCCTTAGAGAGGGCCCCGGGAACTTGTAAATATCCTTCAACTGGAATAAAGTAGTTCTTTTGTTAAATGTGTTAAACTTGTCGGCAGGTATCTTTAGACGTCGCCTTTCCAGGGCTTTCTTGCCCTAAAGACCATCTTTTGGAGAGCGATCGAGGGTCGCCCGGGGGGTCTACCCCAAGTAGTGCCCGGGCGGCCTCGATTTTACTAAGTCTGGCGGCCGGGGGAGTATCCTTCGGGCTAGGCTCCGAGCCCGTTCTTGCTGACTTCGCGAAGGAAGGTGCCTCCGGTGAGCCGGCCCTTCTGCGTTGGCTCCCGGAGTGGCACTTGGGAAACTTCGACGATTGTCGCGCCGAGTTGTCTCCACCGAGGTCGAGGGCTCTAAAAGTCCCCCCGCTCAGGATACTCCCCCCGGCCGGCTACGAATGTTGGCCGGAGGATCTCCTTCGGCGGGCTCTTCGGCGTATGAGGAGTTTGTACAAGGATCTCTCCCGGGAGATCTCAGAAGGTCTCCGGGATTATTAGCTGTAGTCGCTTGTTGGGAACCGTTCGAGGCATTTTCCCGTGGGAGCCTAACTCCCCGGGCCATACTCGCGCGCCCGGGTTTCACCCGGGGGGCGCTTTCGTCCTACTGGGGGGGTTGTTCCCTAGTGTGATGTTGTATCAATTAAGACGTAGATTTGTTTATTCGTCGTGCCCTTACTTCAGAAACTTCGAAGCCTTTCGCGTAAAGCCGTTCTTTTTCTGTTCGGGTCCAGGGTTTTCCTCCTCCCCCCCCCACAGCGGGGTGCAGCTCATCTCCGCGCTCTGTGGGTAAGGAGTGAAGGGGGCCGGACTGCACCGAGTGCTTAGTTTGTGTCATCCCTCGTCGGGTCCCGGGGGTGGCGGGGGTGTCCACTGAAAACCTTCGCGGTTCCCCGGCGGGAGTCCCGGGGGCTTATGGATGGTGCGCGACCGAGGAGGGACTATGCTTTGAGAGAGCAAACTCCGAAAGCCGAGTTCTCCGTGTGCCGCGGAAGGCAACGTATATTCCCTCAGGAGGGTTCCGTAACCCGGTAGCGGGTGTAGAGTGTTCGAGGGGGGACTAATCTCTCGAAGTGACTCGTTACCGCAGTTTGTGAAAACTGGGTTGCCGCTTACCCCCTCAGTCCACGAGGGGTTACTGTAAGCCGCCCAATGGGAGCTGTGCTCCCGTCGTAGGGACTTTAGGCTGTGGTAGCCCGCTTCCTCACGGAGAGGGGATTTTTATAGAGGAGACATCGCCTTTTAGGCGGAAGAAAAACAGTAAAAGAATTCCAGCGGTGAAGTAGAAAAAAGCCATTCAATTTAATGAAGACGTAAAAACTCCAGAATTGAGCACAAAATCCACTTGTATTAACATGCGATGAGATACAACGCCTCCCCCCGCAAAAGCGCGGCCGGGGAGGGAATTTACATAAGCCTCCCCCCGCGGAAGCGCGGCGGAGGAGGTGGCGAGCCCGGAGGCTAAACATAAAACTTGCGGAGCAAGGTTATATTCCAAGTGTGCGTCAGCTCTTGGTCTTCAAGTGTGGAGAGCTTGTAGGCTCCCGAGCCCAGGACCGCGGAGATCCTGTACGGGCCCTCCCACTTGGGGGATAGTTTGCCCTGGGCTTGGGGGTCTGTCACGCGCTTGAGGACCAGATCCCCAAGGCGGAAGGCCCTTTCGCGCATGCGCTGGTTGTACGCGCGTGCCATCTCGCGCTCGTAGATGGTGTGGTGGAGAAGCGCTCGGTTGCGTTCTTCTTCGACGAGGTCGACCTCCAACCGTTGATTATCCTCGTTGGTTTGATGCGCCACGGTCGGAGCTCCGTCGAGGAGCTCGACCCGCAGCGATCGAAAACCAATCTCCGAGGGGAGAACTGCTTCGGCCCCGTAGACGAGCGAAAAAGGCGTGCGCCCTGTCGCTCGGCTAGGG
Organism: Pharus latifolius; assembly: GCA_019359835.1. NCBI lineage: Eukaryota > Viridiplantae > Streptophyta > Magnoliopsida > Poales > Poaceae > Pharus > Pharus latifolius. The sequence continues at coordinate 12,731,188 of CM033319.1, read as the reverse complement.
GTCGTGCGCATGGAGCAGAGGATGCTTGGAAGTTCTTCTGCCCACGCGCCTCGCCTGGAGGCGGTCTGTTCGAGCCGTCGACGCAGGCCTTGCAGGATCACGCTGTTGACTCTTTCGACGGCCCCGTTGCTTTGGGGATGGGCCACAGAGGCAAAATGGAGGGTAGTGCCTAAGCCTTCGCAGAATTCCCGGAAATATGCCAAGTCGAACTGGGTCCCATTGTCGACGGTGATTTCTTGGGGGACCCCGAAGCGACATACGACATTTTTCCAGAAAAAACATTGCACCGCGTGGGAAGTGATGCTGGCCAAGGGCTCAGCTTCCACCCACTTGGAGAAGTAATCCACGGCGACCACTGCGAACTTGTAGCCCCCAGGCGCTGGGGGGAAGGGACCAAGGAGATCCATCCCCCAGCGCGCGAAGGGCCAAGTAACAGGGATGGTTTGCAATATCGCGGAGGGGAGCCTGGTGCCTTTTGCCATCTTTTGGCAGGCCTCACACGCGGAGATCAGATCCCGCGCGTCGCGGATCAAAGTGGGCCAATAAAATCCTTGGCGAAGGGCCTTCGCCGCGACCGCCCGCGGAGCCAAGTGGGATCCGCAGCTCCCCGAGTGTATGTCCTCGAGGAGCTGGAGTCCGTCGGCTCGCGGGAGGCAGCGAAGAAGGGCGGAAGCCCCCTGCTTGTAAAGCTTCCCGTCCAGCAGAACGTACGCCCTGGCTTTAGCGCAGAGACGCTTCGCCTCAACGTCACCGGAAGATTCCCCCTCGTCCCTTATGCAGGAGATGAGGGGATCCATCCACGAGGCAGTCCGAGTGATCTCGGAAACCTCCGGGACGCGAACCTCAGGGTTCGCGTCCGGAAGGGTTATCGAGGGTCTTGTGATGATTTCCAGAAATGCGCCCTTGGGAAGAGGTTCCCGGGCGCTGGCCGCCCGGGCCAACGCGTCGGCCCGGTTGTTATCCCGTCGGGGGATGTACCGGGCCTCCAAGCCTTCGAAGTGTCTCTCCATCTTCCGCACTTCGCCCAGGTATAGACTCAGGTTCGCATCGCGGCACAAGTAGGACTTGTCCATTTGGTTGACCACCAGCTGGGAATCTCCTTTCACCAGGAGTCGGCGGATTCCCAGGGAGCGCGCGAGGCGCAGTCCCAGGAGCAAGGCCTCATACTCGGCGACATTGTTTGTAGCCGGGAACTCGAGCCTGGTGGCGTATTCCAGCATCTTCCCTTTGGGACTCCAGAGAACCACCCCCGCGCCGGCCCCGGCGAGGCACAAGGAGCCATCGAACATGAGTGTCCAATGGTCCAGGCACCGGAGGGGGCGAGGGGAGCCCCTCCGTCCGTCTCAGCGGTCGTGGTATTGCGGATACCCCGGCAGGTTCGGACGTGCGCAGCACAAGTACAGCGGCGCGAGCAGACCGAGTTACTGGTCTCCTCCCGCCGGGCAACACAGAAAGTGACACAGTGGTTTATACAGGTTCGGGTCCCAGTGGGGGCCCTAGTCCTGTTGGCTCTCTCCGGACGCGAGTCCGCTGGGGAGGTGAGCTCTCGGGGAGAGGTCTCCAAGAGAACCGAATGTTGAGTTAATATATATGAATTGGAATCCCTGAAAAAGGGTACAAGAGGGGTATATATAGCCCCCAAGAAATGCAAAAGACGAAAATGCCCTCGCTGCGACCGTTGGATGGAAGGGCGAAGACGTCCTTTGGCCTGACGGACAGCCTGGATGCTCAACACGTGGCGCCACGGGCTTCCTAGAGGCCCCACGGTCAGCAACAGCTCTCCATGAGCCCGGAGGCTCTCCGGGCCTCACCGGGGTCCCGGAGACCCTCCGGATATCCCCAGGGCTACGGTGACGCTCCGGGTCTCACCGGGTCTCACCGGGTTCCACCGGGGTCCCGGAGACCCTCCGGATCTCACCGGGGACTCCTTGGGACTTCGTGGGACCGCTGGGGATTCCCCCAACAGGACAATATCCCCCAGAGGAAAGGAGGAGGGCACTGTGATCTTGTGAGCTTGGAAGTAATGTCGTAGGTTATGGGATGCCATCAGTAGCGCATAAAGTATCTTCTGGACCTCAGGGTATCGCTCCTTAGGACCATGAAGTACCTCGCTTACATAGTAGACGGGTCTGTGTATCCCTTCCCTATCCGCGATCAGGAGAGCGCTGACCGCGTATGGGGTGGCCGCTAAATAGAGAAGCAATGGTTCTCCTTTGTCGGGAGACACCAATACTAGTGGCCTGGATAAATATGTTTTTACCTCCTGAAATGCTTTTTCGGCCTCATCGGACCATGTGAAATTGTGATGTTTCCGCAAGGCTTTGAAGAAAGGTAATCCCCCTTCGCCTAGTCGTGATATGAAACGACTTAAGGCCGCCATGCGACCAGCCAGGTGTTGAACATCTTTCATGGTCGAGGGCGACCTCATTTGTTCGATGGCCCTGATTTTCTCAGGATTGACCTCAATGCCTCTGGAACAAACAAGGAAACCAAGAAATTTTCCTGAAGAAACCCCAAAAGAGCATTTCTCCGGATTCAACTTTATTCCAAAGCGATTTAAGTTACAGAAGGTTTCAGCGAGATCGCCCAAATGAGACAATCTCTTGGTACTTTTTACAACTAAGTCGTCTACATATGCTTCGAGATTATGCCCTATCTGGAAAAGAAAGGTCTTTTGCATCAAGCGCTGGTACGTGGAACCTGCGTGCTTGAAACCGAACGGCATTCTGACGTAGCAGTAGGTGCCGAAGGGGGTGATGAAAGCAATTTTCTCTTTATCTTCTTCTGCCATGCTAATTTGATGATATCCTGAGTAAGCGTCTAGAAAGCTCATCAGTTCGCAACCCGCAGTTGAGTCGACCAGCTGGTCGATGCGGGGAAGGGGAAAGTCATCCTTCGGACAGGCACTGTTGAGGCTAGTGTAATCGACGCACATGCACCACTTGCCATTTGACTTGCGGACCATGACCGGATTAGCGATCCACTCCGGATGATCGACCTCGCGAATAAACCCGGCCTTTAGGAGTTTGTCCAACTCCTCTCAGATGGCTTCCTGTCGGTCAACAACAAAACGCCTGAGCTTTTGCTTTATTGGTCGCTATCCAGATCGAATTGTTAACCTATGCTCGATTACTTCCCTTGGGACACCGGGCATGTCGGATGGTTTCCACGCAAACACATCTGCATTAGCCCGGAGGAAAGTAATGAGTTCGAGTTCCTATTTGTCATCCAAGCCTGATCCGACCCGAATTATCTTGGATGGATCATCTGGGTACAATGGAACTAGTTTAAGTTTCTCATCTGGTCGGGGAGCAGCTTTGATAGCGTCGATGGCGACAGTGGCGACCTGAGCATCCCGGAGGGGAAGCTGGTCGACCATCTCCAGAGATAGCCGGTCGCACGTGAGTGCCACGTTGCGACTGCCTCGGACCGAGATGACACCTTTGGGGCTAGGCAATTTGCCGCACTAATAAGCATAGTGCGTTGCCATCATGAACTTAGCAAGAATTGGCCTGCCAAAGATTGCATTGTAAGCCGAATCACAATAAATTACGTCAAAAGTAATCAATTCTGTTCAAAAGTTATCCGGTTCTCCCAATGTGAGCGGGAGGACCACCTGTCCCAACGGCATCATAGAGGGGCCAGGGATTATCCCATAAAACGGATGGATTATGGGCTTAATCTTCGAACGAGAATTTGCATCTCGTCGAGTGCCTTGACCAATAAAATGTCAAGGGAGCTCCCTCCGTCGATTAGGACCCTTTCGACTCTCGCATTACTGATGATCAGGGTAATGATCAAAGGGAGCCTCAGTGGTCGAGTAAGCCCCGCAGGACAATCAGTACGATCAAATGTCAAAGGTGTATCCGACCAACGGGGGTATTGAGGTTCACCAAGAGATGTCTCCGTTTGGTTAACCTCTCGATAAAAGGCCTTAAACTGCCTTTTGGAAACAAAAGAGGAGGAACCTCCAAAAATAACATTAATATGATTGTGAGGTACCTGGTAAGACATCTCTTCGTCCCCGTCAATGTCTCTAAGTCCACATGCTTGTTCCTTAGTCAGTAAGGTCGGCATCGGTCCAACCCCCTGGTAGAAGTCATCTAACTACTTCAATCAACTCCTGCAGTTCTTGAGGTCGTGGCCTGTGGAGTTGTGGAGTGGACACCACTTCTTGCCGTCCTGCGGATTAGTCGACTTTTCTGGCTGGTCGGCACTACGACCGCCAGAAGCAGTTTTACTCTTAAATGAAGGCTTGTTACCTTTGGTCAAAGGAGGCTTCTCTGCAACTGCGACCTCGCGGTATTGTCCAGAGCGGTTCCTCTTCGACTTCTTCGACTTCACGCCCGACGAAGATTCCGGCTTCTTGCTTGAATCTTCTTTCCTGGGGTCTTTGAAACCTGGTTGAGGCGGTAGGTCACCCTTATCGACCATCCGGTTCCATTCGACCGTTTCGGCCGCGTCGGAGTATCGATTGGCCATATCAAAAAGATCGGCCACTGATCGAGGAGGATGGATGAGCAAGTCTTCGGTAAATCTCCGATATCGAACGGCATGTTTAAATGCCCTAATAACGGAGCTATCAGATATGTTCGGGATGGTATTTCTCACCCCGACAAACCTCTTGACAAACTGATGAAGGGTTTCGGTCGAAGTTTGTCGTAGTCGATGGAGATCGTCCTCTTTGCCCGGCTTTTGATAACAATTTTGGAAATTGCTGAGGATAGCGTCGCACAGCATTTCCCAATTGTAGATAGAACCTTCGGGCTGATTAAACAGCCAAGTTCTAGCCGGTCCTTCAAGGACTGTAGGCAGGTAGTTAGCCATGACCCAGTCATCGCCTCCTGCTGCTTGGATGGCAGTGATATAGATTTGAAGGAACTCGGATGGGTTCTGAGTTCCGTCGAACCTTTCTATTACCCCTGGTTGAAACTTATCAGGCCAGACGACCGCACGAAGGCCGGGCGAGAAAGCTTTACAACCAACGTAGGGACCGTGAACTGTCCTGTGACTTTCGACTGGGTCACGAGCGACTTCACACAACGGTGAAGTTATCCGTGGTCCCAAACGAGAGTGGACAGGGACTCGATCCCTAGCACGAGAATCCTGTGCCCGCCTGGACCTGTCCTGGCGGGATGGTACGGGCGAGGGGTAACTTCGTCAACCAGAACCAGAGCGAGAATACTCTCGTTCGCGGGAACGTGTTACTGACCGAGAAGAGTCCGTTGGGGTCGCCTCAGATGCGACCTCATCCAACCTTTCCGCCAGGATTCTGGTGAAGGCCTGTTTCTGCGCATCCGTGACCGTAGGAGGGAAATTACGCATGACTTCCGCGATAGATCGCAGACGACCATGTGTGCTTCTCCTAGGGGCACCAGGTGTTACCGTTTCTTCGTCCACAGGGAAACGCTCCGGAGGCAAAGAAGGGGTCTGGTCGCGTCTACGACCACGTGATCGTCGGGAAGAACTCGGAGCAGCATCGTAACGAGCCTGCGCATCTTGAAGAGCCTCTAGGGCAGTTCTGCGTAGTTCATTGTTTTGTCACTCGAGATCTTGATCCTCCTTCTGTTTGCATTCCTGTTCTTCCCTAGCAGCCTGTTGATCTGGAGTTTCCTCCGATAAGGCAGCGAACTGTCTAGGGAGAGAGGTCTCCGATGGAGAAACATCTCGGTTTGTTCCGAGTCGGACTCAAAATCAAAGAGACGGTGGAGGTTGTCAGGATCAAATCTACCCGGGCTAATTTCCAAGTCGATATCATCCTTCCCCTCAGCGGGGTCGTATGATGGACCGGACTCACCCTCTAGCACATTAAGAACCTCGGTGGGTTCTGACCTTGCGCTAGTTGCTCCCTGGTCGATGGACATGACCTGGAGAGACGATTCAACCCCTGGGAGATTTTCGCCTCCAATTTCCTCCATCGGAACAGGATCGCTTGGAGAAGGCATTGGAATGTGAGCATAATCCTCGAGATCGAAATCATTCTCGGAATCATATACTCCAGGCATATTTCAGCGAACCTCCGGATGAGAATTAGGACGCCTTGAGAAATGCCCCACGGTGGGCGCCAACTGTCGACGATTCGGACTCGGGGTCCTTAGCCGAACTTATGCAGAATTTATAAATAGTGAGACCTTTCAGGGTGACCCTCCGGGAAGGTATGTAGAATTATGGAGAACTGGGGCACAGAGGAGTTTATACAGGTTCGGGCCCTCGATGGTGGGAGTAATAGCCCTACGTCCTGTTGGGATTGCACTATGTGTAGTAAAGAGTTACAAAATGACGGGAAAAGACCTTCACAAGCGAAGATTTTCCCTATATGAGTGTACAAAATGAAGCTTAGAAGGCTTATGGAAGCTATCTAATCTAAGCCGTAGTCTTGGCTGCTTGATTCTTCAAATGAGATGTGTTGTATCTCCTAATCCTTTGATCTCTCGATCCTCCTGTTTGATACACCATGCCGCCCTTTTATACTGGTCGAAAGGGCGCCAAATCGTAACAGCATCAAACAGTTGCTTGGATGCGGTTTAGAGAACCGCTCTTAACTCCCACACAGGTTTAACACGTGTTATTTGTGGATAACTGCACGTATTAACCTCCGGACGGTTGTTCTTCTACGTGGAAGAATCTTCGGGATACTTGGGATATTCTTGTTACAGGGACAGAATATTCCCACATTCCCTGGTCGAAAGAGTTCTGACCGCGTGATGTTGGCTGACCGCGCAACATCTTCAACCTTCTGTCCGCGCACAACATACGAACTCCTGACTGCGCACTAGCTGCGGTCTGATCGCGTAAGGACTGCGACCTCGGGCTGGTACTCCTCAGAATGACTTGAGTTCGCATCGCCAGGCACGTGTTTGGTTCGAATCTATCCTGAACCAGTCGTAACCTTTCATTTGAACTGACTCGGGTGTCAATCCTCGTCACTATGCTAGCAAAATTTCAAAAACATTTTCTTGAATACTTGATCCGTTTGAGACCTAGCCTTGGTTTTTGCACTAGGCTCGCCTAGATTCTAATATATGGAATAACGGGATCTTACTCAGAATTACCGAAACTCAAAGGATGATCCAAAACACAGCTCAAAACAATTGCACAACTCTTTATTTCAAAGAGGGCTTTACACGTCGAACGTGAGACACATTTGCCTACGTCGAAGGAACTATGAGCTGGATATATGATCCAAGACTGTAATAATATTCGATGATCTAAACTAGACCTATTACAAGGTATTTATAGTCCAATCGTGTGAGTACATATCAGACTCAATAACCTAAACGTATTAGACTCATATAACTAACTAACCCTAAACAGATAAGCTTAGTTATACATATTCGGATCAAATTACAATTCCGACCAGAGTTTGAATCCTTCCCAAGGTCGCAAACCTTTCCAAAGTCGCAAACATTTTCATGGTCGCGAATTTGTTGCGAACTCGGCCTGAGATCCTCCCGGATCATGACTCTCCTGTTGAGAAGGAGCCAACTCCCGTTGGTGACCAACTGTGAAGATGTAGAGAACGACTGGGAGCCTTGGAACGAACACACAATGAGCAATGCTACAATCGTCGGATCGAATGTAGGAATACGCGCTCATGAAGCTTGGCACCTCCGTCATGGATTGTGGCCTTGGCCACTCGCGGATAGCCTTCCCCTTGTCGAGGTTGATACTATCACTGATTCCAAAGCTAGGATTGGGAAGTTTGAATAGTGGCACCGTAGAGACAAGTTGCATGTCGTTTTCTACTAGTCGTTGTGGTAATCGATTATGTACCTCTGCGAATAGCGCGTTGTTTTCTTCCGGCAAGTTCACTAAACAACCACCACTTTTCATACACGATGCAGCACAATCCTCTTGGCTAACTGGACGCATCACGCTCAGCACACACTTTGACCATGCATTGACAATCCGTTTTGCCTGATTTGCTATCAACAAGTTCTTGGTGTCGACGTGGTCGTTTTTGCTGATGATGAATTTCGTCCCATCCTTTGTGAGGTTGTATTCTTGAGCTCTTTGGTGGTAATGGACGTCACGATCATACAAGAACGGACTTCCAAAAATCACTTGACAAATATCGATGGGGATGACATCGCATTGAACCTCGTTGATGTAACGAGCAGATATTGCAAACTTTAGAGTATACTGACTATTGATTTGTTGATTCAAGTCGGAAGTGAACCATCCCAGAGGATATGGTCGAGGATGATGAGTCGTCTGCAAACCAAGTCATCGAACCAGCCCGGAGGAGACCAAATTCTTTTGGCTTCCGGGGTCGAAGATCGTTGCGACCACCTCATGCTTCACCTGTATGTTAATAATGAACAATTCCTTTGTCGGATTGTGGTCAATTGATGAACCCGAACCTTTCTCCTTCGGCATTGCCATTAGAGACAAGGTCGTGTCCACCTTTTCAACCGAATCCAACTGGATGATTTCCTCTGCGAGCGGAATAGAAGTAACCATAGCTGTTGGTGTGCTTGGTTCATCCCTCCTTATTCTTTCTGGTCGCAGTTCAGAATGAAGTTTATAACACTTCTCTGTTGTGTGCCCAAAAACATAACAATGCTCACAAGTGTTACCCATATCGTTGGTACCCTCTCCGGAGATCGTCGTGGTTGAAATCTCCCCCACTTTCTTGTCGTTGCGGGTCTTATTCTTCTTCTCAATCGCCAAAGCAGTCGTGCTCGCGGTCGAGATGTCTTGAACTCTGAATAGGCTTAGCTCAGCACTGATTATCTTCTGAAGTCCAGACGTGTATTTTCTGAACGTATGGGTGTCAGAAAGTGAGATGCCAAAGACCATTGCTTGTCTCTGGAACTCCGTCGTGTAGTCCTGGACAGATTGGTCGCGCCGTTGGTACAATCTGTGCCAACATTCCCATCTCTCCTCAAGGGAACCCATCGGATAGAATTTTTGTCGCAGAAGTCGTTTGAATTGACCCCACGCAAGGTCGTCAGCTTCACCACTGGCGACAAGGGCCTTCCACCAAGTCTTGGCGTGGTCTTTCATCTTCAAAGGTGCGAACTTCACCTTTTGAGCGCTACTGAACCCTTTCAGGTCAAAGTAGGTCTCAAGCTGGTCGATCCAAGAATCTAGTTTCTCGGCATCGATCACCCCATCATATATGGGTATATCAATCTTAGCGTCGACCTTAAAAGATCCGACAGCTAAGGAGGTGTTGGCGAGGTCGTCGGTCTTGTGGTCGCCTTCGTCTTCAGGAGGTACAATCATGGCCCGCTGCTTAATTCAAGCAAGCACGGTTTCCATGTCGGTGGAGAGCTTAGCCACTTGTTTGGCTAGGTTAGCTTGAACGGATGTATCGTCAGACATTGTCAGAGATGCGGCTGTAGGAACCGTCAATTGATCACCTAGAGTTTCGCCAGAGGTTTTGTAACCCTGGCGAGTCTTCACCATTCACAAGATAGGAAAGTTGCTCTAATACCAACTTGATCTATTTGAGACATAGCCTTGGTTTTCGCACTAGGCTCACCCAGATTCTAATATATGGAATAACGTGATCTTACTCGGAATTACCGAAACTCAAAGGATGATCGAAAACATAGCTCAAAGCAATTGCACAACTCTTTATTTCAAAGAGGGTTTTACACATCGAACGTTAGACACACTTTCCTACGTCGAAGGAACTATGAGCTGGACATATGATCCAAGACTGTAATAATATTCGATGATCTAAACTAGAACTATTACAAGATATTTATAGTCCAATCGTGTCAGTACATATCATACTCAATAACCTAAACGTATTAGACTCATATAACTAACTAACCCTAAACAGATAAGCTTAGTTATACATATTCGGATCGAATTACAATTCCGACCAGAGTTTGAATCCTTCCCAAGGTCACAAACCTTTCCAAAGTCGCAAACCTTTTCGTGGTCGCGAATCCGTTGTGAACTTGGCCTGAGATCCTCCCGGATCAATACTACAAGTATTAGACCATAGATTAGATTGTTACCAATAGTAGAAGGAGAGTTGTTGAAACGACCGAACGTACATAGCAACCGTTTGCATATTGTCCTAATCAACGAATGTAAATGACAGTGACCGCTCATGGGTCATCCTGATCAGCGGACGTAGATGACAGCGATCGCTTATAGATCATCCTGATCAGTGCAACAATTGCAGCAGCGCCTCTACTGGTATCCACACATTCCAGGATGGAATGTCGTACATTGGTGTGCTAGCACCAACACACACGACAAAGGGTTAAGGGCTGTCCCTCTAGAGGAGGTAGCGACTAGGTTTTTTCTTAATATATGTTAAAGCCCATCATACCTCCCTTTATAAAGAGTCCTATAGAAGGAGTCCTACTACATTAGATTTCCTGATGTAATACTATATTACATAACGAATCCTATCCAAATTTTAAGAGGAGTCTTACGTTAAGTCCACTAGTGTGATACCAAAACCCCATAACAAATCCAATTCGAATTGACTTGTACCAACCTATTAAGTGTGTGACCCTGTAAGTTCATGCATATTTAGTCATGACAAGGGAATACTTGCCCGAACTGTGAGTCGATAGTGGCTTCTAGCAGGACATAACTACTATCTAAATATATACGAAGATTATATCCAACAAACTTATATAATGTAGTTATGTTGATCATTTTGTCATACGATACCAAATTAAACACAAGGCAAGAAATATACCACTCTTTCACTATTCAATCATTTCTCAATCTCATGGTGAACTGATCTCCCCGTAGTTAACACTCAATCCACAAATGGCATGGTCATGCACTTCTCAGTTTATCTATATCGAGGGCCAGAGATATCTCTCTCATTATATAAACGATGCAAATTCTATCTTAACCATTCACATTCCTCCGCATGACTCATAGCATACCCGAATGTTCCCTTTATTACCACTCAATTAAAAGCAGTGTTTGATAGTATGAAAGTACTACTACATGTTTAGGAAACCACAAAGGTCTCAGGTCTAAGAATCAATCATAAACATTATTTGAGACTAATTGGTGACACTCATATGACATATCCAAACAGTGTCTCAAAATGGGTCTATCCAACATTATATTCTCCAACATATGTTCACATTATTAATTTGATATCTTATATCCATGGTTCTTGAAACATGACCATCAATCAATATATGTGCTAATCTATTAATCAATAATATCTTATTTAATGATAGTGGATCAGAAACTTTATAGAATAACATAATCAAATAAATTTAGAGTTTTACGAACAAATCACACATTTGTTGATCGAACAAAGATGATAATTTATTAAAAAAATAAAATAACATATTATTCAAATGTTCATAAACATAACAAAAATACATCTCTGTGATTCCTCTAGGACATATCACTAACACCATCCACCAAGTGGACCAATTAAATATTTTATGGTTCTAATCGGTGCATCAACTAGATGGTCACATATTATCAACTTTCAACTTGGCATTTGCAAAATTATTGACTTAGCTAATTAAGTTGTGAGCACAGTTTTTATATTATCCTATTAAAATAATATGTTTGGATAATGTTGGTGAGTTCACTTCAAAAAATTTCAACGATTATTGTATGTTAATCGGAATAACTGTTGAACATACTATAGCACATGTTTATACAGAAAACGGTCTTGCAGAATCACTTATTAAACATCTTCAATTAATATCAAGACCGTTACTTATGAGATCAAAACTTCCAACAACTGTTTGGGGTCATGCTATTTTTGGATGCGCAGTATATGTCCCAATTTCTCCACAAAAAATGTACTATGATGGGACCACAAAGAAAGTTGGGAATATATGTTAGGTATGAATCTAAATCTATAATTAAATATCTTAAATCATCAACGAAAAATTTATTTACAACTAGATATGCTGATTGTCACTTTGATAAATTAAATTTCCCAACTGTCGGGGGAAATCTCCGCGGGACTAAGTCTAGGTAAGTTATGTCACGACGTGGCCTCCGGGGCCTCCCCGGGCGCTGCCTTTTGGCTCCCAGGAGGTGGCCTCCGGTGCCCTCCCGGGCGCCGCCTTTTGCCCGGGGACGTGGCCTCCGGGGCCTCCCCGGGCGCCGCCTTTTGGCTCCCGGGACGTGGCCTCCGGTGCCCTCCCGGGCGCCGCCTTTTGCCCGGGGACTTGGCCTCCGGGGCCTCCCCGGGCGCCATCTTTTGGCTCCCGGGACGTGGCCCCCGGTGCCCTCCCGGGCGCCGCCTTTTGCCCGGGGACTTGGCCTCCAGGGCCTCCCCGGGCGCCGCCTTTTGGCTCCCGGGACGTGGCCTCCGGTGCCCTCCCGGGCGCCGCCTTTTGCCCGGGGACTTGGCCTCCGGCGCCGTCCCGGGCCTCATCACCCTCCTGAAGGTAAAGTCTCGAACTGTTTGTCACGTGCAGGCCACGCGAGGAGCGCCTCGGGAACTAGTGGCCACCTGTCAAGCATCCAAGGCGTCTGACCGGGAGAAGGACGGTCCTGCCCTTCAATCCGACGGTGGCTTCCGGGGTAGTTTAGGTTTTTTGCTGCTTTTTGGAGCTATAAATAGCCCTTGTACCCCTCTGTTGTAAGGGATCGGTTCATTTTATTGGAATAGCTAAACTCACAGACGTGCTCCGGAAGCCTCTCCCCCGGAGAGAGCCTCCCCAGCCGACTCCGGTCGGGAGCACGTCGACAGGACTAGGGCCCCCACCGGGACCCGAACCTGTATAAACCCGTGTGTCATTCTTTGTGCTTGTCCGGCGGGGGAGGACCGGTCATCCGGTCAACCCGCGCCGCGTAATCTTCGCTAGGATCACTCTCAAAACCTGCCGGGGTATTCACAATACCACGACAGTTGGCGCCGTCCATGGGGACTCGTGACAAGACGCCATGGCTCCCCCAAGAACAAGGGCTCGCACCCTTCCCGGTGATCCGGATCTCGGAGACCCGGCGCCGTCCGCCCGGGACACTGCTGTCCCGGCGGTCCCTTCCGGAGGCGACCTGGCCCAGGTACCGCCTCCCTCCTTTCCTCTTAACTTAGGTGCTTCCACCTCCAGGTCGTTCCCGGTGACCGCGGGGACCTCGGCCGGGACAAGCGTCCCCCCGACGGCTCCCCCGGCTCCCCGGGACGCCCTGCTCGAAGCTCTCGTGGAAGGCCAGCTCCACGCCCAGCGCTCTATGGACGAGCTCCTTAGCGTGTTGGCGCGGCCTCCGGCCCCCACATTTGCGTCGCACCCATATCCGGGGAACATGCCCCCGTTTATGGGTTACCCGGCGGCCCCTCCGGCCTCGGGGGGGTTGTCTGCCCCGTATGATCCTGCCGGGGGGTTCCCTCCCCCTGTGGGATACACGCCCGGACCCTTCCCGGCACCCGGGCCCGTCCCGGTGCCGGGAGGTTATTTCATGCCAGGGCCCTTCGTGGCACAAGGGGGGTACCCCGTCCCCGGCCTGGTCCCGGGGCCGGGACCCCACTTCTTGCCGGGGGTTTACCCTGCGCCGGGAGCCAGTCCCGCCCCCCGCGTTGCGTTTACCGCACCGGGGGCGGTCGACAGAGCAGCCCCCGTCCCGCAGCGGACTTCCCCTCGCATGGGCTCCCCGGTTCCGGACGCCACCACCAGGGCTCCCCCCTCGCTGGTTTCGGGTGTTACAGGGCTTGCCCCCTTCCCGGTTCCGGTCGTGGCCACTGGGGCCCCCTCCACTTCGATTCCAGGCGTCGCCGCGGGCGCCCCCTCCCCGGTTCCGGATGATACAGGGGCTTCCCCCTTTATGGTCCCGGGGGTCGTCGCAGGGGGCTCGCCCCAACCGGCTCCGGAAGCTACAGCGCACGAGCTCCCTCCCCCGGCGGGACAGGTCCATTTCGTCCCGGGGGAGGTCGAGCGAATGCGTTCACCAGAGCGCGGGGAAGAACTTCCCCCCGGCCGCGGGCGCGGGGAGCCTCGCTCTCGCATCGGCCGGGGGAAGAGACCCACTGAAGAGCCAACCTCTCCGGCGGAGAGCCCGGACGTCCGAGAATTCAGCCCTGGTCCGGAGGAAAAACGTCGCCACCGCCATTCTGGCGGACCTCTCGGACCGCTTCCAGACTCAGACAACGAACGTCCCGTGAAAGAAGATAGCGACCGGGGCTCTCCCCGGGAAGTGCAGGGGGCTAACTAGCCTCTGTGCCGAAGGCTTCGCAGCATCCGGTGGCCGCGGCCCTACCGCCCGCCACACATCGAACACTATAACGGTGAGGCGGACCCTTACGAGTTCGTGCAGGTCTACTCCACTGCCATCTCCGCGGCCGGGGGAGACGAGACAGTACAGTGCAACGTCTTCCCCCTCTACCTCTCCGGCATTGCCCGCTCCTGGTTCTACAACCTGAAGGCCGGCTCCATCCAGTCTTTCTCGCAGCTCAAGAGGGAATTCTGTGCCAACTTTCAAGGGAACTATGTGCGTCCCCTGGACTCCTCGCAGCTATACACTGTCCGGCAGAGGACTGGGGAAACCATCCGAAGCTTCTTCAAGCGCTTTGCCCAGGTGAAGAGCAAAGTGGCCCACGTCCCCGACTCTACGGTCATCGAAGCCTGCAAAAGCGGCATCCTCCCGGGGGAGCTCCACCGAAGGCTCTCCCGGAGCTGCCCCTCTTCCGCGGACGAGCTCTTCAACGTGCTCGAAAAGTACGCTCGGGCGGAGGAAGACGATATCTGGAAGAAGACCCAGGGGGCTCCCGCCCCCGCCGACCGGGGGGCCAGGGATCCCCCCAAACGCTCCAGTCAAGGGGGGCGTAGCGAGCCACGGCCTCGGGACACCTTTGTCCTCGAGGGCGGAGGCGGCTCGCGCGACTCCCCGAGGACCAACCGCCCCTTCCCCAAACCGAAGGGCCATGGGGGAGGACAGTCTTCGCGCGGCCGGGAAGGCCCCGCGGGGAGAAGGCGGGAAGGACCGTGGTGCAGCCTCCACAGGTCCAATACCCACGCTACCCGAGATTGTAGCCAGCTGCTGCAGCACTTTGCGGACTTCCTCGACCAGCGTGAGCAGGGGGGGGACTCCGGCCTCCTTGCTCCCTCGGCCAGCTGTTCCGGCCCTTCCCGCTCCCACGGGGGGTCAGCACACGCAGGAGGGAGAGCCTTCAGAAGCTCTCCCCTTTCAAACTTCGCAGCGGCGCATCAACGTCATCGTGGGAGGATCTACCTCCGGGCGGGACTCTAAGCGCCAGCGTAAGGAGTACGCGGGCGAAGTCAAGGTTGTGGGGGTGCTTCGCACGTCCCCGCCACCAAAGTGGTCGGACGTCCCCCTCACCTTCACGGCAGAAGACGCGCGGGGGGTTCGCTTCCCTCACGACGACGCGCTCATTGTCTCCGTGACCATCTACAACTGCCATCTGGCCCGGATCCTGGTGGACGGCGGGAGCTCCGCCGATGTCTTATTCCTGAAGGCCTTCAAAGAAATGCAGGTGGATGAGAAGCTCCTGCAGCCCGCTGCCGGGCCCCTACAAGGTTTTTCCCCAGGGAAGGCGATCCACCCCGTGGGCAAGGTAGATCTTCCAATGACCTTCGGCACCCCGGAGAACTACCGGACCGAGCTGGTCCGCTTCGACGTGGTAGACCTCCCCTCCTCCTACAACGCGATTATGGGGAGGACGACAATCAACCGGCTGGGGGCTGCCACCTATCAAAATTATCTCTGCATGAAGATCCCCGGGCCGCACGGTGTGATCAATGTCCGGGGAGACCAAGACATGGCCCATGCTCTATACGAGCGCGCTGCGGCCACGATCGGAAGCGTCAACCTCATAAAGACGCCCGGGGGGAGGCTCCTCCCCCGGAACTAGATGCTGCTGCGCCACCGCCCGGGAGGCCCCTCCTCAAGCCGCGTCCGGAAGGGGACCTCCGGAAGATCTTGCTGTCCCCGGGCAACGAAGACAAAACCGTCCGGATCGGGGCGGAGCTCCCCCAGGAGCACGCAGCGCAACTTGCGGCTTTTCTGCGCGAAAACTCCGATGTTTTTGCGTGGTAGCCATCAGACATGCGGGGCGTCGCCCGGGGGTCATTGAGCACAAGCTTGCAGTGGCCCCCGGCCACCCCCCGGTCAAACAGAAGCTGCGGAAACTCTCCCTCGAACACCAAGAGGCAATCAAGGCGAAGATCACCCGGCTCCGAGAGGCGGGGTTCATTCGGGAGGTCCTGCACCCTGAGTGGCTCGCGAACCCCGTCCTCGTCAAGAAATCAACCGGCAGGTGGCGGATGTGCGTGGACTTCACCGACCTTAACCGCGCCTGCCCCAAAGACAACTTCCCGCTCCCGCGGATTGATCAGCTCGTCGACTCCACTGCGGGGTGCGAGCTCATGAGCTTCCTAGACGCCTACTCGGGCTATCATCAAGTCCGGATGGCGGAAGGGGACGAGGAAAAGACGAGTTTTATTACTCCCCTCGAAACCTTCTGTTACGTCCATATGCCCTTCGGGCTCAAGAACGCGGGGGCGACCTTCCAGCGCCTGATGACACTGGTTTTCAAAGAGCAAGTCGGCCGCAACGTTGAAGTCTACGTAGACGACGCGGTTGTCAAGAGTCCCCGCGCAGCCTCTCACATCGACGACCTGGCTGAAACCTTCCGGAATCTCCGCACATTCGGGCTCAAGCTGAACCCGAAGAAATGCGCCTTCGGGGTGCGCGGAGGGAAGCACCTAGGTTTCCTCGTGTCCCAGCGGAGCATTGAGGCAAACCCCGAGAAGATCCGGGCATTCCTAGACATGCCCCCGCCGCGCTCCGTCAAGGATGTCCAACGGCTCTCCGGCCGCCTAGCCGCACTCAGCCGCTTTGTCTCCCGGTCGGGGGAGCGGGGCCTCCAGTTCTTCAAGATCCTCCGAGGGCTCGAGGGGTTCCGCTGGACCCCCGAGGCCCAGGAGGCGTTCAACGACCTCAAGAAGTACCTCACGAGCCCTCCAATGCTCGTGAGTCCGTCCCCGGAAGAGCCCTTGCTCCTCTACCTCGCCGCGACCCCCGTCGCCGTCAGCGCGGTCCTGGTAAAGGAGCAAGGGGGGCAGCAGCGTCCGGTGTACTACGTGAGTGAGGCCCTCCAAGGGGCCAAAACTCGGTACACGGAAATGGAGAAAATCTGCTACGCCCTCCTCATGGCATCCCGGAAGCTTCGGCATTACTTCCTGGGGCACCCCATCACCGTCCCGTCGTCCCTCCCCCTTGTGGAGGTACTGCGGAACAAAGAAGCCACCGGCCGGATCGGGAAGTGGGGGGCTGAGCTCGCCCCCTTCTCCCTGTCCCTTACCGGCCGCTCCGCCATCAAGTCGCAGGTGCTCGCCGACTTCGTCGCAGAGTGGACTCCCGCCTCTGGGTCCGGGGACGAAGATCTCCCTGTGCCACCCCGACGCAGTGATCATTGGACCCTTATGTTCGATGGGTCGCTATGTCTCGCCGGGGCCGGCGCGGGGGTAGTCCTCCGGAGCCCCGAGGGGAAGGAACTCGAGTACGCCACGTGGCTCGAGTTCCCCGCAACCAACAACGTCGCCGAATACGAGGCTTTGCTCCTCGGGATGCGCCTCGCGCGCTCCCTGGGGATCCGGCGCCTCCTAGTCAAGGGAGATTCTTAGCTCGTAGTTTGCCAAATGGACAAGTCTTACCTGTGCCATGACGCAAACTTAAGTCTTTATTTGCAGGAAGTGCGAAAGATGGAGAGGCATTTCGACGGCCTCGAGGCCCGGCATATCCCACGTAGGGACAATGACCGGGCCGACGCCTTGGCCCGGGCGGCCAGCGCCCGGGAATCGCTCCCCAAGGGGGCTTTCCTGGAGATCATCACGAAGCCCTCGGTGGCCTCCCCGGACACGGACGACGAGCCTCATGTCCCGGAGGTCGCCGAGATCACCCGGACTCCGTCTTGGATGGACCCCCTCATCTCCTTCATCAGGGGGGAGGGGGACCCTCCTAGTGAGACCGAGGCTAAACGTCTCCGGGCTAAAGCCCGGGCATATCTCCTCCTGGAGGGGAGGCTCTACAAGCGGGGGGCTTCCGCCCTCCTGTGCTGCCTCCCCCGGCCGGAGGGACTTCAACTTCTCGAAGACATCCACGCGGGGAGCTGTGGTTCCCACCTAGCCCCGCGTGCCATCGCAGCCAAGGCCCTCCGGCAGGGCTTCTACTGGCCCACGGTCATGCGCGACGCGCGAGACCTCGTCTCCGCGTGCGAGGCATGCCAGAAGATGGCCAAGGGCTCGAACCTCCCCCCTATAGCGCTGCAGACGATCCCCATCACTTGGCCCTTTGTGCGCTGGGGGATGGACCTCTTAGGGCCCTTCCCCCCAGTGCCCGGAGGATACAAGTATGCGGTAGTCGCAGTCGACTATTTTACAAAGTGGGTTGAGGCGGAGCCTTTGGCCAGCATCACGTCCCGGGCCGTTCAGCGGTTTTTCTGGAAAAATGTCGTATGTCGTTTTGGTGTCCCCCGGGAAATTACTGTGGACAACGGGACCCAATTCGACTCGGCTTATTTTCGGGAATTCTGTGAAGGCCTGGGGCTCGTCATCCACTTCGCCTCCGTAGCCCATCCCCGGAGCAATGGGGCCGTCGAGAGAGTTAACGGCGTGATCCTACAGGGATTGCGCCGGAGACTCGAGCAAACCGCGTCTGAGTGGGGTGCATGGGCAGAGGAGCTCCCTACCATCCTCTGCTCCATGCGCACGACCCCGTCCCGGGCAACGGGGCGTACTCCCTTCTCCATGGTCTCCGGGGCGGAGGCAGTCCTCCCCCCGGAGATTGGCCTCCGGTCACTGTGGGTGGAGCTCCTGGAGGGAGCCACTCCCTTAGCATACCAGGCCAATGAGGCCAACCAGCGTCTGGAGATCGACCTCGTAGAGGAGGAACGCGACCGAGCGCTCCTCCGCCACGCCATCTACGAGCAAGAGATGGCGCGCGCGTACAATCAGCGCGTGCGCGAGAAAGCTTTCGGCCTTGGGGACCTTGTCCTCAAGCGCGTGACGGACCCCCAGGCCCAGGGTAAGCTCTCCCCCAAGTGGGAGGGCCCCTACAGGATCTCCGCGGTCCTGGGCTCGGGGGCCTACAAGCTCTCCAACCTCCAAAAGCAGGAGCTGAAGCACACGTGGAACTTGCGTTTACTTCGCAAGTTCTATGTTTAGCCTTACGGGCCTGTCCCCTCCCCCGGAGCGTTCACGCCGGAGGGGAAGGAGGGACACTGTATTTTCCTCCCCTTTCGCGGCTTCGCAGGGGGAGGCCCTGAACTTCATTTCATTAGCAATGCATAGGTCTTGCTTTGCAAACTGTCTCATTGCAGGTCTTTCTCATTACCGCCCCTAGCGGCGATGCCCTCCCCGCGAGGATGCCCTCCTTGTGAGGATGCCCTCCCCGCGAGGAAGTGGGCCAGCCCCAACAAGTCCCTACAACGGAGCCTGCACTCCCGTAGGGCGGCTTACGATCAGCTCTCGTGGACTGAGGGTGTAAGCGGCAACCCGGTCACAGTGGCCGTGGTAACGAGTCACTTTGGGAGACTAGTCCCCTGCCCAAACACTCAAGTCCCGTCTTCGGGCACCTCCTCCTCCGGGAGTCGACGTTATTCCCGGCTCCCCGTTTTCACGGCGACCGGAAGATCGGCCCCTTGTGGCCTAATTGGATCTATCTTCCTCCTCTGGGAGTCGACGTTATTCCCGGCTCCCCGTTTTCACGGCGACCGGAAGATCGGCCCTTTGTGGCTTGATTGGATCTATCTTCCTCCTCCAGGAGTCGACGTTATTCCCGGCTCCCCGTTTTCACGGCGACCGGACGATTAGTCCCCAGCGACCTTATTCCCGGCTCCCCGTTCTCACGGTGACCGGACGATTGTCTCTCGGAGAAGTCAGATTTCTCGGGCATTTTCTTCCCCGAAGACCCTATTCCCGGCTCCCCGTTCTTACGGCGACCGGATGAGTGTCTCCCAGGAAGCTCACCTCTGGAAATCCCATCGGGTTCTCTTGGACATTCCTCCCACTCGAGGCCTTATTCCCGGCTCCCCGTTCTCACAGCGACCGGATGATTATCTCCCGGAAGGTCTTTTCCTTGAAAACCTCGCTTTAAAATTTTCTAACTTAGAAAATTTCCTATGCTACAGGTGACTTCCTTCCCGGGGGCCTTGTTACCCCCACAGTGCGCGGAGCTATTCTCCGGCCCGCTGTGGGCGGGGGGGGGGGGATAAGGAACCCCCGGGTGTCGACCGCACCACCCACGAGGAAGCTTAGCTCATCCTTGTTAAGATGAGTCGTCCAGACCATCCAAGAAGAAGAAAATAAAGAGGCAATGAAAGGAAACAACAACACAGCGCTTTATTGATCAGCAAACCCGGAGGACATCTTCCCCCCCCGGTGGGCTTCGGAAACGATACAACTCGGGTTCTAACCCAGGGGATTCTCTAAGCCCTAAGGCTCCTACGCCTAATACTCCCGGAGGCTCTCCGCTAGCTCCCGCGTCAAGTCCCGGTACAACGCCCGTACGCGGCGCCGAGCGTCCGGAAGCACATCTTCATGCCAGAACTCGTATCCCGCCGGTGGAACTATCCGGAGGGGAGGGATCAACTGGAGTCCCGGTCGCGGAGGGGACAATTTGGCACGGTGATTATCAAAATTGTCCAAGTGCCACTCCGCACGCCACCTCAACCGGATCGGCTCCCGGACACTATCCTCGCCGCGATTCCCGGAGATAAGGCTTAGCAAAATCAAAGCCGCTTGGGCGTCCCCCGGGGAGCCCCTCCCGGACCTTCGCCCGGGAGCAACCTCCCGGGAACCCTGGTAACAGTAAGTTCAATTCAAAGACTTAGAAAAATTCTAACTTCATTGCATTAAAATTTTTTATGTACAAGTGCCCGGGGCTTCTTCTAAGAAGCTACCGGAATCAAAATCCTAAAACAAAAAAGGGCCCTAGCTAAGACCCGGGGGAGGCTCATACATGTTCATTGGCGTCCTCCCCCCGGGGGGCTTCCTCCGAGGCCGGGGCTGGGGCGTCTCCTGCCGGAGGCGCCGGAGCCGGGAACCACGCCCGGATGATCCGGTCGTAGAACCCTCCGGCGAGCTGCTCGACCTCCCGGCGCGAAGGCTCGAAGGAGTCCGGGAAGCTTCGGGGGATGCGGCCCCCGATCGCCCGGGCGCCGACCCCCCGGAACTCGACGAGCCCCGCGGTGGCCGCGACGACGGGGATCGCCCGACCCCGCGCCCGAACATCGGTAGCCTCCGGGATGGCGGAGACCTGTGCGTTAAGGAAACGCACAGCCTCCGCGAGGGTCGCCGGCGGGACCTCCCTGCTCCCGGAGCCGAGGCTTACGCCAAGGCTCTCGAGGGCCGTCCGGATGGAGCGGCCCGCGTCCGCCACCGCCCGGACGCTTGAGCTCTCGAGCTCACGAAGCGCCTCCTCCCTCGCCTTGGCCTCCTCCCGGAGGCGGGCGTTGATGGCCTCGGAAATGTGAACCTGGGCCCGGACCCGGGTCAATTCCGCGAGCGCCTCGTAAAGTTCCCGGAGGGCCTCCTCGCGCTGCCCTACGGAGGCTGCGGCCCGGCCCTCCGTCTCCTTAAGCAGCCGGGCTACCCGCTGCTCAAGGCCCCAGGTAACAGCTGCCACCTACAAAATACATAAGTTAGAAAAATTTCAAAGTGCAGGGGATAAGCGAAGGTGTTATCGACGGGTTACCTTGGCCCCGAGGGACTGAAGCCCCTCGAAACGCTCATGGAGCGTCCCTCCCGCGACGAAGGCCTGCACCTTCCGGGTGTGCAGGCCCTCCGAGAAGCGGGCGACCTCCCCCGCGGGGAGCAAAGGGGTCTCCCGCCCAGAACCGCCGGTGCGGCCGGTGGGGGGTCCCCGGACCTCAAGGTCCGGTAACGCGGCCGGCGTCTTCGTCGACGAGGTTGTGCCCCCCGAAGACGTGGCCGAGGAGCTCTCGGCGGGAGCCTCCGCCCGGGGGGGAACCATCAAGCCTTTCCCTGCCCCGGGCCGGAAGGTCCTCGGGGCCCCCTCCTCCGGAGGAACCTCGTACACCGAGGGGCTCCCCCCCTCGTCCACCGGCCAGACCCGCGGGGGCGAGGCCCCCGCGAATCTCACCTCCAGCCTCTCCGGCTCCAAAGAGGCCGGAAGGGGCGGGAGGAGCTCCACCGCGAGCGGTGACGGGGCGTAGTTCGCCGAGTCGGACGCCGCCCCGCCCGCGGTCGCCTCCTTCCCCCGCGCCTCGACAGGGCCCTTCGGGGGGGGGAGGCGTTGCCTCCTTCCGGGACGGTGCCCGGGCACGCTCGCCCTCGGGGGTCTCGTCCCGGGGTTTCGCCGGTGTCGCCGCCGGCGTCGTCGATGGGCCGGGGGTCTTCTGAACCCGAGCCTTCTTGGGCTCCGAGCCCCCGGTCGCCTCCTTCCCCCGTTTATGCGACCCGGGGGTGGGGGAGAGGCTTCCTTTCCGGCAGCTTTAACCCGAAGGCCGCCGCTACCAGGTTCTTGGGGGGGCCCTCGCCCACGGCGCGCACGACGCGCTCGTGTTCATCCGCGAAGTACCTCCCCAAGAGGTTCTCCGCCTTCTCCCGCGCCGCCGGGTACGGCCGGACTGCAAGAGGTAAAGAGTTAGTCAATTTCATGAAAATTTTGTAAGAGCAATGCAGCGGGTTCCCGGGGCTTACGTCGCGTCATCGACTTCACCGGGGGCCGCTGCTCGGGGCCCATGCCGATCCCCCTCTTCCCGCCGGTGAAGGGGGAGATCCGGAGGAGAGCCATCTCCTCAGCCGCGTCCCGCATCGAGCGGGTCTTCTTGGAGAGGATCACCTTGCCGAGGAGCTCGTACTCCTCGTCCGTCCACACCGGCGGCTTCGGTGCGGACGACCGGCTGTAGGTGGGGGCCTCCGGGGCGTACACCACCGCGTCGTCTCGGACCCGGAGGTAGAACCACCTCCGGACCCAATCCCCCCAGTGGTCCCGGGAGGCCGCCGCCGGGTAGTCGATTACCCGGGCCGGCAACATCTGGACCATGACCGAACCGAAGGGGGACTTGGGGCCCCCCTTCACCAGGTGGGAGGTCCGCGCCGCCGGTTCGTAGAAGTACCGGAAGGCTCAAAGGTCGGGCTCCCGCCCGGTCGCTGTCTCGAAGAGCCAGATGAAGAGGCCCATCCGGACGAGCGCGTTCGAGGTGAGGTGGTTGAGAGCCACCCCATACTCCTTGAGAAACTCCCGGAGCATGGGATGCACCGGGAGCCGGAGCCCCGCCTCGATGAAGGCCTCGAAGGCCACGATCTCCCCAGGTCTGGGGCGGAGGGCTCCGTCCTTCTTCACCGGGACTCGGATGTCCCCGGCCGCAACAATGCCCCTTTCGGCCAGGGACTCGGCGTCCTCGGCCGTGAACTCGGACGCCCAGAGGAAATCCGAGGGGATTTCCTCCGGGGGCACCTCCGTGGTCTTCGCTCGACCCTTGGATGCCATGAGGTTAGTTTTCTTTTTGGTGGCTTTTGCAGGAGGCTACTACTAGAAACTCCCGGACGCGGACTACCGGAAAAAGCTACCCAAAAAAGCTACCGGGAGAGCAAAAATCGTGGGGCTGAGGATTTCGAATGAGCTTCCGGGCCACCCCAAGGTCCTATTTATAGGGGCGGGCCGTGGTCTAGATGCACGCCACGTGGCACCCGCGGATCAATCTGGACCATAGAAGTTCAAACCGTGCGCGGGAAACGAAGGGACGGGCGCGTGAATCGAGGCGCCGGTTCGAACCGCGCGCGCATTTATGGCGAAACGGCGCGGCTTTAAGTGTGGGGCACGGAAACCGAAGCGTCGTGGCTCCGGTAGCTTGGCCCGGAGATCTTCCCGGTGACCTGAACCATACCCGCCGGGGACTCGAGCATCGTCCCCGGCGGGCATGGGGGGCTGCTGTCGGGGGAAATCTCCGCGGGACTAAGTCCAGGTAAGTTATGTCACGGTTGCCCGGGGACGTGGCCTCCGGGGCCTCCCCGGGCGCCGCCTTTTGGCTCCCGGGAGGTGGCCTCCGGTGCCCTCCCGGGCGCCGCCTTTTGCCCGGGGATGTGGCCTCCGGGGCCTCCCCGGGCGCCGCCTTTTGGCTCCCGGGACGTGGCCTCCGGTGCCCTCCCGGGCGCCGCCTTTTGCCCGGGGACTTGGCCTCCGGGGCCGCCCCGGGCGCCGCCTTTTGACTCCCGGGACGTGGCCTCCGGTGCCCTCCCGGGCGCCGCCTTTTGCCCGGGGACTTGGCCTCCGGGGCCTCCCCGGGCGCCGCCTTTTGGCTCCCGGGACGTGGCCTCCGGTGCCCTCCCGGGCGCCGCCTTTTGCCCGGGGACTTGGCCTCCGGCGCCGTCCCGGGCTTCATCACCCTCCTGAAGGTAAAGTCTCGAACTGTTTGTCACGTGCAGGCCACGCGAGGAGCGCCTCGGGAACTAGCGGCCACCTGTCAAGCATCCAAGGCGTCTGACCGGGAGAAGGACGATCCTGCCCTTCAATCCGACGGTGGCTTCCGGGGTAGTTTAGGTTTTTTGCTGCTTTTAGGGGCTATAAATAGCCCTTGTACCCCTCTGTTGTAAGGGATCGGTTCATTTTATTGGAATAGCTAAACTCACAGACGTGCTCCGGAAGCCTCTCTCCCGGAGAGAGCCTCCCCAGCCGACTCCGGTCGGGAGCACGTCGACAGGACTAGGGCCCCCACCGGGACCCGAACCTGTATAAACCCGTGTGTCATTCTTTGTGCTTGTCCGGCAGGGGAGGACCGGTCATCCGGTCAACCCGCGCCACGTAATCTTCGCTAAGATCACTCTCAAAACCTGCCGGGGTATTCGCAATACCACGACACCAACAATATGGGAGAAATTAAATAGCCGAACGATAAATTAAGTTGGAATAAATTATCATTATCTCATTTTGATCATTGTACAAAACAATGTGAACAAGAAGTTCAAAGAATAATTCATTTACAAAGTTTAGCAAAACAATCCCTAAACGCTTTCACAGATACAAAAGAGTAACTAAGTCATACATACCAGCTGCTAACGCTCCTATAAAAATTGATGTCCCAAAAGAACAATAGTTTGTTGCTAATGAGTCAAAAGTAAGCACAAAGCGTGGCAGACCATTAGGTTCCAAACATAAAAAACCTCAAATAAGAAAAAAAAAAGGCAAAAATTCAAGATGGTCAAGTCGAGGAAATAATGATTTCAGAAAAATCTCCCGAAGAGATAATAGGCATAAATAGTGATATTGTTCCAGAAGAAGCTCGGGTATCTAATTCTTGCAAAAATGAGATTCACTAAACTATGTCATGTCTGGGAAAGTATAGAATCGAAATGAAATCGATGTTGATGATGCATTTGCATATAATTTAGTGTTAGAAATTATGGATGATAAAACGATCAAGAACCTAAATCAGTTGAAGAATACAAATATAGAAATGATTGGCCAAAATGGAAATTCTCAATCGAGGTAGAGTTGAATTCTCTTGATAAGAAAGAAGTTCATGGGCCTGTATCCCACAAACCTAATGGTGTAAAATTTGTTGGTTATAAATGGGTCTTTACGCGAAAATGAAATGAGAAAGGAGAAATAAAAAGATGTAGGCACGATTAGTTGCACAAGATTTTTTTCAAAACCTAGTATTGATTATGAAAAACCATATTCTCTCATGATGGATGCAACAATTTTTTGATATCTTATCAATCAAACAATGAAAAAAGACCTTGACTTGTGTATAATAGATGTTGTTACAGCCTATTTGTATGGTTCAATGATAATGACATTTATATAAAAGTCCCTGAAGGAGTCAAACTGTCAGAAGCAGATTTTCAAGAACAATATTCAATCAAATTAAATAAGTCATTATATTGATTAAAACAATCTGGACGTATATGGTATAATCGTCTTTGTGAATATGTGACGAAAGAAATGTACAAAAATGATTCTATTTGTCATCGTATTTTTATAAAAAGATTTGGATCTGAATTTGTGATTATTGATGTATATGTTGGTGATTTAAATTTAATTGGAACTACTGAAGAGCTTTCTAGGACAATTGATTGTCTAAAGAAAGAATTTGAAATGAAAAATCTAGAGAAAATGAAATTTTACCTTGAGTTGCAAATTGATCATGTTAAAGATGGAATTCTTTTGCATCAAGCAACTTATGCAGATAAAATATTAAAACAATTTTATATAGATAAACCATATCCATTGAGTGCCCCAACAATTGTAAGGTCAATTGATGTAGATAAAGATCTTTTTCAACCTCCTAAAAATGATGAGGAAATTTTTGACTCAGAAGTGCCATACTTTATCTCACTACTCATACATGACATGACATATCATTTTATGTTAATTTATTGGTGAGATATAACTCTTGTCCTACAATAAGACATTGGGATAAGATGAAACATATACTTCGTTACCTTCAAGGTACAAAGAATATGGATTTATATTTTTCTAATATAAGCCTAGTTGGTTTTACAGATACAAGATATCTATCTGATTCTCATAACAGATGATCACAAATTGGATATATTTTCGCTTGTGATGACATTGTTATTTCATGGTGTTCGATGAAGCAGACTATTACTGCAACATCATCTAACCATGCAGAAATTTTGATAATTCATGAAGTCAACAGAGAATGTATTTGGTTGAGGAATCTGGCACAACATATTTGAAGTACATGCAGTCTAATTTCAGGGAAAGAAACACCCACAATTTTATAAGAGGACAATACTGCATGCATCACCCAAACTAGAGAATAATACGTCAATGGAGACAAAATGAAACATATTTCACCAAAGTTCTTCTTCATTTATGATCTTCAAAAGGATAGTATCATAGCAATTCAACAAATTTGTTCAAGTGAAAATTTGGTATATCTATTTACAAATACGCTTCCTAAGACAACATTCAATAAGTTGACTTATGATATTGGGTTACATTGATTTAAAAATCTTAATTGACACGATCATCAAAAAGAGTGGATATGTATGTACTTTTTTTTAACCATGGTTTTTTCTTATACTAGATTTTTTTTCTTGGTAAGATTTTCAACAAAGCATATATATTCACTAGTCATGAACATTTAAGGGGAGTGTTAAGAATTTTATTCTCTTTAGTGAATGTCCATGATCACTATAACATAAAATATTATAACTCCTATATCATCAAAGCCCATTATCACACCATGTAATGGAATATTAGCATCCTATATTATAGATTGTGTGACCCCAAATCTCTTTCATATATCATACTTGCCTATAAATAAGAGGCATGTGTACACTTTGGATGATATGAGAAGGGAATGAAATTCTATCATTCCTTCATTTCTCTCTATTATCTCTATGTTCTACACTTTTAGTTGACAATCATATTTTTATAACATTATCAAACAATAGCAGTTTATCGAATATATTATTAGTTAGAAAATGGGTTTATGTTGATAATTTCATTTCCCATGTTTTAAGAAAACTTATTTTTTGTTATATAATTGCATTTTCTCAATACTCAAAAACCAAACAACCCTTGAATTTCAAATCTTTTAAGGGCCCTTTTGAAATGTAGGAAACAAAAAATATAAGAATAGGAAAAATGTAGGAATTGAGTGTCATATCCAATAAAATCCACAATAAACTTAAACATATGAATTGTTTAAAAGGGATATTTGGATGCATCATATTAAAAAATACATAAATTTTAAACAAAAAGAGTATAGTTTGTTTCAATAAGAGACAAAAGAAAATTTTCATAAGGTTGGGCCTCATTTTTTATTTCCTCCAAAAGAAGTCATTCCAAAGGAATTTCCTAGAAATTTTATATGGTCATTGTTTTTTTCCAAACAGCACATAAAAAAATTCTTAGAATTCAAATCATCTAAAATTCCTTCAATTTTTCTCTCAGTTCCAAAAATCCCGAGATCAAACTTAGGTCTAAGGCCCAATACGATTGATGGTCCGGCCTCGCATATGATAACAACTTCCCCACAATACATCGTGGTACATCTACTGTGCACTTCCTTGTGCCTAAGGCCCAGTCTGTACTTAGCTTCTTCTTAAGCTAAGGCCGAATGCTGGATAGGGATTTCGTGATAATTTTTCAGGTTTGGGCCGGACTTTATGCCGGGCTTCATGAGTATTCAGCACAAGACATCCTTACGAATGTATTTGTGAGAGCCCCTTACTTTTTTCTGATGGCTCATTCACTGAATCAAAAAATTTGTTCCAAACTTTCAATCGCTTTGTTTTCAGCAGAGTTTATGTTCGAACAACGCCCATCGTTATATAATTATTTCGCATGTGGTAGCTTACAGTTCGAAACGAAGCTTTCTGGTCCTAACGTGTTCCCTCTATTTTAAGGCATCTCAAGCAAACCACAGTATTATTGTACGATGTCTTTAAAAGCATTCTTCCACACTACCAACCGATGTGTATGATATAATAAAAATGCACTTTTTATATGTAGTAGTAGATAACGAAGAAATTAACTCAATCCCTTTCGGATGTTGCATCAGTGGCTAACTTCTTTACTTCATGATGTGGCATACATGTCTTCTAATTGTACTATGAATTATTTAATTGGCATCTTTGTATCAACTCATACATGTATATTACTTTACATTTCATTAGCATAGCACGACGAAAAAGCAACACACAGCCTCACAGGTGGTTGGTCAGCGAGATCAAATAACAACCCAACCATGTATAGACTATACAAGTATATCAGGTGATCCGTTTGAGACCTAGTCTTGATTTTCGCACTAGCCTCGCCCAGATTCTAATATGCGGAATAACAGGATCTTACTCAGAAATACCGAAACCCAAAGTAATTGCACAACTTTTTATTTCAAAGAGGGCTTTACACGTCGAACGTTAGACACACTTGTCCACGTCGAAAGAACTATAAGTGTCTAAAACTCCAATAAGTTCTATGACTCTTCGATTGAGTTCGATGATCTAAACTAGACCTATTACAAGGTATTTATAGTCCAATCGTATGAGTACGTATCAGACTTAGAGACCTAAATGTATTAGACTCATATAACTAATCCTAAACAGATAAGCTTAGTTATACACATTCGGATCGGTTTACAATTCCGAACAGAGAACGAATTCCTTTTCTTGGTCGCGGACCAATCCATGGTCGCGAATCCTATCCGAACACGGTTAAGGTAGCGAAGCCGTATGCGATCAGGACTTGGTCGCGAAGCCGCATGCGATCAGGACTTGGAGATCCTCCCGGATCATGACTCCCTTGTTGAGATGGAGCCAACCCCTGTTGCGACCTCTCAATCAAACTGGAGATGTGGAAATTGGGCTTGTCCATCTTCTTTGGTGTACCACTTTGCCGCACGTGCTCGTTAATCTTTCCGACCGATTCGAAAAGTCTCCTTGGTGCCACTGCGGGTGGTAGTCACCTTCTTCTCCAGAATCACATCTTCACGTAGAGGTTCGTCTCGTTGATAAACCAAATCTTCAACAGATGGTACTATGGTATCTGGCTCATCATCCAGCATTGAAGGCTCAAAGAGTTTGAGGTGCTCAACATTAACAACCGAGTAGATATCCATGTATGGAGGTAACTCGAGCTGACAAGAGTTATTACCCACTTTCCGCAAAATCCGAAAAGGACCATAACGAATGGGTTTGAGTTTCTTACCTTCACCTTTAAGTCTCTCCTTACTCAAATGTAACCATACCATATCACCTTCTTGAAATTGCACATCAACTCGGTGCCGATCATGTCGCGCCTTGTACTTGAGTTGAGCTTTGAGCAAGTTCTGTTCAACCTCACGATGGAGTCGTTGAATACCTTCCAGGAACTTTTGTGCTCGATCCTGATCAGATGCTTCCTTGCTGTTCTGTGCTGAGGTAGGGATCACAAACTCCATATCGAATGGACTCTGTGGTAGAAATCCTAAACAGACGTCAAACGGCGACTTTCCAGTCGAACCATGCACTGCTCGATTAAAAGCAAACTGTAGGTACGGTATGCTTTCATCCCAGGTCTTCGGGTGCTTCGAGTTATATCCTCTCAAGAGATGAACGACTGTGCGATTAACCACTTCGGTTTGACCATCAGTTTGCGGATGAAAAGCAGTACTCCTCTTTAGCTTGGTGTCCATCATCGTCCAGAGCGATCGCCAAAAGTGACTAAGGAACCGGGTATCGCGATCAGACACAATAGAAGTCGGCAGTCCGAAGTGTGTCCAAACGTGTTGAAAGAATACCCGAGCTGCTTCTTCTCCCGTGATAGTCTTTCGACAAGGTATAAGAACAATCATTTTGGAGAACCGATCAACGACCACGAATAAATAGTCGTTGCCACGTCGGGTCTTAGGCAATCCTCCCAAGAAATCCATGGATATACTCTCCCATGGTCGTGATGGAACTGGCAAAGGAGTGTACAAACCTAATTTTCGGTTTGCCGGTTTCGAGATGCTGCAGAGACCGCAGCCTCGAACAAACCTAGCCACATCTTGCTGCATACGCGGCCAGAACACATGTCGGTGAAGATTTTGCAACGTCTTTGTAACCCCAAAGTGACCAGCTACCTTCGATGTGTGCGCTTCTCGCATCCATTGAGTTCGAGGTGCTCCACGAGGTATGCAAAGTAAATTGCCCTTGTACAAGAGTCCTTCTCGACGAACGAACTCTGTAGGGTTCCCTGTTTCGACCTCAGTCAGTGCTGTTTGAAAATCAGGGTCTTCACTGTACATAGTGACATAGTCATCATGACATGATGGCTCGATCTGCATGAACGCTGATAAACAGAGGGTTGTAACTGGTGGTCGCGACAACATATCCGTCAATTTGTTGTGTACGCCCTTCTTGTACTTAATCACCAGATTAAACTGCTGCAGATACGACATCCACTTCATGTGCCGAGCTTGTTGTAGCTTGGACTGAGTCTGCAAATATTGCAATGGTTGATGGTCGGTGTGGACAACCGTCTCTTTCCCCAAGAGATAACACCGCCAATGTTTCACGGCCTGATGCAGTGCGCATAACTCCTTATCATAAGTCGGGTAGTTCTTCTGAGCTCCCTGGAATAACTCGGAGTGATATGCCACTGGTCGACCTTCTTGCATGAGCACTGCGCCCATCGCATAACCTGAGGCATCGGTTTCTAGCTCGAACTGTTTCTAGAGATTCGGCAAAGCTAACACAGGCGCCTCGCTGATCTTCCTTTTCAGCAAGAGAAACGTGTCCTCATGTTTCCCTGTCCACTCGAACTTCTGATCGATCCTGGTTAATGCATGCAACGGAGAAGCCATAATCGAGAAGTGTCGGATGAACTTCCGAAGGTATTGGCATGCTCCCACAAAACTACGCACATCCGTAACTGTTCGCGGTCGCGGCCATTCGCGAATCACTTTGACCTTGTCCGGGTCGATTTGCAACGTACCGTTGCCGATTATGAATCCGAGGTAAAGTAGAGTTTGCTGACCGAACTCGCACTTCTTACGGTTGAGGCGAAGTCGATGTTGCCAAAGCTGTTCGAACACCTTTTCGACATGAATGAGGTGCTCATCCCATGAACAACTATAAACCAATATGTCGTCGAGATACACGATCACAAAGTCGTCGATGAACGGTCTCAATACGTCATTCATAAGACGCATGAAAGTTGCCGGGGCGTTGCAGAGACCAAACGGCATGACCAGCCATTCGAACAGACCTTGCCGTGTTTTGAACGTGGTCTTCCATGTATCCTCCTCTCGGATGCTGACTTGATGATATCCTGACTTAAGATCCAATTTAGAGAAGACAACAGCATGCTTCAATTGGTCTAGCAGGTCATCAATACGAGAAAGGGGGTACCGGTTCTTGATGGTGATCTTGTTCAGTGCTCGATAGTCGATGCACATACGCCAAGTCCCATCTTTCTTTGGTACTAACACCACAGGAGATCCACAAGGTGAACTACTCGGTTGAATGACACCATTGTTCAGCAACTCACCAAGTTGTCTCTTGATCTCTTCATTCTCCAATACTGAGTTGCGATACATACTCAGATTGGGCAGTGTCGCATCGGACACAAGCTGAATTTCGTGCTCGACTGGACGTTTCGGCGGACGACCCTGGGTAGTCTCGAACAGATCACTGTATTTCTCCAGCAGTCCCGACAAACGACCAGAATCCTCTCGGCACGTCAGCGACAATGCTGGTCGAGTACCCTCACCTTGATCAATGGGTCGAATCATGACAAGCACATACTTGTGACATGCATTAACAATTCGTTTGGCTTGATTTGAGGTAATCAAGTTCGAAGTGTTGACGTGGATGTCTCTACTGATCACGAACTTAACTCCGTCTTTGGTGAGGTCGTACTCTTGCGCTCGCCGATGGAAGTGAGCGTCTCGATCATACAGATACGGACTCCCAAAGATCACCTGACAGATATCGATAGGGACAACATCGCATTGCACCTCATCGATATATCGTGCAGAGATCGCAAACTTCAACACATACTGACTCGTAATCTGTTGGTTCACGTCGGATGTAAACCAACCCAGCGGATATGGTCGCGGGTGTGTGGTTGTCTTCAAACCAAGTCGCCGAACCAGTCCAGCGGAGACCAGATTCTTCTGACTTCCTGGATCGAATATCGCTGCAACCATTTCGTGCTTCACCTGGATGTTGATGGTGAACAAGTCCTCCGTTGGGTGATGGTCGTTTGGTGGATCGGAACCCTTCTCCTTCGGCATTGCCATCAGAGACAAGGTCGTATCCGCCTCATTAACCGAATTCACTCGGACAACTTCTTCGTCGAGTGAAGTCGCAGTAGCCGTGGCTGTTCTTTTCCCTGGTCCGTTTTTCTTTGGTCGAAGTTCAGGATGAAGCTTGTAACATTTGTCCTTGGTATGCCTCGCGACTTGACAATGTTCGCAAAAGGCACCCGTACCCGATTTTGAAGCGTTCTTCTTCGGACTCGGCTTTTTCTTTGTCGAGGTCGCACTTTCCTTCGTGCTTTTGACGCTGCGGGATTTATTCTTCTTCTCGATCGCCATAGCAGTTGTGCTCGCGGTCGCAATGTCTTGGACACCGAACAGACTTAGCTCAGTACTGATCGATTTCTGAAGTCCAGATGTGTACTTCCGAAATACCTGAGGGTCGGATAGTGAGATGCCAATGACCATTGCTTGTCGCCGAAACTCTGTCGTATAGTCTTGGACGGTCTGGTCGCGCCGTTGATACAATCTGTGCCAACGCTCCCATCTCTCCTCAAGGTAACCCATCGGATAGAATTCTTGTCGCAGAAGTCGTTTGAATTGACCCCACGCAAGGTCGTCAGCTTCACCACTGGCGACAAGGGCCTTCCACCATGTCTTGGCGTGGTCCTTCATCTTCAAAGGTGCAAATTTGACCTTTTGAGCGCTACTGAACCCTTTAAGGTCAAAGTAGGTCTCAAGTTGGTCGATCCAAGAATCCAGCTTCTCGGCATCGATCACCCCATCATATATGGGTATATCAATCTTAGCATCGACTTTAAAAGATCCGACAGCTAAGGAGGTGTTGGCGAGGTCGTCGGTCTTGTGGTCGCCTTCGTCTTCATCTTCGTCTGCCCTGCGCAAGTCTTCACCAGTCTTCTCACCCATAACCTTCCCTACTTCAGGAGGTACAATCATGGCCTGCTGCTTAATCCAAGTAAGCACGGTTTCCATGTCGGTGGAGAGCTTAGCCACTTTTTCGGCTAGGTTAGCTTGAACGGAGGTATCGTCAAACATTATCGGAGACACGGCTGTAGGAACCGTCAATTGATCGCCTGGAATTTCGCCGGAAGTTTTGTAACCCTGGCGAGTCTTCACCATCCACAGGATAGGAAAGTCGCTCTGATACCAACTTGATCCGTTTGAGACCTAGTCTTGGTTTTCGCACTAGGCTCGCCCAGATTCTAATATGCGGAATAACGGGATCTTACTCGGAAATACCGAAACCCAAAGTAATTGTACAACTCTTTATTTCAAAGAGGGCTTTACACGTCGAACGTTAGACACACTTGTCCACGTCGAAGGAACTATAAGTGTCTAAAACTCCAATAAGTTCTATGACTCTTCGATTGAGTTCGATGATCTAAACTAGACCTATTACAAGGTATTTATAGTCCAATCGTATGAGTACGTATCAGACTTAGAGACCTAAACGTATTAGACTCATATAACTAATCCTAAACAGATAAGCTTAGTTATACACATTCGGATCGGATTACAATTCCGAACAGGGAACGAATTCCTTTTCCTGGTCACGGACCAATCCATGGTCGCGAATCCTATCCGAACACGGTTAAGGTAGCGAAGCCGTATGCGATCAGGACTTGGTCGCGAAGCCGCATGCGATCAGGACTTGGAGATCCTCCCGGATCATCAGGTCATAACTCTTTTGAAAATAAGATAATAAAATTCAAAACCTAAATTGTTTGATTAGTAAATAAAGAATTATAACTAGTTTGATCGTAAAAAATTAATATTATCACTACTTCACTGAAAACTAACATTATTAACATATCATTATGTATATTTGACAAATACTATCCATATACATCATGGTCGAAATCATAAATTTACAATCTATTATTTTAAAGAACGTTCTCATCTCCTGTACCCCAATGTCCAACTATCCATGAACACACCACGAGTAGTGAATGCAAAAGTCCACCATGTGTGAACATATTATAGCATTGTTTAAGTGAACAAGACGAAAGAACATCGTACATCACTTTCCCCGCTCGCTGTCTCCTGGACTCACCATCGGTTCATAAATACAGCAACCACCACACATTACAGTGTGCTACAGAACAAACCAATGAATAGTTACGCATGAGAACATTCTAACTTGCGCCACATGAAAAAGCTAAGGGCTGTATGAACACGCTTTCGCGAAACTTCCAGACCGTGCCCAATTTCTAGTTTTCTACCCAATTACCGCCGATCGAGCCAGGCCCGCCACGAAGGAGGTTGGTGCAGGGCTCTGTCGTAGATAAGAAACTGATGATGTTTGGAGACTTGGAGGTACTCGAAATCAACAAACCAAATAAACGACGAGCACTTCTATTTATTCGCCAAATTATTTCGCTAATCTATGTTTATACAGTATATTATGTATGAGTTTTGAATTTTAAAAATAAAATTTTTTATTGTTGTCTAATTCAAATAATATTGTATGTTGATTTGTAATATCAAATGACAATTATTTAAAGTTGGTCATGTCTCCACTCATAACTCCCAATAAAAAGTGAATTTTTTCTCTCCTTTATGTTACTCTTATAAATGAATAATAAGTATATTAGGTGATATTTTTAAAATATTGTTACAATCTTCTATCGATAAGCAAAGATAAAAAATAATATAGTTGACAGAAATATTTCCACTAACCTCAGCAAATTCAAATTGATCCATGGAATTTTTTTTCAAATAATCCAAAAAAACAAATTCGAAAAATAACCCAGACCTTTTAATTTTTGCAAAAAATAGCCCTCTATCACGAACCGGGCCGCGCGACTGATTTTCAGTCGCTAACCGGGCTAGCGACTGAAGACGTGGCACGACCCAACGCCCCGCTGGCCCAGGTACCGTGCCACGCCAGCTTTCAGTTGCTAGCCCGGCTAGCGGCTGAAACCCGCAGCATTTCTGTCGCTAGCTCGGCTAGCAGCTGAAACCCGCAGCGTTTCTGTCGCTAGCCCGGCTAGCGACTGAAATGGTATTTAAACGTCACGCATCGCTTTCACACAGTACGGCCATTTCATTTTTCTGAAAATCCAGAAATTACCAGAGAGAAAGAAGAGGAGAAGAGAAGAAAGAGGAGGAGAAAAACTGTTTTTGAAGGTTCTTCAAATCTGTTCACTGAGGTATATTTTCATTAACTCGTATATTTAGATTAATTAGATTTAGATATGATTTAGATTATATTTTTATACGGATGGTAAATGCGTGAATGTGATGGACTAAAAAATTTAAAGAACCTGTATATTAGTGTATGTTCGTAGATTAAAAAATTTGAAGAACCTATTAGTATGTGATGGACTAAAAAATGTGATGTTTTTCAAATTTGAATTTTATTAGTATGCACGTAGATTAAAATATTTGTTAATATGTAGATGTAAACGTTTGTTAGTACGTATATTAAAATGATTGATAAAATGTAGATTGAAAAGTTTCTTTTAGTTAAAGTTAGGGTTAGGGTTAGAGTTGTCTTTTAGTTAGGGTTAGGGTTGGGGTTAGTTTTCAGTTAGGGTTAGGGTGAAGGGTTGGTTTTTTTGTTAGGGTTAGGGGTAGGGTAGGGTTGTCTTTTAGTTTTCAGTTAGGGTTAGGGTTAGTTTTCAGTTAGGGTTAGGGTTAAGGGTTGGTTTTTTTGTTAAGGTTAGGGTTAGGGGTAGGATTGGCTTTCAATTAGGGTTAGGGTTGGCTTTCAGTTAGGGTTAGGGCTAGGGATCGCGGCCTCGTTGCCGTAGTCATCACCGCTGCCGCCCTCACCGCCTTGGCCTTTCCCGCATGGGTTTAGAGAGAGAGGGGCTATTTTTTTTAGGGTTGTAGGCAAAAATCGTGTAGCCCAATAGCGACAGAAATGCAATGTTGGAAAATTTCTGTTGTTTGAAACCATGTTTTTTGTAGTACTTTGAGCAATGTTGGTCCTCTAATTATACACTCCGCTACAGTTATTGCGCATCGTTGCACTATCATTTTTAAACCTAACACATAATGACAAATTGATTAGGCTATGGAGCAACTCAGTACGGTTTGCGTTTATTACGGAGCTGGTATAATCCGTAACGGAGCAAACGGTGATGATCTTGGTGGTTGTATGCATGTTTAAGGTCAAATGAGACAACTACAGTCAATGTCTTTCAATGATTTGGAGATGTGGTTAGTCGACCTATTACAACTCAATGCCGCGATGGATAATCTCAGGGTCGAAGGCATGATTCCGGAGGGAAACAAATGGATGCTGAAGAGACTGAAAGGTGACAAATCATGGGGTTCGTTTGGACGATTTGTGACAAATCTAGGCTATGGTGCCGGAGTCATCATACTGTACGTTGAAATCTTACGCGCACATAGTTCGGAGGGCAGCCATTCCGTAGAAAGAGAAAAGAGAAGCACTAATATCTGTACCAGAGGTAATGATGGCGGTGGCGGTGGCGGTGCCAATGCCAGTGCAACTGGCGGTGTACCTTGCAAAAAGATTAATGATTACCTCGAATTTCGGAAAAGAAAGTCGTTGACACATGATGTCTCAGTGCTGAGTCGTTTGCACAGGAAGTACGAGGTTTGGCTAAGGCACAAACATGTCAATGGCACATTGCGAGCTGGTCAGGTCCACGAATGTCAAATTTCAAATGCAGATGCCCAATGCACATGCAACAAGCCTCAACTGCTGCACATTCCTTACTCGCATGTCATCGCTGCCTGCTCTGTTCCTGGGATCTATCCGGCGCAGTACATCTCAACCTATTATACTCTACAGTACTTGTGGAAAACCTGGGATGGTGTCTTCAATGGGTTTGCGGCAAGGGAAAGCTATCGACAATTGTCGCCGGAAGATGCCCTCACGTGGATCCCAGACAAGAGGCTCCTCGTAGGCCATGTCGGCCGACGTCGATCCAGGAGGATACATAACGATATGGATGCAGCGGAGCATGAAGATAACCTACGTAGATGCAGCGCTTGCAGGCAGCCTGGTCACACAAGAAATCGATGCCCGGGGTGGCAGGCACATCGACTTCGTCGCAAAACTAAAGCAATACAACTTCCCTATATGGGTTGTACTTAATTTTCCTAAATAAAACTGTAATGTTGTAATGTTTGAACTACTGACTGTTTTGTCGTGAGTTGTACTGAATTTCTCTATATGAGTTGTACTGAATTTCCCTAATGCCTTCTCGTGAATTTTCGTAATTAGTACTGAATGTTTGTTTATGTATTGAATGTTTCAACTTCTCAACCAATATGTGACAACTGCAGGTATGGCGGACAACCATCAGCTTCCCGAGCTGATTGCACAGCACCATTAGGAGCGTCACCGTGCTCGATGCCTTCTACAGGGCACCGTTCTCCCAGCTCTGCGCATGAGGACACCGCGTGAGATGTTGCCTATAGATGAGCGGTTCCCGCCTTATTTGCTCGAGGCCGGACTGTTGCCGTTTGCCCGCATGGTAGATCGGGCGAGGCGATTCCCTTTCGACCGAGCCCTCATTACTGAGTTTGTGGATCGATGGAGGCCCGAGACGCACACGTTCCACTTCAGTTTTGGCGAGCTCACTATCACGCTGCAGGACGTCAGCATGCTGCTTGGCCTGCCTATCCGCGGGGAGATATATGTCCCAGCGGCCACCAAGAGAGCTACATGGCACCTAGATTTCCTACAGCGCTTTGAGAGAGTAGGGCCAGCAGGGGGTTTGCACAGGACACGAGAGTTCCCCAGAGTACCTTCGCGCAGTGCGCGATGGTGCGCTCCCCGTGGCCGCTCCAGAGGAGGTCTTCAAGCGCCACCTTGAGGCGTACTTGCTGTACCTATTTGGGTGGTTGCTCTTCCCTGGCACCCACGGAGACATCTGCGAGCGGCAGTACGTTCAGCTCGCCAGGAGTATTGCCGACTCGGCCTTGGGGCACGTGCTGATGCGACGCGGCCGGTCCGATCTTTCGATGAGAACAAGAACTATCGATTTGTGGAGATGACTCCCACGATCCGGCTACCAACCGTACACGACTGATACACCCTGGCAATTGCTGAACCAACTTCGGATTGTTATCGACCGAACTAGAAGCACGATCGACCTGATCACGAAGATCTATTCCTGCAAGCAATCGAAGAACAAGATAAACAAGCAATCTGAAAATGCAAATATAGATTGAATCACGAAAAAGAGTTGGGGTTCCGAATTCAGATATTGATGTTGATCTAGCCGACCAAGAAGAATATCTCAATAGTTTCACGAAGGAAAGACTATGACTAAACAAAACCTGTTGAATCCTAATGGTTCAGTATGATTATATAAAGGAGGTAAAAGAGATCGGTGGCCAGGTAAGGAAACCTGAAACCGACATGGACTCTTTCCCTACTTGGACTCGAACTTAATACATGGGACTTGACCCAACCAAAAAGATGATGCAGCACCGACTCGGTCCAATCAGAATCTGGTCGAAACTTGTTTTGTCATTTGCCAGCGATCCAGAAGGAATTTGGACGTGGGGCTAGATCCATTGGAAATATCTCGTCGTGGGCTTCTCCGTGGACTATAATAATGTCCCAATCGGACTTCGTATGAGGGAGTTATAGTCGTTTGAAGGAAAACTGCTCCTGGATGGCCGAACCGGACTCCAACTTGAATCCATCCCGGACTCCAACTCGACTTGGGCTCCTTGCTGGTCCTTGTGTCCTTGCTGGTCCTCTACATGATTCCTAAGCACAATATTATCACTATTAGATAGTAAACCATTCTCAAAATCATATATATATATAAACTTATGAACGAGTTCACCTGGCAATGCAACAATCAGGCTTTGCTGCGCGTTATGGGTCCTTGTGTAACAAGCGAAGGATTATGGTTAGTGTGTGTATCCGAAGAAGTGATGTCCTCATCACGTGCCGCGGTTCAGTTTCGGATCCGCCGTGCTCTGCCACACCTACAGGGGGTTGTGCGACGCCACGAGCAGAGACCAGGTCAGCTCTCTTTTCGCTGGGTGCGCCATCCTCTTGCAGATGTGGTCGTACGAGCATTTCCCCATCGGTCGACCGCTGGTTCCGCGGGATCAGTTCGCGTTAGCTGGGGATGCGAGGGACGGCCCTGTGATAGGATGGAGGTGGGCTAGGCTGAGTTTGAGGTGGGCCACAGATCAGGCGCACCTCTGTTATCCTTCGTACGCCACGGACTTCGATCTATTCCTCGACGACAACGTCATCTGGGATCCCTGGATCACCGCGAACATCCAATCAGTCGCTCCAGTTGGCCTTTCTTCTCTTTGTACGCAGGATGCTGTGTACTGGCGCACCCAGATTCTGCTCGTCTTCTCGCACATGATTGAGGGTTACTCGCCTGAGCGAGTTATGCACCAGTTCGGCCTGCGCCAGCTTGTCCCCGTGCCGCCTCCTCGACAAATCCCGCACCATATCCATGAGTACGTCAAATATGCATTACATTCACATGTTATTTTATACATAATTTCTGTCACTAACTAATTGTTTTGTCCGCAGGCAATCCAGGAAGGGTCGAGTGAGGGACGATTTCGTTCGTCGGCAGCGGCCCTATGTGCAGGAGTGGATGGATTGAGCCCACACACACACGGTCGAGGAGCACAGGCTGTACAGCCACGACATCCATTTTTCCTATCTGTCCTAGTACTGACCTCGCACGATCTACCGATTGGCAGGCAGTCCACCAGCCGCGCCAGATGAGCCCATCCCTCCCGCCACCATCGACCACTGCTACGACCGACGCCTAACTGGGCGAATCCACTCTTCTGTGTTCCTTAGCTCTTTGCAACCTTACTTTCACATGGATTGTCGTTCTATAATTGCATTAATTCGTGTGCACAGCTAGACATCCTCGGCGGCATCTCTGCTGGTGCATGGGACATGATGGTCAGGTCCCGCCTCGGACCCACCATGCCCAGCGATGATGTGTACGCATATTGTTCGAAGGTCGAGCGACAGGTCGATCAGATTCTGGTCGGTTTCAGAGTGCTGCTGCCACCTCACTTGACCGTGATTCCCCTACCATCACCGTCGGCGCCTGGTCCTTCGTCGCGCCCTCCAACACCGCACACGGGTTTCGTGCCTGCCGATAGCTCTTCGGATGAAGAGCTCGATACTCCTGCATGGCACCAGCCTCTCGACCAGACACAGCAACATCCTACGCAGCCGACACAGCTGCCTCCTAGCTTCCTTGCCGATGCTCCGCCGCCTACGCAGCCGACACAGCCTTCCCAGGCTCCGCCATCTGCGCAGACACCACCAGCGAGGAGGCGGCGTGTCAAGGATCGTCAGCCCCCCTCTCAGTACACACCATCGGAGTATCAGCCCCCCCCCCCACAAAGGGGGAGGAGGGGGCAGTAGTCTGATGTAGGCTTTTGTCGGACTGTTCAGTTTTGTCGTACATTTTTCTCAGGTTTCCAACTTTTTGGGGTTTTCTGTCGCACTTTTCTACTGTTCTACTTTTGTATGACTCTGCATTTCTGCTTTTCAGCCTTTACTTATTCATCTTTTCAGTTTTCGTATGATTAGTCTTGTCGACTTTTGCACCTACCATCTTTTGCCCGGAGACGTCTGGTTTCGTACAAATGCGTCCAACCAACGAGACAAAATTAGGTATCAAAAGCACGGTATAAATACGAAATTAGTACATATTCATAAAATTTATACAAAACGAAAGGAATGTATGTACTTGTACGATACCGATGCCAAAACTTTGTCGTCTTGCCCCTTTTCGCAAATCAGCCCAGAATTATCGCGGCTTATATCTTTTTCAGATTTTCCGCGGACCCTAAAAAGGCTAAAAACCCACATCTCATCTCCAAACTTCGATCTAATTCAAGGAGTTTCTCTCATTCACTATTCTGAGCAAGCTTCCCTTCTGTAAGATTTTCAAAATCTCATCCGAGGCCTCAGTTTCAAGTCTCGCCATTTTCCGAAACCCTAATTACCCTAAAGTACCCTGTTTTCAAATTATCCCAAAATCATCGAATCTTGTCGAATTTCATCGAAACTCCTGCTGAATAAGCTCCTAGAATAAAGTTACACTTCTGTGTGAAATTAGATCTCAAATTAGCCCTCCCAATCTCAAGATTTGCAAACAAGTCTTAATTCCCAAGCGAAATCATCACAAGTCCTTCAACCGCAACCAAACGACAAAATTTTCTCAATTCTAATTGTCGGGGGGGGGGGGGTGGTTAGCCGTTTCAGTTGCTAGCCGGGCTAGCGACTGAAAGCTGGCATGGCACGGCACCAGAGCCAGCGGGGCGTTGGGCCGTGCCACGTCTTCAGTCGCTAGCCCGGCTAGCGACTGAAGATCAGTCGCGCGGCCCGGTTCACGACAGAGAGCCATTTTTGCAAAATTTAAAAGGTCTGGGTTATTTTTTGAATTTATTTTTTTTGGGTTATTTGAAAAAAAAAATTCTTGATCCATGCATTGCTCTAGCAGAGCATATTCTTCTTCTTTTACATATTTTTTATTAGACTTCTACACTCGGGTTATTTTTTTTCTAATTTTCAAAGGTTAGTTGCATTTTAAGTTCTATTTTAACTTTTTTAATTTATGATTTATTTTTTGAATTTTAATTTTATATTTCAAATACCACTATATTCATATAAGTTGTTACAATGTAGATTCCACATATTTGCTTACTAATATTTTCATAAATAAAAGAGCAATGGTAAAATACACTCATGATTCTCTACTTTGTCTCAAAACTCATTTTGATCTTTTTACTTCAAAATAACTCAAATTGGTCTTCTACTTTCATAATTGAATATATTTTAGTTTCTAAATTGTTTTATAGGTTGTTTTGATGACATGGATTTTATATATTGCTTATGTATAAAAAATAATAAGTATGAGTTGATTAAGATTCCAAAAAGACATAGAACCAACACAAGCAACAGTGCACCCACCACAATGTTCAAAACAATATCTGTGTTGATATTTTATATTACTAATATGTTAAAATATGAAGAAAATCAAATGGTTTTGTGTTACCAGAATGTTAATATAGATATAAATCACCAAATCATCTATCCACCTAAAACCACATCATCAAAACAACACATCAAACTATTTAGCAGCTAAAAGATATCTAATTTTGAAAGTAGAGAACTAATTTAAACTCTGGACTAAAATAAGCCTATAAACAAAATAGAAGGGTGAAAGTATATTTTACACACACACACAAAAAAGACAAAGATACATATCAAATTTGGTTTTAATTTGCTTACAAGACAAGGAGAAAAATATGGTCTCTATGGACGGGTGGTGGCTGGTGACCGGTGAGGAAATGATTTTCTACTAAAACCTGAATCTTAAATTTTTCAAGCTAAGCGCCCTTTCTCCTTCTATATTGTAGGATGAGTCATGGTTCTTGGTAGGTAACAATAATGAAGTAGCTTGCAAATGTATATAGTTTGTACCCACGGCTCTAACAAATGGACTGTCGTGGTATTGCGAATACTCCGACAGGTTTTGTGAACGATCCTAGCGAAGATTACGCGGCGCGGGCTGACCGAGTGACCGGTCCTCCCCCGCCGGACAAACACAAGAATTGACATGAGGATTTATACAGGTTCGGGTCCCGGTGGGGGCCCTAGTCCTGTCGGCGTGCTCCCGACCGGAGTCGGTTGGGGAGGCTCTCTCCGGGGCAGAGGCTTCCGGAGCACACCTGTGAGTTTTGGCTATTCCAATAAATGTATCACCTCGGTTACAACTGAGGGGTACAAGGGCTATTTATAGCCCCAAAAAGAAGCAAAAAGACCTATCTATCCCGGAAGCTACCGTCGGATTGAGGGGTAGCAACATCCTTCTCCCGGTCAAACTCCTTGGATGCTTGACAGGTGGTCGCTGATTCCCGAGGCACTCCTCGCGTGACCTGCACGTGATCAACAACCAGAGACTTTACCTTTAGAAAGATGACGAGGCCCGGGACAGGCACCGGAGGCCAGGTCCCCGGGCCAAAGGTGGCTCCCGGGACCGGGACCGGCACCGGAGGCCAGGTCCCGGGAGCCAAAGGGCGGCGCCCGAGGCAGCCACCGGAGGCCAGGTCCCCGGGCAAATGGCGGCGCCCGGGGCGGGCACCGGAGGCCACGTCCCGGAGCAAATGGCGACACCCGGGACTGGCGCTGGAGGCCAGGTCCCGGGAGCCAAAAGGTGGCGCCCGGGGAAGGCACCGGAGGCCAGGTCCCCGGGCAAATGGCGGCGCCCGGGGCAGGCACCGGAGGCCACGTCCCAGGGCAAATGGTGGCGCCCAGGACCGGCGTCGGAGGCCAGGTCCCGGGAGCCAAAAGGCGGCGCCCGGGGTAGCCACCGGAGGCCAGGTCCCCGGGCAAATGGCGGAGTCGGGGGCAGGCACCGGGGGCCACGTCCCCAGGCAAATGGCGGCGCCCGGGACCGGCGCCGGAAGCCAGGTCCTGAGAGCCAAAAGGCGGCGCCCGGGGCAACCACCGGAGGCCAGGTCCCCGGGCAAATGGCGGCGCCCGGGGCAGCCACCGGAGGCCACGTCCCGGAGCAAATGGCGGCGCCCGGGACCGGCGCCGGAGGCCAGGTCCCGGGAGCCAAAAGGCGGTGCCCAGGGCAGCCACCGGAAGGCCAGGTCCCCGGGCAAATGGCGGCGCCCGGGGCAGGCCCCGGAGGCCACGTCCTCGAGCAAATGGCGGCGCCAGAGGCCAGGTCCCGGGAGCCAAAAGGCGGCGCCCAGGGCAGCCACCGGAGGCCAGGTCCCAGGGCAAATGGCGGCGCCCGGGACCAGCGCCGGAGGCCACGTCCCCGGGCGAGTGTGACGCAACTTACCTGGACTTAGTCCCGCGGAGATTTCCCCCAACAGCAGCCCCCCATACC
The DNA here is from genome assembly GCA_019359835.1 of Pharus latifolius. Lineage (NCBI taxonomy): Eukaryota > Viridiplantae > Streptophyta > Magnoliopsida > Poales > Poaceae > Pharus > Pharus latifolius. The sequence continues at coordinate 12,686,737 of CM033319.1, read as the reverse complement.
CCCCGGGGACGATGCTCAAGTCCCCGGTGGGTATGGTACATGTCACCGGGAAAATCCCCGAGCCAAGCCACCTGAGCCGTGACGCTTCGGTTCCCATGCCGCGCGCTTATGACCGCGCCGCTTCGCCATAAATGTGCTCGTGGTTCAAACCGGTGCCTCGATTTGCGTGCCAGTCCCTTCGTTTCCCGCGCACGGTTTGAACTTCAACGGCCCAGATTGCTCCGCGGAGTGCCACGTGGCGGCCATCTGGATCACGGCTCGCCCCAATAAATAGGGCCTTGGGGGGCCCGGGAACTTCATTCCAAACTTCTCAGCCTTTGCGCGTTTAGCTCTCCCGGTAGCTCTCTCTCGGTGGCTCTCTCCCGGTAACTAGCTCCCGGTAGCCGGCGTCCGGAACCTTTAGGCGTAGCCTCCTGAAACGTTAGCCACCGGAAAAAACAAACCTGATGGCACCGAAAGGTCGAGCGAAGACGACCGAGGTGCCCCTGGAGGAGGTCGCTCCGGACTTCATCTGGGCCTCCGAGTTCACGGTCGAGGACGCGGAGTCCCTGGTCGAGCGTGGGGTCGTTGAGGACGGGGACATCCAGGTCCCCGTGAAGAAGGACGGAGCCCCCCGCCCCAGGTCCGGAGAGGTCGTGGCCTTCGAGGCCTTCCTGGAGGCGGGGCTCCGGCTCCCGGTGCATCCCATGCTCCGGGAGTTTTTGAAGGAGTATGGGGTGGCCCTTCACCACCTCACCCCGAACACGATTGTCCAGATGGGCCTCTTCATTTGGCTCTACGAGACGGCGACCGGGCGGGAGCCCACCCTACGCGCCTTCCTGTACTTCTACGAACCGGCGGCGAGGAGCTCCCACCTGGTGAAGGGGGGACCCAAGTCCCCCTTTGGCTCGGTGATGGTGCAAATGCTGCCGTCCCGGGTGGCCGATTACCCGGCGGCGGCCTCCCGGGACCACTGGGACGATTGGATCCAGAATGGTTCTACCTCCGAGTCCGGGACGACGAGGTGGCGTATGCCCCGGAGCCCCCGTCTTACAGCAGATCGTCCGCGCCGAAGCCTCCGGTGTGGACGGACGAGGCGCTCGAGCTCCTCGACCAGGTAATCATCTCCCGGCGCACCCGCTCTATGCGGGACGCCGCCGAGGAGGTGATGCTCCTGAGGATCTCCCCCTTCTCACGCGGGAAGAGAAGGGGGATCGGCATGGGCCCGGAGCAACGGCCCCCGGTCAAGCCGGTGACCCGACGTAAGTCCGTTACCTGCTTCATTGCATTTACAAATTTCTGGAAATTTGACTAACTCTTTACCTCTTGTAGTCCGGCCGTACCCGGCGGTGCGGGAGAAGGTGGAGAACCTCCTGGGGAGGTACTTCGCCGACGAGCACGAGCGCGTGGTGCGCCTCGTGGGGGAGGGCCCTCCCCTGAACTTGGTAGCTGAGGCCTATGGGCTGAAGCTGCCGGAGAGGAAGCCCCTCCCCACCCCCGGGTCGCACAAGCGGGAGAAAGACGTCGCCGGGGGCTCTGAGCCTAAGAAGGCCAGAGTTCAAAAAGCCCCCGGCCCATCGAAGGGTTTCGACACAATTGGGGAAAAGCAGTTTAGGGTAAAATTAGGGTAATTAGGTTTCTGAGACGGCAAGGGTCGAAACTCAGTTTTAGGATGGGATTTTGGAGATGATCCCGAAGGGAAAAATGTTCTGAACAACGCTTAGAAGGGAATGGCTGAAGCAGATTAGGGTTTGGGATCAAGATGTGGATTTTGGCTATTTTAGGGTTTGGCAAAACAGGGTGTTACAATCACGCCGTTGACTCTCGACGGCCCCATTGTTCCGGGGATGGGCCACTGAGGCGAAGTGGATGACGAGCCCCAGGCCTTCGCAGAATTCCCGGAAATAAGCCGAGTTGAATTGGGTCCCGTTGTCCACGGTGATTTCCCGGACGACACCAAAACGACAAACGACGTTTTTCCAGAAAAACCACTGAACGGCTCAGGACGTGATGCTGGCCAAGGGTTCCGCCTCAACCCACTTTGTAAAGTAGTCGACCGCGACCACTGCATACTTGTATCCTCCGGGCGCTGGGGGGAAGGGCCCTAAGAGGTCCATCCCCCAGCGCACGAAGGGCCAAGTGATGGGGATAGTCTGCAGCGCTACAGGGGGGAGGTTCGAGCCCTTGGCCATCTTCTGGCATGCTTCGCACGCTGAGACAAGGTCTCGCGCGTCGCGCATGACCGTGGGCCAGTAGAAGCCTTGTCGGAGAGCCTTAGCCGCGATGGCACGCGGGGCTAGGTGAGAACCACAGCTCCCCGCGTGGATATCTTCGAGAAGTTGGAGTCCCTCCGGCTAGGGGAGGCAGCGCAGGAGGGCGGAAGCCCCCCGCTTGTAGAGCCTCCCCTCCAGCAGGAGATATGCCCGGGCTTTGGCCCGGAGGCGCTTGGCCTCGGTCTCATTAGGAGGGTCCCCCTCCCCCTTGATGAAGGAGATGAGGGGGTCCATCCATGACGGAGTTCGGGTGATCTCGGCGACCTCCGGGACGTGAGGCTCGTCGCCCGTGTCCGGGGAGGCCACCGAGGGCTTCGTGATGATTTCCAAGAAGGCCCCCTTGGGGAGCGAATCCCGGGCACTGGCCGTCGCGGGATATGCCGGGCCTCGAGGCCATCGAAGTGCCTCTCCATCTTCCGCACCTCCTGCAAATAAAGACTCAAGTTTGCGTCATGGCACTGGTAAGACTTGTCCATTTGGCAAACTACGAGCTGAGAATCTCCCTTCACTGGGAGGCGCCGGATCCCCAGGGAGCGCGCAAGGCACATCCCGAGGAGCAAAGCCTCGTACTCGGCGACGTTGTTGGTTGCGGGGAACTCGGGCCGCCCGGCGTACTCGAGTTCCTTCCCCTTGGGGCTCCAGAGGACTACTCCCGCCCCAGCCCCGGTGAGACACAGTGACCCATCGAACATGAGGGTCCAGTGGTCACTGCGTCGGGGCGGCACAAGGAGGTCTTCGTCCCCGAACCCGGAGGCAGGAGTCCACTCTGCGACGAAGTCGGCGAGGACCTGTGACTTGATGGCGGAGCGGCCTGTGAGGGACAGGGAGAAGGAGGCGAGCTTGGCGCCCCACTTCCCAATCCGGCCGGTGGCTTCTTTGTTCCGCAGTACCTCCCCCAGAGGGAGGGACGACGGGACAGTGATGGGGTGTCCCAGGAAGTAATGGTGAAGCTTCCGGGACGCCATCAGGAGGGCGTAGCAGATCTTCTCCATCTCCGTGTACCGAGTTTTGGCCCTTTGGAGGGCCTCACTCACGTAGTACACGGGGCGCTGCTGCCCCCCTTGCTCCTTCACCAAGACCGCGTTGACGACGACGGGGGTCGCGGCAAGGTAGAGGAGCAAGGGCTCTTCTGGAGACGGGCTCACGAGCATTGGAGGGCTCGTGAGGTACTTCTTGAGGTCGTTGAAGGCTTCCTGAGCCTCGGGTCCAGCGGAATCCCTCGAGCCCTCGGAGGATCTTGAAGAACTGGAGGCCTCGCTCCCCCGACCGGGAGACGAAGCAGCTTAGCGCGGCCAGGCGGCCAGAGAGCCGCTGGACGTCCTTGACGGAGCGCGGCGGGGGCATGTCGAGGAATACCCGGATCTTCTCGGGGTTTGCCTCAATGCCCCGCTGGGACACGAGGAAACCTAGGAGCTTCCCCCCGCGCACCCCGAAGGCGCATTTCTCCGGGTTGAGTTTGAGCCCAAACGCGCGGAGGTTGCGGAAGGTCTCCGACAGGTCGTCGATGTGGGAGGCTGCGCGGGGGCTTTTGACGACCGCGTCGTCTACGTAGACTTCGACGTTGCGGCCGACTTGATCTTTGAAAACCAGCGTCATGAGGCGCTGGAAGGTCGCTCCCGCGTTCCTGAGCCCGAAGGGCATATGGACATAGCAGAAGGTTCCAAGGGGAGTTATGAAACTCGTCTTTTCCTCGTCCCCTTCCCCCATCCGGACTTGATGGTAGCCCGAGTAGGCGTCTAGGAAGCTCATGAGCTCGCACCCCGCGGTGGAGTCGACGAGCTAGTCAATCCGCGGGAGTGGGAAGTTGTCTTTGGGGCAGGCGCAGTTAAGGTCGGTGAAGTCCACGCACATCCGCCACCTGCCGGTTGACTTCTTCACGAGGACGGGGTTCGCGAGCCACTCGGGGTGCAGGACCTCCCAAATAAACCCCGCCTCTCGGAGCCGGGTGATCTGCACCTTGATTGCCTCTTGGCGCTCGAGGGAGAGTTTCCACAGCTTTTGTTTGATCGGGGGTGACCGGGGGCCACTGCGAGCTTGTGCTCAATGACCTCCTGGGCGACGCCCCGCATGTCCGAAGGCTTCCAAGCAAAAATATCGGAGTTTTCGCGCAGAAAAGCTGCAAGTTGTGCTGCATGCTCCTCGGGGAGCTCCGCCCCGATCCGGACGGTTTTGTCTTCGTTGCCCGGGGACAGCAGGACCTTCCGGAGGCCCCCTTGCAGACGCGGCTTGAAGAGGGGCCTCCCGGGCGGTGGTGCAGCGACGTCTAGATCCGGGGGAGAGGCCTCCCCCCCGGGCGTCTTTATGAGGTTGACGCTTCCGATTGTGGCGGCAGCGCGCTCGTACAGAGCACGGGCCATGTCTTGGTCTCCCCGGACACTGATCACGCCATGCGGTCCGGGGATCTTCATGCAGAGGTAGTTTTGATGGGTGGCAGCCCACAGCCGGTTGATTGTGGTCCTCCCCATTATCGCGTTGTAGGAGGAGGGGAGGTCCACTACGTCGAAGCGGACCAGCTCAGTCCGGTAGTTCTCCGGGGTGCCGAACGTCATAGGAAGATCTACCTTGCCCACGGGGTGGATCACCTTCCCCGGGACAAAACCTTGTAGGGGCCCGGCTGCAGGCTGCAGGAGCTTCTCATCCACCTGCATCTCTTTGAAGGCCTTCAGGAATAGGACGTCGGTGGAGCTCCCGCCGTCCACGAGGATGCGGGCCAGGTGGCAGTTGTAGATGGTCGCAGAGACGATGAGCGCGTCGTCGTGGGGGAAGAGAACCCCGAGCGCGTCTTCCGCCGTGAAGGTGAGGGGGATGTTCGACCACTTGGGTGGCGGAGACGTGTGTACCACCCCCACAACCTTAACCTCGCACGCGTACTCCTTACGCTGGCGCTTAGAGTCCAGCCCAGAGGCGAACCCTCCCACGATGACGTTGATGCGGCGCTGAGAAGTTTGAAAGGGGAGAGCTTCTGAAGGCTCCCCCTCCTGCGTCTGCGTCTGCTGACCCCCCGCGGGAGCGGGAAGGGCCGGAACAGCTAGTCGAGGGAGGAAGGAGGCCAGAGTCCCCCCCCTGCCGGCGCTGATCGAGGAACGCTGCAAAGTGTTGCAGCAGCTGGTGGCAATCTCGGGTAGCGTGGGTACTGGACCCATCGAAGCTGCACCACGGTCCTTCCCGGCTTCTCCCCGTGGGGCCCTCCCGGCCGCGCGAGGACTGTCCTCCCCCATGGCCTTTCGGCTTGGGAAAGGGGCGGTTGCCCCTCGGGGGGTCGCGCGAGCCGCCTCCGCCCTCGAGGACAAAGGTGTCCCGAGGCCGTGGCTCGCTACGCCCCCCTGCCTGGGGCGTTTGAGGGGATCCCTGGCCCCCCGGTCGGCGGGGGCGGGAGCCCCCTGGGTCTTCTTCCAGATGTCGTCTTCCTCCGCCCGAGCGTACTTTTCGAGTACGTTGAAGAGCTCATCGGCGGAGGAGGGGCAGCTCTGGGAGAGCCTTCAGTGGAGCTCCCCCGGGAGTATCTCGCTTTTGCATGCTTCGATGACTGTAGAGTCGGGGACGTGGGCCACTTGCTCTTCACTTGAGCAAAGCGCTTGAAGAACCTTCCGATGGTCTCCCCAGTCCTCTGTCGAACGGTATATAGCTGCGAGGAGTCCAGGGGACGCACGTAGTTCCCCTGGAAGTTCGCGCAGAACTCCCGCTGGAGCTGCGTGAAAGACTTGATGGATCCGGCCTTCAGGTTGTAGAACCAGGAGCGGGCAATGCCGGTGAGGTATAGGGGGAAGACGTTGCACTGTACCGTCTCATCCCCCCGGCCGCGGAGATGGCTGTGGAGTATACCTGCACAAATTCGTAAGGATCGGCCTCACCGTTATAGTGCTCGATGTGCGGGGGGCGGTAGGGCCGCAGCCACCGGATGCTACGAAGTCTTCGGCACAGGGGCTGATTAGCCCCCTGCACTTCCCGGGGAGAGCCCCGGTCGTTGTCTTCTTTGACGGGGGACACACCCTCGTTATCGGAGTCGGGAAGCGGCCCAAGAGGTCCGCCGGAGTGGCGGTGGCGACGCTTCTCTTCTGGACCGATGCTGAGTTCCCGGACGTCCGGGCTCTCCTCCGGAGAGGCTGGCTCTTCAGCGGGTTTCTTCCCCCGACCGGTGCGAGAGCGAGGCTCCCCACGCCCACGGTCAGGGGGAAGTTCTTCCCCGCCCTCAGGTGAATGCATTCGCTCGACCTCCCCCCGGGCGAAACGGACCCGTTCCGCCGAGGGAGGGAGCTTATGCACTGTAGCTACCGGCTCGGAGGCTTCCGGGGCCGGCTGGGGGGAGCCCCCTGCGAAGACCCCCGGGACCGGAAAGGGGGAAGCCCCTGTATTATCCGGAACCAGGGAGGGGGCGCCCACGGCGACGTTTGGAACCGAAGTGGATGGAGCCCCCGTGGCAACGACCGGGACCGGAAAAGGGGAAGCCCCTGTAACATCCGGGACCGGCGAGGGGGGAGCCCCCGCGGCAACGTCCGGGACCGGGGAGCCGATGTGGGGGGAAGTCCGCTGAGGCACGGGAGCTGCTCCGTCGACCGCCCCCGGTGCTGTAAACGCGACGCAATGGGCGGGACTGGCTCCCGGCGTAGGGAAAACCCCCGGCATGAAATGGGCCCCCGGCCCCGGGAATGGGCTCGGAACGGGGTACCCCCTGGTGCCATGAAGGGCCCGGGCATGAAGTAGCCCCCCGGCACCGGGACGGGCCCGGGTGCCGGGAAGGGTCCGGACGTATATCCCGCAGGGGGAGGGAACCCCCCAGCAGGATCATACAGGGCGGCCAGACCTCCGGAGACCGGAGGGGCCGCCGGGTAACCCATAAACGGGGGCACAGTCCCCGGGTACGGGTGCGACGCAAATGTGGGGGCCGGAGGCCGCGCCAACACGCTGAGAAGCTCATCCATAAAGCGCTGGGCGCGGAGCTGGCCCTCTACTAAAGCCTCAAGCAGGGCGTCCCGGGGAGCCGGGGGAGCCGTCGGGGGGAGACTGGTCCCGGCCGAGGTCCCCGCGGTCACCGGGAGTGACTTCGAGGTAGAAGCACCTAAGTTAAGAGGAAAGGCGGGAGGCGGTACCTGGGCCTGACCGCCTCCAGGCGGAAGCGCCGGGACAGCCGTGTCCCAGACGGGCGGCGCCGGGTCTCCGAGACCGGCGTCACCGGGAAGGGTGCGAGCCCTTGTTCTTGGGGGAGCCATGGCGTCTTGTCACGAGTCCCCACGGTCGGCACCAATTGTCGTGGTATTGCGAATACCCCGGCAGGTTTTGTGAACGATCTTAGCGAAGATTACGCGGCGCGGGCTGACCGGGTGACCGGTCCTCCCCCGCCGGACAAACACAAGAATTGACACGAGGATTTATACAGGTTCGGGTCCCGGTGGGGGCCCTAGTGCTGTCGGCGTGCTCCCGACCGGAGTCGACTGGGGAGGCTCTCTCCGAGGGAGAGGCTTCCGGAGCACACATGTGAGTTTTGGCTATTCCAATAAATGAATTACCTCGGTTACAACTGAGGGGTACAAGGGCTATTTATAGCCCCAAAAAGAAGCAAAAAGACCTATCTACCCTGGAAGCCACCGTCGGATTGAGGGGTAGCAATGTCCTTCTCCCGGTCAAACGCCTTGGATGCTTGACAGGTGGTCGCTGATTCCCGAGGCGCTCCTCGCTTGACCTGCACGTGATCAACAACCAGAGACTTTACCTTTAGAAAGACGACGAGGCCCGAGACACGCACCGGAGGCCAGGTCCCCGAGCCAAAGGTGGCTCCCGGGACCGGCACCGGAGGCCAGGTCCCCGAGCAAATGGCGGCGCCCGGGGCGAGCACCGGAGGCCACGTCCCCGGGCAAATGGCGGCGTCCGGGACCGGCGCCGGAGGCCAGGTCCCAGGAGCCAAAAGGCGGCGCCCGGGGCAGGCACCGGAGGCCAGGTCCCCGGGCAAATGGCGGCGCCCGGGACCGACGCCGAAAGCCACGTCCCCGGGCGAGTATGACGCAACTTACCTGGACTTAGTCCCGTGGAGATTTCCCCCAACATGGACCATGCCACATTTTCACATTTAACATGTGCTACTAAATGTTGCATCTAAATCAACCTAGAAGGAATGCTTCAAAAATGCAAACACTAAACAATTATCGTGCTCATATGTTACAATTTTTAGTAATTTTTTAGAATAATTAGCTTCATACGATTATAAAAATGTCAATTAAAAAAACATACTGATTGTTAGTATGATATGCATGAGGTGCGGAGTAAATGGTCTTATTTTAATAATTAAGTATGATAATTATATGTTACTGTAATTTTAATAATAATCATATTAATATAATTTGATATAACCAATTTAGTATTTTTATATATTAGTAATTAAAACTAAAAAATAATTACACATAATTAAAATGACAAGTAAAACTGTAAAGGAACCACGGAATAATATGAGTTCACATGGTAGAGTACTTAAAGAACGGTACCCTGGGCAATTTCCAAGTTGATCCCACGGCGAATCATGACCATCGCAGTACCATTCCCCGTATATTTTCACTGGTGGATGCAGAGAGCGCTGGGAGTCAAATCGCAGTAGGCCACGTCTCCCCGCCCCATCTCCCAACCCCCGTCTCCTGGCTCCAAACCCCCGCGACGTGGCCACCTTCTCCATTCGACACGTACTCCCTCGGGTCCCTCCCCTCTGACCTTTCCAGAAGTTTCCGGCCAATTCCTGGCCAGGAATCACCGGCCCAATCCAGCGGCCCGCCGAGCGCCACGTGTTCAAATCCCGCCACGTCGGCGTCCGACTTGGCGCCCCCGCCCCCTAAGAAACTGATACACCCAAATCTTGCCCTTCCCGACCTCACACTTGGAAAGCAGGCTGTCCCCGCGACTCGTTTCGCAAACCAAACGCTTCGCAGTCGCGAGGCGTGCGAGAGCGATAGAAAGGGAGGCGGAAAAAATATCGGCCACAAGTACGGAGAAGCTCGGTCTTCCGGAGGAGATGAACGGCGGCGGCGGAGGAGGAGGAGGAGGGGGAGAGGAGGAGATGGAGGAGGACGGCGGCGGGCGGAGGAGGGAGCGGGTGGTGCTGATGTGGGGGTACCTCCCTGGCATCTCGCCGCAGCGCTCGCCGCTCCTCGGGCCTGTCCCGGTCAGGCTGCCTCCGGCGGCCGCGTTGGCCGTCGGCGGCGATGGGTGGAGGGACGTGTGCGGCGGTGGGTGCGGCTTCGCCATGGCCATCTCCGGTAACGTCGCTTTCTCCTTCTCCTTCGACTTCGCCTGCTCCTTGTTTGTGTTGTTTTGCTGTTTCGATTTGCTGGTTTTGGGCGCTTGTTGTGGCAGATCTACCGGAGGTGTTGGCTCATGTGATTTCTATGGCGGATTGTTGATTTGATTAATTTGGGATGGGCTAATTAAAGAGTATTTGGTGTAAAAATTTTGAACTGATGGGTAAGGGATGGGGTATTTCGTAAGCAGGGTCAATGTGGCAATTTTGCTAAAATGGACAGCTTGAGGGAAAAAAAATGGAAGAACTGACTGTGGAGTGATTTGGGAGTTCCAAACCAGACAAAGGTGATTGTGTTTGCATGATTAGTGGGACTTGGAGGTCTGTGAAATGGCGATTTGTTTCTTGGATGACAACGAAGTAAAGGAATGTGAAAAAGCGTAGTGACAACTGACAAGGCGTGGTTGTTGAGCAAAGTTTATTTTCCAATCTTATTTTTTGGAACCTTATTCCTTTCATATTTTCAAGGATCAAATGCTAACTGGTTGCCTGAAGACAAAGAGGAGGAAGAAGGGTGTTGGTTTGAGGTTTATTCAACGGGAATGATTTGACAAGCTGTTCAAATCCTGCATTAACATAGTGGGAATTCTCCCCCATTGTTGGATGGACCAATTCCCACAAAATTCACTCAAATACCAAACTCAATGTTTTTCAATTCAGAATAATAGTTCTTGAGCATAAAAAGATTTCATTATGTCTCAAATGAAAATTTTCTGTTCCTTGTTTGGTGAAAATAAGTTTGGCACAGTACTCAACCTGGTTTTTTTTGTTTGCCTCAAGTCTCTGGGAAACTCCTTACTTGGGGTTCTGCTGACGATATGGGCCAGAGTTATGTGACTGCTGGGAAGCACGAGGTAAAGCTACCACATTGATGCTCTCTCTGTTCTCTATGAAAATGCTAAGAAGCTATTGCTAAAGGGGGCATGTTGTACCTCTCAGGAGACTCCAGAGGCTTTTCCACTTCCCAGTGACGTTGCAATAGTGAGGGCTGATGCTGGGTGGGCTCACTGTGTTGCAATAACAGGTATTGTCTCTGTCAATTTCTCTATATTAGGACTAACAGAATTCATATTTCCGCTACATGTATCATTATTCACATTGATGTTCCGCTCAACAAGATGAAGGGGATGTTTACACATGGGGATGGAAAGAATGCGTTCCAACTGGAAGGATTATTGCAGAACAGTCCTCAGTTGGATCTTTGGAAAAGGATGAAAGACAAAGTGGAATCGCCACTGACCAAGGTGGTGATGCTTGCTACCTACCTTGTATCAGTTCTGCATAAAAAATATAAGCTTCTCTTCATGGATTGTTTACAGATATAATAAAGGCAACTCCATTACAGTGAGCCCCAGGTCACAGGTGTCTAGGGCGAGCAGTGGAGCAGCGTCTGGTCCAGCTGAAAGTAAAGGTACTGAGGATAGCACAAAGCGGCGGAGGCTGTCTTCAGCAAAGCATGGACCTGAAAGTTCAACATCTAGTGATGAAAGTCTTTCAGCACCCCCTTGCCTTGTAACATTTAATACAGGAGTGAAAATAGCGGCAGTAGCTGCTGGTGGTCGTCATACATTAGCACTATCAGGTAACTTACATTTGGTACTACTTTCAACCTGTCTAGGGAAACCTGCTAATTAACCAAATGCTTTATCCAAAGCTTCAGATTTAGGTCAGGTATGGGGTTGGGGCTATGGAGGAGAAGGGCAGTTAGGTTTGGGTTCTAGAATCCGAACAGTTTCCTCTCCACATCCTATACCGTGCATGGAATCAGCATTCTACAGCAAGGATCGGCCAGCACCTGTGAAAGGCAACAGATCTGCTGACGGGCAGACAAGTAAAGCCATGGGAACCTGCGTGAAGGCCATTGCCTGTGGAGGCCGTCATAGTGCTGTAGTGACAGGTCAGAATCTGCTGCACAACCCTCTGTTTCCAAGCTCATTCGTGTAGTTATTTTACTGTACTCATATGGAGGTATAATATTATGTGTCAAGAGGAGCTATGGGTCAATGACTCAATGGGTATTTTCTTTTGCGGACAGTGAGAGGTATATTTGAAGTAATAGTTGGGTTTTGTTGCGGAGACGATACTTCTGTCAACAAACCTTGAGTTGTTTGCAAATAGTTTCTGCTATCTTTCTTACAATGTAACACAAGCTAATGCTTGGTGATGTACATATGTCAAGAATGTGAACAAGACATAAAATCATGTTTTACTAACTTTTCCTCACGACATAGAGAAGTTCCTGCTTAAGCTTAATGTAGTGGTCAACCTAGAAGGTGTTAATTGTAAAAGTTGTTTTCATCTACCAAAAGGACTCTAGTGAAAATGGTCAAGGTAAAGGAAAGATCTTTTAAGAAACTTTATGCGCAAGAAAATCCTAATCATTGAAAGTTTAAATTTGAATTACTAGTAACTGCTCAGTTCATTGTGCCTTTATTTGAATTTGGAGTTAGTTCCAAGAGAGAACATAATGCCTCAATTATCTTGTTCTGCATTATAACAGTCGTTTTCAATTGCAGATTCAGGAGCACTGATAACATTTGGATGGGGACTGTATGGGCAGGTTGGTTGTCGCTATTTTTGACACCTTAGATGCCCTTATGAATACCTGTCGGATCAAGCAAGTTTGTGATTCAATAAATTTGAGCATTTCTTGCATACACAAACATCCAGGTGGCAAACAAAAGATTTAACTAGGGGTGAAAATAAGTCATATTGGGGTTTTCTTCTGGTTTTTCCAAGAATAATTTAAATAGCATCCCAATCCATACCTAAATATAACAAAATAGCACACAGGTATCCACATTCCAATTCGAATCTGAAAAGACAAAACAATACATCTATATATAGTTAAATGCTGATCTGAATATGATTTTATATGAAATAATTGCTTCAAATTGTATCACATCAAATGTGGCTATCAACTTTACAGATTAATGATAGACAATCTTGTGTGAATTTGTCTGTATCAGGTAATATGTTGATAAAAAATGTAAAATATCTACTTGGATGTTGTGTGAACAACAAACACAAGTAATAATGATATCCAAATTGTGGTTGGATACTTTTGGAGTATTTTCCGATAGTATGAGATTTGATCCAACATTTTGAAACTAATCTGCACCTTAAGGCAAGTGCTCTAGCAACCCTAGCTATTATATCTGATCCCTATCCATGTCATTAGTAATCCTCCAATTCGTACCAAAGTACAGTACTACAGTTTAAAAAACATGGTTGGCTTGATTACCATCAAGCCAGATGCAATCTGTTTTTGCCCCCTACCATATCTAATATTTAGCAGCTGGCTGTGCAACAATCTTCAAAATATACTTCATGCTGAAAATGATCAGGAACATACTCTTCTGCATGTTGGTTTGGTCACTGTTCATTTGGAAACTTAAGAAGCTAACATACAAGATGGTAATAATTTTCCAACAATGCAGTATCAGAAGAGAATTTGGTATAGGTCATTACTCATCAAAAGTTTAAGTCCTGGACCTGCGGCACCAGAAAAGCTACTGACAGGTTCAAGAATCAATGGTCTTAAGTAGGACTGAAGTTTTAGCTTGAAAAATCACTTGGTCTCAAGGGGGGTGGTGGTTTAGTAGTAGTGTTGTGGGATAAAATCATTATGCATTTGCAATGTGTTTATATATACAAATAGTTTATATCAATGCTCTACATTACTGTGTTCTTTCTCGATCAGTGCGGACAAGGGAATACAGATGACATTTTAAGTCCAACATGCGTATCATCAATCCTGGGAGTCAAGATGCAAGATGTTGCTGCTGGGCTGTGGCACACCGTATGCACCTCTGTAGATGGGGATGTGTATTCCTTTGGAGGCAACCAGTTTGGACAGCTGGGGACTGGTTCTGACCAAGCTGAGGTAGAGCTTCACTTTTAGTGTTTGATGCTGGGAGTTACTAATTGCAACACCTGAGACTTAGGGTGAAAACTTAATTGCTCAAACATAACCATCCCGCACCAAATGCTATCTGTTAAGTTCACTCGCTACAGTAAGACCATTGCTTTTCTTATGCAGACTGTACCGAAGTTGATAGACGCCTCGAGCTTGGAAAATAAGAATGCAAGAGCTGTTTCTTGTGGAGCTCGTCACAGTGCAATAATAACAGGTATTTTTGAGCGATATTACCTACTGTAGAAGAATTTTCTGCTGTACCTGCCTGTAGGCTGTAGCATTCTTTTCTTTTTTCATCCGTGCTGCACTTTTATCTAGAACACTCACCTTGCGCCGACCCTACGCCGTTAATTCTTATCTTTGTGATATAATGCCACTTGCTTATTAGAGCCAAAAGAAAAAAGAACTACTGGCCTTATCACGATTGACGTTTTTTGGTGGAGAAATATATGGTGTTAAGCTGTTAGTTCTTAGGATGCTCCCATATCCCCAATTCATGTTGGCACCTTTAATCAGTGGAAAATATCTGGCGAGCAGAGATTGAAATGACCAACATTTGTCCTGAGTTTTTTTTTTTTTTGGAAAATATTTGTACAAAGTTTTTAACCTGACTTGATCTATAGAAGAAACAGGAAAAGGATAAATAGGTGAGACATATTTTATGTGATTTATCTTTTATTTTCCATAGGTGGATTGCATTAGGTGTTAAAATTTTACAATATGATCTTGTGGTATATATTGTTGATTCAGGATCCGTGTGTGTTACTCATGGAAGCACTATGAAGAGTGCTTGATATTAAATTAATTCTGTCATCCTTTTTATACATTAGCAAGTTCATTTTTCTGTCTGTTAAAACTTAAAATTCTTGTGCAGATGAAGGTGAAGTTTTCTGCTGGGGATGGAACAAGTACGGCCAGGTACTGTTCTATTTATTCTCCATTTTGTACTTGTGATTTGAGTTGCGATTTCTGAAATTTGAGTTGTGCGTGCAGCTGGGTCTTGGTGACTCGATGGACAGAAATGTACCTTGTAATGTTCCCGTGGAGGTTTACCACCCGCTGAATGTGTCATGTGGTTGGTGGCACACCTTGGTGCTCGCGGAATCACCTACTTAAAACCTGACAAATCAACAAAGACGCTACATCTGGTTCACAATTTTGTTAGGAATTCGGTAGGTTTCATCCATCCAGGTGCGGTAATGCTGCATTTTAATGTACATACATGGCAGTGCATGCATACAGATATGTAGTGTTCATTCTTTCCGGGGTGCTCGTAACATGCAACATTAGCAAGGCTTGTATTGCACTGCTTATACATCTGAGTAGGTTTCTCTGACATCTCTGTATTATTGTTGGTTGGAAATGAGTGTGATCATGTTATACGATTACACTGCTCTTGCACTACCAGTGGCAATATAAAACTAACAAGAATGCTTAAAACTACAAGGGATATCGTTTCTCCTTTACTTTTCTTCCTTGTTAGTCTGGTCTGCTGCAGTTTGCATTTTGCCACAAATTGGGAATTTCTCATGTCATCTCAGTACATACGTCAGCCTGGTATTATACTAATCTTGGTTCATTGTTTGTTAAGATTCTCCCATGACGGCAATGGGAGCCATTTGTGAACCTCTCCCCAGGAAAAGTACAAATCCTCCGCGATGTTTGCAGGAATCGTGGCTAACAGATAGCAATGTAAAACAACTTCCTCTACTGGACTAAGTTTTAGTTTGCGGTCTCTGAACTAGTTCGTAGATGCGATAACCCAAGACATGATATTGTATTTATAAATCGTTAACTTATCAAGTCGTTGTAACAACAGCACGGTTCCCGAATATACGTTCTCAATCTACATGAAATCACGAAAACTAAAAGAAAAAGGAAAATGCCCCAATTGCAAAAACATTTATGTACAACGAAAGTGCATATGATGGGGTAGTAACGAATGATAAAAAGTTACAAAGAACCCCTGCAAGATCCTTGGTGGGCACCGCAGGATCCTTCATCCTGCGGAAGCTCAGGTATGCAGATCTACTACCTCAACAGATTCATTATCCTTGGGAAGTGCTCAAGTACCCTGAGATTGCTGAAATTTCAAACGATTTCTTGTCAGAAAATGAAGACAAAATATAACCACCACTTAGAGAAGTAAACAAAATTGAAATATCTAGCTTTTGAATAATGGCTCGTCAATCAAGCCTGTGTTAAGAGGTATCTTAGTGATTAAGGGAAGCAGACAATGGCTTCTGTGACAAATGAAGCATCTAAAAACAAATGAGTGAAGGAATGAAGTAAAAGCCTTTCTGCAGCAACTGATCTTGCATCGTGCTCTAAATTATAAGACGATCACCATCAGGAAACAGCGCATGAATATTAGGTCGGCAACACTACTACATTGCTGCAAATTGAAGCTTAGCAGCGAACACTGGTTATTGTAGCACATGTTACCACAAACTAACATTCATGAATATCTATCCATCGCATCTACCATTATGTACACAACGATCACTTGGGGCAAGGCTTTCTTTGGCTTAGCAAAATATCATCACAATTGCCAGCAAAAACATTGCCAAAACTCAGAGCAAGAAAAGAAATACATCTAATAGATGAACGGACTTACAGGGAATTTTGCTTCCACCTGATGAAAAAATAGCACAGAATAGAGCAGCAGAACACTTAAAAACGAGGCACTTTTGACAGGGGCCCCCCTGTTGGCAATGGTGAAGGCTCTGCAATTGGAGGCCTTATTTGATGATTGCCAACTGAATTATTAGTTACCAGTTTACTTGTGCCTTTAATGCCAGCAGCCTCACATTCCGATTGTTGGGGATCAATCAACGTTTTTACCTGATGCAATTACAACCCAATCAATCTTTGCTCATGTCAGACTAAATGATAAGTATAAAAAATGTTTTTATCAAACAACTGTTTCTTATTAAAAGTCCAAAATAGAGCCTGACCTTTTATTATTTATTATTATTATTTTTTTTTAGAATGAACCTAGTTTGCGTCTAGGGGCTAATGGTGCACTTGAAGGTGTGGGGTTATAGGGCTAACACAATGGGTCGGGTGCAGTTTGGGATGCAAAGGCTAGTGCCATAATCCCTTGTGTTGCCAGGATATCAGTCTTATCACAACAGCCCTTGGAGTTTGCCCACATCTAGCATGGCTCCAAATGGGCGTGATAGGGAGGTGCAACAGCTAACACCACAACTCATGGCATTAGCTTAAAGACCAAACAACTTGGGCTATGGCTTTAACCTCTGCACCCAAACTAGGTCCATTTAAAAAAAGAAAAAAAGAAAAGTTTGATTGCCATCCATTTTTAATAAAAAAAAAGGATTGTTTAATAGAAAAAACTCTGAAAAGAAGGAATGCTGCTATGTATATTTTTATTTCCAAAAAGGCATTAAAGTTAGAAGTTTTCCAAAAAGGCAAATCTGCAATATCAGGACAATGGCCATCAGAAGCAAGGCCCAGTGAGCCTATGTATAGCACAAATGCAGCTGTACTGAACATAAGGGAACTATAGGCCTGTAGCACGAAGTAAAATGGTTTCATAAAGAACAGAAGTAATCATAAAGTATCTTACAGAATTTCTTTGCTGATTCTTGTCCTCCCTTGAGAAACCAGGAACAGACAAATGCCAATTTCTCTCTGCATGAGAGCATCAGCGAATTCAATAAGCATGAAATTTGTTTTGTGGCACATGTAATTTAATTTCTATCCAGAACTGAAACAACAAATGATAATTCAATGGAAACGGAAAGCAAACTTCAGTTAAAAGATTCTGGAAACTGACATGATCAATACCAACACACATGTTTAGCAGAGAAACATCATTAACTTAAAGATAAAACATTCATAGATAACACTGCCAGATCATACACTTTATTTGAGACCCAAAAAAAAATGAGAAAACAGAAGTGCAGCTACAGACCTAGGTGTAGCAGCACATCCTTGTGCTCTAAAACTGATGACTTCCGGTGCTTTGCCAGGCGGCATGCAAATGTGGTCACCTAAAGACAAAACCTTGTCAGTTTAGTTATAGGACATCTCAAGCAGATAAAATCAAGCAAATCAGAAGACAAAGATATTCTGTTTGTGAATCCCACTAGCAAATCATACATGCCAAACAAATAGCATAACAAAGAACAGAACAAATGTACTATGAAACATGATTATCAGTTTAAAAAAACACTACTGAGTCAATGAAGTCATCAGCAATCTCTAAAAGCAAGTCTTCCACGTCAGGATCAAGCTTGCCTAGGGGATCTACCTGTAATCAGAATTCTTAAGTTAAAGGTAGGCCAAAGTATTATATTCAAACAGAAAGGTAGACAAGCTTCCGGACAAAAAAGGAGGACCATTCTAATATTTTATAAGAATATGATCAATAACCTGAATTATAATGGTGAACAGAAGTTAAAAGAGCATCTACCCAGACACCTGTGCAGTTACCTGTGCAACCAAATCTTGTATCTTCCTTTTCCCAAGCAGTTGATTGGTTGCTTCTGCTCCTTGACCTACACTTCCACCAATGGAACTTGCACCAGATAAAGGTGTACCTGGTTGTGACCCAGTCAGGTTCACCAGCTTCTGGGAAGCAGTTGCTGATATTCTTGGAGATTGTTGTTGCTGTTGTTGAAACTGCTGTATGATGTGCTGCTGTTGAATCAGTTGTTGGGCATTGAGATGCGGAAGCTGCTGTTGGGCTTGTGCAATCTGGTGTTGGCTCAATCCTGCAGACTTCTGCTGAAGCTGTTGGATCAAGAGCATCCTTTGCTGCTGAAGTTGATGCGGAGAAACTGGTGAACCCATTGATGATTGCATTTGCTTCAACCATTGCTGCTGCTGCTGCTGCTGAGGTAGAGACATTGGCATCATCTGTCCATTTTGCGATGATCCAGGTAACTGTGAATTTAATGCTGCAATTGATGTTGTTCTCGACAAGCTTTGACCAGCTACCTTCTGGCAAATAAATCCAAAGAAAAAGTAATATGAGATCTATCAGAGAAAAGCATATCTCTAGCCTGCCAATTTAGTTCTTGGGGAAAAACAACCATATAAATACAAAAAAAAAAACCATTGAAAAAGTTGATGTAAACAAATACATTTAGCAGTTTCAGCATGTAATATACTCCCTCCGTTGCAAAATAAAGTGTGTTTTGACCATGCACACAGATTAAGAAGATTGTTAAGTTCAAAAAAACAATAATGGAAAATGAGTAAACTGTCTTTACTCATAAATGCTTTGAAAATGAGAAAAAATGATAGTGTGAGAGATTAATCATAAATAATAGATATAGTGGAAAAATAAGTAAGAATAGAATAGGAAAGATATCAATAAATCTATATATGAGCCTTATTTTTTGCAACAAAATTGAAAAAATTACATTGCCTTATATTTTGCAATGGAGGTAGTATGTAATGTAGATTTGATGAAGCCTGGGTCTGATAACACCTAATAGAAAATAGATTGAGCTTGCCAGTAATGTTGTATTGTGACTCTTGAGTTAGGAGAGAAAATTTTCAAGCAGCATTAAGGCGCTTAACATTCTGTGGATAAAGAAATGTCAGCACAACAGCACAATACTTTCAAGAGGTTGTTTATTGCATCCTCGAGCACAAACTTTCAATATATGTGATTCAAAAAAGCACCATAATTAATTCTCTCATTCCTTAACACTGCAACCATCATAAAGCAATAGATAGCAATTAAGCCGAATATGACCAGTAATGTAGCAAAGTATGCACTATGCAGAAAGCTCAAGGATACCAAAAAGAAATAGTTTTGCTCAAGAAAAATCTAAGCCATCAGAGGTACCTGTGGAGATAGCGAGGCTTGCTGTGACGCCTGCTGTGGCCTCATTTGTGCATGGGCAAAACGTTGTTGAGCAGTATATTGAATAGTCCCGTTTGGTCTCATCTGGTTCATTCCCAAAGTACCCATGACTCCCATGGATTGCATTCCTTGCAATGCCTGAGCCGCACTGGCAGTGTTAAACTGCGCACCTTGTACCATGCCCTTTTGCCTTGGCTGCAATAGCATAAAAGGCAAGAATGAAAAAAAAAATCCCCCTTTTATAAAAAAAAAGGTGAAATTGGGAAAGATATATTCGTTCAACAGGTTTGCTTCCTCAAATGCAAGCCTATAATTCATTTGTTCCACTTCTATAAAGTTAAGCCTTTACAGTCAAAGCCACAGAGATCACAAGAGGAGTCAACCATTAACCACCTCCAAATCTGGTACAGATCTTCAGTTTTTCTTTCTTTTGCAATGCACCATCTCCTAATTTGCATGGACATGAACATGAACACGGACATGGGGCATGACACAACACGACACAGCATTTCTCAAAAACTAAGTATACGGGGATATATATTAATGCTTTCTAGTTTAAAACATTAGGTCCTCGTTTGGTTCAGGGTTAAAATAACTAGGTTAGCTTAACCCAAGTTTTTTGTTTGGCAACAAATCTAGTTAGTCTAAAATATTATTTGATTTGATTAACTAGGTTAAATAGATTTGATGTAAAGTGCACAGATGTGTCCTTTCTATTATAAAAACGTTTTGCACTTTTCTTGTACAGAATATTTTTGCGTAATTTGCTATTCTGTGTTCTTATGGGTATTTATGGAAGAAATAGAGTTAGTTTAGATGGGTTAACTTATTCCACCTTTTTGCTGGGTTAGAATAACCCTGGGTTAAGAGGGTTAGCTTGCTTTGATAGGGTTAAACCCCCTAACCCACCTCTTACCCCGAACCAAACGAGGCGTAGAAGGCCAAGCTTGGCATCAGCACAAGAGAAGGTGGGCTTGGTGTGGTTGACAACGGTGGCACAGAAAGGGAAGGCACTCATGTAATCCATGTTACCCATGCAAGCACGCGCGCGCGCGAGCGAGAGAGAGGAGAGAGAGATGCCAATTCTGTGTTGCGATGAATTTTAGGGTTTCTTCTTATTGGGCTTGCCCTATTGGGCCAGGACTGCACCATGGGTTGGCCTTGTCCATGCCGTGTCGAAAAAAACTCGCTTTTTAAATCGAATATAAGTGGACACTTCCCAGACACGTGTCTGAACAACCTAGATTATCTTCCTCCCTCCCCCCCCTTGTAATAACCACAAGGGCTTCCCTCACCAGTCACCACATGACATTAACAAGGCTCCACAAACCATGGAATAATCAATACCTTCAGAAAAGAATTCAAAATGATGGCTCTGCAACTCTCATCTCATTTCAGTTCTTTATTTTATGGGTAAAGGCACCTTTTTTTCATAGCAAAACTACCTCCCATGCACAAAATTTAAGCAATTCAAGTGATAAAAACCGAGCAGCTTATGACCACACAAACAAACAAGTCCTACATTCGCTCATCAGCAATTCACACTTAAAGCTCCGATTTTTCTCTAGTCCTCATACAAGTAGACCCTATGCATGAAGAGGCGCTCAATTCAGTTGATCTAGACGAGCTCAAGATGATGAATTCACCTGCGCCATCATCTGCGACTGGAGCCCAAAGTGTGCCGCAGTGGCGGTGTTGGCCTGCCCTTGCAGCATGCCGAGCTGCCCCTGTCCAAGCATGGCCGCGCGCGCCGCGAGCTGCTGCTGCTGCCCCAACTGCCCACCGCCGCCCGAAAAGCTCATTTGCCCGCCGTAAATCCTGGCCGCAGCAGCGGCGTACTGCGGCGGCTGGCCGGCTGCGGCGAGGCGCGAGCCAGAACCGGAGCGGTGGATCTGGCCGAAGCCGCCGGAGCCGGCTGCCACCTGCGTTGGGGACGGCGCCTGCAAAGGTGGCGGCCGCGGCGGGAAGTCCATCGAGCCTCCCGCGGCCGCCACCGCAACCGGGTCGATCTGCGGGGAGGAGATGGCGGACAGGTCGGAGATGGTGGGGGACGGGGGGATTTGCGGGGAGTGGAGGGGGTTAGGGTTAGGGTTTTGCGGGGTGGAGGCGGAGGCGGTGAGTTGGTCAGTCTGCGGCGAGGCGGAGGCGGCTACGGACGGCGGATCCGCCATGGTGGGCGGTGCGTATAGTTTCGGTGGTGGTGGTGGGAGGCGACGGCGGTGGGCCGGTGGGACTCGGGGAAAGGGATGATGGTACGGTTCGTGGGACAGGTTGGCGTGTGTCTGTAGTCTTTTCCACTTCGAGTCTGGGTATGGGAATTTTTTTTTAATAATACATTATAAAAAAATTACATAAATAACTAAAATTTTTATAAAACTAACTTCTGATCGCCATACATTATGGCAACCGAGATATTTCTCAATTTTAATCACCATACGTCTTAGTGACTTAAAACTGTAGAGATTTTAGTCGTTACGACATATAATGACTGAAATCATTATTCCAATACAATTAACCCAAAAGTCTCAGTCACCATATGTCATGACAATTGAAATATTCATATATTTTAGTTGTCAAGACATATGGTAATTGAAAACGAAAAATGTCTTAGTTACCAGGACATATGGTGATTAGATATTAGGTATGTAAAAATTTTATAAAATTTATTAGTTCTACAATTATGTTTTTTAATATATTATTTTTAAAAAAACTTCCAAGATATGGTTACTCTCTTTTTGAACTAAGCTTTAAACATAGAATAAAAACATCATATGTACAAAATTTTTAAGAGAGATTTACAAAATTGGATCGAAAGGCTCAGATTAAGGATATAAGGTGTAAATGAAGAACAAAATCAAGTGTGAGAAATTATGGAGGATGCAGTTGTGTGGACCACTCTTCGACAAGTTTTGTTATACCTCTTTGGTATGCGAACTTGCATTAGTAATATCTCTAGTCGAATGAATAATGTTGTAGTCTATGAAATCCAAGTGAAGTGTATGTTGGTTTTTGGGTATTGTGGACAACATGCAACAGTTGGGTCTTCGATAATAAAATCACGTTCCCTACCGAAGCTGCATTTAAAATGTGTCGTTTCTTGCAAATTTGGAAACTTTTGCTGGAGCAGCAGGAGGCTGAACTACTATCAAAGATGATCAAATGTTTCAAATACAAGCTCACCGATCTGGATGGGACAGCTTAAGGAAGCGCCTTCTGATGGTGCGGGCTGCCTAGCTCATCCGTTTAGTTGCTTTCCTAACTTTCTTGCTTAGATCAAACAAAATGTAATTTGTTGATGCAAGTTTTGTACCCACAATCTATCTGTTTGGTTTTAATAGAAATCGGGGCTGTTTTTGCCAAAAACTCAAGTGAAGTATGCAGAACTGCAGATGATCTATAGATGGTTACAAATTAAGTATAAGTCCAGATATGAGAAGATATCGAATGAATCAATCGATTTTCTAGAGATTTTGTAAAAAAAAAATAGAAAAAGTTTACATGTGCACCAATGCAGGGAATACCTTGGAATTCAGCGACTAATACATGATTTACGATTTGCTATCGCAGTAGGTATTTCTATATTGTTTTGGACCTTGGCATTGACAAAAATGCGTGCTCTACCCTAAACAGTACACCGGTACGTCGAACAGATGGAATGCTCAATGCTTTGCTTCTTATGAACAGGATGTCAATTTTCTCCAAAATCCAATAAATTGTGGAGATTTTTCTAGAATAGAGACCGAGATGAGAGACAAATCATCTATATTATCTTAATAGGAATAGAGATGACAGTGCACCCTCCGTATCTGTCCATACTAAATTCTCATAAATATGAGTTTATATATGAAAATATAAATATTTATTCTATTACTTACATGTATATTTTATCATATTAATATGTTTAGTGCTTTTGTATATATAAATGAAATATAATAACTCTTTTTGTTACTTTTCTAGTTAAAAAAAATTAACTTATAATTATATAATATATATTAAAATTAAAAAATTAAATAATACAATAAATATCCTATAGAAATCCCATTTTCTGTTAAATCCCCGTAAGAATCGATAGGAAATGAAAATATTCCTGTCAATATATTGGGATGGACCTAAATCCTGCCCCGCCCGGTGGACATCCTACCTGTGAAGAGACATAGCTGCTGTTCGATTCCACTGACGGTTCTGAATTGATAGTGTTATTAGTGTACACCAAATCATACTTTATTACTTGCCGTGGTTGCCGGATCCGAGCCTGCTAATTAAAAGCTGGTCGTGAACTAGCTTAGTTGGAAGTGTCACTAACTAGCGCTCCTCCTCCATCACGGCATCGCCCATCGATCACAATCAGAGCCCCGACGACCGGCAGTTGCGCCTAGTAGACCGGCAACGGACTACATGACCGCGCGCCAAAGTCGACGCGCTCCGGGTGGTCACTGGACACTTTTCAATGCGGTGATGTGCATGTTGCCCGCTATCTCGCGTATGCGTTGAAGGCCGTACGAGCACGCGCGCGCGGGAGCCATTCTAACTTGCTGAGGCCGGCGGTTGGGAGTTGGAGCTCGTCGTGCCTTCGCCAGGGTTGAGCCAGCATGTTGTCATGACAATATGACAAAGCGAGGCATGCATGTTTTTGCACCTGTTTGATGTGTTCATAACGCAAATAATGGAAGTTAGGTACCATGTTGCTGACGATCCTATTGCTCCCTCCCTTTACAAAATATAAGACACTCTTTTACATGGTATGTAATATTTTTTTCGTTTTAAAATATAAAGCACTTTTTCATTATACACACATTTTAAAGAGAAAAATATATCATACTGTCTCTATTAAAGGAGGTAATTAATCACTCAATTTGATCTCTCACCCAACACTGGTGGAGTATGCATTGAACACACCCTTGATTTGGATTTAGGTCTTATATTATAAAGCAAGGCAAAGTAAAAAAAGAAACCGAATGAGTTATAACAGGCGTAGTTGAATTCATTGGGTCATTGCTACAATCTTTGCTAGGATCATTAAAAAAAGGAGAAGCAAATGCTCGTCCAGTGCACATATAACATATGCATGTATATATATAATTTATAACCTTTCTTTCGTTTAATGAAATTCTCAGTATGATTCACTGATTTCTGTTCCCCCCAAAAATGCTTATCTTACAGATGGCACTTGGCAGTGGATTTCCAGCCGATCACGCCAAGAAAGGTTGAAACGTTACACGGGATGTCTGGATCTAGATGTATATATCACATCACGGTCACAACTCATAATTCAAGTATTTTTCTTCCACAGCAGTAAAGCTGCATATATGATTCCAAGCGCTGAAAATGATATCTTTGCACTCTGACATAATCACTGTCCAATAGTAAACTCGCCTTCTAAGACTAGACAACCCATTTTTGCTGAAGTCTTCTCAGACCAAAGACACTAGTACTCCACTGTCCAAATCACAATAGCTATCCATTATGCAAAATAAAACTATCTATTAGTCTATGAAATATTCACATCACTGACAGTTATGCTCAAAGCTGTCAGAGAATAACAACATTGTTCAGTGGAATTTGATGCAGTATTGAGTTCTTCCGGTCTCAGTTCTAACTTTAATAGCTCGAGCTGTCCAAGACTTCGTCAAAAACACGCATTCAATACTCTTGGAGATTGGTATTTTTAGCTCTAAATTAGACCGCCTCGTACTCCATGGTGTCTCTGTCCATTTATTGGCAAATTTCTTCGCCTGCCCCTTCTTATATTATGCCCCTCATCTGAACTGCTCTAACAGAGTCTTCAGCTCTCTGAAACATAGAGGCTTTCTGTATATTTCTATTGTTCAGTCATGGAAGGCCTCATTCCAATCATCTATAGGGCCATAGTGCAGTACAGGAACAACGGGCAAGTCTCTCTCAGTAACTTGTACTTTGATGAGCCATCGTCGACGATGTTCTACGTCCCACTACCCGCAGGGGGTTCTGATCGATACGACGAGAAGAAGGTCGGGTTGCTCTCTGCTCTGCACAACGTCGACCGATTCAAAGACGGCCATGGTGCGTCGGCGCGCCTAGGATCATAAGTTGCGAATTTGTGATGACTGAAAAGCAGATTGGCACAAGAAGGAAGTGGAAGCAAATGAAGAGCTTCTTAAAGAGTAATTGAGGCCAATATGCAGATGCCGAGTAATTGTAATAGTAATATATTTGCTTATGTAGTTTGCAGGCTACATGGTTGAGGCTTGCACCCTGAAGTGAGAATTTCGTGTAAAAATAATGTCATGACAGCATCTAAATGTAAGTCCCTGTCATTTCCAAGGAAATTTCACCATTAGTTTTGTACATCGCAGTAACATGGACAGTGTTTTTTCTTGTCGTTTTTTTTCCAGCAATTTTGGAAATTATGTGGAACCATGAGTTTTTATGAAATCATACAACAAGTTATTATATCACGATGGCCCATATATCAAATTAGATAGGAATGCATAGACACTATATGATCAACACAAGAATTCTTAACCTTAATAGCAAACAAAGTAGTCTTAGACTAACTCAATTTAGTAAGATAAGGAGCATGATGATGTTAACGTACGTCTCAATCATGTATGGATCATAGAAATGAAACGTCTTCAAGAATTTTGAGTACACCTAAATAAAAGATGGCCCATCTCACTCAGCCCATCCAGGGTTAACATAACCTGGCCGCCGGCCCAAAGTCAAACCAGGCTTAGGCAGGCCGATGGGCTCAAAAGCCAGAGCCGAAGGCTTGACAAATTTAAGGAGCAGTTTTAGTGTGTTCAAATAGCTTTTGAAATGAAAGGAGGTTTGGTTAGATTAGACTTTAAGAATAAAAAAGTTGGGCTGGTTACAAAAGCTGGTTTATTGGGTTAGAAAAAGGCTTTGACAATTTATAATGGAGTGGGATTGTATAGTTGCTGGTTTGCATCTTAAAAAATTAATAAGTTAGATACAAGTCTATGGACTGACAATAGGGAGCGAAGTTTGGATTGTCACAAAAGACTGAATTGAGTTAGGGTTAAGCTTATGCTATAATTGGATTGGATACTAAAATTTGTGAGTTGGACTTTGAACCATTCCCAGGCATAACCAAGCTGGCTGATGTGGCTCGAATCAACTAAAATTTTTTAGCCTAGTTGGTGCTAGAATTTTTTTTGAATATAACTTTAAACTTTATACAACTGGGTTTTTATTGGTCGCCGGAGCCAAAAATGCTAAATTTCATTTTGAGGTAACATGAACTTCAGATGAAATCACGGATAGTAATGACATGGAATAAGTTGTTCATCTATAGTTACAGCTCCAGAACAATAATTTATGTTTGTAGATGTTAGAAAAGAGATGCCCACATGCCAGCCTCGTGTATTTGTGTAAAAATATAGCAAGTGTGGCAGGTTTTTTGGTTAAAAAAGACCTACGGCATTGAACAAGAAGACCACTACCAGGTTATACCAAAACAGCAAAAGAATGCCTTCATATCACAACATAAGAACACCTTCGCAAGGCAGTGAGATTGACGGTCGACAATGCAAGCCTTTCACATGCGGATCGCACTGGGGTTGGCCGCGTTGCTTGCAAAGAGCAGGGTGCAAATTGCAGATTAAATAGCTCGCTAAGTCAGAAAAGATTAAGTAGAAGCTTGCACTTCCCCGAGATTTGACTGAGCTAAAGAAGGGACGGGATCTGGCGGGTTTCGCGACGCATTCCTCGGTCGACGGTGGAATCAGCACACAGAATACGCCTGATTCGAATAGATTTTCGATTCAGCTGCCTTCGTTCTAGTGCAAGCGATTCGGTCTTTTCTTGTACCGGGGAAAGTGGACACCGAGAACTGGATCAAAAGAAATCCAATGCTTTTCTTGGAGGGGAAAAATATTGTACTTTATGATGCCTCTGGTCTCTAGGGGTGGGTCGGCAACAAATAATCCTACATTTTTTATAATTCTAAGATTTCTCTAGATCTACGCGGCATGCCCGTGTTCCACGGGCCTTGGGAGCCCCATCAAGGTAAGATGAGCCCAATAAAAGGGGCCAATTTGCAGCCACTGAGCTTTTGAACTCAACTGTTCGCCAGAAAGCTGCAGTTTGGTCTGAGTGGTCTGCTCTTCGGTGGGGGAGGGAGCCGGTATAGGGAGCCTCTCGCTCTCGCGCTTCAAATCCGATCCAATCTTTTTTTTTTTTTTTTTTTTTTTTTGCTACTTTTTCTTTCATATATATTTATCCAATATGTTCTTCTCTAATTGGTTTTAGGTCTTTTCTTCGTCTCAAATTTGGCGTAGAAGCTTTGCAATTTTTTTTCTCGCTGATTGATATGGTTGCTTGCAAATGGATGTCGTAGAATAGGGTTCGTGAAGATTATGTCAAAAGACAATATTTTTATCTTTTTAGGAATGATTGAATGTGTTCATGGTTTTGTAGTTGAAGGTGTGAGTTTAGTGTGAATGTGTCAGATTAGATGCTTACCGATGTTTCAAATTGTTAGACAGACTTATGATGTTCTACTGTTTTCACACTAATGGTGAAGTTTTGGACAAAGTTATGAATCTTGGTTATTTTCTTAAATTTCTCTGTTTTAATGTAGGCAAGTAGTGGTACAAAACCTACTAAATAGTGCTTGTTTCTTGATCTGTGATGTTCTGATATGGCATTGATTGACTTCTCTAATTGAGTAGGATAGCTTGAGTTTTAAGCAAAGGCAGCTTTGTCACAATTGCCAGTGTTTCTCTGGACCTGTCATTCTCTGCTAGTGATTTTCCACATCTTCTAGATGATCATTCCACAGCTTCCTTCATCTAAAATAAGGCTTCATGGCCCTTCCTTTGTAAGGGTCTGTAATATTTCTTATATGAGTTGGCATGTTATTTCAGCTGAATAAACTGAGTTTCGGTCATGTACTATTGTTGTTAATTTAGGGGGTACGTATTAGTCTTCTTGAAGAAAAATACTCAGGGTGCATTATAGTTAACCTAAGATTATCTTTTTTGATTTGATTTACAACTTATTATCAATAGGACAGAAGATAGTAGTTCACCACGAAGGCGCTAATTCTTGTTGCAGGATGACACTCAGTTTCCCAAAGCCACTAGTTGATTTTGCTAACAAACCTATGATTCTACATCAGGTATATGGAATCCCAGATAGAAAATAAAAACAGTGTTAGAATATCAAATCAATAAATTTTGTACAGGTTGATCAATTCATTGTGTTGCACATTTGCTATTCTGTTATGCAACGGCCGTCTATCCTTTAAAAGAAAATAAAATGATGGTGGAACATCATATTTGCTTTCTTTTTTTCTTAGACACATCATATTTGCATTCATATTTTGTTCCGTGAACCTGTGAACACATCATCTAATCATATCCCATCAGTAGCATTTGAATGCGTTGTGACCAAAAGTAGCTTCTAAACTTTAGCATTGCATTTCATTTCATTAGTAGATATCCCTTTGGTTTAGTATATTTTTGTGTGCATGGAACATCTTCTGCATCACATAATGATTTCCTTCTCAAAAATTCAAACAGCTCTATTCAAGGAAGTTTGCCTTGTACATTCAAGTACATATATAGCACCAACCAAGTTATTATTTGATCAGAGCCAAGAAACATGTTTGAATTAGATTACACAAACTTTTGCAGATTGAAGCTTTGAAAAATGTTGGGGTGACAGAAGTTGTTCTGGCCATCAATTACCGTCCAGAGGTAAATGGAAAATCATGCAAACTTTTAATTGTCTCAATTAGTTATTTGTAATTGAATTTCACACTTCCATTGGTGCATCATATGTTTTTCAGGTGATGCTTAACTTCTTGAAGGACTTTGAGGATAAACTTAGCATCAAAATCACATGCTCCCAAGAGACTGAGCCCCTGGGGACCGCAGGCCCTCTTGCTCTAGCCAGGGAAAAGCTTGTGGATGGATCTGGTGAACCTTTCTTCATCCTCAACAGCGATCTCATAAGTGAATACCCATTTGCTGAGCTCATAAAGTTTCACAAAAGCCATGGTAGTGAGGCAACAATTATGGTCACTAAGGTAGGCACATCCTTGTTTTCACCACTCTCTTGTGTAATCATTTCACATTTAAACTAACTATTCTTTCAATATAGGTGGATGAACCATCAAAGTATGGTGTTGTGGTTATGGAGGAGACAACAGGAAAGGTTGAAAGATTTGTAGTGTTGGGATATGTTTCTATCTCCTAATCCTATTCTATCTCCTATCTCCTAATCATAATCTATCTCTTATTCTTTTTGGCCTATAAATAGGCACCCCATGTACTTTGTAAATTTGAACCATTATAGTGATTTGTTTCTCTGTGGTTTTTTTCCCTTTCACCTTGAAGGGGTTTTTCCACGTTAAATCATGTGTCACTTTCCTAACAAGTGGTATCAGAGCTTTCATCCAACGGCCCTGATTCACGGTTCCATATTTCGCAAAAATCTCAGCCATCCACACAAAAAACCCTAACTTTCCACAAATTTCCATCTAGCCGCCGACGCCTTGTCCACTTCACGTGATCTGCTATTTTTCAGTGATTTTTCGATCTAAGTTCCTGATTTTCACTTTGTCATTATGACTGCAAAACTTGGCATTGCGAAGTTCGATGGCAAGATCAGTTTTCCCATCTAGCAGGTACAGATGAAGGCAGTTCTCACACAGCTCGGTGTCCGGAAAGCTCTTCTGAAAAAACCGGACAAAGTGGATGAAAGTGAGTGGGAAGAACAAGATCAGAAGGCTTTGTCTGCCATGCAACTCAGTTTGTCTACAGATGTTCTACGCGAAGTCATTAAAGAGGAAACTGCCGCCTCCTTGTGGATGAAGTTGGAGACGTTATACATGAAGAAAAGTCTTGCCAACAAATTGCGCCTTAAAGAACGTCTGTACACTATTCGCATGGCAGAAGGTACCTCGATTCAGTCTCATCTCAGTGAATTTAATTCTATCATTGTGGACCTTGAGAGTCTAGATGTGAAAATTGAGGATGAAGATAAGGCTATTTTGTTGGTTGTCTCTTTGCCTGCTACCTTTAAACATTTTAAAGAAATTATGCTTTATGGCAGTCATGATACCCTCAGTTTTGAGAACGTTAAATCAAATTTGTTGTCTAAGGAGAAATTTGATGTTGAGCCTCATTCCAGTGGAAATGGTGAGGGTTTAATTGTTAGAGGTCGATCTAATCAATCAGGCAGGTCAAATAGATCAACATCTAGGTCTAAATCCAGAGGTCGTAAATCCAACACTTTTTGCCGTTATTGTAAATCCAATACTCATGATATTTCTCAGTGTGATAAATTGAAAAGAAAAGAAGAGAAAAAGAAAACATATTTGGAAAAATCTGCTGAGGCTAGCATTGTTGATAGTGATAGTGGAGAAGCACTCATGGTCACTACTGATATTGAGAAACGCATGTCTTGGGTTCTTGATTCAGCTTACACTTTTCATATTTGCTCACATAGAGAGTGGTTTTCTGATTATACTCTTGCAACTGGTGCTGTTACCATTGGTGATGAGTCTCCACTTGAAATTGTTGGAATTGGTTCCGTTCAGATCAAAACTCATGATGGCACCTTTCATACCCTTACAAATGTTCGCCATGTCCCTCAAATGAGGAGGAATCTTATTTCTTTGGGCACCTTAGAAGCTATGGGTTATAAGTATACCGGTGACAATGGTGTTCTTAAGATTTCTCTTGGCAACCGTGTTATTTTAAATGCCAGTCGTGTGAACAACCTTTATTACTTGGAAGGTTCCACAGTTACAGGTACTGCAACTGTTTCTATTGTATCCAACACCTCTAACACCAAGCTGTGGCATATGCGCTTGGGTCATATGAGTGAAAAAGGTATGCATCTCTTGCACAAGAAAGGTCGTCTACATGATATTGGCAAACTTGAGTTCTGTGAACATTGTGTTTTTGGCAAACAAAAGAGGGTTAGTTTTGCTACTTCAGCTCACCAGAGTAAAGGTATTCTTGATTATATTCATTCTAATCTTTGGGGTCGTTCTCCTCATCCTTCTATTGGAGGTTGTGAGTACTTTATTTCTTTCATTGATGATTTCTCTCATAAAGTTTGGGTCTACTTCTTAAAGCATAAGAGTGATGCTTTTTCTACTTTTAAGTCTTGGAAAGCTTTGGTAGAAAATCAGACTGGCAGAAAAATTAAGAAATTGAGAACTGACAATGGGTTGGAATTTTGTAGTGGTGAGTTTGATACATTTTGTGCTGATCATGGTATTGCTAGACATTTGACTGTTCCAGGTTCACCTCAGCAGAATGGACGTGCAGAAGTATGAATCGCATTCTTCTGGAAAGGGCCCGTTGCATGCTATCCAATGCTGGCTTATGGGAAAAGCATGGCTTTTGGGCAGAGACTGTTGCTACAGCTGCTTACTTGATTAATCGCTCTCCCAATTCGGCGATTGATTTTCAGATTTGAATAATCAACTGATTTATCTGACCATACCTCTTCTGGAATCTGAAAATCAATCGCCGAATTGGGAGAGCGATTAATCAAGTAAGCAGCTGTAGCAACAATCTCTGCCCAAAATCCATGCTTTTCCCATAAGCCAGCATTGGATAGCATGCAACGGGCTCTTTCCAGAAGAGTGCGATTCATACGTTCTGCACGTCCATTCTGCTAAGGTGAACCTGGAACAGTCAAATGTCTAGCAATACCATGATCAGCACAAAATGTATCAAACTCACCACTACAAAATTTATGATGAGGACATCCTTCGCATCAACAATCGATCAGAAGAACTTTGCTCTCGATCAAAAGAACTTTGCGCATAATCAGCATTGCTCAAGGTCGCAACACTGCTCATGGTCGCAGCCAATCAAGCCTGAAGACACATGGTCGCAACCTGAGGACCATCTAGTCTGCCGATCAAGCATAATTGTTCAGTGACTTCAACCAAGCGCCAATTTTATCACAAATGTCCAAGTAGGTCGTGTGGGCACTTGTTGGAAAGGTAATCGAAAGATCTTTCCAACGCATCAAGAATCATCGAATTCTGACATCGTATGCAACCAGGAGACCCGAAACAACGGCAAGTGCACGAGGGAGAAAGTCCTGTTCGGATCCGTGAAAAGTAGCCTCGGGATTTTCTTTTTATAGTTTGTTAGGATTCTATTATGTTTCAAATTAGTTTAGAATTCTGGTTTTAAACATTCTATCTTTTGTAAATACCACTCTCTATAAAAGAGAGCCATGGTCATAGTTTTGAGACAACCACGAATTGAATACACAAATATTTTCAGAGAAGTTTTTGCTCTTGTTCTAGGGTTTGTGCTCATAAGCCACCGCATAGAATTGGGAGCTATTCTCTTTACCATTGTTCTTGTAATTTCTTCGTTGATTGCAGGAACAGTGTGTCTACTTTTGCGTGGTCAAGTAGACAACGATCAAAGCGTGTGGTTGGGCGAATTCTTTTGTCGCAGGTTGCTGTATTGACAGTGGTTGGCGCCATCGGTTCGTCAGGTTACACGAATCAACGAGTTATCAATGATCCTACGTCGTGAAGATCGGGCACCCCATATCATCTTGATTGATTTTCAGATTCCAGAAGAGGTATGGTCAGATAAACCAGTTGATTATTCAAATCTGAAAATTTTTTGTTGTCCTGCATATGCTCATGTCAATGATGGAAAACTAGTTCCTAGAGCTAAAAAATGCACTTTTCTTGGCTATGGTTTTGGTGTCAAAGGGTATCGTTTATGGTGTGCTGATTCTATGAAAGTGATCATTAGTCGTGATGTTACTTTTGATGAAAGTTCCTTATGTTCCACTGGAGGTGTTTCTGTTAGCGGTACCTCATCCACAGATGCATCTGAAACTGTTATTCCTACAAACAACCCAACTTTTGAGGTCAACGTACCTGTTCATGTTGATTCTACTGGTTGTTCTTCTACACAGTCAGTTTCTGATTCTCAGCCTCCTATTTCTAATGATCATTGCATTGCACGAGATAGACCTAGACGGACTACTCAATTGCCAGCTAGATATCGTGTCACTGATGATATTGCCAATTATGCTTTCATTACTGCAAATGATGCTAATGAAATATTTGAGCCTTCTTCTTATTCAGAAGCTATCTCATGTGATAATTCCTCAAAGTGGTTAACTGCTATGAATGAAGAAATTGCGAGCCTTCACAAAAATCATACATGGGCTTTGGTAGAGTTTCCAAAAGGTCAAAAATCTTTAAAGTGCAAATGGCTTTATAAGAAGAAGGATGGACTTTCTGGCGTTGAACCTGCAAGGTGGAAAGCCCGGTTAGTGGTGAAAGGTTTTGAACAAAGGGAAGGTATTGACTTTAATGAGGTATTTTCTCCTGTTGTTCGTCACTCATCAATTCGGGTTATGCTTGCTATTGTTGCTTTATTTGACTTAGAATTAGAGCAACTTGATGTTAAAACTGCTTTTCTTCATGGAGATTTAGAGGAGGAGATTTATATGACACAACCAGAAGGTTTTGTTGTTCCCGATAAGGAGCATTTAGTTTGTCGTTTGAATAAATCCCTCTATGGTTTGAAACAAGCTCCAAGGCAGTGGTACAAGAGGTTTGACTCGTTCATGATTACTCATGGTTATTCTCGAAGCAATTATGATCATTGTATTTACTCTAAGCAGTTTTCAAATGGATCTTTTGTGTATCTACGGCTCTATGTTGATGATATGCTTATTGCTTCTCATGACAAGTCTTTGGTTGCTCAGTTGAAGGCTCAACTTAGTCAGGAATTTGAGATGAAAGACCTTGGACCAGCAAAGAAAATTCTTGGGATGAAAATTCAGCGTGATCGCCAAGCTGGTACTTTATTTCTATCTCAGAAAGGTTATATTGAGAAAATTCTTGAAAGGTATAGTCTCAGTAATTGCAAGCCTATCTCTACGCCGTTTGCTTCACATTTTAAATTATCTTCAAGTCAATGTCCTACCAGTGAAGAAGACAAGGACTATATATCTCATGTACCGTATTCCAGTGCTGTTGGCAACCTTATGTATGCTATGATCTGTACAAGGCTTGACTTGTCTCATGCTGTTAGTGTGGTTAGCAGATTTATGTATAATCCTGGTAAGAAACATTGGAATGCAGTTAAGTGGATTCTTCGCTATTTGAAAGGTACTTCTGACTATGGCTTGATGTTTGAAAAGAAATTGGTGAAGTCAAACAATGTTATTGGGTTTGTTGATGCTGATTATGCTAGTGATCTTGATAAGAGGAGGTCTATTTCTGGCTATGTATTCTCTTTATGTGGTTCTGCAGTGAGTTGGAAAACTTCATTACAATCTATAGCTGCTCTTTCTACTACTGAAGCAGAGTATGTCGCAGCTACGGAAGGTGTTAAAGAAGCTTTTTGGTTGCAAGGTCTGGTTTTTGAACTTGGTATTCCACAGGATGTCAATACTGTTTATTGTGATAGCCATAGTGCTATTTGTTTGACCAAGAATGATATGTATCATGTCAAGACCAAGCACATTGATATCAAGTACCACTTTATCCGCGATGTTGTTGCTGAAGGCAAGATTGTTGTGGAAAAGATATATACTGATGATAGTCCTGCAGACATGCTTACAAAGCCATTATCTAATACCAAATTCAAACATTGCCTTGACTTGGTTGGTATTCGCGGAGCTTGAAACTCTTCGGGTTTTATGAGAAACATTTCTTTTATGGATTTAGAGTCAAGGGGAGATTTGTTGGGATATGCCTCTATCTCCTAATCCTATTCTATCTCCTAATCCTATTCTATCTCCTATCTCCTAATCCTAATCTATCTATTATTCCTTTTGACCTATAAATAGGCACCTCATGTACTTTGTAAATTTGAATCATTATAGTGATTTGTTTCTCCGTGATTTTTTTCCCTTTCACCTTGAAGGAGTTTTTCCACGTTAAATCCTGTGTCACTTTCCTAACATATAGAGAAACCAAAAAATATTTGTGGGCAACAAGATTAATGCAGGAATTTACTTGTTGAACCCTTCTGTGCTTGACCGCATCCAGCTGAAGCCAACTTCAATTGAGAAAGAGGTTTTTCCTCAGATTGCTGCTGATGAAAAGCTTTATGCCATGGTCCTCCCAGGTTTTTGGATGGATATTGGTCAGCCAAAGGACTACATTACTGGCCTCCGGCTCTACCTGGATTCAATTAAGAAGAGAGATGCTGCAAGGCTAGCTACTGGGCCACATATTGTTGGGAACGTGCTGATGCACGAGAGCGCCAAGATTGGAGTGGGTTGTCTGATTGGCCCTGATGTTGCTATTGGACCTGGATGCACCGTGGAGGATGGTGTGAGGCTTTCCAGATGCACAGTAATGTGCAGTGTACGTATAAAGAAGCATGCTTGCATTTCAAACAGCATCATCGGATGGCACTCAACTGTCGGACAATGGGCACGAATTGAGAATATGACTATACTGGGAGAGGCTGTACATGTAGGTGATGAGGTCTACAGCAATGGTGGTGTTATTCTCCCACACAAAGAGATTAAGTCAAACATCCTGAAGCCTGAGATCGTCATGTGAGTCTGGTAGTTTTAGTTAAACGATACACTCAAAGTCTGTTGGCTCTCTCATCATGAACAATGTTGGTTGGGCATCTTGACATCTTCTCTCCCAGATGAGCAGCATGACGTCTGCAGTCTGTTAAATTATTCACCGTGTATGTATACTATTTAAGGAATCCCATTTGAAGCTTTTGGGTGGGTCTGCCAGGACAGTGGCCAATTTCTTGTTCTTTCCCGTTCGCCAGTGTAATAACATACGAAGAATTAATAAAGGTCTATGCTTTATAAATAAACCTGAATTCTGTTAAATACATTATGCAATCCAACAAGTGAATGATCACGCCTTTGGCCTGTGTTCTTGGCCTGCTTGCACTTATGGTCTGTATTCCCAGGCATGGTTTTTGATATAGACTGCAGTTGGTGATTTGGTGTGTATTATGCAAGTGTGTAACGTGTGTTATTGATCAACCGCTGTTCCTGTTGTGCCGGCGTTTCGGTTGTGATTTCTGGAGGTGGTTCTCATATACTGGCAATTATTATTTCTCTCGCTGTCATCTCGTGTATGTCGTGTTAATAAAGTATGTCGACTTCTGTGTGTTGAATGTATCTGCACTTTTCCTGCAGATGTCTCGATCAAATGAGTCACCGATGCAATTGCAGTCAACCAAAGGAGAAACCATTCCAAGTCATGTTACTTGTCCCTCCGTGAGCCTCTTGTGGCTTAAACAGGTTTGTGGTCTGCACTGTTCCGGGAGTAGAATATTTAGTCTTCCAGAAATGGTTAGATATACGATGTCCTGGAGAAATTCTTGAAGAAAATACACAGGGGCCTGTTGAGTATTAATCTGAAACGCAATAGCTGCATATATTTATACTTCTTTCCTTTTGTTGGGGACATGCTAGCCATCAAAGTGTAATTAGTGGGATAAATTCGGATCATGTCACTGGAATTTGCGGTATACAATTCAACTGGCATCTCGGATAAAATTCGGATCATGTCGACTGGAATTTGCGGTATACAATTGAAATGGCATCTCTTTCGGTTTCAGGTCCTTGTCCTGGGGTTCCTTCAATAAGAGATGTTAAGAGTACAAAAGAAAAGAAAGAAAAAATCCCTTTCACAATGCTCTTGCAAGCACACTTAGTATGTACTAAGTAGTGTTTGATTAGGTGTATTAGCTCATGCTTATATGAGATGGTACAATTCATCTTGTATAAGATGTTACAAGTGGATTGTTTGATTGAGTGTATAAGATGCCAAAAAATCCTATTTAGTTGCTTACATGAGTTTATTTTGCATGAATTAAAAAATGATAGTTTATTTTGTTATATAATATATGTTATGATTTCATAAAAAATTGATTTTAAATATATATTATTATGTTAATGTACGTTATTCACACACTAAAGATCACTCATCATTAAAAATCAATGCTAATTAACCCCTATCGTTGTTTAAATCGCCATTAATCGTCATATCACTAATTAATACTAAACATCATTAATTATCACTAAAAATCACTAATCAATACTACTTCACTAATTAACACCTATTGTCTTTAATTACTAGTGATAGCTAATAATATTAGCACTAGTTGTCACTAATTAATACTAAATCATCATTAATTAACATTAAAAAAATGAAAATTAGTATTAATCACAACAAATCATTAATGATTATTGCTAATAACCACTAATTAGTACTAATTACTGTTAATAATGCATGATTAACGAAGCCTGCATGAGCTCATGCAAACAAAAATGACATCTCTCACTATACACGATATTAAGAGACTACTCCAATATGTTGTATCTTCTCATCTAGCAGATGCAACCAAACACAGAAATACTTCTTCATTTTGCATGAACTCATACAGAAACGAACTTATACACAGACAACCAAACACTACCTAAGTTACCCATCACTATGGGGCTTAGAACTATGCAACAACTGTTTCAAACTTTCAATAGTGTGATCAACCAACCAACAAGATTATGAGGTTGCCCAATCATTTCTAAATAGGCACAACAAGACAGAAACTTGCATATACAAGATAATAAGTTAATCTTAAGAGCGCAATATGATACCTGAGCATCTAGGTCAAAATTCCTGGATATTTTCCATTCAATGAATATTTAGTAAATAGAAGACTTCATGGAGTTACAAGTCCCCAACACTTACAATCTTTTGTTGTGTGGTTTCTTTGGAAAATTGTCCTGTATACAAAGAGAGGAGCAAACTACACTGATGGAGCTTATACAAGGTTATTCACATCGAAGCCAGAAGCCAAAACATTACAAGTGCTGATGTAGCACTGAACGCCCAGGAGAGAAAAGCAAATGCTGTGGCAAGTTCAAATCTCCCACAGGGAAGTTGTGGATCTCTTCTGCAGAACTGTACATCCCTATCAAAGAGAACAATAACACCACCTGCTGAGCATGCCGCAGCAAATGACAGGATTGCTGTTACCTGCATTGTATAGAAAGATTGCTTAGGGCTGCTGAAAGTACACTTTGCATGCCAAAGATATAGCATGTTTCCAAATAAATGTGGAATTTATGAGTTGTGCCTAGCTGCATGAGAATGTGGTTAGATACATGTGATCTGAATGAACCAGGGCATGATCTCATCTAAACTAAATTGCGATGTAAATCAGATTGCATGACATGCATGAAACCTATCTTTCAGGCTTGTCTCAAATTGGCTGGCATCAGAAGGTATTAAGTGAAACAGAGAGAACAGGAGTCACCTAATATTACTGTCTCCTAGAGCGCAATGTGATAACAGGAATAGAAAAGGAAAATATATGGTCAATACTGATGGTTGCAGACATAGATGGAACATGAAATGCAATAAATACATAATAAAATCTATAGTAAACAATTACCCAGTCGCCAACAACAAATAAGCTCACTAGAACAGCATTTTGGAGATCCCTTTTAACTCTCAAGGCATAGCCATCAAGGCATGCAAGTCCCAAGCTCCACAGTGCTTGTAGCCCCATAGACGCAATCAAGTAGCTGAAATTTGAAAGTCATAGAAAACTGGTTACAAAATTGAAAGCCATGCCATATGCTCGGGAAAGTCTGCAAGTTCAAAAGGTAATGTCGAAAAATCTGATCTGCATGAACACACAAGTGTCTACGCAAAGGAGTGTGTGTACATACACACATGAGCCCGCGAGGTTGCCCTGGACATAAGGGTGTGCATAAAGCTTATCCCTATATCGTAGTTTAGTAGCCATGAACACCTCAGCCACTCGGCTAGGGCAGCCAAAACAAAATAGTTGCTTTAATAAATTAGTTATAGGCATTCTTCTACTTTAATGTGCATGCATTTTGAACTATCTCCCCAAAAGAAAGATTGGAAAGGGGCCTCGAGTAAGTCAATGTTCCCCCACTAGAGATGCACACATAAAAGTTCTAGTGGATGTACTTTCTTCTCAATTGATCTCTTGGGGTGCCTCAACCCATAGTCTCAACAATCAGTTCCACTATTGTAATGATAAATTAACTGTTCGGGGTTCAAACTGTAACACAATTGCGGCTGATTTCTTCGCTTAAAAGTTCAGATGTGCACAAGTGTTTATCACTAGATGAAGCCCTTTGTGAACAAGTTATACAACAACGAACGAGCCAATGTGAACACCGAAAGCGAATAAAGGGGAAGCATCAAGAATCATGCCTCATCCTGAGTCACAAGCAGATCCCCCAGCTACTGTATCAGCTAAAATCGCATGGCTCAACTATACTGTATACACAACGTTATACCCAATGACTCAACCCAAGCATCTCAGAGTCTAACATCCAATGTTTTACATGTTCTACTGCTACAACATCAAAATCACCGCATAAGACGGCTAAAAGATACAGTTAGTGGTAATAACTAACAGGGGGATTAGAGATGGGCGTTTCAGGGAGGTACCAGAAGGCGGTGTAGTTGGCGAAGCCGAAGGCGGAGGCCATGACGGCGACGGAGGCGGCGGCGAAGGCGGACTGGCCCACCCGCAGCGACAGGCCGCTCCGCGTCCCGGGGCTGCCGGCCAGCTCCCTCATCTCATCAGCCGGGCTCCACTCGACCAGCCGCCGCCTCTCAGAGGCCGCTTCGACCGGCCATGCGGTGGATTGGACTCGGCTTGAGCTGGTGGGCTGCGCGTGTAAGGGAGGAGACTAACGAGAAGAGTTGGTTTGTTTGGTGCCTTTGGTGGTTCCGGTGTTGAATTTTCGCCGTTTTCTAAGGGGAGACTTTTGAGAGATTGAGAAAAGTGGCGCTCTCGGAGTAGAGCGTGCTGCGGCGGCGACAAAAGTTGGTGCGCTGTGAGACAGGCGTGTGGGTCACGCGAGATGAGTGTGTCTTGAGGCCGCCGGACGCGGTTGCTTGCATAGTTGCATAGGTACGCTATCTCCAATGCACGTACGGGGTGTTTCAAAAGTTTTTTTTTTAGAAATTTTTTGTATCAGTGGGTTGATTCTTGATGAGGTTTTTTTAAAAAAAAAATAACAAAAATATTTATTTTTTGTTAGAAGACAAAGAAAAATAGTTAGAAAAATACTCGTGTTCTCCAAATGAAAAAATTGCTTTTCCACACGCGATTTTTGACATGATATACAAGAGATTGCGTAATTCTTGATTTCTAGGGTTTCGTACAGCTCCTAGTTAATTAATTTGTGAATCGGATCCGTAAAAGATTTTTGATTAAATT
The DNA here is from genome assembly GCA_019359835.1 of Pharus latifolius. Lineage (NCBI taxonomy): Eukaryota > Viridiplantae > Streptophyta > Magnoliopsida > Poales > Poaceae > Pharus > Pharus latifolius. The sequence goes on along the minus strand of CM033319.1, from coordinate 12,646,233 downwards.
GTTGATGGTCATCGTCTTTATACTTCAAATCTGCTCTCAATGAATGTAATACATATACCCATGCATGCAATTATGCAAATTCATAACATCATCGGTCTATGGTGTTATCACAAATGTGTGGCATTTGACTCGTCGGTGCCTAACTAAGGTGTTATTCGATCTCGTCGGTTGTGAACAAATGATTGCCTTTGTTTTATTAGTACCCGGCATTAGTAGTGTTCGGCTTCGTCAGTCACGGACAGGATGTCAATTTCGCTTTGTCAGTGTCCAGCGACATGTTGTATGGATGATAATAATATTGTGATAGCATCTTGACTTCATCAATTTCTAGAGATGTACATTGCATAGTATGGAGGCACATCGAGATGTTCATCAATGACTTCAAACGAAGCTCTTAGAACAGGGCATGGATAGCTCAATTATCAGGATAGTTTCTGGTTGTTTTGAAAAACTCAGTATAAATCCTCTAGCACGATTAGAATGAATTTGAGGTGACACGTCTTGCATCTTTTATGATTCAATCCATCGACATAATGCATCTTTTATGATTCAATCCATCTTTCTGACCTCTAATCAGCATGAAATTTTGTCTGAGTTGTCTCTGAATGGATCTTATGTTTCTCTGTCAAAATTTTAGGTCAATCAGACTTCTGGATTAAAAGCTACCATTAATACATTGCTCATACATCAAACTAGAATTCAGCAAGAAAACTTATTTGCAATGATCTTATGGGGACCTTCCGGACCTCTGATCGGAGTGAAACTTGGAGGAGCTGTTTCATCAAAACTATTCTATCTTTCATAAAAATTTGAAGTTGATCGGGCCGCAGGATCAAGAGCTATTAATATTGTAGTATTAACATGTCAATCTAAAATTCAGCTGGAGACAGCTCGTTTTCCATCACCTTCTAAAGATCTTTCTGACCTTTGATTGAAGTGAAACTTGGTGGGCACACTTCATATTGAATTTTCTGTCCATGAAATTTTGGGGTTGATCAGACTTCTGGATCAGAAGTTATCATTGATACATCACCCATTTGTTAGGCCAAAATTCAGCAGGATACAGCTTGTTTTCCATGACCTTCAAAGATTTTTCTGACATTTGATCGAGATGAAACTTGGATGGGCTATTTCATCACAAATCTTTTGTCCACCATGAGGTTTTGGGGTCGATCGGACTTCTGGATAAAAAATTATCATCGATGAATCACACATGTGTCAGCTTGGAATTCATCAGTACACAGTTCATTTGCATGACCTTCTGAAGACTTTTTTGACCTCTAATCGAAATGAAACTTGGAGAAACTATTTCAGCACAAGTATTCCGTCCGCCATAAAAATTTAGGTTTGATCAGACTTTTGGATTAGAAATAATTCTGAATTAATCGCTAGCACGTCAAGCTGAAATTTAGCAGGACACTTCTATTTGTCGCAACATCAAATAATCTCTGGATGGTATAACTCAATGATCTCAGGATAGATCTAAAGTGATGCATCTTTTGTCTCTCTTAGATCTGATCCTGTAACATGATGAGAAGGGATTTAGATCGATGCGTCTTGCATCTTCCATCATCTAGTCTATCGGCCAATTAAACTGGGACTCTCTTTGCACAAGTGATTGGGACCGTCTTGTAGCATACATCACAAACTCTTCAACATTGCCACCGCTCGTCACATCAACATCATAGCTCCTCATCACCACAACTTTTCGTCTTCACATCTCCTCATCACATTGCTCCATGCTCCTCTTCATGTTCATGAAAGAGCATTAACAAACGAGTTTCTCTCCTTTCTTCAAATTGGATGGTATCTGTACCGAGCCATCTCTCATGCACAGATCCTCCATACAATGTATGATGCATGCTTATGCAAACGGGCGGTATTCACCCTTAACAATGGTCTCCATAGTTTCATAGGCTCACTTGTGAAAAGAGATGAAACAAAAAGCTCTTATAAGATGTTACTCGGCATAACTTTTTTATAGGGGAGAAAAGAAGATCCAAGTTTCAACAGATGGAGGCCCTCTCTATTTATAAAGGGTGTGGGATGGTTCAAACCATCTAACAACAAAGAGATATTGTAGAGATTTGAATTTTGAAAAGAATTTATTCTAATAATATGATTATTTTAAATAGGTGAGAAGATAATTATGAAATTAATTCTTCTTTATCTTTTATTTTAGAATTATACATTAAGTTAAAAAATTAATATTTAATTCGAGGATAATTGAAGTGGTTATTTCGTGCAACTGGACCCGACTCGAGTCTAGTCCGACAGTTATTCGAGTCCCAAAAGCATATCAACTATAAAGATGAAAGTTTACATAGGCAAATTATATACCGTTGTGTTCGTATCAATGAGGAGAGTATGATAAAATATTTATTTTTCTTATTTGGACACCGAATAAAAAGTTACAATCATTTTTATGTTTCAGACCCTAAAAACATTCGGGCAAACTACGAACCTTCAAATGTGCCATTTATACCATAATGGTACATTTTATAGGTTAATCATTTTTAAAGGATTCCAAAAGATCATGGAACCTCTGATTTTGTTAAAGAAGCCAAAAGTTATAGTCGATGTAAAACTAGGTCTCTACATTAGTTTGACCAAGACAGACTGCATTGTCTTCATGACTTTCATTCTGTAACCTTGTAGAAAATATATTCGCCACATCATAAGATTTATAAAATAATATAAAACACCTTATTTTGACGAGTGACAAAAAAGTTAAAACTTGTTTACAAAAAGGACCTCCGTAGTTGGCCCAGCAGTTCATTGATTTTGACTTAATTTTATTTTTCATATGACAGATTATATATTCGTATGTCCATATTGGAGAACAATATGCTTACTCTCTCAAGTCTATGCACATGTGTTTTTACAGTTTAGCCCTTATATCAATTGGCACCCGCATATCACATGATGAATTCATTACAAAATTTCATCGAATAATAAAAAAAAACTATAGGTCTGTTTGAAACACAAAAATTCTATAGAAATTTTGAAAGAAACCGCATCGGACACTGATGGAAGGCAATCCAGTACCTCGCACACATCTACGCGAGTATGGCAGAATACATCCGACCACTCGCTAGCCCTGAATCTCGCAGGACCGGGCATGACGCTTGGCTCACCCTCCACCGCACACTCGGCTGCTCGTACGTTGCAGAACTGCACATACATCGCGAACTGGCCGAACAGTCTGCCATGGGGGTCTTCCACTCTTCGAATATAAGAACTCCAAGATTTGTCCTCTTTAATTTCGCGCAGCATCCAGTATGCATGGCTCATTATCTACCTCACGAACGATGAGCCCTTCAATTAGAGCCATTTCATTACAAGGTCGCTTCCCGAACATATTCAGGATCCACAAATTCAACTCTAGGAATGAGGTGTTATGTACGCTCAGCTCGCCCGTCACATACTGGCAACGGCTCATATCAACCCCACTTTGCCCCTCGCGAATTATGCCGTCACCATAAAATATGCAAATTTTTTTCGGACTCTCCATTCCCTACACACATTCATCTCACGCGTAAATAACATGACACCATTACACACATGCACATAGTTTCTAAAACCATACATACACATATACATTTGAAAAACATAATTTCTAAACATAGAGCATGCATGCATGCATGTAATTGAAAATAACCTAGTTTCATAATTTCTAAATACATACGCATATATATTTTACAAAACATAATTCTTAGACATAGAGTATGCATGTGCACAATTAAAAATAACCTAATTTTATATTTTCTACAAACATACACGCATGCACATAGTTTGTAAAACCATACACATATGCATTTGAAAAACATAATTTCTAAACATAGAACATGCATGCATGCATGTAATTGAAAATAACCTAGTTTCATAATTTCTAAATACATACGCATATATATTTTAGAAAACATAATTCTTAGACATAGAGTATGTATGTGCACAATTAAAAATAACCTAATTTTATATTTTCTACAAACATACACACATGCACATAGTTTCTAAAACCATACACATATACATTTCAAAAACAAAATTTCTAAATATATAATATGTATCCATGCATGTAATTGAAAAAAATCTAGTTTCATAATTTCTAAATACATACACATATATGTCCAAAACCTAATTTTTAGACATACAGTATGCATGTGCACAATTAAAAATAACCTAATTTTATATTTTCTATTGTGTGCATATAGTTTCTAAAACGAAATACACATACATTTAAAAACCCTATTTTTCAAACATACACACATACATTTCAAAAACCTATTTTTCAAATATACACACATACATTTATAAAACTCTATTTTCCAAACATATACACATACATTTCAAACATACACACATACATTTAAAAACCCTATTTTCCAAACATACACACATACATTTCAAAAACCTATTTTTCAAACATACACACATACATTTATAAGACCCTATTTTTCAAACATACACACATACATTTATAAGACCCTATTTTCCAAACATACACACATATATTTCTAAACATACACACATACATTTCAAAAACCTATTTTCCAAACATACAAACATACATTTAAAAACCCTATTTTTCCAAACATACACACATACATTTCAAAAACCTATTTTCCAAACATACAAACATACATTTAAAACCCTATTTTTCCATACATACACACATATATTTCTAAAATCTATTTTTCAAACACACATACATACATTTATAAAACCTTATTTTCCAAACATATACACATACATTTCCAAACATACACACATACATTTAAAAAAATCTATTTTACAAACATACATACAGATGCACATATTTCCTAAACATATTCCTAAAAACATAATACCTACTCTTGTATACACATAAACATAAATATAAACCCTAATCACGTCATTAGCAACATAATTAACAGAATCTTAAATGCATTTTGAAAAAAATTATCTCTTTTCGAAGAGCTCGCAATTCTCTACAAGTTTCTCTTCTACACCGAATAAATTTATCGGACGGATTTTGCTAGATCTAGGGTGGAAGATAAGAGATGAGGTGTGTGTGTGTGCTGCTGCTTGAGTTGAAGGAGTGTGTGTGTTTGGGCTCAGGGGACCAGAGAAGTAAAGGGGACCAGCAGCTTGTCGAGTTCTGGAAACTCGACAAGCTGTACAATATTAAAATGTGCAGTGCCCATATAACACATAAGCGTCTTAGCCCAGTTGGTGGGAGCTTTGCAACGTAGTTGGCTCGGGTTCAAATCCCCGCTCCTGCAATTAAAACATTTTTCCTTGTCGAGCTCTGGATCCACGACATGTGAGAGAGGGATATTAATTAGGCTTACCCTTCTAGTGCAGCTAAGAATGCTAGCCCAACTGGCTCGCGCACACGCTCCCGTGTCCTCGACCCGGGTTCGAATCCCCGTTCCCGCAAATTATTTCTTTTCCCTTGTTGAGTTGTCCACATGCGACAAGTGCTGGCTCAGCTAGTCATGATCGAGGGACTCGACAAGCCCCTAGTCGTGCCTTCCGACCACGACAAGGACGCGCCCGTGCGACTTGCAACTTGTGGGAGCTCGACATGCTTACGTGGCAGACCATTTCTGTAAATTATCGCAGGTTAGTTTCGTAATTATTTTTTAAATCTGGGTTATTAGTAAAAAAACTAATAGAAGATGAGATCATAAAATAAAAAATATCAAAAATTATTTTCAAAACATAAAATAACATACATTTATAAATAAAAAAGTATAAATTCCTCTCTTGCATCAATTCGGAACATTGATTGCCGATTACACCTCTTGAAGTTGTGTTGTTGCTGTGGTTTATGGACGGGGAATGTTATCCCTTCTTGGTGAATTGGAAATGCGGGATTAAGGTCGCTTTCAAGCCTAAAGTATTTGAGGCGCCCAATAGGACAAAACAAAGGGACAACAAACTACATTTATTTGTCACTGCTTACGTTTCTGTGGTTCACATATGCAATTCTACAGTAATGCAGTGTTGGCTCTGTTGATTGCTTTAGCAATTCCATCGTAAGATGTGGGTCCGTGTCAGCCTCAACTCGATCTGAACTCGTGGATGCTTTTGTTCTCCGGTTGTCTTGACTCGACGGGTCGAGTCACAGCAGCGGCAGATGCTGCCCCGTGGTTTTGGAGTTTTGCACGGTCAAATATTATGGCGTTATAGTCCAAAACGTAAAAGATTCTCCACTTTCCTCTGCAAACCCAAAATCCAGCAAGCCGGCACAAACGGCCAGAATTTGGTAGCGATCATTTGAAAGTGTTATTTTGCGGCAATCTCTCTCGGCCGGTAGGCTTTGTATATTTTTATGCATTTCCACCAATCTAGATAAATATAAAAAATATCCCATATAATCCAAGATTTGAAATTCAACAATGTCACTGTTTTTATTGTGCAATATTAGAAATACCCATCCAAAATAGTCGTATCATCGAGTATATTATTAGTCTCATACTACTTAAAAATATTATTTTAGTAAAATATCATTCAAATATTCCGATTCAATAAATACCGCTCAAATGTTATAATGTTGGTTTTGTTTTTTACCATTTTCAGGTTAAATAAGTTAATTTGGATAATTTTACCCATTTTCTTCCTCCATGATGGTCACAGTATTGCATAGTAGAAAAGCTTGCAGCAATGTTACAGAGCGTCGAAGTAGTGTAGTCAATCGGAGTGGGTAGATCTCGTGGCAGCGACGATGGTGGAGCTTGTGGCAGCAGTGACCATAGAGCTTGCAGTGGGGATGGGTGGTGCAGATCTCGTGGTGGTGGAGGAGCTCGTAGTCAGTGCAGATCTCATGATAGAGAAACTCACGACTGATTTGATTCCATTAAGACTGGTGGAAACTATGGATCTGCCACGTAGGAACTTGTGGCGGTGAAGAAAATCATTGCAAATTGTGTGGTGCCAAAGGAGCTTATAACTAGTTCAAATCTTGCTAGAGGGCCACGACAGCGGAGGAGACCGACAACACCAGAGGAAGGAGAAAGGAGTTGAGGGTAAAATTAGAATTTTCAAAAATTTTAAACAAAAACCTAATGAAAGTTGATCAAGATAAGTTTGAGTGTTCATATCGAATTTCCTATATTATTGTAAGAAAATGATTAAGCATTTCTTCTCAAAGTTCCAAAATAGTGAAATAATTACCCCTTTCCATCTTGTTTACCTTCCAAACATAGAACAAACACAAATCTTCGATAGTGCATGCAACCCACACGCCATAACGGGGCGCACATCACCATTGGCATCTCCGCACCACCTGCTCCACTCCTTCCATGCACTCATTGAAACTGTTAACGAGACCACACCATACTCGGTTTGCAAGTGTCGTGGTATTGCGAATAACCCGGCAGGTTTTGTGAACGATCCTAGCGAAGATTACGCGGCGTGGGTTGACCGGGTGACCGGTCCTCCCCCGTCGGACAAACACAAGAATTGACACGAGGATTTATACAGGTTTGGGTCCCGGTGGGGGCCCTAGTCCTGTCGGTGTGCTCCTGACCGGAGTCGGCTGGGGAGGCTCTCTCCGGGGGAGAGGCTTCCGGAGCACACCTGTGAGTTTAGCTATTCCAATAACAATGAATCACTTGCTTACAACTGAGGGGTACAAGGGCTATTTATAGCCCCAAAAAGAAGCAAAAAGCCTAAACTACCCCGGAAGCCACCGTCGGATTGAGGGGTAGGAACGTCCTTCTCCCGATCAAACGTCTTGGATGCTTGACAGGTGGTCGCTGATTCCCGAGGCGCTCCTCGCGTGACCTGCACGTGATAAACAACTCGAGACTTTACCTTGAGGAGGGCGGTGAGGCCCGGGACATGCGCCGGAGGCCAAGTCCCAGAGGCCAAAAGGCGGCGCCCGGGGAGGCACCGAAGGCCAGGTCCCCGGGCAAATAGCGGCGCCCGGGACGGCGCCGGAGGCCAAGTCCCGGGGGCCAAAAAGCGGCACCCGGGGAGGCACCGGAGGCCACGTCCCCTGGCAAATGGCGGCGCCCGAGACGGCGCCAGAGGCCAAGTCCCGGGGGGCCAAAAGGCGACGCCCGGGGAGGCCCCGGAGGCCAAGTCCCGGGGGCCAAAAGGCGGCGCCTGGGGAGGCCCCGGAGGCCATGTCCCGGGAAAATGTGACGCAACTTACCTGGACTTAGTCCCGCGGATATTTCCCCCAACAGCAGCCCCCCATGCCCCCCGGGGACGACGCTCGAGTCCCTGGTGGGTATGGCACATGTCACCGGGAAAATCTCCGGACCAAGCCACCGGAGCCGTGACGCTTCAGTTTCCGTGCCCCGCGCTTAAGGCCGCGCCGTTTTGCCATAAATGCACTCGCGATTCGAACCGGCGCCTCGATTCGCACGTCAGTCCCTTCGTTTCCCGCGCGTGGTTTGAACTTCAACGGCCCAGATTGATCCGCGGGGTGCCACGTGGCGCCCATCTAGACCATGGCTCGACTCTATAAATAGGGCCTTGGGGGTGCCCGGAAGTTCATTCCAAACCTCAGCCTTAGCGCGCTTAGCTCTCCCGGTAGCTCTCTCCCGGTAGCCCTCTTCCGGTAGCTAGCGCCCGGTAGCGAGCGTCCGGAAACTTTAGACGTAGCCTCCTGAAAAGTTAGTCACCGGAAAAACAAACCTGATGGCACCGAAGGGTCGAGCGAAGACGACCGAGGTGCCCCCGGAGGAAGTCGCTCCGAACTTCCTCTGGGCGTCCGAGTTCACGGCCGAGGACGCCGAGTCCATGGTCGAACGCGGCGTCGTCGAGGACGGGGACATTCGAGTCCCCGTAAAGAAAGACGGAGCCCCCCGCCCCAGGCCCGGAGAGGTCGTGGCCTTCGAGGCCTTCCTAGAGGTGGGGCTCCGGCTCCCGGTGCATCCCATGCTCCAGGAGTTTCTGAAGGAGTACGGGGTGGCGCTCAACCACCTCACCCCGAACGCCATAGTCTGGATGGGGATCTTCATCTGGCCATTCGAGACGGCGACCGGGAGGGAGCCCACCCTACGCGTCTTCCGATACTTCTACGAGCCGGCGGCGCGGAGCTCCCACCTGGTGAAGGGGGCGCCCAAGTCCCCCTTCGGCTCGGTGATGGTGCAGATGCTGCCGTCCCGGGTGGCCGACTACCCGGTGGCAGCCTCCCGGGACCATTGGGGCGACTGGATCCGGAGGTGGTTCTACCTCCGGGTCCGGGACGACGAGGTGACGTACGCCCCGGAGCCCGCCTCTTACAGCCGGTCGTCTGCGCCGAAGCCTCCAGTGTGGACGGACGAGGAGCTCGAGCTCCTCGGCAAGGTGATCATCTCCCGGAAGACCCGCTCTATGCGGGACGCCGCCGAAGAGATGATGCTCCTTAGGATCTCCCCCTTCGCGCGCGGGAGGAGGGGGACCGGCATGGGCCCGGAGCAGCGGCCCCCGGTCAAGCCGGTGACCCGACGTAAGTCCCGGTAACCTGCTTTACTGCATTTACAAAATTTTTGAAAATTTGACTAACTCTTTACCTCTTGTAGTCCGGCCGTACCCGGCAGCGCGGGAGAAGGCGGAGAACCTCCTCGAGAGGTACTTCGCCTACGAGCACGAGTGCGTCGTGCGCCTCGTGGGGGAGGGTCCTCCCCGGAACCTGGTGGCTGAGGCCTACGGGCTAAAGCTCCCGGAGAGGAAGCCCCTTCCCACCCCCGGGTCGCACAAGCGGGGGAAGGACGCGGCCGGGGGCTCTGAGCCTAAGAAGGCCAGAGTCCAAAAAGCCCCCGGCCCATCGACGACGCCGGCGGCGACACCGGCGAAGCCCCGGGACGAGACCCCCGGGAATGAGCGCGCCCGGGAGCCGCCCTGGAAGGAAGCAACACCCCCTCCCCCGAAGAGCCCCGTTGAGGCCCGGGGGAAGGGACCGGTCGCGGATGGGGCCGCCTCCAACTCGGCGAACTACGCCCCGTCGTCGCCTTCGATAGCGGCCCCGCCAGCACCCCCGACCCCCTTGGAGCCGGAGAAGCTGGAGGTGAGGTTTGCGGAGGCCTCGCCTCCGCGGATGGAGTGGCCCGTGGATGAAGGGGGGAGCCCCTCGGTCTACGAGGTCCCACCGGAAGTGGGGGCCCCGGGGGCCCTCCCGTGTGAGACCCTCTCCCTTGAGGAATCTCGTGGCAACCGCCCAGGTAGATTGCACACAGAAAGGTACATCACAAGCTCACAACAACAGGATTCACTTTAAATAATAAAACTGGTAGATAAAGCAAGTATAAGGTCGCGAGGACCACTATTACAATATCATAATGCCAAGGATGGCATTAATTAAAGTTGATACAAAAATAGAGAGCTTTTCAAAATCAAGAATCGGTATCGAAATACCGAACACAGAAAAACAACACAAAAAGCAACCACAAAGGTCTTCACTTCCATCTGCAGCGGCTCTGGAAGGGCTTCCTCTATATCGGACTCAACTTGGCTCATGACCCTCCTAGAAGCTCAAATCGTCTGGAAAGGCTCTTCCCTCTTCTTGGTGTTCACAGTTAAAGGGATCAGGATCCTCGAATCCTTTCTTCTGAATTGTTTGCAAAGGCAAGGGTGAGCATGTTTTTACACAATGCTCAGCAAGTCTCTTTACAAGAATGCGGGCATATAGATAAGGAGTGATCAAGAAAAGGGATTTTGGTTTTACATATATATATAAGAATAGAGTAGATTTTCACTCTAAAATTATAAAGAAAAGTTTTTAGTTTCCAAGAGCAATACTTTGAAATCTTAAATTATACTTTAGAAATCGTTATGTGATGGTCTCCCATGAGTCATCACTTTTATTAACCCATATTATAAAAACATTCCAAAACATTACTTGTGCTATAACCCATGGATAACATCCACTACGAAAAGACTCATGAACCTGGGAGTACAGAGTTTCTGATACTTCTTTTACACTTTGCAAATGTGTACCTCCTTTTTAAATCCACTTCTTCACTCGGCTTTCAAGTCGGGCCAACTCCATGTGACTTATACACATGTGACAAGGCCGAGATCACACAACGCTTTTACAGTTCAGTATTAACAGTATCCCCGCCCGGTAAATAGACAATTAAGTCTCAAGTACCGTTGTGGGTCCTTCCCACTGCCTTACTTCCTAGCCTCTGGTCTATGTTCCCGCAGGACACATAGCCTTGGTCTGTGTCCACGCAAGACATATGACCGTTTAAGATTACAACCGCGCACGGCTTAATCAGGTCTAGGGCGCCTTCCTTCTTTCCACATTTTCCTCTCATTATTTTTCTGAACTCACATCACTCATGGCCGAACTGCGGCCCACCAGTTTCCATGCGAGAAACCAGATCGACAAACCATGCAGGGAACTGCTAATACCAAAAAGCTACTAAGTTATACCTGTCCCATACCAGGCAAGTGGTTGGTACGTTTACAATTCGCATATAGACATAGCACAAGGTTCTCGTCCTTATGAACCAATAGTGAGGAGCATTCACATTCCCTAGTGCGCACCGCACCCTCTCCATACAAACCAATCCTCACTACTGATTCCTTTTTATCAGTTTTCTTGACAAAACGGTTTTCATTATAACTTCTCATGTATTTGACCATTTCAAGTTTACTGTGGATATTCAGTATATGAGTCCTAGGGTGACAAAAGCATATATATAAAGGTTCAAATAACAAAGGGGGTTTCATGATTCATTAGGTAATATCTATTCATGTCATTCAAACATAACTTGTATCTCAAATAAGCATGCATAGTAAGAAACAATGAATATACTTCATATGAAAATATTGGGTGAGACATGATCAAAGGAATGAGGCTTGCCTTGCACTGCTGGGTCTAATTACTCGGACGAAACCTCGAAGACTTCTTCTGCTCCTTCAACTTCGGGCTCTGCGGCGGACACAAGCAATACAATACATACACTATATAAGAATACAGAAGATAGTTTCCATAGGAAATAATACGTAAAATATATCATGCATGCAGGGGAGATGCTCTGGACAAGGCTACTCGAGCGCTGCTCGAAGAGATGGGCTGAAAAGATCGAACGCCAAAGGGTCGACAATCGGTCCACGGCTAGGCATAGCCATAAGTTGGCTTTATGTAGGTTTTCTGGAGAAGTGGAAGAAGAGAAAGATGTAGAACACAACTCCAGGAATCTAGGGGACAAAGTGGCATTTCCATTGCTCAACCAGAAGGGGTCAAACAAGGCTAATGCCAGTGGCTGACATGCACTGACATAGTGCAGACATTGCCAAAAACTAGGGCAAAGCACAACTTTTGATCCAGGGCTCCAATTGATGCACAACTTTTCTGGGAGGTAGGCATTGATAACAGAAACAAGATACTCAACAGGATCAAGGGCTGAAAGTGGCCGGAGGGCGGCCAAATCTGGCGAGTAAACACGGTGGCGACACGGCACAGACATAGATCTGGACAAAAGCTTGACAAGGGAATATCTTCCAATCTAGGCAGATCCAGATGTCGAGCTAGAAGGAAAAGTTGCTCAGAAAGCTGAGGCAACGCTAAGAGACAAAGTGGTGTCGGCTGAATCGTCCGGGAAACAAATTCCGGTGAACTGTGCTGGAGAAGACGACTTTGAAATTGGGGATTTTTGATACAAGGCGAATGAGCACAATTCCAAGCTTGAGAGCGATCTCTGGGCCACGACAAGGCTACTGGAAAGATTAATTTCACTGGGGGATGGCCGGAGAAGCTCGGCGACGAGGTCCAGCGAACTGATGAACTTCCAGATCGGGATTTCTTCGATTTGGGCAGAATTGAAGGCTTTGATCTCACTGGCTTGCTAAGGAATGGCTAAGGATCAATTTATGCTACTGGAACGAGAGCTGATTTGGATTGAATCAGGCAGCACTGGGGAAACAGGGCAAATCGGGAATCCGGCGATCACCGGCGATGGGGTTCACCGGTGGCCAATTGGGAGCTACGACACGGAGAGAGGGAAGAGGGGAACTCACTGGTGCAGTTGAATTGGAAGGAGAAGCCACGGTTTGCTCTGGCGACGGTGGCCTCAAAAACAGCTCGCCGGAGAAGAAGGCATTCACGGCGGTGCTGGGGAGTTTGGTGGATTTCTGGTGCTGGAACTGAAGCAAAGCACTTAGGAGTATTTATGGGCGCTGAAGCAATCCTCTGGTCGACAAATTGGGGAACAATGGTGACAAATTCGACCGCGAAGCGACTGGACACAGCGGGAACTTGTGCCGGCGATGATGGCGAGGCACTGGCGTGCAGCGGTGCAGGCTTTTGGCAGGGGCAATGCAGGCGCAGGCAGCGAGGGAATGGTGAAGTGAAAGCTCCATCGACGCGTGGCCGAGACGTGTCGAACGGGCGAAGCTGAAGTTGCTGGTTCGCGGGCACGCGCGCGAGGAAGAAATTGGCCGTGCTGGCGCGGCCGAGGTGGCGTCCACGGCGGTGCCACGAGTGCGCACGGGTGTCAGGTACGTGGTTGATGTGTTGGCACGGCAGGAGGTTCACCGGCGGCGAAGAACACGGTGGTGCACTGCGGCGGGTTTTGCTGAGACACGGCCAGGGGCCTAAATTCAATAAAAGGATAGATTTGTGAGGAAAAGGACTAATCTGCGAGGAAAAGTTTGAATAGGAAATGGGTCTAATTGCAAATCTGGAGATCTGGAGGGCTGATCTGAGATATGATTTCAGGAATGAGTTGCATAAGATTAATGGAACTCATCTAGCCAAAATTTGACAAGATCGGGCAAGATCTGAAGGGTTTCGACAAAAGTGGGGAAAACGACTTTAGGGTAAAACAGGGTAATTAGGGTTTCAAAAACGGCAAGGGTCAAAACTCAGGTTTAGGGCAGGATTTGGAAATTCTTCCAAAAGGGAAAAATGTTCAGAATAGTGAATGGGAGATATTCACTGAATCCAATCAAAGTTTAGAGGTGGTCTGAGACTTTTAGTCTTTTTGGGGCTTCTGACAAATCTGAAAAGGGCTTATTTGTGATACTTTTGGGTTGATTTGCGAAAATGATCTGAACGAAAGAGTTTGACTGCTAACTTTTTGGGGTAAGCTGCTGGCACCACTGGGATCTCATTCTGAAATAGGGAGAGACGAGGCAGGCCAGGATTTGGGAAAAATCGGGTGTTACATCCCGCCCGGGAAGAGGAAAGGGTTGATGATCCCCCCCCCCCCCCCCCCCGGCGAGGGACCCCTTCCGGGACTTCCTCGGCCACTTCCTCGGGGGGCACCTTGTTGATCGAAGGATGCCGACTAGAGGGGGGGTGAATAGGCGGTTTTAAAATTTTCTTCTAAATAAGAGTTTAACAACCTAAGATTGCAATAACAAATATTCTAAGGGTATGGAAAACCAATTCAATTCAGATTTAGCAATTTCTATGATACTACTAGCAACAATTCAATCACAATGAAAATTAAGCAAGTAGTAGAGGTAACCGAAGAGATCAAGTTTTTCCCGAGGTCTCGGAAATTTGCCGATTTCCACTAATCCTCGTTGAAGCGCTCTTCGCTTGAGCTTAAGCTTCGATTCCACTAGAGGTAGCCCTTTTTCACTCCGGATAGGCGAGCTCCAAGCCTTTACAACCACTCGCCGGGCCTCTCCGACACACCGTCGATGGAGAGATCGCCGGACCTCCCGGGTCGTCTAGGTGACGGCAATACCAAGAGTAATAAGCCTAGCACCTTGCTTGATCAACCTCAAAGCTTGATGAACACAATGCAAATGCAAGAAGGCTTGGAACCAAATTCACTCAACTAGCACTCAAGAATTCTCAAGTTTTGACTCTAATTGCTAGAGAATGGATGTGAGAGAGCTTGCACACTGTTGCTCAGGGTTTATGAGATGTATTTCGTGTGTATAAGACATCTACAACAGTGATCTATTTATACTCTCAACAAAAACGGTCGAAATCAAGAAGATTGGGCGAAAATTGTACTAGCCGGACATTGTCCGGCCACTTCGGACAATGTCAGGTCAGTACAAAAATTTTGACCGTTATTCACGTGAATTGCGAGTGTCAGTAGCCGTTTGGATCAAAATGTGAAGGCCGGACAAATGTATTTGTCCGGACAAAATGTCCGGACAGATGCATTTGTCTCTGTTGACACCCTTATTAAAAATGAAGTGTACACGCCGGACAGATACATTTGTCCGGAAAAAATGTCCGGACAGATGTATTTGTCTCTGTTAACACTTAACATAATATACTCCAGATTTTTGTATGGGCCGGACATATAGGATTTGTCCGGACAAAATGTCCGGACAAATAGATTTGTCTCTGTTAACACGGCCCAAACACTAGCCCAGATTTTGTATTGGCCGGACATTGTCCGGTCACTTCGGACAATGTCCAGTCACTTCGGACAAATCCTCCGGACAAGTGTATTTGTCTCAAATCAATAAGCTGCTGACATTTGTACTGGCCGGACATTGTCCGGTCACTTCAGACAATGTCCGGCTGATCCGTTTGAGACCTAGTCTTGGTTTTCGCACTAGGCTCGCCCAGATTCTAATATGCGGAATAACGGGATCTTACTCGGAAATACCGAAACCCATAGTAATTGCACAACTCTTTATTTCAAAGAGGGTTTTACACGTCGAACGTTAGACACACTTGTCTACGTCGAAGGAACTATAAGTGTCTAAAACTCAAATAAGTTCTATGACTCTTCGATTGAGTTCGATGATCTAAACTAGACCTATTACAAGGTATTTATAGTCCAATCGTATGAGTACGTATCAGACTTAGAGACCTAAACGTATTAGACTCATATAACTAATCCTAAACAGATAAGCTTAGTTATACACATTCGGATCGGATTACAATTCCGAACAGGGAACGAATTCCTTTTCCTGGTCGCGGACCAATCCATGGTCGCGGAGCCGTATGCGATTAGGACTTGGTCGCGAAGCCGTATGCGATTAGGATTTGGTCGCGAAGCCGTATGCGATTAGGATTTGGAGATCCTCCCGGATCATGACTCCCTTGTTGAGAAGGAGCCAACCCCTGTTGCGACCTCTCGATCGAACCGGAGATGTGGAAATTGGGCTTGTCCATCTTCGTTGGTGTACCACATTGCCGCACGTGCTCGTTGATCTTTCCTACCGATTCGAAAATTCTCCTTGGTGCCACTGCGGGTGGTAGTCACCTTCTTCTCCAGAATCACATCTTCACGTAGAGGTTCGTCTCGTTGATAGACCAAGTCTTCAACAGATGGTACTATAGTATCTGGCTCATCATCCAGCATTGAAGGCTCAAACAGTTTGAGGTGCTCAACATTAACAACCGAGTAAATATCCATGTATGGAGGTAACTCGAGCTGACAAGCATTATTACCCACTTTCCGCAAAATCCGAAAAGGACCGTAACGAATGGGTTTGAGCTTCTTACCTTCACCTTTAAGTCTCTCCTTACTCAGATGTAACCATACCATATCACCTTCTTGAAATTGCGCATCAACTCGGTGCCGATCATGTCGCGCCTTGTACTTGAGTTGAGCTTTCAGCAAGTTCTGTTCAACCTCACGATGGAGTCGTTGAATACCTTCCAGGAACTTTTGTGCTCGATCCTGATCAGATGCTTCCTTGCTATTCTGTGCTGAGGTAGGGATCACAAACTCCATGTCGAATGGACTCTGTGGTAGAAATCCTAAACAAACCTCAAACGGTGACTTTCCAGTCGAACCATGCACTGCTCGATTAAAAGCAAACTGCAGGTACGGTATGCTTCCATCCCAGGTCTTCGGGTGCTTCGAGTTATATCCTCTCAAAAGATGAACAACTGTGCGATTAACCACCTCAGTTTGACCATCAGTTTGCGGATGAAAAGCAGTACTCCTCTTCAGCTTGGTGTCCATCATCGTCCAGAGCGATCGCCAAAAGTGACTAAGGAACCGGGTATCGCGATCAGACACAATAGAAGTCGGCAGTCCGAAGTGTGTCCAAACGTGTTGAAAGAATACCCGAGCTGCCTCTTCTCCCGTGATAGTCTTCCGACAAGGTATAAGAATAATCGTTTTGGAGAACCGATCAACGACCACGAATAGATAGTCGTCGCCACGTCGGGTCTTAGGCAATCCTCCCAAGAAATCCATAGATATGCTTTCCCATGGTCGCGATGGAACTGGCAAAGGAGTGTACAAACCTATTTTTCGGTTTGCCGGTTTCGAGATGCTGCAGAGACCACAGCCTCGAACAAAGCTAGCCACATCTTGCTGCATACGCGGCCAAAACACATGTCGGTGAAGATTTTGCAACGTCTTTGTAACCCCAAAGTGACCAGCTACCTTCGATGTATGCGCTTCTCGCAACCATTGAATTCGAGGTGCTCCACGAGGTATACAAAGTAAATTGCCCTTGTACAAGAGTCCTTCTCGACGAACGAACTCCGTAGGTTTCCCTGTTTCGAGCTCAGTCAGTACTGTTTGAAAATCAGGGTCTTCACTGTACATAGTGGCATAGTCATCATGACATGAGGGCTCGATCTGCATGAACGCTGATAAACAGAGGGTTGTAACTGGTGGTCGCGACAACATGTCCGCCAATTTGTTGTGTACGCCCTTTTTGTACTTAATCACCAGATTGAACTGCTGCAGATACGACATCCACTTCATGTGTCGAGCTTGCTGTAGCTTGGACTGAGTCTGCAAATATTGCAATGGTTGATGGTCGGTGTGGACAACCGTCTCTTTCCCCAAGAGATAACACCGCCAATGTTTCACGGCCTGATGCAGTGCGCATAACTCCTTATCATAAGTCGGGTAGTTCTTCTGAGCTCCCTGGAATAACTCAGAGTGATATGCCACTGGTCGACCTTCTTGCATGAGCACTGCGCCCATTGCATAACCTGAGGCATCGGTTTCTAGCTCGAACGGTTTCTGGAGATTCGGCAAAGCTAACACAGGCGCCTCGCTGATCTTCCTTTTCAGCAAGAGAAACGTGTCCTCATGTTTCCCTGTCCACTCGAACTTCTGATCGATCCTGGTTAATGCATGCAACGGAGAAGCCATAATCGAGAAGTGTCGGATGAACTTCCGAAGGTATTGGCATGCTCCCACAGAACTACGCACATCCGTAACTGTTCGTGGTCGCGGCCACTCGCGAATCACTTTTACCTTATCTGGGTCGATTTGCAACGTACCGTTGCCGACCAGGAATCCAAGGTAAAGTAGAGTTTGCTGGCCGAACTCGCACTTCTTACGGTTGAGGCGAAGTCGATGTTGCCGAAGCTGATCGAACACCTTTTCGACATGAATGAGGTGCTCATCCCACGATTGACTATAAACTAGTATGTCGTCGAGGTAAACGATGACAAAGTCGTCGATGAACGGTCTCAAAACGTCATTCATAAGACGCATGAAAGTTGCAGGGGCGTT
Organism: Pharus latifolius; assembly: GCA_019359835.1. Lineage (NCBI taxonomy): Eukaryota > Viridiplantae > Streptophyta > Magnoliopsida > Poales > Poaceae > Pharus > Pharus latifolius. The sequence goes on along the minus strand of CM033319.1, from coordinate 12,627,892 downwards.
GCAGAGACCAAACGGCATGACCAGCCATTCGAACAGACCTTGTCGTGTTTTGAACGCGGTCTTCCACGTATCCTCCTCTCGGATGCTGACTTGATGATATCCTGACTTAAGATCCAATTTGGAGAAGACAATAGCATGCTTCAATTGGTCTAACAGGTCGTCAATACGGGGAAGGGGGTACCGGTTCTTGATGGTGATCTTGTTCAGTGCTCGATAGTCGATGCACATACGCCAAGTCCCATCTTTCTTTGGTACTAACACCACAGGAGATCCACAAGGTGAACTACTTGGTTGAATGACACCATCGTTCAGCAACTCACCAAGTTGTCTTTTGATCTCTTCATTCTCCAATACTGAGTTGCGATACATACTCAGATTGGGCAGTGTCGCATCGGACACAAGCTGAATTTCGTGCTCGACTGGACGTTTCGGTGGACAACCCTGGGTAGTCTCGAACAGATCACTGTATTTCTTCAGTACTCCCGACAAACGACCAGAATCTTCTTGGCACGCCAACGACAATGCTAGTCGAGTACCCTCACTTTGTCCAATGGGTCGAATCATGACAAGCACATACTTGTGACATGCATTAACAATCCGTTTGGCTTGATTTGCGGTAATCAAGTTCGAAGTGTTGACGTGGACGTCTCTACTGATTACGAACTTAACCCCGTCTTTGGTGAGGTCGTACTCTTGCGCTCGCCGATGGAAATGAGCGTCTCGATCATACAGATACGGACTCCCAAAGATCACCTGACAGATATCGATAGGGACAACATCGCATTGCACCTCATCGATATACCGTGCAGAGATCGCAAACTTCAACACACACTGACTCGTAATCTGTTGGTTCACGTCGGATGTAAACCAACCCAGCGGATATGGTCGCGGGTGTGTGGTTGTCTTCAAACCAAGTCGCCGAACCAGTCCAGCGGAGACCAAATTCTTTTGACTTCCTGGATCGAATATCGCTGCGACCACTTCGTGCTTCACCTGGATGTTGATGGTGAACAAGTCCTCCGTCGGGTGATGGTCGTTCGGTGGATCCGAACCCTTCTCCTTCGGCATTGCCATCAGAGACAAGGTCGTATCCGCCTCATTAACCGAATTCACTCGGACAATTTCTTCGTCGGGTGAAGTCGCAGTAGCCGTGGTTGTTCTTTTCCCTGGTCCGTTTTTCTTTGGTCGAAGCTCAGGATGAAGCTTGTAGCATTTGTCCTTCGTATGTCCCGCAACTTGACAATGTTCGCAGAAAGCACCCGTGCCCGATTTCTTCTTCGGACTCGGCTTTTTCTTTGTCGAGGTCGCACTTTCCTTCGTGCTTTTGTCGCTGCGGGATTTGTTCTTCTTCTCGATCGACATAGCAGTTGTGCTCGCGGTCGCGATATCTTGGACGCCGAACAGACTTAGCTCAGTACTGGTCGATTTCTGAAGTCCAGATGTGTACTTCCGAAATACTTGAGGGTCGGATAGTGAGATGCCAATGACCATTGCTTGTCGTCGAAACTCTGTCGTATAGTCTTGGACGGTCTGGTCGCGCCGTTGGTACAATCGGTGCCAACGCTCCCATCTCTCCTCAAGGTAGCCCATCGGATAGAATTCTTGTCGCAGAAGTCATTTGAATTGGCCCCACGCAAGGTCGTCAGCTTCACCGCTGGCGACAAGGGCCTTCCACCATATCTTGGCGTGGTCCTTCATCTTCAAAGGTGCAAACTTCACCTTTTGAGTGCTACTGAACCCTTTTAGGTCAAAGTAGGTCTCAAGTTGATCGATCCAAGAATCCAGCTTTTCGGCATTGATCACCTCATCATATATGGGTATATCAATCTTAGCGTCGACCTTAAAAGATCCGACAGCTAAGGAGGTGTTGGCGAGGTCGTCGGTTTTGTGGTCGCCTTCGTCTTCATCTTCGTCTGCCCTACGCAAGTCTTCACCACTCTTCTCACCCGTAACCTTCCCTACTTCAGGAGGTACAATCATGGCCTGCTGCTTAATCCAAGCAAGCACGGTTTCCATGTCGGTGGAGAGCTTAGCCACTTGTTCGGCTAGGTTAGCTTGAACGGAGGTATCGTCAGACATTGTCGGAGACGCGGCTGTAGGAACCGTCAATTGATCGCCTGGAGTTTCGCCGGAGGTTTTGTAACCCTGGCGAGTCTTCACCATCCACAGGATAGGAAAGTTGCTCTGATACCAACTTGATCCGTTTGAGACCTAGTCTTGGTTTTCGCACTAGGCTCGCCCAGATTCTAATATGCGGAATAACGGGATCTTACTCGGAAATACCGAAACCCATAGTAATTGCACAACTCTTTATTTCAAAGAGGGTTTTACACGTCGAACGTTAGACACACTTGTCTACGTCGAAGGAACTATAAGTGTCTAAAACTCAAATAAGTTCTATGACTCTTCGATTGAGTTCGATGATCTAAACTAGACCTATTACAAGGTATTTATAGTCCAATCGTATGAGTACGTATCAGACTTAGAGACCTAAACGTATTAGACTCATATAACTTATCCTAAACAGATAAGCTTAGTTATACACATTCGGATCGGATTACAATTCCGAACAGGGAACGAATTCCTTTTCCTGGTCGCGGACCAATCCATGGTCGCGGAGCCGTATGCGATTAGGACTTGGTCGCGAAGCCGTATGCGATTAGGATTTGGTCGCGAAGCCGTATGCGATTAGGATTTGGAGATCCTCCCGGATCATCGGCCTTCACTGGACAGATGTACCGGACAAATGTATTTGTCTCTGTTACGTGTGTTTGCAAAGCACTGAAATTGTTTGTATTGGCCGGACATTGTCCGGTCACTTCAGACACTGTCCGGCCAGTACAAAACGAAAACAGACTTCTGAATTTTTACTCAACTTTTGATTTGGGGCAAAAGCAAATGCAAATATGCTTCTAAAAACTTCAAGGTTGATCAAAATACTTGTGCTAAGACCCCTCTTAATAGTACGACCATCTAACCTAGAAAATTTCAAAACGAGAAGACGCTAGGTTTAGGTATTTGTACTTTTGTCGAGATTTTCGTCGTTTTCGCTTTATGGAGTCTTGATAACCTTGCTTTGTCTTTTCTTGATGCTTTCTCCTTTGATTTACCTGTGTCTCACATACAGAGATTAGTCGCAAATCTAACGGATGTCATTAATCACCAAAATCATAATCGGGGCTCAAGATTCAACACACCTCCGCAACGAAGACGACGACGACCGCCACCCCGACCGAGGTCGTGCCGGGGGCCCAGCTCCGGGAGCCCACTACCGGCCGCGGCGGGACCAGCGCCGGGAGGGAGACCCCCCTACTTTCCGCAGGGGAGGTCGAGCGCTACGCGGAAGGCCTGTAGACCCCGAAGGTCCAGGCCTTCGTCGCGGGGGGGACGCTCCACGATCGCTTCGCGGAGCTTCGGTCCCTCCAAGCCCAGGTAGTCACCCGAAGCGATTGTCGCTTTCTTTTGGCTTCCTGCATCCAAAATTTTTCTAACTCTGGAATTTGTAGGGAGCAGCAATTACCTGGGGCGTGGAGCAGCGCGTCATCCGGCTGCTCAAGGACGCGGAGGACAGGGCCGCCTCCTTCTTGAGCCAGCGGGACGAAGCTCTCCAGGAGTTGGCCCGGGTTCGAGCCTAGGTCCACATCTCGGAGACTGTCAACGGCCGTCTCCGGGAGGAGGCGAAGGCGAAGGAGGAGGCCTTCCGGGAGCTCGAGTGGTCGAGCGTCCAGGCGGTAGTGGGCGCGGGCCACTCCGTCCGCTCGGCCCTCGAGAGCCTTGGCGTAAGCCTAGGCTCCGGGGGTGGCTCGGAGGTGCCCCCGGCCACACTCGCGGAGGCTGTGCGTTTTCTTAACGCACAAGTCTCTGTGATCCCGGAGGCGACGGATTCCCGGGCACGAGGCCGGGCGATCCTCGTCGTCGCAGCCGCGGCCGGGCTCGTCGAGCACCGGGGAGTGGGCGCCCGGGCGATCGGGGGCCGCATCCCGCGGAGCTTCCCCGAGTTCTTCGAGCCCTCGCGCCGGGAGGTGGAGCAGCTCGCCAGGGGCTTCTACGGCCGGATCATCCGGGTGAGGTTCCCAGCGCCGGCACCTCCGGCCGCAGACGCCCCAGCCTCGGCACCGGTGGAAGCCTCCCGGGGGGAGGACGCCAATGAAAAAGTATGAGCCTCCCCCCGGGTCTTAGTTATGACCCTTTCCTTTCTTAGGACTTTTGATCTCGATAGCTTCTTAGAAGAAGCCCCGGACACTTGTAAAAAGATATTTTGGAATGTAATGGAGTTAGAAATTTTTCTAAGTCTTTGAATTGAATGCAATGTTACCAGGGTTCCCGGGAGGTTGCTCCCGGGCGAAGGTCTGGGAGGGGCTCTCCGGGGGACGCCCAAGTGGCTCTAATATTGCTAAGCCTCGTCTCCGGGGGGCGCAGCGGGGATGTCGTCCGGGAGCCCGTCCGGTTAAGGTGGCATCCGGAGTGGCACTTGGACAATTTTGACAATCATCGCGCCGAATTATCCCCCCCGCGTCCGGGGTTCCGGATGATACCGCCTCTTCGGATACTTCCACCGGCGGGATACGAGTTCTGGCCTGAAGATGTGCTCCGGGACACTCGGCGCCGCGTGCGCGCATTGTACTGGGACTTGGCCCGGGAGCTAGCGGAGAGCCTCCGGGAGTATTAGGCGTAGGAGCCTTAGGATGTAGAGGATCCCCCGGGTTAGAGCCCGGGTTGTACCATTTTCGAAGCCCACCGGAGGGGGAAGATGTCCTCCGGGTTTGATAATCAATAAAGCTGTTCGCTTGCTTCTTCTTTTGTTGTCTTTTTATTTTTTCTTCTTGGATGGTCTGGACGACTCCTTTTCACGAGAATGAGCTAAGTTTTCTCGTGGGCGGTACGGTCGACACCCAGGGGTTCCTTATCCCCCCCGCCTACAGCGGGCTGGAGGGTAGCTCCGCGCGCTGTGGGGGTAGCAAGGCCCCCGGGGTGGAAGTGACCTGTAGCATAGAAATTTTTCTAAGTTAGAAAATTTTAAAACGAGGTTTCCAAGGGAAAGACCTTCCGGGAGACAATCGTCCGGTCGCCGTGAGAACGGGGAGCCGGGAATAAGGCCTCGTGTGGAAGAAACATCCAAGAAAACCCGATGAGATTTCTAGAGGCGGGCTTCCTAGGAGATGATCATCCGGTCGCCGTGAGAACGGAGAGCCGGGAATAGGGTCTCCGGGGAAGAAATGTCCGGGAAATCCGTAACTTCTCCGGGAGACAATCGTCCGGTCGCCGTGAGGACAGGGAGCCGGGAATTGGGTCTCCGGGAGGCAATCATCCGGTCGCCGTGAGAACGGGGAGCCGGGAATAAGGTCACCGGGAAGCAATCATCCGGTCGCCGTGAGAACGGAGAGCCGGGAATAAAGTCGCCGGGAGGCAATCATCCGGTCGCCGGGAAGCAATCATCCGGTCGCCGTGAGAACGGGGAGCCGGGAATAAGGTCGCCGGGAACCAAATATCCAAGAATGCCACTAGATGTCCCATTGGGGAGAGCGTCTACTCCCGGATGAGGAAGTGCCCGATGACGGGTCTTGAGTGTTTGGGCAGGGGACTAGTCTCCCAAAGTGACTCATTACGGCGGCCGCTGGGGACCGGGTTGCCGCTTACACCCTCAGTCCACGAGGGCTGATCGTAAGCCGCCCTATAGGAGAGACTTGCTGGGTCTGGGCCCACTTCCTCGCGGGGAGGGCATCGCCGCTAGGGGCGGTAATGAGAAGAACCTGCAATGAGACAGTTGAAGAGCAAAACCTATGTATTGCTAATAAAATGAAGTACAGTGCCTCCCCCTGCGAAGCCGCGAAAGGGGAGGAAAAGGTAAACACAGTGTCCCTCCTCCCCCTTCGGCGTGACCGCTCCGGGGGAGGGGACAGGCCCGTAAGGCTAAACATAGAACTTGCGAAGTAAACGCAAGTTCCACGTGTGCTTCAGCTCCTGCTCTTGAAGGTTGGAGAGCTTATAAGTCCCCGAGCCCAGGACCGTGGAGATCCTGTAGGGGCCCTCCCACTTGGGGGAGAGCTTACCCTGGGCTTGGGGGGCCTAATGCGCTTGAGGACAAGGTCCTTAATGCGAAAGGCCCTCTCGAGGCGACGACCGGAATCGGAAAGGGGGAAGCCCCTGTAATATCCGGGACCGGCAAGGGGGGGAGCCCCCCGTGGCGACGACCGGAACCGGAAAGGGGGAAGCCCCTGTGACGACGACCGGAACCGGAAAGGGGGAAGCCATGTAATATCCGGGACCGGCGAAGGGGGAGCCCCCGTGACGACGTCCGGGACCGGGGAGCCGATGCGGGGGGAAGTCCGCTGAGGCACGGGAGCTGCTCTGTTGACCGCCCCTGGTGCGTTAAACGCGATGCAAGGGGCGGGACTGGCTCCCGGCGTAAGGAAAAACCCCAGCATGAAATGGGCCCCCGGCCCCGGGAATGGGCCTGGAACGAGGTACCCCCCTGGTGCCATCGAAGTGCCTCTGCACCTTTCGCACCTCCTGCAAATAAAAGACTAGAGTTTGCGTTATGGCACAGGTAAGGCTCGTCCTTCTGGCAAACTACGGGCTGAGAATCTCCCTTCAGTAGGAGGCGTCGGATCCCCGGGGAACACACGCGGCGCAACCTGAGGAGCAAAGCCTCGTACTCGGCGACGTTGTTGGTTCCGGGGACAGCAGGACCTTCCGGAGGCCCCGACGTCCGACCACTTAGGTGGCGGGGACACGTGTAGCACCCCCACAACCTTGACCTCACGCACGTACTCCTTACGCTGGCGCTTAGAGTCCCGCCCGGAGGCGGACCCTCCCACGATGACGTTGATGCGGCGCTGAGAAGTTTGAAAGGGGAGAGCTTCTGAAGGCTCCCCCTCCTGCGTCTGCGTCTGCTGACCTCCCGCGGGAGTGGGGAGGGCCGGAACAGCTGGCCGAGGGAGCGAGGAGGCCGGAGTCCCCCCCCCTGCCCGCGCTGGTCGAGGAATGCCGTGAAGTACTGTAGTAGCAGGCTGCAGTCTCGGGTAGCGTGGGTACTGGACCTGTGGAAGCTGCACCACGGTCCTTCCCGCCTTCTCCCCGCAGGGCCTTCCCGGTCGCGCGAGGACTGTCCTCCCCCATGGCCTTTCGGCTTGGGGAAGGGGCGGTTGTCCCCCGGGGGGTCGCGCGAGCCGCCTCCGCCCTCGAGGACAAAGGTGTCCCGAGGCCGTGGCTCGCTACGCTCCCCCTGTCTGTGGCGCTTGAGAGGATCCCAGGCCCCCCGGTCGGCGGGGGCGGGAACCCCCTGGGTCTTCTTCCAAATGTCGTCTTCCTCCATCCGAGCGTACTTTTCGAGTACGTTGAAGAGCTCGTCGGCGGAAGAGGGGCAGCTCCGGGAGAGCCTTCGGTGGAGCTCCCCAGGGAGGATGCCACTTTTGCAGGCTTCGATGACCGTAGAGTCGGGGACGTGGGCCACTTTGCTCTTCACCTGAGCAAAGTGCTTGAAGAAGCTTCTGATGGTTTCCCCAGTCCTCTGTCGGACAGTGTACAGCTGCGAGGAGTCCAGGGGGCGCACATAGTTCCCCTGGAAGTTCGCGCAGAACTCCCGCTTGAGCTGCGTGAAAGACTTGATGGAGCCGGCCTTCAGGTTGTAGAACCAGGAGCGGGCGATGCCGGTGAGGTAGAGGGGGAAGACGTTGCATTGTACCGTCTCGTCCCCCCCGGCCGCGGAAATGGCTGTGGAGTAAACCTGCACAAATTCGTAAGGGTCTGCCTCACCGTTATAGTGCTCGATGTGCGGAGGGCGGTAGGGCCGCAGCCACCGGATGCTGCGAAGTCTTCGGCACAGGGGCTGGTTAGCCCCCTGCACTTCCTGGGGAGAGTCCCGGTCGCTGTCTTCTTTGACGGGACCCTCGTTGTCGGAGTCGGGGAGCGGTCCAAGAGGTCCGCCGGAGTGGCAGTGGCGACGCTTCTCTTCTGGACTGGGGCTGAGTTCCCGGACGTCCGGGCTCTCCCCCGGGGAGGCTGGGTCTTCCGCGGGTCTCTTCCCCTGACCGGTGCGAGAGCGAGGCTCCCCGCCCCTGCGGCCGGGGGGAAGTTCTTCCCCGCGCTCAGGTGAATGCATTCGCTCGACCTCCCCTCGGGCGAAACGGACGTGTTCTGCTGGGGGAGGGTGCTTATGCACTGTAGCTACTGGCCCGAAAGCTTCCGGGGCCGGCTGGGGGGAGCCCCCTGCGACGACCCCTGGGACCGGAAAGGGGGAAGCCCCTGTATTATCCGGAACCGGGGAGGGGGCGCCCACGGCGACGTTTGGAACCGAAGTGGAGGGGGCCCCAGTGGCGACAACCTGAACCGGAAATGGGGAAGCCCATGTAACATCCGGAACTGGCGAGGGGGGAGCACCCGCGGCGACGTCCGGAACCGGGGAGCCCATGCGGGGGGAAGTCTGCTGAGGCACGGGAGCTGCTCTGTCGACCGCCCCCGGTGCGGTAAACGCGACGCGGGGGCGGGACTGGCTCCCGGCGTAGGGAAAACCCCCGGCATGAAGTGGGCTCCCGGCCCCGGGAATAGGCCTGGGATGGGGTAACCCCCTGGTGCCACGAAGGGCCCTGGCATGAAGTAGCCTCCCGGCACCGGGACGGGCCCGGGTGCCGGGAAGGGTCCGGACGTATATCCCGCAGGGGGAGGGAACCCCCCGGCAGGATCATACGGGGCGGACAGACCCCCGGAGGCCGGAGGGGCCGCCGGGAAACCCATAAACGGGGGCATAGTCCCCGAGTACGGGTGCGACGCAAATGTGGGGGCCGGAGGCCGCGCCAACACGCTGAGCATCTCATCCATTGAGCGCTGGGCGCGGAGCTGGCCCTCCACTAGAGCCTCAAGCAGGGCGTCCCGGGGAGCCGGGGGAGCTGTCGGGGGGAGACTGGTCCCGGCCGAGGTCCCCGCGGTCGCCAGGAACGACCTGGAGGCGGAAGCACCTAAGTTAAGAGGAAAGGAGGGAGGCGGTACCTGGGTCAGGCCGCCTCAGGGCGGAAGCACCGGGACAGCAGCGTCCCGGACGGGCGGCGCCGGGTCTCCGAGACCGGTGTCACCGGGAGGGTGCGAGCCCTTGTTCTTGGGGGAGCCATGGCGTCTTGTCACGAGTCCCCACGGACGGCGCCAACTGTCGTGGTATTGCGAATACCCCGGTAGGTTTTGTGAACGATCCTAGTGAAGATTACGCGGCACGGGTTGACCGGGTGACCGGTCCTCCCCCGCCGGACAAACACAAGAATTGACACGGGGATTTATACAGGTTCGGGTCCCGGTGAGGGCCCTAGTCCTGTCGGTGCGCTCCCGACCGGAGTCGGCTGGGGAGGCTCTCTCCGGGGGAGAGGCTTCCGGAGCACACCTGTGAGTTTAGCAATTCCAATAACAATGAATCACTTGCTTACAACTGAGGGGCACAAGGACTATTTATAGCCCCAAAAAGAAGCAAAAAGCCTAAACTACCCCGGAAGCCACCGTCAGATTGAAGGGTAGGAACGTCCTTCTCCCGGTCAAACGTCTTGGATGTTTGACAGGTGGTCGCTGATTCCCGAGGCGCTCCTCGCGTGACCTGGACGTGATAAACAACTCGAGACTTTACCTTGAGGAGGGCGGTGAGACCCGGGACATGTGCCGGAGGCCAAGTCCCGAGGGCCAAAAGGCGGCGCCCGGGGAGGCACTGGAGGCCAGGTCCCTGGGCAAATTGCGGCGCCCGGGGAGGCACTGGAGGCTACGTCCCCGGGCAAATGGCGGCGCCCGGGACGGCGCCGAAGGCCAAGTCCCGGGGGCCAAAAGACGGCGCCCGGGGAGGCCCCAGAGGCCATGTCCCCGGGGGCCAAAAGGCGGCGCCCGGGACGGCGCCGGAGGCCAAGTCCTGGGGGCCAAAAGGCGGCGCCCGGGGAGGCCTCAGAGGCCATGTCCCCGGGCAAATGGCGACGCCCGGGACGGCGCCAGAGGCCAAGTCCCGGGGGCCAAAAGGCGCCTCCCGGGGAGGCACCGAAGGCCATGTCCCTGGGGGCCAAAAGGCGGCGCCCAGGGAGGCCCCGGAGGCCATGTCCCCGGGAAAATGTGACGCAACTTACTTGGACTTAGTCCCGCGGAGATTTCCCCCAACAGCAAGTCTGCAACCTCACGGCAAGGCTCTGCACTGAATTGAAGTATGGAGTAACACAATTGGATTGTGCGACCTAATGCGCCACTCATAGGCAAACACAGTCTTGGTGTGTTTGGTTGCTTGATTTTGGGTTTAGCCTGGCTCACAGATGCATTTTTTGAGTGTTTGGTTGCCTGTATTGATCCCTTCAGCTAGGCCCGTGTGATGCAAAACTACTTCCGCAGTCTGGCCCAGGGATATATACAATCCGGGCGTTTCTCATAGCCTGGCCCACATATACAGCCAACCACCCACCAGAACCAATCTCTAATACAGCCAACCAAACAAACTCAATACTTATCCAGGATTCACAGATGCAGCCAACCAAACAACATCTCTACTATATCTCACAGCCTGTTTTATCTAGTTTGTCCCACTGATACCGACCAACCTATTCTCATATAGATAACCAAATAAATTTTTCTATAAAAATATGATCGGTTGATATTGTCATTTTGGATGGATATTTCCTATATTTTTTATATTGGTAGTTTAGATGAGCATATATACAATAAACTAATTGTGGATGGGTCCCCTTTACCTAAAATGGAATCATGCCATGACTGGATCCAATCGGCCTCGCTGTCCCTATCCCACTCCCTACCCGATTGGTTCATCCGACCACAGGGCGCACAGCAAAATGCAACACCAGTAACCATAGTCGCCACAAAATCCACAAAAAGTGCCGAACGAACCCGTACGATCCAACCTCTCCGAGCAATCCTCAATAAAGCACTCCCACACACCATGCCTTGCCGCTCCCGCTGGTTCGGTCCCGTGCCATTTCGCCCTTGTGTGTCACGTGTGCTTGCGCATGCGGTTGAGAGGGGGAGAGGCGGAGATGGCCACGCACTTCGTGCTCAACACCGGCACCAAGATCCCCGCGGTTGGGCTCGGCACCTGGCAGTCCGACTCCGGCGTCGTCGGTGCCGCCATTTACGCCGCCGTCAAGGTCCCGATATTTTAATCTCTCTATCTTTTCTCTTCACGTTTTTACCATCCAGATTCCAGAAATTTTTTTCGATATCTTAGTTGCTCTTTTGAGAGAAAGTAACAGGTTGGACAGTTGGGCTTGGTTCTGAATGGATATTTTTTTCATTTCATTGGTACAGGCGGGATACAGACATATTGACTGCGCGAAAGCTTACAACAACGAAAAGGAGGTAATTGAGTAATTTCTAGCATTACTGTGGATTCTCAATGGTTCTAATAATCGTGTAGCAAAGTCACTTCAAATCCCAATTATATTCTTGTAAGAGCAAGATTTTTTTCACTTGGTTGATCTCGTGCTACAAAACTGTTTCATATCTGGGAGCTGTTCGTGTATTCTGTTCGTTTGATTTTGACAGGGCTAATCGGTTTATAGGATTCATGCATTGCTATTTCACTTTTGGTGTAGACATGCTGCAAAAAGATGCTGATCAGTGTTACCAGATAAAAATACCAGATTTGCTAATGGGCATATCCATGTCATTTTCTTAACTTACATACATATCTCTTCACCGTTGAATCAAACCCCTTTCTTACATCTAGCCCTTTAAATTTCATCTAGCTCCTCATTAGTTTCTCCAGCATCGGCGGCCCAGTCCGGAGGTGGGGAGACGAGAAGGTGGTGGCGTAGCTGGCTATGGTGGAAGGTGGCCATGGGGGAGATAGGTGACAGGAGGACGGTTGTCGTGGTGGTGCCGCCGGCTGCTGGTGGTGGTGTCTAGTGGGAGAGAAGAGGATGGGCAGGCAGCGGTGGTGGATCAGGAGGAGGAGGGAGGAAGAAGAAATGTGGGGGGAAGGAGAATGGAGATTAAATCCAGATAGTGTAGATGATGTAAGTTTTTTTAAAAAAAAATAAGCACCTACTCCCAGATAGCCCCTTGAAATAGAATCTAATTTAGCATATAAAAGAAAATTTTGCCAATAGAAATGTGTTTGCAGGTGTTTTCAGGCATTATAGAGTTCCATTTTGCAGATATTTTCTGTGATATTATGTATTTGAAGTTGGTATTTTTCTTTGGATCAACATCTAGTGAACTTTTACGTATCATCTCGAAAGGCAGTAAAATGTTCTAAGACAGGCCAAGATTATCTACTATGCCTTCACTATATCTTCTATTTTAACTTCAGAATACTCTTTATGCCCAATATTTTTCAAGTGGAGCATCATATCCATTTTCTTGATTGTCTAGGTGGGCTTGGCTTTGTGGAAGCTATTTGAAGAGGGTGTAGTCAAGCGCGAAGATCTGTTTATCACTTCCAAGCTATGGTAGCCCTGTAGTAATTGCCTTGCTGTTAAAATTTTGCATGATTGTTTGGAGCTTCCAATCCTCCAGCTCTAACTGATTCCTGGACAACTATTTTTTTCAGGTGTGGTGATCATGCGCCAGAAGATGTGCCTGATGCACTAGATCGAACCCTGCATGACTTACAGCTTGAGTACTTGGACCTTTACCTTGTATGCATCCGGCCATATTAAAAATACTAGTTCAACATCTGACTTGCTTGACTTTGGCCACTCTATTATCGATAATTTGCTAAATGATCTGTGAGATCATTTTACAAAAGAGTCTTGTATTTCATTTTCTTAGAAAGAATGCGGTTGAGCAATTAACATGTCCAACTTGTTGTTAATGAATATGTCAATTCAAATTCTTGATCACGCTTGTGCATTTTTGCAGATCCATTGGCCATTTCGAATCAAGAAAGGGACCAATTTTAGTCCTGAAAACTGTATACCACCTGATATTCCAGCTACCTGGGGAGCAATGGAAAAGTTATATGACTCTGGGAAAGCTCGTGCCATAGGTGTGAGTAACTTTTCATCAAAGAAATTGGGTGATTTGCTTGCTGTAGCACGTGTACCTCCAGCTGTTGACCAGGTGGAATGTCATCCTGGCTGGCAGCAAACTCAACTCCATAGCTTTTGTCAGTCAACTGGTGTTCATCTCTCTGTAAGTCTGCGGTATACCTATGTTGTTCTTTATCAGTTGGGGAGCTGGCTTAGCCACGGTTGATTCTGCATCTGCATTTTGCAGGCATATTCACCACTAGGTTCTCCTGGTTCGACTTGGATGAACAGTAATGTCCTCAAGGAACCCATCCTCATCTCAGTTGCAGAGAAGCTCGGCAAAACTCCTGCACTAGTGGCGTTGCGCTGGAATCTTCAAATGGGTCACAGCATACTTCCAAAGAGTGTAACCGAAGAAAGAATAAAGCAAAATATTGATGTTTTCGATTGGTCTATTCCAGATGACTTGCTTGTGAAGTTCTCGGAGATTAAACAGGTAATTTACACGTCATCCTTTAAATACGTACATTTTGTAAATCGTCCATGCGTTTGGGTGAGGTGTTGACCCAGTATTTCTGTCATTTTACCCATGCCTCAGCAGACTTTTTCTTAGAAGAGATGTGCTGCTTTATGTAAAAAATTGATTTATTTTTGAATAGTTTAATGGGATAAAATGGTATTCACAATGATGTTTAAATCTCTATAAAATAAGATAATTGTCCCAAATTTACCATATAACGTTTTTTTACATCTTAACTAATGTCCTTTTCCCTAAGAGATAGATGCATGTGCTATTGTTCTCCCGCTGGATCATGATAATTAAATAGCATTCATAGTTTTTAATTTTTTTGTCTTGGTTTCGTGGCTTATATGTGTTACTTGGACAAATAGTGCCAAGATTCTGATTAGAATGCTTGTTGTTTTATCCTTCTCCAATGCTTTAATGAAGTTCAGAAGTAGGTGTCAGCAATAGCAAGCAGCAATATCATTGTTCAAAAATATATCATTACCATCTAATGAATTTACTTGCGAATTCTGGATTACTCATTATAGGACGCAAACTTCAATTTTTTTAGAAGAACTTGAAGATTTTCTCAGTTTTGAAAGATTGTGTTGCTTATCTTTTATCATCTGCAAGTGTCATGATCAATATCTGTCCATGTTCAATTTTTGTTACTTGACTCTGTGGCACCCCAACTGCCAGGCTGGTCTGCCTCATTATTGTTTTTATTCACTGGTAGTGGCAACTAGCTATATAGATTCAAGCCAACTTACCGCTATCAGTGGTTGGTGCATGCTGCATGGTATAACCTTATGTGGACCACTTTTTATGTCACATCTCTCTGATGCTGTTTACAAAGAACAGTTTCAGATTGATGGATACATAGAGAAACACATCAATTATTTTAGTCTTCTTTACACCTTTTTTGACATGTTCTTTTGGTAAAACTATTGTTTATCTTAAAATAAGAACAGCTAGCAATTTTCAAGTTCCATCTTTATGTTAGTTGTCTACTTAGGCTAGAAGTTTATTTTACATTCCTTTTACCCAAATTTTCTGCAAGACCTTGCTGTTGTGCTGTGTGCATTCACCAGTCATTTCTGACCTATCTTATTTTGTGATCTTCAGGTTAGGCTGCTTAGAGGCAACTTCATTGTTCATCCACAAAGTGTTTACAAGACCCATGAGGAGCTCTGGGATGGGGAAATTTAAGAGCATTTACTGGGGTTGATTCTGGCCAGAGAGTAGCTCGCACACACTATGTGGATTTCCAAATTTATGCTTAAGAATTGTATGGTTGAGGATGCCCGAGTTCTCTCTATCAATGATTCATTAACTGCCTGATCAGCAATTTGATGTTCCCCTACGAATTCTTCTTTGGTGTTTCCTTTAGATCATGTTTTTCTGTTATAATTGTGACTTGAGACTTGTCCCTAGCATCATTTAGTTGCCGAAATACCAAAACGTGCTTGAGTGCTTCTCTTCTGCAAATTGATATTGTTTCGTTCTCTCTTTTCTGATGCAACATATTACACTGTTTCCACAAGGCATGAATGTAGTAGTTACCACGATGACAGATTGACGTGTGTGTGTGCTTTTTTTGAGAACATTGGATTAGCTTGTTAGCACAATTAATTCAAAAACGGTATGGCTATGGTATCCATAATTTTTATATACTAAAAAATATTCTACGAAAAATTAGGATGATCCAAAAAATACGATAACTTAAAATAAGAAAATACGACAACATAAAAAAAAATCGATAATTTAAAATAAGAAAAATATGGCAATTTAAAATAAAAAATGACAACCTAAAATAAGAAAAATATGATAACCTAAAAAAATACAACACGACAACTTAAAATAAAAAATGCTACAACATGAAAAATATGACAACATAAAATTAAAAAATACAACAATCTAAAAACATATGACAATTTGAAAAAATATGATAACCTAAAATAAGAAAATGCGATAACATAAAAAAAATGCAACAACAAAAAAATACGGTAACTAAAAAAATGTGACAACTTAATATAAAAAAATGCGACAAAAAAATGCGATAATATTTGTTGGATTAAGTGATGATTATTGGATCAAAATCTAGTGATTGACATCAAAAATGGAAGTGAAATTGCTGAAATTTTTTTTCTTAACCATTCCGATTTAAAAATTAAAGTAAAATATTATAGGTTGAATCTAACCAGTACAATAGCAAATAATCCACATATCAAAATGTATCATGGGTCTAAAATCTATAATTTGTAAATAGTATGGGGTGGTTGGAACGGAGAAAAAATAGAGAAACTTTAGAGAATATGAGTCTTAAAGGGAAATTTCTTTTATGTGATGTTAGAGCAAAAAAAATGATCACATAAAATTCTTATAAAATTATTTTGGAATAGTTTTGTTTGGATGAATTTTTAAGAAAACAAAAAAATGGAAATTTTATAAACTCAACCCCCTCTCATGAACTCACCTCAATTCTTAGATAAGCCGTGAAAAAAATTTAGAATATTTGTTTGTCTACAAGTAATTTTTTTATTTTAAAAATATCCCTCCCATTATTTTACTATTAAAAAAGTTTTTTTTATTAAAAACTTATAAAATATAGTCACTTGACGTATGGGTCTCTATCTTTCTCTGTTCGCTCCCTTTGGTGTTAAGGCCCCCATGGGCGGTGGAGGCAAGGAGGAGATTGTGTATTTATTTGCAACTAAGGATGGTAATGGATTAAAATTCAATTAAATCTTTTTTAATAAAAATTAAAACTCAGCTCTCATCCAACCTTATCTTAAAAAACTCAATCTAATCTAACCTCATTCTTTCTCTCAACATGAGTACAATCCATTAGCAATAATCTCTGACTTTTCCTCAGCCCAGTCAATGAGGATTGGGTCTATAATCTCTGACTTTTTCCATCCCAATCCTATTCAATGCAATGGTGATTATGTATCTTTCTGATATAATGTTCTATTGGATTGTATTTCCTGTATTATTATCAGCGATAAAATTGACTTCAGTTATATAACCGCTTTTTCTACCCTAAAAAAGAGAAAGCACTGGATTACAGTCCTATCAATACACTTCACTCTTTCCGTCTTCTAAAAATCATTACATATTTGTATTTGTCACTTCCACTAATTGTACACTGACAAAAAAAAAATTACCAAATTTTAGGGACAAATCAAACACTGACCAATGCTTTCTACCAAATATTAGCCACATATTTGACAACAAATTAGATACTGACCAAGATTGTTATCAAATTTTGACAATTTTATTTGACACTCATCCAAACATTAATCTTTTATATTTTTATCAAAGTTTGATTAATATTAACTACAAATCAAATACTTTTATTTTTACTAAAATTTAGCCATATCATGATTGATCATGACTAAATTTTGATAAGACCACTAAAAATAGCAAACCAAATAGGCCCCTAATTCCTTCTACTTGGCTATAACTGACAAAAATCTATCCATGCATTAGTAGTTTAGTACCCTATTATTAGAGGACCGATTCATCATCTTGTATGAAGATTGATGCTGTTGAATAAACTGGTACTCTGAACATGATACACTCATGCAGTAAACTCGACCAAAATCACCTAAATTGATATGCAAAATTGAATCATAATTCATATGCAAACTTGACCCAGCAAGAATTCAGAAGCCAACTATTTGTAAGGCAGGTGCTGGTTGTGAGGCTTGGCAGGCACTTTCTTGATATTACAATGATTAATAAGTAAATCCAGGAGATTTTGATATAGTAGATTCTGCAAAATACTAGATGTATGTCATGTTTCCCATGCCTTTGGATTGGACAAATTCTCAATAAAAGGAACATTGGCATATGTAGACAAAAGCACAATGGACCACTAGATGCATAGAGTTTGCCTGAGTTTATTCAACATAACAACTAAGAAAATCATCATTAATAATCGAATATCCTCGAATAGAACAGTGCCATGATTTTTAGAACGATGGACCGTTCAGTTCATATATATGTATTTGTTCAGATCAAGAAGGTTCAAACTCAAGCTCCTATATAATTAGTTCCTGTATAATATATCCAAGTTAATATCTTGTATATTGAATTGCTAAATCTTGATTTCTGTCTTCAGCTAGTTAGCTGTAGTCCTTTTTTTTTTTATCTTCAGTTCAATTCAAGTTCAGTTCAGTTCATATATATGTATTTGTTCAGTTCAATTCATTTCAATGTTTTATCTTTAGTTCAGTTCAGTTCAGCTCTTTTCTATTTCATCAAGTATCATTCAAGTATTATCACCCATTTCTGTTTCATCAGCTGTTTCATTCAGTGTTGGGCTAATTAGATATGTTGTTTTTTTGAAATAGAATCCCGAAAATAGAATTCTGCAAATAGAGATGGTGCAAAACTGTGTTTCTCTAATAATATATGCTCTAACTTAAGAGGAATTTTGGAGGTAGAATTAGCTTAAGAGGAAATAATTTTATCTTCTGCTCTGTATACGAGAGATTTTAGACTGTCATAGCTCATATGATTTCATAGCACATTTGTGTTGGCTGTCGTAGGAAATTCATGCTTGTGTATTAATGATGTGAGCCCGTAGCTTAATGATGTGAGCTCATAGCTACTATACAGACTTCAGAGTTTCTCTAGTTTTTTTGTTTTACTTAGTCCGCTCTTAGTGTGGTACTCTGATCTGACTAGTGTTGATTAATTAGTGTTATATTAAATGGGTTAATTGGTATTGTATTTGCATTGACTAGTGAAATATATTCCAGAAGAAAACAATTTATGAGATTGATGAGGATGGTGAAAGAAGATGATGAAGAAATATTTCTTGTAGTCTTACCTGCTTCACTGTCATGTGTTAATAGGAAAAATAGATCAATTCACATATTAATTTTGAATGAGAAGTTTTCGGAAGTTCAATTATCAAAACTGTAGATTTAAGCACATGAGAGGGAACTCAAGAGTAATTATAAGATACTAAAAGAGGCAAGAAAACAAAGTGATGATGGATGAAATAACATCTGTTGCATGATAGTAACTGAACCATTCATTTAGAGTAACATTATTCAGATAACACTACTTAAGTACAACAATAAGAGAGTCATTTTGTACATCTCCGTAAAACTATTAACATATATTTTTTCTTTTGTTCAATAGTCACATCCTAAGATGAAAAAGTTTCATTCCAAATCTTTTCCCTTGTTTGATTCCTTTGAAGTTCTATATGATGGTAAGTTTCCCTAATATTATGATGGTCACATCTTAGTATTCGTCTCTGTATTCAATAGTCACATCTTTATATTTATTTTTGCTGATGTAGGTTTTTCTGATGTATTTTTATTTGTCAAATAGGAAGAATCACTGAGAGTAATATGAATTCCGCATCAATTGAGCGAATGTAAATTTCGGCTAATCAAGTCAACACTATCAAATAAGAATGTCTCAAATGTAGATGTGAACTCCTTTTTTGAAGATCAAGATGGTTGGTCAAGAGATAACAATGTGGAGTGTGCTGCAAATCAATGTGAATCTACACCCGAAACCTCTTTTGAAACAAGGTTGCAACCTCTTCTGGAAACAAAGAGAGAAGAGGGAAAAAATGTAAGCAAAATGGTGATTTTGGTGGTTTCTTAGAGAATTACTTGGAATTTAGAAAGTAACAAGCTGGGCAATGGTTGAATTATACATTGGCGGTGCTAGACTGGTTATCTGTGAAATATGAAATAAACAAGTTTTGAGTCATGAACTAATATATATTTATGTTTATACTTATATTCATGAAATAAAACCCCTAGTCGTGATCAGAATTTTGGTATGGAATGATGGTAGCACTGGAGGTGCTAAACTGCAAAGGATAGCAGGCACTGAAGGTGCAGGGTTGTGGTTGGTCTTGTCACTGGCATATAAGGACTAGAACCTTGTGTTGTGCGTCTAGTGGCATGAACCACGTGCTAACCACAAGCCTGGTATAGGACAGGCTTGAACAATTACTTATGCGGATCGCACATGAAACCCCTGCTGGAGTTGTGTAGTGATGCACGATTGGTACGGAGAATGGCTCCCACACATATCACTGAAGGTGATCTTGCACGCTGACCCAGCAATGGGAATATGAGTAGGGGTGGAGGTTTGGGTACAACCTGCCACAACTGTGGTTCGCGAGAGATCCACAGGGTCGGGGATGAATAGTGAGTGATACATAACAAAAGTTCTTATTATCTCCACCTTGCCACTCACACATGGTTGTGAGGAAGGGTCTAATCATTTTGATAGGATGGGCTTGAAAGTGGAATATCTTGCGGGTAAATTGGTACCTCTCTGCAGAGTTAAAAACGTATTCGAATACCGAGCTCCCGGGTTTATAGGAGTCTGCTGCGGTGGATTAAATCCACGGGGTGTGACACAAATATATTTTCTAAATAAAATTATTTGTTAAATCAAGATTACCCAAATGACATGTGTTGTCACGATAAGGAGTGCTGCCGTGGGCTGTCGTGTGTTGACGTGTCGCGGTAGTGCTATAATCTAGTGAACATGAATAGTGATGCTATATTATGAAAAATGCTGCCATAAGATGAGATGAGGTATGAAAAAAAAATTATTTTACAAACATCCATAATTCTTGACTAGTCTAAATTCATATCATCCCTACTATATGTATCTACTCTTACCTATAACTTGCTGAGTACGGTGGCCAAGGAACCAAATGAGACAAAGTAAGAGGATGAATTCTCAATCAAGAGGTGTATTATTTTTTTGGATTTAGTTGCGGCGTTGTTGAATGACAAAAAAACAAAAACATATCATGTCTTCAAAGATCAACAAGATAGGAAGATTTTTCTAGTGCAACACCATCTATTTCCTCATTTGGTTGAGGAGTGAGATTACGCCATAGATATGTGCCATTCTTGCATGATGTACCTCTCAGAAGCATGTGGACAAATCTTTCTGTTTTGTTTAGTTAAATTGTTGTGTTACTACAATTGAAATATACTGTTTAGCCTGTTGTTTAACATTAATGCAAAATCATAGGAAGTAATTGAAATATATTATTTATAAATCACAAGTCATGATCGAAAATCATGATTAGTGCATTAATGTTATTAGGTAATAAATCATAGCACCTTTCTAGTAACCAACAGTGGTCAATTACAGTGTGAGAACTCTGCAAAAACTTTAGTAGGAATTTTGAAAATGTTTGGATAGTCCAACTTAAATAAAACTGGTTTGATATTGTTGCAGGCTCAATAATGAGCTCAAATTTGGAAGCTGTTAATTGTTGGAGCCACCACTCCACGGATCATTGTTTGACGTCAAAGATCAGAGAGGATGCTCTCTTTTTGTTCACCATTTGGTTTTCTTGTGAATTGAGGAAAGCATCATCAGAAAAGGTCAAGCATCATCGGAAAAAAAACTTATCATCTATATGTAGGGGTGAAAACGGGTCGGGTTCGGGTCGGATAATACCTAAATCCATATCCGCATTCGCATATTTCTTCCGGATATAGATATGGATATGAAAGAAACGGATGCGGATACAGAGCGGATATTTTGCCGATACGGACACGGATGTTAAATGATTCGGAGAAGATACGGACACAGATATGTGCAACATGAATATGATTATGAATTTATGATAAAAAACAAACAAGAATAACATAATAATAAGAACCATTGACATATACTGATATGCATGTGTAAGTATAGCTCTGAAAGCTTTTGAGCCTGAGGATATACACTCATTGATATTATGATGATTCCAGAGACAATGTCAAGAACATATCAAGAATATAACTTCTTTTGGGCACGCAAAATGTTGTCTTGGTATGACCATTTGAAGCACAGGCATTGCACACGCGTGCAGGTGCATTGTTTCTGGGCACGGCATTTGGTCAAGTAGGTGGTGCACATGCGCAAATGTATTGTTCTGGATGTGGCATTTAGCTGGGGGAGCGAGCGGAGCGCACATGGAAGGGTGTTTCTACTCTTACGCATTTGGTCAAGCAGGTGGTGTGCACGTGATTAAACTAAATGATTTCTCCAAGTAAAGAGGCATTTGATCGAGCACTTGAAATTTAATGCATCAACATCAGCCATTCCAGGCAAAGAAGAATTCCATGTTCAAGGATCTAATGCATAAACTACAAATAGATCAAATGGTCTAGGCCTCTAGGGTTAGCAACACAACCAATAACCAAAAGACCAACAACAAAAAAACAAAACAAAACAAATCGCTCTTTGCCATGAACTGGAACTCTGGAAGACCACCAAATCCCCCAAAACCCTGTTTTACCCTTTGCCATGAACATGATGAACTGGAAGAGGCGGCGGTGGCGAGGAGGAGGCGGTGGTGGCGAATACTGTTGATGAGCAGTCTTACCTAAACAAATACCCTTCTCAAGAGTCAATACTGTTGATGAGCAGCCTTACTTATGTTGATCGAAGGATGCCGACTAGAGGGGGTGAATAGGCGGTTTTTCTAATTTTAATTTTGATTGAATGGTTTACAACCTAAATTGCAATATCAATACACAAATGATATAGATGATGGCACAAAGTAAGTTTTGCAATTAATAAAGAGACAAGAACAATAATTCGATTTCTAGAAGTATGAAGCAAGTAATAGAAATAACCGAAAGAGATCGAATTTTTCCCAAGGTGTCGGAAATTTGCCGATTTCTACTAATCCTCATTGAAGCACTCTTCACTAGAGCTTTTGCTTTGATTCCACTAGAGGTAGCCCTTCTCCTCTCCGGATAGGCGAGCTCCGAGCCTTTACACCCAACCGCCAGGCCTCTCCGACACACACCGTCGATGGAGAAATCGCCGGACCTCCTAGGTCGTCTATGTGACAGCAATCACCAAGAGTAATAAGCCTAGCACTTTGCTTGATCAACCTCAAAGCTTGAAGAACAAGTATGCATATGCAAATGGCTTAATTTCAAACTTTTTCAACTAGCTCTCAACACTTGTGCTAAAGAATTTGCTTCAAATGCAAGATGTGTATGAGAGGCTTTGCAAGCTATTGCACTGAGTTTTGGAGATGAAAATCGTGTGTATATGGCTCTCCAAACAGTAGAGGTATATATAATTTCAGAAAAAAGGTCGTTTTCAAGAAAACTGGGCCAAAGTTGTACTGGCCGGACATTGTCCGGCCATTTCGGACAATGTCATATCCGGCCATTTCGGACAATGTCAGGTCAGTACAAAAAAATTGACCGTTACTCACATGTTTTTCGATTGTTAGTAGCCGTTTAAAACAATTTGTGAAGGCCGGACGAAAGGGATTTGTCCGGACAAAAAGTCCGGACAAATGGATATGTCTCTGTTAACACTCACTTTTAACAGCTCTCAAAACATGTATAGGCCGGACGAGAGGGATTTGTCCGGACAAAAAGTCCGGACAAATGGATATGTCTCTGTTGACACTTGCCTTAACACTTCACAGAGAATATATAGGTTGGACATTGTCCGGCCACATCGGACAATGTCCGGCCACATCGGACAATGTCCGGCCACATCGGACAATGTCCGGTACGTCCCGGACAAAAGCCCCTGGACGGATTCATTTGTCTCTGGTGTTTGCACTTGCCACAGGAAATGTACTGGCCGGACATTGTCCGGCCTATATCGGACAGTTGCTTCGGACAAGTCCATTTGTCTCTGGTTTCATTTTGTAATTTTCAGAGGAAGTTTATATTGGCCGGACATTGTCCGGTGATTTCAGACATTGTCCGGCCAGTTCAAAACGAAAACAGGATTTCAGATTTTTACCCAATCTCAATTAGGAACTAGATGCATATGCAAATATGTTTCCAAAGATTTCAAGATTGATCAAATGACTTGTGCTAAAACCCCTCTTAATAGTACGACCATCTAAACTAGAAATTTTCAAACATAAAAACGCTAGGTTTAGATACTTGTACTTTTGTCAGAGTTTTTTCGTCATTCTTGCTTCATGAGGTCTCGATAATCTTGATTTGCACTTTTGTGATGCTTCCACCTCTTTTTAACCTGAGTCTCAAATACATAGGTTAGTTGCATATATTACGGATGTCATTAATCACGAAACCCTAATCAGGGCTCAAGATTCAACAACCTAAACAAATACGAAATACCCTTCCTTCATCAACAGTATTCCACCAAAGAGAGGCCAGTTGAGAGGAGGACTCTACCAAACTCCTCAAACCAGGAAAGGATACTTGAGCAGAAGGCAACTGCAGTGGACGAAGTTCCTTTTCAAGACTGAAGTGCAGTAGTTCAAAAGATCATCGTTCTTCGTTTAGTTACTTCTGATCAATGGCACTTTGTTGATGTTGTGCATGATCAAAAGGCAGGGCAACAGGTTATCAGCATCATTCATTTGAGGTAAGAACAACATCATGTTGTCGTTATAGATGCGGTGGGGGAGAATGATGGTTTCATGGATGAATGGCAGCGGTGGTGGCGAGGCGAGGAGGCAGTGGTGGCGAGGCGAGGAGGAGGCGACGGTGGCGATGGCAAGGGGAGGAGGCGGCGGCGGAGGGGGTAGTGAGGAGGGGAGGAGGTAGTGCCGTAGTGGGTGTGGCGGCTGAGGTGGGAGAGGAGTTATACAGATCCGGGTTTAACCCGTATCCACATCCGTATCCGGCATATTTTAGTGAAATCCGACTCCGCATCCGTATTCGGAATTTTCAACAAAATCACATCCGCATCTGCATCCGAACCCGGATCGGGTCTGAGTTTTCACATCCGTATCCGGCTCCGGCTCCGTCCAGATCCAGAGCCGGGTTGAACCCGACCCGACCCGACCCGGCTCTGTTTCCACCCCTATCTATATGAGATATTTTTTCAGTCAAACTAGTGTCCTCGTGCTTAAGCTTGTAATAATTTCACCCATATGATGTTTCTTGTTGTGCCATATCGTCCAGTAAAGGTTACTACTGATGTAATGATCAGACTATTTTGCAATTTGTTTTTATGAATTTGATGTTTCTGTTATATATTTCCTATTTTTTTTCTTGTTTTGTGAATTTGATGTTTCTGTTATACATTTCCTATTTTGTGAATTTGATGTTTCTTATTTTAAAAAAAAATTTCAGGATTTTTTCCTGATATTTTTGGTTTTTTTTTCAATTTTTCAATTTTTATGGATTAAAATTTCTTATTTTAAAAAAATTTTCTAGTATTTTTTTGGAATTTTTTAATATTTCTTTATTTTTAATGAATTTTTTGCCTTGCCACTTCCAATTAACCATTAAGAATTTTTCCACCAAAAACTTTTTCTCACTAGGATTTTTTTGTCATCCATGAGATGATCTATGATCCGAGATTTTTTTGACATGAAAAAATTTTCTGAATAGCCAAACATAGTCTAAATATTAATCTTGTGACGACACTACCGGGGATCTGCTTGAGGAACTTGGTGTTGGAAATGGGCCTCGCTACCAGGCCTTGCCATTGTGCCCATCACCGTCGCTGGTGTTGTTAAAAACTATTATATATAGTAATAAAATAATGGGAACAATGTTTTTAAAATGAAAAATATTTGTCACTAAGCAAATATTTTGAAATTTTTTGTAAGAGTATATGAGAATTGAGGTGACTTATGAGGTTTTATAAAATTTTCCCAACAAAAATGAGGTTCAATTTCATGAAAATTTTTGTTTCTCCTGTTAAAAGCAAATTCCTATATTTTTCTTATGATATAACTGAACAATGCTTTTGAATAATTCATATGTTAACTTTTCCTATGAAATTTATTAGATATGACATTCAATTCTTATATTTTTCTATTCCTATACTTTGTATTTTACATTCTAAAAGTACCAAAAATTTGAATCACGATGACTATTCGGTGCATTGCCGCTTGGGGCTACTGGGTGTTTTAACGCTGCAGATCATTGTGATTATCACACATCCATACATCAGTTTGTGGATTGGGCGAATTTCTTTCTGCGCTTTCCCGTTCTACCTCGTGATTCGTAAAACTCTCCCCTGATTGCTTCCATCTGGTGATGAAACGGAAGTCATCCGTTCTGCTGACTCCCTAGAGAGCGACCTGCGGAAAAAACGATGGACCGTTTTAGCTCTCCGATGTCACGTTTTACTCCTAGCATTCAAAACGGAATCTGAAGTAGAGCTGGGATCCGCAGGTCGGCAATACGTGACGCACGCACTGACACGCGGGCCCCAGAGTCAGCTTATCGCTGTGCTTGAGGTTTCGTTCTCTTGAGCTCTCGGGGCACCTCCGCTGCGTGAGCGTGGACCGCTTGCGTGAGCTTCGTTGCTTCCTTCAGTTTCCACGCCAACTTTACCCTTTCCCACCGATTCCAAAGTCCAAGATCCAAATAAAAGTCCAATCCTTCTCGCTCACAGGGAGGGAACGCAAGAGGTGAGTGAGAGAGTTCAGAGAGGATGGCCAGTCATTTCACACTGAACACCGGGGCTCACATCCCCTCGGTGGGCCTCGGCACCTACAAGGCCGGCCCCGGCGTCGTCGCCGATGTCGTCACCGCCGCCGTTAAGGTCTCGATCGCCTCTCACCAATCTCACTTGCTGTTCTTTGGATGTTTGTATATATACTGTTCGAAACTTGTTTGCCTCCTCAAAAGTGTATATATGGGTACATATAGTTTGGGATCCTACGATAATTTTGGCTGTTAGCTTGTTATGGCAGGCTGGGTACCGGCATATAGACTGTGCGCCACTGTACAAGAATCAGGATGAGGTAACTGCGAAATCCCAAATAAGTAATCAAAATTTGAGACTGATTAGAAGTTTTAGTAAAAATTGCTTTCTTGAAACTAACTCAACATAAATGCTGTTTTACATTGGTGTAACTTCCTAGATTGGTGCAGCTCTGAAGAATCTCTGCGATGATGGCGTGGTCAAGAGAGAAGACCTGTTCATCACCTCCAAGATATGGTATCACTTCGAATAATCTGATCTTGATGTTCCAAATCACAAAAGCATTACACTTTCGGGAATTCAGAATACTCTTTTGGTTTTATCTTTTGTGTCTCCTCCACAGGTGCAGCGATCTTGCGCCTGATGACGTACCACTTGCAATCGACAGTACATTAAAAGATTTGCAGCTGGATTATGTTGATCTATATCTAGTAAGTTTATCGAGTACATGTGTGGTTCAATAGTGGATGATGACATTATGTATTTACAAGTGATAAATCCGAGTTCCTTGTAGATTCATTGGCCCTTTCAGATCAAGAAAGACACTGAAATTAGTCCTGAGAACTTTGTCGAGTTTGATATACTCAAAACATGGCGAGCAATTGAAAAGTTGTATGATTCAGGCAAAGCTCGCGCAATTGGTGTTAGTAATTTTTCAACTAAGAAATTGGGGGATTTGCTTGAGGTAGCCCGCATTCCTCCAGCTGTTAATCAGGTGGAATGCCATCCATGCTGGCAACAGGCGAAACTCCGTGCATTTTGCCACTCCAAAGGAGTTCATCTTTCTGTAAGTTAAACATGCTTGTAAGTAGTAACTTCACCTGACATGCAACATGGTGAAATATTCTAACTACGCAGTTTCGCAGGCGTATGCCCCTTTGGGTAGGATGAAAAGCATCGCGGACAATCCAATATTGACATCATTAGCAGAGAGGTTAGGAAAAACTCCGGCGCAAGTTATTCTACGGTGGGGCATTCAACAGGGTCAGAGCATACTTCCCAAGAGCACAAACGAATCAAGGTTGAAGGAGAACATTGACCTGTTTGATTGGTCCATTACTGGAGAGCTATGTGTCACGTTTTCTGAAATTGAACAGGCAGGTACATTACATAGTCTTATACTTTCAATTCTGCATTTGTGACTTCCGTAGCGTAGGAATCATTGTGACTAATCAGTCATCAATTCTCGAGGTGTTACTACCTTTGCTATAATATATAAGATGTATTTTAACAATCCATATGAATTGAAAAAGTTTTGAGATAAGAGAACATTAAGAAAAATGCTAAACTATCCTCGTTCAATTTGTCTTTAAAATGAGAGATAATGATAATGTGAGAAATTAATCATAAATAACAGAAAAAATACATAAGAAATAAAGTAGAATACAAAAGATAACAAAAAAATTTGCATGTGTGATTTATATTTTGCAACAAAATTGAAAAAGAGAAAATTGCACTATAAGTCTCTAAACAAGATATGTTTAGGTCTAAAAATTTAAATATTTCATATTTGGTTCATGAGTAATTTACTTCACAAATTGTCTCACTTAATACGCTGAGGTGGGAGGAATTTAGCGGGTCAGTGATGAGATGGTATAGCTGATATGGAAAACGACACACGTGTCCTTTTTTATTGGAAATTTTCTATTTTGTCTATATTTTTACTAGAATATCTTTTAGTCTCCATACATCTCCCTCGTCTTTACCAAATTGGTTCGATCATCCACTGAATTAGAGGGTTAGATTAGAGGTTAGGTTAGGGTGGGTGGGACCTGATGTATTGTCCTATGTGTCCCTACACCATGTTTGTTGCTATTGTCAGAGATAAGAGTTCAGAGCTTAAAATTTTTAGGGGGAGTTGTGACACACTCGAAAGAGTGTTTTATTAAAATCATAAGGGGACAGCTTATCAATAAACACTTGATAATCGAATCTATAGGGAACAAACAAGAACAAGCAAAAAACCAATTTTTGGATTGAAAACATTAAATTGAATTTGAGTGTTGAATATTTTTGAGAGCTAACCTAAAACTACTTAAATTGGTTTAAAGAAATCATGAAATTTTTTTAAGGTTTTAGGATCTTCATCACCCTTAAACACGATTTTTTGACAAAAACAATAAATCAACAAATTAATTACTGTAATTCTCAATGAGAGAACTTGTCACAGAGGGTCATATGCTCTACATTATATCAATCCTAACTCTAGAAAATAAATTAAGAAAAACCAATGAATTATATAAAATAAAACATACTGAATTGAAGTGACGAAGAAAAAATGACTGTCCAAGTTGGTTTACAAATTAACTAAAAAACTAGATTAAAATTAAACTTAAATTTGAGGAGAAATTAATGATCTGTTTGAGACCTAGTCTTGGTTTTCGCATCAGACTCGCTCAGATTCTAATATGCGGAATAACGAGATTTTACTCGAAAATACCGAAACCCAAAGGTTGATCGAAAAACACAGCTTAAAGTAATTGCACAACTCTTTATTTCAAAGAGGACTTTATATGTCGAACGTTAGACACATTTGCCTACGTCGAAGGAATTATAAGTGTCTAAAACTCAAATAAATTCTATGACTCTTCGATGATCTAAACTGGACCTATTACAAGGTATTTATAGTCCAATCGTATGAGTACGTATCAGACTTAATAACCTAAACATATTAGACTCATATAACTAACTAACTAATCCTAAACAGATAAGTTTAGTTATATATATTCGGATCGAATTACAATTCCGAACAGAGAACAAATTCCTTTTCATGGTCGTGAACCAATCCATGGTCGCGAAACCTTTCCGAACACGGTTAAAATCGCGAAGTCGTATGCGATCAGGACTTGGTCGGAAATCCGTATGTGATCAAGACTTGAAAATCCTCCGAGATCATAACTCCCTTGTTGAGAAGGAGCCAACCCCTGTTGCTACCTCTCGATCAAACTAGAGATGTGAAAATTGGGCTTGTGCATGTTCTTTGGTGTATCACTTTGCCGCACGTGCTCGTTGATCTTTCCGATTGATTCGAAAAGTCTCCTTGGTGCCACTGCGGGTGGTAGTCACCTTTTTCTCCAAAATCACATCTTTTGAAGATCATCTCGTTGATAGACTAAGTCTTCAACATATGGTACTATGGTATCTGGCTCATCATCTAGCATTGAAGGCTCAAAGGGGTTGAATCCTTTCCAAGGTCGCAAACTTTTCCAAAGTCGCAAACTTTTTCGTTGTCGCGAATCCATTGCGAACTCGACCTGAGATCCTCCCGGATCAATTAAACTAAATTTTTTGGATAATTTTTTATGAAAAAATCATGTATATTTATAGTCTAAAGCTCTTAGACCTTCTCCAACATAATATCTAAAATCAGATCTCTATATCCTCATATACATATCTCCCTAAAAGAATTTCATACTTATATTTCTACGCTCTCTAACAGAATCTCCAATCTCTAAACTCCAAAACGATATAGGTAGAGGAGAGAAAATATCTAAATTTACTAATTTTCTGCAGCAATACTTAAAATAGGAATCGAGATAGATATTCTGTTAGAGCAAAAAAAAGTAACTGATACCTAAATTTTAGGCTATCAATTTTTTTTAAGTCTTCTGTTGGAGACGGTGTCAGGGTAGACTTGTATTGGCTTCCTCGAATTCCATGCAAAACCAGTACAATTTGGAATTTGCTGTTGCCTTGCCGTACTGGGTAGGAGGGGCGGCAAGCCCCGTGTTTCGTGCTTCTTGTTTAGTTTCTTCACATATTTTATCTAAATATGTTTTAATTTATTATGTTTTGTCTTAAAACAAATAAAGAACACCTTTTGATGATGAATTTATTCAACTAATAATAACAACACAGATAATTTACAAATTTTGAGAATAAACAAACACTAACTCTGGGTTTCATATCAAGTTGCTCCTACCTTTCCTACCTCGTCACTACCACCTTTAACTATTCTCCTTGCATTGCCGTCAAAAAGAGAGCGCGTCCACCGCCGTCGCTCCTCATCGATGTCACCTCCACCTCCACTGAAGATCGTAGTTCTCCTTTAGGCTGCTAGTGCTGAGTTCTTAGTGACCATACATGAGCTTCTCTCCCAGAGGGAGGGGCAAGATTAAAACATAATTTCTTCAAAAATCTATAGACCAAATAGAAAAGCTTCCAGTAAAATAAGGATGCTATATGTCGTCTTTTCACATCAGCTATGTCACTTCATCACTAATCCATTAGATTTCTGTCACCTCAATTCGTCTAGTGAAAGAATGTGTTAAGTGAATTACTTATACTAATTCATAGATCCCAATAAAATTTTGATATAAATTTAAAAGCCTATGGTGTAATTTATTATTCTCTCACATATTATCTTTTTATGTCAGTCATGCCACTTCATCACTGACTCGTTAGATTATAGTCACCAGACGTGAGAGAATGTGTAAATTGAATCATTTATATGAGTTTTTGGATCCAAACAAAATTTAAATATAAATTTAGAGATTTACTATACAAGTTATTTTTGAAAAAATTATATGTTTTATATTATACACCTGAGTATCCTTATTTTACGTTGTTGCATTTGTGGCAACCTTCTCTTGAGTTTTTTTACTGAATTATGACCTTTACATGGTCGGCAGGTTAAGCTAATCAGAGGAGATGCATTTGTGCACCCTGAAAGCATTTACAAAAGCTACGTGGAGCTTTGGGACGGTGAAATCTAAAATAACAGCATGACCAATATGCTCTTCGATGTATTTGTTGCTTGTCATAACAAAGGATTTTGTCTGTCATTTTTATGACTTCCTTGAACTATAGGTTTTGGTATAGATGAGCCAATATTTGAGCTTGCTCTCAGATTGCTCATAGAAAAACAAAGGGGAAAATTGTAAGCTAGCAACTGTATAGGATGCAGAGACATGCGAATAAACTTGAGCTAAGATATTGAACCTTGCATGGATCAGCTTCACAACAAGAAATCTGGAAAGAAAAACTTCTACCTGGAAGTGGTATGTGTAAGCCAAAAACATAAAATGAGCAAATGTTCACTGACAATTATAATCAGGTAAATAATGAGTTTGTTATACCTTAGAAGAAGGGTTTGTTTGGATAAAAGAATTTCTGAATTTTGGAGGAAACAAAACATTCA
Source organism: Pharus latifolius (assembly GCA_019359835.1). NCBI lineage: Eukaryota > Viridiplantae > Streptophyta > Magnoliopsida > Poales > Poaceae > Pharus > Pharus latifolius. The sequence continues at coordinate 12,596,643 of CM033319.1, read as the reverse complement.
GTTTTATTGAACGTGGAGTTTTCTCCAAAATTCTAATGGGAATCCTTTAATCAAACAAGCTCTGAGTACTCTTCACGAAATGGTTCCCCGTAATCCACAGGGAATACATACCTTGTAAAGTTGAAGAAAATATACCGACTAGTAATTTTTGTTTACAAAAGTAGTAGCTCAATGCATTGACACATGCAGTAGATTTCTGTTAGTCACACATTGGAGGGAAAACTTCACACTAGCACTTAAAAAAAACTTTCACAGTAGTGATTACAAATTTGAACTCTCAAGGTCTATGCACCTAGGTAAACATATTTCGAGTAAAATTAGTAAACCTGGTCTTCAAAAGAGGCTTCTTTAAGCAAAATGATGGGAAACACACCCAACTTACCTGCAGAAAGCAAAGAAAAAAAATATTGAATCCTATTAGCAATTTAGCATATGTATACTCAAAATGGCATTTCATAGATGATACTTTTTGGTTTGATATCTCATGAATTTTGAAGTCCCTGGAATGAGAAGTATAGCTTGCTTCCCTTCTACATGAATAATAACAGATGCAACATGACAGATGCAGCAGACTAGAAAGTTCTTTTGCCATTTTTGTCAATGCCAAACAACATCTTTGTGATCCACTAAAATAAATAGATCGTTTCAGCATGTAATCACCTGAATGATCTAAGCAACTAGGTGAAAAATACACCAGATTATAGGAATATATTCAATTTGAAGTAACATGAACATTTCTGTTTATGGCGCTATCAAAATCTAAATTAGACTGCTTTGTTCATGCTGAAGCCCTATATGATCTCTAGTTACAGAAATTATGAGGAATAAATGAGAAGCAATCAACAAAGAACAACATTTTTCTACAGTACTTAACTCAGAATTTGGTGATAAGATGCAGAAGAGAAGCAGACCTTAGAACCATCAAATACAAAACTTCAGGGGAAAAAGAAAACTTTGATGAACACTGCCAGAGCACACTGCAATGCTGCTGCACTAACAACTAAAACCATCAGATCAGTTCCTTCAGTGCACACCTTCATGTTTAAAGTGATAAACCAAGATGATGAGCCACCAACAAGAATTATGATGATCCACCGAAGAAATTCAACAGGGATAAGCAATAATATCTGAATCAAATACAAAGAAGCAAGATCTCTATCAGCAAAAGAAACAGCCCTGGTATTGTAGAAGAACAGATACAAGGGTCTGACCACTCACCACCGCAATAACATCGTGAACTACCATTATCCTCTACATGTGAAACAGAGAAGAGCTAAAATGAAACTTGTTGAAACAAAAATGCCCCTCTTATCTCTTGCACTAAATGTTGCACAGCCCCAATCTAGAAACACATTGGAAGAGAGAATCTTTCCTAGAACTTAAAGAGGAACCATCACATCTCTCATCCAGATTAAAGTGAAGGTTCTTAAGAATATACACAAGAGTATGCATGTAGTTACTCTATGAGTTGTTAGAATGCCATACATAAAAAGCACAGCAAGGTGGGTTGCTTACAGATGCTGGTATGAAGATGAACAGAGAATACCCCCACATGCACCAAAATCGAACAAGACTTTGATGTGATCCAAAATATTGAAACAGGAAAAAGAATGCGGCAGGTACAATGATAGCATAACCATATATGACGGACGCTGCCCAATTAAAGTAACCAACATCAAAATTCCATATGTTCAGATTGCTTTTCTTTTGCATCAGGTAAGTGGCAAAGTTTCCCAATGCAGCTAGCATAAAAATCAATGTCGTAGAAATCCACAATGGCCCATACCTGTGGACATTTGAATGATTTATCATATATCCAAACACATACTTCAAACAACAACGTTGATACTTAAACACATTGCAATCCATATCAAAGCAACTTTGATACTTAATTTTAAAACACTGTGTTAGGGCTGTGGTATTAGTAGAACTTAAATGACAAATACATACAAACGAGAGAGAGAGAGAGATGAACAGCATGATAGGTTAGATTAATTATGCTGTGGTAAGTGGTAACTGAATATCAGGTAACATGCCATTTTCTAGATTCCAAGTCAGGAAGCTCACAGTTACAAATGATATTTTATGCCAAGCCAACGAGTACTGTAGTCAAATCAAACATGTAAGATGCATGAAAGAAGATAGAAAGTTGGTGAAAACAGAAATATACATGTCAGGATTAGCATCAATCTTCCTGAGAAACCCATCCATTGGATAAACTGAACTGATGAGCCTGTCAACTACAACATCAGTATCAACATTGAAATAGGGAGTGTATGATGCAATATTGAAGTATCCATTCCAATTTTTTTGGGTTTCTGCATCTCCATCTGCAAAAGAAAATTTTAAATATATGAAAGAAGATGCTGTGAAATAAGAATGGCATGTAACCAAGTATCACTAACCATTTGTTCATTCATGATTCATCACTAAACAAGATTATATGATTTAGTGGAGCAGCACTGCATGGGGTCAAAGCTCAAAGTAACAAATAACAATAAATAAGTATGTGAGTTGTTGCTTTGGCATGAACAGGGCTGGAAGATCATGCATGTTCTCTATTCATTTTTCGAAGATACAGTAATAGTATAAAATAGGCACATCTATTATAGTATCATTCACAGAATCTGGAAGATTATTTGTCCTCCTTGGACTAGTCATAATTATCATTTTGATTGATCTTGCTCGTGTAACACTTGAGCTACAGGGCAGAATGTACTCTTCTAGGAAGACAGCCTACGAAGTAGGGCGAGGCAAGAAACTTATCCACTAGGACACTACATACATGTATGCCTATCTAAGTCTTGTCAAGCCATTGTTCATTTTTACATATGCCCCAATGCATGAATCAGTAAGAGACTAATTAATATTTCGACTGTCAAATTTGGCGCAAACAAAGCAACGAATCAAGGGGAGACATTGAAATTTCTTCAAAGGTTCCAACATAGCACTGATGTCTGACACACCGCTGGACCAATCAAACTACTTTACGCTAATACTCATGAATCCTACATTTCCATTTCAAATTCGAACAATTCGCGCAATTCTTACAGTTACCTGCGGGGGTTCCGGGGGGCTGATAGCCTCCAGGCACTCCACTAGCTGGTGGAAATATTTGCAAATTGGACGTCGCGGCTGCATTATAAACTCAGACCAGATCAGCTACGACTTAACAACAGCAGCATTGGCTTAAACAAAAAAAAATCACCAAAACAAAAACTGCTACCTTCATTGGGGCCAGGCTTCCTCTCTTCGGGGATCACGGCCTACACAAACAAAACCAATAGCCCGAAATAAATAACGCAAGAGTTCACAAAACCAAATCGACGGAAGGGTACGATTAATTGGAGGCGGGGTTGGTACGGGGACGGAGCCGGCGAGGTGGCTGGTGGGCAGACTGGTGTAACCTTGGTCCATGGCGAGTTGGTGGGTGGGGGCGTCTCACTGTCTCAGCAACCGGGCATGGCTGCGTGCGCCGGAGAAGCGGAAGGATCGGATCGGGGCTTGGAGAAATGGGAAACTGGGGAAGGTTGCAACGCAAGTCACCGGCGTAAAAAGTCGCCTTCGTCCTCGTCCTCGGTTTCTGCTTTTGGAGGGGACGGTGGCGGGTCGCGTGTTCTGATGTGACCTCTCGAGAGCGTACGGCCCATTAAGGAGAACAAAATTTGCGGCCTTTGTAATCATTTTGTAGCCCAAAAGTGCGGCCTGTAGAGGCCCGACTTTTTGAGGGGGAGTTGGACCCGGAGTTTGCTCAGGTATCGAATGCATCAAAATTCACCCTTAAAAACTTGCTGAGTTGGACCCGGAGTTTGCCCTAACTTGTTGTTTCAACCACCAAATTTTAATATTAAAAACTTACTGATTTGTGTTTTCTCTAAATTTTTCTAAGGCACCCTATTAATTCACTACTATCTCGTGTATAGATACATTAACACATCTCTCTCATTTTTCGAGCATTTTAGCTGCCCCCTCAGAATATGTGTCAAGGAAGGCATTTTGATAAAAGAAAACATTTTTCACTTGCTTCATTGGATATTTGGGTCACAAGTTACAAATAGTAGGAGTAACATTCTTTCTCCTAAAAAATAGTTTTGCTAAAAAATAAGTAACTTTTTTTTAATTTTACATGTATATTTTTCTCATTATTGAATTAAAACTCTTATTTTTAAGTCTCGTCTTTTTATTCATTTAATCTTCTTCTTAACATTCCGACTGCACGTATTCCAATGATATGTGTTGGTGGAGGACGAGACTGCGATGACAGACAGAGAAGATAGACAATGAGGTAGTAGTGAGGGTGGTGGCGGCGGTATGACAAGGTGGCATCGATGCCGCGAGGCACAAATGGTGATGGTTAGTGGGGTTGTGTGTGGGGTTGGGGAGATGACTAGAGGAGTGCTAAAACTTGATGGACATGATGGGGGTGGCGGTGGCCGGCCGCTGGGGATCGAGGGCCTGGTGGTGGGAGTTGTGTGACTGGCAGTAGGGGAGGGGGAATACAAGTGAGGGGAGGAAAAGGATGAGATTGTTAGAGGATTCTGATGGATGGTATAAGAAAAGCAAGGCATTTCCCGGCTTGTCAGAAAAAAAATTGTCCGTAGTGCGCGACGGAACGTCCAAAGAGACCTTCCAAAATCCAGGCCATCTATAATAACGCCATATCGGCATATGCCGCATGTCCCACTTGGCCACTTCCCCGCGCTGCTCAAGCTTTCGCCGCTTCCCCTCCCACAATGCCTTCACCGACGATCGCCACGGTGCGGCCACGGCCCAAGACGGCCCTGTGCATCCTTCCGCATGGACCGTGCCCGCGACGCCACTTCTCTCCGATCCTCTCCCCAATCACCTTCCCCGCACTCGCCAACCCCACTTCTCCCCAAGCCGAAGCCCTCGCCCGCGGCAGCTTTTGCCACGAGCCCCGACGCCACTACTGGCGCGCGATCGCCCACCTCCGGTGGCCAAATGCTGGTATATAACATATCTCATCCCTCGCAGTTTCATTTGTCGCGTGCAAATTACCTAATGTTTGTAGTGGCTTCAGGTGTTCGTGCCGCCGCATCCGCTGATAAAGCACTGGATCTCCATGCTGCCGAACGAGCAGACGCCCTGCGCCATCTTTAGTGAGTATGCTTTGATGAACAAAGCCCTATTAGCCAGTGAATCAGCAGCCACGGCCCACGAGGCTTGAAGTTTTACTGGTCGCTTTGTCGTTGTGTTTGTGGTAGAGAGCGCCACGGCGGAGCTCGGTCGTCTGCTCATACATGAAACTTCGTGGGATTGGTTTGTGAGTCGAAACTTTGCATTGTTGAGCAATCTTGGCTATGCTGTTTTAGGGATAAAAAGGTGTATTTATTTTAGTAGGAAGCACAAAAAAATTATAAATACATCAATTTTTATATAGATTTAACTCTAAACTACAATTAATCAAGACTTTATTAGAATTTGATTCAATATTAATAAGATAAGAGACAACTTTCTTTCACTTAACCTCTTAAAAATAAGATATAATTCTAACAATTCTCTACTTGATATACCAAATCGGTATACTAGTTGAGTATTATGTCCAAATTATATAACTCTTAATGTTCCTTATCTTTTGGCACAAATAGTAAATTAGACAGAGACTAAAAACTGCAAAACCCAAACATAGTTGGTGTAACTTATAGTTGAATAAAATAACTATCATATGTACCTGCCACAATGCAAAACACAAGGTACCAAATTTTGTTGATGTTGCTAAATATGAATTGGTCCAAATACAACACGATCCAAGTAAAAAATTCAAATGGCTTAAAACAACATGACAGTAAGAAAATTTCATGACTCAATAAATCTCTTTAAAACTAAAAACTCCAACTAAGAGAATGCATGATAAATATGAGCCACCTGTTCAACAAAATATCTTCGTATGAAGACAACTTGTGACACTTATGTTTCATGGAATAAAAATTAACATGACAAACAGTCTACCGATAGGTCGATAAAGTAAGACGCAAAGAATGTGCCAATAAAACTCTTTCAAAAAATATGCATCGACTGAATCGCTGATGAAGCCAAAGACCAACATATAGACATCCAAAATAGAGACATCAACAACTAATCAAAAGTAGAACCAACAAATCCAATCTACAGAGGGGCAGCAAAAGGAGGTTCGTCAGTAACAACTCTGACAGAAAAGGGGTAGTGATAGCAACAATAAATCTAAATTCGCACAACAGTAAACAACACTATGCAATAGCAAGAAGATTCAATCCGATGGCAACAATTAATCAACCAATGATAGCAGTAACAAGAGGGGATGAGGTGCAACAACAAGAGCAATATCAGCGAAGAGGGGTTGGATCAGCAACAACCAAGAAGTGGTGTGGCAGATACATGCCTTGCATGCACTGGCAACCTTATGGAAGAAATGCCGGCATCATACTGACGACACTATGGACAGAAGCATCGGGAACACAGTGATGCTGGTAGCAAGAAGAGGATTTTTCTTGCAGTAAGAAGTAACTGCAAAAGGCAAGACGTGGCTGCAGTAGACTGGAACTTCTTGATGCCTCCGGCTGGCCTGATGTCCTCAATGGTGTTTGCAAGGGGTCGTACATCAGAGAGCAACTATTGCTAGACTTCTTGCCACTCTTGGACTCCACCGGTGCATCAACTTCAATACCACAAAGCCATGGAAATCCGGAGCGCTCGCGTGAACTGATCATGAACACACAGAAAAGACTTCTCCTTTAATGATTTCTCCAATGAGGCGCGAGCTGCTTCTGGTAGCACGGACTTGGTGTGGCTGTAAATGGTAGAGGGTTGGGATTTTTCTTGGCACTGCCTCACCGCCCACCCCAGGAGAATACGCCTCATGTGTTATCCTAGGGGCGGTGGATGGGACAGTTCTAATATCACTTGTTGAGGATAAAAAATGTATTTAATCAAAATTCTAATTAGAATTTGACTCAAACTCTTACTAATAAAATAAGAGATAATTTCTTTTTTATATTAACTCTTACAAATAAGAGATAGTTATAAAAATCTCATGTTTAATTCAAACTTCTAATAATGAGATGAGAGCCAACTATAACATCCTGCATCCATAACAATTTGGAAATTCAAATGCATGATCTATGTGAGGTGAAATCTTTTTATCCAAAAAAAAAATTGTTATTTTTCATATGCATTCCTCCAAATAACATGTAACATACTCCATCTGGTTCAAAAAAAATATTGTTTTTTGACTGTGTACAATGTTTAAGATGTAATTTTAACTATTATTTTCTTTTATAATATATTAATAAAAATTTATAAAATTGTAATATTATGAAAATATTATTTACGAAAAATATACTCGTATAATTTTCTTATATCCAATTTAAATATTTATAAGTATATTAATGATCAAAGTTAAAAAGGTGTGACCTTTTCCCGTAAAAAAAGACACCTTCTGGACCAGAGGTAGTACCGTTATATGAATGAAGAATGGAATGCTCCTTACATAGGGATTCTAGGATCAGTTGTGAACTTGTGATGTTTTCCCCACAAATATGCTGGACTTATAGACACCAAACAATGTATTTACAATCTCATGTTAATTCTATTTTTAGCCCTTGCAGCCAACAATCACAGGAGATATTTGATCACCAATTGATGTAGTTGTTAGAGATATTTATTTGATTTTATTTATATTTATGATTAGAATTAGTTTTTTTAAAATATCTCTGTAAATTTGTGTATATATTTTGTCCAATGGATTTTCAAGTCTAATACACAAATTCCTAACATGGTATCAAAGCGAGGTTAAAACCCTAACCCTAACCTCCTTTTTTTCTGGTCGCCTCTCCTTCCTTCAGGCCAACATTGCCGCCATCCCTTTAGGCCGCCGCCACTGCCTCCCTCTGCTGCCCATCCTCTACTGCCTCCCTCTGCCGCTACCCATCTCTTAGGGCCGCCGCCGCCGCCGCTGCCGTCCTTCATCCTGGGACGACACTGCCGCTCCCCCCTCTCTTTGGGCCGCCTCCTCGAGTAGTTTTGGGCTGTAGGGTAGTTTTGGGCCGTTTGTTTTTTGGCCCGTTCCCTTTTAATATGTTTTCGCGTTTGTAAAAAAAATAAAAAAATTGCAGCATGTCGTTGGTTCCTCCTGCTGTAATTCCGTCTCCAAGCGTCTGGTTTGATGGCACCAACTATAAGGAGTGGCCCGCTTTACTCCATGTCACCCTTGATAGTATTTGTCTCTAGGGTCACATCTCTGGGACTACTCGTTGTCCTCCACTGCCTCCTCCTCCTTTGGTAGTGACTCTAGCACCTGCATCTGATGACTCGGCCGTTATGGCCGCTGCTGAGGCTGTCCATGAAACATATGAGGTTGCTCTTGCTTATGAGCGCTGGCGCGCTAATGAAGCTCGAGTGGTGGCCATTTTGGTTCACAGTGTTGATGTTTCCATCTTGATGGATATCGTTGATTTACCGACTTCACGACATATGTGGGAGTATCTTCAGCAGCACTACCTTCCTAGCAGTGATGCCCTCTACTACTCTCTGCTTCAGCACCTTCAGATTCTTCAACAACATGACTCCACAGTAGACGCCTTCTACCTTCAGTTCACCGCTCTGTGGCGCCAGCTTGACTTCCTGGATCATGAGGTCTGTCGTACCTGTGCTTGCTGTACAAAGACTCGTGACAATGCTAACAAGCGTCGTCTCTACGACTTTGTCAGGAGTTCAAGCCCGCCAGAGCTCAGTTGATGAGTCGGTCTTCCTGACCGACTATGATGGAGGCTCTTGCTATACTCCGTGCCGAGGAGACTTGGCTTCTTAGTACTGGTGTTTTGTCATCTTCGGCTTCATCGACTGTTCTAGCAAGCCCAGCTACCCTGCCCCTTCGATTACTTCCTCATCTCCGGCAGCGGCCTCTATTGCCTCTGGTGCACCTACTGCAGCTCTTGTAGTTGCCTCTCCGACCTCTAGTGTCCAGTGAAATTACTGCCATCGCTATTTCCATGACTATCAATACTGTCATGCCCGGAAGAAGAAGAACAAAACTCATGGTGGACGCGCGGACGGTCCTTCCGGAAGGTCCTCTGGTTCTCCAGCTCTAGCACCTTCCCAGAGTTACACTACTCAGCTGATCAGTCTCCTCCAGCGTCTCACTCAGCCCGGTGTGTCTTCAGGATCTGCCAGTCTTGCTGCTAAGTCGCCTCTAGGTATACTCTATTCATGGGTTCTTGATTCCGGTGCGTCATTTCACATGACACCCGATTCATCCTCCCTCACTTTCACCGGATCTCCCCTCGTTCCTCTTCTGTTCAGACCGCTGACAGCACGGCACCCCTATGCTTGTCACCTGTCAGGGTGTCTTGTCTACTTCCAATATTTCTGTCTCTGATGTATCTCACATATCTCAATTAGCCATATGTCTCTTTTTGTTGGTCAGATTACTGATTATAACTGTTTTATTGGCTTTGATCCCACTTCTTGTATTGTTCAGGATTGTCGGACCGGGACGATAGTTGGTACTGGCCACAACTGTAGATTTCATCATTAGGGCCTTTACTTCATCGACCGACTTCACCTTCCTTTCACCTTCGCTACTTCTTGTCGGTTATCCACCTCCACTGCCACCGCTGCCTCCGCTAGTTTTGCTCAGTGGTACTATCGTTTAAGTCATTTATGTGAGTCTCATTTCTTGTCTTTAGTGCGTCAGAGTGTCCTTGGTAGCTTACCTGTTGATACTACTATGGTTTATTAGGGTTGTAAACTTGACAAGCAGCTACAACTCCCTTATAGTTCTAATGAGTCCATTTCTGTACGTTCCTTTGACCTAATTCATTCTGATGTTTGGGTCTAGCTTCTTTTACCTCTAAGGGCGGTCATAAATATTATGTGATTTTTATTGATGACTATTCTCGTTTCACATGGATTTATTTTATGACTTCTTGTTGTCAATTTCTTTCTATTTATCAGTTTTTTACCTCCATGATTCGCACACAGTTTGACTGTCATTCGTACCTTTCGATGTGATTATGGTGGTGAGTATCAGTCACCTATGTTTCGGCGTTTTCTTTCTAAGCAGGGCACTATTGTTCAGCTCTCTTGTGCAGATGCCCATGCTCAAAATGGAGTTGTTGAACACAAGCATCGACACATGATTGAGATTGTCCGGACTCTACTGCTTGCCTCTCATGTGCCGCCTCAGTTTTGGGCTGAAGCTGTCTCAACAGCTGCTTACCTCATCAATCTTCAGCCGTCTACTGCTCTTCAGGGGCATGCTCCTCTTGAGTGTCTCTACAATAGTTCTCCTCAGTATAATCATCTTTGTGTCTTTGGTTGTTCCTGTTTCGTTCTTCTGCAGTCTCGAGAGCACACAAAGCTGACTGCTCAGTCGGTGGAGTGTGTTTTTCTTGGATAAAGCTCAGAGCATAAGTGTGATCGTTGCTATGATCCTTCTACTCGGAGGATCAGAATTTCACATGATGTCACTTTTGATGAGACTCTCTACTATCGTGCTTCTGCCCCGCAGCCACTACTCCCTCTGAGACAGTCTCATTTCTGTCTATCCCTGACTCATCCCTACTGCCTTCTCCTAGCTCACCTCCAGATGCTCCTACGGTACCTTCTAGCTCTGACCTATCTACTCTACTTGCCCTAGTCTTTGTTAAGTCTCTGCCTGGTTATGCGTCTTCTTTTCAGTTTCATTACACTCGACGCCCTCCGGTTGTTTCTCAGCCACCTGTTTCCTCCACTTCCACTGATGTTCAGGTGGAGTCTTCTTCGTCTTTCTCCTCTCTTTTTTCTCCTCGATATCATCTTCGGGATCATCATACCATCTGTCCTCCGAATCGGTATGTGTCAACACTTACTGCTATTGTCTCTGAGTTTTTCTCCAGTTGCCCATATGACTACTGTTCGTATTCTCATTGTTGTTGTTTCTGTTCGACAATGGTCTCTCTCAGCTAGATGTCAAAAACATTTTCCTAAATGGTGACTTGCATGAAGTCTACATGCGCCACCTCCGGGTTTCTTTGCTCCTGAGGGTTATGTCTGTCGTCTTCGTCGTGCCCTCTATGGTCTCAAACAAGCTCCTCGGGCTTGATTTGAGCATTTTTAATCTATTGCCATTGCTGTTGGCTTCTCTGTTAGCTCTCATGACCCTGCTCTCTTTGTTCACACCTCCTCTCGCGGTCGGACTCTTCTTCTCTATGTCAATGACATGATCATCACTGGTGATCCTGCGTATATTGATTTTGTGAAGAAGCGTCTTAGTGAGCAGTTTCTCATGTCTGATCTGGGTCTTTTACGCTATTTCTTGGGGATTGAGGTTATCTCTACACCTGATGGCTATTACCTCTCCTAACAGAAGTATATTAAGGATCTTGATTGTTCTGGTCTCACTAATCAACGCACTGTTGACACTCCTATGGAGCTTCACCTGCAGCTCTGTCCCACATATGGCATTCCTCTCGATGATCCTACACGCTATCGCCATTTGGTTGGGAGTCTGGACTACCTCGGCGTCACTCATCCTAACATCACTCATGCTATCCACATTCTCAGTCAATTTGTCTGTTCGCCCACTCAAACTCATTATAGTCATCTCCTTCAAGTTCTTCGTTATCTTTGTGGTACGATGTCTCGTCGCTTGTTCTTTTCTCGCACTGGTACTCTTTAGCTTCAGGCGTATTTTGATGCGACCTGGGCTAGTGATCCTTCTGATCGTTGGTCCTTTTCTACCTATTGTGTGTTTCTTGGTTCCTCTCTTGTTGCCTGGAAGACTAAGAAGCAGACTGCAGTTTTCTGTTCGAGTGCTAAGGCTCAGTTGAGAGCTATAGCGTCTGCGATTGCTGAGGTTGCGTGGTTACTTACTGATTTTGGTGTCCCGATTTTGGCCCTGACGACTCTGATGTCCAATAATACTGTTGCTCTCAGTATTGCGAGAGATCCAGTGAAGCATGAGCTCACCAAACATATTGGTGTCGATACTTCGTATACGCTGTCTCAGGTGTAGGAGCGAGTGATTTCTTTACAGTATGTGCCTTCTGAATTACAACTTGCTAATTTCTTAACAACGCCGCAAACTCGAGCGCAATATACGCTTTTCCTCTCTAAACTCAGTGTTACTAACCAATCATGAATTTGAGGGGAGGTGTTAGAGATATTTATTTGATTTTATTTGTATTTATAGTTAGGATTAGTTTCCTAAAATATCTCTATACTTAGTATATATATTTTGCCCAATGAACTCTCAAATCTAATACACAAATTGCTAACAGTAGCTTAGCTAGTATTGAATTTACCAATCCAAGGGAACCTGCTACAGTAAGTCTATTACATTATTTACATGTTAGCACTAGAATAGTTTGTAGATGATTTTATAGTGCTTCCGAGTATATTCAGTCTTTCCATCAGCATGTATTACAGGTTGTTCCAATACTTAGCTCCGGTCTTGCTCTAGCTGAACATGTTTATTCAGTTCTGCCGGTAACCAGGACATATCACCATGGTAAGTTGATTATATATCATTAGTTAAACTAGAGTCAGGTCGTCTGTCTCAAAAGTCAAAATAACTTCAATATTTGGCCGTTGCTTACATTGGTCGCATTTCTAGACTGTGCAAACTAAAATATCTTCTTTGGCGGAAATATGCATGCCGATGCATACTGCCTTCAGTGCCTACATCACTTCCTTTTCATGTTAGATTCAGAAGCATAATGTTCTTGATATCTGGACTGATATTTACTTACCTATACTACCTGTCATAAAATATCAGTTCTATTCTGCTTCTGAATGATATTCTTGAAAAACAATATCATTTATGCCTAGTGATCAGAACAACTTCTATAACAATTTCTGTCCATACCATCTAAATCCAAAATTACACTGGTTCTTTATCAAATGACTACTTCAATTGCTTATTTTAAAGCTATGCACAATTATTCTTATCTGTTTTGTTTCATTAAACATGAAGACATTTGTAGGGATGAAGCGACACTTCAGCCTTCAATATGTCTGAACGAGTAAGTTCACAGTTCCTTCTCTTGTTGCAAACTTGTTTTTGATCTAATCCACGTAATTTGCTTATACTTGACACTAGTCTCTGGTCCTTTTTGTACTACCTTATTTTTTTTGAACAACAAGCAGATCTGCTTGAATTTATTAAACAGGGTGAAAGGTTTACAGAGTAGTGTTCGCATCAAGAAGCTATTGCACACAAAAGCACCTGCTGTAAAAATGAAAAACTACCGGTTAAGTTGCAGGAAATGGCTAATGCTTTGTACTTCTTCCTTGTATGTGCTATCTAATGAAATACAGATATGTAACTGTGCAAGTTCTGTTACGTAATGCAAAAGGATATTTACAATTTTCAAACAGATATTGCATTGTTATGGTGAAACTTGATTCCTTCCTGGTCTGCTGTATCGTCTGTCACTGGGAAAGAACATTAATTAACCTAAGAAGAATATGCGTATTGCTCAAATGCTGGATACTATTTCTATATTTTATTTTGGAGTTTTTTTTTATAATTAACCCACTTAAAAAAAAAAAAAAAAAAAAAAAAAAAAAAAAAAAAAAAAAAAAAAAGAATTCCAAAACTAACCCACAGTTGCAAAATATCACAAAAATGGGCTGCCATGTAAGCCTGTCGAATACTCAGGGCACGACAAGATGGTTGTCGAGTTTGAATAACATGTCGAATCCCCAGAACGCGACCACTGCTAATCTCGACCACGACCACGGCTGTGCGCGACCACGCGACAAGCTAGCGCCATGCCAAAAAAAACCGAATTTAATCGCAGGAGTAGGGGATCGGGGAATCAAACTCAGGCCTTACACGTTGCACGCTCTAACCAGCTGGGCTACAGCCTTTTGCTGCTCTAATGGTACTGGGTTTTTTAATATAGAGTAACTTGTTAAAGGCCAAGAACTCGACAAGAAAGCAAAAATAAAACGTAGCAGTGGGGATTCGAACTCAGGAAAAAGAGGAGGGAAGGGAACGAGTTAACTAGTTAGGCTACGTCTTGTTACTACTTTAAAGACACTGAGGTTTATAATATGCTGCGACTTGTCGAGTTTCCAGAACTCGACAAGTTGCTGCTCGTGGTCGCTACACCTTATCGAGTTCCTAAAACTTGACATGTAGCCTGGTCGTGGTCGAAGTGCTAGTGCTTTTGTCAAGCAGTGGGAACTCGACAAACTGCATACACGCGACAACTAGTTTGTCGAGTTTCCACTGCTCAACAGGTTTACGTAGCAGTCAATTTCTGTGATTTTTTGTAATTGTGAGTTAGTTTTGGAATTTTTTTTAAGTGGATTAATTATAAAAAAAACTCTTTATTTTGTCTTATTAAATGCAGCTTGCCTGACAAGTTTCAAGAGGGGTCTCGCGTACTAGTTGTCGATCCAATGTTGGCCACTGGCACATTCCTGCTCCAATATAAATAAATTGTTTTATGCTTAAGATGCCTTGAAATACAAGCCTCTCACGATATATAGGAGAAACAAACAAATTGAAAAGATTTGAGTGCCAGTTAATTCTCCGATATACAATGCATGTTTTCTTGAGTGATTTGCCTGATCAGTGATACATAGTGACTGCCAACAAAACCAGGGTAATGTAGCATCAATATGACGAGAAAATGTGAATTCCATATATTGTACGGTTGCCTCCAAACATGCTTCTTTTCAATTGTAATTTGTAAAGACTAAAAATTTAAGTGCAAATCCATTAAATTTTGACCTGGGCATTGAATTTGTGTGACATCCAGAGGTGCACACAGGATGACATGTGATTCGAGAGGATCTTTACGTCGAGTCGCATATGGCTTCGCGACTTTAACCGTGTTCGGAGAGGTTTCGCGATCGTTCCCTGTTCGAAATTGTAATCCGATCCACATATAGATTACTAAGTCTATCCGTTTAGGATTAGTTAGTTATACGAGTCTAATACGTTTAGGTTACTGAGTCTGATACGTATTCATACGATTGGACTATAAATACCGTGTAATATATCTAGTTTAGATCATCGAAAAGTCATAGAATTTATTTTAGTTTTAAACACTTATAGTTTCTTCGATGTAGGCAAGTGTGTCTAACGTTCGACATGTAAAGCCCTCTTTGAAATAAAGAGTTGTGCAATTACTTTGGGTTTCAGTATCAGTATTTCTGAATAAGATCCTGTTATTCCGCATATTAGAATCTAGGCGAGCCTAGTTGTTGACGATTCGGACTCGGGGTCCTCAGTCGAACTTATGCAAAATTTATAATAGTGAGACCTTTCAGGGTGATCCTCCGGGAAGGTATGTAGAATTATGGAGAACTGGAGCACAGAGAAATTTATACAGGTTCGGACCCTCAATGGTGGGAGTAAAAGCCCTACGTCCTGTTGGGATTGCACTATGTGTAGTAAAGAGTTACAAAGTGATGAGAAAGGACCTTCACAGGCGAAGGTTTTCCTTGTACGAGTGTACAAAATGAAGTCTAAAAGGCTTATGGAAACTATCTAGTCTAAGCCGTAGCCTTGGCTGTTTGAGTTGTGTCTTGATCTCTTGATCGATCTCCCTCAGTTTGATACATCATGCCGCCCTTTTATACTGGTCGAAAGGGCGCCAAGTCGCAACTGCATCAAACAGTTGTTTGAATGCGGTGTGGAGAACCGCTCTTAACTCCCACGCAGGTTTAACACGTGTTATTTGTGGATAACTGCACGTATTAACCTCCTGACGGTTGATCCCCACGTGGAAGAATCTTCAGGATACTTGGGATATTCCTGTTATAAGAAAAGAATACTCCCACGTCCCCTGGTCGAAAGTGCTCTGACCGCGCGATGTTGGCTGACCGTGCAACACCTTCAGCCTTCTGTCCGCGCACAGCACACGAACTTCTGACCGCGTACTAGCTACGTTCTGATCGTGTAAAGATTGCGATCTGATCGCGTATAACCTGCGACCTTGGGCTGGTACTTCTCGAAATGTCTTGAGTTCGCACCGCCAGGTACGTGTCTGGCTCGAATCTATCTTGAACCAGTCGTGCACTTATTTGAACTGGCTCGGGTGTCAATCCTGGTCAGTTAGCCCCCAAATTCGAAGAAAACGAAGGGACGTGTTCATTTCGAATTTAAAGACATGCATCGAATTTTTAACCCGACGCTTCAAATCCTCCACTAAGTGGCGCACTAAGTGGGACGGTTGGTTCCCCGAGACGGGCTCTGGGTATTATGTGATGGGTAATGATGGCGCTGTTGAAACGTTTTTTAACCCGAGGTGAAATTGTAAATGCTTTTTAAAAACTCGAGGCGTTCGGAATGTGAACCGTCACCTTAGCGGCTATAAATAGCGAAGCCTCCGAATTACAAAGCTCCACAGCTTCTTTTCACGGCTAAGTTTCTTCCAAAGCTATCTTCATCCTTCTATTCATCCACTCCCTGATGGCAGATCAGAACATCATCGAGATTGAGAGCGATGAAGAGGAAATTTTCGAACAAGGGACTCAGATGCCTGAAGATCCATCTCCTTCAAGGGAGAAACCCAAGGTTGACGAGGGATCCTCCAGCAGAGCAAAGGTAGAAGACGC
This sequence comes from Pharus latifolius, assembly GCA_019359835.1. Classification (NCBI taxonomy): domain Eukaryota; kingdom Viridiplantae; phylum Streptophyta; class Magnoliopsida; order Poales; family Poaceae; genus Pharus; species Pharus latifolius. Next base: position 12,580,089 of record CM033319.1, on the reverse strand, counting down.
AATGTCGTTCTTTCTTCCTTCTGTTCCTCATGCACCTAGGCAGATTGAACTTTCATCCCCACCTTTGGAGGGATGTTCTTCTCAGTTTTCTCCATTTCATCCCAATGCTCCCCATTTTTGTTTGGATGATCGATTTTCTGGTCGGCAAGCGGTGACTATCCGACCAGAAGATCTTCAATTTGTGTTGGGGAAGCAATCTTATGGTGGGAAGGTTGAACTTCCACCATCCACTGATCATATGCTTTTATCGGATGATCTACTTTCCAGGATGCATATGCCAACCTGTCGCTCGCTAGGATTGGTAATTACTTCTGTCTCCCTTTGCTCGTCTGTTATAGTTAAAGAAAACTAACATCTGCAAATGTAGGAGACAAAAATTGTTGGAGCCCCCAGCGACCAGCCTGCTGAGATTCTACCTCCTTCCCTCGGACAAACTCTCCAAGGGGAAAAAGAGGCCCTGGAGAAGAAGACCGAAGAGATGTCTTCGGCGATTCTGCACCTGGCAGAATGTTTTGAAAAATCCCGTGAAGAGGCGCACCAGTTCCATCGAGAGAGGGACCGCGCTCAGCAACAGCGAGAACTCTCCGACTTGATTAGGAATAGTAGTGCGTCCCTTGTTAGGGATGATGTAGATAGGCTTAGATTAGTTGCTAGTTCTCTGGGGGTTGTCAGTGTAGATCCTACTGACAACAACATGTCTCTAGGAGAACTCTGCAAACTTCTTTCGGATCAGGTCGACGCTCTGGTCGCCGGTATCCCTTTTGTATGTAAAGAATGCAAGAAATAAAATCTTTTTCTTTATATGAATATTCTTTACATTCTCTGTGCGAAAACATGGCCATAAGTAATGTTTTTACGACCATTCATACACAGGAAAACTTCAGCTCTGCGACTAGAATCGCGCTTTTATAAAAGTACCGCGACCAGCACTGATACCGCGATCAGACTTAAAGCCGCGGTTAGAACCGAAGTTCAATTCGAAAGATTACTGGGATCAGAACTGAAACTCGATCAGATAGTCACTTCGACTAGAATCGGAGCTTAGTCGAGGACATGGTTCTGACCATACCGCAATCTAATCAAACATATCCATATGTCCAAAAACTTGGCCATAGGGTATTTTCATGAAAATTTTCAAGGTACATGAAGGAAGATGTCCTTTGAAAACCCTTGAAAACTTCTCAAGATTTTGTATCTCTAAATCTCGAAATAAAGAAGTCCTTTTTATTTCAGATCCAATACCAAGAACACTTTAACGGGTCTGCCAGAGATAGTATCCATTATGGGAAATGAATAAAATACTCAGTGGAACGTTTGAATGGAACGTTACTCACACTAGTGCGTCTCATCGGGTCTATAAAAGGAGCAGGCAGATTCTCGAGGAAGCCACATAGCCAAAAACCCTTAACATTTCCGTCGCACAAAACCCTCGTTCTTCTCAGCCTCCATCTTCCCCAAAGTCGCAAACTTTTCCTCCGATTCCTCACAAGAAATGGCGTCTTGGAGCAGATCGATCCACCATTCTGAGGAGAGTTTGCTAGCACTGGAGAAGGAGGAGATCCTTCCTCCACGGCTGCTAATCAACTGGTGGCCCGCGGAGAAGGACCAAGAAACCCCAGTCGTCGGAGAGGGCGAATTGGTGGTTTTTGAGGAATATCTGCGCTGCAGGTTCCGATTCCCTGAGAGTCGGTTCCTGAAGGACGTCGTCAAGCATTATGGGTTGGAACTGATCAATCTCCACCCAAATGCAGTGCTGAACCTGGCGGTGTTCCAGCATCTGTGCGAGGCGTTCGTCGGAGTGTATCCCAGCGTGGATCTCTTCCGGCGCTTTTATTACTCGGCGTGGTCGAAGAGCGCCAACGCCGCCGGATGCATCTACTTCCGGCTAAGGGAGAAGAAGGAGTATCCCTTGTTGGATCAAGGATGCCGACTAGAGGGGGGTGAATAGGAGGCTTTTAAAAACTTTAAAGCTTAAAGCAAATAAATGCAAATCAAAACAAATAATATAAGCAAGGGGAAAAGAGAACGAACACAACGATTTTTACCGAGGTATCGGAGACTCGCCCAGGCTCCACTAATCCTCGTTGAAGCACTCAAATCACTTGAGTCTTGCCTCAATATCCACAAAGGATATTATCACTAGTGGTTGCTCCTTGTCCACTCCGGAAAGGCGAGCACCGATGCCTTGTACACACTTGCCGAGTCTCTCCGACAATCTCTGAACGGAGAGATCAACGGCCACGCCTCCGAACCATCTAGGTGAGGGCGCTCACCAAGAGTAACAGGCAGCGAGGCCTTCTCAAGACCTCCAAACACGCACCGAGAAGCTAAGTGAATGCAAATGCAAAAGAACTGAAACTCTCGGTGGATCGAAAAGCACTCGACTTGATCAAAAGATCAAGATTTTATATAAGAAACTAACGCTCAAGAGTGTATATGAAATGCTGCTGCTTGTTGTGTAAAACTTATGCCCAAAGCCCCTTTTTATAGCCTCAAGAAGCAAATGAACCGTTGGAGCTAGGGCTGAAAATCAGCAACCCAAACTGACAGTCAGTTCAGTGCACAACGGCCGACAAAATTTACGGAATAAACTTTGCTAGCCGTTCGTGGTCGAAAAAGGAAAGCTGAAACCCACAACTGACAGTCAGTTACACAAACTGACAGTCAGTTCGACCACAGTCACGACCAAAAGCAAATAGAAACTCAGTTAAAAACTCTCTGGTCGAAACCCCAACTGACAGTCAGTATGGACAAACTGACAGTCAGTTTAGTACAAAAATTTTGAGCCCAAAATACACCCTCTCTGGACAATTGTCAGTTAACACGAACTAACATTCAAACTGACAGTCAGTTTAGCAAACTGACAGTCAGCATGAACAAAAACAGAGATAACTTTAAATCCAGAATCCAAAAGAGGTGTTTAATAGCTCGTTGGAAAGATAATTTCAAGGGATACAATTTTGTCAACAGAAGCAAAAGCCAGATCTGCCTAGATCTTTCTGAAAATTGCAAATACTCTTCTGCTGTCAAAAAACTGAACTGAAAAACCAGATTTTTCAAATAAGTTCAAAACCAAAAAAGATGCAATGCAATGACCTAGGATTCTCGGTTTTTGTTGGAGATAAAAAAAAGGACTTTTGCCACCCCTCTTTATAGTACGGTTTAAAACTAGAAAATAATTTCCCTAACCGATCATCTCCAAACGCCGAGATCGGTAAAACATAAAATCTCATAATACCTTAGGTCTTTCGCATCTTCATGATTTTCGTCTTGTGTTTTGCTCTCCTGCATCTTGTGCTTCACTTCAAGTCGGGTTCATCTTGATCATCTTGTATTTCTTCCCAACTTATCCCTGTATCAATTAATCTCAAAAGCACGATTAGTCCAGAACACTTTGTTTTCATTAATCATCAAAATTAGGGTTAGGTATGAAGACCTAGATGCAACATCCCTTCCCGCCCCTGCGAGACTCGGTGCACGTGTGGCACCAGAAGTGGTTCTACTGCACTCCGCCGTCTGAGAGCGGGTTGTGGTTCGAGAACTCGCAGCCGGAGAAGCCGAGCGAGTTGGACTCTCTCCCGGCGATGAACGCGGAGTTCATGAAGCACGCCGAAGTCATTCTTCACCTAGTCCAAGAGGGACTAACAGCTAGCGACGTCATTCGCGACTTTGTGAAGAATCGGGTGAGCCCCCTGCGTGAAAGGGCTCATCCGGCTTGGGAGATCAAGTCCATGGCAGACAACACCTTAGACTACAATGTGTTGAATCTTGAGCCCTAATTAGGGTTTTGGTGATTAATGACATTCGTGAGATTTGCGACTAACCTTTGTATATGAGACTCAGGAAAATCAAGGAGAAAGCATCGAGGAAAGAGAAAGCAAGGCTATCAAGACTTCATGAAGCGAAAACGACGAAAATCTCGACAAAAGTACAAATACCTAAACCTAGCGTTTTCTTATTTTGAAATTTTCTAGGTTAGATGATCGTACTATTAAGAGGGGTCTTAGCACAAGACTCTTGATCAATCTTGAAGTTTTAGAAGCATATTTGCATTTGCATTTGCATTGAATCAAATTTGAGTAAAAATTTCATAGGTCTGTTTTCGTTTTGTACTGGCCGGACAGTGTCTGAAGTGACCGGACAATGTCCGGCCAATACAAACATTTTCAGAACATTGCAATCAAGTGCAACAGAGACAGATACATCTGTCCGGTGCATCTGTCCGATGAAGGCCGGACATTGTCCGAAGTGACCGGACAATGTCCGGTCAATACAAATGTTACTGGGATGTTTAATTAAAACAAATATATTTGTCCGGAGGATATGTTTGAAGTGACCGGACATTGTCCGAAGTGACCGGACAATGTCCGGTCAATACAAATTGTGAGCTATTGAAAATGCTGTGTTAACAGAGACATATCTATTTGACCGGACATTTTGTCCGGACAAATCCCATATGTCCGGTCAATACAAAATTCTGGAGGTTTTTATTTTGAGTGTCAACAGAGACAAATACATTTGTCCGGACATTTTGTTCGGACAAATCTATTTGTCCGGCGTGTACAAGTTGTTTCGAACAAGGGTGTCAACAGAGACAAATGCATTTGCCCGGATATTTTGTCCGGACAAATACATTTGTCCGGCCTTCACATTTCACTTCAAACGGCTACTGACACTCGTAATTCACGTGAATAACGGTCAAAATTTTTGTACTGACCGGACAATGTCCGGCCAGTACAATTTTCGCCCAATTTTCTTGATTTCGACCGTTTTTGTTGAGAGTATAAATAGACCACTGTTGTAGATGTCTTATACACATGAAATACATCTCATAAACCTTGAGCAACAGTGTGCAAGCTCTCTCACATCCATTCTCTAGCAATTAGAGTCAAAACTTGAGAATTCTTGAGTGCTAGTTGAGTGAATTTGGTTCCAAGCCTTCTTGCATTTGCATTGTGTTCATCAAGCTTTGAGGTTGATCAAGCAAGGTGCTAGGCTTATTACTCTTGGTGATTGCCGTCACCTAGACGACCCGGAAGGTCCGGCGATCTCTCCATCGACGGTGTGTCGGAGAGGCCCGGCGAGTGGTTGTAAAGGCTTGGAGCTCGCCTATCCGGAGTGGAGAAGGGCTACCCCTAGTGGAATCGAAGCTTAAGCTCAAGCGAAGAGCGCTTCAACGAGGATTAGTGGAAATCGGCAAATTTCTGAGACCTCGGGAAAAACTTGATCTCTTCGGTTACCTCAACTACTTGCTTAATTTTTCATTGTGATTGAATTGTTGCTAGTAGTATTATAGAAACTGCTAAATCTGAATTGAGTTGGTTTTCCATTCCCTTAGAATATTTGTTATTGCAATCTTAGGTTGTTAAACCCTAATTTAGAAGAAAATTTTAAAACCGCCTATTCACCCCCCTCTAGTCGGCATCCTTCGATCAACATGTGGCATCAGAGCACTAGGTCTCTCTTTTTTGGCTTAACCGTCTAGGGAGAGGATGTCGTCGATCAAAGAAAACTATAATGGAAAGGTTCCCTTCTTCAAGGGTGACAATTATTGCTATTGGAAAATTAGGATGGCGGTTTATCTAGAATCCATTAGTCTTGATGTTTGGAAGGTCACTAGAGATGGTTTTAGGACTCCAATTGACTTAGAAAATCTCACACCTCTAGAATCGAAAAACCTTCAAGCAAATGCTCAAGCAAAAAATGCCAATTTAATGGTCTTGACTTAAGTGAATTCAATCGCATTAGCAATCTTGATACATCCTATGAAATGTGGAAAACCTTAGAGGTAATTCATGAAGGAACATCAAAAGTCAAAGAAGCTAAGCTAATTAAATTAACTAGAGAATACAACTCCTTTTTCATGCTTGAATCTGAAAATGTTAGTGACATGTATACTAGACTAAATCTAGTAATCAATGATCTCAAAGGTTTAGGTACAAAATTTGAAGATATTGACATTGTGCGCAAAATGCTTATGATTTTACCATCGAGTTTTGATACAATTGTGACAGTGCTCATCAATGGCGATCTCTCTTCCACAACTCCTACCGAACTCTTGGGTACTCTTATCACCCATGAAATGCAAAAAGAAGAAAAGAAAGGGATCGTGGAAGCATCCGGATCAAAGAAGAAAACCTTGGCATTTAAGGCAAAAGTCGAGGAAGCCAAGGAGGATAGTTCGGATGAAAGCTCCGATGGTGATCTAGCTCTTCTTGTGAGAAAAACCCCCAAGCTCCTAAACAAGATCAACAAAAGAGGATTTGAGTTTGACAAAAGGCGAGGACCTCACAAGAAGACCGGATTCAAGAACATTATATGTTATGAATGTAATGAGAAGGGACACTTTGCCTCAAGATGTCTAAATAAAAAGGGTGATCATCAAAGATTTCATGAGAGAAAAGATGACGGTGAAGGGACAAAAGGCAAAAAGAAGCTTTTCAAGAAGTTCTACAACAATAAAAGCAAGGGCCAAGCCTATGTTGGTGAATGGTATTCCGGATCGGAAGAATCCGAATCGGAGGATGAAGTACCATCATCGTCCAAGAAAATGGCGGGAATTGCTATCGGAGAAGCCACTTCGTTTGAAGACAAGTCATCATTATGTCTTATGGCAAGTGATGATGCTAAGGTATCGGATCTTGAACCTTCTTATGAGGACCTTGTTGATATGGTTATGGAACTAAATGAGGCATTAGGTAGAGTAACTAAGGAGAACAAAATGCTTAAGAAAGAATATACAACACTTAGTGAGTTATATGCAGAACTAAATGACTCGCATGAGGCACTTCTAATAAATGAAATTATTGATTCTAAACAAACAAATGAAATAGGCATTACGTGTGATATTCTAGATGAATCAACTCATAATGTCTCTCTTTCAAAATCATTCACTTGTAATGCGTTAGAAATTAATCATGAAAATGTTTGTGATGAAATTGTTGATAACAACTCGAACTTGATTTTAGAAAATTTAGAACTCAAAGCACAAGTGGAAAAATTGAATCTAGGACTAGCAAAATGCTTTAAAGGAAAAGAAATTTTAGACAAACTTCTTAGTGAGCAACGATGTTCATTTAGAAAGGAAGGCTTAGGATATGAACCGAACAAGAGAAAGAAATTGAGTACTAAAATGACTTTTGTAAAGGCCACTAATATGTTTTGTCACAAATGTCATAATGTAGATCATTTGCCGGAAAACTGTCCCTCAACTTCTAGAGCTAAAGAAAATAAGAATCACTCCCATTACATGCTAAAGAAAACAAAGTACGGAAAAGTAATTGCAAAATTCATTGGTTTACCTCATCAAAATAAACATAAAAAGAAAATTTGGGTTCCAAAAACCCTTGTTGCTAACTTTCAAGGACCCAAACAAGTTTGGGTACCTAAAAGCATCGAACCATTCTTTTAGGTAAACTACAAAACCGGTGGGAGGCATTGGGTGCTTGATAGTGGATGCACCCAACACATGACCGGTGATGGAAGTCGGTTCTCTTCATTTGAGAATGGTTGCAATGACATTGATAAAATCACTTTTGGTGATAATAGCAAAGGAAAGGTAATTGGGTTAGGTAAAGTGGCAATCACAAACAACCTTTCCATTTCAAATGTATTACTTGTTGAATCTTTGAACTTCAATTTGCTTTCGGTTGCAAAAATTTGTGATTTGGGTCTTAGATGCATTTTTGAACCAAATGGTGTTATCATTGAAAGTCTAGAAGACAAGTCTTTAATTTTCAAAGGTTTTCGATATGGAGATTTGTATTTGGTTGATTTCGGTTCAAAAGACTCCTGCATTTCAACATGTTTGGTTGCAAAAAATTCTTTGGGATGGCTTTGGCATCGTCGTTTGGCTCATGTTGGAATGCATCAATTAAACAAACTTTTAAAAAGAGATTTAATCCTAGGTATGAAAAATGTAAAGTTTGAAAAGAATAAACTTTGTAGTGCATGTCAAGCGGGAAAACAAGTTGCTAGCACTCTTCCCGCTAAAAATGTTTTGTCAACATCTAGACCACTTGAGCTTTTGCATATGGACTTGTTTGGTCCATCGGAAACTCAAAGTATTGGTGGTAGTAACTATTGCTTTGTCGTTGTTGATGATTTCTCTCGATTTACTTGGATTTTCTTTTTAAATCATAAATCCGATACTCCAAGTGTGTTTAAAAGATTTGCAAAACGAGTTGAAAATGAATTTGAATTCTCCATCAAGAAACTTCGAAGTGATCACGGTGGAGAGTTTCAAAATTCTGATTTTGTTGAACTTTGTAACGAATCTGGAATCAAACACGAATTTTCCGTACCATATACTCCTCAACAAAACTGTGTTGTGGAAAGGAAAAATCGAACATTAATTGAAATGGCTCGAACTTTGTTGGATGAATATAAAACCCCCACTAAGTTTTGGGCCGAGGCCGTAAATACGGCTTGTTATGCCATAAATCGGCTTTATACTCATCCTTTATTAAACAAAACTCCTTATGAGCTAATTATTGGAAGAAAACGAAACATCTCATATTTTCGAGTTTTTGGTTGCAAATGTTACATCCTTAAAAAACGCATGCATCTTGGAAAATTCCAAAGACGTGTTGACGAGGGCTTTCTTGTTGGATACTCGTCAACTAGTAAGGCTTATCGTGTTTTTAACATCATAACCGAATGCATTGAAGAAACATGCAATGTTGAGTTTGATGAATCTAATGGCTCTCAAGAAGAGTATGAAGATGTTGAGAATGTAGGAAATGAAGAATTACGAGAAGCTATGAAGAACATGACGATTGGAGATATCAAGCCCAAAGATGAAGATTCAAAGTCCCCCGATCAAGAAAATGAAGTAGCTTCTATGATTCCGGAAGCTCCCACTCAAGTTGATCTTGATTCGGAAATAAAGGAAAATGAAGATCAAACATTGCAAAATCCAAGACTTCATCAAACCATCACTAAAGATCATCCCGTCAACCAAATAATAGGTGATGTTGGTAAAGGTGTCCAAACTCGCTCTAGAATTGCATCCTTTTGTGAACATGCATCTTTCATTTCTAGTATTGAGCCTAAATGCATTGATGAAGCTTTAGCGGACCCGGATTGGGTAAATGCTATGCATGATGAGTTAAACAACTTTACTAGAAATAATGTTTGGGAACTTGTAGAACAACCTCTTGATCACAATATAATTGGTACAAAATGGGTCTTTAGAAATAAACAAGATGAAAATGGCATAGTTGTAAGAAATAAAGCTAGATTGGTAGCACAAGGTTATTCTCAAATTGAGGGATTAGATTTTGATGAAACTTTTGCTCCCGTAGCTAGACTAGAGGCCATTCGCATCTTACTTGCATTTGCATCATGTTTTGAAATCAAACTATTTCAAATGGATGTTAAAAGTGCTTTCTTAAATGGTGAAATTTCGGAACTTGTATTTGTAAAGCAACCACCGAGTTTTGAAGATCCAAAATATCCAAATCACGTCTATAAACTCTCAAAAGCTCTTTATGGTCTAAAGCAAGCCCCTAGGGCTTGGTATGAAAGGTTGCGAAATTTCCTAATTCACAAGGTTTTAAAGTTGGAAAAATTGATACAACTCTCTTTACCAAAATCATAGACGATGACTTCTTTGTTTGCCAAATCTGTGTCGATGATATAATTTTTGGTTCCACTAACGAGTCTCTTTGCCAAGCTTTTGGTGAAACCATGTCCAAAGAATTTGAGATGTCTATGATAGGAGAATTGAGCTTTTTCCTCGGACTTCAAATTAAGCAAATCAAAGAAGGCATATTTGTAAGTCAAAGCAAATACGTGAAGGATTTACTCAAAAGATTCGGTATGGATGATTCAAAACCAATCAAGACTCCTATGGCTACAAATGGGCATTTGGACCTGGATGAAGGAGGTAAACCGGTAGAACTCAAATTATATCGTTCTATGATTGGTAGCTTATTATATCTTACTGCTTCTAGACCTGATATTATGTTTAGTGTATGCATGTGTGCTAGGTTTCAAGCCGCTCCTAGAGAGTGTCACCTAACTGCAGTAAAAAGAATCTTCAGATATTTAAAACATACACCAAACATAGGACTTTGGTATCCTAAGAATGCTAGTTTTGATCTCTTAGGATATTCGGATTCTGATTATGCCGGCTGTAAAATTGATAGAAAAAGTACTTCCGGTGGTTGTCGACTTCTAGGAAGATCATTAGTCTCTTGGACTTCAAAGAAACAAAATTCAGTTGCACTCTCAACCGCCGAGGCGGAATATGTTTCGGCCGGTAGTTGTTGTGCACAACTTCTTTGGATGAAGCAAACCTTGTTAGATTATGGCATAAAAGTCAATTGTGTTCCACTTTTATGTGATAATGAGAGTGCCGTTAATTGCCAACAATCCTGTTCAACACTCTCGAACAAAGCACATTGACATTAGACATTACTTTCTAAGGGATCATGTATCAAAAAGGGATATAGTGATTAGTCATGTTTCAACCGAAAATCAATTAGCAGTCCTATTCACTAAACCCTTGGATGAGTCAAGATTTAGTAAGTTAAGAAATGAATTGAATGTTATTGATATTTCAAATGTCATTTGATCTCTTGCTTATCTTGAATTGATTGTTAGTTTGATTGTATCTAGCATATATACTCTTGGCTATAAATTTATATATCAATGTAGGCATCTATGCCCATTACTTCCTATTGTGAAGAAAAAGTCCAAGAATTCACCACTTTGTCATTTTTCAACAAAACTCGGAGAACACATTAAGGGGGAGCAACTTCAAGATCATTGAATGCTTGTATACCCCAAAATTGTGTACAAAAAGGAAAAATATGCATATTGTTTATAAAAAGGGTCAATTTTAAAATCAAAAGGGCTAAAAATGCTAAAATGTTCAAAATATGTTAAAATAAAATAAAATCTTCAAAAATATCTTTCAAATATGTTTTCAAAGGTTTTGAAATTGAAAATAAAGGGTTTCGAGCTAAAATGTTGAATTTTGACAAAATTGAACATCTAAGGATCTTGTTTTGGCCTAAAATGACTTATTTCTATAAATCAAAATCGGTTGAGTTTTGACAAAAAGTTTCTACATGAAACACTTAGAGATCAGTCATTCGAAGACATTTCATGTTAAACTTTTTCTCAAAAGACCTATGGTTTGAAAATTATCACATTTTGCAAATCGCCCGAAAACGAGCTTTGACACGAAAATACCCAAAATGTGCATTTTGTGAATTTCGCTATTTGAGCCAAGATCTCTTCCATGTTTTGGCTTGAAATAGTATTTAGAATTCATACAAGGCCAAACATCTCAGAAAAATTCGAGTTTCATGAAAATTTGACAAATTGGTGAAAAACCGTTCTGTTTTACCCTTTTGCCCTAAAATGCGATTCGGAGGCTCATTCTAAAGTCGATTTCTCTCGAATTTCTTCTCAAAGCTAGCTGGATATATTCCAAACATGATACTTGAGCTTATCCAAAATTCAAATCTCTATTTGAGTCAAATCTGAAAAATTTACAAAAATTCAGAAGTTTCAGAAGCAAATCTGAACTGACCGGACATTGTCCGGCCAGATCGGACTTTGTCCGGCCATATCGGACAGTGTCCGGTCAGATCGGACATTGTCCGGGCTGTGCACGTTGGTTCAGTTATTAAAATCTCCCGAAGTTTTTTTTCTTCCCCAAATCGATTTCTGGCTTTTGTCTCCTCCTCAGTTCATCCTCTCTCCACTATTCATCCCATCTCCTCCGGACAAGAGGATTCGTCCGGCCATCTCCCGTCCGGCCTCAGATTTGACCTCCTGTGCATCTTCTCCTTCCTTGGATTAGGTCAGTTTCTCCATTGCTCCTCCTCTGGTTCATGCATTACATCTCATGTCATTCTAGGGTTTGAAATAGTTCAAATGTTTTGCATGTCAAATCTATTTATGGATTCATGAAATTAACATCTAGGGGTGATCATATTTAAGTTGATTTGTGCAAAATAGAGGTTTCTCATGGACATGCATGGTTTAAGTAAATCACTTGCATTCTAAGGATAGGTTTTGGGACAAAATTAACCATGCTTTGTATGAAAATGTGATGATTAAACTGAATCAAATCTGTAAGGTTAAATGTTGGATTCATATCGGATTTGTTCAAAGTATTTCCCATGCACAAGAGAAGCGATTAGATGAGAATATCATAGATGATTTCCTATGATTACATTAGATCCCTGATTTTGATCAAAGCAATTTGAGTAAAGCAAAACTGAATCAAAGAGCAGAAAAGGGTGATTTAAAGTACAAGCTAGCATCTATTAGTACATGCATAAATGATATTGATTCATATAAGGACTAGGTCATGCACCCATTCACACATGAAGACCAACTCATGCATCTCATGACACCTTCATTGAGTCATATCATGATCAAATTCTCTATCTGTTCCTTCCATAGTCATTATGTCTGGAAGAATGAAGCAGACTAGCCGTCGTCATGGGCCTGGATCTTCTCAACAGGCTCAACCCATCGACTGGGATTCCTTAGCCATTGATGAGGATGATGCAGCTCAAGCATCTCCCATAGGATCTCCCGTTGATGATTCCGACTCGGATGATAGCAGCAGCAGCAGTGGTGATGAGCAACCCAGGGGCCATCAAACATTCACCGCTAGGGCTATTCGGCGACTTCGTCGAAAGAACCTGTATGAGCATCCAAGGACATGTACTGAGAGAAATTTCTGGAATGCTTTTCAGATGTCTCGGTATCACACCAGATTCTCATCCGCCAAAGTCTTTGGGCATCAGGCCATTGATTGGAACTTGATCGAGAGCAAAGTTAACTATCCCTTAAGAGGCAAGTTCATGGCAGTCCGGTTGCTCTCCTTCACCGAGATGAAGGAAGACTGGAAGTGGAACGTGGATGTCATCTGTTCGTTCTTCGCGTCTCTTCATGTTGCCTCGGATCGATCCCACATCATTTTCATGAATAACAACTCAAAAAGGACTCTCACAAAGGCACAATTTGAAGAAGCTCTAGAGATCGAGCATGTTGACAACAGCCTTTTCACCTTCGATGAAGTTCGAGTTGAAGACGTGGCTCATCTCTTCGACAATCCAGATCCAAATATCGGTAAAGTCTCTCAACTGATTCCTCCGGTGGCAATTCTAGAAAAGCTGAACCGCATGACTGTCTTGCCAAAAACAGGAGATCGTGGGGCTGTCACATCTACCATGCTGCGACTTCTGAGAGCCCAAGTTGATGAGACACCATTCGACATTGTGGAGTTCATGTTCCACGAGATGCAGGAAGTTCAGATGGATATGAAGAGGCTATTGCCCTTCGCACCCTTCATTGCTCACACTCTGACCTATTTTGGACTGCATCGCGCTTCTCGCCCCACTACTATGGAGTATTATCGAATAAAGAGCCTGGGGATGCTCATTCGTTACGAGAACCAAGTTGGACCACCAGATCATGGAGATGAGCCTATGTCTCCGGTCGCAGGAGTTCCCTCTCCACTTCAGTCCTACTCCATCTCTCAGAGTCCTGATGTCTCCGCTCTGTACATGATGATCATGGAGCGGCTGGATCAGATGTCCATGCGATTCGAGACTCGCTTCGATGAGGTTGATACCAGATTGAGCTCCATCGACCATCGCCTCAATGTCATCGAGCCTCGTATCGATTCTATGAGTCAGGATGTGTAACACCCTGAGTTAGGGGTGAAAATTTCCTTTTTCATCAATAGCATGCATGCATGTATCTGTAGTAATAGCCAGATCAGTATCTATCCTAAGCCCTAAAATCTCCAAAGTCTATCCTGTGACCTCAAACCAAGATCAGATTGTTCAGATGTGATCTATTAGTTACTCTGAACTTAAAAGCCTTCAGAACCTAGATCCAATTCTATCTCTAAATTCCAGATTTATCAACTTTTTCTGTTTTCGAAAACAGAAATACCTTATATTACCCAAATACCCTAAGTTTCAGAAATACAGATTTAATCCAAATCTTGACCAAGTTCAGACCAGATTATTCCTGGAATATGATCATGGGTATGTCAATACCTTAATATAAAAAGTTGACAGCCAGATTCTACCATCTAGACTCTTTTCACAAATCAGTCCAAGAGTTATCGCAAATTAGTCCTTATCTGATATATGAAAACCCAAAAAGGCTAAAATCTCCAGATTAACTTCAAATTCAGAATTTCTTCAGCAAATCTTCTCAAAATGCTATTTGCCACAAGTTTCTCTTCTGTGCAGATATCAAAATCGAACCCTAAATGCCAGAATTCGAAATCGACAAAACTTAAATCTGACGTTACCCTAAATTACCCTATTTTCAGTTTGTATCGAAAACTATTCAAATGTGTCAAATCTTATCAATTACCTTTGCCAAATACCTTGTTGAATATAATCTACCAGATTAGTGAAATCAAATTCAACTCTAACCTTCCAAATCTCCAGAATTACAAATTGGTCCAAATGTGAAAATCAAGTATTGCAAATCAGTCCATTTTCGACCAGGCCAACTGCTGTACACGACCAGGGCTCGCCGTGGTTTCCTTGCGCCGTGGTTGCTTGCCGCCGGTGAAGCTTCGCTTGCAACTTGATCGTGCATGCTGTTGCGCACGTGTCCTCGCCTCAGCCGTCACCGTGGCAGCGTCGCTGCAACGTCGACGACCAGCGCCTGCTTCCCCGCGCGACCAGCAGTGACTTTTGTCAGCAATTCATCGCCACGTAGCTTCGCCGCGCCAGTACTTGTCGCCACCGCTTGCTACAAGCTTTGCCAGGTCCCGATGAGGCGACATTGTGATCAGTTGAAAGCTTGTCGCCGTCGCATCACCGCTCTTGCTGTTTCTTCGCCGCTACTGCTCCAGCACGCAACCGATCTCATCACAGCAGCCAATTACTTCATTGTTCCCCTTCGCCATCTTCGCCTGGCCTATATAAGCACTCCTGTGCTCAGCAGCTCCCTCCACACATCACCAGGACTTAACCAATTTCCAAACTTCTTCGCTGTCATCGTCTTCTCCGGCGAGCCATCGAGGAGGCTCACGGTGCCAGCACTCTACAGATCATCTCCTGCCAAATTAAAGCCATCAGTGAGTTCATCTACTCAACCTCTCTGTGTAGTACTGTCTAATTGCTCCCCGGTGACCTCTAACGCCGGCGATCACCGGAAATGGCTGAAATTCGAAGAATGCCCTGTTCCGGCAATGCAGGCCAAATTACCTCGAATTAGCTCTCGATTCTGTAGAAGAAGTTGATCAGTGAGTCGTTTCCAGCAAGCCTGTGCATCAAGATCTCCAGATTGAGCTTCAATCGAAGCTTTCCCCAATTTTTGAACTTCTCCAAAAACCGGCGATCGTCGCCAGGCTTCTCTGGCCATCCTCCGGCCAAAGTGATCGTGCAGGTAGCTTCCTCTTACCCATATATCACTTCCCAAGCTTGGAAATAGCAGTGTTCTTCTCCGGCTCAGTTCACCGGAAAAGTGTTCCCGGCCGTTTCAGCCCAAATCACCTTGTCATTTAGATGTGCCTTAGCCTCCTGAGCATTTTTGTCTTCTAGCCCGACACCTAGATCGGCCTAGATTGGAAGATATAGCTTTGCCAAGTTTTTGTCCAGAACTGCTCCAGTGCAGCCAGTTCATCTCTGTTCGTCATCAAATTTCTTGCTTTCCAGCCATTTCTTGCCCTAGATCCTGTTAACTTAATTTTTCCTGTTACTCAAGCCTACCTCCCAGACAAAGTGGTGCATCATTTGGAGCTCCAGATCAAAAGTTATGCTAAGCCCTAGTTTTTGGCATTGT
The DNA here is from genome assembly GCA_019359835.1 of Pharus latifolius. NCBI lineage: Eukaryota > Viridiplantae > Streptophyta > Magnoliopsida > Poales > Poaceae > Pharus > Pharus latifolius. The sequence goes on along the minus strand of CM033319.1, from coordinate 12,564,303 downwards.
CAGCTCTATGCCAGAGCTTGTCAGCCAGTGGCATTGACCTTGTTTACCCACTTCTGGTTGTGCAATTTGAAATCCACTTTGTCCACTGAATTTGTAGAGTTGTGATCTACATTTTCTCCTACTACCACAATTTGAGATAAGCATCCTAACTTTTCTTAAAGCTATGTCCAAGCTTTGATCCGAATGTCGATCTGTTGACATTCGCTGTTTTGATTAAACCAGCCACAAAATTGTTATCCCTATTGTAATCCTGAAACCCTAAGATTATCTAATCACCATCCTTAGCCCAAATTCCTTGAAACCCTAGAATCTCGACTCAGTTCAGTTTGCAGTTCAAATTATCTCCAGTATAGTTCAATCATTCTTGTTAAGCATTTCTGCATATAAGTCTTAAAACATTTTAAATATTATAAGTAATCATTGTGTGTTTGTTTGTCGTCGAACAGATTCAGAAGCTGACTTTGAAGATTTTGCTGTTGACCCGTCATCGACTGCTGTATTTTACGACGCGGAAGGCAAGTCATATCCTTGGTCATCTTGAACCTATATTTTAAATGTTGCTATAATATAACCTTGAATATAAGCAATATTGCATGTGAAAGATTGAGAATGATTGATTTATGAATTGGCAGTACTAGACTGGTTATCTGTGAAATGTGAAATAAACAAGTTTTGAGCCATGAACTATTATATGTATGTATATACTTATATTCATGAAATAAAACCCTTAGCCGTGACCAGAAAAATGGTGTGGATGGCTGTAGCACTGGAGGTGCTAGACTGCAAAGGAATGCAGGCACGGAAGGTGCAGGGTTGTGGATGGTCTGGTCACTGGCATATAAGGACTAGAACCTTGTGTTGTGCGTCTAGTGGCATGAACAACGTGCTAACCGCAAGCCTGGTATGGGACAGGCCTGAACAAATAATTATGTGGATCGCACATGAAACCCCTGCATGAGATGTGTTGTGATGCACGATAAACACGGAGCGCGGCTCCCACACATATCACTGAAGGTGATCAAGCACGCTAACCCAGTAATGGGAATAAGCAAAGGGGTGGAGGTTTGGATACAACCTGCCACAACTGTGCCTCGCTGAGAGCCACAGGGTCGGGGGTGAATTGTGAGTAAAACATAACAAAAGTTCTTGTTATTTCCACCTTGCCGCTCACAGTATGAAGTGAGTCAGGGGTCCAATCATTTTGTTATGATAGGAAAGGTTTGAAAGTAGAATATCTTGCGGGTAAATTGGTACCTCTCTGCAGAGTTAAAAACGTATTCGAATACTCCGAGCTCCCGGGTTTATAGGAGTCTGCTGCAGTGGATTAAATCCACGGGGTGTGACACAAGTACTATTTTCTAAATAAAATATGTTTAATCAAGATTACCCAAATGACATGTGTTGTCATGATAAGGAGTGCTGCCGTGGGCTGTCGTGTGTCGACGTGTCGCGGTAGTGCTATAACCTAGTGAACATGAATGATGATGTATATTATGAAAAGTGCTGCCATAAGATGAGATGAGAAAGGAAAAGATTATTTTACAAATATCCATAATTCTTGACTAGTCTAGGTTCATATCATCACTACTATATGTATCTACTCTTACCTATGACTTGCTGAGTACGTAAGTGCTCACCCTTGCAACATTCAACTCAATAGATGGAGCCTACTTTGATCAAGATGATGGCACAGAGTACTACGTGGATCCAGAAGGAGGAGAATCAGTTCCGCCAGAACCCTGAAGTGTGTTGTTCTGCCGTCAACTTCTTTTGTGGGAGGGTCACCTATCTTCTGCTGCATAGTTAAATATTTTGCTAAACCCTGAATGCCTTGTAGGCATTGTAATCCTCTTTATGTAATATTAAGGCCAGCAGGCCACACTACTTAATATTTTGTGAGTACTCTGTTGCAATGTAATATACTCCTGTGTTTGACTCATCCTGGGAAGTCAAAGGTTTGTAGTTTGGGACTAGCTGCAGCGAGCTAGGTCTCTACAGGAGTAGTCGTTGTCCCAGTCTCGGGGCGCGACAGGATGTCTCTGAGCTGCGGGGACGATTCGATGCAGGCCAGTATCAACGTCGTCGTCGCGGCGATTCTTCTTCCGATCATCCTCCGCAGTCTTAGATTATCTTACTTCTGTATCTATGATCACTTGTATCTATGTCTACTCTCCTTTTATGGATGTTTTGATGACAAAGGGGGAGAAGTTATGTTATGGATATGTTATGGATATGTTATGTGTTATGGATATGTTATGGATATGTTATGTGTTATGGATATGTTATGGATATGTGCTGTTATGTTGTTATATCGTTTGTCGTATGTGGATGTATTTATATCGTTATGTGAATGTATGAATATGGATATATCATGCAATGTTTATTGATGTATGAATGTATGATCATGAAATGAAATTGTTGTTCATATATCCTTGTGTGAATTGTTCATATATCATGTTGTGAACCCATTCATGACCATGGGCATAAGATTCAGGGGGAGCATTATTTGCTCACATTCACATTTTTCGATATCCAAGTGTTTTATGCATAACGGTTGTCATCAATCACCAAAAAGGGGGAGATTGTTGAATCTTGAGCCCTAATTAGGGTTTTGGTGATTAATGACATCTGTGAGATTTGCGACTAACCTTTGTATATGAGACTCAGGAAAATCAAGGAGAAAGCATCGAGGAAAGACAAAGCAAGGCTATCAAGACTTCATGAAGCGAAAACGACGAAAATCTCGACAAAAGTACAAATACCTAAACCTAGCGTCTTCTTGTTTTGAAATTTTCTAGGTTAGATGGTCGTACTATTAAGAGGGGTCTTAGCACAAGACTCTTGATCAATCTTGAAGTTTTTAGAAGCAAATTTGCATTTGCATTTGCATTGAATCAAATTTGAGTAAAAATTTCAGAGGTCTGTTTTCGTTTTGTACTGGCCGGACAGTGTCTGAAGTGACCGGACAATGTCCGGCCAATACAAACATTTTCAGAACATTGCAATCAAGTGCAACAGAGACAAATACATCTGTCCGGTGCATCTGTCCGATGAAGGTCGGACATTGTCCGAAGTGACCGGACAATGTCCGGTCAATACAAATGTTACTGGGATGTTTAATTAAGAGAAATATATTTGTCCGGAGGATATGTCTGAAGTGACCGGACATTGTCCGAAGTGACCGGACAATGTCCGGTCAATACAAATTGTGAGCTATTGAAAATGCTATGTTAACAGAGACATATCTATTTGTCCGGACATTTTGTCCGGACAAATCCCATATGTCCGGTCAATACAAAATTCTGGAGGTTTTTATTTTGAGTGTCAACAGAGACAAATACATTTGTCCGAACATTTTGTCCGGACAAATCTATTTGTCCGGCGTGTACAAGTTGTTTCGAACAAGGGTGTCAACAGAGACAAATGCATTTGTCCGGACATTTTGTCCGGACAAATACATTTGTCCGGCCTTCACATTTCACTTCAAACGGCTACTGACACTCGTAATTCACGTGAATAACGGTCAAAATTTTTGTACTGACCGGACATTGTCCGAAGTGACCGGACAATGTCCGGCTAGTATAATTTTCGCCCAATCTTCTTGATTTCGACCGTTTTTGTTGAGAGTATAAATAGACCACTGTTGTAGATGTCTTATACACATGAAATACATCTCATAAACCCTGAGCAACAGTGTGCAAGCTCTCTCACATCCATTCTCTAGCAATTAGAGTCAAAACTTGAGAATTCTTGAGTGCTAGTTGAGTGAATTTGGTTCCAAGCCTTCTTGCATTTGCATTGTGTTCATCAAACTTTGAGGTTGATCAAGCAAGGTGCTAGGCTTATTACTCTTGGTGATTGCCGTCACCTAGACGACCCGGGAGGTCCGGCGATCTCTCCATCGACGGTGTGTCGGAGAGGCCCAGCGAGTGGTTGTAAAGGCTTGGAGCTCGCCTATCCGGAGTGGAGAAGGGCTACCCCTAGTGGAATCGAAGCTTAAGCTCAAGAGAAGAGCGCTTCAACGAGGATTAGTGGAAATCGGCAAATTTCCGAGACCTCGGGAAAAACTTGATCTCTTCGGTTACCTCAACTACTTGCTTAATTTTTCATTGTGATTGAATTGTTGCTAGTAGTATTATAGAAACTGCTAAATCTGAATTGAATTGGTTTTCCATTCCCTTAGAATATTTGTTATTGCAATCTTAGGTTGTTAAACCCTAATTTAGAAGAAAATTTTAAAACCGCCTATTCACCCCCCCTCTAGTCGGCATCCTTCGATCAACACAATGAAGGTATTTGTCTTTGGCACTGAAATCTCTTACTTTTGTAACACATTGTCTAACTTGGGAACAGTCCTGCCCTCGTCCGAGATCAAGAGGCGGACAAACTATCTCCTCAGGGCCTACAATGCTGATGTAGAGGGCCCCAAGGGATCGCCTCGCCCCCAGAGCTTAGTTCATGCCGGCGACGACCTCAAACAGGAGCGCCGAAAGGTATGTCATCCTTCATTCGACTCTTATTCGCAGGTCTTATATATGCCCAGCGCTGACGAACTTGTCGGAACAAAATAGCTCGTGGGGAGATTCGCCGAGGCGACATTCTCGAGCGAGAACGTCGATTCCCTGGGAAAGCCGACGATGAAGTACATGAAGAAAATTTCCTCGAAGCCCAGGACGAGGAATCCTACCCCCAAGAGACCCAAGCAAGCTCTTGGGGAAGGGTCTTCACGGAGCGCTCCTCATACCATAAAGAAAACTGCGGTAAGATATCACGTTCCTTCTGTTTTTCCAGGTGCAGACTGGAATCACTTCTTCGTCGCACAGGGCGAGAGGAGCGAGGAGGAGGAGGAAGATGATGTCCCCCTAATCCGCCGGAGGAGGAAGATAGCGGGCTCTTCATCCGGTGACGCTCCAATTCGACCCACAGAAATAGAAGAAGCTGCAGCGGACCCCGCAGCTACTGAAAGTCCCGGGGTTGCGGGCGAAATCCCTGCCCCTGAAGCCCCTGAAGCTTCAGGGTCTGTTGCTTCTCCTTCCCTGACTGAAGGGGTGACCACGGTAAGATTTCTTCATGGTCTTATTTTCTCAATTCCCTCTGTATAGTCGTTTATTGAATTAACACTTATTCAGGGAGAAGAGCTTCCCCCTGTGACTCCTGTGAGTCCCAGGGAGGAAAATCCTCCACTCCAGAGGACAGGAAAGGAGGTGTCCGAACAAGGCCCCGCGAGAGTCGCGGATGTAGTGCCGGCTCCAGAGGCACAGGAGCCATCCAGGCCTGCGGACATAACCCTGCCAACTGGATAGGTTGCACAGGTATGAACTCTCACTATTCGTCTTCATCTTCCCTTATGAATGTACTTACAGGAGAACACACATAGGGGGAAAAAACCTTATTCACCAAGAGGAAGACTAGAACAGACAGCGACTGTCCCCTTTCTCAGGGATAGCCTTCCCTGAAATCTCAAAAATTGACGGGATTTCAGATAAGGTAAGAACCTTATCCTGGTTATATTGAATTGAATTGTCGTGGTTACCAACGTAATCGTTGGTCCCTTTTTTCTTGGCAGGCGAAAAGAGGTGGCACCAAGCCCTTCAGCTGCTCCGAGGAGGGTTGAAGTCGCTACAGGTGCCGGAGCCTCCAGTGAGGAGCACTCCGTCCCTTTGGTCCAGGAAGGCACCCGGACCGTGGGGGATGAAGTAGGCGTGGAGACCCAGTCGCAGGCAATAGCAACTAGGGATGATGCCCAGCGGGCATATCCGCCTGCTGCCTCCGTCGAGGTCGCAACGGGTTCCTCGACAAGACCTCCTGCCATCCCGGAGGATGTTTCGTTCCGGGAGTATACAAAGGTATGATAAACTTCTCTTTTGGTACCTGAATTGTGCGTAGGATACCCTTAATTTCTCTTTGTATCGCAGGAACTATCCCGGATGACGACCAAGTCAATCGCTATGGTAGCGAGTGTTGAGGCCATACAAAAAGAACGAGACAGCTTACGCAGGTAAGGATCAATACCTTTCAATTTGTATAGATACAAATTTGTCGTGACCTTTGTTCTGTCACAGAGAGGTGGCATTTCTGAAGAAGGAAGTGGCCGCGGTCAAGCTCCATTCAATTTCCATGCTTTCAAATCAAGAGATCGAGCTTAACCGGCTGCGGTCAGAACTTTCTGGAAAGTCAATTCCCGACTAGGAAGACTTAAGTTCTTAATATGTGAGTAACACTTCCTTTTACTGCAGCGCAAGCAGGTCAAATAAAGCAACTCAGTCAGGACAAGGTGATCCTCCAGCACTCCATTGACTCCTCCCAAAAGGCGAACAGAGACCTGAGCTGGTCCATCTTCGAAAAACTAAAGATGGTGGCTCGTCTCCTGAGGGCTAATGTGGTAGAATCCACAAAGGACAACCTCAGTCCAGATGACTGGTCTACGCTAGTCATAGCCCAGGCGGAGTCACTTCTCGAGTATTTTCCTGAAGATACACGGCGACGTGAAGAGGCGATCAGAACGAGGGTTCGATCAGCAGCTCCGCCATTCTCAGCCGGTTTCGTCTCCACCATGGCCCAAATGAGGATCTGAATCCACTGGTGGGACCGGTTGAGATCGAGAGTGAGGAACAATTAGACGCGATTATGGAGGAAGTCACCCCTTGTAAATAATCTCCTGACTGAGCTCGGGATTGAGTAATCCCTATATCTGTACAGAAATAACATATAGAATGCAAATGCATGTACAAATTGTTTTTAAAAGAAAGTAAATATATTCATATTTTTTGTTGTTTCATATCATAAACATATCCCCCTAGCCCCCGCCTGTGATTATAGATACAGAAGGCTTAGTATTATTAACACAGGTGAAATATGAATACAGCGACCAGGGATGTGTGATCGGACCAACAATTATGATCAATGTAACGTCTAACCTTGTTACAAACCGGCAGCCACTCAAGTGACCAAGGACTTACCAGAAAGCCACGTATGCGTTGAGGAACGACTTATTTAGGAGTGACTTGTCTGGAAGTGGTCATGAAATCGGCCAGCAAATTCGACTAGAAATTTGTAAAGATCAAACCGCGGGCGACCAGCCCCCGAGTCAAATTCGTAACACACGGGTGGGGATGAAGGGAAATGTTCATCATATGAAACCAAAACACTTTTTTGTTTTATGAAAAAATGCTAATTGAACAGGAAAAAGGATTGAGTACTTACACATAGAACTTGCGTAGTTGATCGATGTTCCATGTATTGGACAGAATTCGGCCATCCTCCATGGCTAACCGCGCGGATCCTGGTCGCTACACTGAGACAACAGTGTAAGGGCTTTCCCACTTCGGGGAGAATTTGTTGCGATTAGACTGGTCTTGAATTTTTTGTAAAACCAGGTCGCCCACGTGAAGACTACGTGGTTGCACCCTTTTGTTATGGTACTTGCGCAAAACTTGCAAGTATGCCGCAGACTTGATCAACGCGCGATCACGCCTTTCTTCTAAGAGGATGAGATCCTGTGACCGCTGTTCGGACTGATCAACTCGTTCAAATTGTTCTGTCCGAACAGACCCAATACTAACTTCCATAGGCAACACAGCCTCAGCCCCATAGACCAGATGGAAGGTTGTCTCACCGGTGGCTCGACAAGAGGTAGTTCGTAGTGCCCATAGAACGGTATAGAGCTCGTCTGCCCAAGCCCCCGAGCGAGTCTTAAGGCGATCAAAAACACGTTTTTTGATGCCTTGCAGTATCTGCCCGTTGGCCCGTTCCACAGCACCATTGCTTTGTGGATGCGCCACAGAAGCAAAGCACACATTGGTCCCAATCTGATCGCAGTAGTCCAGGAAAAGACCACTGGCGAACTGAGAACCATTGTCGGTGATGAGACGGTTTGGAACACCAAATCGAGCAACAATGTTCTTATGGAAGAACTTTTGTGCTGCTGACGCGGTAATATTTCGTACCGGTTCAGCCTCAATCCACTTTGTAAATGTGTCAATGGCTACGAACAGAAACTTGTACCCGTTGACCGCTTGTGGTATAGGACCGACAATATCCATCCCCCAGACCGCGAAAGGCCATGCGAGGGGAATGGTTTGTAACGCGTAGGCAGGTTGATGAACCTGTCTCGTGTGGAATTGACACTGAGGACATATCTTGACCATGTGCTTAGCATCATCGAGTGCCGAAGGCCAGTAGAATCCTTGTCGAAAAGTTTTTCCGACCAGTGTCCGATATGACGCGTGCGCACCACATACGCCGTCATGTATCTCTTTCAAGAGGGATTTACCTTCCTCCTGAGATATGCAGCGCATGAATACTCCTTGAGTACCCTTTCTATACAAAACCCCCTCTATGAGCTTGTATAGACGCGCTTTTCGAATCAACCGATCGCTTTCGGTTTCATCCTCGGGTAGAGTCCCATGTTCAAGATAAAATCTCAATGGATGAGTCCAATCCTGATCCTGACCGAGGTTGGTAACGCAGGCTGTTACCGGATCATCCTCGACCGAAGTCATGATCGAAGGACGGTCCAAGTGTTCAATGAACACTCCTACCGGAGCGGATGTGCGTGAGGACCCAATTTTGGATAATTGGTCTGCAAGAATGTTGTCCTTTCGCGGGATGTATTGGACTTCGAAATGACTGAAGTGCTTTTCCAATCTCCTCACTTCCCCCAGGCAATGAGCCATTGTCTCATCGGAGGTGCTGTACTCCTTGTTTACCTGGTTTACGACCAGCTGTGAGTCTCCCCTCACCACTAATCGACGGACTCCGAGGAATTTTGTTGCCCGGAGCCCTGCAAGAAGACCTTCATACTCTGCCGTGTTGTTGGTCGCAACAAAGTGTAGTTGGATGACATACTTAAGCTGTTCGCCCTGAGACGTAACTAAGACCACTCCAGCCCCCGAGTGTTGGAAACTACGGGAGCCATCGAAATACATTGTCCAGTGATCGGGGCATTCCAATTCCTCGGACACCTGCACGGGTGGCTCAGGGTTGGTCCATTCGATCACAAAGTCGGCCAAAACTTGAGACTTAACAGCCGTACGGGGTGTGAAATGGACATCAAAAGCACCGAGTTCGACCGCCCATTTGGCGATTCGACCAGATTTCTCTGGATTTCGGACAATATCCCCAAAGGAAAGGAGGAGAGTACTGTGATCTTGTGAGCTTAGAAGTAGTGTCATAGCTTACGGGAAGCCATCAGTAGCGCGTAAAGTATCTTCTGGACCTCAGGGTAACACTCCTTAGGACCATGAAGCACCTCGCTCACATAGTAGACGGGTCTGTGTATTCCTTCCCTATCCGCGATCAGGACAGCGTTGACCGCGTGCGGTGTGGCCGCCAGATAAAGAAGCAATGGTTCTCCTTTGTCGGGAGACACCAACACTGGCGGACTGGATAGATATGTCTTTACCTCCTGAAACGCTTTCTCGGCCTCATCGGACCATGTGAAATTGTGATGCTTCCGCAAGGCTTTGAAGAAAGGTAACCCCCTTTCACCTAGTCGCGATATGAAACGACTTAAGGCCGCCATGCGACCAGCCAGGCGTTGAACATCTTTCATGGTCGAGGGCGACCTCATTTGTTCGATGGCCCTGATTTTCTCAGGATTAACTTCAATGCCTCTGGAACAAACAAGGAAACCAAGAAGTTTTCCTAAGAAACCCCGAAAGAACATTTCTCCGGGTTTAATTTTATTCCAAAGAGATTCAAATTACAGAAGGTTTCAGCGAGATCGTCCAAATGAGACGATCTCTTGGTACTTTTTACAACCAAGTCGTCTACATATGCTTCGAGATTACGCCCTATCTGGGAAAGAAAGGTCTTTTGCATCAAGCGCTGGTACGTGGAACCTGCGTTCTTGAGACCGAACGGCATTCTGACGTAGCAGTAGGTGCCGAACGGGGTGACGAAGGCAGTTTTCTCTTCATCTTCTTCTGCCATGCTAATTTGATGATATCCTGAGTAAGTGTCCAAGAAGCTCATCAGTTTACAACCCGCGGTTGAGTCGACTAGCTGGTCGATGCGGGGAAAGGGAAAGTCGTCCTTCGGATAAACACTGTTAAGGCTAGTGTAGTCGACGCACATGCGCCACTTGCCATTTGACTTGCGGACCATGACCGGATTAGCGAGCCATTCCGGGTGATCGACCTCACGAATAAACCCAGCCTTTAGGAGTTTGTCCAAATCCTCTCGGATGGCTTCCTGTCGGTCAACAACAAAACGCCTGAGTTTTTGCTTTATTGGTCGTTGTCCAGGTCGAATTGCTAACCTGTGCTCGATTACTTCCCTTGGGACACCGGGCATGTCGGACGGTTTCCACGCAAACACATTTGCGTTAGCCCGGAGGAAAGTAATGAGGTCGAGTTCCTATTTGTCATCCAGGACTGATCCGACCCGAATTGTCTTGGATGGATCATCTGGGTACAATGGAACTAGTTTGAGTTTCTCATCTGGTCGAGGAGTAGCCTTGATCACGTCGGTGGCGACAGTGACAACCTGAACGTCCTGGAGGGGAAGTTGGTCGACCATCTCCAGAGATAGCCGGTCGCATGTGAGTGCCACGTTGCGACTGCCTCGGACCAAGATGACACCTTTGGGGCTAGGCAATTTGCGCACTGATAAGCATAGTGCGTTGCTGTTGGGGGAAATCTCCACGCGGTCAAGTCCAGGTAAGTTCATGATTGCCCGGGGACAGTGGCCTCCAGTGCCTGCCCCGGGCGCCGCCTTTTAGGCTCCCGGGACAGTGGCCTCCGGTGCCTGCCCCGGGCGCCGCCATTTGGTCCCCCGGACCGTGCCCCCCGGGCATGTCCCGGGCGCCGCCATTTGGTCCCCAGGACCGTGCCCCCCGGGCATGTCCCGGGCGCCGCCATTGGCCCGGGGACAGTGGCCTCCGGTGCCTGCCCCGGGCGCCGCCATTTGGCCCCCGGGACCGTGCCCCCCGGGCATGTCCCGGGCGCCGCCATTGGCCCCGGGACAGTGGCCTCCGGTGCCTGTCCCGGGCGCCGCCATTTGCCCGGGGACAGTGGCCTCCGGTGCCTGCCCCGGGCGCCGCCATTTGGCCTCCGGTGCCTGTCCCGGGCGCCGCCATTTGCCCGGGGACAGTGGCCTCCGGTGCCTGCCCCGGGCGCCGCCATTTGGCCCCCGGGACCGTGCCCCCCGGGCATGTCCCGGGCGCCGCCATTGGCCCCGGGACAGTGGCCTCCGGTGCCTGCCCCGGGCGCCGCCATTTGGCCCCCGGGACCGTGCCCCCCGGGCATGTCCCGGGCGCCGCCATTGGCCCGGGGACAGTGGCCTCCGGTGCCTGCCCCGGGCGCCGCCATTTGGCCCCCGGGACCGTGCCCCCCGGGCATGTCCCGGGCGCCGCCATTGGCCCCGGGACAGTGGCCTCCGGTGCCTGCCCCGGGCGCCGCCATTTGGCCCCCGGGACCGTGCCCCCCGGGCATATCCCGGGCGCCGCCATTGGCCCGGGGACAGTGGCCTCCGGTGCCTGCCCCGGGCGCCGCCTTTTAGGTTCCCGGGACCCTGCTCTCCGGAAGGGGTCCCGGACGTCATCGCCCTCCTAAAAGGTAAAACCCCTGTTTGTTTATCACGTGCAGGTCACGCGAGGGACGCCTCGGGAATCAGCGACCACCTGTCAAGCATCCAAGACGTTTGACCGGGAGAAGGACGGTCCTACCCTTCAATCCGACGGTGGCTTCCGGGGTAGTTTAGGCTTTTTGCTTCTTTTTGGGGCTATAAATAGCCCTTGTACCCCTCTGTTGTAAAGGATGATCTCATTATTATTTGGAATAGCTAATCTCATAGACGTGCTCCGGAAGCCTCTCCCCTGGAGAGAGCCTCCCCAGCCGACTCTGGTCGGGAGTGCGTCGACAGGACTAGGGCCCCCACTGGGACCCGAACCTGTATAAATCCTCGTGTCTTTTCTTGTGTTTGTCCGGCGGGGGAGGACCGGTCACCCGGTCAACCCGCGCTGCGTAATCTCCGCTAGGATCGTCTTCAAAACCTGCCGGGGTATTCTTAATACCACGACAGTTGCCATCATGAACTTAGCAAGAGTTGGCCTGCCAAAGATTGCATTATAAGCCGAATCACAATCAATTACGTCAAAAGTAATCAATTCTGTTCGGAAGTTATCCGGTTCTCCCAGTGTGACCGGGAGGACCACTTGTCCCAACGGCATCATGGAGGGGCCTGGGATTATCCCATAAAATGGATGGATTATGGGCTTAATCTTCGAACGAGGAATTTGCATCTCATCGAGTGCCTTGACCAATAAAATGTCAAGGGAGCTCCCTCCGTCGATCAGGACCCTTTCGACTCTCGCATTACTGATGATCGGGGTAATGACCAGAGGGAGCCTCAATGGTCGAGTAAGCCCCACAGGACAATCAGTGTGATCAAACGTCAAAGGCGTATCCGACCAACGGGGGTACTAAGGTTCACCAAGGGATGTCTCTGTTTGGTTAACCTCTCGGTAAAAGGCTTTAAACTGCCTTTTGGAAACAAAAGAGGAGGAACCCCCGAAAATAACATTAACGTGATTATGAGGTACCTGGTAGGACATCTCTTCGTCTCCATCGACGTCTCTAAGTCCGCATGCTTGTTCTTTAGCCGGTAAGGTCGGCATTGGTCCAACTCCCTGGTAGAAGTCATCCAATTGCTTCAACCAACTCCTACAGTTCTTGAGGTCGTGGCCTGCGGAGTTGTGGAGTGGACACCACTTCTTGCCTTCCTGTGGATTAGTCAACTTTTCTGGCTGGTCGGCACTACGACCACCAGGAGCAGTTTTATTCTTAAATGAAGGCTTGTTACCTTTGGTTGAAGGCGGCTTCTCTGCGACTGCGACCTCGCGGTACTGTCCAGAGCGGTTCCTCTTCGACTTTTTCGTCTTCCCACCCGACGAAGATTCCGGCTTCTTGCTTAAATCTTCTTTCCTGGCGTCTTTGAAACCTGGTTGAGGTGGTAGGTCACCCTTATCGACCATCTGGTTCCATTCAACCACTTCGGCTGCGTCAGAGTATCGATCGGCTATGTCGAAAAGATCGGCCACTGATCGAGGAGGGTGGATGAGCAAGTCTTCGGTGAATCTCCGGTATCGAACGGCATGTTTAAATGCCCTGATAACGGAGCCGTCAGATATGTTCGGGATGGTATTCCTCACCCCGACAAATCTCTTGACAAACTGACGAAGGGTTTCGGTCGAAGTTTGTCGTAGTCGATGAAGATCGTCCTCTTTACCCGGCTTTTGATAACAATTTTGGAAATTGCTGAGGATGGCGTCGCACAGCATTTCCCAATTGTAGATGGAACCCTCGGGCTCATTAAACAGCCAGGTTCTAGCCAGTCCTTCGAGAACTGTAGGCAGATAGTTGGCCATGACCCGGTCATCGCCTCCTGCCGCTTGGATGGCAGTGATATAGATTTAAAAGAACTCGGATGGGTTCTGAGTTTCGTCGAACCTTTCAATGGCCCCTGGTCGAAACTTATCAGGCCAAACGACCGCACAAAGGCCGGACGAGAAAGCTTTACAACCGACGTAGGGACCGTGAACTGCCCTGTGACTCTCGACCAGGTCACGGGCGACTTCACGCAACGGTGGAGTTATCCGTGGTCCCAAACGAGAGTGGACAGGGACTCGATCCCTACCATGAGAATCCTGTGTCCGCCTGTACTTGTCCTGGCGGGATGGTACAGGCGGCGGGTAACTTCGTCGACCAGAACCAGAGTCAGAACACTCTCGTTCACGGGAACGTGTTACCGACCGGGAAGAGGCCGTTGGGGTCGCCTCAGATGCGACCTCATCCAGTTTTTAGGCTAGGATCCTGGTGAAGGCCGGTTTCTGGGCATCCGTCACCGTAGGAGGGAAGTTACGCATGACTTCCGCGATAGATCGCAGTCGACCATGGGTACTTCTCCTAGGGGCACCAGGTGTTACCGTTTCTTCGTCCACCAGGAAACGCTCCGGAGACAAAGAAGGGGTCTGGTCGCGTCTGCGACCATTTGATCGTCGAGAAGAACTCGAAGCAGCATCGTAACGAGCCTGCGCATCTTGAAGAGCCTCTAGGGCAATTCTGCGCAGTTCGTTGTTTTGTTGCTCGAGATCTTGATCCTCCTTCTGTTTGCGATCCCGTTCTTCCCTAGTAGCCTGTTGATCAGGAGTTTCCTCCGATAAGACAGCAAACTGTCTAGGGGGAGAGGTCGCCGACGGGGAAAACATCTCAGTTTGTTCTGAGTCGGACTCGAAATCAAAGAGACGGTGGAGGTTATCAGGGTCGAATCTCTCCGGGCTGATTTCCAGGTCGATATCATCCTTCTCCTCAGCGGGGTCATATGACGGACCGGACTCACCCTCTAGTGCATTAAGAACCTCGGTGGGTCCTGACCTTGCGCTAGTTGCTCCCTGGTCGATGGACATGACCTGGAGAGATGATTCAACTTCTGGGAGATTTTCGCCTCCAACCTCCTCCATCGGAACAGGATCGCTTGGAGAAGGCATTGGAATGTGAGCATAATCCTCGAGATCAAAATCGTTCTCGGAATCATATCCTCCAGCCATATTTCAGCGAACCTCCGGATGAAAATTAGGACGCCTTGAGAAAGGCCCCACGGTGGGCGCCAACTGTCGATGATTCGGACTCGGGGTCCTCAGTCGAACTTATGCAAAATTTATAATAGTGAGACCTTTCAGGGTGACCCTCCGGGAAGGTATGTAGAATTATGGAGAACTGGAGCACAGAGAAATTTATACAGGTTCGGGCCATCAATGGTGGGAGTAAAAGCCCTACGTCTTGTTGGGATTGCACTATGTGTAGTAAAGAGTTACAAAGTGATGAGAAAGGACCTTCACAGGCAAAGGTTTTCCCTGTACGAGTGTACAAAATGAAGTCTAAAAGGCTTATGGAAACTATCTAGTCTAAGCCGTAGCCTTGCCTGTTTGAGTTGTGTCTTGATCTCTTGATCGATCTCCCTCCGTTTGATACATCATGCCGCCCTTTTATACTGGTCGAAAGGGCGCCAAGTCACAACTGCATCAAACAGTTGTTTGAATGCGGTTTGGAGAACCGCTCTTAACTCCCACGCAGGTTTAACACGTGTTATTTGTGGATAACTGCACGTATTAACCTCCTGACGGTTGATCCCCACGTGGAAGAATCTTCGGGATACTTGGGATATTCCTGTTATAAGAAAAGAATACTCCCACGTCCCCTGGTCGAAAGTGCTCTGACCGCGCATGTTGGCTGACCGTGCAACACCTTCAGCCTTCTGTCCGCGCACAGCACACGAACTTCTGACCGCGCACTAGCTACGTTCTGATCGCGTAAAGACTGCGATCTGATCGCATATAACCTGCGACCTTGGGCTGGTACTTCTCGAAATGTCTTGAGTTCGCACCGCCAGGCACGTGTCTGGCTCGAATCTATCTTAAACCAGTCGTGCACTTATTTGAACTGGCTCGGGTGTCAATCCTCGTCACTAGTGTGAAAACTAAGGCTAGGTCTCAAACAGATCAAGTTGGTATCAGAGCAACTTTCCTATTCTGTGGATGGTGAAGACTCGCCAGGGTTACAAAACTTCCGGCGAAACTCCAGGCGATCAATTGACGGTTCCTACAGCCGCGTCTCTGACAATGTCTGACGATACCTCCATTCAAACTAACCTAGCCGAACAAGTGGCTAAGCTCTCCACCGACATGGAAACTGTGCTTACTTGGATTAAGCAGCAGGTCATTATTGTACCTCCTGAAGCAAGGAAGGTTATAGGTGTGAAGACTGGTGAAGACTTGCGCAGAGCAGACAAAGATGAAGACGAAGGCGACCATAAGACCGACGACCTCGCCAACACCTCTTTAGCTGTCGGATCTTTCAAGGTCGACGCTAAGATTGAAATACCCATATATGATGAGGTGATCGATGCCGAGAAGCTGGATTCTTGGATCGATCAATTTGAGACCTACCTTGACCTGAAAGGGTTCAGTAGTGCTCAAAAGGTATAGTTCACACCTTTGAAGATGAAGGACCATGCCAAGACTTGGTGGAAGGCCCTTGTCACTAGTGGTGAAGCTGACGACCTTGCGTGGGGTCAATTCAAAAGACTTCTGCGACAAGAATTCTATCCGATGGGTTACCTTGAGGAGAGATGGGAGTGTTAGCACAGATTGTATCAACGACGCGACCAGACCGTCTAAGACTATACGACAGAGTTTCGGCGACAAGAAATGGTCATCGGCATCTTACTATCCGATCCTCAGGTATTTCGGAAGTACACATCTGGACTTCAGAAATCGATCAGTACTGAGCTAAGTTTGTTCGGCGTCCAAGACATCGCAACAGTAGCACAACTGCTATGGCGATCGAGAAGAAGAACAAATCCCGCAACGACAAAAGCACGAAGGAAAATGCGACTTTGACAAAGAAAAAGCCGAGTCTGAAGAACAATGCTTCAAAATCGGGCACGGGTGCCTTTTGTAAACATTGTCAAGCCGCGGGACATACCAAGGACAAATGCTACAAGCTTCATCCTGAACTTCGACCAAAGAAAACGGATCAGGGAAAAGAACAGCCACGGCTACTGCGACTTCATCCGACGAAGAAGTTGTCCGATTGAATTCGGTTAATGAGGCGTATATGACCTTGTCTCTGATGGCAATGCCGAAGGAGAAGGGTTCGGATCCACCGAACGACCATCATCTAACGGAGGACTTGTTCACCATCAACATCCAGGTGAAGCACGAAGTGGTCGCAGCGATATTCGATCCCGAAAGTCAAAAGAATCTGGTCTCCGCTAGACTGGTTCGGCGACTTGGTTTGAAGATAACCACACACCCGCGACCATATCCGCTAGGTTGGTTTACATCTAACGTGAACCAACAGATTACGAGTCAGTGTGTGTTGAAGTTTGCAATATCTGCTCGTTACATCGACGAGGTTCAATGCGATGTCATCCCCATCGATATTTGACAAGTGATTTTTGAAAGTCCGTTCTTGTACGATCGTGATGCGCATTACCACCGAAGAGCTCAATAATACGACCTCACAAAGAATGGGACGAAATTCATCATCAACAAAAATGACCACGTCGACACCAAGAACTTGTTGATAGCAAATCAGGCGAAACGGATTGTCAATGCATGTTCAAAGTGTGTGCTGAGCGTGATGCGTCCAATTAGCCAAGAGGATTGTGCTGCATCGAGTATGGAAAGTGGTGGTTGTTTAGCAAGCTTGCCAGAAGAAAACAACACGCTATTCGCAGAGGTACATAGTCGATCACCACAACGACTACTTGAAGACGACATGCAACTTGTCTCTACGGCGCCACTATTCAAATTTCGCAATTCTAGCTTTGAGATCGGTGATGGTATCAACCTCGACAAGGGGAAGACTATCCGCGAGTAGCCAAGGCCACAATCCATGACGGAGGTGCCAAGCTCCATGAGCGCCTATCCATACATTCGATCTGACGAATATAGCATTGCTCATCGTGTGTTCGTTCCAAAACTCTCAGTCGTTCTCTACATCTTCAAGTTGGTCACCAACGGGAGTTGGCTCCTTCTCAACAGGGGAGTCATGATCCGGGAAAATCTCAGGTCGAATTCGCAATGGATTCACGACCACGAAAAGATTTGCGACTTTGGAAAGGTTTGCGACCTTGGGAAGGATTCAAACTCTTCGAACCTTCAATGCTGGATGATGAGCCAGATACTATAGTACTATCTGTTGAAGACTTGGTCTATCAACAAGACGAACCTCTATGCGAAGATGTGATTCTGGAGAAGAAGGTGGCTACCACCCACAGTGACACAAAGGAGACTTTTCGAATCGGTCGGAAAGGTCAACGAGTACGTGCGACAAAGTGGTACACCAGAGAAGATGGACAAGCCCAATTTCCACATCTCTAGTTTGATCGAGAAGTCGCAACAGGGGTTGGCTCCTTCTCAACAAGGGAGTCATGATCCGGGAAGATCTTTAGGTCGAGTCGCATACAGCTTCGCGACCTTAACCGTGTTCAGAGAGGTTTCGCGGTCGTTCCCTGTTCGGACTTGTAATCCGATCCAAATATAGATTACTAAGTCTATCCGTTTAGGATTAGTTAGTTATACGAGTCTAATACGTTTAAGTTACTAAGTCTGATACGTATTCATACGATTGGACTATAAATACCTTGTAATAGGTCTAGTTTAGATCATCGAAAAGTCATAGAACTTATTTGAGTTTTAAACACTTATAGTTCTTTCGACGTAGGCAAGTGTGTCTAACGTTCGACGTGTAAAATCCTCTTTGAAATAAAAAGTTGTGCAATTATTTTGGATTTCGGTATTTCTGAATAAGATCCCGTTATTCCGCATATTAGAATCTGGGCGAGTCTAGTGCGAAAACCAGTACTAGATCTCAAACAGATCAACATGATTTGTTCAACTTACTGTGGAAGTTCACAAATCACAAGTATCTTGATATGCATATAACTTGTGCTTTTTGGCGGGACAATTGTTGCTGCCATTGACTTGTTGGTTGATCGTGGAGTTACCAGCAAGCAGATTAAAGTAGTGAGTGCACAAGAAATTCCATTCAGAAGTTGGCTTGTTTGTTGTATTAGGCTAATAGCTATTCACACGTGACATACTTCTTTTTCAGATTTCTGCTGTTTCAGCACCTCCTGCTCTCCAAAAGCTCAGCAACAAGTTCCCTGGGTAATAATAGATAGGGCATATGTTCAGACAGCTCTTGTTTAGTTAATGGTCCAACTCATTTTTGGTTTTCATTCCAGGCTTCATGTGTACATAGGAACAATAGATCCTGAAGTAAATTAGAAAGGGTATTGACCTAAACTTCTAGAGTTTTAGTGTTTCTCTTATTGCAAGATGCATGTGTTATGTGTTCATGCTTATATAATTACACCAAGTTTGCACATCCGAAACCGTGCATGTATGCCTACGTGGTTGCTTTGGTGATGGATTGATGGCCTTTACTGTGATTCGGGTTCATAGTTCCAGGTTTTCCACGTGATAGGACTCTGCACTATTTGGCATTGCTGTTCTATTATCTAGAAGCATATGCTTAAGTGTGTTCTTTTTTTTTTTTTAACTAATAGGCGATTTTGTTTCGAATGATACCTTGGTAAGCCGTCCGTCGTTTGAAAATCTGGCCTACCAATCTGCTACAGAATAATCAAACCAATGCCAACTTGTTTTCGCTTCTCTCTGATTCTGAAGGGTAAAGCTGTATCTTGCTGTAAGTTGGTTGGTAGACCAAGGAGATGACTCTTATCAACTAAAAAATGCCACAGTTCTAAGGCTCTAAGCTAAACACCATACTAAATGAGTCATGATAATTTACTTAAGGACCAATTGAATGAACTGTGCACCGCTTGCTGTATCTCAACTAAATGACCCTACAGAGACGTTCGTTTTAACAAAATTCTGTGGCAAACATCAACATGGTTCAAAGAGTAATGAAAAATGAAGCAGGCTTTTCGCAAACAATACCTGCTCTCGTTATGTTGAGAATAGTTCTTTACACATCCTTTACACGCTTTGTTTGCCAAAGTTCCAAAGTATGGAAGAAGTCCAAACGATAGCACTATGAAGATCTGTAGGGTGTACAACCAGAGATGCCATCTAACGGGTCAAGCCAGATCCACGAGCCACTATTCACAATGCTGCAAGTGTGTATCGACACCTTGGTGCGATCTCCCACAAAAAACAATTGACAAACAATAGCAAAGTTTCAGCACTAGGCACCACTTATCGAAGAACCTGCACAGAAAATCAAGAACTAAACAACCACACTGATGCAGGTCCCTTCCAACTCAGCCCAATGCAGATAGCCATAAGCAGTTATGCAATGACGTACTCATGTTGTGGGACATGTGGCAGTTTCAACTTTCAACCATAGAGGAACCAAGACAACCATGAAGGCACTCACATGGGACAAGTACAGGAGGCCTTAGAGCTCGCTATAATTCCGCCATACTGCTCGGAATTCCTCCCTGAACGTGTTCAGCCGTGCTTTCAGATTAGGTGTTCTGAAGCTGGCATGAAGCAAGGTTACTGCATGAAAGAAACCCAACTGTTATTCATATTGTGGTATATGCACAATTCTAAAATTTTAAAATCTTATGCTAGCCCTACCAAGTAGACCAATAAGTAGTGCCCACAGAACAGTAAGGAGGCTGCAGGAGGTCAACCAGAGCATCCAGCTAACTGCAAACATAAAAGTAGTTATTCTTCTATACCGGCACCCATCATAACTTAAGTTTTTCAAAACTAAGGTCCAGAACAGGTCATGGAGTTACGTGTTCTACACAACCTGCAGAAAATAGCAGGACAATCACCCACCGAGGTCGGCCACAAATATGAATTGATCTTTTTGTACTTGGTCGACCACGAAGGACAGGCCTGAAAATGTCATTGACAATGGCATTAACATCACTTTCTAAGGACCCTTGGCGAAAGAATATTATAGCAACACCAGAAAAAAAGATCCTCACGTTATGGGTGGTCTCATCTTTGCAGCTAAATGTGGTGAAAATTGTCTGACTGTTCTTGTGACTTTCTCATTGAAAGTAACAGCGAAGCTGCAATCTCAAAAATTTAAATCAATTGATTATAATCAAACTGACAGCAAATACCAACATTTATAGCACACAAATACTCAGTATAAAGGGAAACATGAAAAGGTCCGTACTTCTATATGGAACAATATGTATGCACAAACTTTTAATTTGAGCACTGTGGATTATACAATATCGGATGGGCTCGAGATCACTTAATGATTGTCTTATTTATGAATTTCTTAGGTGTAGCAATATGAATCCTTTATCCTTCAACAGAACTATTTTGGGTACTCCTATAAACAACATTTTGGTGCAATTGTTTCACTAAAGAGGTAAATAATGACATATAAAAAAAAATCTCAGTAAGGAAAAGCTCAAATCTAGATAACAGAATAATATGAAGACTCAAGTACGAGAGGTAGTTAATGAGCTAGATTATCAGTGTCAATTTGGCATAACTGATGTTTAAACGGGTAAGAGAATGAAATTAAATGAAGTTTGTCATTGTATCAGAAATTTACGATCCAAATATTAGGAAATTAGTCTCACACACATTGAGCAATAAATTAACAAATCAGCTCAAATAAGTGCAATAATTTCATCAACGCATGCACAGTCTATGAACATCGACATTTGTTGTTCACATCAAAATGCTCCGAGATTGTTTAGTGATGAAAATATATTTCATTGCTTATAACAAGATCCAACTAAATCATCTGTACCATAGGACCAGAGCCTGAGGCAAATTTGAGCATATGACAGCCAAACATGGGAAAACTTTTGAAGTTATGACACTTCATACAACACAAATGTAAGTATCTGACCAATGAACATGGGGATGATCATTATGGATTGTCCGAAGACAAAATATTTCAGTCTCAAGGCCAACCTGGGAAAATTTTCCATGTTACAATATACTTCACTATTGCAGAAATGTAAGCATCTGGCCAATGAGTATGGAAATGATCAATATGGTTTGTCCAAAAATGACTTTAAAAGACCAGCCTTTCACACAGAACTTTTGACTTAACATACAATGTATAAAGAATACATATGTCATTTAAGCTCATCCATTACCATGTAAAGAAGCATCTCAATTAGTAATTATCTGTCATATAAAATCGGAATGCTACATTTGCCAACTTTGTTGTTGATTTTGCAAGTGGACAAGGTTATCACAGTTTTTGTATCTTAACTTTTGTGTAGAGATATAAAATCTAATTATTTTGATAGTTTCTGCACACCCACATTGTTTTTTTTTTTGTCATAAAAGAAAAACATATATATTATATTGTAAACACTTTCAAGAGAGTCACATTGTAAGAAAAAGATGGGAAATGGATGCAAGTTAAACTTACCTATCATTAAGAAATGCAATGCTGAGGCCAGTTGCAAAAGCTGCAAGAATGGCAACTGGTTTCCGAAGAAAACCCATCCCTGCATACACCAAAGGCATCATAAATAAAAACCAAAAGCCAACATAAAAGGAGAAAAAAAATGTTGGCACATTTAGTAGTCTTCTTGCTTACCAAGAATGAACATGATCAAGATGAAGTAATTTGTTCTGTAGCTGCAAAACAGGAAAAGATTGGAAAAATGTTAGTCCATAATAAAATGAAATTACACAAATCCATTCATTTTCTAAGTAGTTCAACAAGTTCAAGTTTCCTTGAACCACAAAGATAGTACTTTGGCATACATTCTAGGTATTCATCCAAGTATCTCTTCACATAATATGCAATTATAAGAAATCAGTCAAATGTCTGCATACATATAAAACATTCTATCACATTTAGCAACAGAGCAAGAAATTAATCAACAAAACAAGCAAAGATGGAAAAAGACCTTGCAATTTTGCATATAAGTAAAATTTATCTGTAGTAAATCAACAAAAGTCAGTCAAACAGAGAGAGAGAGAGAGAGAGAGAGAGAGAGTTAACTTTATTCGTGAGTTCTAGCCTAGATGATCCAAAACAGCATTTTCAACACAAGTAGCAAATATGTATAATTCCTAGCACCTGCTACACCTTCACAAACTCTAACATCAGTGCAGACAAGTCACACACTATTCTCCCTCCAGAGATTCTTCACGCCATTGATCAAAACTAGAACGGACCCAGCATCTTTCCATATCCAAACATAACACAACGAAATTGGCAACTATTTCAAGGCAGGTCACACCGAACTATTCACTTTCCACAATACCTTCAATTCCATCCGAAATGATGCACACTATGTTGCACCAATACACCAAGTATATGCCGCACCAGTATCTGGATACATATATAGATATGGCACCGATACATATCGGACATATCAAGCGTTTTCTAAAATAAAAAAGATGAAAAAAATCCCGGATAGTGCAGGGTACAATTTGGAATTTTGGATATGAGTCTAAAGCGCGACGAAGCCACCCCCTTACATCGATCTAGGGGTGTGCATTCCAAACCGAAAGAACTGCGCCGAACTGAACCGAACCGAAATAACCGAACTGAACTGAAACAAAACAGATCTCCAACTCTCTCCTCCCTCTCTATCTCATGGGCTAATGGCAGATCCCACAATCACGACGTGAAGGGAGTCTAATGCCGGCGACCAACCTCCTCTTCGGCGACGGTGGCCAGCCTCATCTCCAGCTTATGTACTCCCTCCTTTGTTCTCCTGTTCTGCAACTCTCCCCCCCTATCAAAGTTGCTGCTTCTTGCTATTTGTTTGTTGTTCTGTTAGAGTCTAAATGCAAGTCTTGTTGTTCTGAAGTTATAAATTGGAGCTTTTGTTAAACTCATAGATTTATCTCTTTTGTTGGACTTTGTTAGGTTTATGTCTAAGTTTTTATTTTTATTTTTTTATGTTTTTATATATATAGCCGTATTGCCTTATTGCTAGTTTTGGAATATTGTCGTATCGCCGTATCCGTATCATATCGTATCCATGCCCCATATCCATATCGGTGCAACCTTGGATGCACGGTTGCACACCATCACTAATTACTCCAGAAGTGAGTTACAGATCAGCAAGCAGCAATTGTATGATAGTAGGAGACAACCCAGTCTTGTGCCAGTATTACTGTGATTGTAATCTAACGTACTTATGTTGGCAACAACATGAACATTGAAACAAAAACTCTGCTCTCTTCACAGATAATATCATCATGTAGGCCAGTCAAAAAAAGTTATAACAAAAATCGGGCACATCCACATATGCTTATTCTTGCGATTTCTTCAGCTCCCACCAAACTTACTGGAATTTTCAGCAATAGTACCAGCGTGCCACACTGAGCGCAGATCACACTATAGCAGACTATAATCACTTTTGCACAGATTCCTCCAGCTCCAACCTAATAACCCAAATTCAGATCGACGTCTCACACATCAATCGTGGTTCAAATGCTTCCACACCAGCTCCAGCTTAATTTACTCGAAATACAACAGATTAACCAATATACGCGTGGATCCTTATAGTTGTGAGAAGAGAGGCATGGAAATGGGAAGAGAGATGGGTGGGATGGATCGTACTAGTAGAGGTTGCACTTGAGGCGGCTGGTCCACTTGGAGTAGGATCGGGGGAAGGTGAAGCGGGAGAAGAACTCGGGGACGGGCCGCGGCGGCGTCGACCAGTCCACTTCCCGCAGCGCGTCCACCAGATCTTCCGCTGTCACCGCGCTCCAATCCATCGCCGCCGACGAGCTCGGCGGCCGACCCCAAACCCTTGCGAGGAGACGACGAAAGCTTCTAGATGGTTCGACGAGACGGGTGGTTCGCGCAGTGCAGTGGCCGTTTCTCGTCTAAAGCCACTGCATTTCTCATGACTTATGGAACTTTTTTTTTTAAAATAATACATAAAAAAATTGCAGAAATAACCTACTAACTATAATTTTTTCTAAAACTAACTTTCCGTCGCAAAGATGATTTGCAACTGAACTTTTTTTTATTTCAGTCCACATGAAGAATGACCATAGAAAGATTTCTTGAATTCAGTCACCAATATAAATGGCGATTAGGGTATTGAGATGTGTCCAATTTTTTTAAAGCCTTTTTGTTATTATTTTACTTTTTTTTCTTTTTTAAGTAATTTATATAGAGTTTTCACGACAATCTAGCTATATCATTTTCAAGTGTTCAATATTTTTTTAGGTTTTTGACATACATTATATTCTAGGGTTTTGACATATATCGTATTTTAGGATTTCGACATGCATCGCATTTTGTATTTTGGGTTTTACCGTTTTTATTTTTTAGGTTTTCGACATATATTTATTCTTTTTCTTGTTAGGGTTTCGCCATGCGTCAACTTTTTTTAGTGTTTGGCGGGGCGTATCATTTCATTTGAAGAGTTAGGTTTCAAACGCAAAAAAGATCGATAGACAAACAGTCTTAAAAACTAGGTCAAGAATAAACAACTTGTTGTTAATATTTGAGAAGAAAAAAAAAATTTACACGTGTTGATGCGACGCATGAACAATTGGAGTCAGTTCTATAACAACAAAAGGTGATCAATTGTCGCTGTATTACTTGATCTGAGTAGAGATTGTATTCGCGTAGGAGAGTATTTATAGTGTTCTTCTTTGTTTCATTCTACTCGAAGTCTAGTTATAACATATAATTGCATTTCTCCATTTCATCTTTTCGGCCGCCATATACATACATCCTGTCAGCATTGTTGTAGGTCTAAGAAGTATTCACTTTAATATCACCTCGACATTTATACATAAATTTATCTCCTTCAATCGAATCATTGGGCCAATCGAAGTCTTCCGAAGGACATGTTGTTGGGAATATGTATCTATAACAAGAACAATAGTGAGGGTATCTGCAACAGCATATGTGCTAAAGATCATGTATGTTGATCAACATGTTTTCTATGCAATCGACCTTTTGATATAATGGCCTCTTTATGGAAAGAAAATAGATTATTATACGTTTTGCCTTTCAATTCCACACGAGGTCAAGCCAATGGAAATAGGTGCACTTTTGAGAATCTTCCCTAGAACACTCTAGAAATCTTCTCCCATAGTTGTGCTTACAAAAAGATTAGTAATCTTTGACAACAAATCACAGTTGCAACGACATGACCCTGAGATTTGGCTTTCGTCCTAGAAATGAACAAGAATATGTAATGTCGTAAGCCTATAAAGAGCCACTTACTTGAGGCAAATCGGTTTATTATTGACCTTCCTCTGTCTTCTTCTCCACCCACAATTATTCTCATTCACCACGTTGATAGGGTAGTAGTAAAGAGTGAGTTCAATTTTGATGGTTGTATAGTAGATTTTATAGAATGCTAAACGTGTATAATTGTAATGTTGATTTGAAAATTTCAAAAAAATGTTGCTTGGATGTATTCGTATAAAGTTGTAATGTTATACCAAAAAATTGATGCGATGTTACATTGAAAGGCTATTGTTGATTCAATGTATTACTAAAAATATTATGCAACACTATGTTGGGAAGATTGAGTTATTATATCATTGGAAGGTTGCAGTGTTCATTTTTTTATCGCGATGTTCAATTTTGCTCAACTAGCAGTGGAAGGGAAAAATTTATACAACCAAAAATATAATGTATATAGAAGTTCATACAAGTATACAATCAAATGGTGCCCTCTTTTGACGGCAGGATGATGTGGTGGATGCTGACGAGGGCTGGAGGGTGACCATTGAGTAGGCGAGGCAGTAAGGTGACCGCTAGGAGCATGTGTCAGTAGGGCCTATCTTTTGCGTCTATCACATGCCGGAGGTGGAGGTGATGGAGTTGAGTGCGTCAACTACGTAGAAGGAAGTACATCCACCAGCTAGTTCGGATCAAGGTCACTCTGTGCGCTTTCTCCAAAGATGTCATTATACTAACTCTCGAAATCAATGTAGTCTCCTAGGAAGTGAGCTGGATCGAAGCTAGAGGAATGCTATGGTATCTACGGCAGCTAGGGGTGGAAACGGAGCCTGGTCGAGTCGGGTTCAACCCGGCTCCGGCTCCGGACGGATGCGGATGCGGGTAGGAAAAATCGGACCCGGTCCGGGTTCGAATGCGGATGCAGATGTTTTTTTGAAACTTCTGGATTCGGGTGCGGGTTCGGGTTTGACTGAATTATCCCGGATACGGATGCGGATACGGGTTGTACCCGGATCCATATATATATATATATATATATATATATATATATATATATATATATATATATATATATATATATATATATATATATATATATCACTAGTATAATGTTGCTTCAGTGCTTCACAGCCAAATCCAAATCCGCCACACGCCCGCACGCCTTCACCGGTTCACCCGCACCCGGTACCCTAGATCTAGCTCCTCCCTCCGCACATAGCTGCGCCTCCTCCGCCGCCTCCAATCGACAGCACGAGGCTCCGGCGCTCCGCCCTCCGCAGCCCCCGCACACGGCTGCACCGCCTCCAATCGACGGCACAAGGCTCCAGCGCTCTGCCCTCCGCCGCCCCCGCACGCAGCTCTGCCTCCTCCGCCGCCTCCAATCGACGGCACGAGGCTCCGGCGCTCCGCCCTCCACCGCCCCCACACGCGGCTCCGCCGCCTCCAATCGATGGCACAAGGCTCATTCACCGGGTGGCCGCTGATCCTCCCCCGGTAACTTCCATAGTTTCATTCCATCTGTCGCCATCAGATTTTTAGCATTTTCTTTTGTTGTTCCCATCGAATCATATTGATTTTTGTGCTGTTCTTTGATTTTTTACTGTTCTAGCTTGCAGTTGAAATTACTTACATCTCTCAGTCTCTCCACATTTAAGAATTTGATCCAAGTCACTTATTCGGTGCCCATCCAGAGAGACCGAAGACAAATCATACAAATTATGATATAAAACTCTAGAAAGAAGAAACTGCAGGACCAGCACCCGGTTTCTAAAAGGTAAATGGATAGATACTTAGATAGATACACGAGTATTTCAGGCAAGCAGATGGGCAAAAGGGAGCAAAAAAGCACTAGAGTACTCACAAGGCGCAGCCTAAAAAGATGTATAATTCATTAATTTGCTTCCATATAAACACATGCAATCTCCAGAGGATTATAACCTGTTCTTTCACAAAGATATATCATGATTTCAAGTTTTCAACTCTCAAATATTGTTTGTTACAATTGATAGTACATGTGACTTTAGACTTACCAGGGATTTATACCAATAATTTGTAGATGTTGGAATTTGGGCCTTGTATCATAATCATATTAATTTTACAAATATCTGTGTTCGTATCCGCTCTGAATCCGTTTAATATCCGTATCCGTTTCTTTCATATCCGTATCCGCATCCGCATCCGTATCCGAAAGAAAGATGCGGATGCGGATATGGGTTTATGTACTATCCGACCCGAACCCGACCCGTTTCCACCCCTAACGGCAGCCCAATGCTGACGCAGGTGAGATCCTACAAAGTGAATGCTGGACGAGACGCATGGGCTACCGCAAATAAGTCCTCTTGTGACTACCCCTAATCTGCAGCCATAATCTCAGCGACAAAGCGATTGTAGCGCTACCGTGCCTCCAAAATGTCCTCGTGAGAGGAGCTCGACCCCTGTAGCTTCTAGGCCCCTATAGAGTGTTTTAATAATTAATGACAACTACAAATGGTATACTAATGTTACCTGTCTAGTTGTGTCAAAGAAGGTACCTAAAAGACAGGTCAATGAAAGGCAAAGAAAGAGCATCATGATGAAGAAAGGGCATTGATCAAAATGGCAAAGGTACGAAATAGGATCTTTTCCATTTCTACCGGTCTAAGGTGATTAGAGAAGAATTTTGACCGGTTTTTAGGATAGTTGCCGTACTATTAAGAGGAGCATGTGGTGTATCACAAAATACTTTATTTATGTGCCACAAATAATAAAATCCACTTGCATTGCATGCTAGAAGGTCACATCCTTTGAGAATGCTTTTTTCAGCTCATGTGTCTCAGTCGGTCTGACCGTGTGTTAGACCGGTCTGACCGAATTATCGGACTAACCGTTTAAGATCTCGGACTGACCGATGTTGTGTCTATGCTTAGTGTATTCCTTTTTTAAGGTCGGTCTGTCCGTAGTTAAATTCTCGGTTAGACTCCTGGAACCTCTTGTTTTATCCTTCTGGCATCTTGAGCTATTACGGTCTGACCTTTAGTTATACCGGTCTGACCGTGAAATCGGTCTGACCGTGTTTTTGTACTGCGGTCTGACCGTTTGGCCGGTCTGTCCGTATATATCGGCCTGACCGTATAAGGTGTCCAGAAACTATGTCGTCTCTGGACAGTTTCACGGTCTGACCGAAATAGGATCCGGTCTGACCGTATGTGTGCCTGACAAGGGCAGTTGAGCATTTATTGCGCCTGTTTAATGCCGTTGTAATTACGGCGGTCTGACCGAGTTTGTGCCTGCGGTCTGACCGCCAGGTGATCTTTTTCTCCCAACGGCCTGTAACGGCTATATTAATTGTGGGGGGTATATATACTCCCTTGCCCGGCCCTGTTCACAACTTTTGGCATAATCTTGAGCATTGTCATCATCCTTGAGAGCCTAAGCTTGTTTCATACACTCTAGGTTTCAAATTCTCAAATTTGTGAGAGTGTGCATTTGAGATCTTCTAGTGCATTGCATTTAGATCATTGAATCAATCGTATGGCACTAGGAGAAAGCAAAGTGATCATCACCGGCTTGTTACTCTTGGAGTTTGCCGGCTCCTAGACGGCTAGGAGAAAGGTTTTGAAGAGCTCTTCAAGGAAGATTGTGAAGAAGCTTCAAAACGTCTTGTGAAAGGTTGAGCACGCCTTGCCGGAGCGGTAAAGTGCATCCTTAGTGAAATCGAGGTTTGGATAACTCATCACACTGGTCCGGCTCAAGATCTAGGTCACTTCTCGAGAGAAGGTTGACTAGATAGAGGAGCGGTTAGAGATTTGAGTTTGCCTCAACGTGGATTAGGGGTGATCGGCAAATCACCGAGACCACGGGATATATCCTTGTGTTGAGATTGCTCATTGTTCATATTGTGTTATTATTGCTCTCATTTACTACAAATTGTTTGATTTATTGTAATTTGGTAAAATCGCCTATTCACCCCCCCTCTAGTCGATATCCTAGATCCTTTTCAACCCCTCATCTGATGTCGCAGCTAAGTACCTAATGAACCTGAAATATCTATGGGATCCACCACGTCCTTGGCTCCACCTACGCATCACATCTCCTCTATATGGTGCTTCAACATCTTGTATATCTTGTTGAGTACAGTGGTGAGCTCATGCGTAGCCACGTGTAATCCTCGCTAGAAATGCCTAAGGACTGCTTGAGCCGAACGATAGTTGTCTCAAAAGTCGTCAGCCTACAACTAATGCAAACCAAGATTAGTTGAACGTCACTGTGTCAAATAACTTAACTTTAAAACACTTCACCGCACAATGTAGCCTAGCAATCGGGTCAAAATCAAATGTATGATCCATAGTAGCAGGTCACTCCTCTATGGAAGTGGTACACACCAGTCTTGTGCTCATCCTCGGTATGTACTACTCCAAATGCTCAATCCATGACAATGAATCGAATGGACGGGTCTCTAGTACGACCTCCTGCTTTGCGTTGTTCATCCATCTGTCTCTTCATGCCCACTAGTGACTGAAACATCCATCTCCAACGTTATCCTTCTTCATTTGCTTTTTACAAATAATTCAGCATAATTAGTAAAAAAGTGAAAAAGTAATAATTCAATACACTAATTTAAGATAAGACAACATACTCATGCACATTTCGAGCAAGGGGTGGCACTGGTAGAGGAGGCACGTCTTGGTGGAGACCGAACTGGTGCATTACTCGCCACGACGTGTATGGCTCCACCATGAAAGAAAAAAACTAGTCAACAACAAGTAAGCCAAAAGCCGTCTTCCCTAGTGCAAAGTGCGGAAAGACCGAAAAGAGCAACTTGATGTATATAATCCGAGCTCCACCCGATATGACACTGGTGTCGTAGAGATTATTGAATTGGGTAGTGACGTCCGGATAACATCTAGTCACCTGATGATGCACCCACTCATGTGACTGTCGAGTCCACCGCAGGCCCATAGTCAACATGTCAGTGTCGTCCTTGAAGTCATCGGGAGGAGGATATGGAGTAATGGTTAGCCGGGTCGACCGATGTTGAATCGTTCATATGACCAGAGCTGTAGAAGCAGTGGACAGCTTGTGAAGCCTGAGTTGCAGGATCAGTGTCAACATGACTTATCGAGATCCCAATATGTAGCGCATAGAGCAGGCGAACCCTAGCTAATCGCAGGCACCTATGGAAGATCTGCCACCTCTACAATCCTCTGTGCTAGCGGGATGAAGCTATGGTCTATAGTGTCATTGTGCGCGGACGTGAATAGACCCACCCAAATAAGAAGAGCAAATATGCCTCCAGGTGCCTCCTCATAATCCAGTCAAGTCCCTTATCCAGACATTTCTTGAACTAACGAAGCCAAGTAAGGGGCACTCTGACTAGATGGTCAAACTCCATGTATGGTGCACCATCAAGTCCATGCGATACCACAAAAACACCATGAAATTGTTGTAAGAATGTCTGACGCCATACTACGCACTGCATGGTAGGTGGGACATATACTTCACCAACAATCGGTAATCCCAGAAGCATGCAGACATCCTGCATTGCGATGTCCATTTCACCGAACAGGAGGTGGAAGGTCTGCGTCACCTACCTCCATCTATCAACTAACACAATGATTAAAGAACAATAAAAAACGAATCATCGATCTTTGGTGTCCACCATCCTCACGAGGGGAAACAATCCCATACATCTAAGAATAGGAACGAATCGGTGATGCATCCACCAGTACCTATGAGGGCCACACAGGCGAAGCACATCTAGTGGCTTTCCTCTGGCAAGCCTACGTGACCGATGCTGCTGATCGATGTCACAATCAAGTAGCTTCGGTAGCTCGTCATCGCCAGCCATGTTTGCATGCAAGAAAGTGCTAGGATGTGACATAAAATATAAATTTAGAACATCACATAAATCACAGTATTAATTCATAACACAAAATTTGATACACAAATTGTCACCTAATTCAGATACATAAATTGTTAGATAATTCAGACGCAACAAAGAAAATAGTACTAATACAAATACATTAATTGTCACATAATTCAGACACAACACAGAAAATAAGACAAAGTTATTACAAAACGTAAATAATACTACAGAGTTATACATTACTACTAGAGTCATTGGGGTTTTGCCTTCTTGTAGTCCCGGTTGCCAACACATAGTGCATTTTCTTAGTCCACCACGCTCTTGTTCATCCATATCGTTTTGATCTGGTGAGAGTTGTGTTGTTTTGGTTATGTACACTCCAATTGCTTGTTTGGGATCCAAGTAGTCTCTCTTTCTTTCATCTCTTTATAGTCGCCGAATGTTTCGAAAGTGCTGAAGCTGTTCTCCCCACCTTGCCATGTATTCACCAAATTCTGCAAACTAAAATAAGGGGAAGGGTATTCACCTAGGTCTTTGAAACATTAGACACACGCTTCAATAGCATGCGAGCAAGATTTGTGAAGAAGTTGTGGTTTCTTGCATGTGCAACAAGCTACCCCATCTGTTAGAGTGTATTGATGCATCCTCTGCGACCTTATATATGCACTGACATGTTTCTGTCGCAAGCGGACCTCATACTTCTTCTCCAAAATACTCATCACTGTCACAATATACAATTGAGCCTTTGTGATTTTCTCATTCATATATATCTTTAAATGACCTCAGAATATCGTACATTTGAGTTCATGACTGACTGCATTGTGGGAGGGAATCTATAGTTGAAATAACAAGCTATGCAGCAGAAAGTCATCTCCATTATCGCGACTATTAGAAGGGACTTCACCTCTTTCAACGCTGTTGTATACCTCTGCAATATTTGTTATCATTATGTCGTATCTTCTTCCTTTGACATCTTCAATTAGCACCCATTTTTCAATCAGAAGGTCGGCGATCCAATTAGAGAACTTCTTTATCCTACGTCTCTGTTGCATTGATCCGGGAGGATCTCCAAGTCCTGATCGCATACGGCTTCGCGACCAAGTCCTGATCGCATACGGCTTCGCGACCTTAACCGTGTTCGGAAAGGATTCGCGACCTGGAAAGGATTCGCGACCTGGATGAGTCCGCGACCATGGATTGGTTCGCGACCAGGAAAAGGAATTCGTTCCCTGTTCGGAATTGTAATCCGATCCGAATGTGTATAACTAAGCTTATCTGTTTAGGATTAGTTATATTAGTCTAATACGTTTAGGTCTCTAAGTCTGATACGTACTCATACGATTGGACTATAAATACCTTGTAATAGGTCTAGTTTAGATCATCGAACTCAATCGAAGAGTCATAGAACTTATTTGAGTTTTAGACACTTATAGTTCCTTCGACGTAGACAAGTGTGTCTAACGTTCGACGTATAAAGCCCTCTTTGAAATAAAGAGTTGTGCAATTACTTTGGGTTTCGGTATTTCCGAGTAAGATCCCGTCATTCCGCATATTAGAATCTGGGCGAGCCTAGTGCGAAAACCAAGGCTAGGTCTCAAACGGATCAAGTTGGTATTAGAGCAACTTTCATATCCTGTGGATGGTGAAGACTCGCCAGGGTTACAAAACCTCCGACGAAACTCCAGGCGATCAATTGACGGTTCCTACAGCCGCGTCTCCGACAATATCTGACGATACCTCCGTTCAAGCTAACCTAGCCGAACAAGTGGCTAAGCTCTCCACCGACATGGAAACCGTGCTTGCTTGGATTAAGCAGCAGGCCATGATTGTACCTCCTGAAGTAGGGAAGGTTACGGGTGAGAAGAGTGGTGAAGACTTGCGTAGGGCAGACGAAGATGAAGACGAAGGTGACCACAAAACCGACGACCTCGCCAACACCTCCTTAGCTGTCGGATCTTTTAAAGTCGACGCTAAGATTGATATACCCATATATGATGGGGAGATCGATGCCGAGAAGCTGGATTCTTGGATCGACCAACTTGAGACCTACTTTGACCTGAAAAGGTTTAGTAGCGCTCAAAAGGTCAAATTTGCACCTTTGAAGATGAAGGACCACGCCAAGACATGGTGGAAGGCCCTTGTCGCCAGCGGTGAAGTTGACGACCTTGCGTGGGGTCAATTCAAACGACTTCTGCGATAAGAATTCTATCCGATGGGCTACCTTGAGGAGAGATGGGAGCGTTGGCACCGATTGTACCAACGGCGCGACCAGACCGTCCAAGACTATACGACAGAGTTTCGACGACAAGCAATGGTCATTGGCATCTCACTATCTGACCCTCAAGTATTTCGGAAGTACACATCTGGATTTCAGAAATCGATCAGTACTGAGCTAAGTCTGTTCGGCGTCCAAGATATCACGACCGCGAGCACAACTGCTATGGCGATCGAGAAGAAGAACAAATCCCGCAGCGACAAAAGCACGAAGGAAAGTGCGACCTCGACAAAGAAAAAGCCGAGTCCGAAGAAGAAATCGGGCACGGGTGCTTTCTGCGAACATTGTCAAGTTGCGGGACATACGAAGGACAAATGCTACAAGCTTCATCCTGAGCTTCGACCAAAGAAAAACGGACCAGGGAAAAGAACAACCACGGCTACTGCGACTTCACCCGACGAAGAAGTTGTTCGAGTGAATTCGGTTAATGAGGCGGATACGACCTTGTCTCTGATGGCAATGCCGAAGGAGAAGGGTTCGGATCCACCGAACGACCATCACCCGACGGAGGACTTGTTCACCATCAACATCCAGGTGAAGCACGAAGTGGTCGCAGCGATATTCGATCCAGGAAGTCAAAAGAATTTGGTCTCCGCTGGACTGGTTCGGCGACTTGGTTTGAAGACAACCACACACCCGCGACCATATCCGTTGGGTTGGTTTACATCCGACGTGAACCAACAGATTACGAGTCAGTGTGTGTTGAAGTTTGCGATCTCTGCACGGTATATCGATGAGGTGCAATGCGATGTTGTCCCTATCGATATCTGTCAGGTGATCTTTGGGAGTCCGTATCTGTATGATCGAGACGCTCATTTCCATCGGCGAGCGCAAGAGTACGACCTCACCAAAGACAGGGTTAAGTTCGTAATCAGTAGAGATGTCCACGTCAACACTTCGAACTTGATTACCGCAAATCAAGCCAAACGGATTGTTAATGCATGTCACAAGTATGTGCTTGTCATGATTCGACCCATTGGACAAAGTGAGGGTACTCGACCAGCATTGTCGTTGGCGTGCCAAGAAGATTCTTGTCGTTTGTCGGGACTACTGGAGAAATACAGTGATCTGTTCGAGACTACCCAGGGTTGTCCACCGAAACGTCCAGTCGAGCACGAAATTCAGCTTGTGTCCGATGCGACACTGCCCAATCTAAGTATGTATCGCAACTCAGTATTGGAGAATGAAGAGATCAAAAGACAACTTGGTGAGTTGCTGAACGATGGTGTCATTCAACCAAGTAGTTCACCTTGTGGATCTCCTGTGGTGTTAGTACCAAAGAAAGATGGGACTTGGCGTATGTGCATCGACTATCGAGCCATAAACAAGATCACCATCAAGAACCGGTACCCCCTTCCCCGTATTGACGACCTGTTAGACCAATTGAAGCATGCTATTGTCTTCTCCAAATTGGATCTTAAGTCAGGATATCATCAAGTCAGCATCCGAGAGGAGGATACGTGGAAGACCGCGTTCAAAACACGACAAGGTCTGTTCGAATGGCTGGTCATGCCGTTTGGTCTCTGCAACGCCCCTGCAACTTTCATGCGTCTTATGAATGACGTTTTGAGACCGTTCATCGACGACTTTGTCATCGTTTACCTCGACGACATACTAGTTTATAGTCAATCGTGGGATGAGCACCTCATTCATGTCGAAAAGGTGTTCGATCAGCTTCGGCAACATCGACTTCGCCTCAACCGTAAGAAGTGCGAGTTCGGCCAGCAAACTCTACTTTACCTTGGATTCCTGGTCGGCAACGGTACGTTGCAAATCGACCCAGATAAGGTAAAAGTGATTCGCGAGTGGCCGCGACCACGAACAGTTACGGATGTGCGTAGTTTTGTGGGAGCATGCCAATACCTTCGGAAGTTCATCCGACACTTTTCGATTATGGATTCTCCGTTGCATGCATTAACCAGGATCGATCAGAAGTTCGAGTGGACAGGGAAACATGAGGACACGTTTCTCTTGCTGAAAAGGAAGATCAGCGAGGCGCCTGTGTTAGCTTTGCCGAATCTCCAGAAACCGTTCGAGCTAGAAACCGATGCCTCAGGTTATGCAATGGGCGCAGTGCTCATGCAAGAAGGTCGACCAGTGGCATATCACTCTGAGTTATTCCAGGAAGCTCAGAAGAACTACCCGACTTATGATAAGGAGTTATGCGCACTGCATCAGGCCGTGAAACATTGGCGGTGTTATCTCTTGGGGAAAGAGACGGTTGTCCACACCGACCATCAACCATTGCAATATTTGCAGACTCAGTCCAAGCTACAGCAAGCTCGACACATGAAGTGGATGTCGTATCTGCAGCAGTTCAATCTGGTGATTAAGTACAAAAAGGGCGTACACAACAAATTGGCGGACATGTTGTCGCGACCACCAGTTACGACCCTCTGTTTATCAGCGTTCATGCAGATCGAGCCCTCATGTCATGATGACTATGCCACTATGTACAGTGAAGACCCTGATTTTCAAACAGTACTGACTGAGCTCGAAACAGGGAAACCTACGGAGTTCGTTCGTCGAGAAGGACTCTTGTACAAGGGCAATTTACTTTGTATACCTCGTGGAGCACCTCGAATTCAATGGTTGCGAGAAGCGCATACATCGAAGGTAGCTGGTCACTTTGGGGTTACAAAGACGTTGCAAAATCTTCACCGACATGTGTTTTGGCCGCGTATGCAGCAAGATGTGGCTAGCTTTGTTCGAGGCTGTGGTCTCTGCAGCATCTCGAAACCGGCAAACCGAAAAATAGGTTTGTACACTCCTTTGCCAGTTCCATCGCGACCATGGGAAAGCATATCTATGGATTTCTTGGGAGGATTTCCTAAGACCCGACGTGGCAACGACTATCTATTCGTGGTCGTTGATCGATTCTCCAAAATGATTATTCTTATACCTTGTCGGAAGACTATCACGGGAGAAGAGGCAGCTCGGGTATTCTTTCAACACGTTTGGACACACTTCGGACTGCCGACTTCTATTGTGTCTGATCGCGATACCCGGTTCCTTAGTCACTTTTGGCGATCGCTCTGGACGATGATGGACACCAAGCTGAAGAGGAGTACTGCTTTTCATCCGCAAACTGATGGTCAAACCGAGGTGGTTAATCGCACAGTTGTTCATCTTTTGAGAGGATATAACTCGAAGCACTCGAAGACCTGGGATGGAAGCATACCGTACCTGCAGTTTGCTTTTAATCGAGCAGTGCATGGTTTGACTGGAAAGTCACCGTTTGAGGTTTGTTTAGGATTTCTACCACAGAGTCCATTCGACATGGAGTTTGTGATCCCTACCTCAGCACAGAACAGCAAGGAAGCATCTGATCAGGATCGAGCACAAAAGTTCCTGGAAGGTATTCAACGACTCCATCGTGAGGTTGAACAGAACTTGCTGAAAGCTCAACTCAAGTACAAGGCGCGACATGATCGGCACCGAGTTGATGCGCAATTTCAAGAAGGTGATATGGTATGGTTACATTTGAGTAATGAGAGACTTAAAGGTGAAGGTAAGAAGCTCAAACCCATTCGTTATGGTCCTTTTCGGATTTTGCGGAAAGTGGGTAATAATGCTTGTCAGCTCGAGTTACCTCCATACATGGATATTTACTCGGTTGTTAATGTTGAGCACCTCAAACTGTTTGAGCCTTCAATGCTGGATGATGAGCCAGATACCATAGTACCATCTGTTGAAGATTTGGTCTATCAACGAGACGAACCTCTACGTGAAGATGTGATTCTGGAGAAGAAGGTGACTACCACCCGCAGTGGCACCAAGGAGAATTTTCGAATCGGTCGGAAAGATCAACCAGCACGTGCGGCAAAGTGGTACACCAAAGAAGATGGACAAGCCCAATTTCCACATCTCCAGTTTGATCGTGAGGTCGCAACAGGGGTTGGCTCCTTCTCAACAAGGGAGTCATGATCCGGGAGGATCTCCAAGTCCTGATCGCATACGGCTTCGCGACCAAGTCCTGATCGCATACGGCTTCGCGACCTTAACCGTGTTCGGAAAGGATTCACGACCTGGAAAGGATTCGCGACCTGGATGAGTCCGCGACCATGGATTGGTTCGCGACCAGGAAAAGGAATTCGTTCTCTGTTCGGAATTGTAATCCGATCCGAATGTGTATAACTAAGTTTATCTGTTTAGGATTAGTTATATGAGTCTAATACGTTTAGGTCTCTAAGTCTGATACGTACTCATACGATTGGACTATAAATACCTTGTAATAGGTCTAGTTTAGATCATCGAACTCAATCGAAGAGTCATAGAACTTATTTGAGTTTTAGACACTTATAGTTCCTTCGACGTAGACAAGTGTGTCTAACGTTCGACGTATAAAGCCCTCTTTGAAATAAAGAGTTGTGCAATTACTTTGGGTTTCGGTATTTCCGAGTAAGATCCCGTCATTCCGCATATTAGAATCTGGGCGAGCCTAGTGCGAAAACCAAGGCTAGGTCTCAAACAGATCATGCATTGTGCAATCAAAATTGACATGTAGATCATCCTCCACTAAACCTTGTTGTCTCGTGTCTCATCGTGGATGGGGCTGCTCCTCTTGCGCACCGGGTTGTGACTCTCTATTTTTTGTTAGACGAAATGAGAGATCATCTAGCTTGTCCTTGACACTTTCGAATTTGATTTTCTGGTTCTGCACACACAATTTCTTAAAAAGGATTATACAAATTGGTAGCCATATGACACATATATCAATGACTTTGTATATCTTTCCACAGGTACAGCTCGTTATCAAGTGTCCATGTCCTCAATAGCACCGAGCATCCCTTTTTGTTGCAATCGTGAATGACGCACATATTCTCCCTATCTTGCACAATCCACCTCTTCACATTTCTCAAGAACTATAACTAACTATCTTTGTTTTCACCCTCAACAATTGCATAAACTATAGGAAGAAGTTGGTCATTAGTATCTGATGCAACGGTAGTTAACAAAGTACCATAGTAGTTCTCGAATAGAAAGGTGCCATTGATGCAGAGCACAGACCTACAATACTGGAAAGAATTTATGCACTGTCCAAAAGACCAGAAAATAAGATAAAAGATATGATGTGACACAACACCATCAATCCCTTCATTAACAATGTCTACAACCATCCCAGGGTTAGTCTACAACCATCCCAGGGTTAGCCCGCTGAATAAAGTCAAGTAATCTAGAAACATAGTTGTAAAACTTCTTGAATGTTCCGCACCTCAATCCAACGCTTTCTGCTTAACCCTCCAAGTCTTGTTGTATTTTATCTTGTATCCATACATATCATCAATTTGGGCAATGATTTCCTTAGAATTCATCACAAAGTTCACCATCAGATTAGAATATATTGCACTAGCAACAAATGAAGATGACATATTTTTGTACTCACCTAGTGTTGCTATTAACATTTATGAATGGTTATTTATCCTAGACATGATAAAATAATTTGTCTTTAGGTTTGTAGTCATGCACGCGCCATGAACATTCTTCTGACAGACATCACACCTCATACAAACACTTAATGGACCTCGCCACTGTGTACTATCTATTCAGTGACAACCCATTTGACAATTGTTTTCTTCAAATTGTCTTTGTTCCTAAAAATCTGCCCAAGGTGCATGGTATTCTCATTAAAACTCATGAAGAATTCTGCTGGTGACTAACGACGGCTTCACAAAACCCACTTTCGTGGCGCCATTCTTCTGGTATACCTGATCTTTCATCCCCACTATTGCTGTCATCTAATTCCAAAATATCATCAACCCTACCGTCCTTTGAAATGGCGTCCGCGTCTGTTGCATGGCTGTCACCAACTCCTTCCACCAACTGGTACATGTCGTTACGTGCAAATGCGAACTTATGAACTCCAACATTTGGCCTAAATGAGGCTGCAGAGTGGGGGGGTGGGTATACAATATAACTCAGTATGCATCAGCATTGTGTTAATAGGACTCTTTGGATCGATCACCTTACAGACATAGGACGACCATGTCTGCTTGTTCACAAGTTTTCGAAGCAACTAGTATGGTTCTGAATTTTGTTTACTCTACTATGATACCAATCCCTTTAGTCTTACATTATGGAACATAACCCTCCCTTTGAATAAGCGAACAACCCATACACATTTGTTCTAACAACCATGATTTGGGATATGTTGCTTCACTACTTATATACTGATATCCACCCAAATCAATCCCATCTAGGCCATCATATATTGCACCTTCACTGTAATAAATATATACAATTTCAAATTGAGACATATCCTATAAATTCAAAACCCAATAATTTGTTTCAATTATAACATAAATTTAAGTATGCGTTAATTGCAGTAGATAAATCTACGTTTTATGTACTAATAATTGAATTATAAAGGTTGATTGTAGCAAATAAATATAAGTTTGAAGGCGAAGATCAGAACACACACCGAAAGATCGAAGTACTCCTCGTCGCAATAGATCTATCCACGCACGATTAAAAGCTCTACATGTTCTACTACTCCTCGACTCTACAATCAAAAATTATTAGAAATTTAAGTTTTCATAATTATTTTGGCACAATGTACAAAAAAAATTAATATAATTGTTAAAAAAAACACTCACTGGGCGATCGCAGCAGATCGAGGCTATGTGAATTCGATAGAACCTCCTTGTGATCTTTCCTCTCCTCTCCGCTCCTCTCTGTAACCCTAATTTTTTTTAATCAAATTAAAATGAATTTACGGTCATGTTTCAAGCTTTATATAAGCCCTGAGATTCTGTCGCCAGGATGATTGACGATTGTGGCCATAAATCTTTCAGTTGCCAATATGAACAATGACAGACCGTTATCGTCAAGAAGTATGACGACATAAATCGATAAATGCTTCTGTCACCACAATGTATGGCGATGGCATGCTAAGTTTGCAAAAACTTTACATAGTCAATCATTTTTGCAATTCTTTTTTTATTGTATTATTTTGAAAAAATTGACTCATGAGATAAACACCCTACTGTTGCAGGTTATTCAACGTGCATTTTTAATTTTGATATTTTACCATTATACTCCAAGTGTTCCAAATTGATATGTGTATTTCTACGTGGATGGTATTTTTTCTCGATATTTCATTTGAGAGCTCAATTTGATATTCTACTTCTAATTGTATCTATCTGCCTTCAAAACTAGTTCACTCATCTTCTTACTACCTTGGTACATGACACATTATAAACATTTTGTGAAGAAAATATGTTGCCTTTTATTAGTTAAGGATTTAATAAGTTTGATCTGAACACAAATGGATACTTTCGCACATTTAAATAAGAGAAACTAGCACAAAATATCAATCATGTGTCATTCTTGTCATTCTCATTCAAGTTAGCATCATGGGTTATGCCAACCTTGTTCATCCGTCCATTTTAACATAAGAACAAATTATGAACCAATTTTGATAGTAAAAGGACTAATTTGGATAATTTGACAGAGAGAATTAAAATTATATTTTACAAAATGAACTCATCAAGAGGGCGAACAAATCCTATAAATGAACAAGAAAAAGAAGACAAACAATCATCCACCATAGCTCATAACAAATCACAGACATACAAATCAGGCAACTCCAATACTAAATGATCTGACTATGTCTAAAACAAATATTTATAGGTAAGTCTCAAGATCAAGATTAGTTGGCCTATACAGGAACTAGATCAACGTCCGTGCTTCCGGGCTTACCATTACAAATGTGTTAGGAAGGCACCATTACAATGTGTTACGAATGTGTCAAATATCAGAAAAGTTCTGATTCCCCAAACCCTAACCATCAATCTGTGTTTCCTCCTCAAAGATTGAATCATCATGGCAAGCTCAATGCAATTGTTACGCTGTACAACAGTGTCAAGTACTCAAGGATACATCGTTTCATCTGTCTACAGTAGTCATTCAGTATAGTCAGTAAAAACTCAAAAAAGAAGTATGTTCTGAAGACTTTGCTGCATCATCACCAATAATCCCCACACGAACAGATGCCGTTCCTGAAGTGGTGAAACCGATTCACATCCCTCACAAGAATATCCCGCTTCGTGAATTTGGAGATGAACTTCGTGACCGTATGGCAGTCTTCGCATAACCTAAGGTTCTTGGTGATCCTGATAACTTCTCCACTGGCGGTGTTGATAAGCCCAAAAGCGACTGCTAGCTTCTCACTGTGACCAAGCAAAATCCTCTCTTTTTCCTCTTCTTCAATATCATACAGTAGAGCACTCGTGTCGGGGACATAGCCATTGTTCTTCATCTGTGTGACAAACTCGCCAATCAGAGCTTGGAGCTCCTCAACCTGTGGGTTCTTGTTGTCCACAGAGACAAATGTATGCAACATCTTCTTCACCTCTATCCAGCTGCAACCAGGCACCTTCTCCAGAGCATGCTCCTCTAGCAGCTCCTTCACCACACTAACTTGGTTGTACAACTTTGCTCGAGCATAGATATCAGCTAGGAGTACATAATTCCCTGCATTTCTGGGCTCTAGATCGAAGAGATGGGAGCAAGCCATCTCCGAGTACTCCACATGGCCATGAATCCGGCAAGCTCCGAGGAGTGAACCCCACACTTGAGGACTTGGCTCAACGTGCATGCTCTGTATGAGCTCCACAGCTTCATCCAACAGCCCAGCACGACCAAGGAGATCGACCATGCAAGCATAGTGCTCAGCACGGGGCGTGACACTATACTCCACCATTGATTCAAACAGCCTCTTCCCCTCATCAACGAGTCCAGCATGGCTACAAGCCCCAAGGACACTGACAAATGTGATAACATTCGGTGA
The DNA here is from genome assembly GCA_019359835.1 of Pharus latifolius. Lineage (NCBI taxonomy): Eukaryota > Viridiplantae > Streptophyta > Magnoliopsida > Poales > Poaceae > Pharus > Pharus latifolius. The sequence continues at coordinate 12,521,743 of CM033319.1, read as the reverse complement.
AACGCCCACCTTGATCATTTCCTCAAACACCTGGACCGCCTCTAGGCCAAAGCCATGCATACCATATCCCGATATAAGTGAATTCCATGACACAACATTCCTCCGGTGGCCTATCCAATTGAAGATGCAGCGCGCAGTTTCAAGGCACCCACATTTCATGTACATTGCCATCAACGCGTTCATCACCGATACCAGTGAGTCAAAACCTCTCCGAAGGATAAAACCATGCAATACTTTGCCCTGCCCGAGTGCAGTCACTCTGGCGCAAGCATGCAAAACACTGACTACTGTGATCGAGTTAGGTAACAGGTCTGGCTTGGAAGCCATCATCTCCCGGAAGAGCTCAATCGCATCACCAGGGCGCTCATTCTTGGCGTAGCACCCAATCATGGCACTCCAAGACACGACATTCCGCTCTGGCATTGCAGTAAACACACGTTCGGCAAAGGAGACGAGCCCGAGCTTGGCGTAGCAGTCGACAAGAGTGGTGGCGACATGCGTGTGCCACCCGTAGCCTCGGCGGATGGCATGCGCGTGCGTCTCAAGGACGCGAGCGGAGGCCGGCGCGTGGGAAGCCGACGCAGTAATGCAGGCCTTGAGGCCGTGCGCGTAGCTGTAGCTGTCCACGGGCACACCGAGCCGCGCCATGTCACTGAAGCGGGCGAGGGCCTCCTCACCATGGTCGGCGAGCGCGAGCGCCTTCAGCAGCGCGTTCCACACGAATATGGTCTTCGCGGGCGCCTCATCGAACACCTGGCGCGCGGCCGGGAGGGCGCTCACCGCGGCGTAGGCGTCGATGAGGCGGGTCGAGAGGAAGGGATCCGAGTGGAACACGGGATCGGCGGCGAGTCGCCGGTGCACGGCGGCGGCAAGAGCGGCGTCCCCGGCGCGCGCGGCGGCGAGGAGAAGTGACTCGTACGTGCGCTGCGTCGGCGCGGGGAGGCCGCGCAGGAGCTCCACGGCGCGCGCGAGGCGGCCGTTGGCGCAGAGCGTCTGTATTAGGTGGTTTGCGTTTGCGGGAGAGGCGTTCGACGAAATGGGCGAGAGGGAGGCCAGGGACCTAAAGTGGGTCGCCGCGGGCTTGGGCTTGGACTTGGCCTTCAACGGTTGGGAGAAGTGGAGTAGGGAGGTGTGGGCGGAGGTGGGGGTGGACATGAGGAGGGGGCAGAGGTCGAGCGGGCGAGAGGTGAGGGGCTTCACTTTGGGAAGAAGCTGCGCGCCCGTGCCTATGTGTGAGATATTTTGGGCTCGGATGGTGGATGTAGGCGGAGGGAACGGCGCAGGGTCGCGCGAAGGCGGAGGGCCGTAGGAATTTGCAGAACTTCGGCTCGGCGGCACGATTTCTTAGACAGTGTGCCACATGTTGGGCTGTCGTTGGGCTACGATGGTGGAGCGGCCCACATGGCTGCACTGACGTATCTGATGGCTTATGGACCTAACTAGAGGCCTCTCATATAACTAGCCGAAAAGTAGGCCTAGTTTAGCGTATATCCAAAACCAATACAAGCTGTTCCATGATTTATCTAAGCCCAAAAAGAGCCCATAAGAACCTTACTCCAAAGCCTAGACGGGTTTATATCCATCACCTACCCTTGCCTCTGAGGTGGTTCGGACTTTAACTTGGCATGTTAACACCCACACACTTCCAAGCTGAGAAAAAGGTTTCGTTTCATTGCCTTAGACCACTAACGGGTGTCCTGATAGTGATATTATAGCAGTGACATCAACATTGAACACAACTTTTGAAGATGGCAAAAAAACCGATAGACTAAATCGTATCAAACCCTCTCTAACTTGTTCATGTGTGTTATTTAGATTCTTAAATTTGAATTGTAGTTTGATAGATCTCAAACTTGTTTAATTATATTACTTAAATTCATATATTTGATCATTACAAAAAATGACATATCAAAAACTTCAATAGAAGAATTAAGTTTAGGTATCTAATTAATATAAAAGCATGTTGAGGCCTTCCATAATAACGAGACCTAACTATAAGGAACCTATCATATTAAAATAGGACAAGTCTAAATTTAGTTTCTCTATTTTTGCACAAGTCCATTTTTAACTATGTATTTAAACCATTAAAAAATTATCCTTCCGCTATCAAAATCATACTCTTCATCTATCACTTTGTTTTTGTGAGTAGTTAGTACTTTATAGAGTAAATTATATTATAGGTCTAAAAAATTATACCAAAGTTTCACTTGGATTCTTAAATGACTTCACATTTAGATCCATAAATTTACATAAGTGTTTCACCTTACATCTTCTCCCACTAGACAGGCTGACGTGATAAGATTTTTTTCAGAACATTGAAGAAATGGTATGGCTACGTGCAAAATGTCATTTGTCCCCTCATTTTATTGGAAAATTTTTATTTCTATACTTGGATTTTTATAATAAATTACACTTTAGTCCCCACCAAATTCATCTCCCTTTTTATTGATTTTTTGTTTTGGTCCTTTATTTTTAAGAAATTATATTTTAGTCCCCACACATCTCCTTTTTCTGGAAAATTTTTACTTTGTTCCCTGGGTTTTTTAAATTTATATTTTAGTCTCCATTTACTAGAAAATTTTCATTTTGATCCCTGGATTTTTAAGAAATTATTTTTTTTAGTCACACCATGGGAAGTAAAATTTAATTTCTTAAAAATCCAAAGACCAAAATGAAATTTTTTCAATAAAAAGAGAGATATGTGGGGACTAAAATGTAATTTCTTAAAAATTTAGGGACCAAAAAAATCCGGTAAAATAAGGTGAGAAGCGAGAGACGTGGGGACTAAAATATAATTTATTAAAAATCCAGAGACCAAAACAAAAAAATTCCAATAAAATAATGGGGAGACATGACACCTTTCATGTCAACTGCACCACATCATCACTGACTCACAAAATTCTTACCACATTAGCGTGTCCAGTAAAAGAAGATGTGAGATGAAACACTTGTACAAGTTCATGGATCCAAATGTGAAACCCTTGAGTTCAAGGACCGAAGTAAAACTTCAGTACAAGTTCAAAAAGCCACAATGCAATTTATCCTATTTCATAATGCAATTTTTTTTTGAGTTTTCTAGATTGCACATATAGCAAGAATAGGCAATATAGACATTAAAAGAGAAATCGTTCTCTCCAAAATAACCCTAACTAGCACAATCACTAGTTATTTAGCATGTGCTCATTTGTTCCAATTTTCTCTTTCCCACTTCTATCACTTATTATTACCATATGTACAGTCTAGAATACTCAAAAAATTCTCAAACATAAAATATCACCCAAAAAACCAAGTGACGGGTGAAAATTGCATGATTTTGATAGTAGGAACATAATATTTGAATGGTTTTAAAGTATAAAACCAAAAATGGATTTGGGCCAACATAGAGAGATCAAACTTGAATTTATCTCTATTAAAATTCAAATCTACAAACCTATTTGAAATAACCAAACAAGTTTAAAAACCCAGTTCCAATTTACTCAAACCAACAATGTGGTCCTGTTTAAAATTTTGGAGGAAAAAACATCAATTTTTACTGGATATGAAATTTCTCTAAAATTTATGTAAAAACCATGCGTTCTAAAAAGATGCTAGCTACATCAACTAATATGCGTTCTAAACAGGGCCCGCCTACATCAGCTGATCTGGTTAGCGCTCATACACCTAACCATTTACTCATTTTACTGCTGTGGGTGAGCACTGAACACTGATGGATTAACTAATCATTGGTCGACACCTGAAAAAAGGATATGAAAAAGAACCAGGGGCAGTACTACTGTACAAGACTGGGAATTGAAGGTTGTGCATGATGGGAAAGGGTGTGTATGTGTGTGCCTCAACCCAAAACCAATCCCCTTTGATGCTTACTTGCACTCCATCGTGTGTCATTTCCGAGAAAAGCAATTATTCTATGCAAACAGTATTTACATGTCATTTCCGAGACAAAAGCAGATGTGCCACTGCCATTGTAGATAGTGGTGAGCAGGAGAGTACCAGCGGCAATTGGGCTAGATATCGACAAAATAAATACAAGAATTTTTAAAAGGTTCCAAATCCAAAGATAAATCAAATCAGCATATCTTAGAGTGGAAAGAACATATGCTTAGCAAGCATCCATCCAAGATTAGATTAGGAAAAGGGCACAGAAACTTTAGCTTTTGCTCATGTGCATATGCCCATGCTCCCAGGATAAAAAAAAATATTAATAATTAAAAAAAATAAAGCTTTGCTTTAGAGAAGCATGTACCTGCAGAAGGAAGCAAGAAAAGGCCTATGTAGTGAAGCTTTTTAGTAGTACTAATCCAGGATGAGAAAAAAGGTCTATGTAGTGTACTACAGACTTATAGTTTAGATTTCTACATGTTTACGTAGAAGTTTTACATGATCCAAATAACATGATCCCAATATAAAAAGCAGAAGTCTAATAACACATTACCTCTTATCTAGAGCATATCTTATGTGACGAATTTTTCTACTAAAGATGTTTACAGTTCAAGCAGTATACAAGACTAACTAACTCCATTTTGATTGGACATCAGATTCCTGATAAGTGATAACTCTGAGTTAACTCCACTCCTACCATGTTTAGTTACAGTAGTTATTTCTTGGCAGATACAAAGAACAATAATATATCCATCCGTCACCTGGAGCCTACAAAGAAAGTAACAGTAACTCTTTTCAGATAAGAACAGTAGTAACAGTAGTTTCTTTCTTTATAGGGTAGTTACAGTAGTTACTGACGTGCATGGATTCCTTCCAAGCAAAACACAACGTGCATGGAGCCACAGACATTAGACAATGGACAGCCCCAGTTGCCCATCTCTCTAGGTAGCATCAAACTTCTAAATATCATTTGTAACATACTATTGCAAGAAGCCAATCCATGCAAATTGATACACAGCATGTACCATCTAAAATATTGGTTGCAAAACTTAATATTTGCAAATATGATTTTGAAAAATTCATTGTTTTGTTCAAAATTTACAATATTCAAACTAAAATGACTAATGTAGTTATCATATACTAAATATATGTCTTTATTTATTCCAAAATATCTAGCAATTTGTATTATTTTAGATTGTTATAGTTATAAGATATTAAGTAAAACAATAATTCGCAAAAAGATATTATAATTTAACTATAGATATTAAAATAATTTAGATTTTTAAAAACATGATATGTGAATATATTGTCCAATATATCATTTAATATCAGAGATCCGATATATAGAACCAAGTTATACAAACTGATATTCGTTTTTAGAACCTCGGCTAGCATTGGATAAATACAACATCATACATACATATATTCTGATGCTACAAAACAAAGAACCATATAGTTAACTACCCCAGGTGACATGAAATATGTAATACACCCCAAACTCCGTAATAGATTTAACATTTCAGGTACTGTTTGTGCCACTTGTTTAATGCATTGATCGAAAAGATAAGCCAATCTACAATGGACACCCTAAGAATTAATTAGTGTGACAACGCCAATAAGAGGTTAACAAATGGGCAAATCATAGTTTGTCTAAACTTTAGGAGACCACCCCATCTAAGGATACAAGATATAACGCAAATGCTTAGTTTAATAGCAGTACATAGAAAGGCTAACAAAACAAGCTGAGAGATAGGCTAGCAAGTCGTATTCTACTGCAAAAAACTGAAGCTTCAGCGATAGGATAAGAAATTTTTGTATAGATAACATATATAAAAAAAATAAAATTATCAAATAATCAGAAAGAAAAATATTTTTAAAAAAACTTCGACTGTCACTCTAAAAGTCGATCTAATGCAAATAGTCACCAGTTTGGATACTGATGATTAGGTTTTTTTTTTTTTGCTGCTGCTGCTCAATCAGTCATCAGAGTGCTGTTCACAGCTTTTATAGCCAACTTACAGTCGTTAGGTAGGCTAATAACTGATGGATTTTTTTATATATGTTATCCGTACAAAAATTATATAACACAAATTAGAATTTTTTTTAAATAACTCAAAAAAATTGCAAAATAACTCATACTTATCATTTTTTACATTTTTGACCCACCATATATACCTACCACGGTTCGGACCTGCAACAAATGAGTAACATACAAGAAAAACCACCAATCACGAGTTGGAGCCACCAACCAGCTGCAAATTGCCAACACTACAACAATTGTATTGTAACCAAGTTGAGTATGGTTTTTTTTATTCTTTCGGAATAAATATCTTATTATCTATAACTGTAATTTACGATCGATTTGAATCGATAGACTTGTCAAATTAAAACGATCAGATTGACATAAATGAATCGTCAATCAGTCATATATCACAAGATTTGTTTTCTTATAATATGTCACTCTAATTAACAATCTATTTATGGCAATTTGATTATTTTGATCTTATAATTACACTATTTTGAATAAATCATCAATTAGGATTATAGATCAAAGTAAATTAATCATGGAAGATTAAGAAAACTTAAATGCAATTTAATCTAAAAACACTACTACATAATACAATATCACAGTCGTTTCAAAACAGTCATCACAGACGGTTCTGAACCGTCAATGATATTTGAGTCAGTGATAGTCCGAATACTATCACTGACGGTTTTGAACCGTCTGTGATATTGCCTATTATAGACGGTTTTGAGCTCAAAACCAGCTGTGATAATTTATCTTCACAGACAGTTCTAAACTCAGAACCATATGTGATGTTAATTTTTTTTAGGATTGCTTAGTTTTCTTGGCTAGCCTCAGGAATCATGCTAGCCATGTCCTTGTACATTAACATTTCAGATATATATATACACATACAACCAGCACTTGCACATATACATTTCAAGAATTTCAGCATTGTAGTATATAAACCTAGCATACGGAATTGTATTAGTTGCTAACATACAGGAGGAGGAGAGGGAGAGGGAGAAGGGGCACCTGAGACGTCAGAGGTAGGGAGGTTGGGTCAGAGGAGGCGTCGGAGGAGGAGGCGCCGAAGGTGGGGAGAGTTAGGGCAAGTGAAGTGAAAAGTCGCAAAGTATAGAAATGAGCGGGACGAAACCTGTCTTAAATTTTATAGAGCGTGGTTTAGATTGTGAACTATCACAGTCAATTTTGAGCTCAAACCGTCTGTGATAATTTAGCACTATCACAGTAGGTTTTGACCTCAGAACCGTCTGTGATTATAATTATCACAGATGGTTTTGAGCTGAAAACTGTCTGTGATAATTACTATCACAGACGGTTCTGAGATCAGAACCCACTGTGATAGTACTGGATTATTACAGACGCTTTTGAGTTGAGAACCGTCTGTGATAGTGCTGGATTATCACAGATGGTTTTAATCTTAGAACCGTCTGTGATAATTAGAATATCATAGTCGATTTTGACGTCACAGTCGGTTTTAAGGTTAGAACCTTCTATGATAACTTAACATTTTCTCCTTATAGGCCTTCACAGACGGTTTTGTTCATTACCGTCTCTGATGTGCCGTCCTGGATGTCTGTTTCTGTGGTAGTTAAAATTTAACTCAAACTTTTTAATTTTTTAAGATCAATATATTTTAATATATAATCTTGATTGGCGATCTATTTTAACCAACTGAATTATGAGGTCAAAATGATCAGATCAACACAAACTAATTTATACATTATGATATATAAATCTGATCGACAATATATTTATATCAATTTAATTATTTTGACCTTACAAATCTACCGGTTCAAACATATCGTAAATTGAAATTATAAATCAAAAAATATTAATTTCAGAAGAATAAAAAACTATATACAATTTGAGTTATAATACAATTACAGTTGTGACGACAACTCCAAGCCGCAACAGAGTTGTGAGCCGTTTTGTTACGGGTCCAAACTGCGATAGAATGCTTTTCTCATGTGTTGCTCACTTGTCATGGGTTTAAATCTTGATAGGCTTATGTGGCGGATAAAAACACAAAAAAAGGGTTTTTGAATTATTTTTATAGTTTTCATTTTTTTTGGTTATTTAAGAAAAAAAAATCGACAAATTAACCTACCCTTTTTGGCCATAAGTAATAGCTCTCTTTTTCTGCCAAATGGGAGCACTTCACATTAACCCCAGGTTAAAGGCACGCGGCTTCTCACAGCTGTATCTAAGGGCTTGTTTAGAATTCAAAATTTTCACACAAATTTTAGAAGAAATCTCATATCTAGTGCGAATACATGTTTGATTTCTTCCAAAATTCCTGCGTTCCAAATGGGTATAAAACTTAGAACAAATGCTGAACGTGTCTTCTTGGAAAGGTATAGTCATGCTCTCTATAGCCCACAAAGTGTTAAATATTTGACAGCATACCTGGATCTTACATGAATGCCAATGTTTTTTCCCCACCCTCCAAAGAAATAGATTCACACTGATCATGCCAAGCAGCCAATTGATTGACTTATATACCCTCCTAAAATACTAGTAGTACATTACATGTGGTCCATCAGCTAGCCAAGCCACAATCACCCAACAAAATCATGGAGCAAATGACCACCAATCTCCTTTGCAAAATGCCGGTCCTGGCCTCCAAACGAAGAACCCATCACATAGGCGTCGTTGACGTCCTCCAGCCCGAAACGGTGAGCTAGGTTGGGCGGGAGTGCAGCAGGGAGTGGCTCAGCAATGCAAGCCCTGTTGTTCTGGTGGAGACCGAGTGTAAGGGAGACACCACTATTCCCAGCCCCACCAACACTGACCCCAACTCCTACTTGCTGGTGGTGTGATGATGCCATGTTGTGAATGTTGTGCTGTGTGGACAGCCCGCTGTACCCAAAGTTCATCGGTCCAGGGATGACATGCGAGAGCTCATCCTGGAAGTTCTGGGCTGCAGGGATGCTGTGGTTCCTTGTGATGCTGCTACTTTGTCCTGGCAGCGACTCAGAAGGATCGGAAGGCTTCCCGCTGCAGTCTGAAGAATGCTGAGTTTGATGCATGCCATGATGATTATTGTCAACAGATGAATGCTTCTGTAGCTGCCGCATTTCGAGGTTGTGAATTTCTTCCACCATTGGCTTCCATAGTCTAACCCTTGCGTTGATAAACCAGTTTGACACCTGCACGGGTATCATCCAAGCCATCAATGCTACCATACCATGTCTTACAAGTTACAAAAACAGTCTGCAAAACGAAAGGACAAAGTTTGCTGCAAGCTAACCAACTGTTACTGAGAACAATCACTAGAATAGGTACCATTCTCCCCTTTTTCCCCAAAGAGATAGCGAACAACATTGCTATTTACCTGATTTCGCGTTAAACCTGTTTGTTTGGCCAACATCTGCTTGTCCCCATCAGTTGGGTACCTGGATAGTTAGTACTGAACATGAGACCAGTGTACACGTACAGCAAAAAACATTCAAAATCTCAAAGTGAACACCAATGAACCAACCAATCAACAAACAGATCAAGGTTATAGACATAACTACACAATGCAGAATTCACCTACAGACCATTCACTAAATTATCCCACCGTGCATGAAAAGTAGGAAGAAAGACAGGTGAGAACTACAGACATTTATTGCACCGAATAATGCTCCTGACGGTTTTGAGACAAAAATTTTACATCTAAGCAAAAAAATTCACTGTAACTTGGAAAAACATATATGAAAAATGATGATGTTTGGTAGGTAGGTTGGCTAAAGATTGGTTGGAAGCCTAATTTGCCAGTTTGTTTCACAATCAGCATGTACTAAAAGCTTTGAACTGAAAATATGAGAGGTGGTGCTCCATACCAAACTGTTACGAACAAGCACCTAATGTTAGCTAGCCATCACATATGAATCTGACAAGCATCCGGTGGAATATTTAACGGATTAAATCCACCAAAGCCATGTATTACATGTTCAAGCCAAAAAAAAATAAATTCAAGTACACATTTAAAAACTGAACCGCCAAAGATTGCTAGTTGCAGCCCTGATCAAAAGCTAGCAATTTAAAAATTGCATCAGCACATTGCTGTACAAAGATCATTAATAGATTATGATATCTTGAGAAAGAAAAAACCGCAGCGCAGTCAGCTGCAAATGACACTTGATTACCTTCAACGCAATCAATAAAAGAGATAATCCACTTACGGATGCAAGAAGTGTTCAAACAGCCATGCACGGAGAACAGACACCGCACGCTCGGGAAGCCCCCTCTGAGGCCGCCAAATATTATGCGGCTGGCTGAATGCGTTCACATTGCTTCCTCTTTGGAGGCTGCTGCTGCCACCTGCAAGTCCAAAGGTCGCAATGTCCTTGTTTAAGCCCTCTTTCGTGCCTATTTTGTTTGTGTTACGCAGCTGGTTTAGTATCATGCCCTTCAAGCACTTGAAATGCTTCGCCATTGCCCTCAGAGCCATTGAAGCGAATGGAGCGGCATTGCTCAACCCCGCGACAGTCTCGAACGAGGAGATTACAGCTTGCACCTGCTGGTAGTACTGCCTGTATCGCTTGCAAACCTGCAGGGTGTTTAATCCAAACACCGGATTACAATGGAACAAAAATTTAGGTTATACTAGTTCGTACTACAGACAGACAGCTAATCACCTTTTAAGTTTTAATAAAGAGATTTCCAAGTTAGGAAAGGAAGCAGCATGCGTTTGCTTTCTGAATACATGACATCACCAAAGAAAGCCCACCCCCTAATGATGGATGTAAGATGCTATTGAAGAACATTGCCCAAATAAATCACCGAGTTGGATACCACAAGTAGAAGGTTTCTACAATGTACGTTCTTGGATACTTTTCCATGTTCAAACAGGACAACATCAGCCAAGACAGTATGAATCATATGAAGCAACAGCTCAAAAAAGTATTTTTTTTTTCAGGATCAAACTAAAATATCAAAGAATTCAGCCTCCAGCATAGATCCATCTTATCACCAAATTATTAAACTCGCACCCCTTCACGATAGTAACGTGCAGTATATTTAGTTTAAATTTTATGTAGATGAGCTAAGAACCCTTTCAGATTCCAAGATTGTGATAAAAATGGAAAGAACAAAACTGCTCTACAACAATAGTGTTGAACAGTAACTCAACACATGAGGAAAAAAAAAAGAAAGAAAGAGATCCAATAGATATATCACCAGCCAAAGTGATCATGATCAAATCAAAAGCACATGCAACCACAGTAAATAAAAGCACACCACAACTGCATCAGTGATGTGACCACTATGTTCTTCTCCACCCAGAAGAAACGATAATTACAACACCAGAACAAAAGAGATAAAACGAGAAAGCAGAAGAAACTGGGAGGAGATTTAGTCGACGCCACAGGTAACTCACCTCTTCCATCATGGAGATAAGCCGGGTCTTCTTCCACTGCTGCTCGGCGCCGGATACCGGACCCACATCGGCGGCAGCGCGGTCGCCGCCGTCCAACTCGTGATCGACGGCGTCGGCGGCGTCGATCGCGTCCGCGTCGAGCAGGCCCTCGTCGGAGCCGCGGTCCACGTGCGCGGCTGCCACGCCACCCACGTCGCAGATCTCCTCGAGCAGTTTCTGGGCCGGACCGAGGAACCTAGAACGGCCGAGCACGGCCGCGTAGCCCGTGAACGGCCCGTAAGGCCCTGTCGCCGGCGCCCCGGAACCGAGCTGCCTCCTCGGCGGCGGCGGGTTCGACGATGCCGAGGACAGAGAGAGGGAGAAGTTCTGCGTCGGGATCTGCGGCAGCGGCCCAGCCAGCCCATGCGCCACGAGCTGCGCCTGCGCCAGCGTCGGGCTGTGCGGGGAGTAGGACGACGACGCGTACGAGTAGAACGCCGCAGGCGGCGGCCATGCAGCGTGCTGCGGCTGGGTAGGCGTGTCCTCGGAATCAGGCGGGAAGCGAAGCTTCTCGCGACGGCTGTGCTGCGGCACGTGGTAGAGCTGCCCCGTAGCCGCCGCTCCACCGGGCGCGTGCTGTGCATGGTGGTGAATCAGCAGGTGGTGCTCGGCGCCGCTCCCGGGGGCAGCACCGTAGCCGCCCGCGGCGGACGACATGGCTCGTTGGAGCCCGGGCCGGCTTGGTACGCCTGGTGACGACCACCCTGGAGAGAGTAAGAGCGGAGAGAAGGAAACTGGAAACGGCTCCGCACTTTCCGAGCGCCGGGCCGTGCCTGTGCTGCCGCTGTAGCCTTCCTTCTTTTGCCTCGCCTTTTTTTTTTCCTTTCGGGGGGGGGGGGGGGGGGGGGGGGAGAGGAGGTTTGGTGTTTGGGTTCGGAGTGCCTTTCTTTCTGCAAATGGTGGGGGAGGTGGGAGTGAAAAAGAGACACGGGAGGGAGCGAAAGCAGAAAGGACGAGGCAAGAGGACCCAGTTTTGGCCGCGCGAGATGTAAGAGGAAAATGTGTGTAAAATGGCTGTGTTTGGGTGGTTTCGGTGCTTTATCCCAGATGGGTGAGTTGCCAACGTAGCCTCTGTGCTTGGCTGGGTCGGAGGTGCTAAGTTTTGGCCAGGTTTTATCGCTGCGCAGTAGTAGTAATGAGATGCCAGTGTTCGAAATATTACTGGGAACTGGTAATTGCTCTTCTGGTCTGAACGTGCTGGAAGACATTTCACGTGCAGTGTAATTAAGTCTCGTAATGAACATGGCAACCCGCAATCTGCTAGATCTACATGGTAAGAACCAGTGCAAACATCCTTTTTGTACACTTCCATACATTAACCACGTGAAGTAGATGTACACTGAAGGATCCCAGCCTATCACCGTGTCGCCACTCCCTAGCGCTCCTCCACGCTAATAAACAAGGAGGCGAATCATACGCTCACACACCCTTTTAATGCTGTTTCCAAACCAAACCCCTGATTGGGTGGGGACAGCGACCCAACCGAGGTCACTCATAATTGGACCTACAAATAAACAAGCGCGATTGGGCCCATTGCGACATGACCTAACATAGCACAGCCATGGCCCACTGCCCATCTCAACTCCGCACCCCCCACCCACTGCTCAACGACTCACCGACAGGTAGGCCCATCAACCCCCTCGTCCGGCCGTGCCCCCTCCGGTAATGTGGACGACTTTAGTAGGGAGATTGTTACAGTTCTTCCCGGGATACGGGGAGGCGGTACGACGGTTACGTCGCGGATAGGTCACTAGGGGCCACGTGTCATGTCCCCATAGGTCGCGGTATAATTAGGGGCTACGAGAGCGGTACGTAATGGCAAAGGATTAGATGCGTGCAGGGCTAGGCCATGCAAGTGATGTGGCTGCTGTTTCCATTAACTTCACATCCGCGGTTCCATCTTGAAAGATAGAGAGGGGAAGGGGAGGGGGGAGCAAAGATAGGTAGGACGAATACGAAAGCTGCAGTACTGGGTGAAGGAACTACTCCTCCGGGGTTATGCTTTTGTTGTTACTGTAGGGCTTTCTGTAGAGCCAGAGTAGCATGACTAGCACCTACGTGAAAATAGGTGAACCCGAAATGAACAGTATCATAACAGTGTCCCTCACGCGGGGCCCATCCAGCAGTGTCACTTTTTTCAACAGTGACCAATCTTTCATGGGATCACATGCTCAGCGACAGTGTTCATCATAGAGCCGCACGTTTTCACTGCTTCTGCTGCTGGAGTGTGGGGCCATGGCTTCTAGTTCGTACAATGTTTTTTTTAATTTTTTCCTTTAATTTGACCGCCGTTTGATCCATTTGAACTCACGGGATCTAGACAACGCGCACACTGAAACGAGACATGCATGTATTGCTGCGGCACGTACAAGAATCCGTATGTGCCATGTGTACCTACTACCTGCTGGTGCGCTGCTACTACTATCTTATCAATTTTTGCACGGACAGTGCATCGGTAAAACCGATCACGAGACGTGAAACAATTGCTCAGTGTTTTTTACAGCACTGTGCGCCCTGTGTTTGTCACAGCCTCACAGGGGCTTTGCTTTGTTTTCTTGCCCCACTGAGGCAGAGACCAGAGGAGGCCAGGCTAGTGTGCTGACTGCTGATACCACTGGCTCGAGACTTTGCACGGACACACGCGTTGAAGTGGATTGATGGACACTGAAACGTAATCTTTTCCTTCATGAGCCCAAAGAGACCAAGATATAGAGAGAGATGAGATCCCCCGAGCTTTCCGTCGAGCCATGGCGCCGGTATCGAGGAAAGGAGCATGCAGGAGAGAGTGCTCTGTGTGTGCGTGTGCGCGTGTGGCCCCACATGTGTGTAATGTAGGAGCACCATGGTGCTTGGCAGGAAGGGGCCGGGCTTGCCTGGTCTCCCAACGCACGTGCTTTCTTTCGTCTTTCCGCACTGTCGCGTACGCCAAACGCTCGAGCTTAGGGAGCAGCAAAGTTGGATCCAGCCATGGAAGGAGAGTTGCAGGGTGTGTTTAGTTAGTTCTTGATTGCAGCACCTCCGACCAGGTGTTTAGATACTGAATCTTCACATAAGGACTCGGTGCTTAGATGCATTTTGAGCATTTTTAGCCTAGCTCATGAAAACGTCTCTTTCAACACCTCTCGTGTTCTTCTATGCAACATCGTTGTCTGAAGATGCTATCTTTGCACCCAAGCCCGCCATTGTCGTTGCACCTGATTCCATGACCGCCACCGCCATTGCACACAAGCTCATTGCTTGCCTCCAAGTGAGACGTACACGCAACCAACTAAATTTTCACTTATGATTAGCCAAATTTCTAGTTGGCTCAATTCAACCATCTAAGGATAGTCTTACCAGATGCACCATTAAATTTATAATAATTAAGGTACTCACAGTAAATTAAAATATCATCTTATTTATCAAACAATTCTTATATAATCAATCAAACAATATATGACGATCAGATCATTTGACGTCTGTTGTCATTGACAAAACATATCGTAACATATATAATTATCCCTGAGATTTAGCATGTGTAAGCTTTAGTAGCAGGAGACCAACGAGGTGGTGTGGCGAACCAGGCGAAGGGAGGCATGGGTCCCAAGATCTCTTGAACGGTTTGTGCATGCACTGCGTGAGGAAGATGGAGATTCGATCAGAAGGCTGATTGATATGGGCACCCCCACTGTGGTTCAGTGATTTGTACTTGAGTTTTAAATTTGTAGCAGTACGAAACAAAGGCAGGGAAAGACGAGAGTGAATTACAAGCACGAATTTTCTTTTATTACATGTAATTATATCTGATAGTTGGATTAAATTAAATTTCAGTTCAGCCTTTAAGCATTTAGGCATACCCATAAAAAGGAGAAGAAGAACTGTGTTTTGTACCATAGTTCTGGTTAAGTAGCTCTATATGTTTAACAGACAATTATATTTGTGACGATATAATATTCTACAAGAAATTAGATTTAGGAGATCACATAATTTGTGTATATTGAAACCATTATCTTATAGAAAATCATAAGGAAGACTAATATCCTTTTGGAAAAAATATCATTTTGCTCCCCTAATTTTTGGGTCAAGCCCAAAGGAGGACCTGAACTTTTCAAGAGAGACATTTTGATTCCCAATTTTTCTAAAAGCGTCCAAAATAGGTCTTCTAATAGTTTTTAGGGATGCAAAGCTAATATGGGGGTGGTAATTTCATTTAAAGTGATGATGTGGCATAGTTTTCTAAGGTTTGTAGTTAAAATGTGGCCGTCCTTTTAAAAAAATAGAAAAAAAAAACTCCAAATCCCCTCCCCCAAATTGAAGTAGCCGCCACTAAGATTAGGGTTTGCGGTTAAAATCTAACAAAAGCAATCTCGCCCTAAACTAGTGTAATTAAGCATTGCAGTTTTAATGGAAATTTATCTTTTATGCTGCAAACATTTTATTTGTTGGCCCACTATCTTTGCTAGACATGTAATTTGTAAAATTCCCCAAAAATTTTATTTTATATGGATCTATTATAGTTGGTCTTTTAAGTGTTGAAATTAATTACTTATCTGAACAACTCAGCTTTCTTAGTAATACAAAACCATTTTACGTCAATTTTTTATCCACCAAAAACATTAGAGGTCTTATTTTGGACCCTTCAACAAAGTTAAAGAACCAAAATAGCTCCCTCAAAAAGTTGAAGTCAGGTTTAGACCTCATCCATAATTGGGGATCAAAACGGTACTTTTCTCTATTTTTTTCTGATAAGTAGCAAATCTTACATGTAGTTGCCAATCAGCCAATGATATCACTGTATTTGCGTCACACAGAAGCTTGTTACTGTACAACTCAAGAGACATTTGAAGCTTTTGTTTTTTTCTCTTTTTTTTGACTGATGGAGGAAATTGTACGTATCTGCTTGGTTTATTCTTTCTTTTAAGTAGGGTGGCTAATCTGTCTAGTCCATCTGCCTACTCCCGTGGTCTCGTGGTTGTCGGTAGTGTAGTGGTATTTAAAGCACAAGGTGTCGCTGAGCCCTCTCCGAAGTACGTACGATGCCCCTTGCCGGGAGCAAATGTGTGTCTTTGACATGCAGCAGTGGGTAACGTGAAGCAAAAGCTCAAAATATCTTTGCTTACTCCGATCCCCCCTCATCTCCCTGGTCATTAAACGTTCGTTAGTCGCCAATTTGACCCCTTCTTTTGTTCTATTCATACACACAGATTTACTCCTCCCTTTTATTTTGACAAATATAATACACAGTACATAAAATACTCTCTCTGTCACATAATAAAAAACCCTACAGAATTTTACAGTTAAATTTTGTAAAAAATGCATCAGAGTGCCGAAATAAAAATACGATTTATATTAACGGTTAAAGTTTAATTTCACAGGCTGTAAAAAAAATCAATGGGTTTTATATCGTCAAACAAATGGAGTAGCAATCTACTCTCTATTATTGATACTCTATTAAGGTAGTGATTGGAGATTTATCATTAATACTACATGCTGGTTTGGAACATATACTTATGTCTGTTCCATAATTATGTTTTATTCCATAATTATTTTATCTTAAAAATCTCAAACATCAAACCCCTTCGTCCACAAAAAATTGTTGTACTTGCTTTTTCAGGGTTTTCAATAAATAATTTTGATAATTAATTTTTATTATAATACACTAGTAAATTATAAAATATAGCATTATAAAAATATTTTTGATGACAAATAACTATATCATTTTGATGCAATCAATCTAAATAATTATAATTTATTAATGGTGAAAATCAAATTAATTTAACTACATACATATTATAATAATAGTTTTTTTAAAAAAAACAGAGAGTAGTTATAAAATTTAATGATAAAAGTTGGACCAACCATACTGCAGAAAATAAAAAAAAATGCTCCACCTAATTAAAAAAATAAAGTATCTGTACAGAAACAAGTAATTCTGATTCAATTCAACACACATGGCAGGACTGGGAACTCATGAATATAGTAGTACTGGCATTGACACTTAACACGTAGGGCTGACATCCCATACGTGCTGTGTGAAGCATGCATTAATGTTTTGGCACTCTACGAATGCTAGCTCGAGCCATGCAAGGTGCGCGCACCCACGCGCGCGCTTCGGGAACTAGTGCAGATTCAATGCACTGCCACTACTACTACACCTTTGCATGGCTCCTTGACTTGGTCGACATAGAAATATCTGCTTGTACATGCATTGGTCCCATGACGTCGTTGAATGCAGTCAACACTGGTGTAATGGGTGGGGAGAGTTATGGCCCTATGGGGCCTCATGGGTGTGATTGTGTGAGCAGTGAACATTTTGGTTGGCTTCATCCATATGTGACAAACGGGAACATGCTTCCTTAGTTTTGTTTTTACCTGCCATTTCAGCTCTTTATATAAAAACCACCATAAAATTACAGTTGCACCTCTAATATTTACAATTAATTTATATAAATATATCATTTGTATCTAAATAATTAATTTTCAAATTAACTAATAAGTATGTTAGTATTTTAGAAAGATATTTTAAGATATTGCAAATTATTTTTTTTCTAAATCTACAAATAAAAAAAATAGAGAGATTATCCTATAAGTTATTCTTAAAATAGACGAACGTAAAACATAAACTTAGATCCTCAATTCAAAATGCATATCAGGCTCCACACCACTAATCCAATTATTTAATTTTCCTATTTCACACATGGTTATTATTCGACGTATACATCGTGATGGATAGGTGCAAACAGTGCACACGCCGTAAAAGCGGGGAGTATACTTTGTTGTTTGTTTGGTATAGCTTCCCATGGACATGTACATTAGTTGATCACTTCATCCTTTTGGTTGGGTGAAGTACGGATATTCCAATTATTTGAGTATTTTGTCTGATAATATGTAGATATAATAAAATTTTTTGCATTAGAATAATTTTTTTCCTCTATTCGAATCCGTATCTGAATCCAATAAAATTTGACAAAATCCGATAAAAATGATAAAACTTTATATATTTGAATTCAAATTTGAATGTTATTTAATACTTGTCTAAATTTGCAATATAACAACTTTGATTTCAAATTGTTACATAAATAATAGAATTATTATACAAATTCATTTAAATATGTTATTTTTTGATTTAAAATGAGTTAATTTTAAATTTTGTACAAACAAAATAATGAAATCTGAAGAATCTTAGTAGTAAACGATAGAATTCAAAATCTGATCCGAACTAAAAATAGTCCATATCGAATTCATATTTGATATTTATCTGATTCATATTCGAATCTAATTTAAAAAATATGAATGTGGATATTGTTCGACAAATATCTGATCTAAATCAGGTCAGATCAATTTTGACCCTATTTTTGGTGCATGATATGTCTGATAACTACCGGGTGGGGTGGCCCATGAGTTTTTGGCAGCATGGGCGTACATACCTTTCTTAACATTTAAAATGGAGCGATCAGATCGTGTAGAACCCTACAATGCGACGATGTGTAGACTGTAGTACATCGTGTAGGGTTCGGTGATACTGAACAGGCTATATCTAACGCTAAGGATTTGGCCCCCTGCAAGTTTTGGAACAATACAAGATATGTTGATTGGTACAGCATCCGGATAGGATAAATGCCCTCGCACATGGGGAAAGAAGAGCTTTGGTGGTACAGCTCTTTTCAGCTATTTTGGCGGAACTCTTGCAGATAAAATAATTGGGCTGCTCATTTCTCTCAACGAAAACATGGATTGTTTCGCTAAAAGAAGATGTGAAAACTGTTCGTGCTTCTTTTTTGGATCTAAATTCGATAGAAACTTTTCTATGTTTTCAATCGTAGAAAAGCTTATACATTATTAAACGTACGGCACGCAAATCTGACCATATGTCTTGTCTGTTGATGAAGACGTTTCTATACGGAAAAGCATACTCATGCTCTTGTTAAAATTATTTCTTGCAATGAATACGCATTTATCGGTTACAAACAACCTAATCAATGTAATAGGCCGCCCCAATATTTGAAACACACAAATTGCTCATAAATTTTAAAAGAAACCTCATATCCGACGAGAGTTAATATTTTCTTTTGCCAAAATTTCTACATAATTTCTACATTCTAAAATGAGATTTAGCTTGTGTTATAGAATAAAAAATGTTTATTCTGTCCACCTCAACTGTGTTTGGCTGCAGCGGATGCTCCGTGAAACACTCGCTAAGCACCGGACCCCACATGTTATGTTATGTGCATGCTCTCAATCTCTCAAACAACTAAATAAATAATTTTTTATTATTCCCAATGCCCAAACGCCGACCAAGAGCATGGTATCAGACAAGGATGAGCTAGCGTTTCCCACTTGGATCACAGTGAGATAGAGAGATGGACCCGCTAGGCTAATTCAGACCTGGTGGTCATTGCCCGTAACTTCAGCCCGACGGATAAGCAGTACGAAGAAAGACTAAAAATAATCGGTAAACAAGTGAAAATCCAATAGAAAACTTGCATAACGATGTAAGTGTGGCTCAAAATTGTCAAAACTCTAGATACTCCGAACTCTTTTCCCCTGTTGTTACTTCTGTTTAGGGGAAAGATCAGAGTCGGCAGATTGGTAGGCCATTGAGCGGTTGCCCATGGTCACATCCGCATATCCAATCCAAGAAGGAAGCGCGAACAACTGCGAAAACGAATGGAGGCCAGAGTTTGGCGTCAAAAGAGCTCGTCGCTAGATGGCTTTCGGGCAGATAGATAGCTTACAGCCTCACAGGTGGGTTCTAAGGACGTCATCAGTTGATGTGAAACCCACTGTGTAGGCTGTATGACATGGTTGGAAGCAACACAAATATAGATGTCAAGAAACAGAAGCTTTGTCCAAAGCAGCCAGTCTAGAGAAGTCATAACACCAAAACTGATTGATCCATCATTGAATACGAGGTGAGAAACCAATTATCAAAGAAAGCGAGGTGCGATACAGCGGAACTGCTCGGCTTTCATGAGTCATGATCAATCCGGAACAGCAAACAAGGACAGATCAAATGCTTATTCGCCAAGCATACGAATATTGCAGAAAAGTTCCTACAGATATGAGCTATCAGACAATGGAGCAATGGATGCAGCTTGCAAGTTCTTCTAGCCTACCTATCTGACATCACGTCAAGAATGCACCACAAGTTCACAGCCATACGAAACAGACAGAATGTGCCATACATGATCAGTACATCCGTGGATAGAATGAAGTAAGGAATATTCCATTAGAATTTGTAGGAAAAGATAATACAGGAAAGAATAACTGTCATTGGAAAAAGAATCGGTGCGACAAAGTACAGCACATTCTTGAATTCTTCCAAAATGTGTAAGCGAACACCACGAGATGTTAAATACAAAAAGGAAATGCTTTGATTTAGACAAGTTATGTAGTGTTTCAGACATGTTCATTGTGATGGAAAATTTACCAGTCATAGGCTTCTGAATGCGGAGACAGATGATATGAAATAATCTACAAAGTATGCCTGATGCTGCAGTTCTGCAGAAACAAATGCTTCCAAAGCTCTCCTCTTCCATTGGAAGCAGTTCTTTAAGAACAGCATGCACCCTTTGTATTACTAGACGAGTCAGCAGCGTGAATGGTAGTTCCTTGAATAGGATGCCCGTTTGCAGCTGCAGATTCCTGTGCAGCAAGTGCCTTCTTGCTCACAATCTGATGAATCTCCGTCAATATAGTATGAAATGCTTTCTCGACATTGAGTGCCTCCAGTGCCGATGTCTCAAGGAAGGAGAGCCCGTCCTTCTCGGCAAATGCTTGTCCATCTTTCTCAGGAACTGATCTTAAGTGGTTCAGGTCCGATTTGTTACCAACCATCATGACAACAATGTTCGAGTCTGCATGGTCTCGGAGCTCCCGTAGCCACCTCTGGACATTGTCAAAGGTTTGCTTCTTTGTTATGTCGTAGACTAGGAGTGCTCCCACTGCACCCCTGTAATAAGCACTAGTGATTGCACGGTACCTCTCCTGACCAGCCGTGTCCCATATCTGTGCCTTGACAGTCTTTCCCTCTATCTGTCCCAAAACATAACTTTTATTGAGCTGAACGGCAGAACGCATGACAACAGAAGTAGAGAATGTTGACAAGAAAGTAATATCATTCCAATTATATGATCCATAGCCATTTTGCATACTTGTACAAGGAGATAGTAACTGCATGAGAGATGATGAGAGCAACAACATTTTTTTTTGTCCTTTGAATGTCAGGAAATCCACAGTCGAAGCACAAATCAAATAGACAGCCTATTCTGTGAGAAATACACAAACTAATGCTCTACTGCCACCAGACCTTATGTCATTCTGGCTACACAATCCTCAGGATATCAAAGAACCACAGAAGTAAACTCTCATCTATATAAATTTTATGCTAAGATTGGATGTTTGTAGTTATAGCATAAAACAAAGCATTTCCGAACATAAGCAACATGTTCTTGTGAATTTCAAGGTCAAAATAGTTTGCTGTCAACAGCCTCATCAGTCATCAGTAATATACACACACAGATTACTTGAACCTGCGATGTAAGCTCAGGATATTTGTTTTATGGGAGAAAACAAGGTTCAAAACCCAAGTTAAGTTTTAGATTATTCCAAAATTCTCACAGGACGTTTTACTACAACTGATTACTAGCTTGTGAAAAATCTCATTTAGCAGTCATGCTCACTCAAATCTGATCAGCAAGCTGAAATGCAAGAACCATAAAAGTCTAACTGGCGATCCTTTTTCTTACCAGTGGAAGACCTCAGTGTTCAGATGCAGACAATTAAATGCACTGGCCAGCAAACACACATGATTTTATTCAAAAACATGGTTGTTCAAATATAAAAAAAAAGGTTCCAAACGAACCGTTCAAATAAAAGACGAATTATCATTTCATTCTAACTCCAGAAAGTAGCAGTACAAAATACAGTTTAAATAAAGAATAATTCATTATTCAATGAATTGGTGAATGTGAAAAAGGATATATTTTCATTCCTGATATTTTTGCCAAGCATATATAGTTGATGCGCTAAGCATGTGTAGCTACAATGATTACACCGATCAGTATCTGTCAACCATTAGGGGAAAATGTCACCACCAATCTACTTTGCACTGACACTTCTATTAGGTGGTAAGCACAGGTGTCGGCACTAACACACCTCCGACATGTATTGGAAAGTGTTAAGTCTATGCCTTGTTTAATTTCCTCCCTCCAACATGGTATCGACATGGCAATAACAATGTAATTAATTATCTATCACACAATTAGATTTAACTTTCTTAACCTTATTTATTTAGTGTGACCTACCATGAGTTCTATATTAAAAGATAATGCAAGAGATGGATGGGAACTCTTATCATTCTAAACTTTTGCATATATTAAGTTTTTAAAAACCAAATGTCATATTTCAATCTTGCATTATTACATATGCCAAAATAAGTTTTTCATAATTTATTTTATATAATAAATTTAGGTGATATTGAAAACACCACATTAAATCTAATCTCACATAAAAAATAATTAAAATTCTCACATTAATTCTAAAAAAATTATCAGAAATTCCATTATTAATTGAAATTTGTTTTTATTTTATTCATTATATTTATAACATTATAGATTCATCATCTGAAGAATCATATTCAAAACTAATCATATCTCTACTATAATACAAATTTATGTGAAAAATCGTATAAAAACAATTATATCTTTATTATATTATTAAAAATGAACATCTTTCTATAAAAAATAGATAAAATTTAAATTATATGAAGAATAGTCATGTAATTGTGTAAAATTTCGACTAATTTATACAATTTTTCATGTGTAAAATTTGTGTCATGGCGAGGATGTTTAAGAAAAGTACTGTACCACCACATTCTTGTTATGCCGTACCAATGTTGCATGTCAGTGTCAATGTAACCCAGCTAGCAACCAATAAAAACATCCCCTTTTGAGACACGACTGTAATTCCGCACAAAGTAAACACATCATCGGAAAATCTCCACTTCTAACACGGCAGACAGTGATACTTGAGGGCAATTCAGCACACATCACTCACACATCCAGCAGAGCAGCCAACAAGATACATACCACCACAACCCAGCACGAAATCACAATAGAAACAAGAATCCAAAGATGGCATGCAACGGGATCAGATCGGGGGGGACCTGCAGGGTGCGGGTGGCGAACTCGACGCCGATGGTGGACTTGGACTCGAGGCAGAACTCGTTGCGGGTGAACCGGGAGAGGATGTTGGACTTGCCCACGCCGGAGTCCCCGATCAGCACGATCTTGAACAGGTAGTCGTACTCGTGATCCACCCTGTGCGCCATCTCCAAACCCCCCTCACTTCTCCCGAATCAACAACAGCAGCCGCAGCAAATGGGACGTCTAGAACTCGAATCAGATCCGAGTGCGCGAGGGAGGGAGGGAGAGAACCGCCGCGGTGGGGCCCACAGTGCGGGGGCAGGAACAGAAAAGCCGAGGAGAGTTCGGGGGGATCCACCGGTGACGAGCTGCTGGACGTGTTTGGCAGTGTTGTTTTGGTTTCTCTTTCAGGCCAGCCAATCAACGGCTGGCGCGTAGTGGGTTGTTCATTTTGTCCCCTTCTGGGCTGTCCGATCTGGGGAATGTGATGTGCTGATCCTTGATT
The DNA here is from genome assembly GCA_019359835.1 of Pharus latifolius. Lineage (NCBI taxonomy): Eukaryota > Viridiplantae > Streptophyta > Magnoliopsida > Poales > Poaceae > Pharus > Pharus latifolius. Next base: position 12,497,801 of record CM033319.1, on the reverse strand, counting down.
GATTGGATTTGTTTCTCCCATTCTAGAGAAAAAAAACATATATTTGTTATTTTTGGATGTTAGCAAAAAAAATAACAATTTAGATTAAAATAGTTGAAATTTTTTTTAAAAAAATTCAAATTATTAATTATCTTAATTTCTCTTTTATATTAATCTTACCATTTAAGTTTTGATTGGATGGTTGGGATTATAGAAAAATCATCTTTTTATTATTTATTCTCTAAGATAGAGAATACAAATCCTGATTGAAATTGATGACCTTTTCTTTTGAGAAATCTATTCTTACATATGATGGTAAGTTAGTGACTGTTTGCATCTACATGTAATCGTGTAAATCAAATTAGAGTTATGTATCACGTGTTGTTGTTCCTCCTTACTTTGGAGGCTTGAGTTGAACTTTGAAATGTTCGGCCTACTCAGCCTAAGATAGCACAATAGGCTTTTATGACATAATTTGGTTTAACAACTTGAATGTGGCTTGTCTGGTCAACTGCACTTTCATAACAGCCTAACTCTAGTAAATATTGGGGTCATGCTCTAAAAAAAGGTGTCAGTATAGATCCAACTAAAATATAGGTGCTAGATAAAGCGATACTAAGAGATATGGGTGAAAACAATCGAGATTGAGCAAACTGGACTAGCCTTGCTTCGTCAAGTTATTTGGAATAGTCAATTTGAGTCAACTCAGCTTGATTAGATTTTTGAGCTAGAGGGCTTGCTCAAACTCACGTATAACAAGCCCGAGCTAAGTCATTTTGGTTGGTAACCAATAACTCATATCAGCATTAAGGTAGAGGTGATCCATATTGATGAGGAGATACCATGAGGGGGAGATAGGTTAGTGGTAAAAAAAGATTGGAGATGACAAACAAAGGTGAGGTCTTTTTAGAAGTAAGTGAAGCGGGTAGTGGGTAGGAGTAGTGGGTGATTAGAGACGATGATGATGCAAAATTAAACAATGACTTTAATATCTTATCAAATTTTATATATCAACAAATTCACCTAAAAATTGAAGATACAAAAAAACAAACAATTTACACAATATTTCAATGGATACCATCATATCTCATCCATTGAATCATCATCAGTTTTGAATGGTATAGAAACCTTTGGAGTACGGTGAATTCAGCATGGAAGTTTCGCAGGTTCTTCCATCTCATGTACACTGTTGGGCTCGTCAAAAGATGCAAATTATAAAGTGAAAACACATCAACATGCTGAAAGCAAGGCAGACACGATACTTTCAGTTAACATCACACCTGTCAGATCACGAGTACGTTGATTGGTTCGTCCTGTTCCTCAGCTCCCTAAATCATGGTAAAATCCTTTGTCTCACTTTCTTTGGAGAGCTGCTTTGGATTCGAGGATTTATTTGGATTTAAGGATTTTTAAAGAAATTTTTAGAGATAATCAAACACTCATTCTCCGACATGAGATATTCTTCAAAACTTTTGTGGGTATCCTTCCATCTAAATAGATTATAAGACTTATTTAATACAATAAGAGTACAATGATCATGTTATATATAGTTTTTAAATTTTATTGTAAAATATAAGACACGTATGTAAAATTATTTTTATATTATATCTTTATTTTTTTTTGTTACATTAAGTATTTTTTCTCATTCAATTATAAATTAAGACTAGGTGAGTCTTTTTTCTTATTGTTTTCTTAACCATTTAATCATCTTAATTCATATATATATATATATATATATATTACAACGGAAAAGAAAGTACCTTCATTGTAAAGCAAACTGGATTACATGTATTCCTCATCGCCCAATAAAACGAAATCAAGGCCCATAACATGAAATTTTATTACGTGTTGTTTCTCCTAGAATACGGATTTAACACTGTGCATAATGTGAAGTACTTACAACACTTAGTTTGATTAAAACGTGTAATTGGTTGATCCAAAAACTTTATCATGTAGAATCAAATTACATAGTAAGGCTAATATTGGGTTATAAGGTCAAAATAAAATATTTTTCCTTAAAAAAAGATTTTTCTATAGAAATTTCTCTTTCTAAAAGATTTTATCTCAATCCTCACTGAATTTGTTTTTTTATACATGAGAACACAAAATGTAGTTAAATTAAATAATATGTCATATTTTATCTCCAGTATTTTTATCAAAACTTTTAGAGCAGTAGTTTAATACTTTCCAGAAAATTTTTTCCATAATTTGTCCGACTATAGACAGTAACACTACTTTACAGCTTATAGTAGATACCAAACCAACAGACAATACCAATGTTTGTTCCCTACCTATATCTTATCTGCAAATAACAATAAACAAATGATCATTCGCATGCCACATCCACTGGACAGCTTGGCCTGTCGATCATAGCAATCGATCTGCAAATAATTCCTCTCTTCCGGATACGCCTGCGGCCATGCAATACTTCTTTTCCTGAATTTTATCTAAAAAAAAAGTCTTCTTTTTTCTGAATCCAAATCTCTGCTTTATTATTATTATTATTATTGTTGTTGTTGTTGTTGTTGTTGTTCTCAATTTTATTTTGTACAACCATGCATACCCCAGCCATGGATAGATAGGGCTCTGCCTCTGGTTCCTTCTACTGGGCAGCATAAGCACACTTGAAACTTCACTTTCCTTCCCCGTCACCTTCGACGGCAAACAAGATAAAAAGCAGCTCCCAACCGCGCCGCATCACTGACACATCAGAGTGGACCCACCTACTAGCTAGTCTAAGCACGCAGGCGCGAATTATTGTTCGCTTGGGTCTGCTCTTGGAATGGAATGGCCTTTTCTGATAAAATAAATATCAAGAAAGCAAACCGCGTCGTGTGGACGGAGGAGCATAGCCTGCCGGTACCACCTCACGTCGATTCTTCATGAATCTTAGACAGGATATTGAGATAAGGATGAACATTTTAAGAACATCTACCAATCCACTTCAGATAATATCTTCACTGCCTCTGTAATGCCATGCTCGTGTCATGCTCCAGATTAGTCAATAACAGAAAAATAATACGGTAGACTACATTGTGGTTCTTGATCTTGCTTTATTGTGCAAGCTTATGCTATCTCATTTTCTTTTATCATTTGACTAATTGATAGATTTAATTGGTATAATTAAATAAGTTTATGGATCTATTAGATTAAAATTCAACTTTAAAAACCTAAAAGATACAATTAGACCTAAACAGTAAGCGATGGACGAACAAAATCAAGATCAATGTCTAGTGAGTGAAGTCATCTAGTATAGAGATTTGATAATGCAAGGAGATGAATGATTTAGCTATACTTATTGTTCATAAACCAAATATCTTAAATATTAGAGTTTGGTTGTTATTTCAACATATATTCAATGAGGAAGATAATAATGAAGAATCTCTATGCTCAATGAAGTGGTATCAGAGTTAAGGAAAATCTTAACAAGTGGTATCAAAACTAGGAGAAATTCAATCAACAATATTAATGATGTGTTTGACTGAGCTCAATTTAAATTTGTAGGTTTATAAGTTAAAATTAGATTAAGCAAAGAACTTATTTGAGTGTATTAAATAGGCTTCAACCTCTATGCATTAAGTCCAAGTCGATGGTAGAAAATTTATATAATCAAATTTGAATAAACATGTTTATGGAAAAAGTATAAGCTTGACCAAATATACCCTATTACTTCCAATTACTTGAGTGAGAACGTGTGTTAACTTGAACAGCACGAATGGCACCTGTTGGCTTGTGCACAAGACTGAAGACAAATATTTAAGAAGGGAGAAATTCGAGGGATAGAAAGATCTTCGCAGGAGGATGGATATTCGGTTGTGTGGCAAGGGATGGAGGTGAGAAAAGAAGGAATGGATGGGGAGAAGCCTCAACATCATGGGGGCGAGGAATGGATTCGTCTACTGTTATGTGCAAGTCAAAGGGTGGATGCTTGGGTATATGCTATCCCTAACGGGATCCTCTACGGCTCTTCTACCATACAAAGTCAAAGAGCACATGAGGGTATCGCCCTGGGAATCGGCTCAGGTGCAAGGATCTTTGCACAACATTTGGTCGGAAAGACTCCAGGTACATGAGAAAGGAAAAAAGTTACAAAGATAAAAAGAATTAGATGGACTCCGCGTGTTGTGTTAGTATTGAGGAAAGAGATCTGTAGCTAATAAGATATTGTATCCAGAACTGAATGATTATGTTCAGGTTATTGCCTGATTCGACTAGTTATGTATTAAACAACTATTAATAGGGTTTGTATTATTTGAACTGGATGAGCACGACCAGGATTTGAGTCGATACGACCGATTTTGAAATGGACGACCACAACTAGACTTGTTCAGATACGACCATATTTTTAGGCTGGATGACCACGACCACAACCTGCACCTACACGACCCGTTTTGAATAGAACAGCCATTACAGGTCTTGTACTGACAGTAAAATATTAGTTGTGAAAGTAAACAAAATTGGCCGAACAGTAATTTTCGTTGCGGTCTTCGAGGTCCACTGGTCATTTTCTCTGTGTAGCTGACTAGTTTTGGACTGGACGTACACGAGCAGTGCTTGTGCTGATACAATAAATTAGTCGGGGCAGTAAAAAAATTTGGTCATAAATCTCGGCCGAAGCATAAAAAAACAGTGAACGTGCTTGCAAATTTATGATCGAATCACCAGGCTTATCCTTGGTCGAATGTTGCGACTGCCGAAGCAACGGTCTATTTTTTTGTGATGGACGTTTATTTTTTTGCTGGTCGATTTCAGCCCTGTTTGAATATAAAGATTTACTTTTGGTTGGACTGTGAAAAAGTGGTCGTATTTCCCTTAGTTGAATTATCAATCATGACTTATGGTCAAATGCGGCGAACAGTTGGACAGTACAAAACAGGATGGTTGTAGCAGCAAAAATGGTCGTAAGGTTGGGCTCATCAGCAAAACATTAAATTGGTCGAGAAAGTAAAAAATAGTGGTCGTAGATGTAAAATCTCTGGTCGATTGATTTTGGACGGAAGAGTTTTTTGTTGGGTCATTTTGTTTTTTTGCGGTTAAATCAGCTAATTTGATTGTGGTCGAATGTGTTGTTTGGTCGAAGTATCGGTTTTTGGATTTTTATGATGGTCGTTTTTTGTTTTCTGATCGAATGACCTTGCCATGTGTGGTCGAATATGGTGAACTGGTCGACTGTACAAAAAAGATTGTCTGGTTTTGATCGAATGTGGGAAACAAAAGACGATTTTGGTCGAATGCGGGAAACAACTAGCCAGTAGGAACTGTTGCATCTAGGCCTTCATGTCTAACCCTAATTTTGATTATTAATGAAAACAAAGTATTTTAGACTAACTGTGCTTCTGAGATTTTTGAAACAAAGTTTGTTCGGGAAGAAATACGAGATGATCAAGATGAACCCGACATGAAGTGAAGCACGAGGTGCAGAAGAGCAGAGACAAGATGCAAATGTGAAGATGTAAAGGACCTAAGGTAATCTGTGATTTCATTTTCTTCCAATCTCGGAGTTCGGAGATAGATCGGTTTAGGAAAATTGTTTTTAGTTTTTAACTGTACTATAAAGAGGGGTGGTGAAAGTCCTCTCTTTATCTCCAACATAAACCGAGAAATTTAGGTCATTGCATTGCATCTATTTTGGTTGGATTTGATTTGAATTTGGTTTGAAAGATTTGGATTTTCAGTTGAGTTTTTGATAGCAGAAGAGTTTTTCAAATTTCTAGAAAGATCTAGACAGATCTGATTTTTGCTTCTGTTGACAAAATTGTAGTCCTTAAAATTATCTTTCAAACCAGTTATTAAACACCTCTTTTGGATTTCTGGATTTAAAGTTATCACTATTTTTGTTCATGCTGACTGTCAGTTTGAATGTCAGTTTAATTAAACTGACAATTGTCCAGAGAGGGTGTATTTTGGACTCAAAATTTTTGTACTAAACTGACTGTCAGTTTGTCCATACTGACTGTCAGTTGGGGTTTCGACCACAGTTGTTTTCTTCTGAGTTTATATTTGATTTGGTCGAGTTTTTGGTCGAACTGACTGTCAGTTGTGGATTTCAAGTTTCCATAAATGACCACAAACGGCTAGCAATTTTTTATCCGTAAATTCTGTCGGCCGTTGTACACGAAACTGACTGTCAGTTTGTGTTGCTGATTTTCAGCCCTAGCTCCAACGGTTCATTTGATTCTTGAGGCTATAAATAGGGGCTTTGGGCATGAGTTTTACAAGATAAGCAGCAGCATTCTCTTATACACTCTTGAGTTTTAGTTTTCTACACAAAATCTTGATCGTTGATCAAGTCGAGTGTTTTTCTGATCCACCGAGAGTTTCAGTTCAGTGCATTTGCATACTTGTAGTTTCTCGGTGCGTGTTTGGAGGTCTAGAGAAGACCTCGCTACCTATTACTCTTGGTGAGCGCCCTCACCTAGACAGTTCGGAGGCGTGGCCGTTGACCTCTCTGTCGACGATTCAGACTCGGGGTCCTTAGCAGAACTTATGCATAATTTTGTAGTTCGTAAGACCTTTCAGGGTATCCCTCCGAGAAGGTATGTAGAATTATGGAGAACTGGAGCACAGAGAAGTTTATACAGGTTTGGGCCCTCGATGGTGGGAGTAATAGCTCTACGTCCTGTTGGGATTTCACTATATGTAGTAAAGAGTTACAAAGTGACGGGGAAAGACCTTCATAGGCGAAGGTTTTCCCTATATGATTCTACAAAATGAAGCTTGGAAGGCTTATGGAAGCTATCTAATCTAGGCTATTGTCTTGATTGTTTGATTCTTTGGGTGAGATGTGTTGTATCTCGTGATCCTTCGATCTTCCGTTTGATGCACTATGCTGCCCTTTTATACTGGTCGAAAGGTCGCCAAGTCGTAACGGCATCAAACGGTTGCTTAGATGCGGTTTAGATAACCGCTCTTAACCTCCACGTAGGTTTATCACGTGTTATTTGTGGATAACTGCACGTATTAACCTCCTGACGGTTGTTCCTCTACGTGGAAGAATCTTCGGGATGCTTGGGATATTCCTGTTACAGGGACAAATGAGTCCCACGTTCCCTGGTCGAAAGTGTTTTGACAGCGCGATGTTGGCTGACCGCGCAATATCTTCAGCCTTTTGCCCGCGCATAGCACACGAACTCCTGACCGCGCACTAGCTGCGGTCTGATCGCGTAAGAATTGCGACCTCGGGCTGGTACTTCTCAGAATAACTTGAGTTCGCACCGCCAAGCACGTGTCTGGCTCGAATCTATCCTGAACCAGTCGTGCATTTATTTGAACTGCCTCGGGTGTCAATCTTCGTCACTCTCCAGTTCGGAGATTGTCGGAGAGGCTCGGCAACAAGTGTACAAGGCATCGGTGCTCGCCTTTCTGGAGTGAACAAGGAGCAACCACTAGTTGATAATACTCTTCGTGAGTATTGAGGCAAAACTCAGGTGACTTGAGTGCTTCAACGAGAATTAGTGGAGACTGGGCGAGTCTCCGATACCTCGGTAAAAACTGCTGTGTTCGTTCTCTTCTCTTCTTGCTTATATTATTTGTTTTATTATTTAAAGTTTTAAAAGCCTCCTATTCACCCCCCCTCTAGTCGGCATTCTTGATCCTACACGTGGTATCAGGGCCAAGTCTCTCGGTTCATTAGGCTTTACCGCCTAGAGAGAGGATGTCGTCTACTGATGATTTTTCTCTTGGTTATACTAGCCGTGCGCTAATCTTTAATGGGACAAATTATCCCTATTGGAAAGTGCGCATGTTAGTATTCCTAGAGGCCATGGGGCTTGACGTATGGGATATTGTTAAATTCGGTTTTACTCCTCCGGATGATCCGGCAAGTCAGTCCGAGGACGATAGGAGAAAACTGCATTTAAATGCCCGTGCGAAAAATGCACTCTTTGCGGGTTTGTCTCTAAACGAGTTCAACCGTGTAAGCAATCTCACGACTGCTCACAAGGTTTGGACCACCCTCGAAGAAATTTACGAGGGCACAACTAAAGTAAAAGGTGCAAAGCTGCTTATGGTGAGGCAAAGATATGAGACATTCACCATGTCATCAACTGAGTCCGTGGACTCTATGTTCACTCAGTTGAATAATATTGTGAATGAACTCAAGGGGCTTGGTGTCGTTTTCACTGACCTTGATATTGTGAGAAAGATGTCAGGGCTTTACCAGAAAGCTTCGACACACTTGTAACGGTTCTCACAAACTCTGACTTGTCGACCACGACACCGATTGATCTCTATGGGAACCTCATCACCCATGAGATGCACAAAAAGGAGAAGAAGGAAGCAGCCGAACCCTCAAAGACGAAGAAGAAGGCTTTGGCTTTCAAAGCCAACGTAAAGAACGATTCAAGTGATGGCTCCTCCAATGAAGATCTAGCACTCATGGTAAAAAATACTCAAAAACTTCTCCGCAGGTTGCATTAAAATGGTGTCAACATTGACATACGACCAAAGGGACAAAAGCAAAACAACTTCAAGGACATCATTTGCTATGGATGTCATGAGAAGGGATACATAGCTTCAAGATGTCCAAACAAGAACAAGGGATGGAACAAAAAGAAGAAATTCTTCAAGAAGAAGAATGAAGAAACCAAAGAAGCATGCTTCGGAGAGTGGATGTCCGGAGGTGAGAGCTCCGACTCCGACTCCGACGACGAAAGAAGTTGCTCCAAGAATATGGCCGGATTAGCTCTCGGCAACATCAACACTTCAACTAGCTCATCCCTTTATCTTATGGCTAAAGGCGATGAAAAGGTATACACCAATGATCCTTCATATGATGATTTAGTTGAAATGATAACCGAATTAAATGAAGTTTTTGGAAAAACTAAAAAGAAGTATAAGGCGCTTAAGAAAGAACATTCTTCCCTATGCACTCAATACTCCGAGCCAAAAGATTCTTATAAAAGCATGTTCATAAAAAATGTTACAAATGTTGCATCTAAGGTAGATATTTCCACTTCATGCAATTTGGATGATTCTCCTTCTAGTAGTCATCATATTCAATGTGCTTCTAATGATAATATCTTGAATGAAAATAATGAACTTAAGGCACAAGTTGACAGACTTGGAAAAGGCTTAGAAAACTGCTACAAAGACAAAGTATCTCTTGATCTAATTCTTAGTAAACAAAAATGTTCATTTAGAAAAGAAGGATTATGATACTTTCCGAAGAAAGGAAAGAAACCAAACTCTAAAACTATCTTTGTTAAAGCATGCAACACATTTTGTCATAAATGTCATGAAACTGGTCATTCGCATGAAATATGTCCTTTAATGACTCCAAATTATTTTGATACTTGCTACATGCTTCAAAAGTTGAAGAAAGGTTATGCTATAGCAAAGTATGTTGGTGCACCCATGTTAAATAAAAAGAATAAATCTATTTGGGTGTCCAAAGCTTTGATTGCTAACATTGAAGGACCCAAAAAGGTTTGGGTACCTAAAAGAACTTAATTCTTTTAATGTAGGTGAACTACAAGACCGGTGGGAGGCATTGGGTGCTGGATAGCGGATGCTCCGAACACATGACCGGCAACAAGAAGTTGTTCACCTCACTTGAAGACAACTCAAGTGAGAATCAAAAGATCACCTTTGGTGACAACCATCAAGCAAATGTGGTAGGCTTGGGTAAAATTGCTATTTCTAACGATCTTTCAATTTCACATGTTTTATTGGTTGAATCTCTGAATTTTAATTTGCTTTCCGTTGCACAAATTTGCGATTTTGGCTTTCGTTGTACATATTACCCCAAAGAAGTTTTGGTCGAAAGTTTAAAAGACAATTCTTTGATTTTTAAAGGTTTTCGTTTTGGAAATCTTTATTTGGTGATTTTCACTCAAAAGATGCATCTCTTTCAACTTGTCTTATCTCTCAAACCTCAAAAGGTTGGCAATGGTATAGACGACTTGCACATGTTGAAATGCATCAATTGATTCGGGAGGATCTCCAAGTCCTGATCGCATGTGGCTTCGCGACCAAGTCTTGAACGCATGTGGCTTCACGACCAAGTCCTGATCGCATAAGGATTCGCGACCTGGATGAGTCCGCGACCATGGATTGGTCCGCGACCAGGAAAAGGAATTCGTTCCCTGTTCGGAATTGTAATCCGATCCGAATGTGTATAACTAAGCTTATCTGTTTAGAATTAGTTATATGAGTCTAATACGTTTAGGTCTCTAAGTCTGATACGTACTCATACGATTGGACTATAAATACCTTGTAATAGGTCTAGTTTAGATCATCGAATTCAATCGAAGAGTCATAGAACTTATTTGAGTTTTAGACATTTATAGTTCCTTCGACGTAGACAAGTGTGTCTAACGTTCGACGTGTAAAGCCCTCTTTGAAATAAAGAGTTGTACAATTACTTTGGGTTTCGGTATTTCCGAGTAAGATTCTGTTAGTCCGCATATTAGAATCTGGGCGAGCCTAGTGCGAAAACCAAGGCTAGGTCTCAAACAGATCATCAATTGAGAAAATTTTTAAAACGTGACTTGGTTGTTGGCTTAAAGGATGTGAATTTTGAAAAGGACAAACCTTGTAGCGCTTGTCAAGCTGGCAAGCAAGTAGCTACTTCACATCCAACTAAGCGCATTCTTTCTACTTGTAAACCTTTGGAACTCCTTCATATGGATTTATTTGGACCTTCTGAGTTCCAAAGTATCGGGGGTAGCAATTATGGTTTTGTGATTGTTGACGATTTTACTCGCTATACTTGGGTTTTCTTTATTTCTCAAAAATCTGAAACCCCCGATGTTTTCAAAAGTTTTACAAAACGTGTTTCTACTGAATTCGAACTTTCCATCAAGAAAATCCGTAGTGATCATGGTGGAGAGTTCGTTAATTCAACTTTGTTTGATTTTTGTGACTCTCTTGGAATCAAACACGAATATTCCACTTCTTACACTCCACAGCAAAATGGAGTAGTAGAAAGGAAAAATCAAACATTAATAGAAATGGTAAGAACAATGGTAAGTGAGTATGATACGCCTACTCGCTTTTGGGCTGAAGCCGTGCATACCGCTTGCTATTCTATTAACCGTCTTTATTTGCATTCTCTTTTGAATTTAACTCCCTATGAGCTTCTTATTGGGCGTAAGCCAAATATTTCTTATTTTCGAGTTTTTGGATGCAAATGCTACATTCTTAAGAAAAGAAATTTTGGTGGTAAATTTCAAAGAAGAGTAGATGAAGGTTTTCTAGTCAGATACTCCACCACTAGCAAAGCTTATCGCATTTTTAACAAAAACACTGGTTGCATTGAAGAATCCTGTGATGTCAAAGTTGATGAAACTAATGGCTCGCAAAAGGAGCAAGTTTCTTGTGAAATTTCAGGTGAAGATCTTCAAGAAGCCGTGAAGAACATCACAATTGGAGACATCAAGCCAAGAGAAGAAGATCAAGAAGATGATGTCAATATTGAGAATGTTGATCAAAATGATTCATCATCTCAAGTTGATCCTCCAGAACCAAGTCAAGAAGACGCCGCACAAGATGAAGCACCAAGACAGCATCAAACGATCACCAAGGATCACCCTCTAGACCAAATTTTGGGTGATGTCAGTAAGGGTGTTCAAACTCGTTCTCGTATTGCTGCATTTTGTGAACATCATTCATTTGTGTCTTATTTAGAACCTAAGCATGTTAATGAAGCTTTAAATGATCCTAATTGGGTAAATGCCATGCATGAGGAACTTAATAACTTTTCTAGAAATGAAGTTTGGACTCTAGTAGAAAGACCCAAGAATCATAATGTAATTGGAACAAAATAGGTTTTTAGAAATAAGCAAGATGAAAATGGAGTTGTAATTAGAAACAAAGCTCGTCTTGTTGCTCAAGGTTTCACTTAAGTCGAAGGTTTAGACTTTGGTGAAACTTTTGCACCTGTAGCAAGACTTGAAGCTATTCGCATACTTCTTGCTTATGCATCATGTTTCAATATCAAACTTTTTTAAATGGATGTTAAAAGTGCTTTCTTAAATGGTGAAATATCTGAACTTGTTTTTGTTGAACAACCTCCTGGTTTTGAAGATTCAAAATTTCCAAACCGTGTGTTTAAATTGTCCAAAGCTCTCTATGGTCTCAAACAAGCTCCTCGAGCTTGGTATGAGCGACTTAGAGACTTTCTTTTATCAAAAGGTTTTAAAATTGGGAAGGTTGATACAACTTTGTTTACAAAGAAAATTGAAAAAGAATTGTTCATTTGTCAAATATATGGTGATGATATTATCTTTGGATCTATTAATGAACATTTCTGTCATGAGTTTGGAGAGATGATGTCTAGGGAGTTCGAGATGTCCATGATTGGTGAGCTGAGCTTCTTCCTTGGACTTCAAATCAAGCAACTCAAGAATGGTACGTTCGTGAGTCAAACAAAGTACGTGAAGGACCTGCTCAAGCGCTTTGGGATGGAAGACGCTAAGGTAATCAAAACTCCCATGGCGACCAATGGACATCTGGACATGGACAAAAGCGGCAAATCGGTCGACTCTAAACTTTATAGGTCTATGATTGGTAGTCTTTTGTATCTTACTGCATCTAGGCCTGATATCATGTTTAGTGTGTGCTTATGTGCTAGATTTCAGTCTGATCCTAAGGAATGTCATTTAACTGCTCTTAAAAGAATCCTCAGGTATTTAAAATGCTATCCCAGTTTAGGTATTTGGTATCTAAAAGATGCAAATTTTGAATTAATTGGATATTCGGATTCTGATTATGCTGGGTGCAAGATTGATCGTAAAAGCACATTTGGTAGCTGTCAGCTGTTGGGGAGATCATTAGTATCATGGTCATCTAGGAAGAAAAATTATGTAGCTCTCTCCACAGCTGAAGCTGAATATGTGTCTGTAGGCAGTTGTTGTGCTCAATTATTATGGATGAAGCAGACATTTTTGGATTATGGGATTATATTTGATAAAGTGTCATTCTTGTGTGATAATGAAAGTGCCATTAAAATTACAAATAATTCTCTTCAACATTCTAGAACTAAGCATATTGAAATACGGCACCATTTTATTAGAGATCATGTGGCAAAAGGAGATATTGATGTGAATTATGTCAGAACAGATATACAACTAGCAGATATTTTCACCAAACCTTTAGATGAATCAAGATTTTGCTTTTTAAGGGGTGAACTGAACATTATTGATATATCAAATGCTAATTGATATGCTAAATGTGTTATTTGTAATATTATTTTATTCCCTCTCTAGTCCAAATCTGCTTCTGGTCGAAATTGACTAAACTGACAGTCAGTTCATCTAACTGACAGTCAGTTTAGTGCTTAGGAGCCTGTTCTTAGTCTCTGGTCGAAGTCGTTGACCTAACTGACAGTCAATTTCACAAATTGACTGTCAATTATGTACAATTGATTTTGGTCGTAGCTCCTGTTTTTGTTCGAGTCTCAAACTGACTGTCAGTGTGGTACACTGATTGTCAGTTCCATGTTTTTGAGTTTGGAACTGACTGTCATCAGTTGCGGGGTCCCGATCTCTAAAACCCTCGTTCTGTTTCCTTGCCCTCTCGCCTTCTCTCGCTGCCGTTTGCTCCTCTCGCCGCCGGTGTCTCCTCATTGTGCTGCGCCACCGCCAAACCTCGCCGGCACCTCCTCCTCGCCGCCGATGAGCACCGCCGCCCTCTTTTGCGCCTCCACCGCATCTAGCCGCCACCGTTTCGCCGCCCTTTTGCCGTGGCCGTAGATTCGCCGTGGCAGCTCGCCGGCGTTGAGTTTCTCTTGTGCTTCCCCAAACTGTACTGTGCTTCTTCTCTGCGGCTGTTCTGGTCGGTTGCTTCGCATCGGCTTCATCGACCACTTCAGTTCGGTTTCAACCTCCTCTATTCAGGTCTTTCCCTCTTTCCTCTGTTCTTATTCCTCTCTGTTTTTTGTATCACCATGTCTGATCAGCCGGGTCCCTCTCGTTGTGTGGCCCGACGGAAGAACGCGGCAAACAGCCAGCGTTCATCGGGTCAGGTGTCTGAGAACCCACCTTCGCCTCCGCCTGAGCGTGTCCCCGTGGATTACTCCCGGTGGCACGCTAGCCACCTTCGCTCGCTCCACTCCACAAACCCCTACCTGCTGCCGCGTCCCACTGGTCGTGACTCATGCAACGTTGTTACCTGCTATAACAACTTGCACCTTGATCTGTTCAACAGTGTGTACAGTCGCGTACCCATCTTTGCTCACCACTCTTTGTCGTGGGGTACGATCGCCTCTCACACAGGCATCGCCACCCTCGCAGACCTCTTTGGCTTTGTAGGGATCCACGACCTTGTCGCTGATTCCTCTCTGCACTGGGCTGAGGGGCCCATTCGCCAGTTTTATTCCACCGTCTTCATTTCTCCTCAGCGCGACTTCATGACCTTCATGACGGGCCTCCAGGTCTACACCGTCACGAAGGAGCAGCTAGAGTCAGCGCTTGGACTGGTGCGCCCTCCTTCTGGCCGCCAGTTCCATACCCTTCTAGATCTCGAGCGTCGGGAGGTGGCCATGCTTTATTCCGACCCCTTTCAGCTCCGTCACATCACTGGCCTGTGCCCCGATGTTGATCTGGCCCTACGGATCCTCCGGCTCACCTTGGTCCCCATGACCGGAGATAGGGCCAGAGTCACCTATCTTGGGCTCCATGTCCTGATTTCCATCTTCCAGGAGGAGCCATTTGACGTTTCTGATCTCATCATCAGTGAGATTCAGCACGTCCTTCTCTCTCCGCGCCGTCAGTTGATATACACTCCGTATATCATGGCGGTGCTCCTTCATATCCGGGCTATGGATTCTGAGCTCCAGCGGCCCCATCATCCCCTTTTTTTTTATCCTCCGGGCCAGACCGATCGCCGTCTTGGTGCCCGGCCTGCGGGTGCTGTGGACCCTGATTCTCCCGCATCTAATGATACTACGGGGGAGTCAGAGGACGAGACTCTAGTTCAGGAGTCTGATCCAGCACCAGCTGCAGAGACTGGCATCGGCTCTTCCTCGGCATCTTCTTCTCAGCTCTAGCAGATCCTCCAAGTGCAGCAGCAGATCCTCAGCACTCAGGAGGAGTATCATCAGATGTTACTCCGTTTGCTCGCTCAGCAGGAGGAGATTCTGCGGCGCCTACCTTCTTCAGCTTCACCTGCCCCTCGTAAGAGGGCCCGCCAGGCAGAGTCTTCTCCGAGCACAGCTTCAGGACCAGCTGATCCAGCTCCGGCTCCAGCAGCTACACCTCCCTTGTCTCCTGCGGTCAACGCGTCTGGATCTCCAGCAGGCTCCGGAGATACAGCCGTCTTAGGAGTTTCTTCTCATGATGAGCATTAGGCTCCGTCTTTTGTATTACCTCTCTTTTTGTGTTTGATGCCAAAGGGGGAGAAGTATTTTGGAGATATTGGATCTTATATGTCTTTAGTTTTTATATTGTGGATGTTATATGCAGTTATGTCATGGATGATTGGATATGGGTTTATTTGGTTTATCATATATTTGACATTGTGATGTTGAATGCTCTGATATATATGTTATTGTGATGTCTTGAGATTTGTATGCTCTGATACATGTTGATATGACTTGGTGATGATATATATGCATATTTGTGAGTGCTTGTATGATGAATTTATGAGATGATCTGATGTATATGTGTTGGTTTATGCTCTGATTTTTGCTTATATGATGAGATGCATATACTCAGGGGGAGTTAGTTCATTTATATTTTGTTTCAAACACTTGTTGTCATCAATCATCAAAAAGGGGGAGATTGTTGCATCTAGGCCTTCATGTCTAACCCTAATTTTGATTATTAATGAAAACAAAGTGTTTTAGACTAACTGTGCTTCTGAGATTTTTGAAACAGAGTTTGTTTGGGAAGAAATACGAGATGATCAAGATGAACCCGACATGAAGTGAAGCACGAGGTGCAGAAGAGCAGAGACAAGACGCAAATGTGAAGATGCAAAGGACCTAAGGTAATCTGTGATTTCATTTTCTTTCGATCTCGGAGTTCGGAGATAGATCGGTTTAGGAAAATTGTTTTTAGTTTTTAACCGTACTATAAAGAGGGGTGGCGAAAGTCCTCTCTTTATCTCCAACATAAATTGAGAAACTTAGGTCATTGTATTGCATCTATTTTGGTTGGATTTGATTTGAATTTGGTTTGAAAGATTTGGATTTTCAGTTGAGTTTTTGACAGCAGAAGAGTTTTTCAAATTTCTAGAAAGATCTAGGCAGATCTGGTTTTTGCTTCTATTTACAAAATTGTAGTCCTTAAAATTATCTTTCAAACGAGTTATTAAACACCTCTTTTGGATTTATGGATTTAAAGTTATCACTATTTTTGTTCATATTGACTGTCAGTTTAATTAAACTGACAATTGTCCAGAGAGGGTGTATTTTGGGCTCAAAATTTTTGTACTAAAATGACTGTCAGTTTGTCCATACTGACTGTCAGTTGGGGTTTCGACCACAGTTGTTTTCTTCTGAGTTTATATTTGATTTGGTCGAGTTTTTGGTCGAACTGACTGTCAGTTTGTATAACTGACTGTCAGTTGTGGGTTTCAAGTTTCCATAAACGACCACAAACGGCTAGTAATTTTTTATCCGTAAATTTTGTCGGCCGTTGTACACGAAACTGACTGTCAGTTTGTGTTGCTGATTTTCAGCCCTAGCTCCAACGGTTCATTTGATTCTTGAGGCTATAAATAGGGGCTTTGGGCATGAGTTTTACAAGATAAGCAGTAGCATTCTCTTATACACTCTTGAGTTTTAGTTTTCTACACAAAATCTTGATCTGTTGATCAAGTCGAGTGTTTTTCTGATCCACCGAGTTTCAGTTCAGTGCATTTGCATACTCGTAGTTTCTCGGTGCGTGTTTGGAGGTCTAGAGAAGACCTCGCTGTCTATTACTCTTGGTGAGCGCCCTCACCTAGACGGTTTGGAGGCGTGGCCGTTGACCTCTCCAGTTCGGAGATTGTCGGAGAGGCTCGACAACAAGTGTACAAGGCATCAGTGCTCGCCTTTTCGGAGTGGACAAGGAGCAACCACTAGTTGATAATACTCTTCATGAGTATTGAGGCAAAACTCAAGTGACTTGAGTGCTTCAACGAGGATTAGTGGAGACTGGGCGAGTCTCCGATACCTCGGTAAAAACTGCTGTGTTCGTTCTCTTCTCTTCTTGCTTATATTATTTAAAGTTTTAAAAGCCTCCTATTCACCCCCGCTCTAGTCGGCATCCTTGATCCTACAGGAACACATTCAATGGTCCAAATGAAACAAATGCGCCGATCCAACAGTCAAAATGAAAGGATGATGTAGCCCAATGTGGACCAAGTGTTCGAGCAGTTGGCCACAAACGCGGCGCGCGACGTGAACGCCTAGATAAAGAGAAGACGCCGATCGAACAGTCAGGAAAGTGGTGTCGATGCGGTCGTGCGTGGGGGCGAGTTAGTGCCCAAATTGTATATCAACATATGACTTGGAATGAAATATGATTGTCAACTACAAGTGTAGAACACAGAGAAAATAGAGAGAAATGAGAGAATGATATGATTCTTATTCTCTTCTCATTTATCTTCATTGTATAAATGTATCCTACTTATAAGCAAACGTAGTAAATGAAGAAATTTAGGGTTATACAATCTATAATATAAGATGTTAATATTTTCATTATATGATGTGATAATAGATTTTGATAACATAGGGGTTACAATCACTACTAGAATCTCGCAAGTTATCGAGTGCCCAAAACACTCAGTAAAGGCAAAAATACGCTTAACGAACTTTTTGTCAAGTGTCAACACTTGGTAAAGGCCACTTGGAAGACTGAAATTGGGGAAAGCATCTTTGCCGAGTGAAAAATTTAAAACACTCAGGAGAAACTTGTTGTGCCAAGTATTTCGTGCATACTCAGAAAAGGAAAACAAACCTCAACTTATGAACCTTCCCGTGTGTTTCCAAAACACCCGGCAAAAATGTTTTTAGATCTAAAAAAAATTGCCTCGCGTGGCTGCCGCCCTCGCGCTGCCGTCATCCTTGCGTAGTCACCGACTCTCATCCTTGCACAGTCGTTGCCTCAGGCCACCAACATCCAAATCTACATGCCTCCTCACTGTCATCATTGTCATCGCGTGACGTCGTCACCATCGCTATCGTCAAGATCTACCTATCACCATCGTCGAGATCAATACGCCTTGGGTTGCTTCCATTCAGATCTACACATCACTGCCGTCAGGTGACGATGCAGCTAACATCCGTTGCCGTTGTTGCCGCCGCCGCCTCTCACCACAGGCGTCCTTGTGTGGCCGCAACCCCAGGTCACCGGTGACTCATGCCACCGTTGCCTCGCATGGCCAATGCCTTGGGCCGCCGCCGTATACTCACAAATCTTAGCCTTGGGCCACCAGTGCCTGATGCCGCCACGACATTTAGACCGTGCGCCTCAAGCTACCATCCTCGCGCAGTGGCCATAGCCTCGGGCTGCCGTCTAGATCTGCTGACTACCATTGTGTGACGTTGCGGTCACCGTTCGCTGCCATCGTTTCCTTGTGCTACTGCAGCCTTGGGTTGCCGCTGCCTCGAGCTGCCGATGTCCTTGTGTGGTCGCAACCTCGAGTCGTTGCTATCGCTCGTTGTTGACAATAGCGACCGCTGTCATCGCCTCTTGTCAGCAGATTGAGGAAGTGTGGATGTTTCAGTTTAAAGTGTGGGTTTGAAGTGTGGATGAATAGGGATTGAAGAAGTGTTGATGAAGAGCGGGTGTGAAATTTGAGATTTGGTAAGGGCGGGGACCAAATATTTGGAGGATGGAGAGCTTTGTCGAGTGTTTTCTTTATAGCACTCAGCAAATAACTTTTCCTTGTTAAGTTGTGTAGAATTTGCTGAGCCTTTCTTGGTTGTGGCACTCGGTAAAGTTATGACCTAAAAAAAAATATATTAAGGTTTGTTTGTTGAGTGAATTTTGTTGAACAATCAACAAATAATATTTGCCAAGTGTTTCTTATTAACACTCGAGAAAGCTACCGAGTATGATACTAAACACTTGGCAAAAATAAAAACACTTGACAACGTCCGGGATTCTAGTAGTGAATATTTATGTTATAGTGACCATGGACATTCACTAGAGAGAATAAAATTATTAACACTCCCCTTGAATGTGCATGACTAGTTAATATGTATGCCTTGTTAAAAATCTTATGAAGGAAAAATCACATGAGAAAAAATCATGCTTAAGAAAAAAAGAGTGCATACATTTCCACTCCCCTAATGATCTTTAAGTCTACATAACCAATATCATAAGTCATTTTCTTTAATGTTGTCGTAAGAAGCGCCTTGGTAAATAGATCTATCAAATTCTTACTTGAGTGAATTTGTTGAACAGCTATGACACCATCCTTTTGAAGATCATAAGTAAAGAAGAGCTCTGATGAAATATATTTCATTCTATCTCCTTTAATATATTCTTATTTCATTTGGGTGATGTATGCAATATTGTCCTCATATAAAATTGTGGATGCTTCTTTCTTGAAATTAGATAGCTTGCACTTCGAATATGTTGTGTCACATTCCTCAACCAAATACATTCTCTACTAGCTTCATGGATTGCTTGTTGGTTCAATATCCATCATCTTGATTATTTTGGTGATTAATAACAAACCTAATCATGAGACTAATGTGTTTGTCGAGAATATGTCTTTTAGTCTCAATTGGATTGTGAGATGACAGTGAAAAAGATTATCTCGGAGAGGATGTATGATCGAGTTTCCTCAAGCATTGATGAGCATCACCAAAGATAAAATAGAAGATTAAGAATCTATTTTCTAGAATTTTATTGGTCTTGGTGTTATGGCCAAATTACTAGATTCTTATTTCCTAGTTTTGTCTGTACTATAAGAGAGACTCAGGGTTAGTAGCTTAATGATATCTCATGAGAAAAACTCAAATACATACATAATCCATTCATTAGGTCATCAAATTATTTTGAGTTGATTTGAATGGTTAGTAAAGGCATCGGTGCTTAAATTTGCAAAACATAGCTCGGGTGGAGGTTTTGAAGTGGTTACACTAAATTTTTTGTATTTTTTGGAGTAATCTATGCCGAACTGAGTCTTGCTCATGTTGAGAAATTTGTAATCCTTTGAGTTAGCTTTCAAAAAAGCTAAGGAGCACCTAAATCCGATATCTAGATCAAAATTTATGACCATTTCAACTGGAGCTACACAGACTCACCTGGACTGTCCGTTTGAATGTCTAGAATATCCTGATGATTGTTTTGGACATTTTAATAGTAGAGTGTGTTTTTGAGCCTTGTAAAATTTGCATGTATTGGACCGTCTGTTTGTGGACTAGATTGTCCAGATGCATTTTCAACTATCCTCAACGGCTAATTTTGTGATTTGTTAGTAACCATTACAATGCTCCAGACTGTCTTGCTGTGATCTTGGACCATCCAATGTGGCTATTTTCAGCTTGTTGCTTTTGCAACAACTAGTTCTTATTTGAGGCCTATAAATAAATGGCTTAGGATTTTCATTTGCAAGCTTGTGTATTAGGATTCATTGACATATAGTACAAACACACTCTTAAAGCATCCAACTCTCATATGTTGCATTAGAGTGAGATTACCTAGAGAACTCATTTACATTAATAGAGCATTTAGTGAGTTGAGCCTTGTGTGAGTTCTCTTCATGTGTTTAAGTTTTCTAGCATTTGATTGGTGTCAAGTGAAGTGTTTGAGTCTATTACTCTAGGTGATCGCCATTGTCTAAACGGTCATGGGAGACTAGAGATGTCTCCATCGATGAAGATTGTTGGAGATGCTTAGTGGTGTTGTGAAAGATTTGGTGTTCGCCTATACATAGTGGAAAATGAGTAACCCTAGTGGATACCGAAGCAAGACTCACGAGTGAGTACTTCAATGAGAAGTAAGGGAGACCCGGCGAGCCTCTAAGATCTTGCAAAAATTATCATGGAATCTTGGTTTATTCTCTTGCTTCCTTATATTTATTGCACTTAACTTAACTTGCATATTTGCTACTATTACTATATCATCCTAAGTTTGCTAAACTTATTTGATTACTTGATACACTAGCTTTCATTTAAAGTGATTACAAAAAGAATTTTATTTTCATAAGTGCAAAAATCAATCTTTATTTAAAATATTTTAAATGACCTATTTACCTCGCTGGTCACCTTCCTCGATCCTACATTGCCAAAATTTCTGCATGATTAGATAATGTTGCAGTAATAATCTACTTCATCAAATACTATGAAATAGCAATATCACCACAAGTGAAAACATATCCAGTTTGTGATCATCCGTTGTGAGGATCAGATAGATATCCTGCATTTGCAACACCAACTAGGTTTGTCTTGGATATATTAGAAAAATATAAACTCATATCCTTTATACTTTCAAGATAACAAAGTATATGTTTCACCCCATTCTATTGTCTTATTGTAGGACAAGAGTTATATATCGCTAATAAATTAACAGAAAATGATATATCACGTCGTGTATGAGTAGTGAGATACATTATTACTCCGATAGTACTTAAGTATGACACTTTTGGGTCAAGAATTTTCTCATTATTTGTCAGGGGTTGAAAAGGATCTACATCAAACAACCTTACAAGCATTGGGGTACTCAATAGATATGTCTTATCCATATAAAATTATTTTAATATTTTATTTGTGTAAGGTGCTTAATGCACAAGAATTCCATCTTTCAAATGATCAATTTGCAATTCAAAGAAAAATTTTGTTTTTCAAGATCATTCATTTCAAATTCTTTCTTTAGACAATTAACTGCCTTAGAAAGATCTTCAGTGCACCAGTACAGAAATGCAGTCTTCTAACCCCTATCTTCTAACGGTTATTCGCGATCTAGAAAAAAACCGTTAGTGTATATAGTACGGAGTGGAGAAAGACATTTGTAGGTATTTCTACTAACGGTTTCGAAGTAAATTACCGTTAGAAAAATCGGCATGATTTTTTCTAACGGTTCGAAATATATTAACCGTTAGAGGAAACATATTTTGTCTAACGGTTATATTGTGAGAACTGTTAGAAAAATTGGCATGATTTTTTCTAATGATTTTTTTATTTGGAATCGTTAGAAGAATGCGCGTGATTTAATAAATATCCTTCAAACTCTCGATCTACCATGACACTTCGCCCTCTCTTTCCTCTTCTCACTCTCGCCGATTCGCCGCCTCCCTCGCCACCCGCCGCCCAGATCTACACCAGCCGCCGCTCTCCCTTTTTCCTCTTCCTTTGTGTGCCCCTCTAATTGATGCAAAGAAGAATGGTAAAAACTTGGTGGTAAGTACCCCATCCTTTTGTCATTGTGTTGGCAGTACATCCAAGTACTTCTGATTTGTTTCTGAATTCTTGAGCATCATTCTAGTCTTCCTAGCTGGTTTTCCTTCTTCTTCTTCCTTGATTGCTCATGCCGCCCCCCAAATCCACTCCTACGCCCGCGCCGATCCCGCATGCGCCTCCGTCCTGCTTCGTCGCCTCTGCCCCGCGTGCGCCGCCGCCTAGATCCGCCCGCCGTGATCTGGCGCTGGTGGCGCGGCGGGCGGCGGCTCGATCGCGGTGGTGGTGGGCGGTGGAGCTGCTATGCAAGTTTGAGGACGGGTGCTGCGCGAGTTTTTTTTTTGGTTGGTGTAGGTTTATGACACCGAGAATGTGAACCAGAAGAAGTTTGAGGCTGACTTGAAGAAGGAGATCAAGAAACTACAGAGGTACAGGGATCAGATCAAGACATGGATCTAGTCCAGCGAGATTAGGGACAAAAAGGTGAGCCCTAGAATTTTTGTTTTGTTGTTTCATGTAAAACAAGCCACAACAATGCTAGCTGTGAGTTACTCCCATGGATATGTGATTTTAATAGAAGCTAAGTTATGTCGTGCCTTCTGCGTGGTGTATTGGAAATGTTTAACTTTTTTCACTGGGAGATGAATGATTCAGTAGATAATTGGGCATGGTGTTAGATGACTAAAATATTACTGCAGTATCCTTCTTGTAGACTTGTAAACAGTTTGCTTTTTCAACTTTGAAGTTCTAAAATATGCAAATTTCATTAGATTAATTGAAATCAGAGCTAAATGTGGTCATCATCTGCATTTGATATCCACTGATGTTACCCAGGACTTTTATAAAGCAAATCATTCTTGTTTGAAGCTGCGAATCTAATTCACAAGTTTGCAGAAGTAATGAAAGACTACTGATTGATAACAAGGGGTTGTTTGGAAAAATCATTGGTAGTATCTGAAGTAATAACCAACCATAGGTTCATGATTCCAATCTCTTATCACATTTTTGGTTTTCTTTTACTTTTCTGCCTACTCTGTTGAGATGGTTAGTAGTGGTTTCACATTTGGTGGTCTTCCAAAGTGGAAACTTTGATTTTTTTCATTACAGTATTTTTTTTGTTCAGTTCATGTGCAGCATCTGTATATTTATTTGACTAACAGTTTATTTCTTATTTGGTGCAGGATCCAAAAGAGAAGGCCAAAGCTGAGACAAGAGATTGGTTGAACAATGTGGTATGTTGGAAAAGATACCTGTTGTGCCCAATTTTATGTCCCTATGTCTTCATGTCTTGCCTGCAAAGTTGGTTGAATAGAGCAGCATTAAGTTTCAACATCTATATATTGTATTGTTGTTTGTTGGATGCCATTGGCTTGGACTGTGTTCCTAAATACATGGTATCAGCCTCATGGCAATCATCATCCTTGTGATGATAAACAAATTAGTAATTTTGATACTTTGCCACTTTATTCTGATTACTCCATAAGTTCTGCCATCATAGAAATTTGGCGTTGATAGTGTTTGCCGGGACTCAAGACATTGGTTTTTATTGCGTTTGTTTTGGTTATTCTTGTATGAATCATGTTGATTCTGCGACTGTAATTACTGCTTATTCTGATTTTAACATTGGTGCAACTTCTCTACTTTACTTTTTGGACTTTGTTTACAGGTTGGTGATTTAGAGAACCAGATCGATAACTTTGAAGCTGAAGTTGAAGGGCTTTCAATTTAGAAAGGGAAGCAAAGATGTAACACCCTGAGTTAGGGGTGAAAAGTTCCTTTTTCATCAATAGCATGCATGCATGTATCTGTAGTATTAGCCAGATCAGTATCTATCCTAAGCCCTAAAATCTCCAAAATCTATCCTGTGACCTCAAATCAAGATCAGATTGTTCAGATGTGATCTATCAGTTATCCTGAATCGAAAAGTCTTTGGAACTTAGATCCAATTCTATCTCTAATTCCCAGAATTATCAACTCCTTCTGTTTTCGAAAACAGAAATACCTTATATTACCCAAATACCCTAAGTTTCAGAAATACAGATTTAATCTGAATCCTGATCAAGTTCAGACTAGATTATTCCTGGAATATAATCATGGGTATGTCAATACCTTAATCTAAAAAGTTGACAGCCAGATTTCACCATCTAGACTCTTTTCACAAATCAGTCCAAGAGTATCGCAGATCAGTCCTTTTCCAGATTTTCCAGAAGCCTAAAAAGGCAAAATGTTGCAAATCATCTCCAAATTCAAATCTGATTCAGGGAACACCTCCCAAATGCTTTTCAATACAAATTCTTCTTTTATGAGTATCTCAAAATCAAACCCTAAATCCCAGAGTTCGAAATCAATTGAAATTCAGATTTCAATTACCCTAAAATACCCTATTTTCAGTTTGTACCAAAAATCATCCAAATGTCTCAAATTTTACCCTCAATCTGTGCCAAATCATTTGTGGAATAAAGATTGCCAAAATAGCAGAATCAAATTCAGAACAAACCTTCCAGAATTCCAGATTTACAGATCAGTCCAAATCAAGAAATCAAGTATTGCAATTAGGCCCTTAATTCGACCAGGGAAGCAGCCAGTGCACGACCAGAAACTCGCCGTGGGTTCTTGCGCCGTGCACGTTCGCCGCCGGCCAAGCTTCGCCGCACTTGTGACCGTGCATGCCAGTACGCACGTGTCCTTGCCTCAGCCGTCACCGTGGCAGCGTCGTTGCTACGTCGACGACCAGCGTTTGCTCCCGCGCGCGATCAGCAGCAACTTTGTCAGCAATCCATCGCCACGTAGCCTCGCCGCGCCAGTACTTGTCGCCACCGCTTGCTACAAGCTTCGCCAGGTCCCGATGAAGCGACACTGTGATCAGCTGAAGGCTTGTCGCCGTCGCATCACCGTTCTTCGCTGTGTCTTCGCCGCTGATGTCCAGCACGCAAGCAACCTCATCACCAGCAGTCAATCACTTCGTTGTTCCCCTTCGTCATCTTCGCCTGGCCTATTTAAACCCTACTGTGTGCAGCAGCTTCTCCATACTTCACCAGAAACCAGCTAAGTTCCAGAATTTACTGTTTTCGTTTTCTTCTCCGGCGAACCGTCAAGGAGCCTCACGGTGCCAGCTTCATCCGCTGCATCAACCTTCAAATTGAATCCATCAGTGAGTTCCCCTACTCATTCCCTCTGTGTAGTACTATTTAATTGCTCACCGGTGACCTCTAACGCCGGCGATCACCGGAAATGGCTGAAAATCGAAGATTGCCCTGTTCCGGCAATGCAGGCCAAACCAATTCGAATTAGCCCTCGAACCTGTGAAGTAAATTGATCAGTGAGACAAATCAAACAAGCCTGTGAAGTTGGATTTCGAAATTTAGCAAGAATCGAACCTTTTCTCTAAATCGAGCTTCACCAGAAAACCGGCGATCGTCGCCAGGCTTCTCCAGTGATCCTCCGGTCAATTTGATGTTACCAGAAGCTTCCCTATACCTCCTAGATGCTCTCCAAGCAAGGAATTAAGTTCTCTTGGCCTGTAGCAGAAACCCCCAACTGGCAGTGTCTCTTCTCCGGCGCCGATGATCGGAAAAGTGATCCCGGCCATTTCAGCCCTCGAAACTTTGTCTAGTATGTGTGCTTTGATCTCCTGAACACTTTTGTCTTCTAGCCCGACACCTAGATCGGCCTAGATTGGAAGATATAGCCATGCCAAGTTTGTGTCCAGAACTGATCTAGTGCAGCCAGTTCACCTCAGTTCATCATCAAATTTCTTGCTTTCCAGCCATTTTCAGCCTTAGATCCTATTGAATGATTTATTCCTGTTATCAATGCCTACCTCCCAGACAAAGTGGTGCATCATTTGGAGCTCCAGATCAAAAGTTATGCTAAGCCCTAGTTTTTGGCATTGTCAGCTCTATGCCAGAGCTTGTCAGCCAGTGGCATTGACCTTGTTTACCCACTTCTGGTTGTGTAATTTGAAAACCACTTTGTCCACTAAATTTGTAGAGTTGTGCTCTACATTTTATTCTACTACCACAAGTTGAGATAACCCTTCTATCATTCATCAACCCTATGTCGATGCTTTGAACCGAATGTCGACCTAAAGACGTTCGCTGTTTTTGAGCGAACCAGTCGCAACCTTGATATCATTCTGATATTTTGAGACATTTGGAACCTTGTAAACCTTTGACAGCTAATCTTAACATTGGTTTCCTTAACTTAATCCTAATCAGCCTCTAAACCCAATCATTTCAGAATCATCAAGACTTCATCTTTGCATCATTGCATATAGTATAATAATGTATGGAAAAGATTATGATTATTGGTTGTTTGTTTGATTGGAGAGCAGATCAAGAGCCCGAGTTCGAGGACTTCACTGCGGATCCGACGTCAACTGCTGTATCTTACGACGCGGAAGGCAAGTCATATCCTTGGTCATCTTGAACCTATATTTTAAATGTTGCTAAAACATAACCTTGAATATAGGCAATATTGCATGTGAAAGATTGAGAATGGTTGAATTATCAATTGGCAGTACTAGACTGGTTATCTGTAAAATGTGAAATAAACAAGTTTTGAGCCATGAACTATTATATGTATTTATATACTTATATTCATGAAATAAAACCCCTAGCCGTGACCAGAAAAATGGTATGGATGGCTGTAGCACTGGAGGTGCTAGACTGCAAAGGAATGCAGGCACTGAAGGTGCAGGGATGTGGATGGTCTGGTCATTGGCATATAAGGACTAGAACCTTGTGTTGTGCGTCTAGTGGCATGAACAACGTGCTAACCGCAAGTCTGGTATGGGACAGGCCTGAACAAGTAATTATGTGGATCGCACATGAAACCCCTGCATGAGATGTGTTGTGATAAACACGGAGCGCGGCTCCCACACATATCACTGAAGGTGATCAAGCACACTGACCCAGTAATGGGAATAAGCAAAGGGGTGGAGGTTTGGATACAACCTGCCACAACTGTGCCTCGCTGAGAGCCACAGGGTCGGGGGTGAATTGTAAGTGATACATAACAAAAGTTCTTGTTATTTCCACCTTGCCGCTCACAGTATGAAGTGAGTCAGGGGTCCAATCATTTTGTTATGATAGGAAAGGTTTGAAAGTGGAATATCTTGCGGGTAAATTGGTACCTCTCTGCAGAGTTAAAAATGTATTCGAATACTCCGAGCTCCCGAGTTTATAGGAGTCTGCTGCGGTGGATTAAATCCACGGGGTGTGACACAAGTACTATTTTCTAAATAAAATATGTTTAAATCAAGATTACCCAAATGACATGTGGTGTCATGATAAGGAGTGCTGCCGTGGGCTGTCGTGTGTCGACGTGTCGCGGTAGTGCTATAATCTAGTGAACATGAATGATGATGTTATATTATGAAAAGTGCTGCCATAAGATGAGATGAGAAAGGAAAAGACTATTTTACAAATATCCATAATTCTTGACTAGTCTAGGTTCATATCATCACTACTATATGTACTTACTTTTACCTATGACTTGCTGAGTACGTAAGTGCTCACCCTTGCAACATTCAACTCAATAGATGGAGCCTACTTTGATCAAGACGATGGCACAGAGTATTACGTGGATCCAGAAGGAGGAGAATCAGTTCCGCCAGAGCCCTGAAGTGTGTTGTTCTGCCGTCAACTTCTTTTGTGGGAGGGTCACCTATCTTCTGCTGTGTGGTTAAATATTTTGTTAAACCCTGAATGCCTTGTAGGCATTATAATCCTCTTTATGTAATATTAAGGCCAGCAGGCCACACTGCTTAATATTTTGTGAGTACTCTGTTACAATGTAATATACTCCTGTGTTTGACTCATTCTGGGAAGTCAAAGGTTTGTGGTATGGGACTAGCTGCAGCGAGCTAGGTCTCTACAGGAGTAGTCGTTGTCCCAGTCTCGGGGCGCGACAAAAGACCGCCTCGATTGGTATGATAGTGGGAATTGCAACACCTAACAAATTATGGTTTGCTGTTTCCCGAACTTATCGGTTATTTCTAATCTAGAGAAAGTAATTTTTCATTATCAGGTACATTTGGAGAAATCTATTACACGGCATAAAGCTCATATAAAGAAATTGGAGTCGATCTTGAGGCTATTAGATAATGATGAGTTGAGTCCTGAGCAAGTTAATGATGTTAAAGAGTTCCTAGAAGATTATGTTGAACGTAACCAGGTGTGAGTGCGTTCCTATTCAGCTGTCATAATATTCCTTTTTTGATATATTTGAGTGCTAATTGTGATAATGTACAGTCTACACATGAAATATCTTTTGTTGGTTTGGACTTCAACTTATTTATGTATATTTAGGACGATTTTAAAGAATTTAGTGATGTTGAGGACCTTTATAGCACATTACCTATGGAGAAGGTCGAAGCACTTGAAGACATGGTTTCACTTGCTCCTTCCAGTCTTGCTAAGGTTAGTTGCAATTGCTGGTTATCTTTTGTTTTACTTTGGTTTATTTTGATTCTAATACAAACAACTTTTGAATTTGTCAGTGCTCCCGTAGTTGTGTACGTACACTGTTATTGTTAGTTGTGTCCTAAACTCTTGCCATAAACCTTTGGCTGAAAATTTTCTTAATGAGCATTGAGCAATAACCAAATTTGTATAACATGCAGTTAATGCCTTAATTGAACAGCTGGGTAAGTGAAAGCAAATTGATTATGGTGATCTGAGAGGTACTTGTAATGTCTAAAGTCGACTCGAGATTGATTTCAGCATCTTTTAATTGTCTGCTAGTAATGTACTGACTTTGTTAAGCCAAATATAATGGCACTTGTACATTCATTGCTATCAAAGCATGAAACAAGGCCTTTTAATAGCCTGTTTGGTTTATCTCATAAGCAAGATGAGCCATAAAAACTGTGCTCCATAAGCCAACCTCCACTAGCTTCAACAACTCAGTAGGGGGGGTGGGGTGCTTAAGTTTATCCCCTCACCCCGGCTTATTGCTCTCACCCTCCCCTCCCTCTTTACTGTCATTAGTATAGATAAAAACCACCAACTTTCACAAATACATGGTAAATTAATCCAAATAGGGGAAAATGAGAAATGGGAATTGTGTTATCATGTTGTAGCAGCCATACAGCTACATCACCAGCAATCATATATATGAAATAAGAATTATGGCCCCATGATGTCACTACAGATGAACTTCGTTAAATATCATGTGACTTCAGTAGATATGCTACGGACAGAAATGATGCATTGATCAACCAACATATCCAAAATATCAAAACTCATGGTAAACCCTATCCAGATAATGACTCAGTATTTGCTGACATACTGGTCCATTCCTACTTGGCAATATCATGGAGTGGCCAAGGTGCTTTGACATGTGACTGGTGATAGAGTAATTCATAAGCAATTAAATGGCCTGGCTGTAATCAATCTTAAGCATGGAAGAATGCAATAGCACAATACAGAAAAAGTTGTTAACAGAGGACACAAATGGGATGAGTTGCTCTCAGCCGTTCTAGCTAATACACTCTGCAGATTGGCCTCTTATCAATAGTCACAGGTTGAGATACCTTTGGTAGTGGTGAAGTGGAACGCTAAACATAGCCCGCTCTAATTTATAAGGGATGCTGCGATTTTTTTGCTTTTAATTCTTGTCATCTACTAGGCTTTGACATGACATTCTATCTTGCAACCAGACCCCAGATTTTGTGTCAAGGGCTTTGGATTTGGCAGTGGGAGAGCTTCTTGAAGTTGCAACTCCTGGGAGAGGTCTGCTACTTGTTTGATATCCTGATATTTCCAAATGAATCTATGGAATGGATTGACCATTCTCATTTGTATTTCCTCTTGCCTCTGTTTTACTTGTTTAGTTACACAAGAACAGCTTGATCGAGCCAAGGAGGCTACCAAAATTTGCAGTTTTGATGAACTTGGAATCAAGAGTATTCTTTTCCTACCAGTAATTAAATCCGTCAAACTTTTGTTTTCCTGCTATATCCTTGACATATTTTTCCCCCCGCTTCAGGTTGTAGCGTCTGAAGACATTGGAAGGCAGATTTTAACTTATGGGGAAAGGTAAGGCTACATAAGCATTGATAACTCAGTGATTAAGTCCTTCCCCATGATTCCTAATTTTCACTTACATTTGCCATTCAATATCAATATATGTATAACGGGAAATCGTATTGCATCATGCGGATGAAACTTAGCAGTTGTTACTAGAAAAATCTCATGTGGTCCATGTTTTGCAATATCATTGCCCGGAAGGACTCTAGATTCAGTTACTATTGGGATTTAGTTGTAGGGATAACTTTTAAATCATTTTTTTGTTCTTTAAGTTTGTGGTTTAAATTTTAAGTTGAAATAATTTTTGAGTTTATGCTCTCCTTCAAAATGTGTTTCTTTTAGTACTCACTTGATTGATATAACTAAGTGGTGAACACTAACACAATGTCAGAATGTCATGACACTTACATAAATTATGACACTGAAATAATTTGGTTTGGTTTGTGGCCATAATTTGGCAAGATTTGACTTGATTCTTGCTAAATTTTTAGCAAAAGTTGTGTATGCGGTAGGCATTTGGGCTAGTTTTCTATTCAATTTTCCTTATTAGGATACTTCTAGTCAATTCCTTAGTGGCGTGATTATTAATATTCTGCACCTGTTAAAGAAGAGTAAAAGACTGTAGAAATTGTATATTTGGCTAACTATCATTTATTTGAACAGAACATCAGTGGAAGGCTTCTGAATATAAACAAGGCGTCTCTGAAAGGTTCTCATGTGGAGAGACCTCTCTGAAAATTTGGATCTGTTTCAGGATTTATGTGCAAAATTCAGTGATTATTTTTCTAGTGTTTTTGAACACTTCAGACTTTGTTTTCTAGGTGAAAATTTGTCGACAGACTATACCTTGAAGTTGGATGAATTCAAATATTTGTATTCTTATATCCTTAAATGATGTGTTGAGACTCTGGAGGAACTTCTTTTTTTTTTTTTTAATTTTGTGCCTTGTTCTGTGAATGATTAGATCGATAAACTGCTACAAAAATGTTGTTTTCTAACAGTTTCTTACTAAGAACTATTAGAAAAGAGCACTCTTTTCTAACGGTTCTTAGTAAGAAACCGTTACAAAAGATGTTTTTCGAATGGTTACCTTTTCTAACGGTTCTTTTAGTAATGAACCGTTAGAAAAGGTACTCTTTTCTAACAGTATCTTTTCTAATGGTTGTGATCTTTTCTAACGGATCTTTAGTAATGAACCGTTAGAAAAGATCACTTTACCGTTAGAATAGTTCTTGTCTTGTTCTATCGTGCCTATCATTAATGGTACAAAAACCGTTAGTAGAAGTGTGTTTTGAACCATTAGAAGAAAATTTTTTTGTACTAGTGGTGGTTCCAATTAAATTTAAATCATCAACATATACATCAATGATCATAAATTCAAATCCATATCTTCTTATAAAAATACAAGGACAAATAGAATCATTTTGTATCCCTTTATCATCAAATATTCACTGAGACAATTATAACACTTGCACCCAGATTGTTTTATTCTATATAATGACTTATTCAATTTGATTGAATACTGTTCTAGAGAACCTACTTTTGGCAGTTTAAATCCTTCAGGGAGTTTAATATTGATATTACTATCAATTGAACCATACTAATAGGCTGCAATAACATCCATTAGACATCAATCAAGGTTTTCTTTTATTGCCAGATTGATAAGATATCGAAAAGTTGTTGCATCCATCACAGGAGAATACTTTTCTTCATAATTAATGTCTGATCTTTTGAGAAAAACCTTGTGCGACTAATTGTGCCTTATATCTCGTTATTCCTCCTTTCTCATTTCGTTTTTGCATAAAGACCCATTTATAACCAACAAGTTTTACACCATCAGGTGTATGGGCTACAGGCCCAAAAACTTCTCTCTTTTCTTTATCATCCATAATTTCTAGTGTTAAATTATATGCAAATACAACATCGACGTCGATTTTCATTTCAGTTCCATAGTTTTCCCAACATGACATAGTTTAGTGAGATCTCATTTTTGCAAGAATCAGGTACTTAAGTTTCTTCAGGAACAATGTCATTATTCACACCTATCATCTCTTCAGAAGATTTTTTTCTAAAATCATTATTTTCTCGACTTGACCATCTTGAATTTTTGCTCTTTTTCTTTTTCAAGGTTTTTTGTTTTTTGGAACCC
This sequence comes from Pharus latifolius, assembly GCA_019359835.1. NCBI lineage: Eukaryota > Viridiplantae > Streptophyta > Magnoliopsida > Poales > Poaceae > Pharus > Pharus latifolius. The sequence goes on along the minus strand of CM033319.1, from coordinate 12,465,364 downwards.
AATGGTCTGCACGCTTCATGCTTGCTTTTGACTCATTAGCAGCATGCTATTGTACTTTTGGGACATCAATTTTTACAGGAGCGTGAGCAGCTTGAATGTGTGACTTAATAACTCTTTTTGTATCTGTGAAAGCGTTTGGCAATTGATTTGTTAAATTTTGTAAATAAATTATCTTTTGAACTTCTTGTTCACATTGTTTTGTACTCATCAAAATGAGACTGATAATTCATCCCAACTTAACTTATTATTTAACTACTTATTTTTTGTTCCTATTGTTGAGAAATTTGATGCTTCAAAGTAACAATCAGCATATCTAACTATAAATAAATCTCTCATTGATAGTTCAAGATATTAAATTATAGATGAAAATTCATACCCAATATATATTCTCAACATTCTTTGTGGTCCCATCTTAGTGCATTTTTGCGAAGCAATTGGGACATATACTGCACATCCAAAAACTCTTAGATGGGAAATATTTGGCTCTTGACCAAAAACCAATTGCAATAGCGAACAAGTATGATAAATTGTTAGTCTGATGCTGATTAATGTTGCTACATGCAAAATGGTATGACCCCAAGCAGTTGTTGGAAGTTTTGATCTCATAAGTAATGGTTTTTCTATTAATTGAAGATGTTTAATAAGTGCTTCTGCAAAACTGTTTTGTGTATGAACATGTGCCACAGGATGTTCAACAATTATTTCAACTGACATACAATAATCATTGAAACTTTTTGAAGTGAACTCACTAACATTATCCAAACGTATTGTTTTAATAAGATAATATGAAAACTATGCTTGCAACTTAATCAGCTAAGCCAATAATCTCGCAACTGCCAAATTGCGAGTTGATAATAAGGAGATGTGTGACCATCTAGTCGATGCATAAATAAAAACCATAAAATATTCAAATGGTTCACTTGGTGGATAGATAGGTCCATATATATCTCCTTGTATGTGTTCCAGAAAAGTAAGGGATTTAGTCCCAATTTTAGACGGTGATAGTCTCACAATTAATTTTGCTTGAGAGCAAGTCGTACATGAGAAATCATTTGATTGAAAATTCTAGCTTTTCAATGAACGTCCACATGAATTACCAATAATTTTTCACATCATTATTAACCCATGATGTGCAACCTGTCATGCCAAATAATAAAGTTGTCATGATTTGTAAACTTCTGGTTTACGATCATATGTGATTTAATTTTATTGATTTTTGTATAGTAAAAACATAAGATAATATAGGTAATTTTTTCAACACATTCTTTTTACTGAATGACATGTTTGTAATATTAAGGTACTCCATATTTCCTTCCCATATTGCCTCAATATAATGTGCATTTCGGCAGATATCTCTAAAACTCAATAAGTTTCTGAGACTTTGGAAAATATAGTGCCTCACTTATATGTAGCCCACAAGGTAATAATATAGTATTAACATTCCTAAATATAGTATTAACATTCGTCTCTTGTGCCACTATGAATGAAAAGTATTTTTTCTTCTTAAGTATGGATGTGTTGTTGCACAATCTTTGAGACACATATCTTCACCATTCATCACTAGTTGAGCCAAAGAATTATCCATTCACTTCAAAAGAAAATATATTATCATAAAACTTATTAGACATTCAAATATCACAACCTTAAAGGACTTACTACAAATTTTATAGAAATAGAAAAAAAAACTCATTACAAGATAAAGAAAGTAACAATATGTAAACATTTATTATAAGATAAAGAAAGTAATTACATCTAAATATTTATTCTTGGACAAAGAAATCAGCAACATCTAAATGACACTACCACAGAAACAGACATCCAAGACGGCACATCACAGACGGTTATGAACTTTTCAATGGAAAAGCGTCTATGAAGGCCTGTTGGGAGAACATGTAAAGTTATCACAGTCGGTTCTTACCTCAGAACCAACTGTGATAGTATGATAGACGGTTTTGCCCTCGGAACTGTCTATGATATTCTAATTATCACAGACGGTTCTGATTTCAAAATCGTCTGTGATAGTCCAGAACTATCGCAGACAGTTTTTACCTCAAAACCATCTGTGATAGTATTGTATTACAGACGGTTCTGAGCTTCCAACACGTAGTGTTGGTAGCTTCCATGGTAGCATTATTACAGACGGTTTTTACATAAAAATTGTCAGTGATAGTTTGTTATTTCAGACAGTGATGATGCTAGAACCGTCTGTATTGAGCCCGCAGGCTACAAAAAGATGTTTTAGCGGTTGTTTCGAGCTAGTCATACAATCTTGCTCCACATACTGTCCAGTTGGAAGAGATCTGGGGCAAGGAAGAGCAAGGGGAAAAAAATTTGAGGATCCAAGGTTGGTATTTGCTCTTAAGGTATACAGATTACTTAATTTCATCATCATCTCCATTGATTGATCAAAGAGGAAGAGGGAGGGGAAGCTAGAGTAACAAATCCTAGTTGTAACTCTCATTTGTCCTACCTCTAGCTATCCGCTTCATGATGTGTATTATCTATGCGTCCAATTAGTTATTAATTAATTGCTTGTAGTTGAAGTTATACCCGCAAACCCGTAGATTAATTACCGCCACAAACACTAGCTAGCTAGATTAGCATTTTAATTGCGTGTTGACCGTAGATTATTACTTAGCATGTGTATGAATTTAATTAATTGCATATGGTCCATCGAGACTGGATGTATGATGACAACCGAGTGAATGAAGAATACATGAAAGATGTTTTTAGATTTATGAAAAGTTGCTGAGCAAGACATGGCGAAGAAGGGTTTATGATATATGTACTATCCTTGCATAGATTGCGACAATCTTAAGATGTTCATCAACTCATCTCAAATTGTAGCCCACTTGATTCAACGTGGTTTCAAAAAGGGGTACACGTGTTCGATCCACCATGGCGAAGAGCAAACTGCAGAAACAAATGCCACTTAGGTTGAGGAACAGGACATGTCGGATCACAATGACAATTTCGATGAGGGTATACCAGAGGATGAAAATTTAGATGACATGTTGCGTGATGTGGAAGGAAATTACAGTGAAAGGGAGTTTGGTAAATTCAAGAGCTTGATTGAGGACTCAGAAAAGCCGTTGTTCCCTGGTTGCAAGCTAAAATACACAAAGTTGGCCTCCGTTCTTGAACTGTCAAAATTGAAGGCAAGTAACAGCTGGACCGACAAGAGTTTCACGGCACTGTTAGATCTTTTAGCGGACATGCTTCCGAAAGGAAATGAGTTGCCAAAAAACACCTACCAAGCAAAAAAGTTGTCTCTTGAGAATGGAAGTAGAAAGAATACACAAATGCCCTAATGATTGCATCATTTACCGTAATGACTACAAGGATATGCATGTTTGTCCGGTGTGCGGCGCATCCCGCTATAAGCGTAAGGACCGAACCAACGACGGCGACTTCGCTGAGAAAAAGCAAGGATCTCCTGCTAAGGTGTTGTGGTATTTGCCCGTTATTCCCCGCTTGAAGCGTTTGTTTGCAAACCGTAAAGAGGCAAAATTATTGCATTGGCATTCGGAAGACCGGAAGACGGATGGAAAGCTGAGACCCCTACTGATTGTGCGTAGTGGAGAAACATCAACAGGGAATTTGTTAACTTCGGAGCGGAATTGAGGAATATAAGGTTCAGGTTGAGTATCGATGGAATGAATCCGTTTGGTAACATGAGCAATCGGCATAGCACTTGGCCGATTCTTTTGTGTATCTACAACATTTCTCCTTGGTTGCATATGAAGCGCAAGTACATTATGATGTCACTCTTATCTCAAGACCAAAAACAACCCAGAAATGATATTGATGTATACCTAGCACCATTGATAGAGGATTTGCTAACAATGTGGAACGAAGGGGTGCAGATATGGGACGCATACAAATGAGAGAACTTCATCCTACGTGCTATGATATTCTGCACTATCAATGATTTTCCTGCCCTTGAAAATTTATCGGGCCTTAGTAAGAAAGGAGCCAAAACTAGTTCCCACTGAGAAGATGAGATTGAGAGCGTGTGGCTGAAGAATTGCAGGAAAACAGTGTACATGCGTCACTGTAGGTTTCTTCTGAAGAATTACGCGTATTGTAAGAGGAAGAGGGAATTTGACGGCCACAAGGAAGATGGTTCAGCTCCAAAGCCTATGAGTGGGAAAGAAGTTTACTCACGGGTGAAGGACATAAACGTTGTGTTTGGAAAGGGTCGTAAATTGAAACCCCGCACGAAGAACATTTCAAAGAAGAGATCGATATTTTGAGACTTACCGTATTGGGAGTATTTAGAGATTCAGCATTGATGTCATGCACGTAGAGAAGAATGTTTGCGACAGTTTAATCGGTTTATTGCTGAACATTCCGGGGAAGACAAAGGATGGCGTCAATGTGCGGCGCGACACAATCGTAATAAAAATCAGGCCCAAACTAGCACCGAGAGAGGGGACATAGATGTGAATTATGTAAGAACTAACTTGCAACTAGTAGACATCTTCACTAAACTTTTAGATGAGACCAGATTTTGTTTTCTTAGGAGTGAATTGAATATTATTGATATATCAAATGCAAGTTAAATGTCTGCTTTGCTGTCCTCCCGCCTTTTTGTGCTTGATGTCAAAGGTGGAGAGATTAGGGAGAGATTAGATTGGGAAGAGATTCTTGTATGACATTATTGATAGTTTATATGCTCATTGTTTATTCATTGTGGACTCTCAAATGACTCATATGTGTATTTATATAAGCAAGCATTCAGGGGGAGTTTTTGTATATCTAATGCCCATGCATACACTTAGGGGGAGTCATTAATTTTTATTCATTTTCAACATTTGTTGTCATCAATCATCAAAAAGGGGAAAATTGTTGCATCTAGGCCCTTTTTGGGTTGATTTTGATTATTGATGACATTAAGTGTTGGACTAATCGTGTCTTTGAGCTATTTGTATGCAATGTTATTTATGTAAAGTTTGCAAGTGATCCGAGAAGGTTTGCAAGTCGCAAGCGCAAGGTCGCAGTATCGCCCGAGGTCGTAGTCCGAGGACATGAGCCAAAGTCGCAAGTGCAAGGTCGCCAAGAAGGAAGCAGCAAAGACCTAAGGTAAGTGCTTGCTTATTTTACCGATCTCAGAGTTTGGAGTTTGACCGGATTTTATAAGAAATTTTTTTTAGTTTAAACCATACTATTAAGAGGGGTTGCAAAATCTCTTTTAGTTCCGGCAAAAACTGAAAAACTCTTAGGTCATATGTTGCATTCGCATTCCTTCACAATCTTGGTCAAAAATCTCAAAGAGGAACTGAAGATGGTCATCCGAGTGATGTTTATTTTACCAGATACTGTTCATTCGACCAGTAATACTATTCATTCGACCAGACATTCCAACGGCTATTTACTAGCCGTTAGAGGTCGTAGCTGGCTGTTAGCTGTACTGATTTATTTTCTTATCGATCACAACGGCTAGCTGAAAGGTTGGGCTATAAATACAGGTGTTTTGAGCAGCATTTACATACATCTCAAGCTACATTCTCATACACATTTTTGAGCAGCCTCTGTACACATCTTTGAGCATCTTTTCTATACATTTTGAGCAGTTTTTAGAACAAGTTTTGAGCAGTTTTTAGAAGAAGTTTTTGAGCAGTTTCTGTTCACTTTTTGAGTAGTTTTTAAATAGTTTTTGAACAGATTTTTGATCAGTTTTTACAAACCTTTTTGAACAGATTTTTTATCAATTTTTACAAACATTTTTGAACAGTTTTACAAACGGTTTTTGAGCAGTTTATGTTCACTTTTTTGAATAGTGTTTAAATAGTTTTTAAGCAGATTTCTCTATTGTTTTGATCAATTTTATAAACACTTTTCGAGCAGATTTTTTATCAATTTTATAAACAATTTTAGAACTGATTTTTTATCAGTTTTACAAACACTTGTGAGCAGATCTTTGAGCAGTGTTTGAGAAGATTTTTGAGAAGTTTCTGTTCACATTTTTGATCAGTTTTATAAACACTTTTGGGCAGATTTTGATCAGTGTTTTTAAACATTTTTTGAGCTATTTTTTTAAAGAATCAAGAGATGTAATTTTTGATATACACTTGAGCCCAAGTGCTAAAATCTTGATCTTTTGATCAAGTATCATTCATTGTGATTGAGAGATATCTTCTGAGAGTATCCATTTGCATCATTTGCATCTTTAGAAATTTCTCAGTATTTGTTGGGAGTCAAGAGAAGATCTTGCAACTTGTTACTCTTGGTGAACGCCCTCACCTAGATGGTTTGGAGGCGTGGCCGTTGACCTCTCCATTAACGAAGGTTGTCGGAGAGGTTCAGCATATTTTGTGTAAGGTATTGGTGCTTGCCTATCCGGAGTGGAGAAGGAGCAACCTTACTAAAAAATATCCTTCGTGGATATTGAAGCAAGATTCATTCATTTGAGTGCTTCAACGAGGAATAGGGGAGACCGGGCGAGTCTACGAGACCTCGGGATAAATCACTGTGTTTAATTTTCTTACTCTTTCTTAGTGCAAAATATTATTTAATTGTTTCAGTTTATTTGCTCTTAATATTTTCTTTGCAAAAATTATTTTTAGTTGAAAATTTTTAAAGCCTCCTATTCACCCCCCTCTAGTCGGCATCTTCGATCCTACAGTTTTCTCGTCATCACTGTTATTGTCTATTTGACTCTTTTTCAATTTACAATAGCAACATTTGTCTATATGTAATTTCATCAAGAAAAATGAATAGTTTGTTACTTTGAAGTCAATAATTTATCTGGCATCCAAGTAGTAGATAGAACTAAACTCTCCATGGGCATGTCACCTTCTTGGCTGATTTCTTTGATCCCCCTTTTGAAACATGATGATCGAAGGATGCCGACTAGAGGGGGGGTGAATAGGCGGTTTTACAAATTTTAATTTTGATTGACTAGCTTGTATTCTAGATTGCAATATCAACTAACAAATAATCTAGATGATGACACAAATTAAGTTTTGCAATCCTAGGCTGAAAAAACACAATATCACAATTTCTAGAAATATGAAGCAAGCAATAGAGATAACCGAACGAGATCGAATTTTTCCCGAGGTATCGGAAATTTGCCGATTTCCACTAATCCTCATTGAAGCACTCTACACAAGAGCTTTTGCTTCAATTTCACCAGGGGTAGCCCTTCTCCTCTCCTGATAGGCGAGCTCCGAGCTTTTACACCCAACCGTCGGGCCACTCCGACACACACCGTCGATGGAGAGATCACCGGACCTTCTGGGTCGTTTAGGTGACGGCAATCACCAAGAGTAATAAGCTTAGCACTTCACTTGATCAAACACAAAACTTGAAAAACAAGGATGCAAGTGCAAATGGCTCAAATGCAACTCTACTCAATTTGCTCTCAACAATTTGCTCAAAGATTTTGCTCCAAATGCAAGAGAGTAAATGTGAGAGGTTAGGCAAGCTTTTGCACAGAGTTTTTGAGATGATGAACTTTCAAAATGCTGCCAAGGTCGAAGTATATATATAGCTCTCAAAGAATCTAGCCGTTTGCAAGAAACAGGGTTAAATTTGTACAGGCTGGACATTGTTCAGCCATTTCGGATAATGTCAGGTCAGTACAATTCAATAGTGACCATTACTCACAACGGCAACCTTGTCAATTACCGTTTCAACAAATTTTGTGAAGGCCGGACGAAAGCCATTTGTTCGGACAAAAACCCCGGACATATGAATATGTCTCTTTTTACATGTTCAATTTAAAGCTCACTAGATTTACATAGGCCGGACATTCCGGACAAAAGCGCCCGTACGGTTTCAAATGTCTCTGGTTCATTTTAAATCAAAACTCACGAGATATGTACTGGCCGGACATTGTCCGGCCATAACGGACAATGTCCGGCCTATATCAGACAAATGCACCGGACAGATTTATCTGTCTCTGGTTTCGTTTTGCAAGTACTGAGAGAATTTTATACTGGCCGGACATTGTCCGGCCATTACAGACAATGTCCAGCCTATGCAAAACAAAAACAGGACTTCACAATTTTACTCAAAATTGATTTGTAACTAAATGCAAATGCAATTTTGTTTCAAAAACACTGAGTCTGATCAAGTGATTTGTGCTAAGATCCCTCTTAATAGTATGACCATCTAAACTAGAAATTTTTCACGCTTCGAGAGGTCTTGACGATCTTCATTTTTCACTTTTGTGTCATTTCCACCACGCCTTAACTTAAATCTCAATTGCAAAGGTTAGTTGCGTGTACTTCGGATGTCATTAATCACCAAAACCCTAATTAGGGCTCAAGACTCAACAAAACACACATTGATTTCATAGTTTTCTCAAGTACACAAGAGATATCTCCGGTGACGAAATGAATCAGTCAGGGAGTCAGAGCGACCTCTTTGGCGATGAGACGCCTGGGCTAGACATCGCCCCGTCCACTGTGGCCCAGCCACAGAAAACAAAGGGGCTAGGCCGGACGACATGCACGCGTCTCGACACGCGGGAAAAGCAGCACATACAGTTCGACGACAACGGGGTGCCAGAAGCTCCAGAGAAACTAGTCGGTCAGTTGGAGATGAAGGGCACGCCCGAGTTCCAGGCGCTCAGTGAGAAGGGCAAGGCTAACCAGGCCAAGAATACCCACCCAAACAGACTAGGCACCGGTGGGTATGTGGGGAAGAAGGCGCTGTGGAGGAAGCAGGATGGGGAGGCTTCCCAGTTTTCGGCCTCCTCTCCTCATGCAGGGATAACGGACGTGCACGCCCGCAATTGGTGCCGAGTAAGATCGAAGATGACCTCCTCCGGAAGCGTCTCTGTGAATAACCCTGAGGACAGGGAAGTGATCGTGATCCGTTTGAGACCTAGTCTTGGTTTTCGCACTAGGCTCGCCCAGATTCTAATATGCGGAATAACGGGATCTTACTGGCAAATCCGTATGCGATCAGGACTTGGTCGCGAATCCGTATGCGATCAGGACTTGGAGATCCTCCCGGATCATGACTCCCTTGTTGAGAAGGAGCCAACCCCCGTTGCGACCTCTCGATCAAACTGGAGATGTGGAAATTGGGCTTGTCCATCTTATTTTGTGTACCACTTTGCCGCACGTGCTCGTTGATCTTTCCGACCGATTCGAAAAGTCTCCTTTGTGCCACTGCGGGTGGTAGTCACCTTCCTCTCCAGAATCACATCTTCACGTAAAGGTTCGCCTCGTTGATAGACCAAGTCTTCAACAGATGGTACTATGTTATCTGGCTCATCATCCAACATTGAAGGCTCGAAGAGTTTGAGGTGCTCAACATTGACAACCGAGTAAATATCCATGTATGGAGGTAACTCAAGCTGACAAGCATTATTACCCACTTTCCGCAAAATCCGAAAAGGACCATAACGAATGCGTTTGAGCTTCTTACCTTCACATTTAAGTCTCTCCTTACTCAAATGTAACCATACCATATTACCTTCGTGAAATTGCGCATCAACTCGGTGCCGATCATGTCGCGCCTTGTACTTGAGTTGAGCTTTCAGCAAATCTGCTCAACCTCACGATGGAGTCGTTGAATACCTTCAAGGAACTTTTGTGCTCGATCCTGATCAGATGCTTCCTTGCTGTTCTGTGCTGAGGTAGGGATCACAAACTCCAGGTCAAATGGACTCTGTGGTAGAAATCCTAAACAGACCTCAAACGGCGACTTTCCAGTCGAACCATGCTCTGCTCGATTAAAAGCAAACTGTAGGTACGGTATGCTTTCATCCCAGGTCTTCGGGTGCTTCGAGTTATATCCTCTCAAGAGATGAACGACTGTGCGATTAACCACTTCGGTTTGACCATCAGTTTGCGGATGAAAAGCAGTACTCCTCTTTAGCTTGGTGTCCATCATCGTCCAGAGCGATCGCCAAAAGTGACTAAGGAACCGGGTATCGCGATCAGACACAATAGAAGTCGGCAGTCCGAAGTGTGTCCAAACGTGTTGAAAGAATACCCGAGCTGCTTCTTCTCCCGTGATAGTCTTTCGACAAGGTATAAGAACAATCATTTTGGAGAACCGATCAACGACCACGAATAGATAGTTGTTGCCACGTCGGGTTTTAGGCAATCCTCCCAAGAAATCCATGGATATGCTCTCCCATGGTCGTGATGGAACTGGCAAAGGAGTGTACAAACCTAATTTTCGGTTTGCCGGTTTCGAGATGCTGCAGAGACCGCAGCCTTGAACAAACCTAGCCACATCTTGCTGCATACGCGGCCAGAACACATGTCGGTGAAGATTTTGCAACGTCTTTGTAACCCCAAAGTGACCAGCTACCTTCGATGTGTGCGCTTCTCGCATCCATTGAGTTCGAGGTGCTCCATGAGGTATGCAAAGTAAATTGCCCTTGTACAAGAGTCCTTCTCGACGAACGAACTCTGTAGGGTTCCCTGTTTCGACCTCAGTCAGTGCTGTTTGAAAATCAGGGTCTTCACTGTACATAGTGACATAGTCATCATGACATGATGGCTCGATCTGCATGAACGCTGATAAACAGAGGGTTGTAACTGGTGGTCGCGACAACATATCCGCCAATTTGTTGTGTACGCCCTTCTTGTACTTAATCACCAGATTAAACTGCTGCAGATACGACATCCACTTCATGTGCCGAGCTTGCTGTAGCTTGGACTGAGTTTGCAAATATTGCAATGGTTGATGGTCGGTGTGGACAACCGTCTCTTTCCCCAAGAGATAACACCGCCAATGTTTCACGGCCTGATGCAGTGCGCATAACTCCATATCATAAGTCGGGTAGTTCTTCTGAGCTCCCTGGAATAATTCGGAGTAATATGCCACTGGTCGACCTTCTTGCATGAGCACTGCGCCCATCGCATAACCTGAGGCATTGGTTTCCAGCTCGAACGGTTTCTGGAGATTCAGCAAAGCTAACACAGGCACCTCGTTGATCTTCCTTTTCAGCAAGAGAAACGTGTCCTCATGTTTCCCTGTCCACTCAAACTTCTGATCGATCCTGGTTAATGCATGCAATGGAGATGCCACAATCGAGAAGTGTCGGATAAACTTCCGAAGGTATTGGCATGCTCCCACAAAACTACGCACATCCATAACTGTTCGCGGTCGCGGCCATTCGCGAATCACTTTGACCTTGTCCGGGTCGATTTGCAACGTATCGTTGCCGATTATGAATCCGAGGTAAAGTAGAGTTTGCTGACCGAACTCGCACTTCTTACGGTTGAGGCGAAGTCGATGTTGCCAAAGCTGTTCGAACACCTTTTCGACATGAATGAGGTTCTCATCCCACGAACGACTATAAACCAATATGTCGTCGAGATACACGATCACAAAGTCATCGATGAACGAACTCAATACGTCATTCATAAGACGCATGAAAGTTGCCGGGGCGTTGCAGAGACCAAACGGCATGACCAGCCATTCAAACAGACCTTGCCGTGTTTTGAACGCGGTCTTCCATGTATCCTCCTCTCGGATGCTGACTTGATGATATCCTGACTTAAGATCCAATTTGGAGAAGACAACAGCATGCTTCAATTGGTCTAGCAGGTCATCAATACGAGGAAGGGGGTACCGGTTCTTGATGGTGATCTTGTTCAGTGCTCGATAGTCGATGCACATACGCCAAGTCCCATCTTTCTTTGGTACTAACACCACAGGAGATCCACAAGGTGAACTACTCGGTTGAATGACACCATTGTTCAGCAACCCACCAAGTTGTCTCTTGATCTCTTCATTCTCCAATACTGAGTTGCGATACATACTCAGATTGGGCAGTGTCGCATCGGACACAAGCTGAATTTCGTGCTCGACTGGACGTTTCGGCGGACGACCCTGGGTAGTCTCGAACAGATCACTGTATTTCTCCAGCAGTCCCGACAAACGACCAGAATCCTCTCGGCACGCCAGCGACAATGCTGGTCGAGTACCCTCACCTTGATCAATGGGTCGAATCATGACAAGCACATACTTGTGACATGCATTAACAATTCGTTTGGCTTGATTTGCGGTAATCAAGTTCGAAGTGTTGACGTGGATGTCTCTACTGATCACGAACTTAACTCCGTCTTTGGTGAGGTCGTACTCTTGCGCTCGCCGATGGAAGTGAGCGTCTCGATCATACAGATACGGACTCCCAAAGATCACCTGACAGATATCGATAGGGACAACATCGCATTGCACCTCATCGATATATCGTGCAGAGATCGCAAATTTCAACACACACTGACTCGTAATCTGTTGGTTCACGTCGGATGTAAACCAACCCAGCGGATATGGTCGCGGTGTGTGGTTGTCTTCAAACCAAGTCGCCGAACCAGTCCAGCGGAGACCAGATTCTTCTGACTTCCTGGATCGAATATCGCTGCGACCACTTCGTGCTTCACCTGGATGTTGATGGTGAACAAGTCCTCCGTTGGGTGATGGTCGTTCGGTGGATCGGAACCCTTCTCCTTCGGCATTGCCATCAGAGACAAGGTCGTATCCGCCTCATTAACCGAATTCACTCGGACAACTTCTTCGTCGGGTGAAGTCGCAGTAGCTGTGGCTGTTCTTTTCCCTGGTCCGTTTTTCTTTGGTCGAAGTTTAGGATGAAGCTTGTAACATTTGTCCTTGGTATGCCCCGCGACTTGACAATGTTCGTAAAAGGCACCGTGCCCGATTTTGAAGCGTTCTTCTTCGGACTCGGCTTTTTCTTTGTCGAGGTCGCACTTTCCTTCAGTGCTTTTGTCGCTGCGGGATTTGTTTTTCTTCTCGATCGCCATAGCAGTTGTGCTCGCGGTCGCAATGTCTTGGACACCAAACAAACTTAGCTCAGTACTGATCAATTTCTGAAGTCCAGATGTGTACTTCTGAAATACCTGAGGGTCGGATAGTGAGATGCCAATGACCATTGCTTGTCGCCGAAACTCTGTCGTATAGTCTTGGATGGTCTGGTCGCGCCGTTGGTACAATCTGTGCCAACGCTCCCATCTCTCCTCAAGGTAACCCATCGGATAGAATTCTTGTCGCAGAAGTCGTTTGAATTGACCCCACGCAAGGTCGTCAGCTTCACCACTGGCGACAAGGGCCTTCCACCATGTCTTGGCGTGGTCCTTCATCTTCAAAGGTGCAAATTTGACCTTTTGAGCGCTACTGAATCCTTTAAGGTCAAAGTAGGTCTCAAGTTGGTCGATCCAAGAATCCAGCTTCTCAGCATCGATCACCCCATCATATATGGGTATATCAATCTTAGCGTCGACTTTAAAAGATCTGACAGCTAAGGAGGTGTTGGCGAGGTCGTCGGTCTTGTGGTCGCCTTCGTCTTCATCTTCGTCTGCCCTGCGCAAGTCTTCACCAGTCTTCTCACCCATAACCTTCCCTACTTCAGGAGGTACAATCATGGCCTGCTGCTTAATCCAAGCAAGCACGGTTTCCATGTCGGTGGAGAGCTTAGCCACTTTTTCGGCTAGGTTAGCTTAAACGGAGGTATCGTCAGACATTGTCGGAGACGCGGCTGTAGGAACCGTCAATTGATCGCCTGGAATTTCGCCGGAAGTTTTGTAACCCTGGCGAGTCTTCACCATCCACAAGATAGAAAAGTCACTCTGATACCAACTTGATCCGTTTGAGACCTAGTCTTGGTTTTCGCACTAGGCTCGCCCAGATTCTAATATGCGGAATAACGGGATCTTACTCAGAAATACCGAAACCCAAAGTAATTGCACAACTCTTTATTTCAAAGAGGGCTTTACATGTCGAACGTTAGGCACACTTGCCTACGTCGAAGGAACTATAAGTGTCTAAAACTCAAATAAGTTCTATGACTCTTCGATGATCTAAACTAGACCTATTACAAGGTATTTATAGTCCAATCGTATGAATACGTATCAGACTTAGTAATCCTAAACGTATTAGACTCATATAACTAACTTAACTAATCCTAAACAGATAAGCTTAGTTATATATATAGGATTACAATTCCGAACAGGGAACGAATTCCTTTTCCTGGTCGCGAACCAATCCATGGTCGCGAAACCTTTCCGAACACGGTTAAGGTCGCAAAGCCGTAGGCGATCAGGACTTGGTCGCGAAGCCGTATGCGATCAGGACTTGGTCGCGAATCCGTATGCGATCAGGACTTGGAGATCCTCCTGGATCAGATCGACCGACTGGTAAGATCTCTAACTTACTATCATCATAACACGCATGCAATGGGTTGTATTGCTAAGTTCTTTTGTTGCAGGCGGCGCTGAGTGCACAGGGGTCATCCAGATCTTTCAAACCTAACAGGGAGAGGGATAGCCTAATGATGGCACTGGGAAATAAGGAGCATCTGGGCCGCGTGCGCGGCCTTGGTGCCACTGTGCCTAGGAGGGTAGATTTCGCTGATGATAAGGAGGCGGCTAAAAGGAGAAAGAGATCCTACAAAGCCTGCGACGAACGGATCAAGGAGGAGATCCGATCGAAGTTTTACCAGCGGGACGCAGAACTCAGGCAGGAGTTGGCAGCGATGCAGGCAATGTATCATGAGCTAAGACAATCCCAGGGCATTGCCCCAGCAACAGTAGACTTACAGAGCCCCGTTCTTGGCTGCCATAGCAGCTACGCGTCTGCGCCGAGGGCTTTGCATCCAGAGCCCCTTCGATAGTATCCGGTGGATTTTCTGCAGGTAATGACTGTTTTTCTTTGTTAATTCATTCGAAAGTGAAATTCAATGCGTACCCTGATGTCATCTTAATGCGCACTGTTTGTAGAAACCCGCCTCCTGCAAGTTTATGGTGCTGGCCGGTCTCTTCCCGATCGAGGCTGGTCGTGGGATTGCGCAACCATGCACAGCGGACACGATGATCCACGGTCTCCCTCTATAAGAGGGTTTTGCATGGGTCCAAGTGGACATTGTCTTCGAGCATTTCAAGGGATTTCAATTGGAGAAGCCGCCGAACAACGAGATTACCACTCTCGGGGCTGCGGTGCACACGTTCGTGCAATGGCCCAAGAAGGACATTGTCCTGGATGAGGTAATTCCCCCATCGGTTTCATAATTTCATACTGTAATAATAGCCCTTGGAGTTAGTGACCATTACGATACGTAGGTTCTTACCCCTACGCACACCGACACTCAGCATACTAGCCAGCCGACGGGTCCGACGACGAAGCTAATGCCGACTAGGAGGCAAGGCATCAAGAAGCTGGCTTCCAGGGGAAAAGAAAAGAAGAGCACGACGAAGGAGAGTGAGAAGAGCACGCAGTCTCCCATGCCGTTCGTTCTGGGGATGCCCATGGCCCCTGATACGACAATTCGAAGCATAGGTCTCGCATGCCAGAGCCTGCATGGATGATACATGCAGAAGACAAACGAGACCAGGACGCAGCGTCGGACGCACTTCATGGTCAAGCACACCGTGGCAGAGTTCCACCAGGACGTCGGGACCTATTCGGTGATCTTCGAAGACCTGTACAATTTATTCAACAAAGACGCGCTCGATGTGTCCATCCTACAGCCTTGGGTGCTGTAAGTATCTACTATCCTACGCCTATTCGTGCATATAAGGATATATGTCATTTATTAATTGGTTAGTTCTGTGCAGCTACATGACCAAATATGCCAAAACTAAATACGAACCTGTCGGTTTCCTGGACCCCCTGCTGGTCGCCGAGGTGATGTTTAAGAGCGACGCAGACTTCGTTGTCGACTACATCAAAAGAAGGTTGCTTGCTCAGGTCGACAAGGAGTACATACTTATACCCTACAACCAGAGGTGAATGCTTTAATCAGGATTTTACCCGTAGTTTAGTGTCTCCATATGCACACCCCAGACTTAGATTAAATTATAAATTCTTTATGCGTAACATGTAGGTATTACTGGATTCTGCTGATGCTTATTCTGAAATGGAACAAGGTCTTCTACCTTGATTCATTGCAAAGGAAAGGGTACGAGTATGGCGGTGCGCAATATGTAATCGAAAGGTTAACATGTTTTATGATATTCATGTGGACGTGTGTTGCATATAGATTTACAGTCCTTAAATTGTCGATTTTGACTATATGCAGGGCTGTCACGAACTACTTTCTCGAGGGAGGACAATAACACAAGCGGCAAGCCGATAAGTTTCAGTGGATACAATTTCCAATACAAATTTCAACCGGCATATGTTTTACTTTATAATGCCTCCCCAGCTAACTCTCGGTCCGTACATTGGCAGCGCCATCAGCAGTCGGACGACAATATATGTGGGTTCTATGTGATGCACCACATGTACGACCTCATCACCCCTTACCGGCCAAATTTCTCCAAGGTATACAACTGCCACCCTTTGTATCGATTTGGCAAAATTTACAGCTGCATTGAGCTAATTTTTTCTGTAGCAACTCTTGTTGCAGGGGGTCGACTTCCCTTCGGAAAGTTTTGACCTTGCGCAGATTAGTTTAGTCCAAGGGATGCTCGCTTAGTTTTTCATGGAGGATGTCATATCACCCAAGGGGCAGTTTAGGGACCCGCTCGGTTTGTATTAGTGTGGCCTTACTAATTGAGCCTAATACAGCAGTACATATCTAACATACTGACTTTAATTGTCGATTACATTTATTTTTTCAATCTCAATTGTACATATTTCTGAAATGTTGCATGAAACTTACAATTTGATCGATTTATTGTTTCTGTGTATATGTCCAAAATGCCGAGATTGTGTATTGTGTCTAAAATGTTGAGATTGTGTATGTCTTAAAAGCTGAGTTCTGTGTATGTATGAAATGAAATGCTGAGTTGTATATATGAAATGCTATTGTACAGAGGGCATGGCTAGCATGATTCCTGTGACTAGCCACAAAAAAAAAGACAAATCTTTAAAAAAATTAATATGCACAGATGGTTTTGAGCTGAAAACCGTTTGTGATAAATCGAACTATGTATGTGATAAGGAGACTATCACAGACGATTTTGAGCTCAAAATCGTCTGTGACAAAAACCGTCTGTGATAGGAAAAATCACAAACGGTTCAGAACCGTCAATGATAGTACTCGAATATCACTGACGGTTTAGAATCGTCTGCGATGACTGTTTTGAACTGACTATGATAATATATTCTATAGTAGTGTACGTGAGTCACACCAATATGGCCATCAGTTTTAGACTAAGTTATGTCACGAAGATCATCATCATCATTTCCACTGCTCCAAGCAAACTTTGTCTCTTATCTTTTTCTATTTGTTTTGAAATGATGCTTGATAGAGTTTAACAAGATGATTGGGGTGTATGACAAATACATGACCAATGTTATTTTTTCCAGAACGATAGCAAATATTTTCTACAATAGTTTTATAATTCTCAACCTTTTTCTTTGTATGTCTTTTCTTGACTCTTATGGAGGTCTGCTGTGTTCTTAAAATGAACACCATAATTACCACAACCATGTCCATATCCATAACCACGGCCACGACCGTGGTCACTGCCATGGCCTCGAGCGCAGCCTCTATTTTGATTATTATTGTTATATATTGCCACATTTACTTCAGGGAATGGAACAAAACCAATTAGATGTGCTTCATGGTTTTTCAAAAAAAAACTCATTATTTTGTTGAGCCACTAGCAAGGCAGGAAATCAGTTCAAAATATTTCTTAAAACCTTTTTCACAATATTGCTACTATAAGAGCACATACTATGCATGGAAAATAGAGTATATTTTCTCCAACATTTCCTCTTCAGTACTTTTTTCCTCACATAACAATAATTGTGAACTAATTTTAAACATGACTGAATTATATTTATATACAATTTTAAAATATTACGACCTCAAGTGCATTTAGCCATAACAAGTTTTAAGGAGAATTACAATTTTCTAATAATTATACTTTTCCTTTAGGTTGTTCCAAAGAACAAGTGCATCTTTTATGATAAAGTATTCAATCTTTAATCCATCATGTTGGTGATGACAAATAAAAGTTATTGTTTTAGCCTTTGCTTGATTAGATGTTTCATTTGCTTCTTTGATTGTATAACTAAGCCCTTTTGCATGCAAATGAATTTCAGCATTTAGCACCAATGACAACTAAATTTTGCCAATAATATCGAAAGCCAAAAATTCATGTTTCGCAAGATTCAATATGGTGAACAACGAAACAATAGTACTTGATGACAATCATCAGGGACACTTATGTTGATAACGTGTTATAAAAATATGATTATTAAGTACAAGTGTAGAACATGTAGAAAATAGAGAGAAATGAGGAATGATAAATTTCTTATTCTCTTCTCATGTCATACAAAGTATACAGATGTCTATTATTTATAATCGAGTATGATAGATGAAGAGATTTGGAGTTACACAATCCATAATATAAGATGTTAATATCGCTATTACATGGTAGAATAGTAGATTTTGATATATATGAATTACAATATCTACACTAGAGAGAATAAAATTCTTAACAGAACCCTTGTATTGTATGTACTGATAGTTAGAATTAGTGCTATACTTAATATGTGATGAAGAATATGTATTTGTACCTTCTATGTTATATTAAGCACGGTTATTCGATCAGAATGGATAACTAATTGACGTGTAGTACTCATGAAAAATTGTGGACTTCTTAGTTCATAGATCACACCACTAATTGTTTATTTGAGAGTTTTTTTTACTGTTAACCCAGAGTTAAAAAAAAATTTCGAAATTAACCCACAGTTGCGATAATTTGCAAAAATGGCCTGCCACCTCAGCTTGTCGAGCTCTGGGAGCTCGACAAGCGAGTAGTCGCACGGGGAGGTACAAGTCGCGGTCGCGAAGCACGACTAGGGCTTGTCGTGCCCCACGACCACGACACGCTGCTTGTCGAATTTGGAATTCCCGACATGTGCGTGCACTGTGCTTGCTTGTCGAATCTGGAACACGCGACATGTGCGTTGCACTGTGCTTACTTGTCGAATCCTGAAGCCGCGACATGTGCGTGTCGAACCTTGAACCCGCGACAACTGAAAAATAATTTTGCTGCAACGGGGATTCGAACCCGAGCCGATTGTTTGCTGCTGAGAACTCCCACCAGCTGAGTTACGAAGCTTATTTGACATAAGGGCAGTATACATTGTAATATTGTGTAACTTGTCGAGTTTCCAGAACTCGACAAGTTGCTGCTGGTCCCCCTCCATTTATTTGGTCCCCTGCCATGTAACTCTCACACACACACACAGCAGCAGCATCAGCAACACAACACACATACACATTTTATGTTTG
The DNA here is from genome assembly GCA_019359835.1 of Pharus latifolius. Lineage (NCBI taxonomy): Eukaryota > Viridiplantae > Streptophyta > Magnoliopsida > Poales > Poaceae > Pharus > Pharus latifolius. Next base: position 12,446,184 of record CM033319.1, on the reverse strand, counting down.
AACCCTAGATCTAGCAAAATCCGTCCGATAAATTTGTTTGGTGTAGAAGAGAAAGTTGTAGAGAATTGCGAGTTCTTCGCAAAGAGGTAATTTTTTTCGAAATGCATTTAAGATTCTGTTAATTATGTTGCTAATGACGTGATTAGGGTTTATATTTATGTTTATGTGTATAGAAGAGTAGGTATTATGTTGTTTTTAGGAATATGTTTAGGAAATATGTGCATTTGTATGTATGTTTGTAAAATAGATTTTTTTAAATGTATGTGTGTATGTATGTTTGGAAATGAATGTGTATATGTTTGAAAATAGGGGTTCATAAATGTATGTGTGTGTTTGAAAAATAGATTTTAGAAATATATGTGTGTATGTTTGGAAAAATAGGGTTTTTAAATGTATGTTTGTATGTTTGGAAAATAGGTTTTTGAAATGTATGTGTGTATGTTTTTAGAAATATATGTGTGTATGTTTGGAAAAATAGGGTTTTTAAATATATGTTTGTATGTTTGGAAAATTGGTTTTTGAAATGTATGTGTGTATATTTAGAAATATATGTGTGTGTATGTTTGGAAAAATAGGGTTTTAAATATATGTTTGTATGTTTGGAAAATAGGTTTTTGAAATGTATGTGTGTATGTTTAGAAATATATGTGTGTATGTTTGGAAAAATAGGGTTTTTAAATATATGTTTCTATGTTTGGAAAATTGGTTTTGAAATGTATGTGTGTATGTTTAGAAATATATGTGTGTGTATGTTTGGAAAAATAGGGTTTTTAAATATATGTTTGTATGTTTAGAAATATATGTGTGTATGTTTGGAAAAATAGGTTTTTTAAATATATGTGTGTATGTTTGGAAAAATAGGGTTTTTAAATATATGTTTGTATGTTTAGAAATATATGTGTGTATGTTTGGAAAAATAGGGTTTTTAAATATATGTGTGTATGTTTGGAAAAATAGGGTTTTTAAATATATGTTGGTATGTTTAGAATATATGTGTGTATGTTTGGAAAAATAGGTTTTTAAATATATGTTTGTATGTTTAGAAATATATGTGTGTATGTTTGGAAAAATAGGGTTTTTAAATATATGTTTGTATGTTTAGAAATATATGTGTGTATGTTTGGAAAAATAGGTTTTTTAAATATATGTGTGTATGTTTGGAAAAATAGGGTTTTTAAATATATGTTTGTATGTTTAGAAATATATGTGTGTATGTTTGGAAAAATAGGGTTTTTAAATATATGTTTGTATGTTTAGAAATATATGTGTGTATGTTTGGAAAAATAGGGTTTTTAAATATATGTGTGTATGTTTGGAAAAATAGGGTTTTTAAATATATGTTTGTATGTTTAGAAATATATGTGTGTATGTTTGGAAAAATAGGTTTTTTAAATATATGTGTGTATGTTTGGAAAAATAGGGTTTTTAAATATATGTTTGTATGTTTAGAAATATATGTGTGTATGTTTGGAAAAATAGGGTTTTTAAATATATGTTTGTATGTTTAGAAATATATGTGTGTATGTTTGGAAAAATAGGTTTTTTAAATATATGTGTGTATGTTTGGAAAAATAGGGTTTTTAAATATATGTTTGTATGTTTAGAAATATATGTGTGTATGTTTGGAAAAATAGGGTTTTTAAAGATATGTGTGTATGTTTGGAAAAATAGGGTTTTTAAATATATGTTTGTATGTTTGGAAAAATAGGGTTTTTAAATATATGTTTGTATGTTTAGAAATATATGTGTGTATGTTTGGAAAAATAGGGTTTTTAAATATATGTGTGTATGTTTGGAAAAATAGGGTTTTTAAATATATGTGTGTATGTTTGTAAAAATAGGGTTTTTAAATATATGTGTGTATGTTTGGAAAAATAGGGTTTTAAAATATATATTTGTATGTTTAGAAATATATGTGTGTATGTTTGGAAAAATACGTTTTTTAAATATATGTGTGTATGTTTGGAAAAATAGGGCTTTTAAATATATGTTTGTATGTTTAGAAATATATGTGTGTATGTTTGGAAAAATAGGTTTTTTAAATATATGTTTGTATGTTTAGAAATATATGTGTGTATGTTTGGAAAAATAGGTTTTTTTAATATATATGTGTGTATGTTTGGAAAAATAGGGTTTTTATCGTTTTAGAAACTATGTGCACACAATAGAAAATATAAAATTAAATTATTTTTAATTGTGCACATGCATACTGTATGTCTAAAAATTAGGTTTTGGACATATATGTGTATGTATTTAGAAATTATGAAACTAGGCTATTTTCAATTACATGCATGCATGCTCTATGTTTAGAAATTATGTTTTTTAAAATTAGGTTATTTTTAATTGTGCACATGCATACTCTATGTTTAAGAATTAGGTTTTGTAAAATATATATGTGTATGTATTTAGAAATTATGAAACTAGGTTATTTTCAATTACATGCATGTATGCATGCTCTATGTTTATAAATTATGTTTTTCAAATGTATATGTGTATGTATGGTTTTAGGATCTATGCGCATGTGTGTAATGGTGTCATGTTATTTACGCGTGAGATGAATATGTGTAGGGAATGGATAGTCCGAACAAAATTTCCATATTTTATGGTGACGGCATAATTCGCGAGGGGCAAAGCGGGGTTGATATGAGCCGTTGCCAGTATGTGACGGGCGAGCTGAGTGTACATAACACCTCATTTCTAGACCTGAATTTGTGGATCCTGAATCTGTTCGGGAAGTGGCCTCGCGATGAAATGGCTCTAATCGAAGGGCTCATCGTTCGTGAGGTAGATAATGAGCCATACTGGATGCTGCGCGAAATTAAAGGGGACAAATCTTGGAGTTCTTTTATTCGAAGAGTGGAAGACCCCCATGGCGGACTGCTCGGCCAGTTCGCGATGTATGTGCAGTTCTGCAACGTACGAGCAGCCGGGAGTGCGGTGGAGGGTGAGCCGAGCGTCATGCCCGGTCCTGCGAGATTCAGGGCTAGCGAGTGGTCGGATGTATTCTGCCATACTCGCATAGATGTGTGCGAGGTACTGGATTGCCTTCCATTAGTGTCCGACGAAGATGATTCGACGGACTCGGAGGCATCCGATGGCTCTGATGACGATACTCCTGGTCCCCCGCAGGAGTGGCTAGATCACTCAGCATACAGTCAAGCTGTGTTGCCAACGGATCAGGGTTCGAGGTGGTCTTTCGAGCACGGTGGCTTACAAGTAGAGCAGGAGTTTCAAAGCAAGGAAGATCTGAAGAATGCCGTGGCGAGCTGGTCCCTCGTAATTAACCGGCAATATAAGGTCGTCAAGTCAAACCCCAACCTTTTTGTCGCAGCCTGTGTAACAGCAGGCTGCCCATGGAAGATTCGTGCGATGCGGCCGAAGGACGACATCGGTTTTGTGGTGACAAGGGTTACCGCACACACATGCCTGCTCACGGAGGCGCTGGACAGACACAGGAACCTGACGTCGGCGTACGTCGGTAATATCATCCAGCCGGCTGTGCGAGAGAACATTTCGATAATGCCGAGAGAAATAATGAAGCAAGTTGCCGATAGGTGTGGGTACACTATAAGGTATGGAAAGGCCTGGAGAGCAAAACAGAAGGAAATTGAGGGCATGTTCGGCACATTCGACCACGCTACAACAATGTGATGCGGTTGCTGCGCAACATCGCTCAGACCAACTCAGGCACATTTTTAGATTTCTTCGATCAGCCAGCTACACGTCGAGATGGTAGCCTCATACAGAACACTCGGGTACTCCGTCGATTATTCTGGTCATACCGCCAGTGCATCGAGGCATTTGCTTATTGTCGTCCAGTCATATGCAGTGGATGGTACGTTCCTGACTGGAAAGTACAAGGGCTGTCTCCTCATTGCTGTTGCTGCGGATGCTAACGACCAACTGCTTCCATTGGCGTACGCCATCGTCGAGTCTGAAAACTCGGAAAGTTGGTTGTGGTTTCTGGTCAACGTGAAGCGGGCGGTTGTTGGTGATCGAGAGAAGGTGTGCATCATATCGGACCGCCACCGAGGGCTGCTCCATGCCATTGAGGTAATGTGCGGGGCCCCAGATGCTCCGTACAAATGGGAGGACGTGCGCAGCCGTTGGTGCATGCGACACATTGCAGCAAACCTTTTCACACACTTCCGCAGTAAACAGATCATGGATCTGTTCAAGCGGATGTGCATGCAAAATCAACCGAGGAAGTTCCAGGCTGTGTTCGACAAATTGGAGGCGCTGACAGTGAAGTACTCCACGAGGAGGGCCAGTAATGCTGCCGATGATGTGAACGTCAGCAAATTTTCGCAATGGATTCAGGACAAGGACATCGAGAAATGATCCTTGCTGCACGACGAAGATGGCGCAAGGTTTGGGATAATGACGACGAACCTTTCAGAGATGTGCAATTATGTGTTGAAGGGAGTCCGGTGTTTGCCGGTGACTGCTGTAGTGGAGATGACATTGTACCGCACAGCCGAGTACTTCAACAACAGAAGTGTAGCCGCCAAAACGCTAGTCGACGATCCCATGAGAACCTTGCCAGATGTTGTGCAGTCGTACTTGACTGCCCGCATAGACAAGGCCCAGCGGCACGAGGTGACAGTTATAAACAGGCTGCACCGAATCATTCAAGTCCGCCTTCGGCAGAAGAACGTGAGCGGCCAACTGAGACCTGGACGGGTGCACGAGGTCATTCTTGGGGATGTCGCTGAGTGCTCATGTAACAAACCGAAGCTACTGCACAAGCCCTGCTCTCATGTCCTTGCTTCATGTGCGGCGCTCGGTGTGAGCCCTGTGCCTTACCTTTCGGAGTACTTCAGCCTTGACAACCTTTCAAACACGTGGAGTGGCGTGTGGAGAGTTTTTATGACGCTCGGTGACTACAGAGTTATCCCTGCTGGCGAGACTACCTAGATCCCAGATGTAAATCTAAAGCGAACGGGTCCAGGGCGACGGAAGACACGCCGAATACACAATGACATGGATGAGTCACAGGGGGGTAGCTCACGAGCTAGGAAATGCTCGATCTGTAGGCAGCCCGGACATAGCAGGAAGGATTGTTTGAATGCACCCGGACCATCGACATAGCCTTGTAATAAACTTTGTAATACGCTTATCATTTGCATCGGATTGTTGTAATCTGTTTGAAACCTTGTAATATGATTCATGTTATGTTACTTTCATGTCGTGTGCTATCCATGGGTATGATACTTTCAATAACGGTTCCCGATGTTTGTTATGTTACTTTCAATAATGGTTCATGTTTTATGTTTTGACAGGCATGGCTGGCGAAGATAGAGATCTTCCAGAGCTACTGAGCAGTACATGTGATCGTGGCCATCGCGGCCGCATCTTGTCCGAGGGCGGGGACTTGGAGCCGCTGGTAGTCCGTGCTCCCTTGGAGTACTGGCCTCTGCATGAGGGCTATATCCCCATCCTGCGGGCTGCAGGTTTATTGCCGTTCGCCCGTATGCTGCAGATAGGTCAGCATCTCACACTGGACAGGTCGTTGATCACCGCATTGGTAGATCGATGGCGTCCGGAGACCCACACTTTCCACTTCCGCTGGGGGGAGATGGCAGTCACGCTGGAGGATGTCAGCATGCTGCTTGGTTTACCTGCCAGTGGACATCCCATCGTCCCCCGGCCAGCACGCTTGGATTGGCGCGCACAGATGCACCTCCGATTCAACATCGCTAACCACGCCGACGAGATCCCGGCATCCAGGCGTGGTGTCCCCCACCGATTTCTGGCGCGCTACCGTGAGTGCCCCGATGATGCCCCCGCCGATGTAGTTCGCCAGCATCTCTTCGCGTACTTGCTGGTGACGCTGCAGTATATTTTGTTCCCTTCCACGCACGGTGACACTGTGTACACGTGGTTCATTCCTCTGGTCGAGAGTATCGTCGATGCCGACGCAGGGGCCATGCCGCGTTACAACTGGGCGATGGCAGTGTTGTGCGCGACGTACAGGGGCCTTTGCGAGGCATGCTGCAGGACCGCAGCTGGATCGTTGCTTTCCGCATGCCCTGTACTGCTGCAACTGTGGTCATGGGAGCACTTCCCCGTTGGTCGGCCGCGTTTACAGCGGCCCATCCATCCGTACGTTGCGCCAGCCGACTATGATGATTGGGTGGACCGGCCGACCATGGGAGCCCGTTGGCTGGGAGGTCGGCCGAGGTGGTCATCATCACAGATTCACCGCTGTTACTTGGCGTACCTGGGAAAGTTTGATCTCCTATCGGACGCGCGCGTCATATGGCGGCCATGGACACCGGAGCACATCTCGCAGGTTGCACCGCATGGCATTTCCTCGCATTGCACCGCGGGCCAGGACTGCTGGCTTACACGCCGGCACATGGTGTTCTCACATGTGGTGGAGCCGTATTTTCCGGAGAGGGTGATGCGCCAATTCGGCCTACATCAGCAGATACCGCCCCCGGAAAGAAATCGACAACGCCATCTCCCGCGGCAGATTCACGTGTATGCCTCGAACATTTTCTATATCTCATGTACACACTCATATTTGTTTATTTCTTTGCTTTATGTGCATCGCGTCACCTTTTGCAGACAAACACGTAGAGGAAAACACTCTGACAACTGGCAGATCAAGAATTCCAAATTGGTCGACGAGTGGGAGAACCACGCGGCGACGGATGTTGTTGTGGAGGAGCGCCCGTATGACCCTGGGACGTCCCAGGCCTATCTTCAGTGGTACGTGCCGCGCACCCGCATGCGACTCGCTCGTGCGGCCCCCCCATCGCCGACAGAACTATCACATCAAGACAGTCTTCGACTCGGCCTTGATGTTCATTTCCCAGGCCGGATACATCGCTCGGTACGTTCGTCTTCGCTGGATACTTATGTTGGTCTCTTATCTTATCTATTTTTCCATAGTTCCCATATGAGTTTCGCATGTGCAGGGTGACTTAGCGTTGGGCATCGACAGTCAAGCGGCAAACCTGTCGTCTCGCTTGGAAGGTCCTCCACGCTTCAAGGCGATGGCGCGTGCTGTCCTACATTCCATCCGTGTAGTAGCACAACGAATCTTGTTCGACGCTACTTGTGGCCGAAAGACAGATGCATCGGTTCCACACCAGAGAGGGGCCCGGCCGCCTAGCCCGATGTCAGCCCGGCCTAGCCTGGGTGGTGCTCGACAGAGCACTTCGTCAGCACGGCGCAGTCATCGTGACACATCGCCGACCTGGGGAGGTGACATACCAGGGACGTCCGCCGGCCCGTCTCGGCTTCATCGTTCCTCGTCAACGCACAGTGCTTGACGCAGAGATCTGCATATTGGGGGCCCGTCGACACATCGCACTCCCGATTCAGATGACTCTGATGATGACGACGGCATCCGTCGTCAACACAAGGACGACATTCGTCGTCAAGACAGGGACGATGCGAGTAGAGCGTTGGCAGAGCGGTTTGCGGCTGACGAGGATTGCGGCCAGGCTCATATTGAGCAGGCTCTCCAGGGACAGAGATACTCAGTCCCTTGGGGGTCTACTTGGGAGAGTTGGGGGGATCCCGCCCACGACCACATGCATGTGGATGACGATCGTGGGTACTACGCTCCGCAGGGGGCCGACCCCAGTGGGGTGGCACCACAGCAGGACAACCAGGAGTGGATCTCGCACATGTTCGGGTTGCACGACCCTCATGCACATCAGTACTACCAACCGGATCAGTTGACGCCTAGCGAACTCGAAGATCACCCTCCACCGACACAGCCATCTCAGGGTCATGCAGGTACTGAGCGGCATGGTCCTTCTACCGCGGCTGGACAACGATCACATGTGACACCTGATCCGTACTCACCATCGCCTTTTCAGAGAGATAGACATGGGCATGGGCATAAGAGGGGTCGTCCGAACCCATAGCGAACATGTACTAGCACTTTTATTTTCCAGTGTGTTACATTCAAAATGAATCATGCAGTTCACTAGATTTCTTATATATTTTTATTATATGATACATACTTACGTATATTTCTATAGATATATATACATATACATATACATATACATATATATATGTGCATGTGTATATATATATATATATATATATATATATTATATATATATATATATATATATATATATACATATATATATATATATCTATACAGTATGTATGTATTTATGTATGTACAGTATGATGGGAAAAACTCCTAGCCCAGTTGGTGGGAACTCTCTTCTACCTCGTTGTCCACCTGGGTTCGAATCCCCACTGATCTTGATTTGGGTTCACAGAATAGATTTTGATATTTTAGGGTTTGAGATAGATTAGGGTTGAACTGATCTTGTTACTGCCAAACATAAAAGTCTTTACAAGCCAGATTCAATTCCATCTCTAAATCTCAGATCTATCAATCCTATTCTGTTTTCGAAAACAGGATTCTAATTACCCTAAATACTCATAACTCAGATTTAGCTAAATCTTGCCCTAATCCAGATCAGATTATTCTTGGATTATGATCATGGGTATGTCAATACCTTAATCCAGAAAGTTGGCAGCCAAATCGTATCATCTAAACCGTTTTCACATATCAGTCCAAATTATATCGTAATTTAGTCCTTTATTTGATATCTAGAAATCCAAAAAGGCTAAAATCTTCAGATTAATTCCAAATTCAAAATTTCTTCAGCAAATCTTTTTCAAATGCTATTTGATACAATTTTCTCTTCTGTGCAGATTACAAAATCACATTTTAAAGACCATAATTCAAAATCGACAAAACTCAGATCTTATTTTACCCTAAAGTACCCTATTTTCAGTTTATATCGAAAATCATCAAATCAACTCATATTTTATCAAATCTCTTGTTAGATGAGTATAATGTATAAGTTTATACTTATTTATGAAATCAGATTACAAATCAATCCGTAATTTAATAATTAATTCTTTTATTTCTGCAGATGGGTGAATTGCTGGAGCTTGTCGTGAGCACTTGTCGAGCTCTGGGAGCACGACAAGCTCATAGTCGTGTTCCTGGAGCACGACAAGAGACTCCCCGTGCGACTAGCAGCTTGTCGAGCTCCCAGAGCTCGACAAGCTGATGTGGCAGGTCATTTTTGCAAATTTTCGCAACTGTGAGTTAATTTCGAATTTTTTTTTTAATTCTGGGTTAACAGTAAAAAAAACTCTTTATTTGATAACTATATACTCAAAGAACAGCTCATGTGTAGAATTGTCTGCACCGTATTAGGTGTATGCATCATAAATAACGGAAACAAAAAATTAAATCAATTGAAAAGGAAAATATTTAGATACACGTTTGGCATACGGCACTTCACAATTGGACATATACATCGTATAATACAAGCTATCTTATTAACTCCTAAGCTCTCTTTCAATTGCTCACGAGTCAGGGGTTCGGTTGCCCTTTTGAGCTGGAAAGAAGACCCGGTGGTGTATGAAAGAAGAGTCTGTAGTTTTTGTTTTTTTTTTTAACGAATTGAGGCTGCTACACAAGATTTGCAGTTGTTCCATTATTTCGCCCCCCACTTGCACACGTGTCGGCCATGACCTGGCCAAGTGGGCCAGGCCCCTCCCCATGGATGTCATGGCCCGTGACCTCTTATCCAGTGGTTCATATTGGTTTTTTTTTCTTTAGAAGTCTATCATTATAAGTAGTAGTAGTCATAATTATTCTTTATGAGACATTCGTCTTATTTTGCAATACATATACCTAAACAAAAATAATAAGACATCTAGGGCTTATAATTGATGGAGAGTGCAAATTTTGTGTTTTATCATATAATCTCTCTGTTTTCAAATACATATTGTTCTACGATTTCAAAATACATTTATATATCATTTTCCCTACCATTAATTTAATATTTTAAAAAAATAAATATATAGCTTAAAAAATTAGAAAGAACACTAATAAAGTGTATCAAATAAAGTTATTATAGTCTTTTCTTCTCAAGTTTTGTTTCCTCTATTATATGCCAAAACAATATGTATTTTGACATAGAGAAAATAATTTTGATATACTCTTTACATTGCACAATATAAGACATATAATTTTTTTAATCTTGTTACAAAATATAAGGTATGTATGTAAATTTATTGTTATTTTTTTCTATTCTATCATTATTTACTTCACAACTCTCTCTATTATTTATGGCTAATCTCTCATACTAACTTACTCTCTTGCATTTTCAAGACAAATTAAATGAGTGTAGTTTTGTCATTTTCACTTAATGTTTTCTTGAACTTAGAACTTTCTTAAACTGTATGTGTGGTCAAAATATGAACTCCCCCTATTGTAAAATATAAAACATATTTTGACCACACACGGATTAATAAAGTTCAAATTCAAGATAATATTGAGATAAAATGACTCAATTATCTTGGTTTATAAATACATTGGAAATGAGAGAGAATACTAGTGTGAGAAATTAGTTATAAATAATATATAAATAAAGATATAATAAAAAATAGTAATTAATTCATATGCACGTTTTATATTTTACAACAAATATAAAAAAATTATATATTTTATATTGTGTAACAGATAAAATAGTATATTTGTAGTCCTTATGGAGAAAAATACTTAGGCGATAGGTATATGAACTAAACAAACATGGCTAGGGTATGGAGATTCTGTTGTCAAGAAATATAAGGCTCCCGCGACCATCGGTGTGGTAAATGTGGTTAGTGCAAAGAGTCAAAACATAGGATAAGCAATAGAATACGTGGTTGTCATTGACTGTACTTACATGAATGTAATGTGGACTTTGCACTATTTGCACATGGCCACGCTAATGGTTTGCGGGAGCCCTACATTTCCCGTAAAAAAAATATTTAAACTTGATGTCTTATACCTAGATGGCTAGATATGATTTAATGTTTTCATATTAAAAATTATGACATAGATCCCCTTCATGATGTGAACATAGGCACCTTTTTGTTAATACATCATTGCCATGTGCATCTCCTACACTAGTTATAAATCAAAGCCCTTTTATGACATAAAGGATATCAATAATCTCCTTTTTAAGAATGTCATAAATGTTCTCTCTCTTAAAAAAAAAGAATGTAGAAATCTTCATTTTTCAATACAGGCCCCTCGGAATCTACAAAATTACTGAGGCTCGGGCTCGGGCTCGGCCTTTAAATGCAGGCACGCATGGAGGCCGGAGTAGGGCGCCACGAGGCGAGTTGTGGAGTATTCCCTGGAGTCCCCGCCTCTCCCACCGCCGCCAATAAACCACTTCACGTGCCCTTCTCTTGCACTCCTACCCTTTTCTTCACAATTCCTCCTCCCCGCCCAACCCATATCCATGGAGTCCAAGAAGTCGCCGCCCCGCACAGCCCCGCCCGCCGCCGCCGGGGGCGCGCCGCCGGCGAGCAGCTACTTCAGTTCCGTGTTCACCACGGTATCTTTTCTTGATGCCTTTTTTTCTGTTGTTATGTCGCCGGGAGGTCCGAGCCGGACCGAGGTGGATCTTTTTCTTTTGAGTTTTTTTAGGGTTATTTATGGGTTATCTTTCTGCGCGCGCGTTCGTGTGTGCATTTGAGAGTGTTTTCAGGTATTTGGGGTGGAGAGTCCCTTTGTTCTGATGTTGGATTTGTGAAAAAGTTTGGTCCTTTTTTTTTATATTGTAAAGGCGGTTCCTTTTTTATTGAAGTGGAGATGCGAATTTTATAGGGTATTTTACGGTGCAATGGTGATTTTGGTCTCTAATTTCATAGATTTTATTTGTTCTTGCTTGATTCTAGACTTTGTAAAATCTTATCTGGGCTCTGATAGTGATTGTGTTATGCGCTTCTTTTTGGCTTTTCTAAGGCAAATGGAAAAGACGACTTGTACACGTTGCTGAGCAAGCCGAACTCCAAACCGCAGAACGGGAGTACACCGGGAGGCATTGGAGGTAGTTGTGGAATCCCCTGTCCATTCTCATTGCTTTGCATTTGCAATTAAGGTTCACTTGTGCAAATAAATGGGAAAAAATATGTCGGACTTATGTATCAACAATATTAAAGCACATTAAGGTCCACTTCTAGATCATGACTTCGTGGAAAACTGGGAGTGGGCTTTACATTACACTGAGAATCTGTTAAGCTGCTACAGTAGGGGACCTTTTTATTCCCCCCCAGGTGTACTGGTTTTGCGCAAGTTTTGGATCATTTGCTTAGATAGATATAGGAGTTTGGAGATTTTAGGTAGGGTGCTTGCATGCATAGTCAACCAACTAAAAAACATACTAGCCGTTGACTACGGGTTTTTTCATCTGGATATATAATCTTGTTCATTTCTGAGCACTCCAATAAGGAAAATTGACCGGAAAATTTTGTCTCCAGATGGTAAATCCCAAGTTAGTCCTACTAAAAGTCACTCTGCAAACAGCAAGGATAGCAAACACTTGTATCCAGTTGAGACATCGGAGTCGCCTTACTTTGGCTCTTCTGTGCATTATGGTGGTCGAGATTTCTATGGCAGCTCTCCACACAAGCAAGCCACTGAATCGTCCAAAAATGTAGGTAGAAAGTGTTTATAGTTTACAATACAGCTCCAAGTTAGTAATTAAAAGTTACCCCTATATTTGTACTTTAATAAGAAATACTCAACTCTCAGCATTGGAACTTCTTTTGTTCAATTCAGTATAAGGAGGACAATCAGGACGGCTCCATTGCTACTCGTGGTGATTGGTGGCAAGGTTAGCATTATTATTCCTGTTGAGATTATGTACTGAATCTAACCTGTGCATTATTGACTCCAATCTTTTGTATTCTCAGGTTCACTTTATTACTAAGGAAGGCAGCCTCTCCTTTGGCGGAAAAGGTAAAAAGGCTGACCCATCCTATTGTTCAAGTTGTTTTGGTTTTGTTCAGTGCTCTGCTTATGGATAAGGCATATGCTGTTAAGCCTGCATTATTGGTGTCAAAAAACCAAGGTTGCTCAGACTGTTTATTTGCCCGTTGTTTTGGTTTTGTTCAGTGCTCTGCTTATGGATAAGGCATATGCTGTTAAGCCTGCATTATTGGTGTCAAAAAACCAAGGTTGCTCAGACTGTTTATTTGCCCGGTCTATTGCTTTGCTATGCCACTTGACCGCACCTATATTTTATTCATAGTATACTCAATATATAGCTAAATGATAAGGTGACCACTTGCTTACCGCTCATCGCTATTTAATACATTGGCCATTTATTTTCTAATCTCCAGTTGAACACTAGCAACAGCATTTGATAGTTTACTCATCCAAGTTAAGACACATCTGTCATGCGCAACTTGTACTTGTGTTGTCTCTAGGCAGAACATATGCTCTTTGTTTGCTGCAAACAATATTTTAAATAGCGATGAGCGATAAGCAAGTGATCACCCTATTGGTCAGCGCTTACGCGGTATGCCTTCTTGTATGTAATTTAACTTTTAAAAATAGATTATGCTTGTACGTGCATGCTAGGTATTTATGCTAAATAATAAACAAGTAATTTATTGATGACTGAGAAATTTCGTTCTATATCAAGATTATTACAGTATTTACATCAAAGCAATAAATAGGGTAATTTTTATGCTAATTAGTAATAGCAAAAACTTTTCATTTCTAGGGAGAAAGGTTGAGCCACTACTTTAGTTCGTGGTCTTAGTGCGTGCCGTTTCTTCCTTTGCTGGTTATAATATTAATGTCTTAGAAAAAAATTGCTTGTTTGCATTTGTGTGTCACAATCAAAGTTCTGACATCAAGAAGTAATTATTTTTTTGCACAACTACTCGTCAAATTTAATGTACAGTTAATGGAGATTGACAAAGATGGCTACAACAAAAAAAAAGGCCAACTTTGCTGCAGTGAAAACCTTGCTTTACGTACATCTTTGTATGCCACCATCAATAGGTTAGGATTAATAGTTACATCATTTTTGTTAGTCTCTTGACGAGGCATTCAAACACGCAAATTCCCTTCAAGTGAAAAAGTAAAGAGGAAAGTGTGCTAACTTTTTTTTTTGTGCACAATGATGTTTCGATACTGTGGACGTGTTGGAGATCTTTGGATGATAGTCTAAATAGGAAGATATTACCTAATCGAATGCTAGGTCAAGAAACTCAAGCATTATTTAAAAATTATTTGAAACCAGCTTATATAAATGCAATGACATCATTGCTCATACGAACTCCTCGAAGTGAATTACTTGCCTGCTGTTTTTATGCCATCATTTTGTTCCCAAGATCCTTCATAAGAGAAACACATATAGAGGGGGACTCAGATGAATGTTAGAGGACAATTACTGATAAGAGAAGGGAGTAAAACCGCAGGCCCGATCTTGATACAAGGCTCAGGTTTCATGTGGTAGTGTACTGCTATGCTATGCTACCTGTAAAGTAGCTGTGGAAAGCAATTTGTTTTATTAGAAAAAGGTTGGAGAGATGATTTGCCAAACTATCATTTCCGAAAGCACTTTGAACTTTGTCTGAAACATGCCAAAGTTCCTGCCAAGCCTTAATCATGAGCCAAGATGTCATACGAACCTAGCTGGGATGCTTGCTGTCTTGTGTTTTCTGATAATCATTATTTTGTATAATTGGTTTTATCATTTGTTCACTATCTTGTTGGGTTGCTTATTGCAGGAATTAGAAGGGAGAGGCACTGAAGCTAGGGTCAATATACTGTTGGTATCAGTTATCTACACCATAGTGGAGTAAACATCCGCCCCATCGGTGGAGGCAGTATTTGGATGCATCATCACACCTGGGCAGATATAGTCTGTGCTTTTTACTTATTTTTCTGATTTAGATGAAAAATGTAATGAACTTATAGGGTTGTATGAATTTAGGTTTAATTAAAAAGTTGTCAATCTTTCAAGTAACTGGACAGTTCACTATTCACTATTCACTGTTTGCAATGTTGAATCTTCACTCCAAAGCTAAATTGCTGGAGAAGTGAAGATCACTTTGTGGTTCTTGTGTATCTGTGTCTGGAATTTCACAGAACTTTGGATATTATACACCTGTTTCAATCAAATGTTTACCTTTTTGTGTAGGATTAGGAAACATAATTTATTCCAACAGTAACATTTCACTCCAGTTATTCAAAAGAGCGAAGAACAGTGACATGACAAGGTTTATAGCATGTTACAGCAGGTTTGATGACTGGATGGACCCATATATTCCTCTGCTCCTCATGGCAGGGTATATGCTGCAATAGAACAAGAAAACAGCAGTGTCATATCATCTGAAGAGAAACACGCGTAGGCGAGGAAGTAACAGCAACAGATACGTACCTCCGCATTTGTAGCCGATAGGGCGGTTCGCAATGGCGCAGCGCTTGGGGATTGTCATGGCCACAGCCGGCTTGACGCCGGCCCTCCTGGCGGTGTTCGACAGCATAACAGCGCAGAGGCACTTGGGGTTGCGGCCTATGTCGCGCACCTGGGCGCAGCAGCTCGGGGGGACGTTTGCACGGGGGTTCTGTGTGGCCGATGCGCACGGCGCAAGCTTGAGCGCCACCCGGTCTGGAGGCACCCTCCCGCACTCGCCTGCAGCGTGCGCCGCCTCTAGCCCGGCGAAGCCGGCGATCACAAGCATCAGAACGAAGCAGAAGCACTTCGCGTGGAGCTCCATTTCTTGCATTGCCTCACAGTTTGTAGTCTGGTAGAGTGTGCTCGTATATAATAGCTCTGGAGTCTGGAGAGTGGATGGAAACCATCATTGGCTGCTTGAGATTTCAGCCAGGTCACGGTGTGGAGAGACGGAAGTGGAGGATCCACTAGAGGGGTGATTGGTTTCTTATATCAATTTCAGTCAGTTAAGACGTGTGGAATCTTTGAAATATGTATATGGATGTCTGTGTTGCATCAGTGAGACTGACCGATAAAAAAGACGGAGTTGGGTCAGACTATAGCCATTGGGTTAAGATCGTCTAATGATGTTATTAGGGGATGATTTACATATAATAAGTGTTTTTAAGATGGATTAAGGTGAATTAAAAATTATTAATATAATGTAAGGATTATTTAAGTGTAAAAAGACAAACTAATAATTTTAAATATTATTTTTTCATCTCATATAATCTTACAGGTATTATTTATGTAATTAATCAAATAATATTATCTTATGCATCTAATCAAATATTCTCTTAATTATGAATCTGTCCCACCTAATTAGACTAGACTTGTATAACTAATCAAACAGTCCTTTGAGGTTTTTTTTTAGTTGCATGCAGTGAAATCTCCATTTCTAGCATCACCTACTACACTCCACTATGCTGACATTTGGTTTAACGTCCATGCAATTTTCCTTGCATGGTGTTAAGATCTGCCACGTAAATGGCGCGTGAAGAAAAGCAGGTTCGTTTGAGGGTTCGCAATCATTATCACGGCATGTCGGCGGTCTGCTTTAGAAAGTTGGCCGATGTTCTTGAAAATGCGAGAACCGAGACACACTGCTTTTCAGTTTTACAAAAACCTCAGATCTAAAGCTGTAAGAACTTGCAACAAATAAAAAGCCGCAAACTTTTAACTGGAGACCTTGCTTGCTTACACATTTCATCTGAAGCAATTCAATTCATCAGTATTCCTGCGTTTTGGCATGCCATACAATGCTTTCTCTTCCTCAAGGGATCAACTAAATATTCTCTTATACTTGTGCCTTCAAGACACTGCCAAGCATAAAAAAGTCAGTAAACAACAACACACATGGCTCTTGGTATCAAGATATAATACGAAACAAACACACAATAATGATACAAGTATACACAAAGAGGTGTATGGCAACTTGACCAGTCTACAATCTAGATTCACAGTTCTGTAGTCGTCGAGGCATCGATCATGCTGCTGCTGATTACCATCCCCTTGACCTCCACACCAATATGATCTGTCAAGGCTTTCTTCGCACCAATTCCCCTAGTATTTTGAGAGGGTCTGTCCATCAGTGAGATTCTCTCAATCTTTGAAGGGCTTGACAGTTTTGCTGGCGAGAAGCTAGTGGCATAAGCCGTTGCAAATGGCGTGCCCGAGGTAGGCACTTGGTAGTAGGATGGGACCATGACATTGTTGCAAGCAATCTTGCCATCTGCATCACCTGGCAGAAAATGATCTGAATGTTTGGTCAGGTCGTCGATGTTGAGTAGATCGTCGATACGAGCGATGATATTTGAAGCCAAACTCTCCAGAACCCTTGAGTAACTCTCAAGGATCGATTTTCCCACGTCCTGAAATTGTTTGCAATTCAGTAAGAATAACATGAGTCATTCACTGGAAGAGGGGTAAAGAAGGAAGATACTAAGAGAGATACACAAACCTTGTTATACTGAATTTTGCTCATGTCCAAGCTTGTTTGTGTTAGTCCAGGAAACCTTTGCTTCAAACATATCAACAGACCCTCAGCTCGTTCGGCGAGAAGCTCCCTTTTCTCTGTGTCTAGTATCATGTCTTTCACCATGCCCCAAGATGATTTGGTACTTGAACGGCTTATGCCATTCACTGGTTTTGCAGCAACCCGTCGGCGCCACACGTACATCGATGCCTCGACACGGTTGGCGATTTCTAGAGCTTGGTACTCTGAGGACAGGTCCAGGCAGTCAAGTAGGCACTCTGTGGAGAATTGATCAGACGTTATGTACCGGTATATCATGTCTCCGAGTGTTGCTCGTCCATTCTAACATCCAAAATTAAAGCAATCAGTTAATATCAAGAAACGTATAGAACAGGCTATATGGGGCAAGATGAGGGCAAAGCCATTATGCATGATATACCTTTGGTAGAGAGTCGTGGTATGATTCAGGGACCTCCATTTCAGCCAAAGCATTGCTGTTGATGGCCATGGCAGCCTTCAAGATTTGATTTGCACACTCACGCTTGTGCTGCAATTGCTTCCTTCTTGTATCATGAAGACCGCCAGGAGGCACACGAGGTACTGGCAGCCACCATTTTTCATCATGGCGGTGGAATGTCCTCCTGAAAGAAGCTGAACCGTCATAATCCGGTGCGCATATCCCTTGGTCGACATACCAGAATTCAGGGTCTCTGAAGCTGTCCAATGTTTCCTATCAAGTGAAGTTGTTATGAATTCACGGTCTCTGAGGAACTTATGCAATGAGTCTATTGTTGTGAAAACTCACAAGGAGCATATGATCTAGCTTCCGAAGTGCCGGCAAGTTGATGTATAGATCAAACCGTGGTCTACTTGTCATAATCTGAAATTTCTCATCCAAAATTGAGAATCAATCTGTTATGCAGTGGTAAAGGCTAAAATATATCACTGAACCACCATAAAAATGTCATGTTTGTGTCAAAGTACTCCATAATTTATAAAACTTCACTTATCACTTTGGTGTGCACTATGCAGTGCATGTGCAATAAGTAGAGACATTACTCATATTGACCCACGCATTGATCAATTTACTATTTCTAAGTAACAGCCTGACCCACGCTGCTAGAATAAAAATGCAGTGGGAATTGCTGCTAGTTGTAAAATGGAGGCAGATGCTCGGAACTTATTATCTATCAGTACTGGCTGGTGAGCAAATGCTGTCTTGAAGGATGCAATTATTTACCAGGTGCATAATAATAATATGTAGTAATTTGATTTGGTTTTATTAACTACTTCTATGACTTACCTTGCTCTAAATTTTCCTTCTCGGCTACACCACGAATCAAACTTTTTATTTATTTTCTTATACTTTTTGCATGAAATCAAGAAGGAAAGTCCAGTGCTGCATACATGTTCAATAGCATTTTGCAGTGGTCCTTGTGCAACTAATCCAAATAATAAGCCGATCCTACACTTTATGATGCTTCTATAGAAAGCCAGCAGCTGCGTTTGCTCGTGAACAATCAATGCCCGTTAATATATAGGACAAGCAAGACAATTGAGCAACCAATTTATTTCCTACTTCTTCCATTACAAACTAAGTGATATTCGAGCTATTTTCACACAGATTAAGAAATAACACACAATTACTACTTTACCATTATATTAATTGTTCGCTTTCTGAATTTTGTTCTTGTAATAACTCTGTCTGTCTTAGAGCCGTAAAACACTTTCAGAAAAAAAACATGAAAATTGCAAGGATTTCCATATACTGATCTACACATACGATTTCTTGAAAGATTAATCCATGGTAGGAGCTGTTACCTCAAGCCTGGTTCCATCAGGGAATGCCTGCCAAGTCGGCACTAGTTCCACGATGTAGTCGCTGACGCAGAGCAGCCAATCCATTTCCCTCTTCCACATCTCCTTCTTCTCTGGCGGGAGCGGCTCCAGCCTCCACAGCTGCCCGAAAACCGTAGCTGTGGATGGCACAGCCACAACTTAACAACTTCCCTCGAAAACCATAAAAAAAGGGAACAAAAGAAGAGAGTTCATTTCTCACCACAAAGATTAGTAATGGCGTTGGAGATCGCCAGCGCTGTGCACACCCCCTTCCCGCTCCCCGACATGTCCTCGCCGAGCAGCAGCTTCGAGAACCTCTCCTTCATCATATCCATCTCTGGCAACCGCCGCAAACCCCCGCACGTATTACACACTTCACCGTTGAGAAGAAGATATGGAGCATTGTTATCTGTTTTTTACCTGAGGCTTTGCGCTTCGGCTTGTGCCGCTTGTCCATCTCGGAGTCAGAGACGCAGCAGCTCTTCTTCGGCGGCGCCACCGGCCACTCGTCGGGCGGGGGGCCGGACCCGGTGGACGCGGCGTCGGAGCTGGAGCTGCTGCCGTGGCAGCACTGGTCCGAGTCCGTGTAAGCCTCGCTCCCGGCTTTCTCCTCCGCTCGCCCCATCCCGTGACAAATATATGTGTCGGAGGTGGCGTTCTTGCTCTGTTTCGTGGCCGGCTTTGGCAGGGCAGGACTGAGAAAAGTTATGAGTCTAGAAGATACGCTGGTGGTGCATGGCGTGTCCGGTGATTCTGGAAGTGTTAATGTTTTTGGGAAGGAGTTTTTGGCGTTTTGGACTTGGTTTTGGCGCATGAGAGGAGAGAAGTGGTTGATGGGGGAAGGGAGAAGAGTGACCGTTGGGTTTTGAGCTGTTTTGGGGTCTTTTAGAGACGGGAGCAGCAGCAACGGTTAGTGGGGGGGGGGGGGGGGGGGGGGGGGAGCCAGAAAGGCGTGTGAATAATAAAAGACGCCTCATCGGCGTGACAGGTACGCTCCTGTTGTTATTCTCTTCCACCATGTGTGCTGTTGCATGCAGTAGATGGTTTACTCCGCAACCACAGAAGAAAAAAATATTTGTAACTTTATCTGTTTAAATTGTCAAGTCAGAAATTAATACTGATTTGAATAATGAGAATTTTCAAAGAATTTATTATTTCTCGTGAGACCGTCAACTAGTCGTATATCAATTTATATTATTTAAATTCTGTAGAATGATTAAGATCATATGACGTATCCGTCAGTCTTTTTCTTTTTTAATGCTGAGAAATATGTAACAAAAAACTTACATGGTGTAGTATTGAAATCTGAGGAGAAATGGATGTTTTTTTTCCGTCCATGTTACTTTACTGCTAAGGACCTACAAGGCACTTGACGGTTCAATTCAAGATCAAAATTATGCATGAAGATTGATTCCCTGTGGACTACAAGCTGTTGTCTTGAATGACTCTCATGTACACAATTGTGAAAAACGATGTGTTTAGTTGCAGCGTCCATTTCTTATAGAAGCGCATCACAGAGGAGCAAAACTTAGAAATACGTGTTTGTATATGAGGAGTTATTTTGCAAACTTTCCATAGAACTTGCAATGGCGGACAACAATACTGAAGTTTTGAAATGTGATTTTGGTATTAGCTATTTTTATAGGGTCAGACTTAAATCTCTTCTTTCGTGATAAGTTCGCTATATGTCACTGAAAAGAACTTGTTTTAATAATTTTGTCACTTAATTGATCACTAAATAATTTATTTAATACTGAATATATCAGTCTATGAGCTAAAATGTCCCTATTTAGTATTATGCTACTGCAGATAATAGAAGTTCATCATTTTACATGGAGATAGTTGTATACATAATAAAAAAATTCGATAGTGGTAAAGTGGTATGGTATGACACAACAAAAAGTCCAAAACACAGTGATAGATCCTGAGAGTCCAGTGGAAAATAAAAGTTTTGCCTTTTTTTTTTAGCCACTGATGCTCAGCCCCACTCATCAGTGGAAGTGCGCAGGAGTATTAGCCTTCTCGGATGTTCGAACTATGGCCACAGAGTCAAAGTACTCCGAATAAACAATCAACCAGTGCAGAAAGGAAGAATTTACAGCAGGTATTCCATGTGAGAACTCCAACGTTAGGAAATAGGGACCCCAATGTCAAAGGAGCACTGCACAGTTTTCCTCAAACAACTACAATTACATAAAGAATGTTCCGAACTTCCAATAACCAGTAGCGTGCTGCGTGCAACTGCAGGCAGGCAGGGCCCAGAAGCAGCAAAAACTTTGAGGGCCACACTCCAATGGATGCCAAGCTTGTCGTCCCATGCTTGTCCCCGCGGAGCCCGTCTGCACGCCGGAGCTCGACGACCCATAACATTTTATTTTTGTGCCAGTCTCACAGCCTACCTCGGTATTCTTTTTGAAATTTACAAATAGGTATTTAAATGTTCGATAACTCATTTTGAATTATTAGAATCTTCGATTTTAACACAATCAATTCCTAAATGAATAGATCCTTAAATGTCCAACAACTTATTTTGAATTATTAGAATCTTCGATTTTAGCACAATCAATTCATATACGACTGTGTTGTCGCGTATTTCAAGCCTAAATATTTTTTGAGTCATAACAAATTATGAATTGCATCTAATCATTCAAAACATAGAAAAATCTATGCTTGGATGATTAAATGCAATTTATGACTTATCACGACTCAAAGAGTATCTAGACTTAAAGTATGCAATGATACGATTTTATAGTTGTTGATCGTACTAAAATCAAATATTCCAGTGACTCAAAATGAGTTACCGAATATTTAAAAATCTATTCATAAATTTCAAAAAGAAAAACAAAAGATGGGACACAAATTTTCAAATCCAAGAAATAATAATAATCCTGAAAATTTGTATCTCAACTTATCCTCTATTGAAATTTACGAATAAATTCTTTAATGTTCGGCAACTCATTCTGAGCCATACGAGTCTCTAATTTTAACACGATCAACACCTATGCAACCATATCGTTGCATATTTCAAATCTAATACTTCTGGAGTCACGATAAGCCATGAATCGCATCCAATTATCCAAAATCTGGAATTTTCTATGTTTTGGATGATTAGATACAATTCATGATGTCTTGACTTAGAGTATTTAGGCTTGAAGTATGCGATGACACGATTACATAGAAACTAACTATGCTAAAATCAAATACTCTAATAACCTAGAATGAGTTGTCAAATATTTAAAGATATATTCATAAATTTTAAAAAACCGATAAACTAGAATACAAATTCTTGGCTACAATGCGTGCATGGAGTGTTGCCTTCCACACAGCTATTGTGCGGTCACATCTACCACACTCTTGTTTTGTGATAGGTTCCACATGTCAATAGTCAATGATATTATCAAATCAAGTTATTTTTACAAATTTTGTGTACTCTAAGTTAGATTTATAATTTTTTAAAAAAAATTGGTTATCTCTGACATATCGTTCCACTCATATCAACAGTTAATCGATTAAATCAGATTATTTTTACAAATCCTGAGATTTGTAATTTTTTGTTTTAAATTGAGCACGCATCCTTTTGCCAGTACAGTTGCAACTGCAGATGGGGTACGGGTGCTTGCATTGGGAAGCACTCTAGCTAGTTAGTACCGACCGTTCCGGTAAGCTAAGCATCTCAATCACGACTTAATTAAGCTAGTAGTTGGATGGACCACAAGGGGTAAGGCTGATAGACAATCTTCATTTGGAAGGCTTGGATATAGGTTTAACATCTACTAGTCTTCATCAATCTTGGATGCATGCAGGTAGATGTAGGCTGTAGCCATTCGTTTGAAGTTTGAACAGCAGACGCGTATAAATTCATGAGGTGGTGGGGAGTAGGACAAGAAGCATGCATGCCTTTATTAAAACATATTTCAAACACCTTATTGGGATCACACGCCAAATGTGTAGCTGAGAGATGGCAAGTCACACACATCTTACCTGATGCCCTTTACCACAGACCTTGGGAGACAACAACATAATGCGGGACACTACTGCTGGCCATCTTTCGCAAATTGATCAGTACTTGGTTAGTGTACCAAGTTTGCTCAACTTTGTATTGCTGTAAGCTTGGAAGATATACATGCATCACACTCATTACTTGAATGGAAGGCTGCCTGCAAGTCTTCTCCTGGGTCACACTCATATCGATGCTATTTAATCTCGTTATAATCACACAATTCCATATGAGTATTAGGGGATGAAAATTATGTAGGTACTTTATTGCATGTAGTAAAGTTTCTGGAGTCATCGGATCTTGTTTAAACAGTTTTTCATATATTTTATCCCATACATTTAGAATTATCCATACAAGGTCTAATAACTCTAGAGATCTTCTTATACATAATATGTTTTCTACACATTTTGTTGTAGTATTGGAAATCCTGGAAATGCAAGAGAAAAATAAGTTCTTTTCGTATACCGGGATTGTCGAAGGAGTTCTAGCACACAGTGACTTGGGCTTACGCCAAGGAGCGTAGTGGTCCAGGTCCCTCTCAGAGGTCCTAGATGCAAAAGTCTTTAGTGTCCCGCCGGATGGGCGATGGCCGAAATCTTCCTAGAGAACCGGGGGATGTTGGTCTGGACTATAATGGTTTGAGCCCCTCTCAGGTCCTCAGAGCATAATAGTCCAAATAAAATCTAAAAAGTAATGTTACATCCGGACTACTCCTGGACTTCTGGAGTTGTTAGTTTGGAAGTTTTATGCCAGTTGTTTTTATCGGGCACCCCTGAGGCCTCCAGAAGGCTTATTCAAATATCCAAGTCTAGTGCAACCAGACATTTTTCATGTGTCCAAAGCCCTCTTCATTCAGGTCCAGCATCTCCGGGAGCCAGTCTCGGACGTAGAGAGCAAATTCTCCGGGAATCAAGAGCCTACTTGTTAAAGATTCAAAAGACATTTTTTTCACTACCAGTTTCAATTGGTAAGAGATATTTTGGTCTTTTGACGACTTCTTGAAATCTATAAATATCCCTTTAGTCCTTTGTTTAGGGGAGAGAGCTCATGAGAAATATAGAACTTATTTGAAGAAACACTTCGATATTATCTAGAACGGTCAACTATGATGTTTCTCGAAGCAACGATCACCTTGTACATCTTTACACATAAATGTAACAAAACAAATTGGTATACCTTACGACAATCTTCTTTCGAGGATCAATCATAATTGACTCAACATCAAAGACGTATCGACATGACTATGAATTTTATTGAAACCCGAATCTATATAATAAATCTTGATGTAATTCTCTGAATTTTTTTTCCGAATAACCCATTAAAAAAAATAATTTCGAAACTGGTCCGAAACTTTTTAAAATCTGAAAAATGGCCTTCTCCCAGCCCGTTTCCAGGTTTTAGTCGCTATCTGCGCGCACGGGAGAGAGAGGCCGTGACCAGCTGGGCCTCAAGACTTTTCTGTTATATATTATTATCATATTTACTAGTATTTGAAGAAATTTATTTATGCAGCCGAAACCACAAAATAAATTTATATTGGTGAGACTGGGATTTGAACCTAGGTCACAGGTGTGGGAGTGTTAGCCTGTAACCAATTGGGCTACATTTGTTTTGTGTTATGTAATACACTTGCACATAGTAGTATTTCAAGAATTGCAGTGAAATGAGTCAAACTTTTATTTGTGTTTGTTGTTTTTTTTTTGGGAAGAGCAAGCATGAGAGTTGTTATTGTGTGTTATGTATATACATATGCTCTTTATGTGTTGCAACGCTTGTGCTATAATTTTTTGTCGGTCTCAAGTTTTTAGATGTACTATTGTGCTTAAGGTACATTTTGTCCTTTATTTAAGGAACATATCTAAATGAAGCCTTATATAAAAACTATTTGATAAATTCACATAGAGTCTTAAACTCATTGCCCTGTCCATGAAAATAATTTTTTTTTTAGACGTCTGGTTGATATAGGCCTGTTGCCCTCAACTTCGGTTAATTTTTGTTATGCCTTATAAAGTAATTAACTTAATTTTTATGATGGAATTATGAAGACATGTTTTGTTAGTGTAAAATTAAAATTTGTTTTATAATTATAACGTTTTTATAGGGATCTAATTGATGTGAACAAATTAGAAGATTATTCTTTGTGCGTTCAACTGCTTTGCCGTCTTATGGTACTGCCAATACTTGTTAAAAAAAGTAGAAATGTGAGCACTTGCAAAGCAAAAATGAGACGTGGGGGGAGTTTCTAAGAATTATATTTCTGGGATACTCTTACTAAATAGAAAGAGAACAAACCAAATCCGTCAGCCACGTTTGAACCCCTAACCCTAAAAAACAAACAAAATCTGTCTACCGCGTTCGAACCTGCAATCCCAAAATGTAACAAAACCCTACATGAAACTATTGCCTCCTCCCCCTCCCCCTCCCCCTCTTTGGCTGGTGCTGATACTCGGATGGTGTGTAGCGAGAGGGGGCATGACGATCCCTAATGCGTCGTGTCTGCACAGGCGGTGTCTGTGCGGATGGTGGAGCCTGTGAATGCTGAGTCGGCTGTGTAGGAGGTGGAGCATCAGCATGGTACAAAGCCTGCGTGGGATGATGCTGTGACTGGATAGGAAACTGGTACCACGCAGGAGTTGGCAAGTCGTGACCCAACCCATGGTCCAATGCAACCATGTGCGCAGTAATGTCGACCTCCTCGTCCGAAGAGTCCTCATCATGACTGACATGTGGTTGTGGAGGTGGAGGGCGCGACGAAGAAGGGCAATCCACCGGTGGCATATGCGGGGCAGAAGGACGAGGCGGTGACGGTGATGATGGAGGCGGCAGCAGCACTCCGAAATCAACAAGAATCCCATCCATCCGCCGCCGGGCATCCGCACAAAATGCCTGCATCTCTGCTCTACTCACGTCCTGACCATCACGCAACCAGACCTCCATGTCACCTAGATCAGCGGAGATGGCTCCAATGGTGTCGAGCTACAGACACGATGCACATGCAATTATGGAATGATGATAATTGCGAAGGTGTTTAAGTTATGGGGAGGTAAAGTACTTACAGATGAGTGAACCCGCGGTGCAAGGCGTCGGTCGAAGCGCTCGTCGATGGTCGAAGGACGGATGGGCTCCGCACTCGCCACTGGTAGACCACCCGTCAGTCTATACAACGTGCGAGGTAGGTACCATACCAGGTACGAAGAGTGGATGTTGTGGCAGTAAGGTCTGTCCTCTTCAACCGTCCGAGTGTGGGCATGATCCATCCACTCCTGCACATAGGGCTGCTGCCTAACGATGAAATCGTCCCTATGTCGACCCTTCCTCGATTGCCTGTGGATAAAAAAATGTTTAGTTAGAATAGATGTCTAAGTTATATAAAAAATAATTCATAAGTGGCATATACATACTCGTGAACACTATGTCTGATCTGTCGAGGAGGCGGCACAGGAACATCCTGTCGTAGGCCGAACTGGCGCATAACTCGCTCAGGTGAGTACCCCTCAACCATGTGTGAGAAGACAAGAAGCACCTGGGTACGCCACTAAGCAGCATCATGCGTGCATAGAGATGAAAGGCCTGCTAGGGCGATGTCCTGGATGTGCTGCTCTGTCCACGGACGCCAGATGACGTTATCATCGAGTAGCAAATCAAAGCTCATGGCGTATGAACTGTAGCAGAGGTGTGTCTGATCCGTGGCCCAGCGCATACCCAACCTAGCCCACCTCCATCTCATCACCGAGCCGTCTCGGATATCATGGCCTAACGCGAACTGATCCCGCGGCACCAGTGGTCGCCCGACCGGGAAGTGCTCGTACGACCAAATCTGTAGGAGTATAGCACACCCTGCGAATATAGAATGCGGCTGGTCTCTGCTCGTGGCATCACACAATCCCCTATATGTGTGGCACAATACGGCCGATCCGAAATTGAACTGCGGCACCTGCCCTAGGTCGGAGTCCGCAATAAGTCTGGCAAGCTGAACGAACTGGCGCTCGCAGATGTCTCCGTGGGTGCCAGGGAACAGCAGCCACTCAAATAAGTATAGTAAGTACGCCTCGAGGTGACGGCGGAATACCTCCTCAGGAGCGCCCACCGGGAATGCGGCATCTCGAACAGCGCGGAGGTATGCCTGGGGAACTCCTGCCGTCTGCGCGAACCCTCCTGCTGGCCCAATCCCCTGAAAGCGCTGCAAGAAATCCAGACGCCATGCAGCTCGGTCTATCGCAGTGGGAACATATATCTCTCCTCTGATGGGCAAGCCGAGCAGCATACTAACGTCCTCCAGTGTCATAGTCAGCTCTCCAAAACTGAAGTGAAAAGTGTGTGTCTCTGGCCTCCAGCGGTCCACAAGCGCACTGATCAGAGATCGGTCGAAAGGAAATCGCTGTGCCCGATCGACCATACGAGCGAACGGAAGTAATCCCGCCTCAAGTAAGTGAGGTGCGAACCGCTCATCCAAAACCCACATCTCCCGCGGTGCCCTCGTGTACAGTGCGGGCAAAACGGTGCCCTGTACTAGACGACCAGCACGGTGCCGCTGCTGATGGTGCGGTGCAATCAACTCGGGAAGCTCCTGGTCGTCGGCCATACCTGTGGTTATCATGTATTGTCCAATTAGATGCATTTCCAACATTAGAAATAATATACATTCACTTACAAAAGGTAAACATAGAGTATGTAACACATTACAAGAGTATAAAAAGGTACACATAGAGAATGTAACACATTACATTAATGATTTACATTTAAACATTACATTGAAACTGTGAGGGACCCACCCGCTGCAGTGGGCCCTAGGTATGGCCGTCAAGCCTTAATACACATCGATATACAAAGGCCAACAAGGCCAACTACTAGATTTTATGAAAGTAGTTTTATCTGGTCTCCAAGACCATCCCACAGGCAAAAACTCGAGTGCAGCACGTAACCCTTCTAAACTCCGGGTGATCCTGCTTCGCTCATCTCTTGCTTCTCTTCAACTGTATTTTCGTTATTAAGCAAGGGTGAGTACAAAGTACTCAGCAAGTCTCTATATATAAGAATTTATCCAATGCATGATAGGCTATGTCTACTTTAACAGTCTATATGGTACAGAATAGTAAATTTCATAAACACATTTCCAAAGCGAATATAAATACAATTGATTAGCAAAATGACGGTAGAAAACATGTGCTACGCTTGTGTGTACTTTAACAGTCTTGGTCCTACGCTTGTGTGTATGATTTGAGATGGCCAGAGGTGCAAGATGGTGAGGTGTTCTATTGTTGCTATGTATGAGATTTATGATTTTGTGATGTCTATGACTGAGATTGTGCTGCTGGAGGTATGTATCTCGTGTGGCAATGATGGTCTGAAGGTTTCAGGTGTTTAAGGGATGATTCCTGATCTCTGATGCATAGGCTACTAATGCTGTACTATCTTCTAATCAATTCTTGTATGAATAAATATAATCCCTAATAAATGGGAGTTTGGGGTCCAATGGTTACCTTGCTGTAGCCGTGGTTTATTAGCTGCTACTGTGTATGTGGTTATATATATTGTTGGGTTTTAGGAAATAGGAAAGGACTGATTTGCGATGAAATATGGACTAAATCACGAAAAGTGGTCAAATGGACTTATTTGGCTGAGAAGTTTTAGGACTGGTATGCAAGCACATTAAGATTTAGGATTCCAGAGAAATCCAGAAGAAATCTACTCTGGAATCATCTGAACTGAAGGCTGAAATATTAAGTAGGGTAGTTAGGGTATTTTAGTATTCTGGTTTTCAAAAACAGAATTAGGTTGAGTTTCTGGGTCTTAGGAACTGAATTTGATCTCGACACTGAAGACAAATCTGTATAGGATAGGTAGGAGATCCTATCTGTTCAGTCTGATTGCAGTTCTGAGCTATCTGGGAAAATTAGGCTAATTGTGGGCCTGGAAGGACTGAATTGCAGTTAAGAAAATTAGGAGACTGGACCAGTTTATAAATGTTTTGAAATGAACTTAATAACCTAGTTTTTGGATATTACAGAAACATAGAGTATGTAACACATTACAGAAGTGATAAAACTTTACTTGGGTGGAATAATATTACATAAGTGCTTCAGTTTGTCGATGTTGTGGACGTCCCTGCCACTTGCGGGCATTGGTTTCTCCGGTGACCAGACTGCCTGCAAATCGTGCATCTACGGAGTCCTTCTTCACGCTCTGCTACATCCATATCATTGTGTATCCGCCTCGTTCGACGTCGGCCCGCATGGCCGATACGAAGCTTCTTGTCCGGGATCCACGTGACGCCATCTTCATGCGATATCTCCTGATAGTCGCCTATCGCAGCAAATCCGTGGAAGACACCATCCCAAGTCTTAGACAGGTTTTGCAGACTATAATATTTAGAGATGTATTGCGTCGGAGTGATTCCCGGAACTGCGCAGGCAGCGATGACATGAGAGCAAGGAATGTGCAGCAGCTGCGGCTTCCTACATGTACATTCGACATGTGTATTTGTAATTCTGCACTCGTGGACCCGTCTGGCTCTCAAAGTGCCTTGAACGAATTTGTGTCGTAACCGGACCTCATAGTTTCCATTCAGCCGGCTTAGGACGGACACCTCGTGTGACAATGACTTTCTCGTCCGAAATTCAAGGTAGTCGTTAATTTTCTTGGGCCAATGCACTAAAGGGTCGCGCACAAGTATTGCTGCAGTGGAACTCCGACTGTCATAGTAGGCTATTGTGCGGTAAAATGTCATCTCAATAATGGCGGTAACAGGTAGGCATCGCACACCTTTCAGGACAAAATTGTACACTTCGGCAAGATTTGTTGTCATAATGCCGTATCGTGCCCCATCTGTGTCGTGCAGCAATGACCACTTCTCCACTGGTTTCGGCTGGATCCATTGACTGAAACTTGGTGGCCTCCTATTGTTTCCCTCAGTGCTCACGTCCTCAGTCTCGGCTCTGCCCTGCTCGTGGTTCAGCTTCAAAGTACTCTCGTCCAGTGATTTCCATATTGCTGTGAACTTGCACTGTTGATTCTGTCTGGCAAGTCTTTTGAACAGCTGCATCAGGCGCCTACTCTTGAAACGAGTATGAAAATTTGCGCCCAGATGCCGAGAGCACCAACGACTCTGCAAGTCATTCCAGGTTAGAGATGGATCCACTCCAGATTGCATGTATTCAATTGCACTCAGCATTCCTTTATTTCTATCTTGAATTATGCACACACGCTCCTGATCTTTCACCACCCCATTCTTCAGTAACCCCAAAAACCACAACCAGCTGCTATAGTTCTCCCCCTTGACTACTGCATATGCTACGGGGAGAAGCTGGTCATTTGCATCAGTTCCCACAGCAGTCAGCAGTGTCCCCTGATACTTCCCAGTCAAGAATGTTCCGTCGATGCAAAGAACGGGCCTCATGTACGTAAAAGATGCAACACACTGCTGGAATGCCCAGAAAAATCTGCGCAATACCATGCACTCTGGTACGACAATACCATCTGAACCGATAGCCGGTGTATCAACGATTTCGGTAATTGTGCCTGGATTTGCTTGACATATATGCCAAAAGAGTCTTGGTACGAAGTTATATGCCTCTACATATGTCCCGAAAAGCTCCTCAAGCGCCTTTTGTTTCGCCCTCCATGCCTTTCCGTAATTGATCTTGTAGCCGTACTTTTCGGCGACGTGTGCAATAATCACTTTCGGTGCCATTGCCGTATTTTCTTTTACGATGGATAGTATCATACTGGCAACAAAACCGGAGCTTATATTTCGATGCTGCTGCAACATGCCCTCCGCCAGACATCTGTGCTCCACAACTCTAGTCACCTGAAAGAAAGGCTCATCTTGTGGCTTCGTCACACGTACATACCATGGGCAGTTATCAACCAGGCACTTCACAGTCCACAAGCTCAGATTTGATTTAACAACTCGGAATGGTCTATTTAGTGCAACAGCCCATGTAGTGATGGCTTTTTTCGCATCGTTTTTCGTCCGAAACAACTGTCTAAGCTGGACGGTTGCTTCATTGAAAGACCATTGCGAATTTAGATCTTCAAGGACCACAGCTGACATCAAAGATGATGGATCATTCCATTCATTTATAGGATCCTGCTGTCCTCTGGGTTCCGCGGGAGACTCGTACATATCTGACGGATCGGTGTACTCCTCCTCGTTGAAATTCGCCTCTATTTCGGGCAGTTCATCACCTGCGTCCACTTGATGGTCACCAAACAGATTTATCGGCGGGCCTCTTTCAATTGGCATAGCTGCACTGCCACTGCCACTGCCACTGGCAGTATTGAGATTACCAATGTAACTTGGTCCTCCAATGGAATGACTACCTTCCGAACTATCTACGCTTACAACTTCTGTGTAAAGTATAAAGACTTTGATACCATTGTCTGGATTTGTCACCAGACGTGCAAACGAGCCCCACGATTTGTCGCATTTAAGTCTCTTAAGTACCCATTTCTTTCCCTCCGGCAGCAGGCCCTCAACCCTTACAGTATCCCTCGCAGAATTCAGTTGCAACAAACTGATTATCCACATCTTCAAGTCATTGAAACACATTAACTGTGGTTGTGACATTTCACCATATACATGGAAACACGCACTCAGATCATCACCGTCTGCTCCATTACGAATTAAACCATCACCATAATAAACAGAAACTGTTGTGGGGTGCTCTATAACCTAATTACATTTACTTTCCGTATCAGGTCAAAACAGGACAATATATTTTTTTACCTAAAACCACACAATTTCATAACTATGGTTTTCACATACTACGATTTTCAAGTACTGTGTATCCAAAAAGGTTCTAAGTTAATAATCAATGTAAATAATTCAATATCTATTTCTTATTTTAGTACAATTGAATACTAAATAATCAATATAAAAAACATGTTTATTACAGTTGATTGATAAACAATACAACTGATCAATAAAAATACTAAAGGGACTTCATCTTTTTTTAATTGGATATAACATGTTTCAGTGTGTGCATATATATAAACTAGATAGTGAGTTAACATAATATATGCATATGTAATTGAAATGCACAGTATAAAAGGTTTTGCATTCACATGGAAGTCTTGAATGAATTAACATGTACTAGCAAATAATAGAACCTTGGACAGCTTTATATATCCGCTACCTGATGCTTATGCATCATTCGATTGATATGCATTCCAGTACAACAAGGTGGTGGTTTTCAATTAATCTAGCCTATTTATGCAATGAACCTGGCCTATTTTATGTACTGTCATGAATATACCCGGCAATTTGGTCAGAACTTTTAGAATTTAGTATATTTGGTTTATGTCTAATTATCTACTCTTTTTCATTGTAGAAGTGTTGGTGGAACTTTGGACAAATTGAGTAATGTAAATAATACTTATCCCTTCCTCCGGTTTCTGTTCATGTAAATAATACTTTGGCCAAATTGAATAGAATTGAGTAATGCAAATAATTCCATTTCAATATTAGCTACGAGTTACCGAATATGCACCTTAGTAATCGTCGAAATCCTCAGTACGTTGAAATCCGGAATACAACGATTCGCGGCGACGAAGGACGACGACGACGGGAGGAGTGACTCCTTCTCCTTCTTCTTCCCTCACTGCCCTTTTTTTTTCCTCTCCTGCCTTTTTCCCCTCCTCCTCCTTCTCCTTCTCCTTCTTCTTCCCTTACTGCCCTTTTTTCTTTTCTTCCCCTGTTTTTTTTTCCTCCTTCTCCTTCTTCTTCTTCTTCTCCTCCTTCTTCTCTTCTTTCCCTCCTCCCTGCCTTTTTTTTTTTCTCCTCCTCCTCCTTCTTCTTCTCCCGAATTTTTTTTCCCCTCTCCTCCTCCTCCTCCTCCTCCTCCTCCTTCTTCTTCTTCCCCTCCCTGCCTTTTTTCCTCCTCCTCCTCCTTCTTCTTCTTTTTTTTTTCCCTCCCCTGCCTTCTTCCCTCACTGGCCTCTTTTTTTTTCCTCCCCTCCTCCTCCTCCTCCTCCTCCTCCTCCTTCTTCTCACTGCCTTTTTTTTTTCCTTTTTTCTTTCCCTTCCTCCTCCTTCTCCCCCTTCCTTCTCCTTCTCCCACTTCCTCCTTCCTTGATCGACACTGGCCGGCGACAATGGCGGCGACGAGCGGCGACGAAGGACGACGACGACGGGAGGAGTGGCGCTCCGCGGCGAGGCGCAGCTCGGGTTGCTTGTCGACGGCGACAACGGCGGTGCTCCGTGGCAAGGTGGTGCTCCGTGGAGTGGTCGTCGACGGCGAGATCGGCCGCGGAGGAGGTGTATTTTAGGTTTAGGTTTTTTGAATTCGAGGATCCACGGAACCCGTTCGGCCTCGTTTTGTTTTTAAGTTTTCCTGCGAGTATTAAACTACTACTACGTGGAAGTGTAACATATAACAGAAAAGTCTCGAAGTCCAGATGGTCACGGCCTCTCTCTCCCGTGCGCGTGAGCAGGGTTCGAATCCCACCCCCATTTCTATTTTAATTGTTTCAGTCGCTATCCCAGATAGCGACTGAAAGCTGAGCTGGGCCTCGGGCCGTGCCACGCAATCAGTCGCTATCCCATATAGCGACTGAAGTTCAATCGTGGCCCGTAACATGCGACTGAAGGCCATTTTTCAAATTTTAAAAAGTTTCGGACCAGTTTCGAAAATTATTTTTTTTTAATGGGTTATTCGGAAAAAAAATTCTAATTCTCTTGCATTAGGCTCCGAACAATCCATCCAACCATCAATTTGGCCGCTCCATTTTTCATCCCTACATTCGGAGCACCCCGCCTCGTTCGGCCGAGAGGGTCAGAGGACGTTTGCTACCGAGAGTGCAAACCCCCCGACAATTTTCTGTCCAGTATGCCGAGGCGTGCAGAAATACTAGTAATATTCAACTAACCCCTCTAAAAAGTCATATTTTTCAAGCCCAAAAGTTTTGATTCGCCTCTATGATGGCGCCTCATCAACTCACCGATTCCCTCGCCACCAGTGGTAGTGTGCTCGGTGCCCGATGCCAAACTTTTTCTCCTCCACCTTTTTTAATCTCAAGAGCATATTTTCGTGCACCTTGGAATCGTCTTAAAAACTGCAAGCACACTCGAATTGCCCTCTTCTCCCTGTTCTTCCTCTTTCTCAATTTGCCACTGGTTGAATCAATAGAAGAGCTGCAGGTGCACACGGTACAGCAACGATGAAGGACTGGGCGCCGTCGATCATAGCGTCAGCGCTGTTCGCTCTCCTGTGTCCGGGAGGCATCCTGCAGATGCCCGGCCGGCAACGGCCGATCGACTTCATGAACATGAAGACTAGCTGGGCGTCTATTCTTGTCCATGCCGTCATCTTCGGGCTACTCCTCATGCTCTTTCTTGTGATCTTACAGGCTCATCTTTACATTTGAAAGTGTTTGTTTCCTGACACTTCTCTGTTTTTTCTCCCTTGTGTCATTGATGTTTCGCGAGTTTGCAATTTTGCATGGTTCTGCCTTCTATGTAGCTTCCATGTTCAAATAAAAAGCAATTGAGCTTTATCGATTTAATCAGACTCCAATGACTCTTTGTATTAGTCCATTGTTGATTATTTCGTCTTATATTAGTTTGATTGAACGATTGGAGCTAGTCCAAAATTCCATAGACTTGGACTGCCTCTGGGTCGAATTGAACAGGGCCAGTTTGGATCCACCAGAGAGTATGGTCCAAATATATGAATGTACTCACTTTTGATTGTATGTGTAACCAGGGTTGTTTGGTCGCTTACTCAGTTTGTCATATCTTCACTCGAGTTTGATTTTTTGTGGCCATTGTTTGATATTTATTTACAGTTTTAATGTGATGTATTTTTTTAGTCTTGTGATTTATTTGTAAGAGATATTTTTTGTCAAATTTTTCTCACAATTGTGACGACCATTTTATCTACTATAAAAATTGTCTTGCCACAATTTTAAAAAAAAAATACTGTAATATTTGATATCAAACCCAACAGCCTCATCATATTTCTTAGAAAACAGTGTCCATTAGAGAGGAGAGAGGTAGAGAGATGCGTGACAGAAAGAAGAGAGAGTAAAAACATGACAGTCAGCAACATGCAGATCTCTATCCCAGTGACAGTTTTTTTATGTTATTATTTTCCAGTAGTGACCATCAACTTAGACAATTAAGTAATCAACTCACAGGTGATGTCTGTTTAAAACAAAAAGAAACCATTAAGTAGGAACAAATATCAGAATTATTCAAGCCCAGTGACAAAAAAAAAAGGGGGGCGATGCAATTGGAATGCTTTGCTAGCACAAAATTGCAATATTCAAATCGCTGGAAGACAGGTCCCTACTTTGCCCTGACGACTGTCACAGGGCATGATGCATTTGTTAGCACATGTTCCGTCACACTGCCGAGCAGAATCCTGCAGATACAATGCCAAACAAAAATGTAATTGTCAAGATAAAACCAAGCAAGCTAGAAGGTAACGTGTAAAGTTGGAAACTTTTGCTCTATTGGGATAATAAAAATTCGAGATATTTCTCAAAAAAAAAAAAAAAAAAAAAAAAAAAAACTAATTGATCTCTTGCCACTGAAATTCTAAAAACTTTCAAAAAATGTCATTCTTAACTTAATTTTTTCAAAAAATGACAACAATGCTCTTGCCCATTCCTTCTTTACTGATTTTGTTAAGACATTTCATCGAATATGTGCTAACTATTGCGGCGTAAGTTATCATCGCACAGACCACTACAACGCCGCACTTATGCCCGCACCCTCTGCTTTTGCTCCCATGTCGTGCCCCACGCCCACAATTGTCGCTACTACTGTCGTGCCGCTCCCATGCCCTCCGCTATTGTCGCGCACACCACTGCTGCTACTATCGTGCATGCTGCTGTCGCACTCGTCACTTCTGCTATAGCTGCCGCCACGCATATCATTGCCGTTGTCGCACTACTGCTATGCCGCACACACCATTACCGTTACCGCTACCACCACTATCGCGCTCGCGCCCACGCCCACGCCCTCCACTGCCACTACACACGCCGTTGATATTGTCGCTACCACCACACACACGATGCACCATGCAAACAATGGCACGTATGCTGCTACCGGCTACACCACACACACGTTGCCTCCACCGCGCTCGCTATTGTCGTGTTGCGCACGCATTGCTATTGCTGCCGCGCACACACACACGTTGCCGATGCCGCACTATGCACACCGCCGGCTACACTCACCGAAATGCTCTAAAGATATTAGATATAATGTTTAATAGAGGTTGTTTGTATATTTTAATTTTTTGTTTAAGTTTGAGGGTTAAAAAGTCATTTTAATCTAAATTAACTGTTTTGATTTTATTAAAGTAGTATTTTTCGAAAATTTTTAAGATTCTAGTGATATGAGATTAATTAATTTTTTTATGATATATATCAAATTTTCATTTTTACTAGTGATGCCAAAGTTATAAACCTCTGAATCTGGCCAAGGCCGCGGCTGCCCATGACGAGCGAATTGAGCATGAGCTCCTCCACCGCCTCGCAGACCTTCTCCCTTGGGTCGCCCCAGTATAGCTTTGCCACCACCGACAACTGATCAACACAAACGTTACCTCACCATCCCCACATTTGATCAAAAACGAGAGGGCATAATTCTGTAACAATGGAAGCACTACCCACCTCCTTCTGCCGGGCCACGGTGTCGAGCATGTCTAGCACGGCGGCGTCCAGGGTCACGTCGTAATGCTGCATCACCGCGGGGTCTCTGAGCTCGGCGAGGGGGATCAACGCTACGAGCAACAGAAGTCAGGATAAGCATGGCGCCATTGACGCAACACGAGTTCGATCCAGGGGAGAAAGTGAAGCGGAGATGGGGCGCTTACGGGAGCCGGACTTGGACCAGAGGGTGTGCTTGGTCTCCTGGCTGCGGGGGTGCTGGACGTGGAGAAGGACGAGGGTGTCGCCCTTGCGGAGGAGATTGTCCACGGCCCACCCCAGCGCCTTCTTGCTGCTGGGCGAGAAGTCCATCGCCATGCCGATCCTGCGCACGCCGGTGCCGGCCATCGTGTCTTCTCTTCTTTTGCGCTTTTGTTTGGGCTTGTGATTTGTCTCTCTGGGTGGTTTGGAAGGGCGAGAAAAGAGAATGTGTGAGCGGGGCGCGCAGTGGCAGGTTTTGCCTCTTGGCGCGGAAATAGCGCGCGGGCAAGCACAACGTGGACGGCCAGGCAGAGAAGACGGGCGGGCGTCGTGACACGCGGCGTGTTCACCGCGTCCATCTGACTGGGACCTGACTGGGCCTTTACGACCGGGCTGCGGCTCCAGTAGACAACTCGACATGAGTAAATTTGGGTCTAAACCCTCTTCTGGGCCCCCAGAATGTGCCCTCATTAATTACCAGGCCAGGGTGTGGTTGGTTATTTGTAAGCCGGGCCAGCCTGTCACAGTCTGGTTGTTACAGTACGTCACATTGTCGACGGCCCGGCCTACATTGTTACCTACTTACCTGTCTCCTTCATAGATGGGCTCTTATTGCATTTGCATGTTCTAAAATCTGAACTCCCCTGCAGAAGCAACATCTCTGTAATGTTCAGCATTTGGGTTCTGCGAGTCGTACATTGTTAGCTCTGTATCATATTTGGGCCGCTCATGGACCTTGAATGCAAAACACTCCGTTGTGAGGTGGAAGGTTCATTCATCGGTCCAGACGTTCAGTACTCGCCATTCGCCAATAGCAGGGAAAAACTCCTGTGCTGGATTTCAGGTTTGTTGTATTATATCTGGTGTAAACTCTATCTTGACACATCATATGTCCTATCTCCAATATTTTTTTTCAGTTCATAACTTCTTTAGTTTCTAGTCGCGTACCTAATATAGTGTATGGTACTAGGAATTCCTGCGCCTGTGAGCCAACTTTCAATATTGGGAACTTTCGGTTTTTAGCTCAAACAAGCTCAGATAAGATCATTTTGCTGCCTACAGCGAAAACAAAGCTAAAATTCACAGGAAACAAAGAAAAAGGGGTAAAACCAGGCTCAGCCTTTCCACAAGCAATCATCCAAGTGTAGAAGAACCGTCGCATTCCTGGCTCATTACCAGTTCTGCATCATCCTGTGGTTTTGATGGCTGCAGCAGCTGGTCATCGTCACATCAAATGTCAGCAATTATAGTTGGAGAGCTATTCAAATTTCCAACTGCTGATAAGTGTTTGGTATATGCTGCTTGTCTGCACCTACCAAGTCTTTATCCATCGTTTGTTTGGAAGAATCTACCCAATTAGGTTCGCCGGAAGTAAGCCTTAAAACGACTGATCAATTGAAACATTATACAGTAACCCGAGAGAGACTTCTCTAATCGTCAATAATTTGTCGCGTCGGTTTAAGATAGTTTAGTGGAATACGTAACGCATTATGGGCGCTGCGTGTCTAAAAGAGACCAGATACATCCAATCATTTGTTGTTCAATGAATGCTTGTACATCCTAATTGCCCGTGCGACAGTGTCGGTTATAAACTATGCGCAAATGAGAACTTCCATTAGTACGCATAGCAATCTTTTACTTTCTCCATTTTGTTGTGTTGACAATATTGGAATAGTTGTAGAAAAATATTGATGATGTGTTTTAGCGTCTCTGGTTCAATAATTTTGTTTGACTTCTTGGCCTTTCTAGTTGATCCCGTGAGTTAGGAGATGATTATGGAACAAGTTGGTGTTAGTGGTTCCCCTAAAATTCTCAACTGAGAAGTAAAATTTTGTCACCTAATGTATTGTACAGTCTCTATGAAGTCGCAACAGCAAAGGAGAAAAAACTGATATTAACAGACCACCTTAAACTTAACGTGCGAGTGACATCACAAGCAAAGACGTGATTTTTGGTGGTAGTGACGGATTGGTTTGTCTCCGTAGTCTAAAAGCCAGAGTCGTCTATTTTACCCATCTCAACCCTTGTAGAAAAATTTAAATAGTCTAAATTGGCTTTACCGCATGTTCCTATAATAAACTTGTCAATGATTGAATGGAGGTCTACGCTTGGGACTAACATGAGGAAGGTTTTCTGAACTGTTTCTTTGAATCTTAGGGCAAAACCTGGAAGTAACTAGATGCATGTCGTTCACTTCAAGTCCAGCAATTTTCTTAGACATGCGTTTCAGTCAAATAGTACGGCGAAAATATGTAAATTGAACAGGTCACTAATTTCTTGGACAAAAATGAGATAGGCAGCAGCTTGACCTTAGCATAATTCGAGTGACATCACATGCTGAACCTATCTCGAGCTTCTTAAGAAAACCAGAGCACATGTGACCCGGCCCAGCTCCATATTTTTGGGCTCAGTTAGGTCTGGCTAATATATCTCCAAAAAAAAAAAAAAAATTGGGTTAACTACAGGGACAAACCTAGGAATTAAACACATGTAACGCAAATCGCAAACAGTATATTAAATAATAATAGTATTAATAATACCATTAACTTTTCTTTAAATTTTCAAAGTGATTTATATTTAGTTTTAAAAGTTAGGAGGACAAATTGCACCGGAGCACAGACCTGACTAGTCAAGTGTTTAGAGTTTGCCTGGATCAAAATCAAACCAGGAAAAGTATCTGCCGCTTCTTTTATTTTTTTCAAGATCAATTTATAGTTAAACCCAGATCGGTGCAACTATTGCTCAGATCACAGGATAATCCACAGCCAACCGAAAGAGAGAAAAACTACAACAGTAGCACATGAACGCAATCAATCAAGAAAACGACCCACTACATGGGTGCATGTTGCCAAGATTCTCCTCCTCTAAAGCAACAGGAGAATTTTTTTTCGCTCTTTCTGTGTGGGCCGAAAAAAAAAAAAAAGATACAGGCCGACCTTTTTAGCCGTGACGTGCCCCCATGCAGGGCCACGTCGGCCGGCCAATGGAAGCTAGCCAAAGTGCGCCGTCCCGTGCGAGAAATCACCAATCCGCAGCCGCACCACCCCATCAGATGCTGTTGTCGCGTAGGTGCACTGCACTTCCACGCTTTTCCTTCCAAAATGCGCCCCCTCTTGCCTTCTGTTGTGCATACGTGTGTCCTGAAGTTTTCTTAGCTCTCACGGTGGATCTGCTGTCTCCCTTCCCGAATATCTAATATATTTTAAATTATAATTATCAGGACAATCTTTTTAATAAGTCGTAACAAAAAAACTAATTTCAAATACATGTATAAATTAATTCTATCTATTACTGTTAATTAATCTTTAAATTCAATTATACATAAAAGTGTCCAACCACACTTGATTTAATAGACATAATGTGGAGAAATTTTGTCTTGAATTCATAAATTACTAATATTTGATAAAAAAATTTTTGATAAAAATAACATATATTTGAAAACGGATATAGTAGTTTGGAAAGACGCGATGTCTCATTATATTAATGTGTGGGTGTTTCTATATAGCGTTATGGTTGAAGACAAAATTGTTACACCAACCGTTGATTTGTGTTGGTGATTAGAATCTACTCCCTCTGATATTTTTTTCATAAAAATCAATTTTTTAAAATTTTAATCACTAATATATTTATAAATATTGAGATTGTATAAAAAAAATATATGAATATATTTATACTTTCATAATATTATATTGTTATAAATTTTTATTAGCTGTTATAGCAAAAGATAATTCTTAAAGTTGTGTCTTAAAAATTATGTATAACAAAAAAAAACCCACTTTTTTTTTTATCGGCGAGTAACTTTTTAGGTAGATATTTTAGAATTGACTGAGATAGAGATCAAAAAATAAACTTCATACTTGGACAGAGCTAGTTTTCACCTGCATGTGCACTATATACGTTAAATACACATACATGATTAGAGAACGGGCTATCTTTCTTCGTAAACATTGGTGCACAGTATAAATTTATAAACCTCCGCCATAGGTAAATGATTACTCTCCGGTCTAAAAAAATATTATTTTTTGTGTGTGTTGATCAAATTTCTTCAATTTTGACTATTGATATGCTTTGACAAAATTTCAAAAACTTTTCAGAAGTCAGGTCTACTGTTAGGTACCCCAAGAAGTCATTTTAGAATATTTTGCCTTTTGAAACTGATTTCTCGGTTTATAAACACCTTTTTCTATTCGGAGACCGTGATCTGTGTGCCTCACCTGCGTCACTTAATTTGTGTTGTTAAGTGATCAATCTTGGTTTCGCTTTACGGAGCTCAGATTCTAATATGCGGAATAACGAGATCTTATTTGAAAATACCAAAACTCAAAATATAATCGAAAACACAGCTCAAAGAAATTGCACAACTCTTTATTTCAAAGAAAGATTTACCTGCCGAACGTTACACACACTTGTCTACGTTGAAGGACCTATAAACTGGATATATAATCCAAGACTGTAATAATATTCGATGATCTAAACTAAACATATTATAAACTATTTATAGTCCAATCGTACAAATACGTATCAGATTCAATAGCCTAAACGTACTATATTCATATAACTAACTAACTCTAAACAGATAAACTTTGTTATATATATTCGGATCAGATTACAATTCCGAACAGAGAACGAATTCCTTTTCAAGGTCGCGAACCAAACCATGGTCACGAAACCTTTCTGAACACGGTTATGATTGCGAAGCCTTATGCGATCAAGAGCTGAAAATCCATGACTCTCTTGCTGAGAAGGAGTCAATCCATGTTGCGACCTCTCGATTAAACTGGAGATGTGGAAATTGTGCTTGTCCATCTTCTCTGGTGTATCACTTTCCCACACGTACTCGTTGACATTTCCGACAGATTCGAAAAGACTCATTTGTGCCACTGCGGGCGGTAGTCACCTTCTTCTCCAGAATCATATCTTCGCATAGAGGTTCGTCTCGTTGATAGACTAAGTCTTCAACAGATGATACTAGAAACATATTAGAGTCATATAACTAACTAACTCTAAACAGATAAACTTAGTTATACCCAATCGGATCGGATTACAATTTCGAACAGAAAACGAATTTCTTTTCATGGTCATGAACCAATCCATGGTCGTGAAACCTTTCCGAACACGATTATGATCGCAGAGCCTTATGCGATCAAGACCTAAATATCCTCCCAGATCATGACTCCCTTGTTGAGAAGGAGCCAACCCTCGTTGCGACCCCTTGATCAAACTGGAGATGTGGAAATTGGGCTTGTCCATGTTCCCTAGTATACCACTTTGCCGCACGTACTCGTTGACCTTTCCAACCGATTCGAAAAGTCTCCTTTGTGCCACTACAGGTCGTAGTCAACTTGTTCTCCAGAATCACATCTTCGCGTAGAGATTCGTCTCATTGATAAATCAAGTCTTCAATATATGGTACTATAG
Source organism: Pharus latifolius (assembly GCA_019359835.1). Lineage (NCBI taxonomy): Eukaryota > Viridiplantae > Streptophyta > Magnoliopsida > Poales > Poaceae > Pharus > Pharus latifolius. The sequence continues at coordinate 12,403,805 of CM033319.1, read as the reverse complement.
TATCTGGCTCATCATCCAGCATTGAAGGCTCAAAGAGTTTGAGGTGCTCAACATTGACAACCGAGTAAATATCCATGTATGGAGGTAACTCGAGCTGACAAATATTATTACCCACTTTCCACAAAATCTGAAAAGTACCATAACGAATCGGTATGAGTTTTTTACCTTCACCTTTAAGTCTCTCCATATCACCTTCTTCGAATATGTGATCATACCATATCACCTTCTTCGAACTGAGCATCAACTCGGTGTCGATCATCTCGCGCCTTATACTTGAGTTGAGTTTTCAGCAAGTTTTGTTTAACCTCACGATTGAGTCGTTGAATACCTTTCAGGAACTTTTGTGCTCAATCCTGATCAGATGCATCCTTGCTGTTCTGTGTTGAGGTAGGGATGACAAACTTCATGTCGAATGGACTCTGTGGTAGAAATCATAAACAGTCCCCAAACAGTGACTTTCCAGTCGAACCATGCACTGCTCGATTAAAAGCAAACTGTAGGTACGGTGTGCTTTCATTCCAAGTCTTCGGATGCTTAGAGTTAAAGCCCCTCAAGAGATAAACAACAATGCGATTTACCACCTCAGTTTAACAATCAGTTTGAGGATGAAAAGCCGTACTCCTCTTTAGCTTGGTGCCCATCATCATCCAGAGCGATCGCCAAAAGTGACTAAGGAAACGGGTATTACGATCAGATACAATAGAAGTCGACAGTTTGAAGTGTGTCCAAACGTGTTGAAAGAATACCAAGTTGCTTCTTCTCCCGTGAGAGTCTTTCGACAAGGTATAAGAATAATCATTTTTGGAGAACCGATCAACGACCACGAATAGATAGTCGTTGCCACGTCGGGTCTTAGACAATCCTCCCAAGAAATCCATGGATATGCTCTCCCATGGTCGCGATGGAACTGGCAAAGGAGTATACAAATCTAATTTTCGATTTGCCAGTTTCGAGATGTTGCAGAGACCACAACCTCGAACAAAACTAGCCACATCCTGCTGCATACGCGGCCATAACACATGTCAGTGAAGATTTTGCAACGTCTTTGTAACCACAAAGTGACCAGTTACCTTCGATGTGTGCGCTTCCCGCAACCATTGAATTCGAGGTGCTCCACGAGGTATGCAAATTAAGTTCCCCTTGTACAAAAGTCTTTCTCGAGGAACAAACACTGTAGGTTTCCCTGTTTCGAGCTCAGTCAGTGCTGTTTGAAAATCAGGGTCTTCACTGTACATAGTGGCATAGTCATCATAAAATAAGGGCTCGATCTGTATGAACGCAGATAAACAGAGGGTCGTAATTAATGGTCGCGACAACATGTCCGCCAATATGTTGTGTACGCCCTTCTTGTACTTAATCACCAAATTAAACTGTTGTAGATACGACATCCACTTCATATAGCGAGTTTGCTGTAGCTTGGACTGAGTTTGCAAATATTGCAACGGTTGATGGTCGGTGTAGACAACAGTCTCTTTACCCAAGAGGTAACACCGCCAATGTTTCAAGACATAATTCAGTGTGCACAACTCCTTATCATACGTCAGGTAGTTCTTCTGAACTCTCTGGAATAACTCGGAGTGATATGCCACTAGTCGACCTTCTTGCATGAGTACTGCGCCCATCGCATAACCTGAGGCATCGGTTTCTAGCTCGAATGATTTCTGTAGATTCGGCAAAGCTAACACAGGCGCCTCGCTAATCTTCCTCTTCAGCAAGAGAAACGTATCCTCATGTTTCCCTGTCCACTCGAACTTCTGATTGATCCTGGTTAATGCATGCAACGGAGAAGCCACAATCGAGAAGTGTCGTATAAATTTTCGAAGATATTGGCACGCTCCCAAAAAACTGCAAACGTCCGTAACTGTTCGCGGTCGCGGCCACTTGCGAATCACTTTTAACTTATTCGGGTTGATTTGCAATGTACCGTTGCCGACCATGAATCCTAAGTAAAGTAGAGTTTGTTGGCCGAACTCGCACTTCTCACGGTTGAGGAGAAGTCGATGTTGCCGCAGCTGTTCGAACACCTTTTTGACATGAATGAGGTGCTCATCCCACGAACGACTATAAACCAATATGTCGTCGAGGTAAACGATCACAAAGTCGTCGATGAACTGTCTCAATACATCATTCATGAGACGCATGAAAGTTGCTGGGGTGTTGCAGAGACCAAACGGCATAACTAGCCATTCGAACAGACCTTATCGCGTCTTGAACGCGGTCTTCCACGTATCCTCCTCTCGAATGCTGACTTGATGATATCCTGACTTAAGATCTAATTTGGAGAAGACAACAGCATGCTTCAATTGGTCTAGCATGTCGTTAATACAAGTAAGGGGGTACAGATTCTTGATGGTGATCTTGTTCAGTGCTTGATAGTCGATGCACATACGCCAAGTCCCATCTTTCTTTGTTACTAACACCACAGTGGATCCACAAGTGAACTACTCAGTTGAATGACACCGTCGTTCAACAACTCACCAAGTTATCTCTTGATCTCTTCATTCTCCAATATTGAGTTGCGATACATACTCAGATTGGGAAGTTTCGCATCAGACACAAGCTGAATGTCGTGCTTGACTGGACGTTTCGGCGGACGACCCTGGGTAGTCTCGAATAGATCACTGTACTTCTCCATTAGTCCCAACAAACGACCAGAATTCTCTCGGCACGCCAACGACAACGCTGGTCGAGTACCCTCACCTTGACCAGTGGGTCGAATCATGACAAGCACGTACTTATGACATGCATTGACAATTCGTTTGGCTTGATTTGCGGTAATTAAGTTTGAGGTGTTGACTTGGATGTCTCTACTGATCAAGAACTTAACTCCGTCTTTGGTGAGTTCATACTCTTGCGCACGCCGATGGAAGTAAGCGTCTCGATCATACAGATACGGACTCCCAAAGATCACCTGAGATATCGATAGGGACAACATCGCATTGCACCTCATTGATATATCGTGCAGAGATTGCAAACTTCAACACACACTGACTCATAATCTGTTGGTTCAAGTCGGATGTAAACCAACCCAGCGGATATGGTCGTGGGTGTGTGGTTATCTTCAAACCAAGTTGCCGAACCAGTCCAGTGGAAACCAGATTTTCTGACTTCCGGGATCGAATATCGCTGTGACCACTTCGTGCTTTACCTGGATGTTGATGGTGAACAAGTCCTCCGTTGCGTGATGGTCGTTCGATGGATCCGAACACTTCTCCTTTGGCATTGCCATCAGAGACAAGGTCGTATCTGCCTCATCAACCGAATCCAGTTGGACAACTTCTTCGTCAGGTGAAGTCGCAGTAGTCATGGCTGTTCTTTTCCCTGGTCCATTTTTCTTCGGTCGAAGTTCAGGATGAAGCTTGTAGCATTTGTCCTTGGTATATCCCGCAACTTGACAATGGTCGCAAAAAAGTACCTGTGCCCGGCTTCGAAGCGTTCTTCTTCGGACTTGGTTTTCTTTTTGTCGAGGTCGTATTGTCCTTCGTTCCTTTGTTGCTGCGGGATTTGTTCTTCTTCTCGTTCGCGATAGTAGTTGTGCTCGCAGTTGCGATGTCTTAGACGCCGAACAGACTTAGTTCAGTACTAATCGATTTCTGAAGTTCAGATGTGTATTTCTGAAATACCTGAGGATCAAATAGCGATATGCCGATGACCATTTCTTGTCTCCAGAACTCCGTAGTATAGTCTTGGAAGGTCTGGTCGAGTCGTTGGTACAATCTGTGCTAACATTCCCATCTCTCCTCAAGGTAACCCATCGGATAGAAAGTCGCTTGAATCGACCCCACGCAAGGTCGTCAGTTTCACCACTGGCGACAAAGGCCTTCCACCAAGTTTTGGCGTCGTCTTTCATCTTCAAAGGTGCGAACTTCACCTTTTGAGCACTACTGAACCTTTTCAAGTCAAAGTAAGTCTCAAGTTGATCGATCCAAGAATCCAGTTTCTCGGCATTGATCACCCCATCATATACGGGTATATCGATCTTAGCATCGACCTTAAAAGATGCGACAGCTGATGAAGTGTTGGTGAGGTCGTCGATCTTGTGGTCGCCTTCGTCTTCATCTTCGTCTGCCCTACGCAAATCTTCACTAGTATTCACACCCATAGCCTTCCCTACTCAGGAGGTACAATCATGGCCTGCTGCTTAATCCAAACAAGCACAGTTTTCATATCGGTGGAGAGCTTAGCCACTTGTTCGACTAGGTTAGCTTGAACGGAGGTATCGTCAGACATTATTGGAGATGTGACTGTAGGAACCGTCAATTGATCGCCTGAAGTTTCACCGGAAGTTTTGTAACCCTGGCGAGTCTTCATCATCCACAGGATTGGAAAGTTGCTCTGATACAACTTGATCCGTTTGAGACCTAGTCTTGGTTTTCGCATTAAACTCGCCTAAATTCTAATATGCGAAATAACGGGATCTTACTCAGAAGTACCGAAACCCAAAGGATGATCGAAAACATAGCTCAAAGACTCTTTATTTCAAATAGGGGTTTACCTGTCGAACGTTAGACACACTTGCCTATATTGAAGGAACTATAAGCTGAATATATGATCCAAGACTGTAATAATATTCGATGATCTAAACTAGACCTATCACAAGGCATTCATAGTCCAATCGTACGAGTATGTATCAGACTCAATAACCTAAACATATTATATTAATATAACTAACTAATCATAAACAGATAAGCTTAGTTATATATATTCGGTCGGATTACAATTCCGAACAGAAAACGAATTCCTTTTCAAAGTCGCAAACCAAACCATGGTCGTGAAACTTTTCCAAACACGGTTATGATCGCGGAGCCTTATGCGATCAAGACCTAAAGATCCTCCCGTATCATTAAGTGTTGATGTGGCGTGAAATGGCATGTGCTGTAGCATATAAACAAAAATGGTCCAAATAAAAGGGGGACTCCGTGGTGTTGCTTACTTAATTGTTGCTACAACACTTTCTGAGTTTAGGGTTTGATTGATTGGGAGAAAGCGATAGCGTGTTGGGGAAGAGTGACCCGTGGTGGCATTGGTGCCCGAGTAAATAGATGCACTAAGATTTGCTTTAGGGTTTATGAAATCAGGGTGTTGATCTAGGCATGCGATTTGTGCAAATTTTGTTTGAGGTTTCAGAATTTTGCTAATGAATCTTTACATTTTACTCTTTGGCTATATAGCATGGCCTTATACAAGGATTTGCTATAAGGATTGTTCCGATTTGTGTTTGTAATTTGTTGTGATTTCTAGGTTTATATAGGCGTGAACTATCTTTATGGGTGTAGAGTTGTATGTTTTTGTGATCAATGCAAGTTGAATTGTAAGGTAGGGGACACGTTGATCACCCCCTTGTTGATTGAAGATATGTTAGACTACTAGCATTGGAGGGGGACGGGAGACGAAAACTTGTTATCATGTGTTTGCTATCGTGTGGAGACTACATGGACTGCTGCTAAACCAGGGTGGCGATTTGCGATGCGCCCCAATGATGCAGTGAGTCTCCTATCACCTGGTAGTGTTCTTTGTTCCAATGCTTGTCATCTAGAATTGTTGAGATAATTGAGATGTCACGAGGCGCAAGGACATGAGCAATACCAGTATTTTGAGTAGGTTAATGCAGATTGGGATGACATGTCATTTGTAACATTATCCAAATTGATTATGATGAAGGAGAAAGCTAAGCAACAGTTTAAGGAGGCAGAGAAGGAATTAATTGAGCACACGAAGTTTAGGAAAGAATTAGAAATGTTGAAGGGTGAGGAGACAAAGCTACTTATGAATCAAATAGTACTCCTGGAAGTGTAGAATTATTTAAAATACACTTCAACTTGTTTGAGACATCATATTGAGAGATCATGTATGTGTCAACCAAAGTCATTCGAGTGCAGTATAATAAACAAGAAACATAACATTTAGTCATTGATAACAATACCAAGAGCAAGTTTGAAGCACATCTATGCTGTCACATAAAGTTTTGAGTATCCAAAATATCGCCATCACAGCAACATTGAGATAAACCACCCAAAACACATTCACCAACAGTCATGCATTTGAAACATGAGTTAAATAACAAGTAAAATAACAATTATGAGTCCACCAACATCTAGCATTACGAGATATCTAATTAAAGCCTTTCCTCCTAACTGGCAGCTCGTCCATCAGCCGTGAACTAAATAGCATGTGAAATGCTTCTCCTAGTTGAGCTTTACTAAACTAAAAAAGGTTGAAAATCATGTAGTAAGCAATGATGTTCATCCCAGCCCATTAGTAAGCACTGAATGTTCATACTTATAACATTGTTGGAAGTTTGTGCACCTCGTTGTTCCATACCCTCTAGGATTGTCCAGCCCCTTGTTCCATGGACTATGAACATTGTCAATCCTCTTTTTCCATGCCTTGTGAAGTCTCTTCAGCTCCTTGGCTAGCTTTTTCCTAATACATGATAATTCATTAGTGAAATGACTCTGAAATTATATTATTTTGTGAAATGGTGTATGTAAACCTATGTAATTTTCTAAACTTGCGTGATTTGTGATTTGACAATACTTTGATTTGGATACATCTTTTTGTGTTCATTTATGTTGTCATTATGTATGAACAGTGCTATGTGATGGGTTATTTTGGTTGTGATGTAAGTTGTAGGTATTCCGAAGTTATGGTATGCTCGCGACAAGGTTAGACTAGGGCTGGACAAAAAAATCGAGGCTCGCGAGCTATTCGGGATCGGATCGAAAATCGGCTCGGTTCGAGATCGGCTCGAGCCCTTAACGAGCCGAGCTCGAGCCTGAGGTGAAGCTCGAGAGAGAACTCGAGCCGAGCCCGAGCCTTCCCGAGCTCGCTCGAGCTCGGCTCGTTAAAACTCCAATCACACATTCATTTCATTCCCCAAACCCCAACCTACCAATTAATTGGTTAAAGCCTCTCACCGGCCATGGCGACGGCGTGCCTGGAGGAGGAAGCGGCGGAGTGCGTGAAGAGGAGGCGGCAGCCGCGCGCGGGGAGGACAGGCGGCGGCGGCGACGCGGGGAGGACAGGCGGCAGCGGCAGCGCACGGGGAGGAGAGGAGCCGGCGGCGCTGTGGGGAGGAGAGGAGGAGGCGACGCTGCGGGGAGGAGAGGAGAGGAGAGCAGGAGGCGGCGGCACTGCCGAAGAGGAGGCGGTGGCGCTGCGGAGAGGAGGAGGCGGCGGCGGTGCTGCGGCGCGGGGAGGAGAAGAGGCGGCGGCGGCGGCGACGCGTGGAGGAGAGGAGGCTTCGGTGGACGACGAGGAGGCGGCGGCGCTGCGGGGAGGAGAGGAGGAGGAGGCGACGCTGCGGGGAGGAGAGGAGAGGAGGAGGCGGCGGCGTTGCCGAAGAGGAGGCGGTGGCGCTGCGGAGAGGAGGAGGCGGCGGCGGTGCTGCGGCGCGGGGAGGAGAAGAGGCGGCGGCGCGTGGAGGAGAGGAGGCTTCAGTGGATGATGACGACGACGACGACGAGGAGGCGGTGGCGGTGGCGGCGGCTCCAGCGTCGACGACAGTGGCCGTGTGCTTGTCGAGCCGAGCTCGAACTCTATCGAGTTTGCTACGAGTCGAGCCCGAGCCCGGTTCAAAGCTCGTTAAGATTTCGAGCCGAGCCCGAGCCGAGCCCAGTGCACTATCGAGCTCGAGCCGAGCCTGCCTGGGCTCGCTCGAGCTCGGCTCGTTTCCAGCCCTAGGTTAGACCATCGGAGTGGCGCTCATCGATGAACTAGAAACTCGATGGGTTAGGGATATGTTGGATGCACTAGAGATTTGCGGAGACATTGGACGTTGCTACACCAAGTACTTAGAGCCGTGCTGCACCAAGATGTACGAAGTGGTTCCAATCAGTGTAAGTGTGGAGGTTACTGGTCGGGGTCCAGAATGGGAGAGACTTCCCAGTTGAAGGTGAGCCATTCTTTATTAAGGTAGACACATGGAGATATCATAGAGAGCAAAGGTGGTGCTCACAATGTCCGAGAAAGTCATTAAGACAGTCTATGTACTTCGTATGGAAGGTTATGCAAAAAGGCTCTATTTGAGAGATTATTCTGCACTGATTGAGACTTAATCTTAGAAAAATGTTAACAGAAAATTTGTAGAATTCGAAGTTATCTTTCCAACGAATCCAAGAACGTCAAAAATCATAGTTTGGATGATGAAGTTATGTTTGTTTTAGTGTCTGCTATGCAGAAAATTCTGTAATTCCGAATATTGTAAAATAAGTGATTATGAATTGGGTTAAATGAAATTTTTGTAATTTTGATCATTTTTTTGGTTCTTAAATATTTTATAAGAAGTTAAATCTTCTCTCTTTCTTAATTGTTTAAATTTTTGTATATACTTGTTTAAATACTCACAATTGATTGTTTAAATACTCACAATTTAAATACTCGTAATTAATTGTTTAAGTACTTTCAATTAATTGTTTAAATATTTATAAGATATGATGTATTTACCCATTGGGTCTCATTAGGAACAGAGAATATCATGGAATCATATGATCTTTGGTATGCATCCTTCTTGTAGAAACATGAACCCACTCCCTGGTCCTATACTTGAAGTTTTGAATGGCACACACAGCATGACAGCAAGGTATGCCTATGAGATCCCCTTTTTTGCACCTAAAAGTGTTCTGATTCAGCTCATTCTCAAGCATACACAAACGCATCCATCAAGATTTTTGTTCAAATACTATTGCAAAATTTCCAATTTTACCAAACACATAGTACTCAAACCCTAATCACACAACTACAATAGCAAGATTTCCATACATTACTCAAAAAACCACTTCAATACCATAAGAGCCATCAAATACAAACCCTGAACCTCAAAACCCTAGTCACACCAACAATCAAATACCCTATCTATGCTTCATGTCCCCCAAGAAAAATCCCTAATACCACCAAAAAAACGATGTTGTTCTTTACAAATTGAACATCTCTGTTGTAAACATCTCTATCAAGCGCAAAAACCCTAAAAATGAAGTAGTGGGCGCCAAGAATGCCTCATTGATGCCTCCAAGTGTTCAATTATCCTTCCACTCTTCTTCATCAGCCAAGGAAACTGTCCCTCGCCATCATCTCCTCGCCGATTGCTTTGTCTCCTCACCTCGGTTCTTCCCTCCACAACTGCTCACATATGGAGAGAAACAATAGTCTTCACCGCTGCATTGAACAAAATATGCCACATCAACACCTAGTAAGTGATCCACACGAGGCCCATGTGACTTTTTTTTATGATGGTCTCCAACGGAAAAGGCATTTAGAAACCGAAAAAATAGTTTTAGGGGAGCCAATTATTTTGAAATGGCATCCAGGGACCGCAGCATCTAACAATAAACTTGAGTTTTGAGGGGTTTATATGAAATTACCCCATATATTTATAAGGGAAAATCAAATCTATGCCATTAAATTTTGATGCTTAATATGATATGGTGTTGAAATTTTGCCTCTTGAGTATATGCTAATATTTTTTTAAGTCTGATGTTAACTGTTATTTTTAACCGATTAACTCTAAAAAATGATCAATTGAGATCTAATCATGATTTTAAATAAATAAAAAGATTGAATTTTAAAATTTTGCCTTAGAATTTTTAAAAATTAAAATTTTATGTTCTAATCTTTCTACAATTATACTAGTGTTGATGAGGTCACACCAAGCGGTCACCATTAAGCAAAGAATTATAGGTTGCAACAAAAGACAATTCATGGATAGTAAGCAAAGACTACAACAAAGTGAATATACAGGGTATGTTTGGTTTATAATTTTTTGTTAGAAAAAATTTTGACATATCAATGAAAAATAATTGTGTAGTTTATTTTTTTCGAAAAAAAATTTGCCAAAATTGAAGCTAAACAAATAATGACTAATTTATCACTAGCTAAAATTTGATATGGCAAGGTGGAAGATACCGACTTAACCATAGCCTCGGTCATAGTAATAGGCTAACACGTCGAACCATGGATCACACATAGTGCCACGAGCCAAACAGTTCTGATATTTTTGGTAGCATGTGCAACGCCAAAAACGGTGCAAAAATCTCGCCATGGCTACCATGATCTTATCTCTTAACCGAGAAAGTATGAGAACATGAAAGGCAGACGAAAAGGAAACAAAAGTGACTTATCTCAGAATTCTTTGCTTCCACTCAAAGATTGCGATTTCAGGGGGGGGCCGGCGCCTTACCAGCACGTATAGGCCGCAGCATTGCATTGTCATGTATGCACTATAGCGACGTGCATTAACTCTATCATTGGGCATACGAACTCGTTATGACTGTATCGAAGCAGCTGTTTTGTGCCGAAAATATCTATGAGAACTGCATCGTTGATGAAGTACCCGCCCCTTGGTATTTGTTTAGCCTCGTTGCAATGATGCAGATGCGAACGTTGTGTACTTTTTCTGTGGCTCAGTGCCTCAGTGGCTGGTCTGTGATGTGATCCGTTCGGTACTTGCAGGCTCTCGTTGACATTGATAAGACATTGGTCGCTCTGTGGATACATCACGAATGGCCGCCGTACCACAAGTTTTCACGATCCAAAGTTGACATCTTTTATGACTATGGCAGGCTAATGGTTGGTTACGTTTTGTGTGCTAATTTGACGAGCAGAAGCCATACATTTTTAACGTGAAAGTTTTTACCATTTTACACTACTGGTAATCGAAGTCATGCGCCACGCACCAAAAAAAAAAAAAAAACTCCATGTACAGTCCAAATACTAACTCGTGGGTCATGTGGATGCCATGTTCTTGACCGTTCAACTGGCGTCTTCATTTTTTTGAGTTGTCTGTGTGCAATCGCTTGTTTCGCCCATATCATCGCCGTGTTTGTGACCACCCGATCACTGTCTTCGCTTCATCTAAGTCAACTACGTAGAATCCACTACTAGGCTTGATTACTGTTTGAACACTGCCTCCACGTTGAGTCAAATCATCCCTTCATTCGTGCCCGTTGGATATAAAAATTCGTTTCATCTGGGATGCCCATGTTGACGCCACATTTTTGTCCTACTGTTTGAATACTTGATCCACCTTGACCCACGTCATCCTTTCATTCATACCTGATAGATCAACGCGTTTGCTTCATCTGAGATATTAAACGTGCTTCTAATTGTCCAACTGTTTCTCACTCGCCAACTGATTCCCACATTCGATCAAAACAGTCAGCTATTTCTCACATTCAATCAAGATCAAGTCTTTTGATTCAACTGGCTGAAAAATGACTAGACACATTGACTCGTTGTTCATAAAGTTGATAGAAGATCATACTCTTAAAACATTAATATCTTCTAAAATTCAATCATACCTTTTATTTGCACCAACAAATCAGATTTTGTGGCAATTTTGTGAAATTAATATCCGATGCATAGCACTGCTCTAAAAAAAAGTGCCATACCAGGGTGTTTAAACAAAAATTGAGTAATGGTTTTCTTTTGTTGATTTTACTCTTAACATTCGTGTGAATGAAGGAGCGAATGCCACCTCAACAAACAGGGCAATGATATTTGTGTTTGCTGCAGTTATTTTGCGCCCATTAAAATAATAATAATATCTTATTAAATACAACTAATATTTTTACAACAGCATTACATAATCACATAATATTCCCCTCTAAAAGTCGTTTATAAAATCTTTACAAAATTTGAATAGAAATATAGGATAAAAATACAGGAAATGTTAGAAAATGACCGATAGTTTTTTTATCAATTTTGATGGTATAGAGAGTTTTTATGGTCTGTGCAATTGTTAGGGTGGTGGTGATGATTTCAGACATGATTTTACATCCTCAAAGAATTCACTGGTTCTCAATCTTAAATCTTGAGTGTTAGAATAGTCGATTGTTGATAATAATATCACTATCGATTATTAGAGAAGGTGATTAGAGGTGACATGAGTGGGAAAGAAGAGGGGAAGAGTGGAGACGGTAGGGTGATCTGCTGGCAGGGGCAAAGGGAGGTGGAGACATGAAGAAGAGGATGTGAGGGCGAGGGCAAAGGAAGCAGTGTCGTGTGACGAGGTGAAGGTCGGTCGGAAAGTTTAGAAATTAAAAGATAGAGATTAGAGTCGAGCTCTGCAGAAACGGCAGGCATGGATATCAGAAGTTTACAAAGATAGAACCACAATGAAGTAACCATCAACAAGCAAAAATCTGGTCTCGCTTAACCCTTTGGGTGAACAATTACGGGATGGGGCCCAATAAGGCCGACTGACTGGTGGGCCCCGGTATATACCGTGCCCGATCTGTGAATTGTGACATTGTCACATTGGTCGGCGTGGCCGTGTGATGTTTTGGAGTGTTCGTCTGATGAGGTGGGCCCGAGAGGAGAAAATAGGGACGCTGTGTCAGCACAGCGAAAGCCCAATCCCATCCATCAAGTCAAATCAATCCCTCACCATAACCCCGTAATCGTGCAGCCAAACACGCATATGCACGACATGACAGCCGTCCGATCTCTCCAAAAGGGTAGATCAAACACCTACCTTTTGCGTGTCGCATGCTCGCGACACCGCTTTGTCCCGGTCCTACATGACATGATACGTAGTACATTTTGCACTAATCAATTACAACCCATTTTCCAAAAGAAAAAAAATAGGCTGCACTGAAGTTTTTAAGCGCCGATTTTGATAGAAGTTAAAATCGAACTAAACCGAGATTTTAAATTTAAATTTTTTATTTAATCTATTTTTTATTTAGAAGCTCTAAATAAAATAAATTTTTCTGCTTCAATTTATAAATTTAAACTAGTTACATTGCCATGAGCAAAGCATAAGGGATGGAGTCCCATCATGCCGTGCATAGTGTATGTAATTTTTTATTTGCTTGGTGTGTTATTACCAACATGATATATTTATGTGGTGGGGTGGGTGGTGGTGTAATGATGGGAGATAGAAATAGCATAAATTGAATATAATAGACGAAGTTTATTTACTTAAATAGACAGTTTAGTAAAATTTATTTTGTGTCTAAGATTTTAAGATAAGTTAGGACATGTTTGATCAAATTGAAACTTCTTAATTAAGTTTGTTTATTAAAATTTTAGTTTGTAAGTCTAATAAATCCTTACAACAGTTATAGCTTCATTATAGGCTTTCAATTTAAATAGAGTTTATGTTTACAATATAAACCTTGAAATAAATTATATATTTTGTCATAATTTCAACTTATAGTCTCCTGAACTAAAATTGAAAAATGTGTCTTAACATATTGAGTCCTTCCTCGTACAATCGTCCTCGTAGAGAGTGGTACCTCATATTGGCTTGCTTGGACGAATACCACAAGTTACTGAATACATTTAAGGGCCTGATTTTAATTTGGGAGTGTAGTTGTACTGGGCAGAGGACAACCGGGTATCCCCTGTGCTAATTCATGAGCAAATTTGAACCGTGATGGGAACATTTGGAAATTTTGGACAATAATTTGTCTGTATCTTGAATTCATGAAATCCTTGCTCATTATATTTTTGTCTAAAATGCTGAAGTCTAAGGGAACAAAGTATAGCATAGTGTTTTGTTCGATCTAGTTTAATTTAAATTTATAAAGTGATTTGTATTTATAAGTGAAATAAAAACGTGTTTGATCAAATTTCAATTGCGGTTTTATTATCCTAATATACTCAAGTCTCATCCAAATACATGTTTTTTTTATACGGCTTCTTACACAACTGTAACTTATTTGGTAACTTAAACCGTAATCATTAGAAAATATTTTCTCCCACTTCTCGACCTACTCTCCTTCACACTCACCTAATAAGTTGCAATATTACCAATCATCATCTAGATTTTTGAGTTTATAAAACAATAAGACAGTCTTTTGGATTTATAAGACAATAAATCTATAGATCGATTTGTCTGAAAAATTTTAGTTTGATCAAACACACTCTAAGTTAGTTGGAAGAAATTTTAAGTTTATTTAGAGTTTCAATTAAAAAGATAATCTTAAAATTTAAACCATATGTTTGATTTAGTTCAAACTTATCTAAAAAATTAAAATTGAGAGGCAAAAAGAGTCATAGAATGACTAGCCAGTACGTTGTACAAATAAATATTGGAGAATAGATTGATGTACATTATAAATGTTTAGGATATTACGTCGATAAATGAAATATCATAATTAGCATGTTCAAACCATTAAAACAGAGGCGGGGCTAAGGATTTGGGGGGAAAAAAGAACTTCAAATAGATAAAACCTCTTAAACTATCAACAAGGGCAAAGGTTCTTTGGAGGTGAGAGAGCGTCTCACAATATAAAATTTTTTTTGAAGAGCTGATAACTGCAATGCATCAGCTCTTGAAAAAAATAGTGTAAATTATAATTGAATGCAACACTCAATTTTATTTTAGAAATTTTCATTCAAAATTCAATAAAATAAATTGATAAAAAAAAACCCCACAACTGCATGTAAATTGATAGTTGGGCAAAACATGCTTTATCTACTTGTCAACGTCTCGTGTGTAGTTGACATAGGTAAACTTCTTGGGTGCATAGCACAATTCTAACTACTTGATTTATTAAAAAATTAACACAAAAATTGACAGATGGATATTGCTCCCGACTGTCAGCGTCTTGAGTACAAATACATTATGGACATGCGAAAGGTGAGATCTCGTAGACACACGTGAGCTTACGCGTTTTGTAGAACCCACCAATCCTCTCCTTGTCAAATGTCATGAATACCAACCGTGCAATTAACATATGGATCTTCCTTAATTTATCCTTACTTGTCAGTGATTGTGTTTGAGAATTTACATATTTCAATTGACGAGATTCGATGAGATCCATAAAACACGTCCCACGAATGTAACTGCACTCTAATGGTGATACTCGACTCAACGCACGTCAGAGAACCACAAAAAGTAGGCATGTGCTTGTCGTGTGCCCGCATGTCTTCGCCTTATTCGCGCTTGCAAACGAGCCTACCAGGCGGTTGAGATAGGAGACTGTCTCTACTCGTGCACCAATGTCGGAAACAATCTTATATAAGATTTTAAATATAAATAATCTACTCATGATTTATTTATTATCTGTACTGTATTACAAATTCTGATATGGGAATCTTAAAGATGTCTTCGTAGCAGTTGGTTGGGAGGATCGGCGGCCTGCACAGGGTGCAGTCACCGTGGGACCTCCACTGCAGTGTTCATTTGGGCGGGAAACTCCAAATTTTCTGTGGTGAAAAAATGGCGGGAAATCAATACAAGAGGCGCCGGCAAATATCAGCACTTGCAGTGGCTTCAGCTTGAGACCTCCGCAAAAGCAACCCATCAAAAGCAACACCAGTTTTTCGCGCATACACCGGCGAAGACTCGGGGAGGCCGCTCGGACTTAAACAAAAGGATTACTCCCTCTTTTTTAAATAGATACGAACAAAAAAAATATAGTAGTCATATTTAATATATGATATTAGTATCTCTCTTAATTTTTAAAATCACATAATACAATCTTATCTATGACCTTCATATATGCATGTATAGACAAATTTTTTTGAAAAGGTAATTTTTTATTACTAATTATATTATTAGAAGAAGGATATATAAGAAAATACTACAAATTTTATCTGAAAATTGTAAAATGTATTTGAAAGGAAATAAAAAGAATAGAATAACATTTATTTGAAGTATTAGAGAGATTTGCTCAAAATGCCTTGCAAATAGGACCTGTATTGTGGTCCTTATCTATCTTCAGTGCTACTGCATTTTTGTGAAGTGCTTCCAGTGTCGTGGTAACTTTTCAGTGGCATCGGCTGGCCAGAGCAAAGCGATGAAAGGGCAACTGCCATGCCGCGTGCAGGCTAGCCTGCAGGCAAATACCAAGACACCCATTTTTACTGTGTTTTCACAAAACTGATGAGGGTCTTCAAAAGACACATGAATCTCCTTAGTCTATCACTAAATAAATAAATTACTCTTATATATATCTAATTAGACCAAATAATTCTTAAGACTCTAAACAAATCTTAGAAATACTAAACAGTCATATCTAATAAGAATGGATACTAATTATCAAACATGCTCATAAATAGTGTGTGCTGTTATTTTATCCATATTCCAACTTTCAATCGTTGAAAAAAATGCACACATTTGAAGAAATGTCACTGTAAAGCGATTATTGGTTGTTTAGATCCTATTAGTATTAAAAAAATTATTTTGAATATGCCACTTTATCACTTTGTGAATAGTATTTTGGGAAAAAATTTGTCCTAAACATTCTCACCAGAGTGCTCTTCTCAAAAAAGAATGTGAATTTAACCAATTAGCAATTTTTCAGTAATATTTTCTGATTTTTTATTTTATTTTTCTCTAGTAGCATATAGCCAGTTTTCTCGGTTGTTACCGGATTAAAAATCCAATTGGAGGGTGGTGCTCATCGTTCGGGTGACGCGGCGCTGGACCTGCTCGGAAATGTTGAACACGATGGGCCTACGTGCTGACGCGCCATAGCTTCACCGGAATCAACGGTAATGCGTTTCAAAAGAGTATCCAATGTGCAAAGAAAAACGTCAGCTTTTATTTAAGGAGGATACCATCCTACGCTCGATATGCTCTGGTTAGCTCTTTCGCTATCATTTGTAGCGTTTGGTTCTGTGCTTGTGGATATTAACTTTACATTTTCGAATAATTTGGTATGTTAGATTTATGGTAGAACTATTTTTTATGTACGCAAATCCCAGCTCTTTTTGCGGTTGGCACGCACGTCCCCCCGCGTGCATTGCTCTGGTACGGCCGACACTATGCGGTGGTCTCCCTTGTCGCCCCTCTTGAACAAAGACGCCGCAGCATTCTGCAAAAAACATGCAACACCACCGCGTTGATCACGGCGGCTGGCCAGCGCGTAGTTGGAGGAGACGGAGTGGGGGAGTCCTGTGGGGCCCACCCGTCAGCCAGTTTGCGTCAGCTCGTTGCGGGGTGTCCCCAACCGTCCACTTGAATTCGGGATTTTTTTTTAAACGAGTCTTCAGCTTCTTGTCTACGTAAGAGTAGACATTTTCAAAAATACCAACACTAAAATAACCTGCTACTATTTTACATTCCACTAAAAAACATGAATCCTTTTAAAAATAGCAAATGGTTCTCCCACCATGTCAAAGGGTTTGACATTGGTATAATTGGTTATTGTGTTTTTACCATTTCCAAAAGTCCGGACGCAAATTGAGGGATTTTAAAGCAAAAGCTACTCTTACTCGTGCTTGTTCATTCAAGTGTGCACGTTCCATAAGACATGCAGGCAATGACCTTCCTGCAATGCGCATATATAACATGAAAATGATGCCCTTCTTAGTGCGAATGAAAAGCACAAAATTAACATACCTGCGTCAAAAATTTGAAATTCTCTTTGCTGGCCTGATCCATCCCTAACTATGCCTTGGAGTTGGAGGTAGACCCCATAGAAAGTTGTCATGCAGATCATTTATAATTTTGATATTATTATCATTCTGATGCATGCTGTAACTATAAATTGGTTGTAGTTTGTATTAAATATATAACTGTCCAGATTTAAGAGAGACTTGATTTCAAATAGTAAATAGGCAAGTAGGAGATGGATAATTATAGTTACAATATTGTGAGGTAAGTCTCATCTTGATCTTTTAACTACAAGTTTTACCTCATTTTAGGACTGGGATTCGTTATGAAGTTCTTAAGACGGCAATGTAGGAGCTCTTCATGTGACACAAGCGATTAGTTTTTTGTACATTCACCTCTTAATCCTTGGTTGCTTTTTATTTCATCTTTTTTTTTTTTTACTTAATCGGGTTACCGGGTCAGTTTCACGCACTCACCACTTTTCCCAAGCGGGTAATCGGGCGCGATGTTGCTCTTTGTGCAACTGTGTTGCAGGACACAGCATTTTCTACGTGACCTGTACCCAACATGACACAATCTAATCTCACGTCCTAGCCACTTTGGCACTACGTACTGCACTACTGCATTTAATATGCTCACGACTTTAATGCTATCTGCGCAGCAGCAACATGAAAGCCTACAAAAATTCTGGTCCAATGCAAGTCTCGTGACGTTTCCTTCTTCACACACTCCGGATTGACTAATTTAATTCAGGTCTATATGGTTTTGTTGTTAAAACAAAATTTCTTCGTATCGCTGGACTGAACAACTGTCATGGGGTTTCTTGAAGAGGATTATTGGGTGTTAATGCGACGCAAAACTTTCCATTGTCTGCATGCCGTTTTGTCAAAAATGGTTGAACCACCATTTAAGAATGAGAGGAGTTGTTGGGTGTGTAGGGTGTGAAATGGCATAATGAACACACTAAGCCGCAAAGATGATTTCAAAATTGTGTGAATGACATGATGCTTGCGGTTTGGTTGCAAATGAAATGATGAAAGTTGTAGCTCTTATCTTGCCCAAATTTTCTGTCTATTTTTATAACATTTTATAGTTTACAAACGAAAATTCACATTTCTGCGTTTTTGTAGAATCTTAAACTCTTCGTTGTTTTGTCTGCAATTTTTTTTCTTGAGATTTGATAATGATACATATGCAAAAGTATACTGCTGTTTAACCGTGCAAATTTGTATATGATGTTATTTTTGATATCATAAATTTTAAAATTCAACATCACCTAAAATGTCTGAGTGGAGAAAATACGGATGATATTAATAGGTTGATACTATCACCGTTCATATCTATTTGGAGCATATGGAATAAGTAAAGGAGTATTGCAATATTTTGTTGTTATATGATTGAAGGGAAATAACATATTTTTTGCTGTTGCGCTGAGCTGAGCTAATTTTTGAAAGCGAAGTGAACTTATTATAAGGTGCAATGGTTTGGTCCAACCTTTCTTACATGTAACACATTTAAGCTGGTTTTGAAATAGAGAACAAAGACAACAAGGTGAACCTGTTTTTTTTTTGTATTTAAATCAAAGTACAATAATATAATAAAGTATATAACATACATTAATATTAGATGTCAAATACAAATGTCAACTAACTAGTAGGTCAATTTTGAGAGACATAATATCTGTCTATCTTAAAAGAGATTTTTAATAGTTGTAAGTATTTTAGACAATGGCCGAAATATATAAAAAATAATGATGAACAAAGAAATATAATTTTAGAGAAAACGAGCGCGGTGCTATTTGAGAGGATTCCGAACGAAAAACACAAAAGAAAAAAAGGACATCAACAATTTTTTAACAAGATTTATTTGGGGATTTATCTTCTATTCTCTTATAAACCACCCACGCGCCCAGGAATAAAGTCTTTGACCTTCGCAGCCGCTCAATATCCCTGTCCTTAGACATTCCTCTCCCACGTCCCTTCCCCTCCGTCCGTCCATCTCTTGGGCGATAATATAAACCCACACTACTTTCTTGCTTTGCCTTTGGTCCCCTCACCCCGCACCGGAGAGGAGAGGAGATTTAGGAGAGCCATCCTTGCACGGGCTGGCTATTATTATTTCTTCGCCAGGCGGCAATTACTGGCTACCGGCGTCCTATAATTTGGAGAAGACGTTGCTTTTTCGCTCGCAGCTGGTAGGAGAGTTCTTGGAAGAAATGGAGAAGCAGTGCTCCGTCGGTGGCGATGAGCTCTGGCTCCCGGATGAGTTCTTGGATGACGACTTCTTTTCTGAGGAGGAGAAGGCCGCCGTGGCGGCAAAGAGCGAGAGCGACGAGGAGGACAGCATGGCCGGCCTCTCCCGCCGCATGGCCGGCCTTCTTCACGACGAGGGCGACGACGCCTCACCCAAGGTTTGATTTGTGTCTTCTTGTGTTTGGTCGCGTTAGTTTGCTTTTTGTGTGTCTAAAATTGTTTTATCTGATAGGCGGAGGTGATGGCGGGGTCGCCGCAGTCGACGCTGTGTGGGCTGCCGGTCTCCGGGGAGGAGAGTCCCAACGGCGGGGCGTCGCAAGTGAGCTCGCCGCCGTCGTCGCCGCTGGAGCAGCCGCCAGCCGATCCGTGGGACCTTCTCTACGAGGCGGCCGGCCAGGTGGCCCGCATGCTGACGAACAGCATGCCGGTGCCCAATAGCGCTCATGCCTTCCACGGGCACGGCTTCGTGCCACCGGCGCGGAAGCCCTCTCCGCCCGCGCAGGCCCCCAAGGCTGCCGGACCATATCACTACCCGTCCAGCCACCTGTTCACGCAGCGCCAGATACAAGCGGCTCATGTGAGTTTCTCTGTCGAAGGTTATTGGGCGCAAGCTTTGGTGATTCCTGTTTTTATCCCGTGTATTGATGACAGTTTGGTTTTTTGCTTCTTGGTTGGGATTGCAGTTTCATGCCCTGAAGCAGCAACAGCTGCTCAAGCAGCAGCGGGAGCAGCAGCTGTCTGCCGCCGCCGCGGCGTGGGGGGTGCGCCGGGGCAGTGCCCCTGGAAGTGATGGCGTCGGCATGGTCGGTGCCGCCAGGACACCGCTTGGGCTGAGCCCCTCGGCGTCACCGCCGCTGCAGAAGCCGCAGCAGCAGCAGGCCGCGGCAGGCATGCGCGCCGTGTTCCTCACCCCGCCAGGCGCCAAGCGCGAGTGCGCCGGCACCGGCGTCTTCATCCCCCGCCAGGCCGGAGCCCCTGCCGTGCCCAAGAAAAAGTCAAGTGCGATCCCACTTACGAGCTTACCCTGCTTATTAACCTGCATTCCTAGCCCCCTGGTATACTTGGCTAAAATTTGTGGTTTTCCTTCCAAACAGGTTGCTCCACAGTTCTTCTCCCTGCCCGTGTCGTGCAGGCGCTCAACCTCAACGTCGAGGACCTTGGAGGTCATCCTCGCTACCCCGGTGGATTCGTTCTTGATCATGGTATTTTTTTTTCACAAGATCATACAGGCAGTATGCATATTTGTAGGTTGATGAGTTAATCCCCAATTTATAATGGACTATTTGTTTGATTTTTAGATGCTTTGATCAGTCGGAGCCACGCAATGCTGGCGAGCCAGAAGCGTGCGCACCACCTCAGTGCGGCAGCTGCACCGCCGCAACCTCTTGCCTCCAGTCAGGAACTCAATCTACCCAAGGAATGGATGTATTGAGCTGGTCAAGTGTCGGTTGCATGATCATCCATCTGTTCTAGACTGCAGATTATTCAGTTAATTTAAAATTTACAACTACAACTAGTTAGTGTTAGGTAGGTGTCAGGCTAGAAGTAGGAGGCATTAGTAGCATCAGTGTTAGGTGTTCTTTTGTATGATGATATATTGGTTATTTTGGAAGGTGGGTGACCGTGATGAACAAGGGAAAAACTCATGGCTTTCTAAGGTTGTTGGAAGTGGCATTTGGAAAAAAGAATAAGTGGTTCTTTTGGTGAAAGCCAGGGATGTTAGCTAGTTGAAGTTTGATACAATGATAATGGTGAAGAATGATAAAACCATTGGAAGGGTGGTGGTGTAAGAAACAAAATAAGAGGCCCAAGTTTCCATACCAAGAAAAGTACAAACACCACCTCCGCTTAAGTCCCTTTCGTCCCCCTTTTTTTTTGCAGCGATTTACTTGCAAAGAATGGATCCATGGGCTCCATGAATAAAGGACGATTGCAGGGTAAGAAAAAAGATATGCTTTGATTCATTTGTTCTGGTTTGTCATAAGATTTGGAGTGGTAGTTCAGTACTCTTGATAGTTCAGTAGAAACAGCAAAGGTGAATGGTTGGTTGTACTGTACCTGTTGTATGGCACAAGGAATCTTATATATCATGTCAAATTGTTTTAACTTGGTATCTAATTTCATTATACTATAACTACCATGTTTTCTATGAGTAGGTAGTTTTTGATATTAACGGGTCACCTACGCTGAAGAATCTACTTGGTCTGGGGGCCCGGTATCTTGCATCTAGACGTCGTTATCTAATCTGCCCGAAAATGATGTGTGCGAAGGAACTCTTGGCAAATTTGTTTGCGTTGTTTGCAAGATCCATCCTGCATTGATGAAGTCGATGCGAGCTGTTTTGGATCTTCTAGCCTAGTTTGTGTGTCCTCTCAGATGTTCGGAGATTCCCGTCTCCGGCCATTTCTTCTTGTATTCGTGTCACACGAATCTTGACGGGCTCGTCATGCCCCTTTGACCCGGTCAAAGCTCTTCCTTTTTCGTGTAGATAATGCCATATGCCTATCTTACTTTTTCGTTTCTTTAAAAAAGAACAAAAAGTTTACTATGTGGCATCGAAATAGCCATGGGTTTCACTCTCAGTTCCCTGTTAAAGAGGGTCGAAATTTAGAAATAGTTAGATCATGTATCTTAAACCTATTTTATAATTTGTGGGCTGTGTGTTTTTACCAGGATAACTTAGTATTCTGTCGCTTGGGATACTTGGGATACAACTGGTTAGCGAGTAGTCAAGGCAATTTCTGATGTGTCACAAAAAGGAAAAAAAGTCCGTCTCTGTTTGCTTCTAATCCCAGCATTGTAATTTGGTATGATCAAGATATTTTTCCAGCAGATTCCAAATGCTCCTTTCTGGATCCAGGCTTATGTTCTGGAAATCAATATGGTGTTAAGTTGCACATGGGCAAGGTTAGGTCAGATATTCTTTTTTCGGTGCAACAGTGTGGGTCGGAGCAGCCGAATGCGTACGAGGAAAGCTGGAGTTGGGCGGTCGTTATCGGTGCAAAGGGTGTTGCATCCAAGCTGGTGCGACCGGAGCCCCATGCCATGTGGCCATGTGGCCGTCACGTTGAGCGACCCGGTGGGGGGACGGCCTCCATCGATTGGTCTCGGCTCGCTGTCACGCCGGTTGCGTGCGTGCTACCAATAGCATTTCGTGATCGCCTAACTTCTGCCGCTTTCTTTCCTTCTTCCCGTCAATTCCGTGGGTTTAAATTAAAGTAAATCATTTTTTGTATCTAAAGATGAGATTTATTTTACTTTACCGGATTAGTAGGACATAAGTGTCGATATATGTGTGTATAATTTTTTTTATACATTATTAGAGTAACAGTGATACTTATTGACCGGTGGATAGAAATGTACAAAGCCGAGCAGTTCTGAACAAATGAACTGAGTACTAGAAATTTTGTAAGTTTGTAGGCGGTGCCCTTCATCTGTGCAATAGTAGGTATGAGAAATTCAAAAACTTTGGCGCGTCATTGCGGAACCCACAAGGGTGGTTCTGCCTGAGAATTGAAATGGGAGAAGCGGGCCTGCTGCAGTATATTCTCTGCTTTGTTTTCAAATTGTTGATTCTATTCACGGAGCATGCATGTATGATGTATTATGTAAATGAATGTAACGTGATGAAGTCAATAGTTGTGAGGTAAACGTTATTTTTTGTCCGTTTATGTCATGTCACACTCACATGGCTGGGAGACCTGGACTGCTTCTAACGCCGGCGTAAATTAACAAAAGCCAGTTGAACTTACGCAAGGCAAATGGAGGCTAAGTGCTTGTCGTTCTCCTCTGTTGCTATCACCCAAATGTTTCCATCTCAGATTATTTTGGAACCACATCTTCTCTACTTTTCTGGTCCTGGTAATGAAATTGCACTAATTTTCTCTTGCCATTTTCAATCAGCTAAAGGAAACACAAGTTATTTAACCATGAAAACATTGGGAGCAGTTGAAATTTTCCCTCCACAATGGAGCCGATACAAGCATGTATACGAAGACAAAGCAGAAAAGGTGGCTCCCCGGTATCCCTGATCCTCGGTTTGGCAGTTCACCAGTGGTTGGGCTGCTTCCATTTAGCTGTTGCTAGCTGTTGGACCAGCAAACTTTTCCCAGGACTATCTGACCGAGACTGGATGGGGGACCGGAGAGTGCATGGTAGAATCTACCAAGGCAAGTCCTTAATTAATTTAGAGCCATTCTTTCCTTGGAATAGTGGTCCTACACTGCCATCCCTGGTTACCTCGGACACAGAATTTGTAGCCTGAAAGTTATGTTTTGAGTTAGAAGTTGTCGAGTTGTTTATATTGGGAAATTTATATGTAATTTTTTCATTATTGAATTAAACCTCTTGGTGGGTTGTGATGGTTAGAGGGGATCATAGACAGAGAGGCAACTGTCATCCACAAACAGAGTGGTGGTAGAAGGCAATGGTGGAGCTAAAGTTTTAAACAATGTAGTCTTTTTAATATAAATTTTTTTTTCATCAGGTTCCTTTAAGTATATCTGGGGTAGGATTTTGGAGTATTATACACCATGAACCCACACGACCCATGTCTTTGGGGTGGATGGCATTGGAGATCGTGATGGGTGAAGGCGAAGAAGGGTAGCAACAGAGGTGGGATTTATACTCAAGGGTTGAAAAACAAATGACAGTCTTTTTTTTTAATTAAAAAAAAACGGCACCAGATGATGTTATGCTGCCCGATTGATTTCCCCCTACATTTTGTTGGTGCTGTCTAGTTGAACATGTCATGCTACGCCGACAATAACATGGGAATGCACTGGCATGCGCTGTGGTTGAGGTGTAGAATGCTTGATGCAACTGAGTGGTGTGAATCGATCGGCAAAGGGGCCAAGGGCAGCTGTTGACGGCGCAAGTTGTTTGGGTTCTGGACCAATTCTACATCTTTTATTTAGAAGCGATACTTTATGGATGGGTTCACGTAATCTAATTCTTCTTATCATGTGCTGCGACGGGATCGTCCAACACCCGTCACTCTAAGCTGCATCATTTGGCCACTGTGTGAAATCGATGTATCCATGTGCTCATGCATTTCTCCTCTTCTACCGGGACCCAATTTTGTTCAATTAAACTTGGAGTACAAATTTACATTATTATTGATGCCTTTATCGTGGCAACTACATGCATGTCTGCCCTTTCAAAAATGAACCTGAGATGAAGAAGAAATGTATTGTACCCTGCAGTATTTGCTTCGGGGTTACGTACATTCAGTGTGCTGTGTGGCATGCTTGTTCTTGACGCTTGTGACACTATTGGACTGCTCAAATTTCTCAAAGTGCATGCATGGATTGTTACCCACGTCCAGCTGAAAAGCGTTTCTTCGCCATCAAGGCTTTACGCTTCACATGGAAGGGACGGCGCATTGCGCAACTGTAACATGCTCTTGTGGGTATTTCTCTTCACTTTCTGGCCTTGCAATTATCTGCACTTCCTTTACAGAATGTTCGGCTGCTGGCAGCACAGGAGTATGGATTGAACTTGTTGACTCTTCACCCTTCAGTGCACCGCTTCATGTCAAATTCGACGATTTATTTTCTTCCCATACAATTGCAATTTTTTTAATTTCTTGAGTACACTGGTGATTTGTTATTCGCACACAGCTAGTCCGACTGGATGGAACATTTTTTATTAATTGGAATAAGATGATGAGATGCAATTAGGATATGTTTGATTGGTTGTACAAATTGATGTAAGTCAAAATGATATGTTGTTTAATTGATTGTATCAGTTATCTAGTGAGAATATATATGATAAAAAAATATTATTTAGAATCATTAATCTGTCTTTATCTATTTTAATTACCCATATTTTACCATAATAATCCTTAATATATATTATTTATTAATTTAATAATATCATTAAGTAGTCCTGCCCAGGAGAATTGAGTTTTCTTGTTAGCCAAGCCCAAACTAAGGCAACCCGATAAATCAAACACCAACTCTTTAACCAATTGCCCCGGTATGCGTATTCGCCCCTATTATTTTTACCAAGTATGAGACGCCATCCAAATGAAATTTCCTACTAATGCTGCCCAGACTTGTGTAAATAGCGGGTCATGCTGGTCGAACAGCTCTCAAATCGGCCATTAGACTGAAAACTGAAGGCCATGCCGAATCTTCTCAAACAACTTTGGGTCATCTTTAAAAAAATAAGCGTTTAGGATAAGAGCCTCTGCTCACAAGTCTTATAAACACACTACAAATTAGGAAGATGTTTTTCTTTCATGGTCTGGTGTGTCTCGGAAAGACGCCAACAAACTGAGAGCTCATGACAAATAGCCCAGAGCCCAGGAATTATCCGATACTTGTTGGACCATCCATTACGAGGCCCGGTAGACTTCTATGTTTTTTCTCTCCACGAAACAGGCCCAAAACACATAGACATGTCCAGCCCATTACTACTTTTCTGGGCTGTATTGTCATAGCTCATGAAGCTTTTCCATTTTACAAGCAGAATTAGCAAATGGTGTCAGACACTTTTGATGTCTCATATCTGGATTAGGTGAATTCATTCCACCAGCATCTACTTGCTCCACTCAGATCAGGATCAGACAAGGAAGGAGCCATACTTTATCGAAAGATCTTAATCTGCTTCCTATCCATTAGCAAGTTGAGCAACAAAACTATGTCAGGTGAAAAGGATGCCACTTGACTACTTGAGACATCAGAGATCTTAGCAGTGGACCTTATGTTGTCCAAAAAGTCAGCCCTTTGCGAAATATGGGATAATCATTGGTGTAGTCAGTTAGTCACTACTCAACATATCACTTTATTAGTAGAATGGTTTACTCACCAGTTTGATGTTGTTGCAATACACCCTGTTCCACTTAGAAATAGTTATTTTTCATAATTAGAAATGATCACAACAAGCTTGACTCAACATTAAGCCGTGCCCCAACCAAGAGGGCCAACATGGACTGGATCAGGTAACCTACTCTATCTAGGTCTTGGCAAGTCTTTCACACACACACACACACACATATATATAGAGAGAGAGAGGTCACTGATTGATTTCGAGTACTACTCATTGGAATGTGTCGTGCTAAGTGGTTTTGTGGAAAAAACTGGCTCCTCAAATTTTCTTAAGAAAGTCTGATAAACCAGTGATGTACAATACAGGCTGCAAAGAAAAGAAAGGAGCCACCCAAGAAGCTGAAACAACAAGACAGCACAAACACAACCTTCTGAGCAAGTCCATATTGCCATAGACCTGAGCAAGTCCTTCCCAGCAAGGGCGGAGCCCGGCGGGCTTGGCCCGGCCAAATGGCTTAGAATTTTGGCCTGAGTCGGGGCACGATTTTTGGGCTAGCCCAGCCCCGATACAAATAGCCCACCCTGATATCTATTGGGTTGGGCTTGAGTAGCTGAAGTAGTGAACCGGCCCATACACAACCGGGCTTTTTAGTTTTCCGGTATGAGATAAATGCACGAGAGACTGTTGATTCCGTCCTTGGAAAGGGGTTGTATGGATCAGGTCCAGTCTGAATCACTGGGTACGCCCGGGGGCCTCTGCGATAATGTCTACTGGGTAACATGGGCATGCACTATTGGGACTGCATCTCATTTGAAATTTCAAATTCGCTGAAACGGCGAATCCCAGATCTTGGTTCACTCTTGAAGGTGAGATAGAGACTTTCTTGGGATCCTACAAGTTACAACGGTGCGAATCATATATTCCATCGGGTTGTTAGCCCAACAACTACACAGTTGGACTGGCCCACGTCCGCATGCATGCAGATCAGTTTCACGCAGTCACTTACCTGAAAGCTTAAATAGACAAATCTACTAATTTCTTTAACAAATAACAAGTACATATCTATGCTTGTATCCGCAATTCCCACCCATCACATTCGTAAGGAAATATATTAGAAGTAGGGGTGTAATCGGATCCGGATATAATCGGATAATCCAGATATCAAATATGAAAAAATCGGATTCAGATGTTTTTTCAGATATCCGATTATATAATTAGATTCGGATTCGGATATACATCCGATTATTTTTCTGGATTCGGATTCAGATTCAGATTCAAATAATATCCGCATTTGTTTAGATTTTACGTTTATCTAAACCCTACCCGTTAGTCCTTCCTCCTCTCCCGCCCCCCATCGGCGGCGCCGCCTCCCCGCCACCTCCTCCTCGTCCCCTGGCCGCCCCATCCCCATTGTCGCCCCCAATCTGTCCTCGCCGCCTCATCCCGCCTCCCCGCCGTCGCGTCCACGCGGCCTCCTCCCGCGTCCAAGCCGTCTCCTCCTCCCGCATCCACGGCGCCTCCCCGCGGCCGTCTCCTCGCGTCGCCGCATCCACACGGACGTATCCTCACATCCCCGCAATTGTCTCCTCCTCCCACGTCCAAGCCGCCTCCCTACGATCGTCTCCTTAAAACAACAGTATAATCCAAATAATATTCGAATTCGATCTTAATGGAGTAAAAATCTGATTCGGATTGGAATTCGAATTTGATAACTATCCGATTCGTATCTAAATTCGAGTATATCCGAATTCATATTTGAATTTGATTAAAGTTAATAGAATTTGGATTTAGTATGACCATTATCCGACCCAATCCGATCCAATTACGCCCCTAATTAGAACTTACTCGTGTCACAATCACAAGTGTGTTTGGTACGCATAGTCTTTTTAAAGATTATCATAATCTTTCTATAATCCTACAAGATTAAGTTGTTTGAAAAATCCACATGTAATCTAATCAAGTAATCTAAAACTATCATTGTAATCTTTAAAATTTAAGATTACAACAAACTTTCGTAATCTAATTACTAATATTAGGGGTGAGGATCTCCCTCGTGCAAATAAAAAATTTTAAAATCTGATTTTTATTAATTTTGAAATTCAAATTACAAATTTTGTATTTTTAATTTTTCAAATTTAAGATTTGAATGTTTGAATTTTTAAATTTTGAATTTTAATAATCAAAATTTGAATATTGAAATATTCAAATGTAACATTTTCAGATTTGAAATTTCAAAATTTTAAACCAAAAATGTAAATTTGAAACTCAAATTTCAAGTTTTCAAATTTGAAATTTTGTTAATTTTCAAATTTCAAATTTATAATTTTATAGTTTTAAATTTTGAGGTCAAATTTTAGAATCCTCTCATTGGAAATTTTGAATATTTATAAATTCATATAATAATATTTTTGAGTCGTTAAAAACTATATTGTAATTTTTTATAAGATACTAAATATTGTCAAGTTAGGTTATCAATAATTTGATTATCATTAATCAGATTGTGGAAAATTGTAAGATTATTGAAAATGTACAACTCCGTGTATTAAAGGCACGCTGTATGTTGTACAGGTGGAGCAGGCGAGATAAGCATGGAAAAAGGAATAGCAAACGGACAAAAAAAAAGGTCCAACAGATCAGAATTCAGAAATCCGCGGCATTTGCCAGACGGGCACCCGTTTTATTCGAAAACACCAAACGTTACAGGCAAAATGCCCAAAAATGTTCATGTCAATGTGGTCAGTAGCCATCGCCTAAAGAGTCCACGCGCAACGGCATCTGAATCCATTATACAGTAACATGTGCGAGTCCTAAAATTCTCCCATTCCTATTTATTTTCTTTTTCAAGATATTGATTCATGTAGACAGATATGTATGTGCTTGAGTTGTCGCCGGTTGAAATTAGTCGAGAGAAATCTACATATCTTATGAAAAAAAATCTAAACATCTTATTATGATTAAACAAACTCTCTTAAACATGTCTTTGGTGCCTTCACTTGAAAGACTGGGCAACATGGATGGCACTGGTTCTTGAAGAAAGAAAAGAGAGTGATAGCGAGGGGACATGTGAATGGAAAGGACAAAAGTTGCAACAGACGCAACGTATGCGTAGGTTTATGTTAAGAACTGAGATTGCAACACGCCAGAACAAGGACGCCATCGTTGAAGAAGGGACAAAACACGTTTTTTTTTTAAAAAATAACTTCTAAAAAAAATTGAAAAATGATCCATACTTATAATTTTTTGCAAAAATAATTTATTATGTTAACCTGTTGAGTTTCAGAGACCCAACAAGTAATTTGTCGTATGAGGATTGAACGACAATGACTTGCTGAGTGCTAGAAATTCGACAAACCACTATTGATTCGACTACTTCTTCCCTTCTTCCTCTCTTGGTTGATTCTGGTCCCCATTGCACTCATTCCACATACACATTTCTCTTACTCTCACATAAGTTTCTCCCTCTCTCACTGTTTAGCGAAGAAAATTTCTTTTTCGCTCTGGGGAGTTTTCTTTCTTTTATTTTATTTTTTGCGAGCGTTCCATTTTGTTTTAATAGAAAATATAAAGAAGGCAAAAAAAAAAAGAAATTGACACAAGTAAACTTGTTCTTTCTTAATTCTTAATTGAATAACAAGAAATAGAAATTTGTGCTTTCTTTATTCCCTGCATCATAGTGGAATCTGACATCAGGGTTTTGTGCGGATTTTTGGTTCCTAGGACTTCGTAAAACTCCTAGTTAATTACCTCTACTAAGTCTTCAACTTAGTAAAGAATCTCCGATTAAGCTACACTTCTTAGTCGTCTTCTTCAAG
The DNA here is from genome assembly GCA_019359835.1 of Pharus latifolius. Lineage (NCBI taxonomy): Eukaryota > Viridiplantae > Streptophyta > Magnoliopsida > Poales > Poaceae > Pharus > Pharus latifolius. Next base: position 12,373,680 of record CM033319.1, on the reverse strand, counting down.
TTTCAGTTCTGCTCTTCATGGGATGGATGGAAGATATGATGCAATGCAATGCAATGTAAGCTGTGGTAATGATGGCCTTTATTTTATTAGTTTTGGTCATAGAATTGTCTGGCCTTATCGGCATCCAGACAGAGGTAAGGTCACATGGTTATCCTCGTCGGCACCTAGCCATGCGCCTATCCGGTCTCATCGATCGCAGATGGACTTGTTGTTTTTGTCTCATTAGTATTCTGGCAACAAGTTTTTGTTCGATGGGGACAACCTGATGCAGTGCCGAACGATAATTCGGCCTCAACGGCACTTAGTCAATTAATTGTCCACCCTCATCGGTTGCAAACGAATGCAGGTATGGAGATGACAAGACTTATGTAATCTTGCACGATGCACATGATGAGTATAAATGGTTCTTTGATAAGTAAGTTGTGCTCCCTTGAAAAATGGAGCATGAGCAGCTTAATAGGAGGAGTAACTTGCTAGTCGCGCTTGGCCTTACAAGCTAGGTGGATGGGCACATGTTACAAATCATCTGTATAGGGCTCCTGTAAGGCGCAACGCATCTTCGAATCTTTTATGAAGATCAATTGAAGACTTGTCGTCCCTCTGCCTTGTTGACGGACTACAGAGATGTAACACTGATTACGCTCTTGAGGTGAGGTTGTTGTAGCTTATTCTATGACTCACCATTAGGAAGGAGAGTCATCGCAGTAGGATTGAGCGAAGAGAAGAGTTTCAGCTTTAGAGTCTATCTCATTTGCCTCTTTGTTTCCGTGTTGCTAACCATTTTCCTTTCTCTGTCCCTTCTCTGTGTGTATTGAAAGGCGGTAGGGAGTCTCTTTATATAGGACTCAACCTCCCCTATTTTTTAAGAAATAATTCTATTGTTACTTAAGGGTGGACTGGTCCTTCTCTTATAACAGGTGGGGTTAGTTATGGGGTATCATTTATCTATAAGAAACCACTGTTTATCCAAATAGTTGGTGGAATTTAACAAACTCTTGATGTGATCTCTTTCCTGACATGTGGGGTCTATCTGACTCAGAGATCCACCTTTATTACTTTATTTATTTTATTATTTCACATATTTTTGGTACAAAAATCTATTCAACACTCACACACAAAATTTCACGAATATGTTGAAATTTAGCCGTAATTTTCATTTGGCAAAATTATCAAAATTATAGATCCAAGGAAGCTCTTCAAAACAATTAAATTTTGTTGAGATGCAATCATATTTTTGTTAATGAATTTTTAATTATATCATTAGTGCCTAAATAGATGGTAGAAATATTTGTTTCATAGGGATATGAAGTTAGAGCAAGTTAGAGAATATGCAATTGTTTAGTACTTTAATTTTTTATGGATGAAAATATAATTATTTGCTTAATGAACCTAGGTTTTATTTACGTCAGGTTAGTTAGATTAGAAACTTTATTTTCCTGTAATTTTTTTAGGGTTAGGTTAATTTAGAAAGTTGAATCGTTTAGTTTATATAATTTATTTGTTATTAATAATGCATTTAGTTTCTTAATGACATAGATGTTTTTTTAATGACCATATGTTTTATTTATGTGCCTAAGGTGGACAGGCATACTGAGGGTAGCTCTTGGATGAGCTGTCTGTTGAGTAGGGAGAGTACGACATATATGCTTCATAGGGGAGCAAGTTGAGTCGGTGGCTCAATAGAGAGTTAATGATGATCAAGTGTTGAACATACTAGAGACGTCCGACTCTTATGCTCATCAGTACTACCCACTGGATGAGTTTTAACTGAGTCAGGTCGTAGATACTCCATTACCCACACAACCATCTCAGTCGTCGAAGCACATAGAGAACAACAGACCTTTAGTAATTGTTGGATAGTGATCACATGTCTCGTTGGATCCATATTCACCGTCACCTTTTAAGAGAAACAGGCCGGCACATAAAAGGAAATGTATATTCTACCCTCATTATTCTTCCTTCCAATATATTAATATTACTCTATTGATGGGATTTGTTGCAATAACCTTTCAGCTTTTTCAGCATATTACAGTGATACATCAACCGCCTTTTAGCTCTTCAATGTAACATCTCATCAACTTTTCAGCAATGAATCAAATCAACATTTCTTTGATACGTCCAATTGAATTGGATCTTTTACGCTTAAGAAACTTTACTGCTTCCGCTCTAAAAATTCAGCCATAATCTTCTGAATGTTGCATTCACTCATTGTTATTAGCATCTTCGGTCATGATGAGTGAGAATAATTGTGGGCAAAGAAGAAGACAACGAAAGATAACTAATAAATCTATTTTCCCTTGAATAGTTTTGTATTTTCTTATGACATTACCTTTTCCTATTTATTTCTAGGATGAAGGCCAAACCTTGGGGACTTGTTGTTGTAATTATGGTTTGTTGTCAAAGACTACTATATCGTTGAATAGGAATGACTACGGGAGAATGTTTGTGGAGTGTCCTCGCAAATACACAGATAAGTACACTTGTAGTGGCTAGAACCCGAGTAGCACTGGAAGGCAAAGGGGACAATAAACTATATTCTCTGTGCAAAGGGCCGACTCTAGGATGAAGTCGACAATTTGGAAACGATTTCAGTCAACATGCATGATCTTCAGCACATGTGTTACTATAAACGCTCTTACAATTGCTCTTGCCATGGGAACAGGTCCTCGAGAGCACGTGTAGACTTCTATTTCCAAAATATGTCTAAAAAATTCTCACATCACTCGTTAAACACCTGTCGTCTTAAACTGCACAGTTTTACATACAAGCGGACTTGACCTAGTCCCATGATTGGCTGGAACTGGATGAGTTTATGTGCAAATGTACGTATGTGATTTTAAGGTGAGTACTTTTGGACCTATAACAATGTTGGGAGGCTGTATATAGAGTGCGACTAAGAAAATGAGACTGAGAAATATAATTACATGTTATGGGTAGATGCAGAGTGGAATGAATGAGAGAAGAACACTACCAACACTATCCTACACGAGATGGATCATCTCTACTTGGGAAGAAAGTGCTCCAACAATTGGTTACTTTTTGCTGCTGCATAAATGGCTCAACTTGTTCATGCGACTATCATTGGCATTAGTGATTTTCTTTTCATTTGTGCTAAAATATTAAGATGTTATATAATCTCAATTCGGCCTTCACGACTCTAATTGTCAATCTTTGATGTTTTCTAACTATCACTTTTATCGAATACATCGTATTCTGGTAAAAAAAAACATAACCCTAATGATAAGCATTTATTATATATATTTTGCCCCAAGTATTCAACTCATTATTTTATGTGTTTTAATTTTATAAATAAACAATCCACTTTTGTGAGTTTGTTTAATATATCTTAGGAGACAAACATACCAAATTTGGAGTGATTTCGATGAAAATACGACGATGAACAAAGCAGAGAAGAATTTGAAGAACCGAAATGCGATGAGACGAACTAGAGCGAGCCACCCAAGTCCAACACGACTTGAGGCATACTCGTGCTCTAGGCTGAGCACAGGTCATGCCCTAGGGCGTGCCCAACTTGGCTACCTCTTGTTTGTTGTGTTTTCAAGTCCGTTTTGTGTAATTTTTGAGGAGATTTTTTTTTTGGAAAAATTAACTTAGAGAAGTTATGATCGGTTAATTTTAGGACTTTGGTGTTATAAAAAGAAAGACTTTTGGTTTAGATTATGATTCAGGAAAGTTAGGTTTAGCTCCCTTCTCTGATTTATGTTAGTATAAAGGTTAGTTTTAGTGGATTTCTCATATCGTTTTGTAAGCCAACTTGCACAACTGTTTTTACTTCATCAATTCAATTATGTACATTTCTTTTAAATTTGTTGTCTTCTACTGGTTTTGATTGATTCGTTTGATTAATACCCCTCTAGGGTTATGGATGACCTAATTTAGATGACACGATTTGGCTTGGGTTTGTTCAAAAGACTGCCGATTTAATTTCTTGAATTCATGTACTTTAAACCCTTGATTGATATTTCTTCTATAGCGTTGTTCATACTCTAAGAGATGATTGGTGTTCATACGTTAGGGCAACATGCGACCTCTGTGCTCTAATGATTATGCTTCATTTTCTGTAGCATTCATATTTTATGAGACGATCGATATTCAAACACTAAGACAATATGCGACCATGCGTCTTAGTGATTAATCTAGGGTTTGGAAGGGACTTTTGTGCCTAGTTGAGTTAGAGCAAAAAACACGATTCCCATATGACTATTGAATGGTTTTCAAGCCACTAACTTAATTTGTCTAGTTGAGAATTCCAGTAATTAATTTGTCAGTTTACTGTCTCTGCTAAAAATTTGTGAGACAGAAACAGAAATCCCAAAACCCTAACCCTAATTGTTCGAAACGCTAACCCTAACCCCCCTTAGCCCTAACTGGCCAACTCATATAGATATCTCCCTAGACCTAGGGTTAGGGTTAGCTAGGGAGAGGGTTCAGGGGGAGTTAGGGTTAGGATTTGACGAGGATTAAGACACTCATTTAATTCTCTTACTTAGAAAATATAAGTTTTTTAGCATTATATTGAGCATTAATCAAATAGCTTCGACCAGTCCTGAGTTGTTGATTTGACCAGACAACTTACACCAATTATAGGCTAATAATTCAATCAAGTCCAAGTTTGGTCAAATATGTGACCAGACTTAGTCAAAGATAGAAAGGACGAAGCCCTCATTGAATTTTAGGAGGCAATTCCCCAACCGCTACATGCAAACCATTCCAAGGCAGTTTTATGCGCAAGCAACTACCAAACAGTTCTGCAATAACCGTCAAGTAGTTCTTCCTCTAACTATTAAAGAATAGTGGATCGTGTAGATAAGGAGCATTGGATCAGACACAAATATTTTCTTGATTAAGGGGAATTTGTAAACTCATTCCATTGTAAACTTTCAATCTCTTGAGTGATTACACACACAAGAAGTAGGACTATTACTTATCTTATGAGGGTTTGAACCTGTATAAAAATTCATCTCCTATCTGATTTATCATCTTTTCGACCACTATATATTGTTACATCTAAACCATCATTTTCGTAAGATTGGTGGTCTTAAACTGATCGTCAACAGAGTTAGAACTTGCTAAGCCATGAAAAGACTAGTTGTGCCGTTGTGGGTTATTTTTTAACTTTTTTGGTTACTTAATAAAAATTCGTGGAAAGAGAGAGAGGCTAGAGTCGAGGAAGGAGGCCAGGTTAGGACACAACCCCATAGCCTAGTTGTCGAGCCTCGAAAATGGTTCAAGTTTCTAAATTAACCTAACTCTAAAAAATATATATGGACATAAACTTTTGTAAACTAACCTAATATAAATATAATCATTAAGAAAATAAATAAATTTTCATGTGCCTAGTTATCTGTTTGTGCCTTTTTGTGGTCACTCGCGACCACAAAGAGAAATAATGTGATAGTCCAAGATCTTTTGGACATAATCCGGCCTATTTGTCAAACAAATATGAAGGCCCATCACGGATGATCATTATGCTAGCGCAATATCCGTGGTCTCAATGTTTGTAACTGTGACTTCTGTGATCATAATATCTAAAATCGTAGAGTCCATGGTAACTACTCGCGGTCACTATGGTCGCGGAGACGTGATAATCCCCAATATATGATCGCAGCCATTATGTGACCATGTAATAAGAGAGTCATTTTTAAATCTCTTCTCAAGGAAATTGATAATGGTTTCTTTATCCTTACTATGATAGTGAATTAAGACAATTATTAAACCTGGAAGTATCTTCAAATCAAGAAAGGAAGGTTTGGACGAGACTTAATTTATCGACCATAGTCTAAGGGTGATGTAGTTATGCAATCATGTTTTATAGAGCATAACCGCTCTCTGACCAATATGGTCCATTATTCTCAGGGTAATATGAGTCTGTCTTCACTATTTAGAAGGATGAACGTGCAGTTATCTATAAACCGTCACATCATAAATGGTGAATAACAACCACTTGCAACCGCCAAGCATCCCTCTAATGAAGCAACTAACGCCTCTTGACAAAACTTGACATACTGACGTGACAGGTCATTTTTGCAAAAAAAAAAAAAAAAAAAGAAAAAAGAAAGAAAGAAAGAAAAGTGTGAGTCAATTTTATATTTTTGTAATGTGAGTTATTTTTAAAAAATTCGATAAAACTTAGAAGATGTACTGTGAAAAATCCCCAACATGGGAGCAAAAAATATTAAAAGATTGCCCTTTTCCACGGCAAGTGCAGCACTTTTTCAACGAACTGTACTGAAAGCTAAGTTCAACATTACAAACATCTCATGAAACAAAAAGGAAGTTTGTGAATGGCTTAAGAGGAGAGATTGGACAATCAATTAAAAGATAGGTCGGTCTGATCGACCGATGTAAAGTATGAAAATCTTTTTTATATGAATGTGATTTGTTACAGATTTGAAATAAATGGTTGAATGGAAGGTCACATATCAATCAAGTTTCTTTTAGCATGAGTTTAATTGATGTTATCCTAGCGCTACCTACTTGGATACCCAAACATCGAAACAGGATTAAAGGTATTAACAAATGCACAAATTTGCTGTTAGATACAGGTGTCATTGAATAGTCCTATAGCACGAGTCCCCAACTATGTCGGCAAATTTGATCTGGACCTCTATACTTATAACACTGTGGGGCCCACTCAATTGCCTGTCTAATAAGGACTTACATTGCAATTTCGGTTCATTTCTTTAATTCTTTCTCCCCATTACCTGGTTATTCCATTGGAATGGTCCGGCCTTTTATAAAGAGTGTTTGATTTGTTCAATGTGTTTTATTGTATAAATCTGAAAGACCTTTGCATCCTCCAAATGGTTGCATTCTGTAAACAGAACATCTGCTTTGTGCCAACCTTCCAATGAATACGATTAACACGATGCTGATAGATTTTGTAAAGTTTGATTCATTGAGAGCAAATCGAGGACATCGACCACTATAATAGTGCATTTATTTTCGGTCTGGAACCATTGAACATTTGAACTAAAGAATTCGTATGATACATCACATCCGAGTGCTCACATTTATCTAGCAGCAAACGGATTCTTAGTTCAAGAAGAGTGTTGTTATATGTATCTAATTTGATTATCAAACTGTATAAATTCATTGACACATCATGTGTGATTAGTTTAAAAAAATAAAAAAGGTGTAAGGTAATTATGATTAATATCATGAAAGGATACTCTATTGGTAGATTTAGAGAATAATTACCATTTCAGTACACTGGTATACGGATTTGGTCTGAGTAGTATTTTATTTCAAAAAATCCATTAAACTTATCATATTGTAAAAGCAAAAAAAGAGAGAAAACTAGATTTTGTTCAGTATAAGGTTTGAAATTTGTTTTGAGGTGGAGGCAGAGTTACATTTGGTTTCTGTGTCTGAAACAGTGGGACCCGCCCTGTACGCTGTCATACCTGGGCCCATACAGCTGTGCTTTTCTCTCTCAGTTCCCAATTCAACTAATCAAATCATCAAAGACGAATTTTCACCCCAACTTTGCTTCACTTCTTGTTCCAGTTGCACCTCTTTCAATTTATATAATTAAGTCTGGACTTGCAATTTTACCCTTGTATTCAAAATATAGTCTAATCACTAAAAAATTTACTAATGTGACTACCTCATAATTGATGACATGCCCGTTTTTGTTATATTTATTCTTACAGACTTTGCACATCAAATATGTAGAATAGTTTTTAAAATAAATCAATTAAAAAATAATTACAAAAGTAATCCACACTTTGAAATTTTTGTAAAAATAGTCCATCATGTCAGTTTATCACATCTTAAAATTATGATAGGTGATTAGCCATCTACGATAAAACATGACGCCGTTACAACCCACATGCCATATGTGTACTGAAAATAAATAGTATTTTGTATTGCAAATTTATGATTATTTCAAAAAAAATATTTTTGATCCATAACATTGATTGACAATTCGTTTGAAGTTTAAACCAATGTATTTATGAAATCAACACGATCAGATCGATACAAATGATTATCAATTAGAGTAATAGATCAAAATATATTATACTTAGATCTTATAATTCTTTCAAGAATAATATCTTATGATTTATAATTTTGATTAACGATTAGTTTCTGCCAATTTGATCATTTTTCCTTCACAAGTCCACTAGTTCAAACGAATTATTAATTGAAATTATAGATCTTAAAATATTGATTTCGAAAGAATCGTAAATTTTTAGTACAAAATAAATTTAGCTTGGGGTGACGAGGGAATGCCTTTCAAGCCATAACAATCACGCGTGCCATGTAGGCAGCAGTTTGTCGCACTTTCAAGGCATGACATGCTCACACGCCAAGCATTTTTGCAAAAATTTCAACTGTGGTTAGTTTGTAATTTTTTATTTGTTTTATCAAAAAAATATTTTCCACATGTATCTCGATTTACATGATATGAAACTTCTAATAAGACTGTCTGCTATGTCGTGTTCTGATCTAAAAACTCTCATACTTATATTTTTCATTAATATGGTAATGACAAGGACTAGTTAATACCGAAAGAGCATTGAGAATTCAAAATAAAATAGGTTAGCATTTATTAAATAGGATGGAAGTTGCCCTCCATAAGAGGAGTGAGCACAGAGAATTTGGAAGATGATGGATGCTATCTTCCATGCATCCCTTGTTTTATAAAATCTGTTAATCCACCTCATCGATGATGAAGTAGCTACATCAACTGTTTTTTTAAAGATGGGACAATATTTTTGATAAAAGGGATAAAATTACAGATTAGGTAAAGATGTGTGACTCAATTGTATAAATTAAAAGATGTGTGATTTGCATGAGAAGTGGAGCACAGATGAGAAATTTGTGGTGAAAATTTCTCAATCATCAAAACACAGGTCTCGTATGATTCGGGGTTAAAATAATTGTATTAGCTTAATCTAAGCTCGGTAGGTTAGCTTAATCTAGAGTTTTTGTTTAGTAACAAATCTAGTTAGTCTAAAATATTATTTGATTTGAATAATTGGGTTAAATAAATTTAATGTAAAATATATAAATTTACATTTTCTATTATAACAATATTTTATAATTTTTTATACCAAATCTTTTTGTGTAATATGCCATTTGTTTTTTATGGATATTTATTGAGGAAAGAGTTAGTTTAGATGTATTAACTTATTTCATCTTTTTGCATGGTGGGTTAGAAAAAGGATTAACTTCGGATTAAATTGACTCCATCTCATCGTATATTTTTAAAGAGTTAAACTCTTGACCCAACTGTTTTTCCCGGTTTGCCAAACGGTCCATCTAGGCCTACGTTGTTGCCTTTCCATAGCATCCCGATCCAATTTGGTCGCTCCAAATGCAACAGAAATGTTGTTTCTTGTTGCAGACCTTTGAATTTTTAACTCAACCCTCAGTTGCTGGGGTACATGACAGATGGACCTTATATGGATCATAGATGATGTATCACATTGGTGGATACATAAAAAAAAATAAATCTAAATCTGCCAAATTACTCATGTAATATTACTCTCTTAGCATCTAATTACTCTATGCAAACACAAATCGTCTACAATTAGGAGGTGTTCAAAAAAGAACCTTATATATATATGTGTGTGTGAGAAATAAATGAACGGAACTTTAAGATTTCTTAGGGTTCAGAAGGGAAAAAAATGTGTAACGCCATGGAAACTTATCCTTTGAACCGAATAACACGCTTTCTTGATCTCTAAACTTTTTTGTGTTTTTGCTCTAATCTTCCAAACACTCTTTTTTAACAACTCATGTGTTTTAAAATTTTTATGACATACTATTCAATTCTTGGGCCCTGTTTGAACGTAGAAATTCAATAGAAGTTTTGGAGAATAAAGAAAAATCTATTTTTATCGTATGCTAATTTTTCTACAGAATTCTTATAGAAGTCGTCTGTCAAATATGTCCTTATATTTTATTTATTCTAATGATTTTGTTTTGATCAGAGATGAAAATGAAATGGATAATATTCACTCCATCCAATTCCATATTGGGATCTAATTTCTTTTTCCTTTTTGAGTATAGGCTCGGGGCCGGACAAGAATAGTTCATCAAAGGGGATTGTACAAACCCTTAACTTGGAGGTCCCCGGCTCCTAAGGAGTTGTGATGATTGAGGGTCTGGAGGAATCACATATTTTCTCGGTGTGATTTTGTTGAGGTGACTTCCAGAATGGCACATGACCAACTTTTATCATAGTAGATCAGACTTGCCGCCTCGGGTCCGGGCTTTCCGGGTCATGCTGATTCAGACATTACTTGTACATATTTGCTTTGCTACTAGCGTCTGTCATGCTGTAACTACCACCAGGTCTCCTACAACTTCTCCATCCCTTGCATATGCTATGCTGCATTATGTCCACTAGGGAACAGCTAACAACTGTCTTTTTTTTGCCCATGCGCCGCTACTGTTATGCCTTTGTTTGTAGCAAAAATGCTCTAAATAGTTGCTTCATTACATCTGTGTGTGTGTGTCTCTATATATATATATTCTGCTTTGGTTGCTTCTTCCTACATGATTGCGGCATATGCTTGTTGAAGCTTCGCCATTTGTTGCCAATTCTGGTAGCTTGCTTCTTTGATTGATTATTTTTTTCTTTGCCTAAGACTTTCTTATTTTACATCGCATTTCCTGATATATCTAAACTTCTTTTATTAAGATTGCCATGCCTATGCCATTGTACTTGCCTTTCCCTCGCATGCTTAGCCTCCCAGCATATGCTATTTCTTGGCAGCGTTGGATCTATAGCTGTCATGCAACTGTTTAGTAACTGATATCCATTCCTACAACTAAACAGAAGTATCCGCTTAGACAATCACTATTGTCATCTTTTCTCCTCTTCAGTTTTACCAAACATATATTACATGCAGCACAGAATAGTCACCAGGATACCTCTGGCTTAGACAACCCACCTTTTGCTTCAGATGCACATTTCTTAGAAATTGTTCCTGTCACATTCCAACTAGAGATAATGCCGCCTCACTCATTGTAATCACATATATTATACCACAATGAACTAATTCAATTCCATGCCCTCTTGCCATGCTACTCATGTATCTATCCATCCTCTGTACCCCAAATTAGCAAGCTCTTTATCTGCTGTTACTGTCTGCTTTCCATTTTATGTCATCCATATTGGTCATTTTGCCCATGTCTATATTGCATCATGATATTCTTCTTCAGCAAACTTCCTACCCAAAAAAACTGCTGTTTATTTGTTTTGTTTTTTTTTTTGGATCCCCTCTTCTAGATCAACAAGTGCATGAATAGTATTTGAAATCTATACGTTGAATCCATCTCCAATAACTTTTTCACCCGCGGCAACACGCGGGAGCCCGGGCTACTAAACGCAGATACTCCGTTCCAAGATGGTCAGTTACTTCCTCTGATTTTACCAAAAAGCCCTCTTCTCTAACCCTTTTCCCATTCGCATCCGTCTTTCTCCCGCTTCAAACCGCCGTCGCCGTCGCCGTCGCCCCGTGGCTCCTCAGCGGCAGCCACCACCGCCAAAGCCCACCAAGAATTACATTCCGGCCCCTCGCCTCCAATTTCCACGGGTTCAAACCTAATTATTAAGTCTCCGTTCGGGTCGTCGTCCACTGCACAAGCGGCGATCTCCCCAAGGATTCCCGAGGTGGCGAATTCGGCGAGACATGCCGCGATCCGAGTAGTGATGTGCGGATCGGAGCATGGACGTGACCCGACCCGGTAGTAGCAGTAGGCAGTTGACGACGAGGAGCGCGAGCTGTGGCCATGGCGATTTACATTGCCCGGGAGGCTTCCAAGGTCTCGATTTGGGATTTTTTTCATCCTTAATTTTTGGGCGTTTTTGGAGGGTTTTTTTTTTTTTGACATGCTAGTGTTGTTTTTGGGGTATGTACAGTTTTGGAGGAAGGTGTTGATGGAGACGTCGTTGGAGCTGCAGCTTCTCTTCGAGAAGTGGCGGTTGCTCCTCGCCGGATTGTTGTTTCAGGTAAATTTCTTAATTTGTTACGTATGATGTTGTTTCTCCTGTGCATAGTTGGTAAATGTTGATTTGCTTTCCTTGCTGCTAGTCTGCTTTATACAATTGTTGCCAATTTTGGTGTTAAGGCTGTGGTTAATAGATGTGGTTAATTGAACTGGTGCGCTGGATGAGACCTCAGTTATGTAGGTTTTGAAATTTTGTTCAAGCGCCTTTTGTTTCTAGATCAATTTGGACGCTGGGATTGTGTTGATTAGGAGGAAAACACCGGGGACGGAACTATGCTGTGAAAATTGTTCTGTGATGTGCATGTTACCTAGATAGAAAGATGTCTTTGGAACAAGCTTCCACTTTAGATTTTTATGCACAACATTAAGAGCTTGCTTAAAATATGATGGGTGTATTTTATGTGTAATATCTTTAAATGCTTGGGTGTTGCATGAATATTTGATGGCAAGTAGTAGAAGAGACTGGAGTGCGCGAAAGCTCTTCGTTCAAATCATGGTTGAGCTGGAGCCGACGTCAACAGCAATGTTCCATGATATATATGTCGTGTTGTAGGGCTAAATTGTCGCCTTGTGCTTTTTCCAACGGTTTCCCTGCATTGAGATAATTACTATGTCGAATGCCAGTGTTGGGAAATGTTAGATAATAGCTTGATTGCCTCTCATGCCTGTCTTGATTTTGCAAGTCTTAACTTATGTTTTAAATTCTTTAAAAAGTAAAGTGCATCAGTTATCTAAATAACTGAAGCCTTTTCTTTTCTTCTCTTGCACGCGTGCCTCTTATTGATCTTTATCCAGTCATACTCAGTAGGTATGCTGGATTGAAAACTTTTATTGCTGACTTCCTCTGAGCATGCACTTTGCATTTGTCTGAGAATCTCCAAAGCAATTCTTTTGCCAATTTCCATTATGATGTTACCCCTTGAGTGAACTTTATCTGGAAAGGAAATAGCATAATTCTCCCTCAAATGCATACATTTGAAATATTGTGCACCGATACATCCTGTTGCTAACATAACTTGAAACAAAGGAGGAGGTACGTGTTTGCAAATTTATACGGGGCCTATGTTTCTTTGACACTTGATCAAATTGCACGAGCATACTCTTTGATGCCCTTTATCCCTGCTGGGATAGCATGTCTTGTGCTAGCCTGAAATCTGTGTAAGAAATTTCCTAGAAATCTGCCTTGACCACTCTAATCTCTATTGCCAAATTTTGTTGGGTTACTTGTTGGTGATTCTACAGTAGAATCACTTCTCTTTCACATTACAATAGGCACTCAAGCATTATGCTTTGTGCACAATCTACAATTGTGAGAAAATGCAACTTATGAAGAGCACAATATTCTAATTTTTCATTAATTGATCATGACATTGAAAGTTTGCAGAATGTAATGCCGATTTCCTAATGAAATGAGTTGTTTGCTCTCCATCTTTTCTCATTTCTTCGAATTTTCTTTTTTGAGAATGTGAAAATTGTGAAAATTCCTAATTTTGGACTTCTCATTTTTCTGCATCGTGTTCTCTAAATTTACTTATTGAAATATTTTTATCAGTTGATTAATGGATCATTTTTGGAGATTTATGCAATGATTTTGCCTATAATTAGTATATTCATGGATTGGCTGCTCGAGGAGTACATTACTTACATCGGCCTGGGCCACTTCTCCAGGACTTGGGGTTTATGGCCCTTCCGGTATGTCATTTGCTTGCCGTTCAGTTCATACCAATCAAAGCATAATCAGTACTAATCTGTTTCTGCCACTGGGCACTTTTCCCTATTTTTAGGAGCTTGGGCAAGAAAAGGGTTATCTTAGTGAGAGTGTGTTCACTTTCATCTTCTTTTCGTTTCTGTTGGTAGGTAATTCTTTTGCTTTCATACATGTTGTCGATTACTGTTACCAACAGCAGCTGCACATATTCTTATGTCTTTTTCTTATTATAGGGTTAGTCAACCTAGGATTCGAACAAGTAAAACTGCAAGTAAAATTGATGCATGTGCTGGAAATTTCACTCTGTAGTATCAAGAAGTACCCAACAGAGTATGAAAATAGCCTGATTGAGATATGAGAAGTGCTAGTCACCATATTTGGTATATGTGAAACTTACCTAGTTTAGCTCAATGAGATTTCGTTGCATAAAGCGACAATGACTTGAAGGATTTCTGCTCTGATAAATGATTAGCATTTTAACTATAAATTTTATGTGATAAGTTGAAATTTACATTAAGTCAGAAAATTCAAGGTTTGACTTGAGTATGTTTTAGAAATTTCTTCTTGAATTTGTCATATTTAATACCAACTACAATATTTTTGATGCCATTTGTTATCATTTCTTCTAAGACAATATAGGCGAAAATATGGTCCTTCACAATTGAGATTATATCCTATGATTCCTACCTGTTTGTACATTTTTTTTTACATTTTTTTTTACTTTCTTTATCTTTTTGAGGATTTTCTTTCTTCTTATGTTGGTGGCTTACAAAGCTTGATCATGTTACAATTGAGCTGTGACACTATGTTTATGCTACCGCAGTGGACTTTTCATCCTTTCATTTATCATAGCAAGCGTTTCTACACTGTTCTACTATGGCGCAGGGTACTGGCTTTTTTAGTTGTAAGTGTGGTTGTCTTAACTTAGATGTGTATATAATATTATTCATGTTCCAACAAGTGACGGGTTTTTGTTTCTCCAGGCTTCACAATTTTTGCGGATTATTACATTCTATTCCACCCAGCTTCCCGGTCCAAACTACCATTGTCGTGAGGTAATATTAGTTCCTCATTTTATTGAAGGCATGCTTGTCCACTGCATTATCAGTTTATCACTCGTGAAAACATGTCATTAAGACCTATCTGAAGCCATATAGCTTTGCTTTTATAGGGCTCTGAAATGGCCACTCTTCCACCACCCAGCAATGTGCTTGAAGTACTCCTAATTAACTGTAAGTTTTCTTTTTGTCGGGTTGACCATTGTGGAAGCAACATGGCCTTGATTTTCTGGAACTTTGAATTGTTCTTTGCAGTTCCTCGTGGAGTACTTTTTGGTTGTGGTGATCTGATATTTTCGTCTCACATGATCTTTTCTCTTGTTTTTGTGCGTACATACCAGAAATATGGCTCAAAAAGGTATTATATGCTTGACATCTTTCTTTTGGTTCTCAGTTGCATACCAACTAAATACCCAGACCATGTTTTTCTAATTTCACTGACAATCTTGTTTGTCCAGGTTTATTAAGCTCCTTGCTTGGCTGATGGCTATAATTCAGAGTCTTCTTATCATTGCGTCTCGCAAGCACTACACTGTAGACGTTGTTGTTGCTTGGTAGGATAAATTCTATTTGAGTGTGTGATTATTTGGCGCCTGCCTTTCTTTTGACACATTCTTTTTCTGCAGGTATACTGTCAATTTAGTTGTGTTCTTTGTTGACAAGAAACTGCCAGGTGCCTCTTTCCCCCTCTATTGGAAATTTGGGATCATATTTAATCATACCTTTGAGACTTGCTTTGGTAAGCACTTAGTAACAACTAATAAGCTTTGCTGTTCTGCAGAAATGCCAGATCGTACAAATGGATCACCTTTGCTTCCTTTTAGTGCAAAAGAAAAAGATGGAAGGTTGAAAGAAGAGCTCCATAAGTTGGAAAAGGACAGCAGATTGAAGGATGAGTTCCATAAGTTGTTAAATGGAAGCCCTGCGGATGCCACTGATAGGGTATTACAGAAACTGAACTCCCATTTTCTAGATTTATGACTTGTTTATTGTCTTTTGGTCCATCTATTTATACTCACATAAGACTTAGTTTTTGTGTTCCTATTTTACATGAGGAAGCAATCTACCACATAGCATAAAATGGTAGAATTTGAATTTAGTTCAATTTAAGAGATTTGCTAATGGGTAGGCTCATGTTTTTTTCTTTATCTTGAATACACTCCACTCTTGAATCATATCTCTCTTCTTAAATCTAACCTCTCTAGAATTCACCTAACCCCCTCATGGTCCGATAGTGGGTGGAGGTAGGGCGGCAGCAATGGAGAGCATACAAAGGCTCCGGAATATTATTTCCGGGCACCAGAACGAAACCCCTTCTTACCGCAAGTTTTTAACAATATGGCTGTGATCTATCATTACGTGCGACTATCTCCACTATAGAAAGAAGAAAAAAAAAGATAGGATTGTTACTAAATAAAAAAAAAAGGGCTTTCTACATCAAAACAACGATTTTTATCTATCAGCTGTAGCAAGGAAAGACACTTCACGAGAACACCCAGATAAAGATAGATACAATCCGAACTGAGAGATGCTTTTCAAACGACCGGCCTCCCACGTGCCACAACAAGACCTTCACCTTCACCATAACTCTCCATGCGTGTCTTCTTGAGCAAATCTTTTGACAAAACTTGAACTTGCTTTCGTGCTTGCTTTGCTCCAAGCTCAGTTGTCAAGATAGCTTTCAAATGCTCGATAAGATGGTCTTCGATTGGCCAACGGCTCATATCCTGTCGCAATTGAAGAAGAATCTGCTGCTAGTCTTTTAGCCAAAGAATGAACACTCGGGGCAAGCAAGGGAAAGTGGCTGCGGTTGTAGTGGCAGTGCGGTGAGATGGCAGTGGCGCCGCCGGTCGTAGGCGGCGATGGCCAGCAGGAGAGGAAGATGGGGCCTCGACTATAGCAGTGTGTCAGGAGGAGGGAGAATAAATGTGGGGAGAAAGAGACGGTGGAGATTAAATTAGATCTGAATGTGTGATGTAAATAATATAAGATTTTTAAGAAAAAAATTATACGTTTGCACCTTAGACAGCCCTATAAAAAAATTATATGTTTTCTTCCTAGGCTAGCAAATCGTAACATTGCGAGTGGAAGAAATGTTCTTAAAGCTTTCATTCTGCGCCCCCTCTCATTTTCTCATTATATCTTGATACTAACGTGCCTGCTTCTG
The DNA here is from genome assembly GCA_019359835.1 of Pharus latifolius. Lineage (NCBI taxonomy): Eukaryota > Viridiplantae > Streptophyta > Magnoliopsida > Poales > Poaceae > Pharus > Pharus latifolius. The sequence goes on along the minus strand of CM033319.1, from coordinate 12,356,759 downwards.
TCTGATAATTTTAGCGACAGCGAACGCAAATGAATGGAAAGCATGGTGAGGACATGAACAACACACTGTCTGACGCCACCCCTGATGGTAGATGATCAGCCGCCTTTCACTTGGTTCTTGTCTTTCACATTCGATGGGAATTTTCTGGGACAAATTGCCCGGTACCCCTTGTATGAGGAAGGCTTTTAGGCTTTTAAGCTACCTGCCCCAACATTTTGTTTTGTTCTTTCATGATATGGTCACAGATAAATTAGCCAGGTGTTCAAGTAGTGATAGACTGCAAAAGAATCAGAATCTCGCGGCTTCTTAGGCTGCTCTTACAGTTTTGTATCGTTAAATCAAATGTCTACCGTCTCCATTTAGATTGTGGAATGAGAATGACCCTTTCAGATCGTCATAAAAAGAGAAATTTGATCTTGCTGTATATATTTGTTGATTGGTCATTGACTGGTTGATTTGGCATGAAGAATGTGAATGGTGGTTGTTCATGAAAGCTTGTGATGCATCTTCCAAGCTTGTCACCTGGACGGATCGAATCATGTGACGATTGACCACATCACGAGAGAGATGAGCTATGTGCCTCACTTTTATAGCACTTAAAAGCAAATGTGCCCATCAGCGTGCTGCAATGTGTGCGATGTGTGCATTATCGCCGTACACATGCATCCATTTATAATCTCATTCTGCTTTCTTTCAAAGAAAAATTAGGAAATCAAGGAGACCTATATTGCAAAAGGATAGAAAGTTCGACTGGTCTAACATAGTTTTAGTTTAAAATCCAATAAGACATGAAGAGGGGGTCAAGGAGGTGTCTGACCGAGTTTATTTGCGGTTTCAGTTCCTAAAAAATAAATCAAGTCTAAACACTTAGTTTATTTGAGAAACTTATAAGACAGTTGCAAATTATTTGAGGTAAAAAGTTGCAATCAACTTTCTCTGCTTCTTTAGCTTATTTCAGGTTTATCCTCGTCCTAACTTATAAATCAAAAATCTCGTTTAAACCATTTTTAGGTTTATATGTTGATAAGTCCAAAAAAATCAATTTATTGAATAAATTAAGTTCAACCAAATATTTCCTAAAACTTATTTGGGGTTTCAAGTTTAAAAGAGACTTCAATTTAAAGCATAAGTTTGAAATTTAAGTCACTTGTTTACACTAGTTTTAATTTATGTAAGAAATTGAGACATAGATTAGTAGAGGCAAACTAGTCCTAATTTCTACCGTGCCAACTTTGAATGGTAGGACATGCTCGAAGAAAACATGTCTTCAAAATATGTGAGATTAATGGCGCATTCCGGCCGCTGGGGGGTAATTGCATGTCCCTTGAGTCCCGCGAACTGCATGTTACTCTCTGCACTCCCACGTTCTGCGATTACTTCGACACCTTGGTCATTACACTTGCAAAATCACCAAACTGATTTTTCTGGGTATGCCGTCAATTCCTTCTTGGACAATAGGCCTAAATTCAACCACCACTAGCAAGTTGAGGATTTCCTAACTATTTCTCGATGTACCAATGATAATCATGACATGTTTCCGGACTAAGCGGACAGTGAATACAATGGACTCTTATCATCTGCTTTGAACTCAAAGAGCACGAGCTCGCCTTTCACCTATGGCCTACTGAACCTTTGAATCAGAATTTAAACATTCTATATTGGGACAAGTGACATTCTGCGATCAGAATTTCTCATCCGCTTCAATTGCAGTATACATTTTTGATTAGATGACCTGACATGAACATTGGGAACAACTGAACAAGACGCTCTGCATGCCGTTTGAATTACAACGCATACAAATGCAAATCCACATAGGATCAAAGCAAGTCAGCACATAAAATGCGAACATATTTAAAAAAGCTATCACTCACGCAAACGTGTTCAACAAACCATGAAAACGTTAATCCACAGAAAATGAGATATTTCCCTTGCTTTTCATCGTACCCTTTACCAGCCCCCTCACCCCCCAGACCTCCCCCTCTTTTTTTCACCCTCCAAATGCAATGTATGGACTTCCACAAAATCAAGATCAAGATCATTTTTTAACCAACCAACTCTTTTTATTCAATTTTTCAGCTCAGCTTTTCTTTTTTTCAGATTTTCTAACCCCAAGAGATATTTTAGCAGTAATGCCCTCGTGTCTTTTATTGAGAACTATGTACAGTGAAGCTCATCCTGGGACGTTGAAGTGAAAGAGCCAAGATATAACAAAAGCAAACACCATGCAAGCAAGAAGGAAGTTGAGGAACCGATGTCCTTGCCAAAATCTCCGAGTTTCAGCTGGGGGTGCTTGTGCAACTGCTGTGTTGTTCGAATCATTCCATTGATCAATGAACTCGGAGTCGCCAAAACCTACCACATTGCATGCAGTTGAGCCACAGATTTCACAGATCCTAACACAAGAAAAGAAAGGATGGAGACTTTTAGTTTTCCACATACAAATTGCAAAACCATGTTCGATAGCTGATGTCTCTAAAGACTAGACAATATGAGGATCATACCAACAATATGGATCTTTAACATGATATCAAGTAATATTTCTAAAAGCAACATCATTTCAGTTTCAGATGTTGAAAGAACTATCATTAAAGCATAATCAGTGGGGAGACTGGGGAAGGTGCCCCAATTTTGTCTGAACACTAACTGAGGAACAGATGAATGTTGATTGTTCAATAGGTCTGCCTAGATGCTATGTATTTGTGACTTGCTCAGGATGCCTAGGCATATTTGCATGACTTGAAACATATTTGCTCAGCATGCCCTGCAACTTGGCATGGCTTGCCTTGGCTCAAACTTGGATGAATAGTGTTCCTAGATGTTCGCCTCAATTGTAAGTGATAAGACCTAATTGCTCAAGAGAGTATTCTGTTAGTGTCATACACACAAAGATGGTGTTACTTTCAGAGTCTAGTCCTTTCAAAGTAGAGATAAAGAAAAATATTTGAAGCAGCTCGTCATGCATGTAATGTTCTGACCCTAGCAACGAACAATTGTCAACCCAAAAAAAATGAACCAACTGTCAATGACATCACAAGACAAAAAGATTGTTCTAGCAGGCAGAAGGATAGATGAGAGATCAAGCTAGAAACAGCACCAGACCACTAAAAACTAAAATGTAAAAAATTCATATATAAGCATCAGCATTATAACAAGGGAAATTATACCTTCCCATGTTGAGAAAGTACTATCACAGCTGCCTTCCAGCAGCTCATCCATATCACTAAGAGACTTGTCATTGAATTGACCAGGAACGCCTAATTTAGTAAGAACTTATCCTACTTAGGGTACCTAATTTAGGAAGAACTAGAAATATACCAAATTGAATTGCCTTTGAATGCACTTATGCTAAAGGTTGTACATAAAATGGATTCAGGAAATAATGATATGAAAAAAGGACAAATCTTTATACAGCATATGCTCTAGCTCAGTGACATCTGATGTTAGGTAAAAATGCAATATCTTGACACTCTTAGAAAACAATATTGCAAACAAAACGTCACGTAAATAAAATTTAATACTATCAACAATTTGTATTGTATTGCTTATATTTTTCATCATCTATGCAATTCCCAACCTGTGCAAATGAACTTTAGGAAAAAAACCTTTTTGATTAGGATATCCGTTTTCCTACATTTAGACCTTGATCACTCAATCCAACACATTATGCTTGTTGGCCACAAAAATCATGAAAAAGTACACTCATTTAGTGGAAGGCGATGCAAATGCATCTCTTCCACACCGCCACAAAAAAGTGCATGCCACATTGCTCAATCGAACAAGGTCAACACTTCACTTCAAGAGATCAAACGAATAATGAAAGAATCTGCAAGAGAAAGCAGACCGAAAGAAGGAATCCAACCTTATCCACTCCAATGTTCTATCATATAGCGATTCCTCTTAACTTTATTAGCCACCAAACAAAGGGAAAAAGATCATATTAAAGATTCTTTAACCATGTGTTCATACTTCAAACACCCTAATGCATCATCTGTCACAAAGGCATCTATCTGAAACAAATCATGGGCCCTGATGCCTTCCAGTTACACAGAAATCGTAACAATCCTATATAGTTTTCATCTGAGCTGTACACACCATTAAAGGGCAATTACAGCTAATGTAACTATTGGAAGTGAATTATGGAATTGTGTGCAGTAGGCGGCTTACTTGTTGCCTCTGATCTTGAACCATGTCTCGGCGCACTGCTTGTGCGCACAGGACAGGTCGTCCTTGCAGGAGCAGCCGAGCACCATGCCGGCGCCGGACTCGGCCGCAGCGCTCTCGAGGCCGAGGTGGCAAATGCGGCAGTTCCTCTCGGCCTTCTCGGGGCTGCCCTTGGTGATCTCGACCACCCCGGCCTCCAGGTCGACGTCGTCCATCGAGCACTCCGACACGCAAGACTTCCTGCCTTTCCCGGCGTCCGCGGCGCCGGCGCCAGAGCGGACCGACGCGCATGGCGAGCTGTAGTCCTCGAAGGCGGAATCGTGGCGCGAGTGCGAGTGCCACGAGCGGTCCTCGGCGTCCGCGAAGCACTGGCTGCCCTCCTCGTCGTCGTCCGAGGTCACCTCCGGGCGGCGCCGTCCGCAGCCGCTCTCCACGTCGGTCTCTGCGGCCGCGTTAGCCGCGGCCAATTTCTCGCTGTTGTTCGCCATTGCTCAACTCGGGACACAATACTTAGTTGGAGATAAGTCAATAAACCAACCAAACAGGCCTAAATAGAATGAATTGATTCAAAAAAGGAAATAAATCACTCAAAATGCTCCAAAAAGATCAAATCCCAGCAAAGAAAAAGGCACATACCACACTTGTAGACAGCACACAATGCGAACAATCAACAGAAGCGATTCAAGGTAATCCCAAACAGACAGACAAGGCCTAAAGAAGATTTGGAACCTACTAATATGGCACTAAGTGGTCACAACTTACAACATGGGATGCTTTGAGAGGTTCGTGATCCATAAGCATAGTCCAGACTGCAGAGCACAACAAATAAAACAAACGAGATTAGAATTGAGAGAGAGAAATAAAAGCGACAAGGTTGTAGAACCCACAGTTTGGCAGAAAAAAGAGACTAATAGTTCTGTGCTTGTCGGGTAGGAGAAGAAGGAAGGGGGTGGGAGAGTGGCTTCTCAGCTCATGGTCTTTTGCTCCTCCAGCGGTTTAGGGGGGGAGACTGCGTCATGTGATTTTTGCTACTACAACTGTACATATTTTTACCGGTCCAATCCTGCACTGGATGGATGGCTTTCACTCATTACATTTTAATTGCATGTGTGAGTGCGTTTGATCGACCTTACTCATCTAATTCTTGATTGGATGGTTTGTAAAGATTTTTTCACCTTCATAGAAAATTTCTTATTGATTTTTTGTCCTAAATCGAAGGATTTAAACATCATGAAAATTGAAAATCATAGAAAAATACTTCCTACGTTGCACAATATAAACATATAATTTTCTTAATTTTATTGTAAAATATTAAAATGTGTATACAAATTTAGTATTATATTTTTTATTCTATCCTTATCTATTTCTTCACTTTTTGATAATTATGACTCAATCCCTAATACTAACATTATCTTTCTTATTTCTAAGACTTTTATGAATAAGGGTAGTTTAACCATTTTAACTCAATATTCTTTTGAATTTAGAATTTTTTTAATCTACGTGCGTGGTCAAAATACATCTTATATTTTACATTAGATAATTTTTTATCAAAAGATTAATCATAATCATTGTTGTTTGATCTAACAAGTAGAAATATATATAATAGTTATGCAGTAACTTCTCTACTTAGAGGAGCAGAATCCATGTTAAATATATTTACATGGATGGGATCAACTGCAATAGATCGAACGATTCAGATCAAATCATGGGATGAAATAAAAAAAAATCTATTTTCACACGGTGGTTGACTCAAAATGTCGATTTTTGATGCAATAGCTTGCATATGTGTGCAATTGCTGTAGTAGATCCGATCACATGTCACATGTATTAGATAGATAATATCCATCTCTATATTTTTCTTGTTACACAAAGAGTATATCCTCTTTTATCTATACCATACATCAAATTTTTATGTGATCTGCAGTAGAAATAAAATCAACCAAACCTTTCAAGGACCAGTAGTACTGGGGTTGTTAATGAAGGTACTTCAGGATTATGATGGATATAACAGATTGGAGTTGGCGAAAAAGATTCCATAATTTCAACATGAAATAGTGTATACATTTGTCGGCAGCTGAATGCGTTGCGGCTACGTAAATTTAGCTTAGTGTGCTCTGTACTCGTTCTCGATATGTACACGAATTGGAATTCCAGAAAACAGATTACTCGTTTTGGTTGTAAAGTTTCAACGACTCCAAGGAACAAAATATTTTTCAATAATACTTGAAATGCATGAAACAGTGTTGCGAAAAGAAGAACAAAGACGCACATATACAAACAGATGAGAACAAATAGAGCATGTTTTTCGCTTGCCACTCTTTTCTGTCACTTGCATGGTTGCACTATTGCACCATGTAACTATGTTCATATATTCACAGGCCTAACTTTGCTAAACCCCGTGATTCTTTGGAAGCCATCCCGGCGCAGTCACCTACACCGCCACACGGCACTAGCAGATAAGTGTGTGTATGTATGTGTCCCCGCTTGCACCACACCATGGGCACTCACCTAATCAACAATGGCTTACAAAGGCATTGCCCTATTGATGAGGGCATCATTGAAGTTAATTGTTGGCGCCACCACACCACTGCAGCAATTTCTGAACGCGACATGATTTGACATGAGCCATTTTGGGCACGCTCAGAATCTTCTTTCTTCCCCTTATCTACTTTGCAGAAATACTCTCAGGCTTGGATTTGGGATCTCATGCATCTTGTGATTCTTGTCCATACTTCCATCTTTTACTGTATCCTCTGCTTTCCGGCCTGGGTAACATCTTGTATTCTGGTATGCATTAGCTGATAGACCGATGGTCAGTGGTTCACAAACAGATGGTATCACTGATATCGTAGTCCAGAGTCATTCGATCATAATCTATTGGCATGTGATTTGATAAAACTCTCCATATGTGTCTCATGCAAGAGGGAGACCAAGGTCAGGAGAGAAGTTGTTTTCACTATTGTATTTGTATGACCATTATGGCCTGCCACAGCTCCAAAGGTGGATATGGCCTGTATATCGACGGTGTGTGAAGTCTGTAGGCTTGATTAGTTTTGTTCACAAGCAGAACATTTATAGTTCAAATCCAACTTATAAAATCGGTCAATTTCAGGATGCATGACCAGCATCTACAGTTCTACACCACCAAATAGTATACGTCATAGAAGAAAGATACATGTGAAGTAAAGCAATAGATAGTACTAGTACTATGATTGGCATCAATCAGATCTGCACCATCTCATCTGCATGCTAAGTTGGTTGGTTGGTACGTTCGGTCGAGCGTTAAAATCATCGGTCATCACGTAGCCAAAGGAGAAGGTTTCCGAGGGACCATGGCGCCATCAGAAGTCTTTGGACTCTTTTACACCGGGAAAGGAGAAGAACCGCACACTGTTTCTACATAAAATCATTGGTGTCCCCAAAAGTCATGTCTCTCCGCGCCGCATCGGTGTAACGACGGCCATTATTTTGGTGCACGCTGATGGTCCCATAAACTAGTAATAAGAATACAGAACAAAATATTTGAACCAAAAGCTCACCATTCAACAACCCATAAAACAAATAAAGACTCCACCAGAAAAAACCAACCATGATCAACAAATACTTGCGAAAGACCAAGAGAATAAGTCAATGAGAAGAAGATGGCGAGCACCAGAGTCAAAGAAGAAAGTACGCACGATTCCTCCACAACCATAGCCTGCCTCAAACTAACACATGCAGGTGGTCTGGAATCTAGGGAAATAATTGAGGCCGAAATGATCAAAACCTAATTAAAAATATCCCGCATCACAACATCACTAAACACGCTAATATCCTAATAAAGTGCACAGCGTTTTTAATGTACTGAGTTGCTCCCAATCACCATCCATGGCCCCCATGGAGTACAGATTCTCTAAATCAGCATGTATAACCGATAATTGAGAAAGTAGGGCCCATGAAACCATCATCAGTTGGAGACCAAGCATGTTGCTGCAACTTGACTCTTCTAAAGATTATGTAATGTTAAAATAAAAAGCAGTAGTAGCTAACTGCGCGTGTTGTCCCATTAAAACAGCATGATGAAACAGTTTGAACTTTGAAGCCCTGAAAAAAAAAAATAATACAGATGTTAGTGTTAGGCGTCAACTCTCCCACTTAGACATCAACAAAGAAGCAATCCATGAAGAATAACTAGCCTTTATATTATGCAGTATAGCTTGGTCACGAAGAGCACTCTAACTATCCTTTATGCTGTGAACCATATCTTTTTTTTTCTTTTTAACCAGTGCCTTTTCATGTTCTCTGGAGATTCAATGCATTAAAAAGCAACTAGTAAGTCCAAAAGGCAAGAACTGCCAAAGTGACTAGGTCCAGCAATAGTATCAGCCTGCAGAAGCAACAGATGTAGAGCTAGACATAAGTCTGTTCTTCTGACTGACCCAGGTCTTAAGTCTATCCGCTCTTGCAATATGCTATACCACACAGATAGATGTAGGACAGAGGCAAATAAAAGCTCCAACAACGTCATAAATACAGATAGTTGGACAAGTTAATGAAAAAGAAGGATGTACACCCTAAACCCTAGCAAAGAGAAAAAGGCAATATAGCATACTGATGGAAGTATTACTCAAGCATTAAAGGATAAGATTGAGCAACAAAAAGAGCTAAAATATCATAAATATCAAGGGGTTTCAGACCCGTATGCTGTTCAGAATTAACATGGTAGGCATAGATCACAGTGGAAGGACCATATGGGTGAAAGGAGTACTATCATGCAATCCAGAGTTATAACAAAAACTTATGGTACGAATTATGGTTATGGTCGAAAAGATCACATTTATAAAAGAGTGGCCATAATAGAGCAAAAGATGGTCCCAGATTGAAACTTAAAAATAAGAGAAGCTGGAATATCAAGTGCTGGTCAATACTTATGATTGCGTAGCAGAATACAGTCTAATGAAGACAAGCCTAACCAACTATGCACCTATCTTTAATTGTCCTAACCAGGCATCCTGAGTGATTAACAAAACCTCTTTATCTGGAACCTATCTTTCATAACACAAATCCACACCTGTGATGAAGACAAGCCATACAACCTAACTGTAAACAAAAATTCAAAATGTAATCTGGAAGACAAGAATCTAGCTTTTCAGAACACAGAAAATAACACCAACAATGACGCTGAAAGAAACCTGATCTTTTGACAAAGATGGCCCATAGTGAAACACTACAAAGAATTGAACTACAGTTGCTGTTAGCACCAACATTTTGTATTTATATATTTATTTAAAATATGGAACATTCATTAACTTTACACGAAGCAAAAAATAAATAGTACCAAGATTTTTTACATGCTACTGCAAAGAAATAAAATATATAACAGCACTATTGGATCAGGAAGAATGTTCTTTGCACTTCACAACAAACAGATCAACTTATTCTATTTTTTTTATAATGGTTAATGGAAATAGTTGACTTTCTAGAGATAAAAAGTATGGTTCTTGAGATTAAAGAAATGGATTATCACCGTTGTTTTTTTTTGAAATTACAGTTATCATCATGCAAATTACTGCAAATTCACCCCCATATCACATAGTTTTGTTGCAAACTGGATGCCTATACCAGCAAGTCAGCATCACAAATAAAAATTGGGAACAAAAAGGAAGAAAAACAGTACTTTCATACCGCAGCTTAGATTACTCCTATTTATACACTTCTGGTTTACCTTATCTTTGTTAATGCTTGGGCAATGCCTAAAGAAGCAAGTGCAGAGTTTCTCATTCAAAAATTTCCTTTTTTTTTTCCTCTATCAGTTACTTGAAAGGAAAAGCTTAATGTAACTTATGAATTTCTCACATGCTCACAGGCAAACGCAGCATGTTATCTTGCCATCCATCAAAGGTACAATTCAGGATTACAACAAAATAGGTAGTCTTTATATATTCAAATATAATGAACTTCTGCAAATTTTACCAATATGTCAATTCACATACATCCTAATTTGTCAGGTTGGCTGTACAGGCTGGAATAAGTTACTTGTGCCACTGCTTTGCAAACACTATTCCTCCAAGCAATGCTGCTAATTTCTGATACCAATAAAACCAAACAACTAGAGGTTGATCCACGAATTCATTAAACTCAGGTCCAGTATTGAGTTCTTCCTATGAGGTTGCTCTTGAGCACTGCAGCATCCATGCCCACATTGGTTTGGCACCTCCGTTGCAAAGCATGTGTGCTGAAGAAACTTGCAGACCATGCTGCCTGGGTAGAAATCATGAATGGGTAGAAGTCATACTTGGAGACGGCTTGAAATTTCCTTTTGAACTGATTGTGAAGGTGACAGATTGTATGGTTCGAAAGCACTACTCTAGCAACTGGCTGGGCTAGAAAAGGTGGATCAACACCTCCAATGCTACAATTTTTATTCCCCATTTGCCATGCTCCAACAGAATTTTCGGATCTGTTCTGCATTGGAACTTCCCTGGCTTCTGAAGTGTTGAAGGAATTGAGATCCCCAAGCGGCTTAGGTTATTCTGAAACTGCCCTGGAGACCTCTGGAGTAGCTTGTTCTACAGCACCACTTGGTGTTTCTATGTATTGGTCACCATTGAAATATTGGCACCTCAGAGTAGAATTCCAGTGGTTCTTAATTGCACTGTCGGTTCTTCTAAAAGCCTTGCAATGGACGGCCACTTATGCCCATTAATTGCATGAGCAGAAACTATAACGTCGTCCTCTTCTGCATGCAAAGGTCATAGATTTAAGAAGTATCACAGAACTACGCAACATCCACACAATCAACTGACTGCAAAATGTATAATGTATGTATGTTAGACGTTGTGCAAAGATAAATAACAAAACTTTAGTTACCCAAATCCCAACCACACAAAACATATCTCACGAGCCACAAAAACTCTTATAATTCAAAAGAAGCACCAGCTACACATCTCTCTTTACAAACTCCATACTATGAAAGTTGCTCCCAGTCTGACACTGATGAGTGTGCCGTCATTGTGACAATAGATTGCGCAATATTCTCCTAATACATGATACACATTGGTGGCTCAACAACAATATCATGGGATCAAAATACTCTTAAACAATGCAACGGCGCATCGACAAGGCAGCAACCGGTGATGACTCAAACACGGGGGAGGGTTAAATGTACCGGTCAAGGCCTTGCGCTTGACCTGGGGGTCAAGCTGATTGGACCAGCGGAGGCGGCTCGACTTGCCGGAGTGCCTCAGGATGCCGAGCCCGATCAGCGTCAGTTCCGCGCCCCGAACTTCGCCACAAGCCGGCTCAGCACAGCGTCCTCTTCCGGCAACCACAGCCCCTTCACCCGCTCCTCCGTCGCCTCCGCGGCGGCGGTTACCGCCTCGTAGTCCTCCCCTGAAGGAGGAGGCGATAGGTGGTGGGTCTGGGTTTGGTCGGTCATGTGAACTCGATCCAGTGGAGGAGGAAGCTGTCGGAGAGGAGCGGAGACGGCGAAACGTCCTGATTTGTGGGTCCGGTGTAGTTTTATTTTATTTTTTCTATTTTCGTTAATTTTAATTATCTGATGGATGACATGCGGGGTCCCAGATTGCCAATTTGCTTTAATTGCTTACTATTGGGCTTTGCGGCCCTGCGATTAGTTCAGGCAAGCCCAATATTTATGGGCCGCATGAGCACCATCTAATCTAAAGTAAGTTTCATGGAGTTCCTTAAAACTTCCAGTGAGTCTGTACATTTTTATTTTTTTAAATCAGGTTCCAAAATTTAGATTTTGCTTCAGTTATGTCACTTCTACTCTACTAACAACCCATTAAATTTGTGTTTTATGGACCATCTAATGTAGCAGTGCTGTATGGGAATTTGACATTAGAATGAATGTGAGCGTGTCACGAAGAAAAGGGGAAATGAATCCGAGAATAGAACATGATGGGTCTATAAAGTGAAGAAAAGGAGAAAATCTTTATCTAGTTTCTAAATCATGTAAAGTAGATGAGAGTGATATGATGTTGTAATTGTATTTTAAATGTGGTTAAATATATGAAATAGCTATTTTAAATGGATGGCTGTGGTATGTTGAAGATGATAGAAAATATATGTATTCTGAGAAAAATATTCTCTCTAAAACTTTTGACCTAACTCTCTCTATATATCTCGTTATATCTTCATGGACTATATAGTCTTGTTCTACTAATTGGACCTCAACTGAAAACCATATTATATGGTATGTAAAAAATTTAACAAACTATTAATGGAAGTTACTTAATTGAATAAAAAATCTAAATTTGGGAGACTCAATTGACAAAATTGAAAGTATAAGAAATTAGTCGAAGTTTCAAACAAAGTTTAGAGATTAATAATGAAATTTATTCTTAGTTTAAATATATAAATCGTCTTAAGTTTATAAACTTAATAAATTGATAAAGAATAACTCAAATTTATTTACAACTTCTAGTTCATAAATATTTTAGCTTAAAAGTACGGGACCAAAAATTTAAGTGCCGTTTTGACCTGGATTCGGCTTCAATAAGCCCGCCGGGCCAAAACGCGCCTCCAATCTTAACAGTTAACACAACTCCCCATCTTTTTCTCCCATACAGTTATCCAGTCAGCAACTTTTTTAGCACTCAAAAAGTTGGGTGAATATTTCAAGATCCAACCCTTTCAAGTCTGTGAATGTGTAAAGCGGTGTGAAAGGATGGTACATCAGGGTTGGAAAAAAAATGCTCTTGGCAACATGTTTTCGTTGCCTAAGTGATGACCTACCGGAGAATCATATCTACCAATCATGCAACCTAACAAGTACAATAACGAACACGCAATGACATTATTATTATTGACCCGACATGAGAAATACCATTGCACGGCCGATCGTGCCCCTATTTTTATCGCAAAGGCGGCTTTCATTAACTGCGATTTATCCTACTTAACAAAGAAGTTATCAAGTCAGTAGCTGGTATGGCCGATTCTTCTAAATTTGGTCTAACGAATTCTAGCACGGAACCTACTTATAGAACAAATCTTCTTAAGATATACATCATCTTTGATCGCTGAAACAGGCAAACAGCGACAATGCAGCTTCTAGCTGGAGCAAAGCTGGTGCTAGTAATGCATGACTCATGCATGCATGCCTGTGCTAATTGTTGTCATGAGAAGTTAAAATGGCACGGTAAAAAGATAATACTTTTCTCCATCCATCTGCGGATCTGCCTTTCATAAATCGTAGGTTCTTTTCTTTAACTTGTATAGCGTAGATAGAAGGTGTGGGCTGATTGCTATATTCTGCCTAGATCTAACACTTCAACTATTTTATGCACAAATATATATCAGATTTTCCACAATGTTTTCTCCACTCTACGTCCACGCTTTTTACCTCAATGTTTCTCGATCTTGTGCCGTGTACGATGATTTCATAATTTAAACAAATAAAAAAATAAAATTAACTTCGCACCACTATAAAATTTCAAATTAATAGAATATCATTAATTGTAATACTGATATGTAAGGTCTGACTCCACATATTATTGAGAAATTCAATAGTATTTTGCTAAATCCTAACTTTTGCAATGATATATAACTAAATTACCCAATAGAAAAATACAAAATATTATGGTTGCTAGGAATAGTGGAAAGCTTAGTCTTTGATCGGATCCCACCTTATGAGATGCGATCTAAACTCATACAAATAATAAGAATGTGAATTGAGAGTTCTAGTATATAAAACCATAATAAAGACGAAAAAGCAATGACAATAAAAAAGAGAAAATATTGATGAAAAAGAACACAAATTTTTAAGCATAGTTTTAAAAAAATATAAGAGATTGACATAACCAAACCTCATATCTTTGGACTCCACGATTCTCTCTCTGTAAGAGTCTGCTACTTAAGAAAATTCTAGCCTCTTATTCTCTTTATACTCTTCTTCCTTTTAGTCTTGATTGATCTTCTTAAGCAATACTTAGTTGATATTATCTAAGCTCATTTACCCTGGGTTTATATAAATTTCAATCCTAGTTCCTACTTACAAAAGGAAATATATAATATAATCTAACTATGACTCTTGGTAATTTGTCAAACTTAACACAATTAATATAAGAAATACTCCCAACAATCTCCACCTTGATTATTATCCACTAAATTTATTGTGGCCTTTAAGAATTCGCTCTCAACTCTTCCTTGCCTTTACCACATTCGCAAGAGTGTCTCCACTGCAAAGAACTTATACATATCTGTGAGATATGTGTGTTCAAATTTTACCTCTCAGACCCACAACATGAGAGTTTCTCAGTTGTACAACTTAAGTAGTTACAACACCCAACCTATGATCTTCCATATCATAGGTTTGTACCACTTTCGAGCTCCACCTACGCGTAAGTATTGTGCACGATTGATCCTATTGCGACTTCTCACAACCAACAACATGCAATTTCACCTCTACAACTGCTAGACTTTAGAAGCCATATTATGTGCAGTCTCACACCTAACTGCATATGAGATTTGAATACCCTGACGGCTTGACTTGATCGACTTGATCGATCTGATCAAGATGTCCATATCTCCCTTTAGCTGCTTCACCTACCAATCGGCATACTTTGATGCACCAAATACTTTTCATGATAACTTGCTCTTTGCGAGCGATCTGCATAATTCTATCTTACAACTATAACTTGCACCCATGGAATACATACACCTTGGATATTATCCTCTTTAAGCCAAGGACATAGTATACCCTAGATATATAGTGTGCAATATACTTCATGATACCACTTTCATTGAATATCTCCTTTACCGAACATATATTGAAGTAACAACCAGAGTCTAATTTTGAGATATCTGATTCATAAATAACAAGCAGAGTTGAATCATCTACCTCCTGTGCTGTCAAATTTTTGTAACAGATAACTCCACCCACCATATATCATTCTTGATTTTGTGCCTTCACAATGCTTATCAATTATCTCAACAAATCTGATCTATATAACTCCGCTGGCTCCTTGACTCTGATGCCACTTGTTAGGAACGACAAGAGCGCTGGCCTAGATCAGATCCATGTCATGAGATATAATCTAGTGCACACAATAACAAAGACGAGAATTAGGAGATTTAGTATAAAAAATCATGATAATTACAGAAAAGCAACGGCAATTATAGAAAGAAAGGCAGACAAAGAAGACCATATATAAGGTGGTGTTTGGTTCAGAATTGTAATCGTAATAGTAATGGGTTTTACAATACCTCAGAATCAGGTGAAATGTATACATACAAAATTTGTTTTGTTCACATGAGTAATGGAATGAGATGGGTTGGTTTTGGAATATATCTAGAATGTATTTGAAAACTGTATTAAAATGTATTTTTAATATAGATATTGTTATTATGGAATCTAATCAAATAACAAGTAGCGTATTCTAATTATGTATAATCAGAATACGGAACAAAATTCATGAATCAAACACCACCTAAGTTCTTAAACACAACTTCAAAAATATACAAGAGATTAACTCTACAACCCTCATATCTTTTAGATTCATCAACCCTTGCTCTTTGCAAAAGTCATTTACTTACAAAACTCTTATCCTCTTATCGTCACTATGTCTCTATTCTTTTTAATTTAAATTGATCTTCTTAAGTCATAATTAGTTGATAAATAAATATATAATATAATATGAGTAAGATTCTTAATAGATTTCCAAACATAATAGAATAGAATAATAGATATTACCAATAGACATATTTCATACTCAAGTCACGAGAAATGTGTGGTCCTGATTAGCAAGAAAACTCAATCAACTACTAGAAGATCAACTGCGGTAAATCAGACGGGGGGGCAAGTAATCGAATGGATCAGTAAAAACAAGCAAACATTACCAAAGGAACTAAGGTAGCTTTTATTTAGAATTATAATTGTAATTATAATAGAATTTAGAATATGACAAAGTTGGAGACAGAATAAGTGAATATAAAATTATTTGATTTAAATGAGAAATAAGAAGGAGTGGATGATTTTGGATTATATTTTAATAGATATATTCGGATGATGTATTAAGATGTGTTCTAAATATATGTATCATGATTATAAAATAACAACATATAGTATGTTTTTATTATCTATAATTAAAAAATAAAACAAAATTTGTGAACCAAAATACTCCTAACTTTTGCAACCAAGAGATTCATGACTACACCCTAAGCTCCTAACTTATGAATGAAGATTCAGGACCTCCTAAGATATTCTCCAACAACAATATTTAAAATTGGATCTCTATATCTCCATATATATATCTCCTTAAAAATATTTCATCCTTATATTTCAACTAACTCCAACAATAATTTCCAAATCTCTCTCTATATTCATAAAAATTAACTGTCATCCCATTATTTCGCACGGTGGAGCGGACGCGTGGCCGCGCGGGGAGCGGCGGCGCGAGCAATCGGCGACGCCAGCAAACGGCGGCGCGGGGTAGCCGCGGCGCGGGCAATCGGCGTCGCGGGGGTTAGCGGCTTGAGCAAATGGCGGCTCAGGTTAGCGGCAGCGGTGGTGCGAGGTGGGTGCGTGGTAAGAGAGCAGCGGTACTGCCCTCAAGGCCTCGCCACCCTCGCGAGGCATGGCCTCACCCCGCCGCCCTCGCCATCCTCGCCCTGGCCGCCCTCTTCATCGTCGCCCTCGCCGACTCGTCACCTCGCTACCCTCGCGAGTTGCAGCCTCGCCGCCCTCGCTATCCTTGCGGGAGGACCGGCGGCGCTAAGTGGCGGCGACGTAGGAGGACCGGCGGCGTGGGGAGAGGATATAGACGGGGAGAGAATGTGGACATTTGGGTTTTCTCTGTAGCATATGTATCGACGAGCATGGGGATGCATCGCCTGTTGGTGCGGTCGGGCAAACTCAAACGGCGTGCATAGTGTAAATTTTTCGGATGAACAATGGTTTCGGGACTCTATTGGAGAAGATCTAAAAAGTCATATGCATCATGCAAGAGCTGAAAATTATGTTTGGAGCTTTACTTGACACGTGTTTTCAAAAAGTAAACATTAAAACTCACTTGACACGTCAAATCAAATTAGAAAATGCAAAATCTTACACGATAAAGAAACCCTGTATTCTAATAATTCTTTAGAAGAAAATTTTGCTGCTTTATCTTACTTCGCGACTTTCATATTTATCCAATTGATCCAGCACAACTGGCGTTGAAAGCTGACAGCAAACATCGGCATCAAGCCATCCCATTTGTTTTTTTAGGGTTTGTATAGAAGGACAGTTTTTGATTTATCTCTAAAGAATTTTTATGAGCAAGTTTAAGAGTCTAATTTAATTAATATAAAATTTCAATGAGATTTATTTCTTCAAGAATAATTTTCCTCTTATCTAAGAATTATATAAATTGAAGACAAAAATTACTCCTTGTATTCACAATATAATCCTAATTTATTGAGAATTTTTATTTCATGACACAAGTCTATTGCTATTTTGCGGAGTGTTTTTGTTGTATCCATACTTGTTGTACCCATCATTAATTTTTCTAACTAACTGACGTGATGCTTTTGCTCTTTCAATGAATATGCCTTCTTAGCATGTCAAATCGGAAGGAGAGAAAAAATAATGGTTGCAAAACTTCTGGTTTCTCTTAAATTTATAATTTCTTGGAAACAAAAACGAGCACTCAACGAGAGAGTTTCTTCCTAAAAAGAAGGAAAGTTTTGTAGTTGTTATAAAAATATATTATTTAATTATAAAATATAAAGAATAAAAGAATTATAGAGAAAATGAGAATGATTTTTCTCCTCATATATTATTATCATATATACACATAACTCTTATTGTCATTCTAATATATACAAATTCTTTATTTATAGGCAACCAACGAAAATGAAAAGACTAGAGGAATTTTAATAGTCCTATGAATTACAAAGAATTTATGGTTTGATAGGTTATCAAATTCATAATATTAAGATTACAAGTTTGATGATACGAGAGGTTACACAATTG
This sequence comes from Pharus latifolius, assembly GCA_019359835.1. NCBI lineage: Eukaryota > Viridiplantae > Streptophyta > Magnoliopsida > Poales > Poaceae > Pharus > Pharus latifolius. The sequence goes on along the minus strand of CM033319.1, from coordinate 12,338,641 downwards.
AGATTATGATCATGATATTATGAAATCAACAACTATGACGATATAGACATCCACTAAGACTGAGTCCAATGTAAAAACGCTTCGTGAGGCCTTCAACAGAATATTTTTAGCATATTTTGTGCCACATGTGCGAAGCACCATCCGAAACACTCTCTACTCCAATGCAAAGGCACTTCGCGAGGTGCTTTGCACGGGCCCACCTACGAAGCGCCTTCTCAAGCGCTAAACACTCCAATGCAAAGGCGCTTCGTATGGGGCCGTGTATATAATATTTCTTAAAGATTAAAAAATCCGTAAAATGAAATTCGGATAATTCGAACATAAAAAAATAAAACAAAAAAAATTATAAATAACATAGAAAAAATTAAAATTTATCTAATTTAAATCCCACATACAAAATAACATTACACATACTAATTAAAATTTGGATACATTCGGCCGTCAACGACCGCACAAACTACTACTCATCGGTACCGTCGCCTCAGAAACGCTGCCAAATGTGATCGACAAGATCCCATTTCAGTTGCTAATGCGTTGGGCGAGCACGGATCGCATCATTTCGAGCTAGTATCCTTCGAAAATTGGCGGAGCATTACTGTGGATAGTAGGCGGTGCTACCGTAGATGTCAATTGAGTATCGTACGACTGAGTGATCGGTTCATGAGAGTGCCGCTCATCCTCTATTATCATGTTGTGGAGTATGACACACACTTCATAATATTGACAAGGTTTGACCGTCGCCAAAATTGACCGGGGCCGTGGACAATAGCAAATCGACTTTGCAAGACCCCAAAAACTCGCTCCACATCTTTTTTGCACCTTCTTGATGTTGTGCGAACAACCTGAGTTTGTCCGTTTGGGGTAAGGGTATGGTCTTCACGAAGACAGCCCATTCGGAATAAATACCGTCGGCCATGTAGTATCTCATATTGTACCGCGTCCCATTCACAGAGTACTGCACAGTAGGCGCTTGGCCAGCTCAACACATCAGTGAAAAAGGGAATTAGTTCAGCTCGTTGATATCGTTGTTGGATCCGGTGACACCAAAGAAGGCGTGCCATATCCACAGATCTTTGGACGCGACCGCTTCAAGTATTATTGTAGGGACTCCTTGATCATCACGGGTGAATTGCCCCTCCATGCAACTGGACAATTGCGCCATTCCCAGTGCATGCAATTGATGCTTCCCACACTACCACAAAAATAGACAGGCACATCACAGACGGTTATGAACAAAACCGTCTGTGAAGGCTTATCGGGAGAAAATGTTAAGTTATCACAGACGGTTCTAAGCTGAAAACCGACGGTGACGTCAAAACCAACTGTGATATTCTAATTATCACAAACGGTTCCATGGTCAAAACCGTCTGTGATAATCCAACACTATCACAATAGGTTCTCACCTCAGAACCGTCTGTGATATTCTAATTATCACATGTGGTTCTCAACTTAAAACCATCTATGATAATTCAGCACTATCACAGTAGGTTCTGACCTCAGAACCGTCTGTGATAATAATCATCGCAGATGGTTCTTAACTCAAAACCGTATGTGATAATTACTATCACAAACAGTTATGAGGTCAGAATCTACTGTGATAGTGCTGGATTATCACAGACGGTTTTGAGCTCAAAACTGACTGTGATAGTCTACAATCTGAACCACGCTCTATAAAATTTAAGGCGGATTTCGTCCCACTCATTTCCACACTTTGCGACTTTTCACTTCACTTGCCCTAACTCTCCCCACCTTCAGCGCCTCCTCCTCCGACTACTCCTCCCTCCGGCGCCTCCTCCTGGCCACCTCTGACCCAACCTCCCTACCTCCGACGTCTCAGGTGCCCCTCCTCCCTCTCCCTCTCCTCCTCCTCCTCCTCCTTCTGTATGTTAGCAACTAATACAATTCCGTATGCTAGGTTTGTATACTACAATGCATGTGGTGGAGACTTTGAGCAAATTAGGGTTGAAAGTTTCAGGATTTGGGATGCTGATGACTCGGATGACAAAATGAACCGGTCGGGGACTCAGAGCGATGTATCTGGCGATGAGACTCATGTCTTGTTTTCTAAGTGCATCTTGTAAATTTCTTCCCAGATTATTGAAATGTATATATATACTGAAATTCTTGAAATGTATATGTGCAAGTGCTGGTTGTGTGTGTATACATATATCTGAAATGCTAATGTACAAAGGGCATGGCTAGCATGATTCCTGAGGCTAGCCAAGAAAACAAAGCAATCATAAAAAAAATCAACATCACAGACGGTTCTGAGCTTATAACCGCCTGTGAAGTTAAGTTATCACAGACGGTTTTGAGGTTTTGAGCTCAAAACGGTCTGTGATAGGCAATATCACAGACGGTTCAAAATCGTCAATGATAGTACTCGGACTATCACTGACTCGAATATCACTGATGGTTCAGATCCGTCTGTGATGACTATTTTGAACCGACTGTGATGTTGTGATGTTGTATTCTGTAGTAGTGCCAGCATCTTTGGGAAACCATGATCCTCTCCTTGCTGAAGCAGACGCCGGAGGTCATCGACGGTAGGTTTACGGAGATATTCTCCCGCGAACCAATCAACGATTCCTTTGACGAAACGCTCCAAGCACTTGATGGCCGTCAACTTTTCGATGCGTACATACTTGTTGACGGCATCGACGGGGAAGCCATACGACAACATGCGCAATGCCGCAGTGCACTTCTACAAAGGAGATAGTCCCTTCTGAAGGAGAGCATCTCTCCTCTCATTGAAGTACGGAGACCACTCCCCAAGAGCTTCGATGATTCGCAGAAAGAATGGTCTCCCCATTCGGAGCCTTCTGCGAAATAAATCAGGTTGTCTGTTTGGGGTAAGGGTATGGTCTTCACGAAGACAACCGATTCGGGGTAAATACCGTCAGCCAGGTACTACCTCATATTGTACTCTATCCCATTCACAGAGTACTACACAGTAGGCGCTTGGCCGCTCAACACATCAGTGAAAAAGGGGGATTGGTTCAGTTCGTTGATATCGTTGTTGGATCCGGCAACACCAAAGAAGACGTGCCATATCCACAGGTCTTTGGACGCGACCGTTTCAAGTATTATTGTAGGGACTCCTTGATCACCATTGGTGAATTGCCCCCTCCATGCAACTGGACAATTGCACCGTTCCTAGTGCATACAATTGATGCTTCCGAGCATCCTTGGGAAACTACGATCCTCTCCTTGTTGGAGTAGACGCTGGAGGTCGTCGACGGTTGGTTTACAAAGATATTCTCCAGCGAACCAATCAACGATTCCTTCGACGAAACGCTCCAGGCACTCGATGGCCGTCGACTTTCCGATGCGTACGTACTCGTTGACGGCATTGGCGGGGGAGCCATACGACAACATGCGCAATGCCGCAGTGCACTTCTGCAAAGGAGATAGACCTTTCCGAAGGAGAGCATCTCTCCTCTCGTTGAATTACTGAGACCATTTTCCAAGAGCTTTGACGATTCGCAGAAAGAATGGTCCCACATTCAGAACCTTCTGCGAAATAAATAGGCGGGGTAGACCGGAACATCGACGAAATAGTCCACGACTAGACGGTTATGACCGCCTTCGCGATCTCTGTCAATGTACCGTCTGCTACCTCGTGGCGGTGATGCGAGGTACCAACGTCTATGTTGGCTTGAAGATCATCAAGAACGTGACGGTGAAGGGGTTTGGAGCGTCAACCCGGTCTGTACGAACCCCATCACGAACTCTTCGATTTGGTTGATGGCTTCGTCCTCGGCACTACTTGTGCTTGAGCTGGACGTCATTTTTTTGGATGAGGAAAGTCTCTTGGTGCTCGAAGAATAGAGGTTTCAGTTGTGAAGTTCAGATTACTGAGTTGTGAAGATGAGGGCATAATAGGGGTTCGAATATATAGGGGGAGAAGCAAATCGATCATATGCATCACTTCCGACGGCTAAATGCAAAGGCATTCATTATATGCGTCAGTTCCAGCGACTAAAATCCAAAAGCATTGAATAGATATGTCAGTTTCAACGGTTAAAATCCAAAAAATATCGAACAGATGTATCAGTTCGAACGACTAAAATCCAAAAACATCAACCAAATGTGTCAGTTCCAACAGCTAAAATCCAAAGGCATCGACCACATGCCAAAGTTCGAACAGGTAAATCCAAAACAACTTAAATTAATAATGCGAGTACAAATTTGTAAATGGAAAGTACATTGTTAGGACTACTATTTATTCTTCATTTCCTTAATCATGTCGTTGATGTACTCTAATGTGGCCGCATGCGCCGCCTTTTGGGCATCCGAGAAATGGGATGTCTCCCTCATAATCAGTTTCATCAACGACTTCATAAATGTGGCCTTTTCTTTGTTGTTGGCCATCTCCTGCAAATTTTCGGATGCAACAACGGCTTGATCGGCCACCCTGGTGAGGTCGGCGTTGGCTTTGCTGATGCTCTGTATGGTCTCCTCGTTAGCCGACAATGTTTCTACAAGTTTGCTTTTACCCTTCCGCTTCTATTTTGCCGCATCCCGCCCTTCCAGTCGTGGAAGCTCGACAGGGACATCGTCGTTGTTCGACGACAACTTGTGGCCACCTTCTTCGTTCAGGCGAGCTCTTTTGGAAGAATCGAAGTCGCTCCGGCACCACTTCGGTTGACAAAATACGGCACTCCACCAGTGCTCCAGGACGAAGGGATGACTAACCTCCTGCTTATACATGTCGCATGCTTGCGACATCAACTAGTCGTCCGAACGACCACCGGTGTAGACATCCCTCAACCTGCAGTAGATGCCATTGAACTGAACAATTTTTTTTTTTTTGCCAATGGTGTTTGCAGTGCCTGACGTTTTGTCTGTGATCAGGTGGACTGCTCACGTTGTACGAGTCAGCGACCTTCGACCAATACATGTCAAATTTTTTGTTGTTCCCATCAACTAGGTCGAGAGAGTTATTCAACCATGCACTGATCTGGAACAAGAAAAATTCAAATTGTGAACAATTGACTAAGAACAAACCGGGGAAATTTTAATATTTAGATGAACACTTACAAGTCGAATGTCGTCTTGTTGTGATCAGAGCAATCGTTTAGCGGTTCCTTCGCCTTTGCCAGCGTTGTCGTCGCCTCGATCATGACCGAGGTCGTGCTATGTGGAGTGTCGGTATCCGATGCGGACGTAGAGCGGGAATTTTTGGTCGGTGCTTGCAGAGGTGACATTTCTGCAGGGATGGTCGGAACACCAGCGAAATGAGGATTCTGACCGTAAGGGTCGTAGGGGGTTGTGCGTACGGATGAGCTGGTGGATATGCCCCGGAGTGTGCATACGGATGTGGTTGGCCATATGGAATGGGTGGAGCAAACGGTGGATAACACATCAGGTATGATGGGGAGAGGGTTGAAAGTTGGGTGGATTTTGACAGCTTGGCGCTTTGGTGTTCTTATCATCTAAACCAGACTCGCCAAACAAATTCACATAACCGCCGGGGGATTGTGAGCCATCGAAATTTTTTTCTGAAAGTATTTGATGGATGAGAGAATAGAAAGGGGTAAGTTTTGTGATTGTGTGTGAGTGAAAATGAAGTGAACTGTGGTCATATTCTATAGGGAGAGGGTGACATAATTTTCCTACAATTTTTTGTGATTTTTTCTGAATTTTTAGGAATGTTTATGAATTTTTACCTCCAGAAATGATTAAATTAATTTCAAAGGTTAATTTTAACGGCTATATTCAAATGGTAAATTTTTTGGGTCGTTGACACGTAGGACCAGTTGGGAAAATAACGCAACAACCGAATTTTTGGAACTCGCACACACATCTCGGGCTGACATGTGGTCCCTCTCTTTGCACGGGCCCACTTATCAGCGAGAGCGTACGCACACGATTCGGATACACGCGACATGCGAAACAAGTGTACTACCATGGTTTCACACGTTTTGTGGGGCCCATTGGTCTGCGTGCCTCACTTCTCTACAGCTTACCTCGTCGACGACATGTGGGCCGCGTTTCTTTTGGGCCCATCCGTCAGTTCGCTTTATCAAGCAGGTATGGGAGTCACGCAGTCAAAAAGTGGGGCCCACAAAACGAGTGCTCGGGTGTCAGGACCAGTCCAACGCAGCCGCTTCCACCTCTTGGGCATCGGTAGGGCCCCCTTGTGATCAGATTTTCAACCATGCAGCCTCGCGAGGTGTCTTCTCTCTCCTTGTGCGGATTGTTTATTAATTATTTGGGATGGGCCCCAACTGTTAGATCATCCGTTGGGTTCAACCTAAGAAAAATTGTTTCACATGTAAAATGTGTTGTACTTTGCATGCATGTGTGTCAATGAGACGCGTGGGTATTTTTAGGGAAAGCCTCTTTTGGCCCAATGCCTTGTCAGAGATAGGAGGTACAAAACATGGACTTCGAGGAAAAGTTATTTATTTTATTTTTGATACTTGTGTTTTAGACGTCACCAAGATAGTTTCGAAGACGTTTCCGACTTGAACAAAAAGGTTGCTTAAACAAGTATAGTTAAATTTGACTAGTAACTATGTCATGTAAAGGTTCTGTCAAACACTCAAACTGAAGAAAGCTAATTACTCAAGAAACAAATTCTTCCAGAAAATATTTGAAAATGGTTAGATATTTGACTACGATTTACCCAATCATGCATATATGATCTTGTGAATTTTTTTTCACTATATATTTTGTTTGTATATATTTCACAGCTCATCATAGTAAGAGTAATATATACAAGGTTTTAATTATTATTTCACTTGGTTTTGATAAGGGTAGTCCAAGGCAGCGCCCACTTTAGGAAAAAGCTTGGACGATAATAGCCACTAAACAGTGATTTACTAAGCCGACGTTGGTCTAAAACTCAAATAAAAAACATGTCAAAACCATGCAAAGGTCTACGCTAAGGCAGTATAGTTAATTGATTAGAAATTTAGAACAGTCTAATGTTACGATCACCATTTGGCCGTAGTCCAAAACCAGGTGATCTCACGTGTAATTTGAAGGTTTCAAGTTCTTCCATTTTGCATCGATCGTCTCATGTTTCTTCATTCGAACATGTTTAAACATTTTTTTTCAACTTAGACACATCAAATTGATTTAGATTGCAGGTCGGCTATCTAAGTGACGGATAAGATAACATTGGTTTTAGACTGATATTATTAGTTGCTATCTGGGCACTGTATTCATTGTCTTTTCAGAAATACGACTTGGAAACAAAGAATAAAGACTACTATAATAAGGAGAATAACAACTTTGATTTTATTAATCAAGTGACCCAATGTTTGAACAAGTCAGCTCGAACATCTATATATAACGACCTTTGTATGCATTTGTGATCATTGTATCTTTATTCATTGTTACTTGATAGTTTTTTCACTCCATTCTCTAGACAAATCTTTGTTCTTCCATATATCATTAACTTGTGTTCCTCTACTAGTCGAGGAAATGTTGCGTTCTTGGCTTTTCCTAGCGTTTGCTATCGCTTTTGTTGCATCCTCCGCTCATGCCGCTGTTGTGGAGCACACCTTCAATGTAATGTTACTTCCCTCACCCCCAAGCTTTTGTTGCATCCTTGGTTTTGTGACAAAACTGCCCACACTTAGGCGTAGTGTGCCATTTTTTCTTTTTTGTGGCCATTGATTTTGGCACGAGGCACAAAAAATTTGTCTTTGAAAACTAACCGTTCTCAGTATCTATCATAGATATCTTTAGTAATGAATCAAATAATAGTCTAAGATATTATGACATATTATATTTTATGAGTTAGTTTTAATTACAAACTAAACAATAGACTAAAAACCGTACTTTGGCTAAGCAAAATATGGCGTACCACATCTATTATAATTGTTATTTGGTTTATATTAAATAAAAGTGTGGCAACAAGATTCACATGCCATATTCTCATTTTTTTATCTAAGAAATATAGCTTAGACAAAATATAGTCATGTATCAAATATGCCCGAAGTCGTTGTGAGCTAGGTGTGATCTCAAAATACACCCACTACGCTCCTCGAACACACACGTTCGTGTGCACATACATCCGCTACCCCCCTCTCAGTATAATGTGTGTTAGGAATAGGCATGTATGCCTGGGAACGCGCCAAATCTGTGCTTAGACTAGAACAGGTGTTTCGTACTTGCGTGCATATATGAATATTGCATCGTTCTTTGGACCATATGTGTAGGTCTCATTTACCCACCTGAGCTATTTCTGTCAGTCGATCGGATGCACACAATAAAAATCAAAGCTCTGATAGATATTATGAGATATTAGTGACTTTTACACAAGTAGTTTCCACAATAATTTATAAACTCTGTTTAATGTTTCGTATTCAGGTCGGGACAGTGTCTCTACCAAAGATATGCGAACCGGGGAACCTAAGCACCACCGCGGTGAACGGACAAGTCCCCGGTCCCAAGATCGAAGCGCACGAAGGCGACACGGTGGTGATTCATGTCGTCAACAACTCTCCGTACAACGTGACCGTCCACTGGCACGGCATATTTCAGAGGGGAACGCCGTGGGCTGACGGCCCGGAGATGGTGACGCAGTGCCCCATCCGCCCCGGTTTCAACTACACCTACCGGTTCAACGTGACCGGCCAAGAGGGCACGCTGTGGTGGCACGCGCACAGCTCGTTCATGCGCGCGACCGTGTACGGCTCTCTAATCATCCGGCCGAGGCGCGGCGCGCAGGCGTACCCCTTCCCCAGGCCCCACAAGGAGGAGATCATCTTACTAGGTATACATCACATCACAACACTTCTGGTGCATGCATGTACATTAGTAGAATACAAAGAACACCAGCATATATAATTAAGTCGCATACATGAACATGTAGGCGAGTGGTGGAACAATGACACCGTCCTTCTGGAGCGCGACAGTTTTTTGAGAGGTGCGGGAATCCGAGCAGCCGATGTGTACACCATCAATGGAGAACCGGGAGATTCCTATAACTGTTCTACGACTAATCGTACGTTCGATCGGTACTCTATGACCTACGTTGCAATGGATTGCTTGGATATTCGTACTTAACTTGCATATGTGTATTGACGGTGTGCAGGGATCGCCAAGTTTGAGGTGCGGCAAAACGCGACCTACTTGCTCCGGATCATCAACGCTGCACTCAACACGCCGTTCTTCTACAAGGTGGCGAACCACAGGTTCACCGTCGTCGCGGTGGACGCGAGCTACACCACCCCGTACGAGACCGACGTCATCGTGATCGCGCCGGGGCAGACCGTGGACGCGCTCATGGTGGCCGACGCCTCCCCCGGCCGCTACTACATGGCGATCTCACCGTACCTGAGCTCGACGCTCGGGCCGCCGACGTTCAACACCGACAACACCACGGCCATCGTGGAGTACGTTGGTGCACCGAGCACAGAAATGCCTGTGCCGCCAAAGATGCCTGGACCGAGAGACACGAACATGGCGCACCGGTTCTACACCAACCTGACGGCCCTCGTGCTTCCCGGCAGGCCGACCGTGCCGCTCACCGTGGACACACACATGTTCGTGACCTTCGGGCTCGGGCGCTACTTCTGCGTACCGGCGCAGACTTTGTGCTCCAACAGCACCAGACACTTCTCCGGTAGCATGAACAACATCTCGTTCGAGCTCCCAACCAGAATCTCGATGCTCGAGGCGCAGTACCGGAACGAGTCCAAAGGCGTGTACACCAGGGACTTCCCCGACCAGCCGCCTGTGGTGTTCGACTACACCAACCCGCAGAGAGACACCGAGGAGCTGGAGTTCACAGAGAAGCACACGAAGGTAAGGACGCTCAAGTACAACACGACGGTGGAGATGGTGCTGCAGAACACGGCGCTGATCACGCCCGAGAGCCACCCGATGCACATCCACGGGTTAAACTTCTTCGTGCTGGCGCAAGGGTTCGGAAACTACGACTCCGTTAACGACCCGGCCAAGTTCAACTTAGTCAACCCACAGGAGCGGAACACCATCTCCGTCCCCACCGGCGGGTGGGCCGTCATCCGCTTCCTCGCCGACAACCCCGGTATAAAATTAAACAAAATATTATTTCTTGGCTGGTCTAGCCCACTGGGTTGAATTGGACCATTCTGCAATTTGGGCTTCATGCTGTTCCAACCCAGTCCAAATAGAGGATTTGTTTGGTTGAATTGGCCCATCCTGGTAGTGCTTTGGCCTTTCATTGCTTCACGACATAAGCCATTTGGTATCAAAGTTGGTCATAGCTGTTACGTGGCTTAGGTATAATTAAATTTTGATCACATCTTATGGTTATAAATTAGTTTTACAAATTTTGATAGTCAACCAAACACATCCAGAATACTCAAGAGATCATAAAAAAATTTTGAATTTGGAGTTGAGAAATTTGCTGACAAGTTAAAATTTTTGTTGTGTGTAGGAATGTGGTTCGTGCACTGCCACTTCGACTTGCACCTTCCGATCGGTTTGGCCATGGTGTTTGAGGTGGAGAGCGGGCCGACTCGTGACACGGCGCTGCCGGATCCGCCGGCGGACTTGCCGCGGTGCTAAGAATGCTCGGACGTTGCACTTGGGAGATGCATGGATGCCATCAAGCTAGCCAATTGTACTGTGCCTGTGTTCTGATTGATTGTATCAGTCACTTTATTCTGTTTCTTGATTTTATTTTTCTTTCTTTCTTTCAGTTGTGAACTACTTGTGATTTCTACCTAAGAACGGGAGGATAGTGTCAAATGTGCGTCTCTATTTGTGCTCCATCCAAAAATGATGTTTTACTATTAGATACAACTATTAAACTATGATACAAGATTATTAATCTATCTCTATTAAATTTGTGTCTTGTACTTCCCATTTGTTAATGGTGGGTGGAAGAGAATCAAAGTGATTCATGGTCTAACTGAATGATGATTATTGTGTAATTTAGGAAGATATGGGAACATTTTATCTTCAAATTGTAGAATATCATTATCTTAGGTACAATAAACTCTTTTTAAAATATTATTATAAAACAGTGAGGGAGCGTATTAAAAAAATATCATTTTAATTTTATATACAGTTTTTAATAAGTAAAATAAAATTATATGTTTATCTCCAATATCTATAATTAATATGATAAATATATTATTTGTGTGTAAGTAATTAATAATTAAATTAAATAATAATTATGAAGATATATTGAAAAATAAGATCATATGGTAAAATGTAAAATGACTTTTTTTTTACCGGTTTTAGAAAAAGATATTGTTTTATACATGGAGGAGTAATCCATACTCGTTGGGATGTGCAGGGATTCATGTGGCAAAATTGATTCTCTACGGACCATGCATGATGAACAAATTTAAAAAGCACATGAACTCACTATGATTTTACCAACATAAAATTAAGGGTGGAATGCATCATTCTAGTCCTCTAGTGTTAACATGATATTTATATCTCACTTGAAGAAAATATTATATTTATCTAAAAAAAGTTAAATAAAAGGGTATTCTTATCTCGAAAAGACAAAAAATAATCCCTTACTTGGCGTGTGAAGGCAATACATGATAAATTGCTAACATCGGAGGCCCACGATGAGCAATGACGAATAATGATGGCATGTCGGCTTAGGCCATGGATAAGGCGGCTGATAGTGATGGGCATAGGGCAGAGGCATCGCTTGGCAAGAGATATATAGCGAGTGGAATCTATAAAAGTCGACAGAACTGTACTTAACAGAACCGAAAATAACTAAAATTTTTTAGTCATTATGATTTGGTTCGGTTTAATCTTTCAGAAAGTAAGAATAACCAAAAAAGACTCATTCAGATACATTAAGTTAGTTGCTTATTTAAATTGAGGTCTTGATTGAAATGTGAGAATTTTAAAAAAAAAAATATTCATTTTCACTGAACGTAAGATTTTCTCTAAAACTTCATTAAAATCTTGTGTTCTAAATAAACATTTATATAGGTCAAAACGACAAACAAAGAGGAGTTAAAATGTGTTATACTTTTACTGTCAATAATATGGTATATTGTCATTGCAATATATGTAAGTTATTTTTGCACACGATAATAAATTAAGTCGAATTAGTGATGCGAGGTGGCGGGGCAAGGCACACGGCTAGTGGTGATAGGCAAAAGCAACATGTAGAATGGGTGAGGCCATGGGAAGATGTGGAGGATGGCGATGGGCAAGGAATGAAGTCAAGTTGAAAGCATGCAATCCCAATGGAGACGTATGCAATGGAGACAACGGTGTATGTGGCCTTTGATGGCTACATAGCTAGAAAAAGAAAGTGGCAAGATCATATATACTCTTGCACAAATTGAATATATCACTTATACCCCTCCAAAAACTGAAATATTAGAATTACCCCTCTAAAGTACCAACCCTCACTGATCATGTCCTTAGAATGTATTATCATACTTCATGTGCTATGTTTGTTATATATGGAACGGAAAAGACACGTTCACCCATGCCCTTTAGAGCTTAAAATAATACAATTGTCTTCCAATATGCTCCAACACTCTCATCTCAACATTTAGGCCGCCATCTCACCCCTCATCTCCACCCGAGTGCTCCCATCTCAGCATCAAAGTGATGGATACTGGGAGGGTATGAGTTTAGATGATATAGTGCAGGGAATATTCCAACAATTAGGATGTTTTCGGTATAGAAAGAAAAATATAGAGGACTCATCTAATTCTATTAGTTAAACATTGTATCACTGCTTGAGCCATTTAAATCTCCCTAATTCCCCTAGCGTGTGATGGTTAGGGTATTTCTTGAGGTCAAACCAATTTTCAAGGGTATTCCTATCATATATAGTTTTGCGAGGGCAATTATGAACTTAAGAGTTTTTACGAGGTTTTGGCTTAAATTCCTCAAAAAGAAAAGAAAATGGAAAAAAAAAAAAAGAAAAGGGGCACTTTCATCTTTTTGTGACATCAACACATATTGTACGGATAGCATATAAAAAAGAAAAATAACAAATAGTACATAATAAAACTAAAATTACAAAAATGACTTTAATCGTCAGACCCGATTGCGACTTACCTGAAAAAGCCATCCGTCGTCAAGCTAGATAGCGACTTAGCGCTCTAATCGTCGGCCTAATTGGAGACCATGGAGCGACCAATTGGTCGCTAGACCAGATGACGACTGATGGGCTATATACGGCCACGAATTCGGCCTCTGACGACTGAAGGATTCGAACAACTAAAAAAACACTGAGGGAGGGAAGAAAAGAGAAGGAGAAAAGGAGGAAGAGGGAGAGTAGAAAAGGGGGAAGAGAAAAAGAGAAGAAAAAAGAAGAAATACATATTCGAAAAAAGTATAAAATTTTTAAACTTCTAGAGACAATAAGTATAAATTTAATTATACATATTCTTATATAAGTTTAAAATGCAGATTTGTTGTAGAAATGAGTGGAAAATTTGTTAATAATTTAGATCTATTGAAGAAAACGTAGATCTGAGGTATATGTATAATGTATATGTATTATATAAGTATAGATCTAATTTGTAAATGCGCTATATAATTAGAGAAAAAAATTAGAGTATTAATTTGTGAATCGATAATTTAAGAAATGTAGATCTATTATAGGAAATATGCAGAAAATTTGTGGATAATCCAGATCTATTGTGTGAAACTTAGATCTGATGTGTACATAATTTAAATATGTTGTGTATTTATAAATATGATGTGTATATAATTTAGATCTGTTGTATAATAATATGTAAGTTTAAATTTTTTTATATATGAGCTGTGTATTTATTAAGATTAGTAAATAATTAGATTATTTATATGTGAGATGAGAATGTAGGAATTTTAGATTAGATGTGATACGATAATCTGGTGATGTTAGATTAAATAAGATGCTCAAAAATCAAGTCGGTGACAACAAAATAAATTGTCACATAGGTCTTAGGACTCATCATAGACTAATGTGCAAATTATATTGGAGATATGATAACTGATGATTTGTAATATAAATTTTTTATTATAGACAATATCGGAAACAAGAATAGTATATGTTTTCTACAGAAAACAATTTATTAGAAACGGACCATACGGGGATGACTTAAGTACCTGTCACTGTACAGATATGGAATTGGATAATCTTAGTACTGTTAATTTTGAGGAGCTTAAGACCCAAGTCGTAGATATCCTAAATATCGACCCAACTTTACACAATATTGTCATAGAAGCATTGATGCCTGCTAGTGGAACAAATTATTAGAAATTGTGTAAACTTAGAGGTGGCAGGTCTTGGAGTTCTTATGTTAGGAGAGTGAGAAGTCCTAATCATGCCCCGGATGAGTGTATACTGTATGTGACGATGCTACATAATGTGCCACATACAAATGTAAACACCAAAGTAGCAGAACAAGTAGTCGAGCCATTAATTGGAGGGCAATATATGAACATTGATGCAACCATAGCACAGAATTTTGCGGATGTCCCAACGTAAAATTCATGTGTGGTCATTTTTGACTTGGGGATAGGACTTACGTCGACGAAGGTGAAGACGAGGGTCTGCAATGCTCAGACAGTGAAGAATCTGAGGTGGATGCAGACTATGCAGATTCCTCTAGCAAAGAATATTACTGTGGGATGGGACCTCCCCAAAAATGACTAGATCCAAGTGAATTTGATTCTGCGCGAATCCACGATGATAGTAGTTCGGACTGGGCATCAAATGAGCACAGATCAATATTAGGGCAACATTGTTGAAGCAAGGAGGACGCCAAACAAGGCGTGGTGATGTGGGTCATGTCACTACGTCGATCTTTCAAGGTCGACAAAATAAATTCGCATCTCTATGCAGTGAAGTGCTCGGTGGAGGGATGTCGATTTTATGTTCGTGTTGCTCGATTCAAGGACAGTGAGTGCTTCGTTGTTTCCAGAATCACGAAACATAACTGTTCGGTCACAAAAGTCTCACAATGCCACAGAAATATGTCATCCGCATTCATGACATGTGTAATTTTGTCGAATCTCCATGCAAATCTGGACATGCCACCAAAATGAATTGTCGGTCAAATCAACGACACATTTGGGTACAACATTCAGTACGGAAAGGAGAGCCAAACAACTTGGTTTTGAGATGTTATTTGGATCTTTCTACGATTCATACAACAACATGACTAGACTTATCCAGCAAATCGTTGACACCAACCCTGGCACTGTGATGGATATGGTTCATAGTCTAGTTGTGGACACAAACGGTGATATAGTGCCTGTAGCTGAATACATGGAGCTCATATTCTGGTCGTTTGGATATGTAATCTCTGTATTCAAGTACATGCGACCAGTAATTTGCGTGAATGGCACATTCCTAACTAGAAAGTATAAGGGAACTTTGATGACAGATGTTGCTGCAGATGCAAACAACTAGTTAGTTCCCATGGTGTACGCCTTAGTAGAAGGCGAGAACACAGACAGCTCGTTATGGTTTCTTGCAAATCTGAAAAAAATCGTAGGAAAGGATAAACGAAACGTGTGTGTAATCCATGATAGACATAAGGGTCTGTTGAGTGCCATTGAGTTCATGTTGTCTACTGCAGACCCTCTGTACAGATGGAATGACTTGATTAGCCGGTGGTGTAAATGACATCTTGTGGCAAACTTCTTCACTCATTTCAAAAGCGGACGTTTAATGAAGATGTTTAAGAAGTTGTATGATCAGAACTAGAGCCACAAGTTCGAACAAATATGGGATGAGCTAGACAAAGAGACTTCAGATCTAGGTAAAGCTCAAAGATCATAGGCCAGTAGTTCCCAACAGGTGGACGATGAAGAAAATGTCGTGAGAAGTTCAGATATGCCGAGACGACGCAGTCGGAGAACAAGAATTAAGAAATTTAGTGAATGAATCAGTGACAGAGCTCCTGAGAAGTGGTCGCTAATGCATAATGAGGGAGGTGCTAGGTGTAGTATAATGACAACCAATATGGCAGAGATGTATAATTTTGTGTTGAGGGGAGTGCGAGGTCTTCCGCTCACTGGAATTGTGAAATTTACCTGGCATCACACAGCTAAATACTTTCATGACAGGGGTATAGCTGCAAGAGCACTACTTCACATAACACCACCAAAATTTCCTCACGAAGTACAGAGGTACTTAGAAATGAAATTCACCGCCTCTCAGAAACAGTCAGCCGGGTGTATTCCTAACAGCAGAAGGCAAACATCGGTCGTGTATCTAAAGATTAAGAACGTGGGGGGTGGATACATGTGGCAGATTAAGAAGCAAGGTGTGATTTTTGAAGACTGCGTCAAGTGCACTTGTAACAAGCCAACTCTGTTGCAGAAACTGTGCTTCCATGTGATGGCAGCGTGTGCGCATGATAACAAGTCAAGCGAGATGTACCTATCAATTTACTATGACTCATGGTACCTTACTAAAACATGGACTGTAAAATTTGAGTTCTAGGGGACTCAGCACCATTACAGACAATTGTCGTACAAAGCAGGTGGATCTGATATGTTCCATCACCACACTTGGAGCAGAAAGGCCCTGGACGACGGTGGACATATCGAATTGGCAATGACATGGATAATGCAGAACGCAATGAATTGCGAAAGTGTACCGTTTGTCGACAGCCTAGCCACATGAGGAGGACATGTCCTGCTGCATCTGAACGTCATCGAACTTGATTCAGAAATGTTGTGCAATACTTACTCATTCTTCTCCGACATTTGATTTGCAATTCATTTTACATGAAGTACTAACTTAATGCTCCTGCTTGCAGACATGACTCGCGATTGTCGACAGTTTCCTGAGTTACTCGATGCTGAGTACGCGGACTACGTAGACATGTTGCGGTGGAGAGACGATACCGAGTAGAGCCAACATTAGTTGGCATCTGCATAGCTTGGTGGGGCCCCTCCACCGTCGCAGGACCCTGTGGAGCATCCCATATAAAAATTCTCTTGATATAGGCCTCGACCGGGCGAGTGATCGGCCCCTGTCGACAACCGTCGCAAAGGACGGTGGTTTCGCGCCGCACCAACTCACCGTCGCGGTTTCAGTGGAACCGGAGTCATTGTCCGAAGAAGGGGCGACATTAGTATTTTTTTGTAGCAAATGTCTTATTACCTACAGGAAACAAGATTTATGTTTTCATGTATATATTATTTTTGTCTTTTCAAAGTTATGTAACTGCTTTACATTTTGGCATGGTTTGTGGAAAACCCTAACTTTTCTACTTTTCTACTTTTCTACGATTCAGTCTTTCCACTTTTCAACTTTTCTACTTTCCAGCTATTCAGCTTTTCTACTTTTCAGTTTTTGTACAACTGTGTCCAAAAAACGTTTAAACTATTCAATAATTTTGCTTCTATAAATTAGGTTTTTGAGCTCCAAACATACAACTCACACTTTCCTCACTAGTCTATCCGAACATGGCGGGCAAGAATAGTCGTGGCCAGAGAAGAAGACACACCAAAGTAAATACACAATCAACTCGCATAAAATAAGCGGCTCTTTATGCTTTACTTTCTTGGCTATTCTTTTTCGTTCCTAGGATGAAGGACAAAGTTCAGGGCCATGCCATTGCAACTACGGTTTGTTGCCGAAGACTACTACATCCTTCGTTCAGGGTGATTACAGGAGAAGATTTTTAGAGTGTCCTTGGGGGATGCTCACAAGTAAACTTTCCTACTTTAGCTCGACCCTGAGTAGAACACAAAGATTGTGTGTACGATACTCTATCTTCTCTTCAGAAAGAAGAGACTTCGTGAGTAGCTCAACTTTATGGAGGAGCTGTCAGTCAACATGCATGATGTTCAACTCATGTGTTATTGGAGACGCCCTTGTTATTGCTCTTGTCATGGAAACATGTACCCAACAACACATCCTCCGGAGGAGTTCAACTGGCCCAATGATTCCTCCGACACAAACAACTTCATGTGTAGATGTCGAAGTGATATTATAGTCAGTACGTCTTTGGCCTATGACACTGCGAGTAGAAACTACATATATTGCGGCCACGAAGAGGTAAGGGATAAATGCAATTACATGTTGTGGTTCAATCCGGAGTGAAATGAGGTAAAGAAAAATACTATAAATACTCTTCTAGGCGAGTTGGACACTCTCTACTCGGATCAAGTGGCGCTCCGAAGTTTGATCACCTTTTGCTGTTGTAGATCCAGCTCCAATTGTTTTTGAAACTGTCACAGACGCGTGTAACTTTCGATTTATCTACAACAACAATAACATGTTAGGATTTTTTATGTTTTCGATTGCTTTTGATTGCACTATTTCTTTTATAACCTGAAAAGAAAACTCATTTCCGCTATTTTTTTTATTTTTTCAGTAGCTTTTCAATGTTTATTTTTCTATTTGATAACCCAATAAATTAAACCAATTATAAAATATACCTATTAATCAACTCAACAAATTAGACCAATCATGGCCTTTTGTCTCCTTGGCTGGTCAGGTGGTGGTGTTTCAACAGCCCTTTCTCAGTTTTATTTGAAATTCTTTTTTTTTTTTGGGGGGTGGGGGGGTGTTATTCATACAAAAACATACTTTTATGTTGTTTTTGATGTTCAATTTTTTTGTGTTATTTTAAAAAAAAACACACTTTCCAACTGTTTTTATAATTTCTCAAGAGAATTCAACCAATCATCAGCACAATTCTAAGAAAATTCGACCAATCACCATCTCAGCTGGCGACTAAGTCGCCAGAACAAATGACGACTGGTTGAATTTCCCGAATATCGCCAATCGGATTGGCAACTTTTGTCCATTCTACAATTACTTTTTGTTCTATGTTATTTTTGATTTTTTTATATACAGGTTATTCGTACAAAAAAATTCTTACTAATAGGACTATTTATGATATATATTAGTTTGTTTTTTAGGAATACATGGAATGCCACCTAAATTTAATTATTGAAACTGCTCCCTCAGATTATGATTTGTATCGTGCACTGCAGGTTCGAGATAAGTAGCGTGTTTTCCCATTTGGTCCATGCAACAATGCTGGCCCTGCGAATAACCGTCGATTAGGTGAGAAGTCCCCATTCCATCCATCCGTTCATAACTTGTTGATTTGATTGGCACTCTTACATGCTCCAGAATATACATGCAAAGGGATAACGAGGTCTCCAAAAGATCGAATTTTTATATTGCTTCCATGAATTCCACCATTCCAGTCCATATATATAGGCATCAAAACGGATTGATCTGATCTCGTCAAGAAAGTTCGATATATTGCCACATAATTTCTAGTCCTTATCGCATTTCATGTCATCTTATGCCACATACGTAGCTTGGCGGTCTAAAATACTATAGTCCCGTTATTTAACTATCTTGGTGCATTTTATTCAAAAAGAATAAGGAAATCTTTTGCTTCGGAAGACTGAGGCGGTGGCACATTTTGTACAAGTTTTTTCGTTTTGTTTTTCTAATCTGGTTTCAATTCACCCCATCCACACATACCGGAGGATCTAAATGCATGTCTTTCCAATTAAAAGATATAAAATACATATTTAAAAGATTTGTTTGATCACAAATTAATTGTTTAAATGAAGATTGATGAAATTTTAAATTATTTGAAATTTTTTATGAGACGTTCAAACTTCTTTTCTATTTTCTATTTCAAACTCGGTCTTATGAACTTTGGTCGAGCAGTTCACTTATTATGAAAGACACGTTAGTATCTTTTTGAATTGAAAGACAATGCATCTAAATCCAATGCGGGGAATATTAATCCCGTATTGTACAGAAACTTTAGAGAGTGACCTTCAGTGGCACAGTTGACACAAAATTATTCTTTAATGAAACTCCTTGTTTAGAACCTAAAAGCATTGGCTAGGGTTACCTGGTTCAGGTGCAATTGAGGTACTTTTCGTACACCTCAGCTGGATAAATGATTTTGTTGACATACGAGGGACACTTTGCGACACACGATTTGCTACACCTGAAATGCTGATGTTGGTTGTCAGATGGGATCAATCCTATGCCTTGCTAATTGCACATTCTGGACGTTAATGATGGTACTTTGTCAGAAAATTATATAATCTTTTGTCCAAAGCCCTGATTGCTTTTGATGAAAACGCCAAGGCAAATGTGTCCATGATGCTAGCCAGAAGGCCAAAGCGCATAATTTGATACCATTTTTACGATAAACCCAGAATTTGATATTGTAATCACATTCGAAAACAATTCATCAAATTTATCTATCGTTCGATCATGCATCATAAAATAATTAGCAGCTGTAACACCCGGATTAAGCGTGTGGTTGCTAAGAGCTTTATATCATATCGCAATCACAAACAATGGACATATATATCACAGCTCTGAAGCAAAGTGATTCCTGGAGAAGTTCCAAAAGCATTCTCACAGTATATATGCTTATCGTGTTTCTTTAAAGTCGTGTCCCATACAAGCTGCCTGAAATCACCAACACATCTTTCCTCCCTCACTTTTGAACTCTCTTCACCTTGGAGTTCTTCCATGGTGCAGTTTTTGCGTTTCGTGTTAGCACTTCTGCTCGTCAGATCGGTGGCAGATGCAGCAACTGCGAACTACACGTTCACAGTACCTCTCTGTCTCTCCTCTGTATACATACAAGTTACAAGTTATAATTCTGTTCAGATGAAGAGAAATCTGTACATACATAAGCTGAACTCGAAGGTTTTATATATGTCAGTAGTCAAGACCAGCTTTCTGTTCTGTAATATATCAAGCTTTTAGCTGTCGTATCTTCCATTCTTTGTTTGCTATATGTTAGGTCTTATCTTGCAAAATAATTTGTTTGTATATGATGCTGTTGTTAGGTGGGAAGTACGCAAATTACTCAGCTATGCGTCAGCACTGACATTATAGCGGTGAACAGCCAACTGCCAGGCCCGACGATAGAAGTAAACGAGGGAGACACCGTTGTTGTCGATGTTGTTAATGAATCACCATATAACTTAACCATCCACTGGTAAATCCTACTTACTTTTACTTAAAAGTTTCAGTTGTTGTAACATGTAATCTCTATTTTCCCCCCTCAAAAAAAAAAAAGTGATTTCTATGAGGTGCCGTGAAGGACCTTCCACCTAGTAGTTTATTGCATTCTGGAGTGTTCCTTTAACGGGGTTCCCTGCATTCTTTTGCATCTACACCTGAAAGCTGGCTGAAAGTGAAGCTTTAGTTTTGTTGTGAATTGAGATTAGCTCGTCTTCAACTGACATGGACACCTCACCTGCCATAGCCAATAACTGTTTGTACAGAAGCTCACCTTAATCTATATCAAGCGTACGGTTCAGATGGCAAAGTTTCGGTGCAACACAACAAAGTTATATATTTTTGCAAGTTCAGCCAAAAAGCATATACAAATAGTAGCAAAGAAAGTTATCTTGAAGCTATAATTCTAGAAAAAGCATGATTTCACGCTGATGCTAGCTCTTGAAAATACTACTACTTCATAACTTACTACTGAGACGTGTACAGTGCAAAGTCACGTAAAATACTGTAAAAAATTTCAAGAAAAATTATAAAAAAAAATACGGAAAATGGAGTTTGATAAGTTATACAATTTAACCAAATTTCGCGTTCTAGAGGTTCTGTCAAAATTGATCTAACTGTATGTATATAAATGGTGGTGCTAAAATTAAACAGGCATGGCATACTACAGCAACTGACTCCATGGGCGGACGGTCCGAGCATGGTAACGCAGTGTCCGATGCTGCCGAACAGCTCGTACACCTACCGGTTCAACGTGACCGGCCAGGAAGGCACGCTCTGGTGGCATGCGCACAGCTCTTTCTTGCGCGCGACGGTTTATGGAGCTCTCATCATCAGACCAAGAAACGGCACTTCCTATCCATTCCCGATGCCGAATCAAGAAGTCCCCATCATACTTGGTAGCTCTATTCCCCTGATTGCGAAAACAACAATTGACTTTTTTGTTTTCTTAGTGTGGTTCCGACCTGAAAAGAGAAAATATTAATATGGTTCTCATTTAGTAACTAGAGAATTCAATACGTCATTGCACATAGCACAGACGAAAATTGTGCAGGATCCTTCATACGCATTGAAACGTTTTTGAGAAGCCAAATTTCGTGTAGACTGCTCTCCATGTATTGTATCTCACGTATCTAGAATCATGCACTAAAATAGTTAGCAAACTAATTAATCTGTGTTAAGATTGTGTTTTATCTCATATAAAAGTTTGAATAAAGAGGAGATTGTTAGAATTAACTTTTCGCAAAAATTAAAAAAATATTTTTTATCGACTTCTATTTTTGATATCAACCAACATCTCTTGATCTAATGGTTACAATTTACATATCTTGATCTAATGGTTACAATTTAATCCAATAAATTTTAGAATATTACTTTTTTGATAATCTATCATATTTTTTAAGTTGTATTTTTTTAAGGTGACGCATTTTCTTACTTTATTTTGTCTTTTTTTTTTCTAAATTATCGCATTTTCTTATTTTAAGTGATCAGATTTTTTTATATTGTCATATTTTTTATTTTATATTATTGTATTTTCTTATTTTATGTTGTTACATTTTTTTATTTATCGTATTTTTTAAAAAAAATTTGTATGAAAAAGTATAAGTACTACAGTCTTATCTTTATCTTTTATCTTATTAATAAGTTTTTACGATGAATTCTAGTTATAATTTTGGTTAATTCTAATATATATATATAAAGATACAAGTCCCAAAAGAGATTCATTTCATATCTTTATAATTTCGTAACTTCCTACTAGACTCAAACAGTCTGTCATTGGGTTATCCTAATAATATTATAGTTGAAGACCCATAAGCCATCGCCCTCATATTGAGTTAGTAGGTTATTTGGTGTAATTATTGGGACTTGATGATATGACTTTTATGATGTCTACATCTTAAGATGCTATAATCAATTTTTACTGAGAAAAGCCATGTGTATAGGTCACGCACATTGCACGTGTACACGGTCAAATGGAAAATAATAGATAGATCTCTGTGCATACAGATATAGATATAGTAAGATGTAGTTTGGAACATAGATATTTCATAAGAATTTTAAAAAATATATATCTATTTTCACTAGAGATACAATTGCTTTTAAAATTTTTGTAAAATTCAAGTGTTTCAGACTGGCCCTAAACATTTTTTTCTTGAGCTGTTATAAAAGAAACTCTACGAACAAAACCTTTCGGGGCAAAATTATCCATCAAGTTTAGAGCAGTTCTTATTGAATTTTGCAAGAGAATTTAAAATATTTTGACTTGGATGACGCGCACAACAGGTGAATGGTGGAACCAGAACGTGGTTGATGTTGAAAACGACGCATACCTGTCCGGCCAGCTTCCAAGACAATCGGACGCATTCACCATCAACGGTTTACCCGGCAACCTCTACCAATGCGCAAGTACGTGCATTACTTGGTAATTTACAGAGGTTACAGGTGAAATGAAATCTACATCTAGTTAATAAAACTTTAACATTTTAATTTGTAGATGAAACGTTTACGGTGGTAGTGGAACCCGGCACGACGGTGCTGCTCCGGGTCATCAATGCCGGGCTCAACACGCACCTCTTCTTCAAGGTGGCCGGCCACGTCTTCACCGTCATCGCCGTGGACGCGGGCTACACCGCCAACTACACGACGGACACGCTCGTGCTGGCGCCGGGGCAGACCGTGGACGCGCTCATGGTCGCCAACGCCACTCCCGGCGACTACTTCATGGCAGCCCAGGCATACGACACCCTGTCCCCGGAAAGCCTCTCGTCCTCCGACAGCTCCACCACCACGGCTATCTTGCGCTACAACGGCACGTCGGCCAACGGCACCGCGCCGGCCATGCCGAC
Organism: Pharus latifolius; assembly: GCA_019359835.1. Taxonomy (NCBI): domain Eukaryota; kingdom Viridiplantae; phylum Streptophyta; class Magnoliopsida; order Poales; family Poaceae; genus Pharus; species Pharus latifolius. The sequence goes on along the minus strand of CM033319.1, from coordinate 12,314,881 downwards.
CCTGCCGAGCTACTCCGACGCCGCGACGGCCAACGCCTTCAACTTCGGGCTGAGGGGCCTGGCCACGCTCGGCGCGCCGGCAGTGCCGTCGCAGGTGGACGTGAACATGACCATCGAGCTGGGGCTGGGCCTCATGCCGTGCAAACCGAGCCAAACCACGTGCAACGGGAGCGCCCTCGCGGCGGCCATGAACGGCGTGTCGTTTCGCCTCCCGACGCAGATGTCGCTGCTGGAGGCGCGCTTCAACGGCACTCCGGGGGTTTACACGGCGGACTTCCCGGACGCCGCGCCCCCGAGAGGCACGCCCATGTCCGAAGGGACGAAAGTGAGGACGCTAAGGTACAATTCGACGGTGGAGATCGTGCTGCAGAACCCGGTCGCGTTCCCGGCGGAGAACCACCCGATCCACCTCCACGGGTTCAACTTCTTCGTGCTGGCGCAGGGGCTGGGGAGCTTTGACGCGAGCAACGGAAGCAGCTACAACGTGGTCGACCCGGTGGTGCGTAACACAATTGCGGTGCCCGCCGGGGGATGGGCCGTCATACGGTTCGTCGCCAACAACCCAGGTATTGTACTATGCCTTGTTTCTTGGTTAGGTCCAAACTCAGTATGGGCCTCATGTTGGCTAAATATGTGCGGCTCATATTATGGGCCTGATCGGGGTGTTAAACGGTTCGACTTAAAGTTAAGAACTCTTTAAAACTTGAAATAGGCCTGGTGTTTGTGCTTTCCTGGGCCGTATGGATGGCTTATACTAAGGGCTTGTGCTTTTTAAGCGGTTTGAGGGAGAAGCTCCTACCCTTTCGTAATTACACGTTCTGACTCCATAGCTTGGAATATTTATACAATATAACACCGATGGTGGCGGGGCGAACGAGAGAAGGACATTTGATTCCTAATTCTTTTTTCAAATTCTATAAGCTATTAATACGTTTGCTAAACAGTTTTTGCTGCTCTTTCAAGAAACTGCTTCTCCAATAAACTAAGTTTAAGGTGTTTCTTAAAAAAACTAAGCTCTCCAAAATAGACTTTCTATCTATTTGGGAAACCCTAATAAAAAATGTATAAAAAAATATCATGTTGCAATATCTAGACACATACTATACTATCATTATTAAATATATATCTAACTTTTTCGTCTACTGGATAAAAATTAAATCCTCTCTTGAGCCTAAATGGCCCGACTCTCTTTCAACAAATCTTAACTCGTCATTTAAATAGTAGGATAACTTGGAGATATATTTTAACATCTCACAAAAAAAACTTCTATGTTTTGATGTGACTTACTCCCATACGACTGATGTTTGCTAAATAGAGTGCTTTGAATTTGATAATAGGTGTGTGGTTCTTGCATTGCCACCTTGACGCGCATGTTCCAATGGGCCTTGGGATGATTTTTGAGGTGAAAGATGGAACCACACCGGCCTCGATTCTGCCTCCTCCGCCTGCTGATTTACCCAAGTGTTAGAAATTTCTAGTGTGATGCATGTTCTTAAATGTCATATAATTTTCAAATGTTCACCATAATATTCATAATTTGTCTTTTCTTTTTTATGTATTTTTTCTGTATTCTTTTCTCTACAGTATGTGGATAAAAATACTTAAAAATAAATTATAGAGAAAAGAATACAGAAAAATACATAAAAAATATACATATAAGTCTCAATTGTTGTCTTGAGTCAAATAAGGGGTGCTAATATGTTTCTTTATTTTTTCCTGTATTTACAATGTACGTATAGAAAAAAAAATTATGGATTGTTTTTGATGTACCGTTGTTCCCTTTTCCTGTCCCGCCAAAGAAAAATGTCAATAACAAATTCCATACTTCAGAGGAGAAATATGCACTTATATGATTTGAATATGGTGTGAGCATCTTTCAAATTTTATATTTTATATTGTTGAGTTTTTTTTGCATTAACTAATTCATTAAAAAATTTAAAATAATATAAAAAAATAATCAACTTACTCATATTTCAATAATTTCTTTCATGTTTAGACTCGCGAGAAATTAGCCTATCTTTAGTATTCTCTTAGTCTCACCATCAGACTCTCCAATTATTTTTTTCTCAAATTACCACAATTAGGTTTCAACTTTAAAACTTCTGGATTATGATATTGTGTTGAATTCCATAAACTAACCATATCATCCAAAAACATTCAAAAACTTAAGACGAAAAAAAGACAACCAATCAATAAATATTTCAACACATATGAATTTGCCTCGTTGAGATGAGCGACTAAACATGCATCGGCGTTTGACGAGTAGGAAGATAGCTTCCGATTAAGAGATCATTGCCAATAGGCAGAGTCACAACATTCTTTGCCACTTGACTCCTTCCTTAAACCATGTTGACTAGATGTTGCCCTAGTCAAATGTCACATTGCATGTGTAAAACTAATTTGCTACTTCGTCTTGGCGAGTTTCTTAGTCTGTCTCTGCTTTTTTGAATTTAAATTAGGAGATGACTGGCTATGCAGATATTTTTTTTAAAAAAAATTACATCTTTTCCACACACTTGAATTTAAAAATCACAATTTCAGCTCCTATGCCACTACTACTCCCCCACCCAAGACCTCCATCTCAAGTGAATGTAGAAGTTGCTTGGCGCCAATCCCTCCAATCACAACTATCGATATTACATATCTCAACATCATTGTCCGTCACTGCAACTATAAGTAAACCTGAGTATGAGTCCAAGTCTAATCTTAACTCAAGCCAACCCACAAATTTTAGTATCTAACCTAACTCTAACTGAATCCTTTAAAGAAGAAACCCCAACCCATTTTGTCTATTTCAATCAAATATTACTCTCACTATTAGTCTATGGGGTTTTTTTATTATCAATTTATGATATTTTTGAGTGCAAATAAAAAACAAGACAATCCACTGTCTCATAAATTGTTAAGACTTTTTTTCTAATTCACAGACTAAGTTCTTTTTCTAACACGTGTTAGTTAAAAACTCAACTCAATCCAATCATTTAATTGTTAAGATTGGACCCAACCGAACTCTTTTCATTTTAAAATCTATTCAAATCTTTTAAAATCTGAATCATAAATTTACTCACTGATTTTACCCATTATTTATTAAGCCATGCATAAGTGTAACCAAGGTCAGTGACTCCGAGACCGCCTCACCAAGCCGCAAAGATTGTACAGGGTATAAGAGACATATACAAATTTAATTCGAAGGTCGCAAAGTTTGAGTGGCTGCTAAGTTACATTATGATAATTAATAAATAACTTCTCTGGCATCTGGTACCGTGGTCTAGAGCCTCGTTGCCGTGCGTAAGCTTGGAACTGCTCAGACAGGACGAATTAGAATGTGACTCAAAGAGTATTATAATACTTCAAATACAATAATCAAATATATAAATATATCATTGGTTCTTTAAACAGTTACGAAATGCTCAAACGAATAAATGAAGCTATCATTGCCACGTAAATATGCGCTAGGAAACAATCTTAGTGCAACGTTTACGAGACACATGTATTTCTAGTATACGAATAAGGGTGAAAATGTATGCTGCCATATTCGAGTTATCTAATTAATGTATCCAATAAAGTGCTGATATGGTCGGTAATTTTGTGTCTAAATAATATATTTTGCTATCCGCGTCTATATCTAAATTAGAGACTTACTATCTGCATCTTCGAATCCTCTGAAAACAATTGAGAAAATTTAGAATGCGTCTGAAGTTGTGATTTACCCAGATCACTGAGACCAGTGACAGCCAAGCAGTGAGATCCATCCTAGTAGATGTATCTTTTTTGTAAAATTTGTTTAACTTTGCGACTGGCTAATGCATGCATTAACCTTTTTGACTCGAGATAACTTAGAAAAGGAAACAGAGACTTCAACGAAACATTGTTTGTTTTGTTCTGTATGTTTTTGTTATACTGGTCTCCTGCGTCGTTTCGAAGAGGCAATAGGTTGAACTTTGTTTCATAGTGCAATTTATAATATAATATTATAAAATTTTAGTATGATACTATGTCTCAATATCACATATATTATGATCTCACATATTAACCTCTCAACAAATATCTTGTAGTAATTTTTCAATTTTGTATCATCCTCTAACTAATTTTTTTCTTTGTTTCTTTTTAACTCATTGTCATGCAAAGATTCTGTTCAAATCGAAGGAAAGTAACACAACACAGAATTTATACTTGAATTCGTATAGTTTTTCACCTTAAGACTGAATCATCCGCTAAAGAAATGAAGTCAATGCACAATAGGGAGGCAACGAAAATTTCAGCATCTGACAACGTCCAAGTATATACAGTATATACGCCTCCACTGCTTAAAAGCAAGTTTATATAGATTTGACCTTGATGAAATTAATGGCTCCGATCAACTACTACACAAAGGATGGATAAGCGATACCGACGAGGCATTTTCTTATAACGCTGTCACAATCCGATAACATCGTTTGCACAAGCTCTCACGCGACGACATCGTCAGAATGCAGGACCCGTTCTATACATACTGAGCATGTCGCAGTGCAAACCAAAAAAAAATGCAGCACTTGTTCTATATATATAGTGAATATGTCATGGTGCTACAAATAAAAGGTGAATTAGAAGTGCACGAAGCTATTGCAGGTTTCTAGTTCACCTGTTGTGTATTGCTAGCTCTCGTGGCATACATGGCGTGGACGTGTGTGCTCGTGCCGGTGCTACTAGCTCTCTGCACAACGGTGGCAAGTGCGGCGGTCGTCGACTACACCTTCGATGTAAATTTCTCTCACAGAAGTTTATGTGGCCTATCATTGCCTCTTTTCTACTGCATGATCACTAGTGTTCTTTGATTCTTTGTATCGTTTTATGGTCGGTTAGCTGTTAGATCTATAGCACGTGGCATTTGGTATAGATGCGTTGAACTGTATCAGGCTTGAGTTATCATAAGGAGGATTTCATTTCCCGGTGGTAATCGACTGGTTGTCACTAGTTACTGCAAATGCCCGTCCTAGCTGGTATAGACGGTGTTAGTTTATATTGTGTTAGTTTTGTACTATACGAAAGCATGCACATACTATAGACGGTCCAAGACGGTGAAAGCACAAAAACCTGCAAGAATTCAAAGAAAAATGTAAAAGAAAGAAAGTTGACCAGTAATCATTAGAAAATTGGCTGGTTAATAAATCACTGGCCCGACTAGGAATCATCCAGAAAACGATTTTGAAACCCTTGCTTCCAAGCATGTCCGTGACTCGGCTGATATTTTTGAGTATTTTTTATTAGTCCGACATGCATATAATTGATTTGTTTGATTAACGATGGTATAACTAATTATATTTGGATTTCTCAAATTCTCGATTTTGAGTGTCTGAGAATTCCAAACATGTCTAGTCCAATCATTATTTGTATAGTCACAGTAAAAACATGAATTAAATAATAACCAGACAAGTTTCAGAGGAGTTCCAATCCAAATATAGAAGATGTAAGTCAAACAATATATTTGTTGACTTCAAAGGAACAAATGATTCTATACTATTTTCAAATTTGTAATGAATTCAGTAGGGATCTACGAACTAATGAACTTTTTGGGATGCAAAAGAGAGAACAATTCAGGTTTCTTCGTATCTCGAATTGAGTTATAGCCTTATAGGTCCATGATGTCTTATCTTTCTAATTTCTCGTGCATCATTTGCATTGATGGTAAAAATTTAGGTGGGTGGTATGAAGATTTCTCAGCTATGCATGGACAGTGTGATATACACGGTCAACGAGCAATTGCCGGGGCCAACTATAGAGGTTAACGAAGGCGATACATTAGTCGTCCATGTCACCAACGACTCACCATACCCCTTATCAATCCATTGGTAGGTTTCTTTACTCATAACAAATCATGTCATTTTATGATAATTCTCTAATAATAATGACAGAATTTAGTTAAAAGAGAGGAAAAACAAGATGTTCGTAAGGGCATGGTTGACCTTCCCTTTCCTATGGTGTTTGTTCATGCAGGCATGGTATATTTCAATTGAAAAGTGGCTGGGCCGACGGTGCAAACATGATAACACAGTGTCCCATACCAATTTCTGGCATGTTCACGTATCATTTCAACATCACTGGTCAAGAAGGCACGTTGTGGTGGCATGCCCACTCCTCGCTCCTCCGAGCTACCATCCACGGTGCCCTTATCATTAGACCAAGAAAAGGGCCAAGTGGTTATCCATTTCCAGTACCCTACGGCGAAATCCCCATCCTATTGGGTATGCATATGCAAGAAACACATCTAACATAAAACTGCTCTTTTTTTTTTTTTTTTTGAGAATTGTCTCATATGTGAGGTCGAATTGAGCATCGTTCGACCAATTTCGAGATATAATATGATCACAATCATATGGTTTTTAACTAGGATCTTATGAGTGTATATGTGCTTTCTAAGGATCATTTACACTTCTACAATTCTTTGACAGGGGAATGGTGGAATAAAAATGTGGATGACGTGGAGAAGGATGGGCACCTGACCGGATTAGGCCCCTCGCCATCAGATGCGCTCACCATCAACGGAATGCCAGGTGACCAGACCTCTTGCAAAGGTACGTGCCTACAGGCAAAAGAACAAGTTTTAATTCGTATCAAATCACAATTATGAGATAAGAAATGTGTAATAGGTGATGGCATCTTTGAAGTGGAAGTGGAGCGCGGCAAGACCTACCTGCTCCGCATCATCAACGCTGCAGTCAATGTCGAGCTTTTCTTCAGGGTGGCCGGCCACTCCTTCACCGTCGTCGCCGTGGACGCCAGCTACACGAACCATTACACCACGGACGTCATCGTCATCGCGCCGGGCCAGACCGTGGACGCCCTCATGGCGGCCACGGCCTCGCCCGGCCGTTACTACATGGCGGCCCACGCTTTCGACAGCCGAAGCATCTCTCGGACCTTCGACCAGACCACCGCCACGGGCATCCTCACGTACAAGGGCGCCCCGGACTACGTCCCCGCGGCCATGCCGAGCCTGCCTTCCTACCCCGACGCCTCCACCGCCGGAAAATTCTACCGGTCGCTGACGGGTCTCGTGCGGCCCGGGGAAGCCACCGTGCCATTAACCGTCGACCACAAGATGTTTGTCACATACGGGCTCGACCTGACGCCGTGCGCGCCCGACCAGGTGAAATGTAAAGGCTCCGCGCTCATCTCAGGCATGAACAAGTACTCGTTCCAGTTCCCGGCAAGGGTTTCGCTTCTCGAGGCGCTAGTCAAAGGCGTACCGAACGTGTACTCGGAGAATTTCCCAAGCTTCCCATCGCCGGGACGCTTCAGGAGGGTGACGTCGGTGAAGAAGGTTAACTACAACGATGTGGTGGAGGTCGTCCTGCAAAACGAAGAGTACAATATCGGTCTTGGGACCGAAAGCCACCCGATCCACCTCCACGGGTTCAACTTCTTCGTGCTGGCGCAGGGGCTGGGGAGCTTTGACCCGAGCAAAGTGAGCAGCTACAACTTTGTGAACCCACAGGTGCGCAACACCGTCGCCGTGCCGGCCGGCGGATGGGCCGTGATCCGGTTCACGGCGAACAATCCAGGTGATATATTGCCTTGTGTTCACTACCTTTTATTTCAGGGAGACAGACTCAAGATGTTCGTCAGTGTCTTGATACTAATTGGTACTAATTGTTGTTTGTAGGTATGTGGTTCATGCACTGTCACTTGGATGCTCACCTCCCATTAGGCTTGGCGATGGTTTTCGAGGTGTTGAATGGCCCTTCGCCGAACTTACTTCCTCCACCTCCGGCCGACTATCCCCGATGTTACTGATGCAATTTGCTACAGATCTTGTGCGTATACATGTTTGATTGGTTTGGAAAACAAAAAATAAGATGGATGGAAGTAGGGAGACATGCCACTATGCCAGGGCCATGTACTTGTCTTGTTTATTTTTCACCTTATTGTTTGTGATTCAGACCTGATTAAAAAGTTGATAAGAATGTTAACTGGTTAACAAAACCAGAGAACGGTGTCGTAACAATTGGATTGAAATGTTTTCACTTGCAATTTGTATATGTTTTCCATTAATATTTTTTAAATATTTTATTTTCTTCCCTTAACCGTTAAAATATTTTTCTTAAACTAGTGCAATATATGAAACATGATATTGTTCTAGATGTTACAATAGTGTAAAATAAATTATTGCACCAGTAATTCGAAAACATCACGATGCATTAGTAGAAGTTTATACATTAATTATCAACTACAATGTAACTCTTAAGTTACTTTCAATGTTACACTTATAGTCTATTGTTTTCATACTATAAGATTATTGAATAACAATGGCAACACCATTTGCATGTTAACATTTTAGCTAACATTAGAAGCTAATCATTTCTCGAAATGATATATTCCTTCAGTTAATTTTTTCAATTCATGTATGAACTAACAAGTTTAGCACCATTTAAAGATACGATCACTTGAAAGATTGAGTTTAGCCACAAAACATGGATTTCTCATTGATATATAAGCTCGCAACCCACGATTTCCCATCGAGTCTAGCAAAACCTTTTTTTACAGTGTCCATCTATTTGCCCCTTTAAAATATGTCAGAGCGCATGAGAAATTTTTTTTCCAATTTCAACAATTTAGATCTGAGAAAATGCCTTTTTGGTGACCACCAGTCAATGTATGGATTTAAGGCAGAGCCAAATTATACTACAATTACGAGGGAATGCATACAATTTCAATTTCAATTATTGAAATTGAAAGAAAACAATAGCAAATTTCAACAATAAATACAAAAAAAAAAAAAGATGTAGCTTTACATAAATGGAAATGGACCCATAATGTTTTGCGCACCAACATGGGTGGTGCATATACAATTTTTTTTTTTTTTAGAATCCTGAGGTAGACATCAGAAGCTAACTCTTCTAAAAAAAAAATCCTTCACCCAACTCAATCCAGTGAGGACTCCAACCTGTAGACACGCCTTGGCCTCATGGATATTACAGGAGGTATCAAACTCGCCAAGATCACTTCAAGTCCTCCATTCAAATCTTTCATGCGCTAGAGAGTTGAAAAGCGCAGAGCCGAACCTGGCAGGCTTGACCATATGCATCATACTTCTACGTGATACGAGAATTCCCAGGGTAGCTACACAAGTCCCTATAAAAAGGTAACAGAAAACAGAATAGAGACAACAGAAATACGGATTTTCATACCATGTCCTGGACACACTAAAACCAGAGCATGCTTCCTACTAGCTACCAGCCTACCACCCCTGCCGCACCACTAAATAGATGTTCTGTTAACTACAACTACGATAATAACCCTGGCTGATATAGTTGCAGTGACTATCAAACAGCAAATGTCATGCAATCCAATGTCCCTAACATAAACCGTATCAAACCAAGCCACCTTAAACACCAAGGTACGTTGCTGTTCCCCAAGGTTAAACCACAAACCCTATTTTTCAGAATGTAACCATTGCACAGAATTTGCAAGTTGTAATTGCCACAAAATTATAATACGAAGCAATGAATCAAATGTGCATGCGGATGACAATAAAATGTACATTGATGGCCTGAAACAGGAATATGTAACGTATCCTTACTCCTCAGTCCCAACTGGATCTCAGTTAATTGGCGTCCTCTTCGCCCATTTAGTTACTATTTAAACATAGCAGACATTGGCCACAAATATATAGTATCTAACTATTTTCATCAGCACAAAAAACTCTAGAATGGGGCAGACTAGGTTTTACCAAGGTTAGTTTTATTTCCAAATTTTCATGTGACCAGAGAAAGAAAAGGATATATGTCAATTTTGCTTTCCTACATACAGATTTGCCCTCACTTTTTGAAATTGCACCATTCCGATCAGGGGGGATACAATCATATCAGGCTAGTCGCCAAAAGATAAAAGGTAACTAGTGATTCCCAAATCACATCCAACATTATGTCTACCGAGCCAATATTTTAATTAAATCTCTTCAATCCTTACAAATTACAGAAAAATAATTCAGATAATAGTCACATCATTAATCCAGCGCTTTAAACAAAGCAAAGGTGAAAAACATGAACATACGTTGTTGAGGATCTCAGACTACATTCCCCAATAGTTTCTTCACGGCTGACCTCAAAGTGCAAGGATGAGTAAAGAGAACACACATCACTGATGCTTTGAGAAAAGGTGAGTGATACATAAACAACAGAAAAAAAATAGTGACCAAAGAAGTAATTACAATTAATCATCTAATTGTAATATGGATGTGACTCGAGGTATTCACACTAGCTCCGGAGGCCAAAAATTAAAGAAAAAAAAATAGTATCTACCTTCTAGATACTCCAACATGTAAGAGACAAAAACAATAACCTTGCTATTGAAAGATTCAAAAGTGAAAATCTTAAACCAAGAACAAATATCCTAGGAGTTCCAAAATACTGGACTGGTTTTCACTCTGGAACCCAACTCTCCATTTTGATTTTTTTTTTAATCCCATACTATCAGTATAAAAAAGATCAATCCAAGAAGTGGATTACAAAAGACTCCATGAGCATGCGACAGTTGATTCCAAAAACCAGTACCAGACACAGCTTCAGGTACTGCACTGCCAGATACAAATTATAATGGCTAAGTTTTTCTCCTTTTTGTTACTGTTTTTTTCTCCTGGATTACCACTTAACAGTTCAAAAAGATGCAAGAAAAGATGTTATGACAACTGAGCACATACCCTAGACCTACTAGACCTATAAGCATATATCCAAGAGCTGTTATTTTGTTGATTCCATAGAGCCAAGGTTTGGGAAAAAAAAATGCATAGGACTTATTTTCCACTGGTGACCAGTAGTAGTTTCCAGTTAGTTACCAATTAAAACTGATTTCTAACTAGCGAATTTCAATATTCAAATTTATGTAGATTAGCCATTGACCAGTTAGGCACTAATTGAGCAGTTCCTTTGGAAAAAGGACCATGTGTAACATGATGTATCCAATTACAACAATAAGATCAGCCAAAATGGAACAAAATCGTCCATAAAATCAGTTAACTAGGTAAACATCACCTCCTGTCATATTTCTATGAATGAGACACTTTGTTTAGCCGAAGTCCTATCTAAGAATGAACGATACCTATAATAACCGGGTGGAATTTTGAAACCTACCTAGAACTCTTTCAAGAATCAGCTCACAACTTAATATTTTTTAGTCATCACAAATTACATCTTAACATCTCAAATGTATTTGCTAAGCAGCACACAAAGTCTAAGCAATGCAATTGCATTGGATTTCCACTGTTTTTCCCCAAATGGAGTGCAGCTGTTACAAACTACAGGCAATTTTCTCCAAAACAAGATAAGCCACCAATGGCCTCTACAATCAAACATCGCTTAAGTATTAAGCCTATTCCAAAGGCCTATTTCTACTGGTCTAGTACATAATTATTAATTACATAAATTTAGCACCAGTATAAACAGAAAAGGCATATAAAATTTGTAGACTATCATGTGCACGATGCACAAGTAAAGGAAATCACTAAAATAACATAACAAAAAGCAGCACAACATATATTCGACATTTCCACAAAAGCTAAGGGTTCAACCGCACTGAAAGAAGAAAATTTTTGGTCAAAAAGAATACACAAGGAACCAATCATCCAGTCAAATCTTTCAAGTAACCTTACACCATTTGCAGGTTAATTAAATTTAGTATTTATAGAATGGAGCAATTTTAAGTATATAAAAGAGAGAGGAAGCCTCACTACTATGCAGCTGGCGTTAGACAGGAGATAATGCCACAATCAAGTCCCAAAAAACAGCCTGAAATAAACTTACGATTACCTAGCACCAAAAAAGAACTTTTTAGTAGACTGAAAGATAGTTGCAACCTTCATGTAAACTTGAAAGCACGAACCAGAAAATAGCAATTGCTTGTTCACAAGAAGTAAATCAATCTTTTTTCTTGAACTTCTACCAGTAGCTGGTCCTTCTGGAATAAAAACAACTGCGGTAAACTAGTATTGGCAGTTATAATTCATGTGCATATTTGATGGCATTTTAAATTTTCATAATTAAATGACCGCAAAATTTGATACATCTTCAAGACTGCTATATGATGGAAGGCTTTTTACTCCTCCAGATTCCATTAGACCAAGGGCCTGCTTGGTATGCTTCAGCCAAAGCACACATGCTTTGTTCATCACAGGAGAATCACTTTTGAGTGGTCATACATCTGTGCTGCATAAATGAGTCATTGGCCCCTAAGCAGACACAACTATTGCACAATGGGTAAAAGTAAAGGGAGACCCATCCCATTCCTCCATCCCTACAATCCTAAAATACCTCTAGTATATCATTGTATAACACTTTCTTGCTAAGTAGACAATAGCTTTTCCAATTGTAACTCCTGAACCAGTAACACCAGTAGCAATGCATCCTAAACTCACAGGACAAGGGTCATAAAGTAATCATCAAATATGAACTACCACTTCTGATTGCCTTTTTGCTTATGAACACATTATGTGAACAAGCTCATACCTGCAAAGCTTCTGCAATAGGTCCAACTGAAGTCACTAATATCCAAAGAATATTGATCCTCCCTATCTATCATCAAATTTGAGTGCAACAAGGATAATTTAATGCTTACTTGAGTTTTTTGGGCAATCTCAGACAAGCAGACAACGAAATACACACCTGGAGAATTATCATTCAGCAGGTCTACAAGTGATTAAAAGGGGTTAAATCTGACTGTGGTGCCTACATGTCTAACCAGACATTACCCTGTATGTAGTTCATAAAAAGTTCCACACAAAGAAAGGAGATAAAAAAAATTCCACTTGAGCGAAATGCCCAGAAGAAGTTACCAAAAATGAACAACTAAAAAGACAATAAAGTTTAGTTGGAGCTCAAACAGTAATGTAAAACATGTGGCATGCAAGTAAGCTAATAAAATAGAAGTGCGGTTTGCAGGCTATAGTTAAGATCAAACAAAAAAAAAATAACATCACCCACAACAAAATAACCGCACAGCTATAAACATTTAGGCAGCAACTCAAGTCTCATGTAAATATGTAATAGATATGAATGATGCTCAAAGCTATCTTTCATCATAAGGACACCTAGCTAAATAACTATAGCATTTATTACAAGCAAGATTTAGAGGGTTTGATGTTTATTCCATAAAAAGCAGCAAAACTAGCACATTGCCTGTATGCCAGGCATCTTTTTACATAAAAAACAAAGGAAACTCTCAACTAAGCTGTGTCTAGAGCACCAAATAATTCGATATTTCAAAGGGGCATCTAGGATGGCCATGTCATAAGCAGCCCCATCATGGTCTAAACTTTATTGCCTATGCAATTTCCTACAGCAAGCTAGAAGATTAGAAATTAGAGTTCAGAGGTTGTCATGCTTAGGTCCAAAATGATACTCTTTGGGTGGGTGGGGGCGCAAAATGAGAATCAAGGAAGAATAATGGTATTCAGCAACCGGTTAGCAACCAGTACTCAGATTTGAAACTGATAAACTGACAGATGGCAGATTAGTACACCAATCTACTTTTTCCATGAGTTGGCACATGGCAACAGGAATCAGCTCCTCCAGTGAGAAAACAAGGGATGAAACTCACGTGCAGGTCAACAAATTTCTAGACAGGTCAGATCTTAATTCATTGGCAGGTCAAAGAATTTCTATGCAAGAAAAAAATACTGCGGCAACTTTCATCTGGTGTTGTGTGTGTGTGTGGCAGATGGTATTACTTCAGATTTTATAACTCAAATATGATTTGTCGACATAGAACAATTCTTTTGCAATAAATTTATTTAGATATCAAAATGTTTTCATTTCGATTGTACTCTCTAAATCCCAATGGTATCCACATAGGCTTTGAATGCCAATAACTTATAACATCTTTGCAGCCCATCACATCTGAGTATCTGTGGAAATGCCCTAACTGTAAGAAACTAGGCAATACACTAATATCACTAATAAGGATTGAGGAACCTAATGTTGCCAGCTAGACCAAATACCAGGTCAGGTCCTACAAAAGTTAGGAGCATAGCAGTCCCTATTGGACACATGAAATCAGTATCTATTGCAAAATCAGTCAGAAGAAATTGGCAAAGGAAAAACAAAATTAATAAATTCAACCATTTGTGCAGCATATTTATCCTTACCATCTCCAGGCAATCATGCAAGTACGAAAGTAGACTCCTCGCAGGGAATTTCTTAAACTTTCAATTTCTGCTTAGCAAACAAACAACAAAAGAAACAAATGATTCAATGATTACCTCGAAGAAGAATGCTACTGTGCAAAAAACTAATCTTATACTATAATCATCACAATTCACAACATTGGAGGAGTATGATCTAAAAAAACACTTTATCAACAGAACTCAGTGCCCTTCAGCCAAAAATGACAGATTCTTAATTTCCAGCATTTTTCTCAATTTATGGCATTACACATAAACAAATAATACATATAAGTACATTGTTCTAGGGGATTTGGTGTAATCATGCAAATCACCTCGATTTGGTAATCAAATCGACATGAAAATGATCTCAAATTTTTAAAGGTTGGTAGGTCACTAATTTTAAGTCCAAATTACCTTGACGTTGGCATTAACAAAAAAGAAAATTTTGCTATCAATAGCATTTTTTATCTTTTCCTTCTTAATTTATCATTTATTAGATCTCTCTCTCTCTCTCTCTCTCTCTCTCTCTCTCTCTCTCTCTCTCTCTCTCTCTCTCTCTCTGTTTTTCTTAGAACTTATTAAGTTTGAAAATTTGAGACCGGTTATGCGCCCGCATAAGTGTTAGCAATTGATCCACCACTCCACTATATCGTTTGGCCGTTAATAGGTTGCTTTGAAATAGCACTTGCATTTTATGCAAATGTATATTATACTCAAAATATAGCCATTTGTCTTGAGATAAAACAACTTCTAAGATTCCTCATTAAATTGTAAGCTTTGCTTGTTCACTGATTTATCATCTATGCCGTAGCATATGAGAAAGTCAATTTTAGGGCCTGAACTTTCTGTGGGCACCATTTTGGTCTTCAAGTCACTAACATGTAGGGCCACTGATAGGGGGTACCACTTGTCAGTGACTCAGAATCTTAGTAGGCATGCAGGGTTTTTAATAGGAGGGACCAAGAGTACTCCCTCGATTACAACATAGCAAGTAGCATACATATTAATAAATGATACAAAGCCAAATATCGACCATCAGTGGGTATTAACTATCAAATAAGAGGGTTGGAGAAAGATAGCATCACTAATACAACGTAAGTTTGAAAGAGACGGTTATTTTACCATAAACCTAAAACATCATGTATTCTGCAACAAGATGTTTTTCCTAAAATATCATATATTTTGTAACAGAGTGAATACCTATTTCCAAAGTTGAAGGACCAAACAGTATTTTGCCCTGCATATAAGTGTATCTATTTTTTATAAGATAAACCACCTAAGGATGCATATCAGGTCATCATAATTGAGCGGATGACCGCTTGCTTACCACTATTTAAAACATTGAATAACATCATGATTTGTTTTTGAGAATTTTTTATGTTGATTTGATACCCGAGCCGGAGCTAACATGATTTGCATGCTTGCACTGAATTGATGGTTTGCAGTAGATATGCCCCCTTTTGTTCTATGCATAAATATAAACAAACTCATGAATTGCTTGCATGTGATTTAGCTCACAGTTGAACAAAGTTTAAACCAAGCACCACACCCTATTGGGAAGTACAAAATATCACCCATGGATAAATTTCCTTGGGTCTATTGGTATCTGCACAATAAATAACAAATAACACCACTTCTGTATTGCTAGGTGAATAATACTCTCTATGTATCATTTTAAATTTAGTTTTAGGAAGAAAAAAAATCTTTTACCTAAATAAGCGTAGTTCTACAATTTTGAGGTCAACACGCCTCACATCTTCCAAAATTACCCCTTTTCTTGTTTAATACGTAAACTGTTGCACAAGGCAATTAATTACTTAATAAGAGTAGGATAGTAAATTTGAACCATCCCTTAATATGTGTGCATAAGGCTAAAACTACATTTAAAAAAGATATGAAGTAATACATGATAGTAACTCTCAAAGAAAAACATAACAAACATCATCAAGTGTGTATGTGCACGCACACGCACACGTGCATGTCTTGTGGGGTGTGAGTCCTCTTTTCACCTGCCTTCCCTAGTTATCTCTCTCTTACTAATTTCTAGGCTCACCTGCCAAAACATCTCTTTTTCATGTCCTTTACATTCCGCCTCTCCCCCTCTCTTTGTGGGTGGGTGGCATATGACCTTATGGGCATAATGATCCATTTTAATGAGTGACATAAACATATACGAACAACTTCCGTGCATAGTTTAGTTGGATATGTAGTAGATCCTTCACTAATTAATTCAATACAGGATGATATAGTAGAAAATCCTCCAAATAACTATAGTGACTAAAGGAATATGGAGTCAGTAAACTGGTATATCCTCCTATCAACATTAATACTTCCTATAAGCAAAATTGCCAGTTTGGACTTCTATCAAGATAAGACTATTATTGCTAAAGGGTTTTTTCTTTCAAAATTTTGGAGTCTTGGGCCACACAGGACCCATGTGCATCCAGTGTGGCAGGAGAATGCCATGAAGTACACAAGCTTCATAATTCCATATTATGCCCAATGGGTTGATGTAGATTCTTATATAAATAGTTAGAAGATTATAGACCGCAGGCTCAACAAGATAAGCATTCTCAGAACAATTGCTACAATTGAACATCAAAAGTAGCAACAAGAGTAAAATCATAAAAGCATATGTAAGGTTTGCACACCAACATGAGTAACAAAGTTCAGGGACCACTACAAGATTGGCTCCACACAAGCAGCAGATGACAGTGCCTTAAACAAGATCTCTGAACAGGTCTCAATTTCAATGATCTCACAAAAGGTCCATAAAGATTTAGCAGCAACCTGTAGGGAAAAAGTAACCACCTGAATGCTAGAGCAGAAATCACTAAATTTGAGCCAAAGAATTAATATATAAAACCTACCTTGAAAAACTCATCAAGTGATAGGCTGGAGAACTAGAGTTCTAACGCCTATTTCCACGGGCACCAAAGCTGCCCTTCCCAGCTACCTTTTTGTTGTTAAATGATTTTGGGCCACCAGAGTTCCTAAGAAGCAGATGTAAAGAGTTATAAACTAGATAAATGCTTGAGATGAAAGTTGGAATATTCAAATTAATCAAAAAAATTCCACTCACATTTTTTGCCTCTTTGCAACATCTTGCTTCATTTTCAAAACAATATCCATTGCCATTTGCTGATGTTCCCTTGTCTGTACGTGCATATCCAAGTCCTCTGCACTCCCACAGTTAAACCTGCATATTCTGCACCAACCAATCTCTCTCTTTCTCGGGTGCCCACCCTAAACAGGAAATCAACCAGAAGCTTAACAGTAAATAACATATGAAACGGGACAATACATCACAAAGAAATAGCATAAGCAACAAAATTGATGTATTCAATATTGATCACCTACCGAACCAAAATGGCCAGATTCTTTTGGAAAACCATGTCTAGAATAGTCAACAAGACTTGGATCATTTGGATGCATGTGACCTGAGAAGCGATAGCCAGAAGATTCAATTCCATGCAATTGGCCATGTCCAAGAGGTTCTCCACCATCCCAGGCACCACCATGTAGATTTCTAGGACCAAAAGAATCGTTGGGGTGGAAACGAGTATGAGGAAACTCTGGACCGTCAAAATCATGACATACATTCCCAGGAAGATTACCAGAGCCTAGTTGCTCTTTACGAAGACCTCCAGGACCACCTGCCATCCCTTGGTAAAATGGACCTGAAAACCATCTAAACTATTTAGTGGACCATAGGAATATCCTAAAAGGATTAAGATGGAAGGTTCAAGGCTTTTATCTATCACAAAATTCATGAAAACATGCTACCATCAAAGAAAACCATCTTATAACTCCTACCTGGACTTCTCAAAGGAGGCATTCCATCAATTCTATGATGACCAAATTCTGCACCAGGTGACAGAAAGTCAGGCCGGCCAACGGCAGAATTGGACTTCCTAGCAAAATCTTCAT
Organism: Pharus latifolius; assembly: GCA_019359835.1. Classification (NCBI taxonomy): domain Eukaryota; kingdom Viridiplantae; phylum Streptophyta; class Magnoliopsida; order Poales; family Poaceae; genus Pharus; species Pharus latifolius. Next base: position 12,296,817 of record CM033319.1, on the reverse strand, counting down.
GGAAGCTAATGGGAAATGGACCTGGCTGATGAGGAAATGGAGGCCTTCCAGGTAATGAATCAGGGAAACCATCAGTTCTACCTAAGGCCCTCTCAAAAGGTCTTGGGCCTCTTTGCAAGCCTTCACCATCCAGTGGGGGCGGCCTTGGGAACTGCTTCAGATCCTCTTCAATATCTTTGCGGTTGACATTGTGTCCACCAGGATATGCTGCAAATGACCTAAGATGTTCTCCTGCCGAATTGAATCCCTCTTCATGCAAAGCCCTTGCACCAAGTGGCCCAGCACCAATACCATTGCTCTTTGCCATTCCTGAATGGATGGAAGGTGGCTCAGCCTGCCTGCCATCAAAAAACCCAGCAGTATTTGCTTCTGGTTCCAGAGTATTACCAAGAGGACGGGGCCGCCCCACATGTTCAGGAGCAAAAGGAGGCCGCCTTGTGTCATGCAGTCCAGGCAATGGCCCACCCATGGGTGGTCGAATCATACCTTCACCAGGTCGTATACCTGCAGGCTGCGGAGTAAGCATCTGATTTTGGTTCTGTCCAGGCACCCTTGCTGCCATTTCAGAATGATATGAACTGTACAGTTGCTGCACTGGAGGCCGAATATTTTCAGGGAAACTCTTACTAGGTGGCCTCATTTGATTCGGAAACACCTCAGTACGCTGCCCTTGCATATAATAAGGCATAGGTCCAGGAGGCTGTTGTGATCCCATCCCTTGGAGCCCATGGGACCCAGGTCCTCCCACATTTTGCTGTGGTGCATGATGTACTGATCCCCTATCAAGATCACCAGATGCACCTGAAGTCTTGGGCTCCTTGCCTCTGTGTACATCTGGACCATGTGAATTATCTTCCTCACCACGTGAACCGTCAACTTCTTCCTTCATTTTGGCCTTGTTTGAAGCATCGGCATTATCAGATTCAACACCAACTGCATCAGCCTGTGATGCTTGTGTAGCATCTTTTCTAACATTATCAAATTCATTCTGTTCCGAGCCTCCATTCATTTTTTGATCACCCAAACATTGTGACATTATGGTCTTCATGCCAGCAGATTCAACATCTCCACTTTGATGCCCACTTACTTCAGTACTGCCAGTAGCATTCTCTGACTTCCCTGACTGTGAAGCATGAGATTCATGAACTAAAGAAACCTGTCCCGCATGTTGCCCAGAAGCTTGTGATTCAGATGTCACTCCCATATCATCAGAGATCCTAAGCATTGGTGGATGTTGATTCATCACATTTGCCTGCAAATCTTTGACTGGGCCACTAGGTGGATGTTGGAATTGCTGTTGTGGAGCAACATGACTCATAGGCCTATCAGCAGCAGTATGAACATTATGCCCAGTAAAGCCATGGCCAGGAAGATGCTGTTGCATATATGGCAGACCATGAGGCTGCAAAGGTTGTTGTGAATGCATCTGTTGTTGAGACGAGGACATTCCTTGCTGGTATGATTGACCTGTTTGTAAGGGAACAGATGCATGGTGTGGAGGAAATCCTTGTTGGGGTGCCTGGGATGGGATGCTTGCATGCCCTGGCAACCGTTGAGAATGATGCCCAACATGGTGTTGCTGTTGTGGTGTATGTTGAACATTTGCATGAGTTCCTTGGACAGGGAGCATAGTTGGCTGTTGACCTTGCACTGGAAATTGACCCTGGGGAGGACGCATTGGTGCAGGCTGTTGAGGAGCGACTCCATGTTGGTGAGCCATATAAGCAGGGCGTTGCAGCAGAGCACCTTGTGGCATCTGATGCGCTGGCTGAGGCTGTGGATATGACTGATGGCCCGTAACTGCATGCACTGAAGGATTTTGAGGCTGCACATGAGGCCTTTGCTGAGGCTGAGGATATGCCTGAGGTTGTGGATATGATTGCTGCTGCATTTGTAGATGTTGGTGCTGGATCTGGGAATTAACTTGCATATTAGGCTGACCGTGTAGTTGCTGCTGAGGTAAAGGTTGCTGGTGTGATGGTTGCAGTTGCGGGTGTTGTTGGTGTGCCACAACATGCTGATGTTGAGGAGGTTGAGGAGGCTGCACTAGGGGTTGTGGCAGCTGAGTAACTGGCAGCCCAAATGGCTGACCCCCAGCTTGAGTGGGAGCTGATGGATGTGCTATTGGTTGTGCCTGAGGGTGAGGCAGCTGAGGTTGCACTTGGTTCTGTGGTGCTTGCATCTGTGGAACTTGAGGTGCTGGCTGCAACGGTGGATGCTGCTGAGGCTGTGGCTGAACTGCTTGAGCTTGGAATTGTGGAATGTGAGGCTGAGTTTGGGGTTGGGACTGCACCAGGTGTTGAGGGTGCGCTGGCTGCTGAACTTGAGGCTGAACATATGGTGCAGATTGCACAGAAGCTTGAGCAACAGGTTGCGGTGCTGCTTGCATTGGAGGTTGTGTGTACTGCTGATACGCTTGCTGGTACTGACCATATTGTTGATACTGTTGTGTATACGGGTTATACCCAGGATACTGCTGCTGGTAGTATTGCTGGTACTGCAGCTGCTGCTGATACCACTGCTCGGCTGTTTGAGTTTGTGTAACTGCTTGACCTTGACCAGCAGGAGTAGGTATAGCTGCAGGGGCCGGGGCTGTAGCCATTGTCCCTGCTGCGGTAGCAACAGCTGGCCCTGCTGCTGCTGATGCAGATGCTGTTGCAGCTGTAATTGTAGTTGAAGCTACCACTGTTGTAGCTGGAGCTGCTGCAGGAATCACTGAAGCAACTGCAGATGGATCTTGGGCTACTGCCTGAGTTGCTGCTGACGACTGGGGTTGGCCACTGTCAACTTGTTGTGCTTGAGGTTGCAAGCCCTGCAATTTATACACATAGGAATATAAATTGATGCATACATAAATTAAAAGTTCTAGATACAAGGCAATTAAGCAACGACATGGTGGACATACAGGGCAAAACTGAGCATGTTCTTGCACTTGGCGGTGTATAATCTGAGTCCCACAACGGTTACAAACAACAGGAGAGTTCCCAAAAGCACAACTAGTACAATGAGTGATACAATCAGATAGGGTTCCTTGCCATTGGCAACCACTCTTGTGATACAAGCAGTGGACCATGACTTTTCCAACAGTCTCAGCAAGGGATTTATTTGATTCCATCAGAGGCTGCAAATTCCAAATCAGGTTATAAACAAATGGGCAACTGCTCCTGAATACATTTAACTTGTTGAATATGCATATGTAGTTACTTCCTCATAGAGATAAAATACCTTTGAATCAGTTTCTGTCACCAGGTAGCCATCATAAGGACAGGCCTGTGTGGTTGCCACTATATAAGCCAAGCAAGGTTTGCAGTACAGATGGGTGCACTGAGTTTGCAGAGCCTCATTGGGGTAGATGAGTGTCCGGCAAACAGGGCAAAAATATTCACCAGGAAGAGATTGAATGTTCAGAATACATTCATTATCGAAACCCATTGCCAAATTTCAGCAATTTTTTTCCTATAAGAGTTTTGATCAGCCTGCATGCAAGAGAAATTCCATAAGTTTATGAATTGAAGATGTATAAAACAAGAATACAACAAATGGACAAACAAGGAGGGAATATTTGCACAATAAAGCTAAACATCCAAAAAGTAATCAAAGGACGCAATTGCAAACTTGTATAATATGGACTAGTCCTAGCAGATGGTTCAGAATAGCTGTGCCAATAAGTACTCGTAAAAACAGATATGCAACTTAAATATTATGGTTGATTACAAGGCATATGCTCTTTCATTCACATAATTAACTTTGGGTAGCATTCAATACAAAAACATGACATAAAAAACATCAGGCATGAGAAAACAGAACAAAAGTTTGCATTAGCATTGAACGAGGACTTATGTTGTTAATTGTTCAAACAGATGAGATAAGGCAACAACAAAAATAAAATAGATCAAAGTGGGTTCTATAAAGAATTGAAAACTAACAAACTTGGAGAACATTGCTATTGTCTTAAATGAGTTAAAAAAACAAAAGTTATGGTTTTGCTACTAACAAATGAATGACAACACCCCCCCCCCCCCCCAAAAAAAAAAAAAAAAAAAAACCCACCCCCCAATTTATATGGATCAAATGAACAAACCAAAAGCAACCAACTTAAAACCGCACCACATGGTAATCCCAAACAGTGCCTACATTTAGTGCTGTCAAAGTTGGCATAACATGAAAAGACGACAAGAACACAACATGACTAGTAAACAGGTTTACTGTAGATATGAACATGACCTGTGTGGGTTTAATTATGTCATAAATGGGATTTTGGTCCTAAATGGCTCGACACGATTGACTCTACGAATAAGTGGGTCAAACCATTCTAAACACACCACGGACCTGATCGAACACAACCCATTTACAGCTCTACCTACATTCCTAACTCATAAGCTTATTAGAAACGGTGCACCATGCTCCCTACATTCCTAAGCTTATTAGGAAGTATGTCTACATTCTTAAGCTTATTAGAAAGGATGCACGATGCTGCTACAATCAATAAAAAAATGTACGCACACAAAAAATAGATATGCACCTCAATACTCCACATGCACAGTGCCGACTGCTAACATAACAAAGCATTACCCAACACATGCACAGAAGGTAAACATATAGATAAGCAAGCAAGAGCAGGCATCAACACTCGCCCATTCATCGCTAATCAGTTCCAAATCCGCACACACAAATCGCATGTGTCCAAAGACAATCAGATCAACACCAGTAACAAAACAGATCTTAAAATTCCTTCACAAACTACATCTGACTAGGTGACATCAAAAAGTATAACGCAAATCTACATCCCCAGCAAACTGTAACGGCCTAAAAAAACATGAAAACATCATTTGAGGTAAAAGAACAAAAAAGTGCAATCTCCCGCAGAACAGAATCAAAAGCCACTCATCAACAAGTAAAAATCACATAAAGGAGCGAACCGGAGCCAATCAGCGACTCCTCCAGAAAAATTCCAAGCCACAAATAAGAGCGAGGCCAAATGTAAACAAGCACAAACGAAACGAAATCGCGAACATGATGTAACCATCCTCAAGGTCCAAAAGGACAGTGATGAATCGCGCGAACTGAACCGCTGCGAAACCCTAAATACCCGACCAAACCACTAGTGTGTGATCAACCGAAGCCACACACAGCTCTGCATAAATCTCCCACTAGGGAATAGAATAGGAGGGTAAGAGTCAAGGAACGCATACCTCGGGGCCTCGCGGTTCGCGCACTCCAAACCTTACCTCGTTCTCGCAGACGACAGCACGCAGAAGGAGCTAAAGCCAACCCTAGGCTGGAGGCCGACTCCGGCGGGCCGGATCGCCGAGAGGATACGGCGACGGCTGCGAGGAGTGGTTGCGGGTGAGAGGCGGTGACCGGTGAGTGGCGAGGTTTTTTCCCCTCCCCTATGTGTTGCGAGTGATAAAAAATACGCCGCTTTGGTTAGAGCCTTGGAGGCCTTTTAAGGGGGAGGCGGCGCCCTAGCGGATCTACGCGCGACCGTACGTGGAGCCGGTCTCCAAGCTGGGGGCGTGCGTGAACTGTGAAGTGGCGGCGTTTGCCTACAAAGGCCGCACTAATGGGCCTTTTTGGATCGAAAAATGGATCGGTTGGGGCCTTCTAGGCTTCTACGGCTTTGCAGTTGGCATTGCGATTGGAAAATTCTACTCTTTTGCAGACCAGAAAACGCACTACATGGCCCGCGCAATGCCACAGGACATGAGGGGTATTAGAATTTCTTGATAAATATTTGATCTGTTCTAAAAACAATGTGCTCTTTATCTATAAAATAAAGAATAGATAAAATATAAAAAGAAATAAAGAAAGAATGAGAGAATTCGCTGTGTATCCTCATTTTATGTTTCAAAGTGTACAAATCCCCTATTTAATAGAAAAATATGGGATAGATGAAAAAACTAAAAATGCTAAAAAATTTAGCATTTACAATAATTTGATGATGTGAAATTACAAAATTCATGACATGATGAGTTATGACTTTCATGATGTAGGAGTTACACCATTCACGGTGTAGGGTGTCATGACATTGATTATAGAAGTACAACCATGATGGTGTGTTGGATTATGGTATCCATTAAGAGTATAAATTTCATACTACTCTCTCTTGGGTGTCTATTACTTGTAAATATATTTGTCTCATTAAAAATCTTATCAAGAAAAAACTTAGTGAGAAAAAATTATGACTAAGGAAAAAAGAATACAACACATATCCACTCCCCCCTCGTGATCATATCAGTAACCCAACATTATAAACCGCTGCTTGAATTTTGCCGTAGTAAGCGCTTTAGTAGCTAAATCTGTCAAATTCTTACTTGAGCAAATATGTTAAACTATTGATATCATTCTTTTGAAAATCATTGATAGTGACATATAGTATGTTCTTTCTCCTATGATATATTTTTCTCTCATTGGATGATGAATGCAACATTGTCCTCATATAAAATCAAATCATAAGATATTTCAATATGTTATGTCAGATAATTGGATTTCTTCTCAAAAAATTATCTGCTAAATTAATAGATTACAAAAATCCTACATAATTAGATGAGGCTGCAACAATAGTCTATTTCATTGAATACTGTAAAATAACAATGTCATCACGAGTAAAAATATATCTAGTTTGTAATTGACCATTCTTAGAATCAGATGAAAGACCATGTATCTACAAATCCATTAAATATGTCTTAGACATGTTAGAAAAATATAAACTCATATCCTTTTTACCTTGAATATAGCGAATTATATGTTTCACTCTGTTTAATGTTTTCATGTAGGATAAAAACTATATCTCACTAATAAATTAAAAGAAGATAATATAACAAATCATATATGAGAAATAAGATACATTTGTACTCTTATAACACTTATGTATAGTACTTCATGATCAAGTATTTTCTTGTCATCAAGTGACCTTATAATCATTGAGTATTCAATTATCACAAATTCAAATTCGAATCTTTTTTATAAAAATACGGGGGCACATCATTTTATACCCATCTTTCGTCAAGTATTCAATAAAGTGACTATACCATATTTGTCTATATTAACTTGTTCAATTTGATTGAATATTATTTTCAAGAACCTATTTCCAGTAGTTTAAATCCTCCAGGAGTCTTATATAGATGTCGTTATTAAATCAACAATACAAATAGACTATAACAACATCTATTAGAGTATTAGACGTAAGTCAAAATCTTCTTTTATTGCTAGATTAATAAAATATAAAAAATTGTTACATCCATCATGGGAGAGTATGTGTCTTCATAATCAATATTAAGATTTTTGGTAAAACCTTGTGCTAATAATCATACCATATATCTCGTAATTTCGCAATTTTTATTTTTATTTTCACACAAAAGATCCATTTATAACGAACATGTTGTACACCTCAGGTATATAGGCCCAAAAATTTCTCCCTTCGTGAGAGATCTCAATGTTGCCTCTATTGCATCTTTTTGTTTTGGCAATCATATGTTTTTATTCCTTGAGATATTGGTTCCTAATACTCGTTATCATTCTTTTGAGGGCTTGGGCTCCCCAATAATGATGATCCACATATCACAAACACTTTAGCAGCCTAGGGTGAACGTGTGACGAGTCCCTCCAAGCTGAACAAAAAAGAATAGAGACATGAGGAATTTATATAGGTTAGGATCTCAGGGAGGAATCTTAGTCCTATTGGTAAACCCCTCACTTAGAATCAGTTGGGAGTCGTCTCCGAAGGGAGAAAACTCCAAAGCATACCTAGGTATCTTATATTTTGTATTGATATTGATTGAATGAATGTATATTACATGATACGGGGGTATTTATAGCTCCAAAAAGGAACAAAAAGTCAGGGTATTGCAAGCCCCACTCTCGAATGAAGAACAGGATTGTCTTTCGACACTTAAGGTTCTCTAGATAGTTGACAAGTGGCATTGTGAGCCCCACTCTCGATATTTGACCCAACCCTGAAGTGCTCGCCAGACCCACACATTAGGTCGAGGCCCCTAAGAACAAAAGATCCCTATGCGACTACAAGTCACTGGGGCCACGAGATTCCTAGGGAGCGAGAGACCTTCGGGGGTGCAATGTGTAGGATCGAGGATGCCGATTAGAAGGGGGTGAATAGGAGGTTTTAAAACTTTTCAAATAAAACAACTTTTGCAACGAGAAGAACCAAAAACAATTTAACAATATATTGCACAATTAAATAGAAGAGAAAAAGAGAACAAACACAGAGATTTTTTCCGAAGTCTCGAAGACTCGCCCGGTCTCCCCTACTCCTCGTTGAAGCACTCAAATGAATGAGTCTTGCTTCAATATCCACAAAGGATATTTCTCACTAGTGGTTGCTCCTTGTCCACTCCGGAAAGGCGAACACCGATGCCTTTTACAATCATACCGAGTCTCTCCAACAAACTTCGAACAGGAGAGATCAACGGTCACGCCACCAAACCGTCTAGGTGAGGGCGTTCACCAAGAGTAACAAGCTGCAAGGTCTCTTCTAGACCTCTAACACGCACCGAGAAATTCTAAGTATGCAAATATAATGCGAACTGAAAACTTGGTGGATCTCAAAAACTCACAACTTGATCAAAAGATAAAGATTTTAACTCCAAAACGAATATTCAAATGTATGTATGAGAAGAAGGCTGCTTAGTGTGTAAAACAACTGCACAATGCCTCTATTTATATCCCAAAAACATCAAAAAAGCCGTTGTGCATGAGCTGTAAAAGTGTGTCAAACTGACAGTCAGTTTGGATCATGACCAGAAAGAAGTAAAATCCGGAAAAAATTCAGCTAACCGTTTGAGCTCGTATATGGAAATAAAATAGCACAAACTGACAGTCAGTGTCTACCTCAACGGCTGACAAAAATCACGGATAAAACTTTGCTGGTCGAATAAGGAAACTGATATCTCATATTGACAGTCAGTACCACAAACTGACAGTCAGTATCACAAACTGACAGTCAGTATCGACCACAAAATCAACCAGTTAAAACACAATCTCAAAACAAACAGCTCAAGGACGAAATGCATACTGATAGTCAATATAGGTCAAAAAACTTTTGGCACAAAAAACACACTCTCTGGATAATTATCAGTTTAAACATACTGACATTCAAACTGATAGTCAGTTTAGCACACTGATAGTCAATATGAATAAAAATAGTCATAACTTTTAATCCAGAGATTCGATTGAAGTGTTTGATAGCTTGTTTGAAAGATAATCTAAATAGCTATCTTTTTGTCAACAGAAAAAAAAGCCAAATCTACCTAAATCTTTCTATAAAAAGCAAAAACTCTTCTACTGTCAAAACTCAACTGAAAAACCCAATCAAATCCAACCGAAACAAATGAGATGCAATAGTCTAGTAGTGTCTCGGTTTATGCTAGAAAGGTAGAGAGTACTTGCAACCCCTCTTTATAGTACGGTTAAAACTAAAAACAAATTCCTAAACCGATCAACCTCCAAACACCGAGATCGGTCAAAAATAAAACCAAAATTACCTTAGGTCCTTTTGCATCTTTAACATGTGATTTGCGTTTTGTCTTGCGACTTGTGCTTTTTTCTTTTTCGTTGAGTTCATCTTGATCATCTTGAATATTTTCCTAACCGAACTCTGTATCCAAATATCTCAAAAGTACAGTTAGTCTGAAACACTTGTTTTCATTAATCATCAAAAATTAGGCATAACAGCCTAGATGCAACACAAGGGAGTGGTCGCAGGCTACTGGGCACAAGAAGTCCCCATACAACTTATGGTCACCATAGCCACAAGGTCCCTAGTAACGGGGGACCTCTTGGTGCGCAGGTTCCCTAAGCACTGACAAGCCTCTAGACACACGAAGTCCTTGGACGGCCTAAGATCATCAGGGACACAGGGTCCCCGAGGAGCAGGAGATCTTCTAGGCCCTCAGCGGCTCAAGGGTCACCTAGCACATGTGACCCCTGACGACTAAGGGTCACTAGGTACTCAGGGTCCATGGTGAGCTAGAGCTATTCGGGGGCAAGGGGTCCTTGGGTGCCCAAGGATCCTTAGAACATGGGTACTCTTGGACGACTATAGGTTGATGGGACATGGGGTCCCTAGGATGACTACCAGACTATTCCTCCAATACATTCATAATTTATATAGTGTTAGATTGTATGCAAATGCATCATTGACATCAATTTCATTTTTTTATTTCAAAATTTTCAAAACATGACACAATTTAGTAAGACTTCATTTTTCCAAGAACAAGGTCCCAGAGTCCTTCAGCAATATTGTTGTTATTTATGCCTACTATCTCTTTAGGAAATTTTTCTGGGATCATTTTGTCTTATTCGTGATAGACAATTATCCTTCTAGTACATCAATTTCTACATAGGCATTAGCATTTGGTATAAATGACTTAGTCACTCTTTGTATCTGTAAATACTATGACAAATACTATGTAAAATTGTATGACGAATACATATATCATATATTGTTATATATTGTGATATATAGCTCCGGTTGATAATCTATTTGTGTCGATCTGATATTTTAACTTTACAATTCTACCGGTTCAAATGGATTGTCAACCTAAATTATACATCAAAAGATATTGATGCCGAAAAAATTGAAATTTTCTTGTACAAAACTTTGAATTTGAATGAATAAAAAAAATTCAAAATTGTATTACCGCACTCCCAGGGTGCGGCTGACTTTTTTTACTGATTTTTCTCTGCCACACACTGGTTGTGCGGCAGAGAGGTTTTCCACACTCCTGCTGCGATGTGTCAAGTCCAAATTCAACCGCACTTCTAAAAAGAGTTATTTTTACAATTTTTGGAAACACTAGGTCAAATTTGTAATTTTTTTAAAGGTTATTTTTTAATGACCCATTTTGTCTCATTCGTGATAAACAGCTGCCCTTCTAGTACATTAATTTCAACAGAAGCATTAGCATTTGGTATAACTAACTTAGTCACTCTTTTTGTATTATTAAAATTATATGGCAAATACCATGCAAATGAATTAACCATTGAATTTCTTATTCATATCGTTTTGTACTGGAATCAAGATAAGACAATGATAATTCTTTCCAACTTAATTTATTATTTAGTCGTGCATTTTCTCTGCCTGTTGTTGGAAAAATTAATTTATCAAAAGGATAATTAGTTTATTTAGCTGTAAATAAATCTCCTATTGATGAATCAAAATATTTAATTATAGATGGGGTTTCATACCCAACATATATTTCCAACCTTTTTTGTTATCTCATCTTAATATATATATATTTTTTGCATAAATGGAACATCACTGTACATCCAAAAAATTGTTAGATAGGAAAGATTTAGTTCTTGACAAAAATCAATTGTTAAGGGAAGAAGATGATAATTTATTGGCTTGATGTAAATTCATACAACTGCATGCAAAATATCATGACCTCAAATAGATATTAAAAATTTTGATCTTATCAGCGATGATATTCTATTAGCTCAAGATACTTAGTAGATGATTTTATTATGTCATTTTTTATAAACATGCTACAGGATGTTTAATAGTTATTTCGATTGACATATATTAATCACTGAAACTTTTTCAGTAAATTAACTGAAATTATCAAACATAATCTAAAAATTATGTTCACAACTTAATTAGTTGAGTCAATAATCTCGCAAATTCCATATTGCAATTTCATAATACGAAGATATGCGACCATCTAGTCGATGCATTGATTAAAACCATAAAATATCTAAATGGTTAACTCAGTGGATCTATAGGTCCACGTATTTCTCATTTTATGTGTTCTAAAAAATCAAGAAATTTAGTCCTAATTTTAATTAATGATGATCTTATTTTTCTTAAGAGTAAACTACATATGAGAGATCGTTTGATTAAAAAAAGTCTTCTGGGCTTTTTATGAATTTTCAATGATTTTTCATACCATTGTTGACTAAATATGGTCCAATGGATTATGCCAAATAACAAATCATTACGAGTGGAAAAATTCAGGTTTGCAATCAAATTATCAGGATCAATAAAGTTTTGATTTATGATCAACTTATCATAATCTAAAACTTCTAGTTTACAATCATATATCAAATAAAAAATATAGTCTATGCATAGGAGGAGTATAAAATACCGGGAGATGACAGGATCCTTGGGATTGGGGGAAAGCAGGGAAGTGAGGAGGAGGAGCTGAGAAATGTCGGTGGCTAGCTAAGTCAAGATGGAGAGAATGGGAAGGAAAAGGGGTTGATTTTTTTTTTTAAGTAACATGACTGGTTCAATGGCCAATTTCATTGCTTATTCAGATCGAAAAAGTGGCAAAAATTGATGGTTCATGGACTGGACGAGTTATATCTATAAAATTTATTAATTTATAATTGCTAACTGCAATAGCAAATTGCAAAGTCTAATACACATGTTAAAATCACTTGAGTACAGTGTATGTGTAGTAGGTTTGTTTGTCACATATTTTTATCTTTTGATGCATAAGAAATGAGTTATTTTTGTAAATATTCTAGATTAGAGGTTAAATTTATTATTTTATTTTTTAACGATTATTTATACAAAAAAAATTTGGAGTGTTTGATATAATATTAATTGCATGAGAACCCATGAATTTCTAAACTTCTCTTTTGGAGCTCTTAACAAAGACCAGAAGAATAAAAAAAAAACATGCTACAGCACTAGCACTCAGGTGTGCAAATCGTGTTCTTTTCGTGCTGTCCGTAATACAATTTTGAAAGTTACTTTTATAACTATATGACAACAAGAATAATGATAATTTAGATAAAAAATCTACTATATTTTCATTTGGTTACTATGGGATCGTATGTGGTGAGCCCAGTCGAGCTACTAAGCTAGAATTAGTACACAAAAAATATTGGTGGCTAGTTAAAAAAAAATAAAAATATAATTCTATGTCATTGAAATTTGGTGTCTAGTATAATATATCACTAATTTTTTGAATTCTTTGTTATATATTACTAAATTTTTTTGCTTAATGTTATATGTTATTTTTGATTCATTAACTTAGAAAAATGATCAAAATAATATTATTAGTCGCCATTTAATTAGGTTTAATCATGATTTTTAATAAATGAAAAAATTGGAATACAAAATTTTCAATTTTTGAAAACTATAATGAATTAAAAATTTTGCATTCTGATATTTCTATTTATTTAAATTCATGATTAGATCTAATAAAGAGACATTGACAGAAGTATTTTTGTCTTTTTTGTGAGTTGATTAATAAAAAATGACATATAATATTAGAAAAAAAATCAAGTGACATATCACAAAAAGTTTAAAAATTAATAACATATTATCAGATACCAAATTTCAATAAAAAGAATCAATTTCCCTAAAAAATTTGGCTCCGAGAAGAAAAAAGAACTAAACATAAACCCAACATACTACTACTACTACAGAAGTAACAAAACCATGCAAGGGCGAACTTGTCCTCCAAGCCAGAAGGCCGAACTTGTCCTCCAAGCCAAATAAAACGCATCCGTGGAGCAACTCGCGCCACACCTCAAAACTCCATATACTCCACACACCCGACTACCCCACCATTTCTTAGACCCCAGGCCCAACACAGTGCCAATCATCCATCCACACAAATAACCAACCGGCCATTAGCTTTTGACCTGTCACTAAATTAGCTACAAGCTTGCCACTTCGCCGATCATGGGGATGATGCTGGGCAAGATCACCGTGGAGACACCCAAGTACGAGGTTCTCCATACCGGCCCCGGCTACGAGATCCGCAAGTACCCGCCGTCCGTCGCCGCCGAGGTCACGTACGATCCAAAAGAGATGGAAGGCGACCGCGACGGCGGGTTCACAATTCTTGCGAACTACATCGGCGCCCTCGGCCGCCCGCAGAACACAAAGCCCGAGAAGATGGCCATGACGGCGCCCGTCATCACCGCGAGCGCCGAGCCTGAGGAAATCGCCATGACGGCCCCAGTCATCACCACCAGCGCCGAGCCCGAGACAGTTGCCATGACGGCGCCAGTGATCACGGGCGGGGAAGGCAAGGTGACAATGCAATTCCTGCTGCCGGCGAAGTACACCAAGGCGGAGGAGGCTCCACGGCCTGTGGACGAGAGGGTGGTTATACGGGAGGAGGGGGAGCGGAAGTACGGGGTGGTGAGGTTCAGTGGGCTGACCGCTGAGAAGACGGTGAAGGAGAAGGCGGAGCAGCTCAAGGCCGCGTTGGAGAAGGACGGGTACACTGTCAAAGGGCAGTTCTTGCTGGCGCGGTACAACCCGCCGTGGACGCTGCCGCCGCTGCGCACCAACGAGGTCATGATCCCCGTCGAGTAAACCGGAGAATCAAACGCTCGCGTTTTCCTGGTTGTTTGGTGTGCGGTTCTTGGTGTTCAGGGTGCATATGTATTGTACTGGTGTTCTGTACTAGACAGATGCCTATAGTATGGTGAATAATGGATGCTTCTACTGATAGTCTGATGGTTTTAGTTGATACTTACAGTTGATAGTAAGGTGATTCAGTGATTGGGAAGCGAAATATGTATTTCCGAAAGAAGTATACTGCTTACAATTCCCAGTGCAAACACTTGAACAACAAGCTTCTCCTGATGATTGGCAGAAGAGGCATAAGCTAAAGCTTTCACATGGAAATGACTACACACACTTGAACGAGTTTTCATTTTCCGACAATACTCCATATTTATGAACAAGATGTAGATCAGCTGTTTGGAATTATGGTGAGAAAAACAATTCAACCAAGCAAAATTGAAATCCTCCATTACGGTTGGTTTTCTCCCCCAATCAAGACATCTCTCTCATAATAAACCAGGTATACCAATGAATGGGACAAGAAAACGAGATATGAATTGTATGATCAGTAGTTTCCAGCGCATAACAAACCTTACATCCAATATTACTTTGCTGTTGTGTTTTTTTAGGTCAACAGCCTCAGATGATTTTTTTTTATATAGTAAGACCAAGACAAGAGCCTCAGAGGGTAATATCATTGTAAGTTAACCACAAAAGTACTTTGATGCAGGTGATGATCCTGCAATGATCTCCAACTCTCAGGGTCCTCTTAGTAAGAGGCTAAGGGCCATTAAAGGGGCTGTTTGTGTTTGTCGTCTTGGTTGATTTTGTTGCTGTTTGTTGTGCACTGATACTAGATGTTGTCTTAGACAATACAATCTGTAAATTCTTTTCTTCAATCAATGAAAAAGCAGCCCTCCTTTTTGGTCAAACAAAAATAAAAAAAGAGGCTAAGAGCCATCCAATGAAATACAGAATACATGAAGTGGCAAACCAAACACAAGAAACTGAATAAAATTGCCATCACAATCATGGAAAAACTCCAACATATCACTCATTATATATTCTACGGGCATATAAAACACTTTGTATGCAATAAAAATGTAGAACACTTCATACAGTAACAAAATGCCTTTCTGCCCCTTTAGGGTGCGCATAGTGCGAGTTTACGTAGATTTTGCTAATCGTTGTGGAGCCCAATGAGTGAAATAAACATATACATGATCTAAAACAGCAAAAAACTCTAAAAAAAAATCTATAACAAATTGTGAAGAAATTAGACATATACACCATGGTTTTAACGACTTAGTTGATTAGGATACAGATTAAAGGGCGAAGGTCACCCTTGATGGAACTAAATGTGCAAGTTGTTTTCCATCAACCAACTAAATGTGCAAGTTGCTGGATTCAAAATTTATATTTTATTTATCAATCTAAAAGAAATTGATAGTTTTTATATTATACTCTTAACTAGAAGTTTGAATGATCAATTTACTTATCATTGGAATATTTTATATAAATAACTTTTTTAAAAAAGAAAATTACATATATGATCTAATATTTCAAAAATTTGCAAAAATAATTTTTTTAAAAGTGCGGTTGAATCTGGACATGACACATGTTATCAAGAATGTAGTAAATACTGGGGGACTTCTCTATCGTACAATTGATGTGCGGCGAAGACAAATCTGCACGAAAAATAATTTGCCGCACCGACAAAACTCTCTTTTTTTTATTAACAAAAGTAGAAAAATTTCAAATCTTTCAGCATCGATATCTTTTGTTTTATAATTTGGATTGATAATCCGTTTGAACTGGTGGAGTCGTGAAGCCTAAATGATCAAATTGATATATACAGATTATCAATCGGAACTATGTATCACAAGATATCATATACTATTATATCTTGAGATATATAAATTCGGTTAATGATCGGTTTATGTCGATCAAATCGTTTTGACCTCACCATTATACTAGTTAAAATGGATTATTAATCCAAATTATAGATCAAAATATATTGATCTTAAAAGAATAAATAATTTCAGAATAATTTAATCTCAAAGTTATACGGGAATTTAACTCGAACTTTGAGATTAAATTATACTAAATTTTTTTTATTCTTCTAAAACTAATATCTTTTGATCTATATAACTCAGATTGACAATCTATTTTGAACTTGTGTAATGATGAGACTAAAACAATCAAATTGACATAAACCAATCATTAACTGGATTTATATATTTCGAGATATTGTTATATATAGCTCTGATTAATAATCTGTTTTTGTCGATTTGATCATTTTGATTTCATAATTCTATCAGTTTAAACGGATTGTTAATCCAAATTATAAATTAAAAGATATTGATGGTAAAAAAATTGAAGTTTTTTTAAAAAAATTTTGAGTTAATAAAAAAAAAGAGTTGTCCCCACCACATTCTGGAAGTGAGGAAAACTGTTTTTTGTGTAGATTTGTCTCTACTGCACACTGGTTGTGCGGTACAGAGATACCCAATATTTGTTCCACTCTTACTGTCACATATTATATCTAGATTCAATTGCACTTCTAAAAAAGATTATTTTTGCAAATTTTTAAAACACTATGTCAGATTTATAATTTTTTTATTAAAAGGTTATTTATGTAAAATATTGCTTATGAAGTCATTACCGTACGGTTATTGCCGATTGTAGCCGATCCCAATCGGTTACGGGCGCGACCCGACATCCTTATCGTTCGCTAACCCCTTATCGGATCACACTGGATAGGCTCCTCCCACTGGGTAAGTGGCCAACCGGTAGTCCGGTACTGCTCGCCAACGGCAAAGAAGAGGAGCAGCTGTAACCATGGCTGCTTCCCCTTCCCCCGTCCTCGTTCCATCGCTAGTCGCCAGGCCCCCTCTCCTTGCCGGGCACATCCACTCCAACCTCCCCCGGACCCGCCTCCTCCGGTGCGCTTCCCCCGCCGCCTCGCCAGAATCCCCTAAACCCGCCTCTCGTCGCGGCCGCAAGAAGTCCCCGTCCCCGTCGCCGCCGAAGGCGAAGGCATCAAGCCGCCGAACCAAGAAAAGCAAAAAAAAATCCGATGAGGAGGAGGAGAAGCCGGTGAAGCCAACAAGCCGTCGTACCAGGAAGTCGAAACTAGAGGCCAAGCAGGAGGAGGCGGAGGCGGAGGGGACGAGCGGCGGAACCGAGGAGCCGAAGCAAGAGCCCGAGGGGCAGGAGGAAGAGGAGACGGGAAGCGACTACGACGACGAGGTAGACTTCCCGTACGAGTGTCCGCCGCTGGTGTGCTGCTTCGGGGCGCCACAGTGGGAGTTCGTGCCCACCGTGCGATTGTCGGACCGGCAGATGCACCCGGACCAGTACTCCACGTGGCGGAACCTGCAGTGGGAGCCGCCGGAGTTCGCGCGGGCGCCGGGAGGGCCCCCGAGCAATGTGGCCATCGCGCTCACCCGCCTCGGCGGCCGCGCCGCAATGCTCGGCAAGGTTGGCGACGACGAATTTGGCCGCGACCTCGTCTACCGCATGAACTGCGAGCGGGTGCAGACGCGCGCTGTCAGGTTCGACGGTGGCGTTGCAACGGCCGCCGCGCGCATGCGTGTGGTGTTCCAGGGCCGGGAGGATGGGAGAAAGCTCGTGGCGGAGACTGTGAAGAACTCCGCTGAGGATTCTCTCCGCAAGGCCGAGATCAATTTGGATGTGTTGAAGGAGGTAAGGGGGTCATGTGGTAAAACTTCTTTTGTTGATTTAGGAATTGATGAAGAACACATAGCAAAGGGATCTAATCTGTAACAATCACGCAGGCCAAAATGTTCCATTTCAATTCAGAAGTCCTTTTGACTCCCTCTATGCACTCCACACTCTTCAGAGCCATTGACCTGTCCAAGAAATTTGGAGGTAAAATTTTCTTTGATCTCAATTTGCCATTGCCATTGTGGAGGTCAAGGGACGAGACAAGGGAGTTAATAAAAAGGGCATGGAATGAGGCTGATATCATAGAGGTGTCAAGGGATGAGCTGGAATTCCTCCTGGATCAAGAGTACTATGAGTGGAAGAGAGAAACCCCGCCGCAGTATTACTTGGATACTTTTCATCCGACGAGGAACTGGCCAAAGTATTACCACTACACCCCTGAAGAGATTGCTCCTATTTGGCATGATGGTATAAAGCTCTTGCTCGTGACCTATGGGACACTTCGGATCCACTACTACACGCCCAAGTTTCATGGCTGTGTGGTTGGGACGGAGGATGCACTCATAACTCCATACACAACTGATCGAACAGGTTCTGGGGATGCTGTTGTTGCTGCTACCATTAGGAAGTTGACAACATGTCCTGAGATGTACGAGGACCAGGATATATTGGAAAGGCAGCTAAGATTTGTGGTTGCTGCAGGAATCATATCACAGTGGACAATTGGTGCTGTGCGAGGGTTCCCCACTGAGAGTGCTGCCCAGAACTTGAAGGAGCAAGTGTATGTGCCTTCTATGTGGTGAATCATCTTCAATGGAATGGGCAGCATGTGCGCTGCAGGCATACTTCATGAGTGCTGTAGAAGTGAACAGGTGAAGCATTTGCCACAAGAGCTAACATGTGCCACATCTGTGCACCAATTTTGCAGGTACCAACTTATCATCCATCTCATATCATTTCAAATTTGAACTTGTGGCATTGAGCATTCATATCATGAAGTGCATAGGAAAATGTGCTTGCTATTGAAAAGCTTGTATTGCTTAACAAATGTTGATTAGCTACTTTTCAACTTTATCTGTACTTTGAAGTCTAAATTCAGGGTATACTCTATTTTGTTGTGCAAAACTGCTATACTCTAGCTACTGTGAGTCTGTGACAGCCTTCACTTTGGTATATTTATTTTGCTCATGTTTCTGAAACTTGACAGGAACTAAATGTCAAAGAGGACACCAGTACTATCTTGCTGCATGCATCATTAGTAGAAATTGTCGCTTATGTTATTTCCAGATGACACTTGAATGTGTATGTGGCTGTGTGTTTACAAGGTGAATGTATCTACTATTTAGTGACAACATGCACCTAAAGTTAATTGAACCAGTAAGACAGTGGCATCACTTACTGATAACTATGCTACAAAATTTAATGACTGCAAACCACATACAAATATTCTAATGACAGCTAAATGCAACTTTTTAATGGACCGAACAAATGTACAAAAGTATTTATGATTCATCACTTACTGATAACAACCTGCTGTACAGCGCTACAGCTTATAACTTATACATTATTTGCACAAAGGCCACTGTCCACCCAAATAAATGCAGACTTCTACAATGAATCAAAACTATCAGAAAGAGAAGAGACTATGGGTATCGACTAAGTACAACCACCCATGTTGCCTCTTTCGTCTGGCTATTCCTGTCCCCTGTGGTACGTTATCCTTAAATCAATTTAAAGTAGTCAGAATCTCTTTGGTTCTTCCATTTTTTCCCTTTGATTTGAATAAATAATTCTCTGAAAATGCATTTTTCCCGATGAGAATAAGCGCCATACCCCCATCCTACCACCCCAGGGGTAAGAATGAGAGCCACAGACACTGTTAGACTAGGAAAATATCAATGGGCTGTCGGTGTTAGTCTACTAGGAGTTGCACTATTTGGTGTATTCCTGTCTATGGAAGGTTACATCTACACTCATGCTACATTGCCTGAAGCCAGCAGTATATTTGAAGACCAAGTTTCCCCCTGTTTGAAATAAGTGTCACTTAATCCTGTGTGTTCTTTTGCACAAGCATCCAGGAAGAGGATTTGCATAAAAATACTCCTCCTGCCTTGGATTTTCACCAGACAACCTCTGATGTGGACCTCCAAGTCTGTTCTCATGATGCATCTTCACTTCATTTTGAAATTCACTCCAAGTTACTGTACCTTCGTCAAGCCTGTCAATAAGGTCCACAAACTTCTGCCTGTAGACAATAAAAAATTAGGACCTGAAATTGATATCTAATAACTAAAACAACGTTCCTAGAAAATGTACCTGTCAGGGTTAATGGTTTTTCGGAATCCTTCAAACCTTCTATGACCCTGGACTGCTTTGGCCATATTTCCATCATATGTATACACAAAAACATCACTCTGGAGAGCCACTAGATAATCCACAGCAGCTAATCTATTTTGGTACAGCTCGAGAGGCCCTAATTCATCTACTGTTGCCAGACTATAATGTGTATAGATGTTTGGATATTCAGCCTTTAATCCATCCATACTATGCCCTCCATATATTTCACCTGCTACAATGTAGATCTTTGTGCTGGAAGGATAGCCCATAGCTCTAAGAAATAGTGCAGCTTCGCGAGGAGTCATAGGACAACCTCCTTGGAGTCTCCTGTCCTTGCTGTTGATTTCCTTCTCTTTCCAGTGCCTCACCTTGAGTCGCATTTCTCTCAGCTCCTCTGCCTCTTCAAGTGTCAGGTTGTGGCTGCAGCCTGTGAAGGAGAGCATGTCCTTCTCATATCTGTCGATTCATAAGAAAACCAAATGGAATATTAGTGATCTGTAAATTTCTGCACGGCAAAATGCTGACAGCTTGTTAACCTTTACAGTTTTAGTCACCTTAAGTGAAGTGCGATATAATGGTTGGACCTATTCCTCAGTCTATCAACTAGAGTATTACCTAGCTCTTCAATTTCTTTTTTGTATCTAAGTGCCTCATAATTTGCACGGCAACGGAGCTGTTGGATAGAAGGAGCGAGACCATTGTTAACAATTCGTGAATCAGTATGGGTGAATTTCACAACTTTGGCCTTCTTCAGTATTCTTGTGAAACTTCTGTAATAAGAAGCCTGCAAAAAGATCAGCTTGCGATCTGTCAGCAGTCAGTCTACTCAAATGTCCTGATTTCCAAGCAACTGAAATGTTCATTTGACTAGAGTTCCTGAAGTAGTTGACTCATACCCTGGACCAGGAGGTCGGTGCTCTCACATAGGGTTTCAATCTTTTGTAAGCCAGCGGGAGGGAGTCTACAATCACAATGTCATTCTTTAAGTTTTCCTTGAAGTGCTCCACATCAAATATATCTTTGAAATTGCTGTGTTAATACTGTAAGAGTCAGTTATCCCAATATTCTCTATAAGCTGCTCATGGTTTGCATTATTCTCCAAAGGATATGCTCATGGTTAGCAAAAATAAAGAGGCAAACCTTGGATCAGTCCAGAATGAATCATGATCCAGAGTAGGGATTACTAGTGTTGCATTCATAAGCTTCGCCACTGCAACCATATCGCTTATCTGTGAGAATCAATTTGAATCAACTTTTAAGAAAGCTGGATGGCGTCTTCATATGCACGAGATTTTAACAGATATGTACGTACTCCCATTCTCATCTGGTTCAATCCACCATTTGCATCAACAATTAGATAACCAGCTGTTGCAGTTTTAGTTCCTGCGAGAAGCATAGCCAAGCGAGGGCTATTAGTTCAAACTTCCAACTAGTGTTGGAAGAAAACAACTTGAAACATAGAGTACAGGAAGTTACTGTAATTGTTTTTTGGTTGTTCAACACATTTGCTGTAACCCTTACTGTGCGGGATCATCCACAACTTTGATGTATCTTGCTGTTTGAGAGGAAACTTCAGTACAAAACAATCTGAGCATATCATTTGAACAAGTATTTCGTTTCATGCATGGAAATGTTTAGAATTGAATAGAAATACAAACTTGCAAGATTGTACATTTGGAACATCAGTATCTGACAACATTCATTACGCTACTTTATCTGCAGGATTATGGACGGTTCGACTAGCATCAATCGGACATAAGTCATGCTTCATATTATCCATATCAACAAAGTTCATTTTTATTCCATGCTCTAGTCATAGAAGCACTATTGTAGCATTGTGTGCCTCTTCCCCTCTTTTTATTTTCCTTTCCTTTCCTTTTCTTTTCTTTTCTATTCTTTTTTGACGCCAGTGGATTTGACACTTGGATTTTCTTTTCTAGAACGTCATGTAGAAATTTTTGAAACTTGACGCCAATAGTTGGTGTATTTGCAGCATTGAGTGTCTAGTGTGGAATAAAGGGTTAGGAGAATGTTTCGAAATGATTGCATTGATTACCAAGTCACCCGTTCTTAGGATTTTATGTAGTGCTTGATTGGACGTATGAATCTTTATATGGGGTGGTGCAGACGAATGAACTCATCTTGTATGAGATACTACAGGTGGGTTGTGGGGTTATTTGTTTGTGTGTATAAAATGATATAAGACACTGTTTTGATTATTTGTATGAGTTGATTAAGATGAGTTGAAATGATATTTGTTTGATTAAATAATTAGGTTATGATTGCATGAGATTTTGAATTTATAAATATAATTGCAAAGTTAATGTACAAAACCGCCCCTAATAGTTGTTAATCACCTCTATTTATCACTAATCACCACTAGTCTTCACCCATCATCACTTAAATTGTTACCAAATATCACTAAGTACCCCTCATCACTACTAATAATCACTAATTACTACTAATGTCTCTAATAGCCACTAATTATCACTATCGATGCATGATTAATCAAGTCTACACGAACTCATGCGGTGTGGAAAATCGAATCTCATCGTAGAATATACTAAGATAATATTCCAAAATTTTGCTCAGACGTGGAATTTCATATAATGGGATCATTATTTTTTTTTTATGCTCTTTACTGATCTCCCTGTGTTGTTCTTCCTTCCAGATCCCTTGACTACTTTTAATTCTTTTGATGTGCCACAATCTAAGTGATTTTCTCCGAGAAGAAGAAGTACTTTTCTCACTTTTCTATATATAATTTTTACTGATAGTTAGGAAAAATTTGGAAAAATAACACTAAATATATATTTATTATCATTATTTGTACAATCAAAACTCTCTATTTTGAATTAGAGCAGATATGTCTCTCTAGTATTGAAACGGAGTAATTATACCCTTCATTCAATTCTGTGTTGATTTTGTTAAAATAATAATTATTGATATATAGGTCTCATATGTCCATTTTCATAAAATGATCTCATGTGTTAGTGACTCAAAATATTTAAATAAATTAATATAAAATTAAACAAAGGATTTAATCACTCCTATAAAAAATAGAAAAACTTATTTACTTCAATTCAAAATAGATGAATTTAATTACACAAACCATAATAGAAAAAGAGTCTCTACTACTATTTTACGGTACAAATGTGCACCTCAAAAATGAGCTACAACCGTATATAACTCTCAGAGGTACGCCGTCACTGACTCATTGGCATATACTACAAGCATGCGGAGTGGAACCCAAAACAACTCTCCCGTTTCAATGTTCCAATGATAGAGCGACCGCTGATAAATACACGAAAAAAACGAGAAATAGCATGTACAACACCACCAACAAGAAGAAGACCCAGTATTGACAAAGACACAGATAAGATAGAGAAATGGAGTTAAATGAACAATTAACGGCGAGACCGGCGTACCGTTGGGTCGGCCGGCAGGCGGGCGATAGCCGTCAAGTTCTCCTCCGTCCACCCCAACATATGGTCGTCGGCCACCTCCACCCTCCGCACGAGCCTCCCACTGTTGCCGCCGCCGCCTTGGTGTGAGCTCAAGAGCCCGACGACCACGACCAGGCCGAGCAAGCACGCCACCGCGTTCCTCATCCAGGCCAGGTCGACCGCCGACAAGCTCTTCCGCCTAACAAAAAACAGCGCCTTGACGGCCAGCACGCTGCTGTCGTCGCCGCGGTGGCCGTCGTCGTCGTGGTCGTCTTCGAACAAGCCGCTGTCGGGGACGGCCAGCTCGATGTCGTTGGGGCGACGGCGGTGCGGGCCGGAGAGAACGGGGCTGGTGGAAGAGGCAGAGGCTGCCGTGGAGGACCCGGCGGCCATGGCCGAAGCCGACGTGGCCTTAGTTTAGAAGGTGGCTTCGTTTGGTAAGAACCCAAGAATAGGCTCTTGGCGCGAGGTGGGTGACGCGGAGAAAAGCCCAGGAAACAGGCCGTGCTTTGCTGCTTCGGCAACTGCCACGACGAGGACGAGGTGGTGCTTGCGTGCAACTGCGCGCCTGATTAGGCTAAAAAATGCTTGGGTCTCGCACGCCTGGGAAATTAGCGTGGACACGAGGTAATTTGCACGCGGAATTGTGCGTTTCTAGCTAGTGTGGCTCTAGTTTGCTTGTTGCTAGGAGAAGAGAAGTTAAAGTTGAGTTGCATTTATATTTGTACTTGCGGCTCGCCATCCCTCGCACGTTCCTTGTCCACATTGTTGCTGTCATGCAATTAAGTCATTAAAGATTAAGATATCTTCTAATCAAAAAATATATTGGACCACAACGAAATCAGATCGAAAAACATCCGAAGTGCACCACAATAGAATTACAACTACAGGAGTGCGATCAATCGCTCTGAATCAATTGACCTTGACTAGAGGTCTGTAAAATTGGTCGCATAATTCATGATCGCGAGTCTATTAATCGAAGTCACATAAATATCTCCATCATTATCATAACGAGTAGTTTGAGTACGATATCTAAAAACCGCCAAAACAACCGCAAGTAATGGAAGTGATCAGTGGTAACTACCTCAGACAAAACTACTCTCGTACATCTATAAGTAGAACATTTCTTTTAAAAGAAAGAGGAATCCATCAATTAGATATACACAACACAAGACGTAGGATTTTTATTCTATTATTCGAGAGTCTAAATCTGTATAAAAATTATGTGTCCCTCTCATTATCTCGATATCTTCATTTTTATATTTTGCAAGTTTGACGATCGCTTTTCTGATTGTTGATGGCTGGCGTCGACCGTAGGGACTATAATAGGGCTGTCTCCTTGTTATGACGAAGAAAATGACTTCAAATTAGATTTCGACAGCCTCGGAGATGACTTCGCCGTTGAATTCGATAGGAAGGGCAATGTTATTTTCAATGTCGAATCTGATTCTGAAATAAACCAATCACTGTCGATTACTAGTGATTCTGATAGTTAGATAACCAAGACAGCTTGTGAACTATCATCAACTAAAGATGATTATAATCATCAAGGAGTTTAGTTCATGGAAACCAAATCTCCAACCCATGATAATATCTGCTTAGAACTTGAGTCAACTTGGGGGCCAACGAAATATTATCGATCTCCAACTATTGTCGTAACAGGGAGGTAGGAGTCTTCAAGGGTTACGATAATCCGCCTCTGCTCAGTGATCCTATATATCATTCGGCTCAGTTTGACTCATGGATGAATGATATGCCTAGTGGCAATGAAGGTGATCAACTAGACCATGTAGATGCTCACCATGTTGTTAATCAGAAAACTGGAGTTGGTGTGCAGCCACCATCAGTACTGGGTACACCAATTGTTGGTGATGGAGAAGAATGACTAACACCACCTGCACCAACATGTGGAGAGCGGCCCTCGCGACCACATGAGTCAGTGGCACAGCAACTCTGAGGTGCTGCTCAATAGTTGCACGAACCTCCTCCTGATCTGAATAATGTTCCAGGATTCACTCATTTTGTTACAAATTTGGCGAAGACTTTAAGTTAGGCCGCCAAGGAAATTTCTTCTCATTCGAGTAGAAATCAACAATGAGCGGGCCTCTACTTTACGGGGAGCACACCTCGACCTGCTTGTTACTCAAACACCGAACATAGTAGGTGTGACAATCACCTTCTACCGGGAGATGGTCAAGAACGACCGACCAAGTGTAACGTCCACGAGCGATTCAAGAACTAATTAAGACATTAAAAACTAAGGTCTGTCCTAGTCAAAAAACCTATTCAACCACAATGAGTTCTGGTCGAAAAACATCTGAAGTCCTCTACAACAGAATTACAACCATAGGAGCGCGACCAATGGCTCTAAGCAAATTGACCTTGATCAAAGGTCTGCAAAATTGGTCGCACCATCCGTGGTCACAAGTCTATTAGTCGAAGTCACATGATTATCTCCATCATTATCATAACGAGCAGTTCGAGCATGATCTTCAAGAACCACCAAAACAACCCCAAGTAGTGGAGGTAATCGGCGATAATTGCATCGGGCAAAACTGCTTCTGTACATCTATAAGTAGAACATTTTTTGTAAAAAATAGGGGTATCTATCGATTGGATATACACAACACAGGATATAGGATTTTTATTTGATCATTCGAGAGCTTAAACCTATATAAAAATTTCTTGTGCCCCCTCATTGTCTTG
The DNA here is from genome assembly GCA_019359835.1 of Pharus latifolius. Taxonomy (NCBI): domain Eukaryota; kingdom Viridiplantae; phylum Streptophyta; class Magnoliopsida; order Poales; family Poaceae; genus Pharus; species Pharus latifolius. The sequence continues at coordinate 12,270,366 of CM033319.1, read as the reverse complement.
ATACCTTCATTTTTTTACTTTGCAAGTCAGATGGTCGACTTTTTGATCATGGACACTTATATTCTTAGCTTTCTAGTGGAGGTGAACCTTCTCTATTAATAGCAAAACTCCTAATTTTGATTTACTAGAGATAGGATTTTGTTGCTTGTACATGCTCACCGTGTAATAAATTGATACAGAGTTTTTCTTGATTATGTAACAGGTAACAATCGGTCCAAATCAAGTATTTGTATATGAAATTTTGCTAGATACAAACAAAAATTGACACAAGTATCCTCTGTGCATACATTGATCAGATAAGTTCATATATATATATATTCGACTATCCTATTATGAATTAATTTATTTCTTTAATAAATTTTTATTTATTTCTATTTTATATTTATGTGATATTATATAATTTAGATTTAAGTTTTATTTTGATTTTAGTTATTGTTATTTTATACTTGTTTACGTATATTTCTAACAAAAGATATACAGTTTTTATTACTACACATAAGTTATTTTTAGATAGTAATTACAACTTTATAGGTATTACACTTAAAGATATTACTATTTTTTTAGTTCTAAGTTTATATATCTTAGTTTTAAATTTGTATTATTCTTATTATAAGTATTTTTTGTAAGATAGTGTGAATATTAATTGTAAGTGTGTGTATTTAATTATAAGTTTTATATAATTTGAGTGAAAAGTTCAATGAAATTAGTTTATTTTAAATATGTTTTTCTGAAAAAACATGAACTTTACTTTAAAATTACATATTAATAGAGGAAGGCAAGCTTACATTTAATAGAGAAATTTGAAAAAAATTATAAACTAAATTGTTATGTAGGGATGCTCCTACAACAATATGGTCCATAATTTTATATTTACGTGACTTTATTATGTTAGTCAAGTATTTGACGCTTGAAAAATGCTGAACAAAATCGTCAAAGTTTTATTTTGACTTTGACAAAGAAGAGAAAGCTGCCTTTTTTTTTAGAACAGATGCGCACGCAGCTGTGACCATAGCATCCTTATACTAAATACAACATAGTTTTGCCTTCTCAAAAAGGAAGCATCGAGAGGATGAAAAAAAATGGCTCTTGCCCACCTACACTATAAATGTTTTTTTTTCCTTTATTTACAAGTGGTATGGTTGTATTGTATTGATAATATATATTCTACATCATTTATTTCTAGTCATAATTTTAATCCATCACACACATCAATACAAATACCCTAATTAAACATACATAATAAAATAGAGAGGATTGAAATTTGACCACATAATTTTTCTTTGTGTGGGTATATATTATAATCATTCAGATACACTTGTGAGTGCCACACTATAAATGTTTCTAAAATTTTTGTAAGAAAATATTTTTATACACCATTAGCTTGGGGCGGTCAAACCAGCAAAAGTCTACTTGGCACCAAAAATCTATTTGGTGGTTCATGCCTTGTCACGTGTAAATTTACCATCCTAAATTATATGACAAGACTTATATAGTTTTAGATTTGCTATAAATAAATTGTTTGGTTGTTTATGAGAGAATTCATCAAAATTATGCCACATTTTTTTAAGCAAGTTTGATATTTTTGTGATCATTCTTTAGTTTGTATCCATAGCTATAGCATGTCACAATTTTCTTTGTTTTGTGGCCTACCTATTATAGATATATTTTCTACAAATTTTTATCACAATTGCCATGACTATTTTATATGCCAGAAAAAGTATGGTGCGTCTATAATTATTGTAAAAAGGTGTATTAGTGTTTGTCATCAAACCAAACAATATCTGAGTATAGATCATGAAGCAGTGGATGGAATTAACATATTTAGTAAATATGCTGTGTTTGGGATTGATTTTTTATTTTTACGCTGATACTATATGACAGGATGGTCTTTGATCCATCCCAGACTACTGAGGTGCCTTGGCTGGCCCACGCCCAGCCCATTCAGTTCTCACCGTGACCGGTCGTCACACGGTATGACAGGAGCCAGAAGAAAAACTGTTTTTTATAGGCTCTCCCCAGTGTACTTCTTTGCTTGTTCTCTTATGTCGAATGGACGAAGCAAATGCCGTGTTCACCGGGGAATACGGATCCAGCCAACATTTCGTCTTCGCATTTCTCTTGTAAGCTATCGTGTTTATACCTCGTCAAGAAAGTAACTTATGCACCAATCTAGCTGCAACAGGAATTGTCAATAATGCAGTGATGTGCAGAATAATGGACGACGAATTATAGAGACAACTCTTGTTTTCTCCCTGAACATTGTAAGCGCTGCGTGGATGCCAAATCTAACGGGGGAATGGACCAAACGGGGATAAGTGGGTTGAATCTAGTCATTTAGGTGGCGTTTGGTTCTACACAAGAATTCAGATTGGTTCAGTAGGATGATCTCAATTAGTTTGAGCTAGATGAGAGATACAAAGAAAGAATTGTTTGGTTGATTGTACGAGGTGATACAGATTGAGTTCGGATGTTGTTTTTGTTAGTTGGATGGTGCTTGTATGAGTTAAAATGAAAAGAAAATTTAAAAAAAAATAATGTGTTTTAAATCAACACAATAACTCTTAATCTATGTTAATTACTCTTAATTCACTCCAATAATATTTAATATTTCTTGATCACTCCTTTAATCACCTCGTTAAACAAACCAGACTCACTCATACGCTCAATTCTCATGTTTCTCTTAGTTTAATTCAGAGTCATCTTTTTCATCATACAGTCTGATTTATCTATATAGATCAAATATAGTCTGTAATAAAAAATTTGACATCTCAAAACTAGATTGAGAATTATGCAGCCTACAAACGCCCTGAGGCTGCTCTCTTATTCAGGTATCCCCGCTAGTCCTGCTCGACGGGTTCCATGTACTAGCGTATCTTTCATATTCCTTCTTACTATATGTATTGTCTGTTTTTCTAGATACTAGCTTTCACATAGAAACTGACGAGCTGGAGGGGCTTTATCACCGGATAGTATACCATTTGCAATTTTCCTTTGCTAGTTGCGCATATTTTCAAAGAGTATGTTGGTAGCTTACAATGTTATTCTGCTAATGTTTAGTAGGCGATCATTTCGAGCTAGACCGACCATACTCAAACACAAATTATCTGTTTTCTCTCTCTGTGTATTTGTATTTTTCTTTACAGTATCAAGAGAGTCGAGTTCTAGACGGGGTAAGATAAGGACGAGTTTTGATATCACCCACGTCGATTCGATTGGTCGATGAGTATTCATCGAGTTTAGTTGAGTTTTAAGGTTTGGCATGTAAAATAAATTTTAAAATAATTCTTTTTGTAATAAGTAATCTTACGGAGGTATTAATCTAGAAACTAACTAATGAAATTGTCAACAATAATAATTTAATATAAGACGTGATAAAACTAGTTAAATATAAATTATACTAATATATTAAAAATATATATAATTATATAAAATCAAGCAGGACAGAATGGGTTGGTCTAAAACACACATTCACCCACCCTTGTCTTGGACATTCAAATTTGAATGCGATTTCTATAAAAATAGTTATCTAAATTTGCGGCATAACAACTTTATGATTAAATTCTGATATGAATAATAGAATTATTATCTAAATTCATGTAGATATGTTATTTCACAATTTAAAATGAGTTAACTTTCAATTGTGTACAAATAAAATAATAAAATCAAAAGAATATTAATAGTATTCCATAGAATCTAAAATTCAACCCGATTTAAAATAATTTAAACTGAATTTATATCCGATATTTCTTTGATTCGAATCTAACTCCAACTTAAAAATATAGATGTATGTATGATTTGATTAATATCTTATCCAAATTTAATTTGATTTCACTCCTATCCGCGCACACGTCAGACCACATGATCAAGACACGCTGCTTTGTAGCGTCGTCTCACTGGGAAAACGCGAATTTTGGCCACGTTTTGACGTCAACGGGGTGATCGGTTGAGTCCAATACGTTAAACGATGTGGCTATTTTCTCTCTACCTGTGGCTTCGTGAAGAAACAAATGACAGGTCTTGCAGATGTGGCCCGCGCGAAGCGAACTTGCAACCCGGTTTCCACAATTAATTCCGCCTACTCGTGTAGTCTACCGTATTATTCTGATTCAGTTAACCGCATAAACTGAGTGCAAAGTTCCCGAGCTCAAGATTATATTTTAGCATTTTCAGATTCAGTCTGGGTTCAGATTGATCTTTAAAAAAATAAGTTGGATTAGACTGATTCGAGCTTTGCCAAATTTAATTTAATAAGTATATCGGCACTGTCGGTTCGAGACAGTCTCGAATTTGATTGGTCGGTTTTGATGAAAAATCACATTTAAAAATTATATATTTTTTATTTTTGAGCCTCGAACTAGGTACAAAAAAGTTGAAGTGAGAACCTAATATTGAGCCAGAGACAAGGCCAAGCCGCTTACTCTCGAGCGGGCCATGCAGGAAGGATTGTCCTTAGCTTGGGTCTACTCAAGGTGTATATTGATCATTGAGCTTTATAACACCGCTTGGCATTACTCCTTTTGTTTTTTTTTTTTCCAGCCAGTATGACAAAAGAGATACCAACGTTTGAAATAATTTTCTAAAAAAATTATGGTACCTCCCGGTGCCAAACTTCCATGTGACCGAACGCGTATGCATCTTCGTCTTAGTCCCTTCCAACAGCCCGTGCTCTCTCTCTCTCTCTCTCTCCCCATCAGCAACTCGACCAAAGTTAAGGAAAGGCTCCGAGAACGTGAGTTTTTAGCAAGTACCACACGACAGCTACTCGTGACCGGCCTGACGGTTACAAAGCCACATCAACACAACTTCACAGCACATGTACAATCCTGCCATGCACGACTCGGTTGTGCGCGTTCCAAATTTCCATCAAATCTGAACAGGCCTGCCTACATGAGGAGGTTGGTACGTCGGAACTCACAAGTACCAGCCACCGGCCTGTCGGCTGCACAGCCTGATGATGATGGACTTTGGAGGGATTCTAGCACAATGGATGCCAGCGATACATAAACTTGAGCACCACACTCTAAAAATACATGGACGACCGGATGAAAATCAATTCATGCCAGTGACATGCATTGGTCAAGAAGGCACGTAGTTCATCACATTTTAAGCTAGTCAGATCGTAATCTGGATGAGCCATGCGAAAGCTAGTCCGAAACCATTTCCACAAATTTTTTGGACTGAACATTTTCACAAGCTTTGATGTATTAAGAACGTTGCTGAATCAGGTAACAACTAAAAAACAAGATGTTTTTCATACAAAAACTGTAACACCGCAACAGGATTCAGAATATTTCATTTTTTCCCTTCCATTTCAGGTTCTGAAGTAAAATAAATATTTATGATTTCTGATCTGTATTTCTCAGTACAGAGCATACAAATATGCTGCAAAAGCGATATAACATTTCAGCTCTAAGCCTCATTCTCAAAATTTGTTAGCCCTGTAACAGACAGGCTGACAAGGCAAAATTTGTTCACAAATGCATAGTGAGGTCAACTCAGTTTCTCCCTTTCCAAGATCCAATTGTTAATCTCAGATTTATAACCTTTGCACGCTTGACTGCATGCCCAAACATCTCTAGACGTTTGCTTGAAGAACCTGGCAATGCATTCCTCAGATTTCTCCAACAAAACAGGGATGGTAAAAGAAATAACAAGACCTGGCAGAACAAAAATTTGGTTAGCATCGATCAAAAAGTTAACACATGAGTTTTCATATGCATACCCATATCCAGGACATTCCATGTTATTCCAAATGTATTAGCATGCATTTTAAAATAGTTCCCTTGTCATAGCCCTATACTACAGTTCAACCGCTTCCTGGGATTCCATTCAAGATCATTGATGCAGCTGACAAAGATGCTTGAGATTTATATGGGTATTTTATAAGAACTTCCACCTAGTATGTGATAACTCAAAAATTGGCTCTATTTTCATTCATGTGAATATTGTAAATTACTAGTATAAGTTATTCACATACAAGTTGCAACATGATACTCAGAAATTTGATGGGAATGCATATCAATACCATATTTTCACATTGCAGTTCAGTACAAAGTTCTTATGGTGATATATATGCAGTGGTAATTTATTCTTTATAAATGTAAAAGAACTTACTTGTGTATACTAAAGTAATAAGATCAGTTAAGCGGCCAATTATGGAGGTCACTAATAACACAAAAGCCACTTTGTAGAAGAGGCTTGAGTCCTTTCCAAGTGCAATATCTTCAAAACGTTGGAGTGCCTTATTCATGTAGGTACCCACGATTGCAGCTGTCTCATTCATTGAGTCTTCAGAAATTTTCATCAATGGAACAGGTGGAGGTGCCCTGCATCCATTTTTCTTGTGTTCTTAGTGTTGGCACTTGGCACATACAGTGTCAAGAGATCAACCACAGTGCAAAAATAATAATGCAACACTTGGTTTCAAGTTTTGATTTTTTTCCTAGTATTTGCTGCCTTTTTGTAATAAGTTTTTTTTTTTCCTCAAGCAGTTCAACACCAGATTCTCACATGGGCTCATTCCTTGTCATTTTAGATACTGATAACATTATTCTGCAATGTTAAACCTCGCCCCCACTTATAACATAAGTACATAACTGAATAGGTCTATCTTAATTATATAGGCAAGTTCACCAATAAGAATGAGATTAGCTATAAAGAAAAGATCACTGACAGAGCAATCGAAGCTGTCACATTATTCCCATAATAGTCTCAGACACGCATAAACATCAAACAGTTGTCATGAGTCCTGGGGGGCAGGGGCGCGTGGTGAGGGTTAAGGAACCATATTAGCACATTCTGGCCCGTTTGAGAGGGTTAAGTTTATGCTACAAGTAGCTACACCTTATTTGGGAAGGTTTAAATTTTTGATAGTTTTAAATTGAAACTGAAGTACTCCCAAACGGGTCTATCAATTGATTATATTCAAGTTTCTTCGACAAAATTTGTCCTACCAAGATGGCAGAGTGTCCTAGTACATTTTAGTGGAGCTGGCATATGGACTGACCAACATTCTACCAAGCAGATTTGTATACTGGTAGTAGATTCACTATACACCAGTACTGATGTCTTATGCTCTAACTGGGTCCAAGTCCAGGACTACATGCAACAGCTGACCAACTAGAGCAAAAATTGCTAAAAGCTACCCAAGGACAACGCTAGTACATCACTAACTCTAGCACACCATCAACACCAAGTATAGCAACCCGAACAACCCCAATGTTCTTAACCCTAGTCATATCAATGATCAATCGCTAGGAGGTTAAATGAAATGGAGGCAGAGGTGCAAAGTTGCAATCACCGGTTGAGCAATTGAGCGGCCTTGGCCCAGACGAAGAGGACGGTGAGCAAGATCATAAGAACCCGGGACACGAACGACAGAAGCGTGTAGCCAGGCACGCAGTAGAAGAGCGTCCAGGAGGCCACCACCGCGGCCAGCAACCCGCCGGCTACGTCCTTGTTCCTCCATAGCACCACATCCGCAACTGCGCAAAAAGGTTTCCAAATCTCACTCTTAACCGCGAAATGCTAATACCAAAGACGATCTAGAGATGGCATAGATTGAGCTCACCGACGCCGCCGCCGAGGAGATCGTGCAGGGATCTCTTGCTGCCGAACAGCCGGCACCTTTGACCGGCGGAATCCATTGCCGCTGAAGAAAAGGATGAGAAAAACAGCGGCAGAAGAATAATAAGCAGCTACGAAATCTTTACTTCAGCGTTGGTGTTTGGAAATTGCAAGGGAGAAAATTAGAAAACGGACCATGTGTGGGCACCACCGTGACAGACCAGTAGTATCACCTCGTCAGCATCGCCGTCGTATTGTTGGTTGTCGTTTTCACATTTTTTACCGGATGACAAAAAGAACAGTCCGTCGGGGCCACTTTCCATACACCGACCGCCTTCCGGCTATGCTGACCACCTCTGGAAGATAACAAGCCTCTTTTATAAGTAGCCTCCACCGCTCGGAGACGAAGGCAAGCTAGAAGAGAACGGTGACTTTCCATGTTCTAAAAACCCTTAGCGGGCAATAATCCCGCATTTTAGCATTTATGCGGTAAGTGATTATTTATACGGTTTTGTAAATGAATTGTATATATATTACTAATATCTATATAATATTATAAATTATTTTCTACACAAATCATGAAAAATAAAAACAATATTGATATTTGTAAGTTATATCAATAAAAAATAAGAAAAATTATATATATGGCTTACTTGAGCCGCTAAGCGTTTAAGGGGAACGCTTAACCACTTAAACTCACAAAGCTAATGGTGACATCTTATGCCTATTACATGTTTCAAACCCACATTGCATGACGGCACCAATGACAACCACCACATGCACTATTAACGACACTTGAGTACAGAAATTAAAACAGGCGTGTAAGCATCAACAGTTCAAAGTCGAAGTAGGTGACTTTGTAAATGAAGTTCCTGTAAGTTACAAAAACAAACCAAAAAACCTCCATTTCTAGTCTCTTCGCACATCACGGATTCACGGACACAAAAGTTTTCAAGTCAGGCAGTTCAGACTCTATTGTGTATACAGCATTCATAAATCAGAACAGCATAACTCATCCGGTGAAATGGAGGACATTTTAAGCGCACAATGTTCTTTTTCTGTGTGTATATTCTACTGCAGTTCCAATCTGAACGGAACATGTCATCTTAATCTTCTTTTCTCGACTCTTTTTCCTCTGAGGAAGAAGAGCTCTCCATTGGGTTAGTACTTGAGGCAGACTGTTGAACATTTTCACTACGGGGCTCGCTTGGTTCAGATTTACTGGCTCCTTGCTCCTCCAGGTTGCTGTCTTTGCTGACTACGCCGGAACCTCCACGGGTTAGAACATCATCATTCGATTTGCTCTCCTCTTGGGCGGCACCAGAGATGGCAAATGGACACCCAGAGTCCATCAAGCTAGCAGCTATTGCAGCGTTCAGGTCTGCTTCTTCCTGCTGTGCTGCAAGCATCTCCATTTCGCTCATGCCCTCTGATTGATCAGGAAGCTCAGATAAGTCTGCCTGCTGAGTTGGCGTTTGCACCTGGTTGCATGAAGCTGTTATCCTCCGAGCATCATCAGGAGTCAGCCATTGGCCAAAACCATTAGAACTGTCTGTTACCATGGGGCACTCCTTGGGGAAATTGCCCCTTACTGCAAAGATGCTCCAACCGGACCCCTTCAGGGTGTCAATGTAAGCGGAGAGGTAAAACTTAGAGAGATGCTCTGGTGCAGGATAGAGACTGTTGAAGTTATACCACTCCCCATTCACCTTCCTAATACAGAACCAGTGGTCTTGCAAGTGACAAATGAAGGCAATTTCCAGTTCAGGATCAAATAAGGATGCCCCTGCAGCTGGGGAGTCAAGGGGGATAACTTGGAGATCCCACACCTCCAGTGCCTTCTGCAGAACCTATTAGATAAAATCATAAAAGCATTAAGTTCAGAAAATGAACTTGGAATTGCAGGAAATGAGCAAAGCTAACAGCAAGCTCAAAACTTGCATTACTCTGCTAATGCACAATAGTAGTGCCAGAGTAAGAATGTGGCAATTACTAATTGCTATACAAAACATCAAATTGGTCTCAACTTATTAGACATTAAACATCTACATCACAGTTAACGAAGCTCATGAACTGTGTAAACAGAAATAAATAGAAGCCATACACTATACAGCAATTCCTTTCATTAGTAATAAATATAAGCTGAAAATACCCTTACAAAATGCAGATTCAGCATAAAGGTCCTGACATAAATGCTCCTCTAATAGGAGAAACTTGTTCAGATGAAATATGGTCTCAAAGCCATAGAGAAGCGCCAAGCTAAAGGAATCAAGAAGCCAATATATGTTATCAGGAAACAAAAAAAAAAAAAAAATACCTATTTTGTTCTTCATGACATATATCCAAAACTACTTTCATGTGGTTATAGTCTATAGTTGATGGATATGATGTTTCTAAGATTTGATTAAAATGTCAAGAACCATTAGATGACATATCAAATTAAGTCCATCCGGTACCAATGGAAAGAAGCTGAAGACTACTATGGCATCCAAGTTTCCACGTAGATAAGAACTCAACACTAATGTATAGTGTCGCAAAGATGATACTGGGTCTGTTTCATGTCAAATTTAGAACTGTATTGGGATTGCACATGCTAGCAGGGGAAGGCAGTTTGAATTGTACTTTTTTTTATCTTTTGCATCATTTCATTCTACAATAATATACTTAGCTGAACTAAAAGTGTGTGTTTTCTCCTAGATCTGGATGTATAGCAAATTACTTTTGCATATTACACATAAGATACCCACGTCTCGCATGCTCATGCATATTGATCGTATACTCATTCAAATTTGAAGAATCAAGAATATATTGTCAAACACTTGAGGTCTCTGTCAAGTTTTCCTGCCTATATCATTGTCAAATCAATTTCTATCGCAGAATGGATATCAAAAGCTTAAGAACACCACCAAGGTTGCTCATATGTATTCTTCTTTCACTAATTCAAACTTCTAAGAAACGATATTATTGAAGGGTCAAGAGTTTAAGAGTGCAAACCGCAATGAGATTAAGTCAATCACCAAATTTTTGACACAAGGTTTCTCAATGATGAGCTTGAATTCCAATCAAAGATGATCCTTTACGGCTAAGATGAATTCTAGACAGATATATACACGAAGTTCTTCCAAAGGTCAATAATGTAGTACACGACAAAATGCAAAGAACCAAAATGGCTGGAAGTGGAGGCTAAAAGTAACAAGTTTGGTTTGTACAAACAGATATTAATAAACATCATTGCATGCATACATGTGTGCACGACAATCAAGACTTATGTAATCTCCTACCATCAATACAAACTCCTCCGATGCATGGTTTTTTGTGTCACTAAATGAAACGTACAGGAGCAAAGCAGACCTAATCTGTGATTGTCTGCTGCATCTTTCCCAAGTAGCAAAGCTGGCAAGTTAGTCATACTAAGGTACAAAAAGTTACTTAATCTCTTGCTATCGTTACAGTCCTCCACCACAAGTTTATCCACCTAATGCTAGTTTAGATGTACGGAGGGGAAACAAACCTAACCTGTGATCTATTCACTTTCCCAAGTAGCAAAGCTGTCGCCATAACTACGCAAATCACATACATACAATTTACAATGTGAATGCAATTCTAGTTAGTATATCCCTTTGAGACAAATACACAACATCCTGATTGTTACTCAACATACTATTTCTCACACAATAGTGCACCATATGAACATGAATTTATAACTATAAATCCAAGATACCACCTAACTATGTTGCTTAAGCTTGTGATAAGGGAGTCTTCAAATAATTAGCAAAGCTGATGATTCACTTAATCAGTGTACATTCCATTCCCATGTTCAAGGAGAACAGTTCTAATGCTAGCATGCACAAGTCAATTCGTTGAGAACACAGGAAGCACACAGTTCTGATGCTAGCATGCACAAGCCCATTCGTTGATAATGCAGGAAGCACTCCCTAGGGCTAACAATGTCATAACATCAGTTCAACAATAAACATTCCTTCACCGTGGTTAGAATGTTACATGTCCATCGGTCTTCCCATGTGAAAGCAAATGCATGTTTAAATCAAAACTCTTAACTTGCTCCTGTTTCTCCATCATAAGTAGAGTTCTTCATCGTTAATAAATCCATCATACGATACATATATCTGCATAGTACCCTAAAATCACCAATAAAGGCAACAGCTATGCAATTGTCAGCTTCCCAAATCCCGTGAACAATGCACCAAGCAAGACCCCCTAAATCCAAAGCTAAATACGAACCTTAATTTCCACACACAAACTATACGCGACACACAGGCAGCAAAAATTGCAATGCCATCTCCACGGCAAGCTAATAACTAACCGAGGGCAAGAAGCATTAAAATAAAACTTTCAATAATCATGCATAGCCCGGAGCCCCGGACCTGGATGCTGAAGTCGCCGCCGAGGGAGACGTTGTGGGAGCCCTCGCCCTCGGCGAGGAAGTCCCCCGCGGCGGCCGTGGGCGCGTAACCAGGCGCGCCCTGAAGCATGACCTGGCGCTCGCGATGGTCGAGGTCTGCGGCGAGGGCGGCGAGGTCGAACTCGGAGAAGAAGGGCCCCTGCAGCGCGGTGTTCACGCAGTGCACGGCGCACAGCTTCCCCTCCTGCACCTCGTGGTACAGCAGCCCCCCGTTGCTCGGCGCCTCCATCCCTCCAGAACCTCCGGTGATTTGCGAGGAGACCTCGGTGTGTTGCGATGGATTTCCGAGTGAGGGGGGAAGAGAGAGAAGGAAACGAATGGGGGAAAGGGCAATGAGAGAGTTGAGTGCTATTTGGGTCAGTGCCAACGCAGATTCCCACCGTAGAAAACGTAAAAGGGCTTGCCACGTGGATGCGACCTGCGACCTGCGACCCGCGACCCCGCACCCGTGTATTACTATTTTTTTTTTAAAAAATAATAAATTGCATAAGATATTTTTAAACTTGTCCTAAGTTGGGTCAATTGTGTGATTCTTAAGCTTAAATCTTAATCTGGCAAGCACAGAAAAAAAAAAGGTTTTATTATAAGAAATTTTATGCGAGACTGATACGTGCATCATACCATATGTCAAAAATATATCAACATCTTATGGTTAAATTTATAAAGATTTTATAGTGCTAGAGTACAAATTACCTCTATACCCAGTATAGTGCTGTGTTTTCATCATTTCAATGAGTATTTAATTACTTTTTAGATGTCTTACAACCAATTACTTGATGTAATGCTGGAAACAAATCGTGACTTCTGTGTAAGATGTTACTAATTACATGACTACATCGGCACTCCAAAACGCAAAGTGATTATGGCCCAAATTTTATATGCCTTCAAGTTAGCTCTTTCCTCAAAGAATATGGAGCTGTACAGTCTATTGTCGACCATTAGAACCCACACGTGATTATAGAAGCCTAAACACAGTTAACAATCCTTGTTAGTTATTTTTTCTAAAAAAATTATATCATTTATATCATTAATTTAAAATTTAGACTCAAATCCCCACTCTTTATGTCCAATACATTTTTCTTTCCTCTTTTTTCTCTTCTTGCCTCCACTATCACTTCACCCCACCCCAACCCACGAGCCTCCTCCCCAAATACACCGACAACCATGTCGACCATGTCGACACCTCTTAATCTCTCATTATAGTAACTGACGCCATCTGTCTTCTCCACTAGCAACCATTACCCATATCCAACAATGTCATATTGCCTCACTGCACAATGTTCTTATGTTCACAACTTTTGTTGTGCACGCCACAACCCCTTTCACTGCCCTCGCGTCGGAGATGCTAAGAAAATATTAGTTCTAAAGAAAAAAATTTGATCCCATAGTAAGTGGAGCATATGAAATAAAAAAAACATGTATTTTACACTTGCCAAAACCTTGAGATATTTATCTGGTGGGTCCACTATGCTTTACTTCAAGTTATTAGGTGCGTATTTAGCCGGATATTTTGTTTGCAGTAAATGGATTTGAAAGGACCAGTAATATGATGGATATAGCCTGTTCAAGGTGGCCCATACTTACAAGTGGGCCACATACAACTTGATGATTATAGGATCTCGGTCTATTTCTATTAGACCTGTGAGACGTGACTCATCATTCCTTCATCCAATTGTTGAATTTTTTTACATAATTACATAATGAGTCCGAATTTGCGGCAAATAAGAGTAAGCGTGTGGAATTTGGAATTAGATCAGAGCTTAAACTATCACCAGCCAAGTAACCATAATCTGCCAAAAGGCTATGTAGTCAGTTCTTACAAACACGCACTGCATGTTTGCTCATAGGAAGGAACTAAATTCTGATTATTTGCCAGTGCCTGGCAATGTTCTCCGGTTTGACTTTGTGTGTGTAGTAGTACCAGATGGAAAATTGAGAATTTCACCGTACGAAGTTGGTGGTATGAGTTATCTGAGGTTGAACGGCTAAGATGAATGAATCATCACTACACAGGAAGAGTCAAACCTGAGAACCTGTGTCTGTCACTGGCAACAGTTTGTGATAGGAATCTGATTATTAGCACTCTCAGCAGTAGGCGGACCATGGAATATCAGCCAATATCAGCAATGGTACGGGCTTCATCATGCAATATCCACACGAGGGCCTGGTTGGTTCGCTATTACACGTGCCACACCTAGTGTGGCCACTGAAAATATCACTTAAACAATATAACAAGAAAGCTTATATATCATATTTAGATTTGATATGACATATTTTTTTAAGATAAAATATAATCAAAAACGAAATAATTCGTTCTCACTCCCCCATTTTCTATGTTTCAACCTTCCTGTTAGCAAATGTGATCTAAGTAGTAGATCCACACCCCACAATCATTAAGGTTATCTCCAATCGTGCTTGACTCTTAAGCATGCCGTGTAAATATAGTGTCAAACAATAATCAAGCAAAAATCAAATCTCTAATACATCAACTTTAGAGGAGAGATAGTGTTTCACATCAACAAAAACAAACACCTTATTCTATTTAAATTTTTTTCTATTATATAAAAACACAAAAAAAATGATAAAACAACACCTCCACACACTTTACACAGGCAAGTGGACCAAAACAACACTAAACCCACCTATCAGCGACTATGGGTGAAACCATGACACAAAAACCAATAAAAACAATATTCTTAAAATAATACAACGCAGAAAATATGTTCTGTCACTGACATGTCGGCCAAGAAGTAAGGGACTCACTTGTTATTGATTGTGCGTGAATTTCTACCGTTGTGAGCACAAGCGAGACGAGCGCACTAAGATGCGCATGTGGCTGATGGGGCCATGCGTCTTGCCTCATGTGAGACGCATGCAAAAAAACTCTTCATCTGACATGTGTGGATGAGCATTGTAGGACCCAGTTGTCATTGACTGTGGGTGATTTTCTATCGTGTGTGTGCACATATCAAGATTGACAGGAGCATATCTCTTGTCGCGCCCCGAAACTGGGACTACGACTACTCCTGTAGAGATCTAGCTCGCTGCAGCTAGTCCCATATATGTATAACATACACATACCCTTGACTTCCCAAGATAAGTCAAGCACAGGAGTATATTCACATTGCAACATAGTAACTTACAAAATAGTTAAGCAGTATGGCCTGCTGGCCTTAATATTACATAAGAAGATTACAATGCCTTCACGGCATACATAGTTTAGCAAAATAACAACTACACAGCAGAAGATAGGTGACCCACCCACAAAGAGAAATGGACGGCAGAACAACACACATCAGGGTTCTGGCGGAACTGACACTCCTCCTTCTGGATCCAAGAAGTTCTCCACGCCTTCATCTTGATCATTGAACGCTCCATCTACTGATTTGTAGGTTGCAAGGGTGAACACTTACGTACTCAGCAATTCACTAGTCAAGAATTATGGATGTTTGTAAAATAATCTTTTTCTTTCATACCTCATCTCATGGTAGCACTTTTCATAACATAACATCATTACTTATGTTCACTAGATTATAGCACTACCGCGACACGTCGACACACGATAGCCCACGGCAGCACTCCTTATCATGACAACACATGTCATTTGGGTAATCTTGATTTAACACATTTTATTTAGAAAAATATACTTATGTCACACCCCGTGGATTTAATCCACCACAACAGACTCCTATAAACCCGGGAGCTCGGGGTATTCGAATACTTTTTTAACTCTGCAGAGAGGTACCAATTTACCCGCAAGATATTCCACTTTCAAGCCCATCCTATCAATATGATTAGACCCTTCCTCACAACCATGTGTGAGTGGCAAGATGGAGATAACAAGAACTTTTGTTATGTATCACTCACAATTCACCCCTGACCCTACAGTTTTCTTCACACAAACCGCAGTTGTGGCGGGATTACCCCCACACCCGGATGCCTCTTCCCATTACTGGGTCAACGTGCTTGATCAAATCACATTCAGTGATATGTGGAGGAGCTGAACCCCATGAGTTTAGTGTATTGTTTTCCATCTCATGCAGGGGTTCATGTGCGATCCACATAAGTACTTGTTCAAGCCTATCCCATACCAGGCTTGCGGTTAGTACGTTGTTCATGCCACTAGACGCACAACACAAGGTTCTAGTCCTTATATGCCAGTGACCAGACCATCCACAGCCCTGCACCTTCAGTGCCTGCTATTGATCCGGGAGGATCTCCAAGTCCTGATCGCATACGGATTCGCGACCAAGTCCTGATCGCATACGGCTTTGCGACCTTAACCGTGTTCGGAAAGGTTTCGCGACCATGGATTGGTTCGCGACCAGGAAAAGGAATTCGTTTCCTGTTCGGAATTGTAATCCTATATATATAACTAAGCTTATCTGTTTAGGATTAGTTAAGTTAGTTATATGAGTCTAATACGTTTAGGATTACTAAGTCTGATACATACTCATACGATTGGACTATAAATACCTTGTAATAGGTCTAGTTGAGATCATCGAAGAGTCATAGAACTTATTTGAGTTTTAGACACTTATAGTTCCGTCGACGTAGACAAGTGTGTCTAACGTTCGACGTGTAAAGCACTCTTTGAAATAAAGAGTTGTGCAATTACTTTGGGTTTCGGTATTTCCGAGTAAGATCCCGTTATTCCGCATATTAGAATCTGGGCGAGCCTAGTGCGAAAACCAAGACTAGGTCTCAAACGGATCAAGTTGGTATCAGAGCGACTTTCCTATCCTGTGGATGGTGAAGACTCGCCAGGGTTACAAAACTTCCGGCGAAATTCCAGGTGATCAATTGACGGTTCCTACAGCCACGTCTCTGACAATGTCTGACGATACCCTCGTTCAAGCTAACCTAGCCGAACAAGTGGCTAAGCTCTCCACCGACATGGAAACCGTGCTTGCTTGGATTAAGCAGCAGACCATGATTGTACGTACCTCCTGAAGTAGGGAAGGTTATGGGTGAGAAGACTGGTGAAGACTTGCGCAGGGCAGACGAAGATGAAGACGAAGGCGACCACAAGACCGACGACCTCGCCAACACCTCCTTAGCTGTCGGATCTTTTAAAGTCGGCGCTAAGATTGATATACCCATATATGATGGGGTGATCGATGCCGAGAAGCTGGATTCTTGGATCGACCAACTTGAGACCTACTTTGACCTTAAAGGGTTCAGTAGCGCTCAAAAGGTCAAATTTGCACCTTTGAAGATGAAGGACCACGCCAAGACATGGTGGAAGGCCCTTGTCGCCAATGGTGAAGCTGACGACCTTGCGTGGGGTCAATTCAAACGACTTCTGCGACAAGAATTCTATCCGGTGGGTTACCTTGAGGAGAGATGGGAGCGTTGGCACAGATTGTACCAACGGCGCGACCAGACCGTCCAAGACTATACGACAGAGTTTCGACGACAAGCAATGGTCATTGGCATCTCACTATCCGACCCTCAGGTATTTCGGAAGTACACATCTGGACTTCAGAAATCGATCAGTACTGAGCTAAGTCTGTTCGGTGTCCAAGACATTGCGATCGCGAGCACAACTGCTATGGCGATCGAGAAGAAGAATAAATCCCGCAGCGACAAAAGCACGAAGGAAAATGCGACCTCGACAAAGAAAAAGCCGAGTCCGAAGAAGAACGCTTCAAAATCAGGCACGGGTGACTTTTGTGAAAATTGTCAAGTCGCGGGGCATACCAAGGACAAATGTTACAAGCTTCATCCTGAACTTCGGCCAAAGAAAAACGGACCAGGGAAAAGAACAGCCACGGCTACTGCGACTTTACCCGACGAAGAAGTTGTCCGAGTGAATTCGGTTAATGAGGCGGATACGACTTTGTCTCTGATGGCAATGCAGAAGGCGAAGGGTTCCGATCCACCGAACGACCATCACCCAACGGAGGACTTGTTCACCATGAACATCCAGGTGAAGCACGAAGTGGTCGCAGCGATATTCGATCCAGGAAGTCAGAAGAATCTGGTCTCCGCTGGACTGGTTCGGCGACTTGGTTTGAAGACAACCACACACCCGCGACCATATCCGCTGGGTTGGTTTACATCCGACGTGAACCAACAGATTACGAGTCAGTGTGTGTTGAAGTTTGCGATCTCTGCACGATATATCGATGAGGTGCAATGCGATGTTGTCCCTATCGTTATCTGTCAGGTGATCTTTGGGAGTCCGTATCTGTATGATCGAGACGCTCACTTCCATCGGCGAGCGCAAGAGTACGACCTCACCAAAGACGGAGTTAAGTTCGTGATCAGTAGAGACATCCACGTCAACACTTCGAACTTGATTACCGCAAATCAAGCCAAACGAATTGTTAATGCATGTCACAAGTATGTGCTTGTCATGATTCGACCCATTGATCAAGGTGAGGGTACTCGACCAGCATTGTCGCTGGCGTGCCGAGAGGATTCTGGTCGTTTGTCGGGACTGCTGGAGAAATACAGTGATCTGTTGGAGACTACCCAGGGTCATCCGCCGAAACGTCCAGTCGAGCACGAAATTCAGCTTGTGTCCGATGCGACACTGCCCAATCTGAGTATGTATCGCAACTCAGTATTGGAGAATGAAGAGATCAAGAAACAACTTGGTGAGTTGCTGAACAATGGTGTCATTCAACCGAGTAGTTCACCTTGTGGATCTCCTGTGGTGTTAGTACCAAAGAAAGATGGGACTTGACGTATGTGCATCGACTATCGAGCACTGAACAAGATCACCATCAAGAACCGGTACCCCCTTCCTCGTATTGATGACCTGCTAGACCAATTGAAGCATGCTGTTGTCTTCTCCAAATTGGATCTTAAGTCAGGATATCATCAAGTCAGCATCTGAGAGGAGGATACATGGAAGACCGCGTTCAAAACACGGCAAGGTCTGTTCGAATGGCTGGTCATGCCGTTTGGTCTCGGTAACGCCCCGGCAACTTTCATGCGTCTTATGAATGACGTATTGAGACCGTTCATCGACGACTTTGTGATCGTGTATCTCGACGACATATTGGTTTATAGTCGTTCGTGGGATGAGCACCTCATTCATGTCGAAAAGGTGTTCGAACAGTTTTGGCAACATCGACTTCGCCTCAACCGTAAGAAGTGCGAGTTCGGTCAGCAAACTCTACTTTACCTCGGATTCATAATCGGCAACGGTACGTTACAAATCGACCCGGACAAGGTCAAAGTGATTCGCGAATGGCCGCGACCGCGAACAGTTACGGATGTGCGTAGTTTTGTGGGAGCATGCCAATACCTTCGGAAGTTCATCCGACACTTCTCGATTATGGCTTCTCCGTTGCATGCATTAACCAGGATCGATTAGAAGTTCGAGTGGACAGGGAAACATGAGGACACGTTTCTCTTGCTGAAAAGGAAGATCAGCGAGGCGCCTGTGTTAGCTTTGCCGAATCTCCAGAAACCGTTCGAGCTAGAAACCGATGCCTCAGGTTATGCGATGGGCGCAGTGCTCATGCAAGAAGGTCGACCAGTGGCATATCACTCCGAGTTATTCCAGGGAGCTCAGAAGAACTACCCGACTTATGATAAGGAGTTATGCGCACTGCATCAGGCCGTGAAACATTGGCGGTGTTATCTCTTGGGGAAAGAGACGGTTGTCCACACCGACCATCAACCATTGCAATATTTGCAAACGCAGTCCAAGTTACAGCAAGCTCGGCACATGAAGTGGATGTCGTATCTGCAGCAGTTTAATCTGGTGATTAAGTATAAGAAGGGCGTACACAACAAATTGGCGGGATATGTTGTCGCGACCACCAGTTACAACCCTCTGTTTATCAGCGTTCATGCAGATCGAGCCATCATGTCATAATGACTATGTCACTATGTACAGTGAAGACCCTGATTTTCAAACAGCACTGACTGAGATCGAAACAGGGAACCCTACAGAGTTCGTTCGTCGAGAAGGACTCTTGTACAAGGGCAATTTACTTTGCATACCTCGTGGAGCACCTCGAACTCAATGGATGCGAGAAGCGCACACATCGAAGGTAGCTGGTCACTTTGGGGTTACAAAGACGTTGCAAAATCTTCACCGACATGTGTTTTGGCCGCGTATGCAGCAAGATGTGACTAGGTTTGTTCGAGGCTGCGGTCTCTGCAGCATCTCGAAACCGGCAAACCGAAAATTAGGTTTGTACACTCCTTTGCCAGTTCCATCACGACCATGGGAGAGCATATCCATGGATTTCTTGGGAGGATTGCCTAAGACCCGACGTGGCAACGACTATCTATTCGTGGTCGTTGATCGGTTCTTCAAAATGATTGTTCTTATACCTTGTCGGAAGATTATCACAGGAGAAGAGGCAGCTCGGGTATTCTTTCAACACGTTTGGACACACTTCGGACTGCCGACTTCTATTGTGTCTGATCGCGATACCCGGTTCCTTAGTCACTTTTGGCGATCGCTTTGGACGATGAGGGACTCCAAGCTAAAGAGGAGTACTGCTTTTCATCCGCAAACTGATGGTCAAACCGAGGTGGTTAATCGCACAGTCGTTCATCTCTTGAGAGGATATAACTCGAAGCACCCGAAGACCTGGGATGAAAGCATACCGTACCTACAGTTTACTTTTAATCGAGCAGTGCATGGTTCGACTGGAAAGTCGCCGTTTGAGGTCTGTTTAGGATTTCTACCACGGAGTCCATTCGATATGGAGTTTGTGATCCCCACCTCAGCACAGAACAGCAAGGAATCATCTGATCAGGATCGAGCACAAAAGTTTCTGGAAGGTATTCAACGACTCCATCGTAAGGTTGAACAGAACTTGCTGAAAGCTCAACTCAAGTACAAGACGCGACATGATCGGCACTGAGTTGATGCGCAATTTCAAGAAGGTGATATGGTATGGTTACATTTGAGTAAGGAGAGACTTAAAGGTGAAGGTAAGAAGCTCAAACCCATTTGTTATGGTCCTTTTCGGATTTTGCAGAAAGTGGGTAATAATGCTTGTCAGCTTGAGTTACCTCCATACATGGATATTTACTCGGTTGTCAATGTTGAGTACCTCAAACTCTTCGAGCCTTCAATGTTGGATGATGAGCCAGATACCATAGTACCATCCGTTGAAGACTTGGTCTATCAACGAGGTGAACCTTTACGTGACGATGTGATTCTGGAGAGGAAGGTGACTACCACCTGCAGTGGCACAAAGGAGACTTTTCGAATCGGTCGGAAAGATCAACGAGCATGTGCGGCAAAGTGGTACACAAAAGAAGATGGACAAGCCCAATTTCCACATCTCCAGTTTGATCGAGAGGTCGCAACGGGGGTTGGCTCCTTCTCAACAAGGGAGTCATGGTCCGGGAGGATCTCCAAGTCCTGATCGCATACGGATTCGCGACCAAGTCCTGATCGCATACGGATTCGCGACCAAGTCTTGATCGCATACGGCTTTGCGACCTTAACCGTGTTCGGAAAGGTTTCGCTACCATGGATTGGTTCGCGACCAGGAAAAGGAATTTGTTCCCTGTTCGGAATTGTAATCCTATATATATAACTAAGCTTATCTGTTTAGGATTAGTTAAGTTAGTTATATGAGTCTAATACGTTTAGGATTACTAAGTCTGATACGTACTCATACGATTGGACTATAAATACCTTGTAATAGGTCTAGTTTAGATCATCGAAGAGTCATAGAACTTATTTGAGTTTTAGACACTTATAGTTCCTTCGACGTAGACAAGTGTGTCTAACGTTCGACGTGTAAAGCCCTCTTTGAAATAAAGAATTGTGCAATTACTTTGGGTTTCGGTATTTTCGAGTAAGATCCCGTTATTCCGCATATTAGAATCTGGGCGAGTCTAGTGCGAAAACCAAGACTAGGTCTCAAACGGATCAGCTATCCTTCGCAGTTTAGCACCTCCAGTGCTACCACCATCCATACCATTTTCTGGTCACGGCTAGGGGTTTTATTTCATGAATATAAGTATATAAATACATATATAATAGTTCATGTCTCAAAACTTTTTTATTTCACATTTCACAGATAACCAGTCAAGTACTGCCAATTCATAAATCAACCATTCTCAATCTTTCTCATGCAATATTATCTTTATTCAAGGTTATGTTTTAGCAGCATTGAAAATATAGGTTCAAGATGACCAAGGATATGACTTGCCTTCCGCGTCGTAAGAAACAGCAGTTGATGACGGGTCAACAGCGAAGTCCTCGATCTTAGTTTCTGGGTCTCCTCGGCGACTAACAAATTCACAAATATTACTTAATATATTAAAATGTTTTATGATCTATATGCAGATATGCTCTACAAGAATGACTGAACGATATTGGAGATAATTGAGATTGCAAGCTGAACTGAGTCAAGATTCTAGGGTTTTAAGGAATTGGCTAAGAATGGGTGTTAGATGCTCTTAGGATCTCAAGGTTGCAATAAGAACATCAGTTTTGTGGTTGGTTTGATCAAAAACAGCGAATGTCAGCAGATTGACATTCGGATCAAGGTTCTGACATAGCTTTAAGGAAAGTTAGAGAACTTATCTCAAGTTATGACAGTAGAAGAAAGTGTAGATCATAACTCTACAAATTCAGTGGGAAAAGTGGCTTTCAAATGGCACAATCAGAAATAGGTAAACAAGGCCAATGCCATTGGCTGGCATGCACTGGGACAGTAACTAGGGTTTAGCATAAAATGCATTTCAAGGGCTCAAATCAAGTTGTGATAGAAGAAGAAATTGTAGATCACAACTTCAGAAATCTAAGGGACAAAGTTATGCTCAAAATGCACATCTGGAAGGAAGTTAAAAGGGCTAATGCCACTGACTGACATAGTCTGGCATTGAATCTGACATGGCTAGAAACTAGGGCTTGGCATAACTTTTGATATAGAGCTCCAAATGATGCACCATTTTGTCTGGGAGGTAGGCATTGATAACAGGAACAAATCATTCAACAGGATCCAAAGCTGAAAATGGCTGGAAAGTAATGAAAATCAGTAAGGAAGTGTGGTGGCGACACGGCACAGTGAAGCCACTGGACAAGGTTTTTGGCATGGCTATAACTTGAATTCTGGACAGTTTCAGAGATCGGGCTAGAAGACAAATATGCTCAGGAGGTTGAAGCACACCTGAAAGACAAGGTGGATGAAGCTGAAACGGCCAGGAATAGGTTTCCGGTGAACGGTGCCGGAGAAGAAGATATGGGATTTGGGGGTTTTTGCTGTAGGAGGTTTGAACTCAATTCCAAGCTCAGGGAGTATGAGGGAAGCATAGGGATGCTACTGGGATGATCAATTTGGTCGGAGGATGGCCGGTGTGGCCTGGCGACGATTGCCGGCGACTGGAGAAACTCAAAATTGGGAAAAGCTTCGATTGAAGCTCAATCTGGAGATCTGCATGCACAGGCTTGTTTATTAGAGATCACTGATCAATTTAGATTACAATTTCGAAAGCTAATTCGGGCTGAATTAAGCTACATTGCAGGAACAGGGCAATCGGCAATTTCCGGCGATCACCGGCGATAAGAGGCAAGAAAATCCAATCAAGTGGTACAGCACGATGAGGGAGATAAGGGGAACTCACTGATGTTGTTAATTTGGCAGAAGGTGCTGTGGAATGAGCTGGCATCGTGAAGCCTCTTGCTGGACTCGCCGGAGAAGATGACTGCAGTGGAGGTAATTTGGAATTTGGCTTGATCTTGGTGAAGAGAAGATTGCTCAAGTGTTGGTTGCTTATATAGACTAGAGGGCGAAGCTTGCAAGGATTAAACAGCAATGAATTGGCGTCAGTGGCGAGCGGTGATGCGATGGCGCTCAGGCGAGGTGACTACTGATCAGCTTGTCGGCTGGTTGGAACTCAACATTGTCGGGCGGTGCAAGGCGGTGGTATCAGGAGCTGGCAATGCAAAGCAACGTGGCAAGGAGTTGCTGACAACGGCTGCTGCTGATCGCGCACAAGGGCAAGCTTTGGTCGTCGGTGCTGCCACGGTGTTGCCACGGCGATGGCTGAGACGCGGACACGTGCGCACAAGCATGCACGGTCACAATTGCAGGCGAGGCTCTGGTCGTGCACAGCAGCTGCCTGGTCGAATTAGGGCTGATTTGTGATTTCAGATTCTTGATTTTGGGCTGAATTGCAAATCTGATGATTTGGAAGGTTAAATCTGAAATTGATTGCATTAATCTGGTAGGCTTGATTCAACAGATGACTTGGCACAAATAGAAGATAAAATTTGAGGTGTTTGAATGATTTTTGGTATAAACTGAAAACAGAGTAGATTAGGGTAAAATAAGTCTGAATCTTATTGATCTCGAATTCTGGGATTTAGGGTTTGATTTTGAGATATTCATAAAAGAAGAATTTGTGTTGAAAAGCATTTGGGAGGTGTTCCCTGAATCAGATTTGAATTTGGAGATGATTTGCAACATTTTGCCTTTTCAGGCTTCTGGAAAATCTGGAAAAAGGACTGATCTGCGATACTCTTTGATTGATTTGCGAAAAGAGTCTAGATGATAAAATCTGGCTGCCAACTTTTTGGATTAAGGCATTGGCATACCCTTGATCATAATCCAAGAATAATCTGGTCTGAACTTGGCTAAGATTTTGATTAAATCTAAATTTCTGAAACTTAGGATATTTGGGTATAAGATATTTCTGTTTTCGAAAACAGAAAGGAGTTGATAAATCTGAAAGTTAGGGATAGAATTGAATCTGGGTTCTGAAGGCTTTTGGATTTAGGATAACTGATAGATCATATCTGAACAATCTGATCTCGATTTGGGGTTACAGGAAAAATTTGGAGATTTTAGGGCTAGAACAGAATAAAGCTGAGGCTGATTTGGTTGATCTAGAAGAGATATATGCATGCATGACTTTTAAGAAAGAAACTTTTCACCCAAAAACTCAGGATGTTACATCTCTCTACAACAGTGGTGGGGCCACGTGCCTTGCCTCGCGTGAGACGCACGCAAAAAACTCTCACTAGCATAGAAATGCAATCTACTAACCCATATTTTCTAACAGTTGTACACAATATAGAAGAAAATCGTTATTATACATGGTGCGGAGTGGAGAAGGGCATTTGTGGCATTTCTACTAACGGTTTCGAAGTAAGTTACCGTTAGAAAAACCAACATGATTTTTTCTAATGGTTCAGAATATATTAACCGTTAGAAGAAACATATTTATACTAACGATTGTATTTTGGGAATCGTTAGAATATATTTGATTTTATTCTAACAGTTCTTTATATATTAATCGTTAGAAGAAATATACTTATACTAACGATTTTTTTGTTTGGAACCGTTAGAAGAAACAACATGATTTAATAAATACCCTTCAAACCCTAGATCTATAATCACACCATTATAGTGCCTCCGTTTTCGGTGCACCTCCTTCTTTCTCCTTCCTTCATTTTTCTCTATTTCTCCTCCTCTTTCAGCTTCACCACTGCTTCTTCTCTGATCCCTTAGTGACAGTGTAACACCCCAGATTTTGCTATCTCTTCAGTATGCCAGTCAGTGCATCTCCATTGGATTCCTCGGATGTCTCGATCCCATCTCAGATTAAACCCTCGAAGAATCCCCAAACCTTGGCCTGTTCTAGATCATTTATCTCAGAATTGTGATCCAGGGTATGCCATTACCTTAATTAAAAAAGTTGGCAGCAGAAATCCACCACTCAGACCATTTTTGCAATTTAGTCCAAAAGTATTCTAGATTGATCCTTTTTAGATTTTCCCAAAAGCTTGAAAAGGCTAAAAGCCGCAAATTAGCTCCAAATCTTGATCTAATTCAGGGAATATCTCCCAATTGCTATTCTGAATAAAATCTTCTTCTGAGAGAATCTCAAAATCTCATCCTAGATCTTTGATTTTAGCCTCGACAAAATCCAGACTGTAATTACCCTAACTACCTTGTTTTCGTTTTGCTCAAAACCTGATCAAAACACCAGATTATGTCATCTGTCCTTGTTAACCTGCTTGTTGAATTTAGCAAGACAAGCTGATGAAATCAGTTCCAGCCAAATCCGATTATTTTTTCCAGATTTACAATTCAGTCCTAAAATAAAGTTTTGGAAACTGTGTTTCAATCCTAACCTCTTTCCCCAGCCCCTTTTGACCAGAGCCCATCTGTTTTTGACCAGGGCCCCGGCCAGCCGTCTTCGACCAGCCTGTTCGCCGCGATCTTCGCCACCGGCCAACGTCCGCCTTCACCAGTGCTCGTGTCCGACGTGTCCGCGTATCGCGCACATGTTGCACCGGAGCCAGCCACCATGGCAGCGTCCACGACGACCAACAGCAGCAGCGCTATCTCGTCTCGCGCGCGCGTGTGCCTGCAGTTATCAGACCTTTTTCGCCACGCCGTTGACATGCCAAGGCCGACCGTCACTTTGCTTCTGCGCCAGCCAGGAGCTTGCATGAACGCCACCTCCCAACTGACAAAGTCGTGGTAGCCGCTGTAGCCGTCCCGCCACCGTTGCACACCATCTCGATCGTCGCCACCGTCGCCAGTCAATTCGATATCCACTGTGAGACCCCCATTTGAGGGTCACCTTGGCAACCGCCCAGGTAGATTGCGCACAGAAAGGTACAACACAAGCTCACAACAACAGGATTCACTTCCAATAATAAAGCTGGTAGATAAAGCAAGTACAAGGTCACGAGGACCACTACTACAATATCATAATGCCAAGGGTGGCACTAATTAAAGTTGATACAAAAAGTAGAGAGTTTTTCAAAATCAAGAATCGGTATGGAAGTACCGAACACAGAAAAACAACACAAAAAGCAACCACAAGGGTCTTCACTTCCTTCTGCAGCGGCTCTGGAAGGGCTTCCTCCACATCGGACTCAACTTGGCTCATGACCCTCCTAGAAGCTCAAATCGTCTGGGAAGACTCTTTCCTCTTCTTGGTGCTCAAGGCCAGGGGAATCGGAATTCTCCAAGTCTTCTTCTGAATTTGTTTGCAAAGGCAAGGGTGAGCATGTTTTTACACAATGCTCAGCAAGTCTCATTACAAAAAAGTAGGTATATAGATGAGGAGTGATCAAGAAAAGGGTTTAAGACTTATAATTATAAATAGTATAGATTTCAATTCTTTGATCTCTCAAATGAGGGTTTTGTTTTCAGCAACGGGGTTTTGTAAATCTTAAGTTATACTTTGGAAATCGTTATGTGTGATAGTCTCCCATGAGTCATCACTTTTATCAACCGTATTATGAAAACATTCCAAATCATTACTTGTGCTATAACCCGTGGATATCATCCACTACGAAAAGACTCCTGAACCTGGGAGTACAGAGTATCTGATACTTCTTTTACACTTTGCAAAGGTGTACCTCTTTTTAAATCCACTGGTTCACTCGGCTTTCAAGTCGGTACAGCTCCATGTGACTTATACACATGTGACAAGGCCGAGATCACACAACGCTTTTGCAGTTTAGTATTAACAGTATCCCCCCCGGTAAATAGACAATTAAGTCTCAAGTACCGTTGTGGGTCTTCCCCACTGCCTTACTTCCTAGCCTCTCTGGTCTATGTTCCCGCAGGACACATAGCCTTGGTCTATGTCCACGCGAGACATACGACCATTTAAGATTACAGCCGCTCACGGCTTAATCAGGTCTAGGGCGCCTTCCTTCATTTACGCCTTTTCCTCTCATCATTTTTCTGAACTCACATCACTCATGGCCGAACCTTGGCCTTCCAGTTTCCACGCGAGAAACCAGATCGTCAAACCATGCAGGGAACTGCTAATACCAAAAAGCTACTAAGTTGTGCCCGTCCCATACCAGGCAAGTGGTTGGTACGTTTACAATTCGCATAGAGACACAGCACAAGGTTCTCGTCCTTATGAACCAATAGTGAGGAGCATTCACATTCCCTGGTGCGCACCGCACCCTCTCCATACAATCCAATCCTCACTATCAATTCTAATTTCACATGTTCTTTCACAAAAAGAGTTTCAAATTCATTTCTCACATATTAGCCATTTCACACTTAACATGTATGTTTAAATAAGATTAGAGTTTAAGCATAGCATCCTAGGGTGACAAGGTTGCATGATGATTCAATCTCAAAAGGGGGTTTCCACATAAGACTTGGGTCATATCTATTCACATGTTTCTAAACATAGTTTTATCAAATACTCAGCATGCATATATCTTGAAAACAGTTAATCTACTTTATATCAAAATACTAGGTGAAACATGATCAAGGGGTTGAGACTTGCCTTGCACTGCTAGGTCTAATTACTCGGATGAATCTTCAAAGACTTCTTCCGCTCCTTCAGCTTCGGGCACTGCGGCGGACACAAGCAATACAATACACACACTACATAAGCATACATAAAATAGTTTCCATAGAAAATATTGAGTAAATAAGACATGCATGCAGGGGAAAAGGTTAGGGCAAGGTCACAAGGGTTCTGGTCGAAGAAACGGCTAAAAAGGATTGAACGTCAAAGGGTCGACATTCAGTTCACGTCTTTGGCATAGCTTTAAACTGGTATTAGGATGGTTTTCTGGAGAAGTGACAGAAGGAAAAGATGTAGAACACAACTCCAGGAATCTAGGGGACAAAGTGACATTTCCATTGCTCAACCAGAAGGGGTCAAACAAGGCTAATGCCAGTGGCTGACATGCACTGACATAGTGCAGACATTGTCAAAATCTAGGGCTTGACATAACTTTTGATACAGGGCTCCAATTGATGCACAACTTTGTCTGGGAGGTAGGCATTGATAACAGGAGCAATTAAGTCAACAGGATCTAGGGCTGAAAGTGGCTGGAGGTGATGAAATTCAGTGATGAACTGTGGTGACTTGGACATGAACTGGGCTTCTGGACAGTGATCTTGGCATTGGAATAACTTTTGATTCAGGTCGATTCAGGGATCGAGCTAGTGGACAATAATGCTCAGGAGGCTAAGGCACATCTAAATGACAAGGTGATTTGGGCTGAAACGGCCGGGAACACTTTTCCGGTCATCGGCGCCGGAGAAGAAGCACTGCCAGCTGTGGGTTTCTGCTACAGGCCGAAAGAACTCTAATCCAAGCTTGGAGAGCATCTAGGAGGTATAAGGAAGCTGTTGGCACGGTTAGTTTGGTCAGATAATCACCGGAGAAGCCTGGCGACGATCGCCGGCGACTGGTGAAATCCGGATTTGGGGAAACCATCAATTTAAGCTTAATCTGGAAATCTAAGTACACAGGCTTGCTTGAAATAACTCACTGATCATTTCTCTTCACAGGCTCGAGGGCTAATTCGAGATAGATTGGCCAGCATTGCCGGAACAGGGCAAACGGCCGTTTACGGCGATCACCGGCGATGGGGTTCAATCTGGTGCAATTAACTGGTAGGACACAGAGAGGGAGGTAAGGGACGCTTACTGGTGGCCTTGGATTGGAGATTGGGGCTGTGGAGAGCTCTGGCGACGGTGGCCTCAAAAACAGCTCACCGGGGAAGAAGCTGTTCGCGGCGGCGCTGGAGAGTTGGTGGTTTTCTGGTACTGGAAACTGAAGCAATGCACTGTGGAGGTATTTATAGCTGCTGAAGCCATCTGCTGGTCGACAATTCAGGGAACAGCGGTGACGAAATCGACCGCGAAGCGACCGGACACAGCGGGAACTTGTGCCGGCGATGATGGCGAGGCACTGGCGTGCAGCGGTGCAGGATTTTGGCAGTGGATGGCACTGGCGCGAGCGACGAGAGAACGATGAAGTGAAAGCTCCATCGACGCGTGGCCGAGACGTGTCGAACGGGCGAAGCTGGACTTGCTGGTTCGCGGGCTCGCGCGCGGGGAAGAAATTAGTTGTGCTGGCGCGGCCGAGGTGGCGTCCACGGCGGTGCCACGAATGCGCACGGGTGTCAGGTACGTGGCAAAGGTGGTGGCAGCTCTGGAAGTTCACCGGCGGCGAAGAACGCGGCGAAGCTTTGCGGCGGTTTCTGTTGAAACACAGCCAGGGGCCTAATTGCAATAAAAAGGACTGATCTGCAAGGAAAGTTTGAAATAGAATTGGGCTTGATTGCAAATCTGGAGATCTAAGGGTCCGATCTGAAATCTGATTTCGCAGATAAGTTGCAAAAGATTATTAGAACTTATCCGGCCAAAGTTTGACAAGATCGGGCAAGATCTGAAGGGTTTCGACAAAAGTTGGGGAAAACGACTTTAGGGTAAAACAGGGTAATTAGGGTTTCAAAAACGGCGAGGGTCGAAACTCAGGTTTAGGGCAGGATTTGGAAATTCTTCCAGAAGGGAAAAATGTTCAGAATAGTGAATGGGAGATATTCACTGAATCAGATCAAAG
This sequence comes from Pharus latifolius, assembly GCA_019359835.1. Lineage (NCBI taxonomy): Eukaryota > Viridiplantae > Streptophyta > Magnoliopsida > Poales > Poaceae > Pharus > Pharus latifolius. The sequence goes on along the minus strand of CM033319.1, from coordinate 12,240,089 downwards.
TTTGGAGGTGGTCTGAGACTTTTAGTCTTTTTGGGCTTCTGACAAATCTGAAAATGGCTGATTTGTGAAAAGGTATGAATGACAAGAGTTTGATTGCCAACCTTTTTGGGGTAAGCTGCTGGCACAACAGGGATCTCGTTCTGAAATAGAAAGGGACAAGACACGCCAGGATTTGGGAAAAATCGGGGTGTTACATCCACCCAATTTGCTTCAAGTCTCGAGAGCCCCCAGCCTCGCCTATATAAACCGCAGCAGCGAGAGACATCTCCATACCTCCAGAAATCGCTAAGTCCCAGCTTTTCTTCACCTTCTTCTTCCCCGGCGAATCGTCGAGGAGGAGTACGGCGCCAAAGCTCGCCACTGCTCCATTTCTCCATCCAGCTGCACCGGTATACTCCTAGCATCCATCTCTCTGTTCCATAGTGATTAATTTATCTCTGGTAGACCTCAACGCCGGTGATCTCTGTGAACTTTGTAGGATCAAGGATGCTGACTAGAGGGGGTGAATAGGAGGCTAAAAATCTTTTCAATAAAAGAACAACTTTTTCAAAGAGAAGAACCAAAAGCGATTAAAAGATAAGTTAGAGAGAACGAACAAACGATTTATCCCGAGGTCTCGGAGACTCCCCCAGTCTCCCCTAATCCTCGTTGAAGCACTCAAGTGAATTGAGTCTTGCTTCAATATCCACAAAGGATATCTCTCACTATTGGTTGCTCCTTGTCCACTCCGGAAAGATGAGCACCGATGCCTTTTACAATACACCGAGTCTCTCCGATAAACTCAGAACTAGACAGATCAACGGCCACGCCACCAAACCGTCTAGGTGAGGGCGTTTATCAAGATTAACGAGCAGCAAGATTTTCTCTAGACCTCCAAACACGCACTAAGAAACTATGAGTATGCAAATGCTATGAACTGAAAAACTCGGTGGATCTCAGAAACACTCGACTTGATCAAAAGATCAAGATTTTGTGTAAAAGATTAAAGCTCAAGAGTGTATAAGAATGCAAGGCTGCTGGATATATGAAACAATAGCTCAATACCTCTATTTATAGCCTCAAGAAACAAATTAGCTGTTGGAGCTCGCACACAAAAGCAACAGTACAAACTGGCAGTCAGTTTGGGTCACGACCAGAAAGAAGTAAAATCCGGAGATAAATCAGCTAGCCGTTTGAGGTCGAAAATGGAAACAAAATAGTGCAAACTGACAGTCAGTATAGCACACTGACAGTCAGTCTCAAACTCAACGGCTGACAAAATTTACGGATAAAAAATAGTTAGCCGTTTGTGGTCGTATAAGGAAGCTGATACCTCATACTGACAGTCAGTATCACACACTGACAGTCTGTATGGACCACAAAAACGACCAGATACAACAGTATCTCAAATAAATCAACTCAAGGTCAAAATCCAAACTCACAGTCAGTATGGTCATGCTGATAGTCAGTATAGCACAAAAAAATTTGGCTCAAAAAACACTCTCTGGACAACTGTCAGTATAAACAAACTGACATTCAAACTGACAGTCTGCATGAATAAAAATAATTATAACTTTAAATTCAGAAATCCAAATTTCGTGTTTAATAGTTTGTTTGAAAGATAATTTAAAGGGCTATCTTTTTGTCAACAAAAGCAAAAGCAAGATCTGCCTATATATTTCTAGAAAATGCAAAAACTCTTCTGCTGTCAAAAACTCAATTGAAAAACCAAATAACTGACAGTTAGTTTAGATAAAAACATCCATAGCTTTTGATCTAGAAATCCGATTTAAGTGTTTGATAGCTTGTTTGAAAGATAATTTAAAGGGCTATCTTTTTCAACAAAAGAAAAAAAATCCAAATCTGCCTAGATCTTTCTAGAAAAAGCAAAAACTCTTCTGCTGTCAAAAACTCATCTGAAAATCCAAATCAAATCTAACCAAAACAAATGCAATGCAATGACCTAGTAGTTTCTCGGTTTATGCTAGAAATGTAGGGAGAATTTGCAACACCTCTTTATAGTATGGTTGAAACTAAGAAACAAATTTTCCATAAACCGATCAACCTCCAAACACCGAGATCGGTACAAAATAAAAACTCATTTTACCTTAAGTTCTTTACATCTTCAATCTTGGTACCTTGGACTTGTAGGATCAAGGATGCCGACTAGAGGGGGTGAATAGGAGGCTTTTAAAAACTTCAAATTAAAACAAATATTGGCAAATAAAGAAATCAATAACAAATAACAATAATATGAGAAAGAGGAAGAGAAGACAAACACAACGATTTTTACAGAGGTCTCGGAGACTCGCCCAGTCTCCCCTAATCCTCGTTGAAGCACTTAAGTAAATTGAGTCTTGCTCCAATATCCACGAAGGATATTATCCACTAGTGGTTGATCCTTGTCCACTCCGGAAAGGCGAGCACCAATGCCTTATACAAATGAGCCGAGTCTCTCCGACAATCTCCGAACTGGAGAGATCAACGGCCACGCCTCCAAACTGTCTAGTGAGGGCGCTCACTAAGAGTAATAAGCAGCAAGATCTTCTCTAAACCTCCAAACACGCACCGAGAAACAAATAGGATGCAAATGATACAAACAGAAAGCACTCGGTGGATTTGAAAAGCTCACTACTTGATCAAAAGATCAAGATTTTAACTCCAAAAGTAAATACTCAAGTATGTGTATGAGAGGAGGCTGCTTGTTGTGTAAAATACGAGCCCAAAGCCTCTATTTATAGCCTCAAGTCTCAAAAGAGACGTTGGAACTCGAGCTGAAAATCAGCAGCTCAAACTGACAGTCAGTTAGGCAAACTGACAGTCAGTTTGGGTCACGACCAGAGAGAAGTAAAATCCGGAGAAACCTCAACTAGCCATTTGAGGTCGAAAATGGAAATAAATTAGTGCAAACTGACAGTCAGTATGAGGAACTGACAGTCAGTTCCAAACTCAACGGTTGACAAAAATCACGGATAAAATTTTGCTAGCTGTTTGTGGTCGTATATGAAAACTGATAAAACAAACTGACAGTCAGTTCGACCACAAAAGCGACCAGATCAAATAGTAACTCAAATAAACTCAGCTGAGGTCGAAATGCAGACTGACAGTCAATTTAGACAAACTGACAGTCAGCTTAGTTAAAATAGTTTTGGCTCAAAAAACAACCTCTCTGGAAAACTGTCAGTTTAACTAGACTGACATTCAAACTGACAGTCAGTTTAGCAAACTGACAGTCAGCCTGGATAAAAACAGTCATAACTTTAAATCTAGAAATCCAAATTTAGTGTTTAGTAGCTCATTTGAAAGATAATTTATAGGGCTATCTTTTGGTCAACAGAAGAAAAAACCAGATCTGCCTAGATCTTTCTATAAAATGTAAAAACTCTTATGCTGTTAAAAGCGCAACTGAAAATCCAAATCTTTCAAAAACAAATCCATCCGAAATAGATGCAATGCAGTGACCTAGGTTTCTCGGTTTATGCTGAAAATGCAGAGAGGACTTTGCAACCCCTCTTTATAGTACGGTTAAAATCTAAAAACAAATTCCTAAACCGATCAACCTTCAAACGCCGAGATTGGTAAAAATAAAAACAATATTACCTTAGGTCCTTTGCATTTCTCGATTTTCTTTTCATCTTTGTGCTTTACTACTTGTGCTTGATCCATTTTATGTCGGGTTTATCTTGATCATCTTGCATTTCTTCTCAACATAACTCTGTATCAAAATATCTCAGAAGCACAGTTAGTCTAAAACACTTTGTTTTTATTAATCATCAAAATTGGATTAGGCACAACGGCCTAGATGCAACAGGACTTGCAACCTCTGACGACACTGCGACCTTGTGCTTTCGTCCTCGGCTTGCGACCTTGTGCTTGCGACTTGCAGATCCTCTAGATAGCTTAGGTCTCTGTGGCTTTCTACTTGCCGACTTTGTGCTTGCGACTTTGACAATACTGCGACCTTAGGCGAAATAGCTCTTATGTCTCTGCATACATATAACTCAAAGACATGATTAGATCAAAATCACTTAGTGCCATCAATAATCAAAATCCACAATAATAGGGGCCTAGATGCAACAAACTTGAATTGTCCTGTCCCTGCAATTGAAGCTGTTTCTGCCCAAATTGGCCTTCCCTCCTGTAGAGTTATTTGATCTTGAAAGCCTAGTAAACAAGCCTGTTCAGCTACATTTTGAAATTAGCCCGTAGTTGAAGTTTTCCGTTCCTTCCCGCGTCGTTGTGGACGTCTCACGTCGCCGGCACACTTCGCTGTACCCCCGATCAAACCAACCTTACCTACACCTTCCTTGTGTCCCGTAGATCGCGTAGCTGAGGCCAATTGACCAGCATTTCCTTGAACCAGTAGCATCGTCTCAGCCGTTGTCTTTGAGTCTGGCCGTAGACGCCGGCGAGCCTCGAGCCACCACCAAAGCTCGATTCCCTTGTCCAGCACCATCTACTTCACCCCAGAAACAAAACCCCTCAACCAATTTCGTGATTCATCAACCCCTGTGCCCTGTCACCGTAGCCCATCTTTTGTTCCAGTAGCCGACAACTTAAACCTCGCCGTTCGCCACCGTCAAGTCGCCATCTTGCAATCAATCTTGTCAGCAGCACCCTTTCTATCCCGCCTACGTGTTTGACAAGGTTGGCGAAGCAGCGCATGCGTGGATCGTCCAGATGCACATGCCCTAGACTCAACAGTGCACTGGCATACGATTCTCTCTGTGCCAGGGTTCTTTCTGTAATTTCACTAATTCCCTAGACTTTTCTGCAAAAATCAGTTTGTCAATCAGCCCCCTCACTGTGTTTGGCACCTAATGCCCTAGTTTGAGCTTATCTTGACTTTTCGAGAGCCCCAGATTAATCCAATGCCACTCACTGATCCGTTTGAGACCTAGCCTTGGTTTTCGCACTAGGCTCGCCCAAATTCTAATATGCGGAATAACGGGATCTTACTCGGAAATACCGAAACCCAAAGGTTGATCGAAAACACAGTTCAAGTAATTGCACAACTCTTTATTTCAAAGAGGGCTTTACACGTCGAACGTTAGACACACTTGTCTACGTCGAAGGAACTATAAGTGTCTAAAACTCAAATAAGTTCTATGACTCTTCGATTGAGTTCGATTGGATTCGATGATCTAAACTAGACCTATTACAAGGTATTTATAGTCCAATCGTATGAGTATGTATCAGACTTAGTAATCCTAAACATATTAGACTCATATAACTAATCCTAAACAGATAAGCTTAGTTATACACATTCGGATCGGATTACAATTCCGAACAGGGAACGAATTCCTTTTCCTGGTCGCGGACCAATCCATGGTCGCGGACCCATATGCGATCAGGACTTGGTCGCGAAGCCGTATGCGATCAGGACTTGGAGATCCTCCCGGATCATGACTCCCTTGTTGAGAAGGAGCCAACCCCTGTTGCGACCTTTCGATCAAACTGGAGATGTGAAAATTGGGCTTGTCCATGTTCTTTGGTGTACCACTTTGCCGCACGTGCTCGTTGATCTTTCCGACCGATTCGAAAAGTCTCCTTGGTGCCACTGCGGGTGGTAGTCACCTTCTTCTCCAGAATCACATCTTCACGTAGAGGTTCGTCTCGTTGATAGACTAAGTCTTCAACAGATGGTACTATAGTATCTGGCTCATCATCCAGCATTGAAGGCTCAATGAGTTTGAGGTGCTCAACATTAACAACCGAGTAAATATCCATGTATGGAGGTAACTCGAGCTGACAAGCATTATTACCCACTTTCCGCAAAATCCGAAAAGGACCATAACGAATGGGTTTGAGCTTCTTACCTTCACCTTTAAGTCTCTCCTTACTCAGATGTAACCATACCATATCACCTTCTTGAAATTGCGCATCAACTCGGTGCCGATCATGTCGCGCCTTGTACTTGAGTTGAGCTTTCAGCAAGTTCTGTTCAACCTCACGATGGAGTCGTTGAATACCTTCCAGGAACTTTTGTGTTCGATCCTGATCAGATGCTTCCTTGCTGTTCTGTGCTGAGGTAGGGATCAAAAACTCCATGTCGAATGGACTCTGTGGTAGAAATCCTAAACAGACCTCAAACGACGACTTTCCAGTCGAACCATGCACTGCTCGATTAAAAGCAACTTGCAGGTACGGTATGCTTTCATCCCAGGTCTTCGGGTGCTTCGAGTTATAACCTCTCAAGAGATGAACGACTGTGCGATTAACCACCTCGGTTTGACCATCAGTTTGCAGATGAAAAGCAGTACTCCTCTTCAGCTTGGTGTCCATCATCGTCCAGAGCGATCGCCAAAAGTGACTAAGGAACCGGGTATCGCGATCAGACACAATAGAAGTCGGCAGTCCGAAGTGTGTCCAAACGTGTTGAAAGAATACCCGAGTTGCCTCTTCTCCCGTGATAGTCTTCCGACAAGGTATAAGAACAATCATTTTGGAGAACCGATCAACGACCACGAATAGATAGTCATTGCCACGTCGGGTCTTAGGCAATGCTCCCAAGAAACCCATGGATATGCTCTCCCATGGTCGCGATGGAACTGGCAAAGGAGTGTACAAAACTAATTTTCGGTTTGCCGGTTTTGAGATGCTGCAGAAACCACAGCCTCGAACAAAACTAGCCACATCTTGCTGCATACGCGGCCAGAACACATGTCGGTGAAAATTTTGCAACGTCTTTGTAACCCCAAAGTGACCAGCTACCTTCGATGTATGCGCTTCTCGCAACCATTGAATTCGAGGTGCTCCACGAGGTATGCAAAGTAAATTACTTTTGTACAAGAGTCCTTCGCGACGAACGAACTCCTTGGGTTTCCTTGTTTCGAGCTCAGCCAGTACTATTTGAAAATCAGGGTCTTCACTGTACATAGTGGCATAGTCATCATGACATGAGGGCTCGATCTGCATGAACGCTGATAAACAGAGGGCCGTAACTGGTGGTCGCGACAACATGTCCGCCAATTTGTTGTGTACGCCCTTCTTGTACTTAATCACCAAATTGAACTGCTGCAGATACGACATCCACTTCATGTGCCGAGCTTGCTGTAACTTGGACTGAGTCTGCAAATATTGCAATGGTTGATGGTCGGTGTGGACAACCGTCTCTTTTCCCAAGAGATAACACCGCCAATGCTTCACGGCCTGATGCAGTGCGCATAACTCCTTATCATAAGTCGGGTAGTTCTTCTGAGCTCCTTGGAATAACTCGGAGTGATATGCCACTGGTCGACCTTCTTGCATGAGCACTGCGCCCATCGCATAACCTGAGGCATCGGTTTCTAGCTCGAACGGTTTCTGGAGATTCTGCAAAGCTAACACAGGCGCCTCGCTGATCTTCCTTTTCAGTAAGAGAAACGTGTCCTCATGTTTCCCTGTCCACTCGAACTTCTGATCGATCCTGGTTAATGCATGCAATGGAGAAGCCATAATCGAGAAGTGTCAGATGAACTTCCGAAGGTATTGGCATGCTCCCACAAAACTACGCACATCCGTAACTGTTCGTGGTCGCGGCCACTCGCGAATCACTTTTACCTTATCTGGGTCGATTTGCAACGTACCGTTGCCGACCAGGATTCCAAGGTAAAGTAGAGTTTGCTGGCCGAACTCGCACTTCTTACGGTTGAGGCGAAGTCGATGTTGCCGAAGCTGATCGAACACCTTTTCGACATGAATGAGGTGCTCATCCCACGAACGACTATAAACCAATATGTCGTCGAGATACACGATCACAAAGTCGTCGATGAACTGTCTCAATACGTCATTCATAAGACGCATGAAAGTTGCCGGGGCGTTGCAGAGACCAAACGGCATGACCAGCCATTCGAACAGACCTTGCCGTGTTTTGAACGCGGTCTTCCATGTATCCTCCTCTCGGATGCTGACTTGATGATATCCTGACTTAAGATCCAATTTGGAGAAGACAACAACATGCTTCAATTGGTCTAGCAGGTCATCAATACGAGGAAGGGGGTACCGGTTCTTGATGGTGATCTTGTTTAGTGCTCGATAGTCGATGCACATACGCCAAGTCCCATCTTTCTTTGGTACTAACACCACAGGAGATCCACAAGGTGAACTACTTGGTTGAATGACACCATCGTTCGGCAACTCACCAAGTTGTCTTTTGATCTCTTCATTCTCCAATACTGAGTTGCGATACATACTCAGATTGGGCAGTGTCGCATCGGACATAATGCAAGCTGAATTTCATGCTCGACTGGACGTTTCGGCGGACGACCCTGGGTAGTCTCGAACAGATCATTGTATTTCTCCAGTAGTCCCGACAAACGACCAGAATCTTCTCGGCACGCCAACGACAATGCTGGTCGAGTATCCTCACTTTGTCCAATGGGTCGAATCATGACAAGCACATACTTGTGACATGCATTAACAATCCGTTTGGCTTGATTTGCGGTAATCAAGTTCGAAGTGTTGACGTGGACGTCTCTACTGATCACGAACTTAACTTCGTCTTTGGTGAGGTTGTACTCTTGCGCTCGCCGATGGAAATGGGCGTCTCGATCATACAGATACGGACTCCCAAAGATCACCTGACAGATATCGATAGGGACAACATCGCATTGCACTTCATCGATATACCGTGGAGAGATCGCAAACTTCAACACACACTGACTCGCAATCTGTTGGTTCACGTCGGATGTAAACCAACCCAGCGGATATGGTCGCGGGTGTGTGGTTGTCTTCAACCCAAGTCGTCGAACCAGTCCAGCGGAGACCAGATTCTTCTGACTTCCGGGATCGAATATCGCTGCGACCACTTCGTGCTTCACCTGGATGTTGATGGTGAACAAGTCCTCTGTTGGGTGATGGTCGGTCGGTGGATCCGAACCCTTCTCCTTCGGCATTGCCATCAGAGATAAGGTCGTATCCGCCTCATTAACCGAGTTCACTCGGACAACTTCTTCGTCGGGTGAAGTCGCAGTAGCCGTGGCTGTTCTTTTTCCTGGTCCGTTTTTCTTTGGTCGAAGTTCAGGATGAAGCTTGTAACATTTGTCCTTGGTATGCCCCGCGACTTGACAATGTTCGCAAAAGGCACCCGTGCCCGATTTTGAAGCGTTCTTCTTCGGACTTGGCTTTTTCTTTGTCGAGGTCGCATTTTCCTTCGTGCTTTTGTCGCTGCGGGATTTATTCTTCTTCTCGATCGCCATAGCAGTTGTACTCGCGGTCGCAATGTCTTGGACACCGAACAGACTTAGTTCAGTACTGATCGATTTCTGAAGCCCAGATGTGTACTTCCGAAATACTTGAGGGTCGGAGAGGGAGATGCCAATGACCATTGCTTGTCGCCGAAACTCTGTTGTATAGTCTTGGACGGTCTGGTCGCGCCGTTGGTACAATCTGTGCCAACGCTCCCATCTCCCCTCAAGGTAACCCATCGGATAGAATTCTTGTCGCAGAAGTCGTTTGAATTGACCTCACGCAAGGTCGTCAGCTTCACTACTGGCGACAAGGGCCTTCCACCATGTCTTGGCGTGGTCCTTCATCTTCAAAGGTGCAAATTTGACCTTTTGAGCGCTACTAAACCCTTTCAGGTCAAAGTAGGTCTCAAGTTGGTCGATCCAAGAATCCAGCTTCTCGGCATCGATCACCCCATCATATATGGGTATATCAATCTAAGCGTCGACTGTAAAAGATCCGACAGCTAAGGAGGTGTTGGCGAGGTCGTCGGTCTTGTGGTCGCCTTCGTCTTCATCTTCGTCTGCCCTGCGCAAGTCTTCACCAGTCTTCTCACCCATAATCTTCCCTACTTTAGGAGGTACAATCATGGCCTGCTGCTTAATCCAAGCAAGCACAGTTTCCATGTCGGTGGAGAGCTTAGCCACTTGTTCGGCTAGGTTAGCTTGAACGGAGGTATCGCCAGACATTGTCAGAGACGCGGTTGTAGGAACCGTCAATTGATCGCCTGGAGTTTCGCCGGAGGTTTTGTAACCCTGGCGAGTCTTTACCATCCACAGGATAGGAAAGTTGCTCTGATACCAACTTGATCCGTTTGAGACCTAGCCTTGGTTTTCGCACTAGGCTCGCCCAGATTCTAATATGCGGAATAACGGGATCTTACTCGGAAATACCGAAACTCAAAGGTTGATTGAAAACACAGTTCAAGTAATTGCACAACTCTTTATTTCAAAGAGGGCTTTACACGTCGAACGTTAGACACACTTGTCTACGTCGAAGGAACTATAAGTGTCTAAAACTCAAATAAGTTCTATGACTCTTCGATTGAGTTCGATTGGATTCGATGATCTAAACTAGACCTATTACAAGGTATTTATAGTCCAATCGTATGAGTATGTATCAGACTTAGTAATCCTAAACATATTAGACTCATATAACTAATCCTAAACAGATAAGCTTAGTTATACACATTCGGATCGGATTACAATTCCGAACAGGGAACGAATTCCTTTTCCTGATCGCGGACTAATCCATGGTCGCGGACCCATATGCGATCAGGACTTGGTCGCGAAGCCGTATGCGATCAGGACTTGGAGATCCTCCCGGATCACTCACTGACATTGTCAGGCCGCGAACCGAATGTTGGCCAGCAGACATTCGCTGTGTCCGAGCCAACCCTTGTGCTCTTAGCCAAACCCCGAGTGTCTTCTCCCTCTCAAGATCATTCCCAACCAGATCATTTCGCTTGCATGCATATATACATATAATTTCTGTATGCTTATGTGTCGTACTATGTTTTGCGTGCGGGAGTAGAGCAAGAAGCAGAAGAGGCAGCAGAAGTCTTCAAAGATCCCTTAGAGCAGTTAGACCCCACGTTGAAAGGCAAGTCTCTTTACCCCTTTGATCATGTCTCCTCCAGTATTTTGAGTAAACTAGGTTAACTTTTGTTTTAAGTGTATGCATACTTTATATTCAAATTAAGTACTATGTTGGAAGAATATGAATAGATATGACCTAATTCCTTGTAAAGCCCCTCATATTCGTACATCTCATGCACCCTTGTCACCCTAGGATATCATGCTTAGGCTATGCTTATGCTTAAATGTATGCGTTAAGTGCTAAATGGTCATGTGTATGAAGAATGTACTTAAAACCTCTTTTGTGAAAGAAAATATAATTAGAATCGATAGTGAGGATGGTTTGAATGGTTGGTGCTGTGTGCGCATCGGGAATGTGAATGGCTCATCACTAAAGATTCATAAGGACAAGAACCTTGTGTTGTACTTCTATGCGGCATGAAAAATATGCTAACCACTTGCCCGGTGTGGGACGGGCGCAACATAGTAGTTTTCCCGGTATTAGCTTTTCCCTGCAATGGTTGCTGGTCCGATTTCTCAAGAGGAAACTGGCGGGTCACAGAGGGCCACAAGTGGTGTGAGCTAATGAGTGAATCAGGAGTATTGAAGGAAGGCACCCTACTCCTGGATTCCGAGTCGTGTGTGGCTAAATCTACAGGCTATGTGTCTCGCGGGACCATAGACCAAGGCTAGGTAGAATTGGCTGTGGGGAGTACCCACAACGGTAATGAGAACTAAAATTTCTATTTACCGGGCAGGGAATTGTTAATGCTAGGATTGCAAACTGTTGTGTGATATCGGTCTTGTCACATGCGTAAAAGTCGTATAGAGAGGTACCGGCTTGAAAGCTGAGTGATCGGTGGATTAAAGTGGTACACCTTTGCAAAGTTATAAAAAGTCGGATACTCTGAGCTCCCAGGTTGTGGAGTCTGCGCGCGGTGGATTCTATCCACGTCGATGCAGTATAAGTAGCTTTTGAAAGATTTTTGTAATATTGATAAAAGTGGTGACTCATGGAAGACCGCCATGCATAACATATTCTAAAAATCTAGTTTAGGATTTTAAAGTCTCGCTTTTTGAAAACAAAACATTTCCTCAAAACTTTAGTGAAAATCTATTCTATCCTTGTTTATAAACCAAAGAGCCCATCTCTTGGAAATTCCCCTCATCTATATACCTGCATTCTTAAATTGAGACTTGTTGAGTACCTTGTGGATAACGTGCTCACCCTTGCTTTTGCAAACAAATTTAGAGGAAAGATTCGTTGATCCCGACTCCTACGGTCTTGAACCCAATGAGGAAGGATTTTGTTTTTGTGCCGACCTTTGTGTCGAAGAAAACTCCTTAATTTTGTGTCAATTTTAAATTGCGTTCTCTTTGACATTACGATATTGTAATATTGGTCTTTGTGACCTGGTACTTGTTTTAATTATTTGCATTGCAATATAATGTATTTTGTTATTATGAGCTTATGATGTATCATTCTGAGTGCAACTCATCTGGGCGGTTGCCACCGGATTCCTCAAATGAGGATCCCACGAACAGCGGTGGTGAAGGCCGCTGTCTCCTCGTCTCCTCCGGCGCACTTTCTTCTTCAAGCTCATACCACCCTTGGCCCTAGCCGGTTTCTTGTTCCTTTCCTCTCTTCTCTTCTTCCTTTATATTTCCTCTTCTCCTTCTCCCCACTTCGCCGCCTCCCTCGCCACCCGCCACCCAGATCTACACCTGTCACCGCTCTCCCTTTTTCTTCCTCCTTCTTCCTCCTCCTTCCTTCTTCTTCTTCTCCTTCTTCTTCTGCCTTAATTGCTCACGCCGCCCCCCAAATCCACTCCTAAGCCCGCACTGATCCCCCGCGCTCCTCCGCCCCGCGTGTGCCACTGCCTAGCATCGCACCGCTGCTGATCTCACTGCGCGCCGTCGTGTCTCGCGCCCACGCCACCTCCTCTCTCTTTCTTCTCATTCTTCCTTCTTCCTCCTTTCTTCTTCTTGCTCTCTATTTCTTCCTTTGTCGCTGCTTGACCATACCACCACAGCTTCACCAGCCCGCCGTCTTCGGCCCGCCTTCCACGCCACCGCTCCTCTTCTCTCCCTTCTCTCTCTTTCCAGCCATGTCCAGTTCGTGTCACCAGAGCAGCTCAAGCCCTAGCCTACGGCCGCAGCTCCAACACCCATAGCTGCGACAACTAGCTCCTCAACCACAACCACGTCCTGTGGGCTGATCTCGCCGCCAGCACCGCGCCTCACCTTCACCGACTGCTCCACGCCAGCGAGCTCCATCCTCTGCATCAACAATGACCTCGGCATCTTCCTCACTAGCTCAGCCAACATCTTCCAGCATCCGCAACAGCACAAATGGTGACCGATCTCTCATCTCACTCCCTGTTCTTGATTTGGCCAATTGATGCTTCACTGAGATGTATGAGATGAACCAATATTGTAATTGAGATAATTTGAAATGTCAGTTCTGAATCAAATGCTTAATTCTTTTTGAACCAATTTGCTAAACTCAGATGAACTTCATGTGTGCTCTCTCTGTTGCCTTGTGATGCTTGTATGACAGGACATGTTTTTCAACTATTGCTTTCTATTATTCAATTTTCTATCTGTAATGCTTCTTGTGTGATGTCTGAGAACTAGAATCCTGGAGAAGTTAGGTTCTAGTGGATTGTAGTTTAATTGAAGTTTTAGTGAATTTGATTGCAAATTTAAAACTCTGCGTTGTTTTTGATACCTAAAATCTGTGCTTGGGCTGTTAACTGTGAACAGAGATATTGGAATGAACTCTAAATTCAGTGTTTGTGTGATGATTCAGTGATTTATATTGTGAATTCCATTAGGTCTTTTGAGTCCTTTTGGTTCTTTTTTCTGATTGAATGGTATTGGTTTAAAATGCTGGGCTTAATTGAATTTTTTGAGTGGCTGTACATTTCTCTAGTTGAGGTTTGAGCTTCTTGTTGCATGGCTGAGAGGAGCTAGAGAATGGCCGGTGTTCGTTTTGTTCTTGTTGTTTGTTGATACTCGCTGTAGAGCGTAATCATTAATAGTAGTCCGCTCTTCCACTCGTGCAAGATTACTACTCAACTACTTCTCTACTGTCTGTACTCACGAATCATCGGTTCATAACGATTCTATGTAGATTGGGCAGAAATATTTTGTATTTTGGGAACAACTAAAGAAACAAGCTCCATTGTGATAACTGATAATTGATGCAACTAATGCTATAGATATTGGATTATTTTGGATTCACTCGTCTCTTTCAATGTTCCCTGTGACTAACCTCTCCTTTTCATTTCTTTTTTGTTATCTAGATAAATTAGTAGATGCTCCTTTTGCTGATCAGGTTGCTGAAGCAGTCAGTCAGATTATTGCCTTGTTTCTTTAGTTCTTCTTCTGCCCCTTGATTCTGTTTGCCTCAAAATTCAAAATGGGCGCTCCTAATGTTACTTCTGTTTACAAATTGGAGAGTGGGATACAGGGTGAGGAAATAGGACCTTAGACGAGTGATTCTTTCTAAAACTAGCTTAGGCAAATATATTGATCCATTTCCATCTCTTTGCTAGATTTGCTGCGGTATAAAGGAAGGTTGTGTTAGCTTCCCAGGTGCATTTTTCCAACTTCGGTTGAAATTCTGAAATTGATCTTTTGCATTTCTTTGCCACATATATGAGGAATTTATCACATAGTGTACATATCTAATATTCAATATAACATGGCCTCAACACTAGACGTCTAGTCAATTCATTTGTTTGCTGGTACAATAGAACAATGTCTTATTAAAGAGAGATTTGCTCAAACCAAAACCATAGCACATGCAACCTGTAATCTAATTCATCAGTAGTTGTTTTAAGTGTGAAAGCCAGCTGTGAACCAACTGTATTTGCCATTGCAACTACTTGTAAGTTTCTTTACCTAAACTCAATTGTATGCAGAGTGCAAAAACAAATCAAAATGTGGATTAGGTATTCTTCACCATTGCGAGGGACATTAAGCAACGATTGGCTGAAGTTGTGGCTTCCATGAGTGAGGTGACTATTTTGGCATATCATAAATTGCTTGTTAGCTTCATTCATGGATCCTAACGTTTTAACATGCATGTATGCAGCCCCAGGTTGTCCAAATCACTAGGCAAGATCTCGACCAGGCAAGCGCTGCTGCATCAAGGTGGTCGTCATGCTGCAATACCTAAATATTGACATGAAACAATTGCATGGCTCATTTTACCCAGCTCAAGATATAGCTACTGCTAGTTCGGTGGTGTTGCCTTTTTCTGTGTGCCGCCAAGATGTATATCACATGGTTGGTGTCATGTCTAACTTAAGAAGATTGATATTTTGACCATTGTCATATTCAGATTCCTAATTGACCTGGCTATTTGTGTTTTACAATGGTTGTGTTCTAGTGAGTTCATTAATGCTGAAACTGCTGATTTATGCTTTCTGGTTCCTGATTTTCCTGTGTAAATATTGCAATAGTTGCAAGCATGAATTTGCTTGTCATATAATCAAAATCTTTGAAATAGTCAGCAGTTTTTGATTGTCTGTAGTCATGCTAATTTCCCAGTGTAAGTTCAAAAACATCTCTATTAACAGTTCTCATACCGTATAGTGATCGACACGATAGAACAAGTCTAACAGTTCAATAATAAGAACCGTTAAAAAAGAATAAGCTATTCTAACAGTTCTTAAGTAATGAACTGTTAAAAAAAGAGTACCTACTCTAACGGTTCGAAACAGTTAGAGTAATATTAAACTTGTTCTACCATGTTGATGACTAGCAGTATGAGAATCGATGGTAGAGATGTGTTTTGAACAGTTAGTAGACAGCATGTTTGTACTAGTGTTTATCTGACATGTGGGGATGAGTGTTGTGGGACCTAGTTGTCATTGATTGTGGGTGATTTTCTGCCGTGTGCGTGAGCGTATCGAGACTAACAAGCACACATCTCTTCCAATAGTGGTATGCCCCACGCGCCTCGCTTCACGCGATGCACTGCGCGAACACTTATGTGATTGATAGATGGATCATCATTTTTTTAGATCCACATGTCAGGATTGATTTTTTATGAGTAATATTATTATGAGTGAGACTCATAAAATACATGACATCACATCCGCTAATACTGTTAAGATCGGATCGAGCCGAGCTCACAACTACCACTCGATTGGGCGGTCACCATATCGCATCACGCCCAATAAACAAGAAGCAAGCTCCGAAACGAACAGGCGCACTCCCTCGAACCAAGCAGTTGGAGAGAGCCTAAACCTCATTCGCTCTCAGGTTCCTGTCTCATCAATAATACAATGAGCAGCGCCACACGTACAGAAAAGTTGGTACAAATTCTGAACGAATCAATGAGGATCAAAAGTAGATTGATTTCAATCAAGGACAGAGTGTCACTTCTTTACAAAAACAAAATTGTACTATAAAAGATTCTTAGTACGTGGTGTCTTTTCCTAATTAAAGAGCTTGCTAATATTTCCCCCGATGCATTCGTTCATTGCGATTAACGCCTGATAGCGAGCGCCTCAACAACGTCTATATCCAGATATCCACGGTCCCTTCCGCATCAGAAGTTAGTATTCAAATCCACAGCCTTCTCAAAAGATGTCCAGCCAAACCCCCACCGCGCCGACCACCGGCGACGCCTTCTTCTCGCGGTGCCTCCTCACGCTGTACCTTCTGAGTCCGCTCACCGTGCTCATCCTCCGCTTCGTCTCGGCGCCGTACGGCAAGCTCTCGCGCCCGGGCTGGGGCCCTGCCATCCCGGCCCCGCTCGCGTGGTTTCTCATGGAGAGCCCTACGCTCTGGCTCCCGCTGCTCGTAATCTCCTCGTCCCCGCCGCGCTCCATCGCCCACTCGCTCGCCGTCCTCCCGGTCGCGCTCTACGCCCTCCACTACGTGCACCGCGCGCTCGTCCACCCGCTTCGCCTCCTCCGCCTCCGTCGCGCCCCTGCGCCCGTGCCCGTCCTCGTCGCGTCCTGCGCCTTCGGCTTCAACCTCCTCAACGCCTACGTCCAGGTCCGCTCCTTCGCGCTCCACGCCGACCAGCCCCTCTCCGTCTCGACCAAGATAAGGTACCTCGTCGGGGTGGCCATGTACATATGGGGGATGCGGGTGAACATAGCGGCGGACAAGGAGCTGATGCGGCTGAAGGAAGCGGGCGGCGAGTACAAGATCCCGAGGGGCGGGTGGTTCGAGCTGGTGAGTTGCCCCAACTACTTCGGCGAGACCGTGGAGTGGCTCGGCTACGCCGTCGTGGCCTGGACGCCGGCGGCGTGGGCGTTCTTCCTCTACACGTGCGCCAACCTCGGGCCGAGGGCGAGGGACCACCGCCGGTGGTACGTGCGGAAGTTCGGCGAGGAGTATCCTGCGTCGCGCACGGCGTTCATCCCGTATATCTACTAGGCGACAGGCTATTTTTGGCTCTTTTTGTGATTTTAGTGCTTGGATCCGGAACTTGCTGATCGATGAGGAAACCGTTGTGGGTGTTTTGTTATTGTACATTACTGAAGATTGAAAAGCCTGGATTGCGATGATTCGCGAAATGGTAGGACCATATCATGAAATGATTCTGTCCAATGAATGTGTCTCACTGTACTACTGCTAAGTGGTAACGAGAAGTACCACTTCTACAGTATATGTCGAAAATTGTTGAGCAATTGGTTTAACCATGTGATCTTGAAAATATCCGCAAATTTTTACTCGCCATAAAAAAAATGTCTGATTATTATCTGTCTGGTAAATACTACACATGTTCCATGTGGACATAAATTGTGTCGGTAATTATTTACCTCTAAAGTTAAATTTTGCATAGATGATTCTGGATTCATATGGTGGGATATATTGAAAACTGTTCTCATGGGATCTAAAAGGCTCCGAAAATATTTTTATGCATTGCAGACTCTGCGCAACATTTTTTTTTTTGTCCCTGTTCATTATCAGATGACTGTACAATGTTCTGAGAAGAACCGGGCGATGGCAACCTAAGCCAACCTATTTTGCGCAACTGGGCACTCTTCCTACAGATAGCGATGGGGGTTTCAAAGCTAATCAGTTGAAAAGATAGCACATATCACATCGACAAGTCAAAAAATAGAATCGAGTTATTGCAGTTTAGTGTTGTTATCAGTAACTTAACTCTGCTTGGAAACAAAATTTTTTTTGTGGAGTTTTTGTTTAATATTATCGTTTTAAAAGAAACTGGTATTAAAAATCAAGATCCTGTTTGGAGTTTTATAAATTTGACTTCGGTATAAAGTTTTGAAATTTTTTTTTTTGACCAAGAGCTCTCTCTCTCATACTCTCTTTCTCTGTTATTCTCCAAAATTCAACTTTTCAAATTCATCAGTGTTGAAGTTGAAGTTGCAGTTGAAGTTTAGTGTTGAATTTGAAAAGTTACAATTTCTTAGACATGAAACAAAATTTGAAATTGCAACTTCAGTGTTGAACTGTGAATTTGAAAAATTTGAAGTAGCAAGGAATTAGATTTTGAATTTCTAATGCTTCATGTCTAAGAAATTTGAAAAATTTGATATCCAAACACCCATAGAAATTATCCAACGGCTAATTTTTTTAAACTTATAATAACTAGTTTATTTAAACATCAAACTGAAAATTTTGAAAAAAACTGTGTATTCAAACACTTTAAAAAACTGTAGTTTTGAAATACTATAAAATACTGTGATTCTAGTTGTATTATAATTTCATAGTCATGATTTTCAAATACTGTGTTTCCAAACAGAGTCTTACTATTTGTCCGTTACAAACTCACTCTGAAGCCTGGATGCTATATCGCTGTCGCATTGGTACGTCATGAACACATAGCATGGTGATGGCTGTAATTTTGATCGCCAAGAGTGCTGGATGCTGGTTCTCTGGTTCATATTGGTTTGTCAGGTAGGGTGGAAATTGTGTTTAGTATTGTTCATCAATATTTCTAAAGAAGTCATACACTCCGCAAAGGTTTTTACAGAAAAGTAGACCTTTTCTGTGAAGTGTAAAATTAGGCTTATTAAGCTTCAGGCAGAATGTCAAGAAAATCATAGCAAAATATTTGCACACACATTTTTATACTGCAGATAACCAAAACTTGGAATTATTTTATGATGGAAAATTTCAGTACACTTGCACAAGAACAGGTCGGTTACATGTCCAACAAGGATCTTGTTTCAAAACTAGAGTGGCATTTTGATGAACTTAATTAATAGGATAAGCAACAGCACAAACTTGTGGATTATTTTTATCTCCAAATACAATAGAAGCTGGTGTTATTCACATGGATCATTATTCATCCTTATTACTTGCTAGTTTGTATAGCATTTGATGAACATGCAATTATGGAACAGGGCAAGCTTTAATGGCCCATATTTCCTTTGCATATTGGGCAATAGTACGGTCGCTGCTGAATTTGCCACTCCCTGCTGTGTTCAATATAGACATCTTTAGCCATCTTTTCTTATCCCTGTCATTGGAACATGATTTAACCAAAGCAATCAGTTGAAGAATAGAAATAACCTTAGCATTCAGCATATTATATTGGCTCTTTATTGACTTATCTCACTATATAGATAACGGATCGGCTAGGTTGGCCAACAAGTTGATTTTGACCATCTCCCACAAAAGGTGAACAATTCAAAATTTACAACTGAACAAAAGTTGTGATCTCCCCCAGAAAACCTGGCAGAGTTTAAATGAAATAGAAAATGCAGAAGGCTATGGCTACTTCATTCTCAAGAATAGTAAAAACTAAAACCTATTGTGCATGACACGGTAGGATAGCAAATAACACCAGCTAGAAAAAAAATAAGATGCAATCATTCTATTAGATCAAATGAACTTTAGTGAAAACTAATAACCAAGGTAATATAAAACAAAGATGCAATCATTGTATTAGATCATAGGAACTTCACTCTAGTGAAACTAAAATCAAGGGCAATATACTACGTAAAACCATGCAAATGCAAGGTTCATGTCCATTCAAGCATCTGTGAGTTATGGACTTAATGCAAAGAATCTTTTGTTAGTATCCTTACTTGTAGGCTTCATCAACCCGGGTCTGTGCATCAATGTACCTTGGGAAGTCATAGCCAACAAGAAAATAATCACCACGCCCAAATCCAGAATTTCCTTCAAGGGAATCCAAGAGAGGACTGTAGTCGTAACTACCAAATGCACCACTCCTTATGAGCTGCTTGGCTTCTTCATATCGCGGATCTGGTTGGAACTGTTGATATTGAAAAAGAAGTTAATTGCCATCCACTTGTGAGAAATAGATATACCAAGTCGACAAAGTAACAAAAGCAAAATTCAAGTCCAGATAACCTATAGTTCTCAAATATAGACTTTATTATCTAATGCAGAATCTCTTACCAGGCCATTTTCTCTATCCTTCCTCAGCCCAGCAACTTGATCAGCCTTGGCACCGAAAAGGAAGAAATTTTCTTCTCCCACTTCTTCCCTGATTTCGACATTAGCCCCATCAAGAGTTCCAATGATAACGCAACCATTCAAAGAAAACTTCATATTACTTGTACCACTTGCCTCCATGCCTGCAGTACTAATATGTTGTGACAGCTCACTACCAGGAATGAGCACTTCGGCCACTGAGACATTGTAATTTGGAATAAAGACCACCTGGAGCCCATTTTTGGGCGAAAGATAACCATCAAATTTAAGTCTGTTAGGAATTGGGTAAAACACCAATTGTATTATCATGGACCAATAAGGTGTGGGTGTGTGTAGAGCATACACAAGAGGTAGAATAGGAAAAAGATTATACAATGTGGGCTCTAATTCTAATACTACTATATACATTAACACCCCCTCCAGCTCAAGACGAATTGACAGTCTTGACTTTGGAAAGAAGAAAAGAATGTTGTTCTCTTGTTTGAGATTTTGTAAATAAATGAACAATCTGAAGCTCTGAGGGCAAATAGTAATGAGAAATAGTTTGATGTTAGTGAGACCAAGTAAATGAAGCATCAATACCAATATATTTAGTCAATTCATATTTTACTGGATCGGAAGCAATTAAATTACACTGGTGTTATCACAAATCAAAGGAGTTGGTGCAAAAGGCACAACACCAACATCAGCACATAACCAATTAAGCCAGATGATGTTAGTAGTAGTAGCCGCTAGGGCGTACAACTCAACCTCAACACTAGAGCAAGAAACCACAGTCTATTTTTTGGACTTCCATTTAAGGAGATGTACTTAAAAAAAATATAATAACCAGCGATGGAGCGCCTATTAACAGGATCACCCGCCCATGAAAAATCAGAATGGACCTAGAGCTAGAGAAAACTATTATTTGAAAAGAATCAACTGTGAAGTGACCTCAATACCCAGGAAATATCAAAGTGGTCCAAGATTAGACATTATAAACTGCTCATTAAGATGTTGCTTCACAAAAACAATATGAGAAGGCTCATCATTAGTAATAAGCATATGATCAACATATAATAAGAGTATTGTCCAGCCTCGTGAAGAAGTATGAATAAACAAAGCATGATCATGTTCACTAGTGACAAAACCGGCCTTCAAAACGACTGAACCAAATTGCTCAAACCAAGCTCGTCAAGCTTGTTTGAGAGCATAAAGAGCTCATCGAAGATAATAGACATGTCCATCGGGAAAAGAAAAGACTGGTGGAGGCTGCATATAAATCTCTTTCTGTAAATTATCATAAAGAAAAGTATTTTTCACATCCATCTATAAAATCTCCTACCAACGAGTGACAGCCACAACAATAAGACTGAAAAGTAGTCAAATGAGCATCAAGAGCAAAAATCTCATCATAATCATGATCATGTTCCTGCTGAAAATCATGAGCAACCAAACGTGTCTTGTAGCGCTCAACAGACCCATCAGGATGAGTATTTACTTTAAAGACCCACTTGCAAGTAGGGATGGCTCACGGCCTCGCCGCCTTCTCCACCAGTTCGCCTCGTCGCCGTCGCCCTTGTCATCGCCGCCTCGTCGCCGTTACCCTCGTCATTGCCGCCTCGTCGCCGTCGCCATTATCATCACGGCCTCGTGTCCACGCCGCCTCGCCACGCCACCCTTGCGGCCTCGCGGCCACGCCGCCCTCGCGCCTCGCCTCCTCGTGGCCACCCCGCCCTCGCCGCCTCAAGGCCTCGCCGGCCTGCAGGTATCGGGGCCCCCGGCGGGGGCAGGGGTGGGGTGCAGGTAACCCCCGCAGGGCGGGGGCGGGGGCGGGGGTGGGGGTGCGAATTATACCCTCGCTCTAAACCCGCCCCGTTGCCATCCCTACTTGCAAGTAAGCAAAATAGCATAATTGCGAAGTGGAACAATATCCGATGGACCTGTGCACTCTAAGGAAGAAAGCTCCTCAGCAATGGCCAACTAGCACTCAGAAATAGCCACAACCTCCCGATAAGTATGAGGTTACTGAATACCACTAATAGCAACAAAACCATAACAATTAAAAGCAATATTAGTACTATGGTCTCGGAGATTATACCGAGATGCAAAAGGGATCATCAACTAGGGCATCATCAAGGATAGCCGTGCCAGAGGGAGACGGGTCATGTGGTGAAAGAGATGGAGCATTTGCAGAAACACAAGAATGGCGACTATAATGAAAAGGATAAAGTGTAATAGTGGACGATGTAGAGGAAGTCTCAACAAGCTTAGGATTAATTGAAGAATCAACAGAAGAAGAAAGGTCAAATAAGGGAAGAAAAAGGAAAGAAACTGACTTTACATGAGAGGAGGACCATGTAGAGGAGCTGCATAAAAAAGACAATCCTCAACAAAAGAAACATCCCAAGAAAAATGATTCCAACGATAAAAGTGATCATACCAGCAATAACCTTTGTGCTTAAGGTTATAACCAAGAAAAATACACACAACGGATTGAGTGAAAACTTGATTCACTCATGTAGAGAAAGAACATAGTAGGTACAATAAAAAATACGAAGATTATCATATCATGGAGAAGAAAAAAAAAAAAGGACATTCACGAACTCTACAACCCTGAAGGACAAAAGGCTGAAAATTAATAAGTTAAATAGCTTTGGACACTGCTTCAACCCAAAAAGGTGGTAGAACAGGAGGCAAGTACAAGAGTACGAGCAGTCTCTATGATATGATAATGTTTGCATTTCGTAACACCGTTTTGAGCATGAGCACTAGGCCACGATAACTATGAAAGAGTTCTTTGTTTAGTTAAACGATAACGGAAGGCGTGAGATAAATATTCTCCCCTAGAATCAGATAATTGTGAAATTAAGTTTTAACTATAGAACCAAAAGATCTATAAACATGAAGAAGCTCACTACGATATTTCACAAAATAAATCCATGTATATCGAGAAAAAAACATAATATTTGTGACTCTCTTTTGAAACAAAAGGAGCAGGACCCCAAATGACCACTCCTTATAATTCTCTCTTCAACTTAACATCAGATGTAGACAGAATACCAAGAGACATGCTGGAAGCCATGATGAGCAAAAAAGAAAAAATCAAATTGTTATTGCCAGGTCCAGTTGCAAAACAAAGATCAGACCATGATCAAACCGGGTTGAATCAAATGCTAGCCAGACCAGACCAAATAGCAGCAAGACCAAACCAAATCAAAACCAAATTAGACCAGATAAAAAAAACGAAGCCTAGCCAACCAAACCAAACAGCACCAGCAACAGCAACATGCAACAGACATGATGAACAACGACAGAAATGATAGCAACAGATCGAAGCAACAAAGGCTAGCAACAGATCAAAACAACGGTGGCAGCGGCGGCAGATCAAATCTGATGAGTACCAAAGGTGACCAGATAGAAGCAGCAACAACCAGATTGGCGGTTGCAGCAATGTCGATCGGTGATGAGCGGTAGATTTGATTAGTGATGCGGAGATCAAGTGTGCAATGGCAACAACATAACAAAGCGGCAATAGCGACAGGCCGGCGACGAAGGATGGCTAATGACCAAGTGCCAGTGATGGCAAAGAGCTAACAAGAAGATTGGTGAGTAGACTAGGGTTAGGGTTTTGGATAACCTTGTTGTTCTGATATCATATTAGGAATTAGGTAAAATACCAATTGCATTATTATGGACCAATAAGGTCTATATATATACATATATGTACAATAGATAAAATGGAAAAAAGATATTACAATGTGGGTCCTAATCCTAAAACAACTATATACATTAACAAAGTCAAATAAACTATAATAAATATTAAAAATAAGGACATATCTCAATAATGTTCATGATACCATAATGATAAAATATTGGATGGATGATAGACATATCATTATTTCCGATAGCTGTTTGAAAAACAAATATGATACTTTAACATGATAATTGCAGAATCAGCTGCAACACAGAAGGAACTGCCCAAGGACTTCTTTTTTTTGATAAAGTTGATTAAGGACATGATCAATGTGATATATTCAGAAAATATTATTATATTGAAATAAAACCATACCTTCA
Source organism: Pharus latifolius (assembly GCA_019359835.1). Taxonomy (NCBI): domain Eukaryota; kingdom Viridiplantae; phylum Streptophyta; class Magnoliopsida; order Poales; family Poaceae; genus Pharus; species Pharus latifolius. The sequence goes on along the minus strand of CM033319.1, from coordinate 12,215,865 downwards.
GATATTTGTTAACTTCGGAATCATTGTTCACTACAGCTCCAACATCATTAACCAATTTCACTATTCTTTTGGCATTGGTGTATGTAGCAAATGCTTTCCCTCCTATCATGACAGTGCGTGGTGTAATCTTCTTCTTCTCTTCTGTGCTCATTTCCTACAGGATATGTGTGTTTCAGAACCAAAATATGTCAATTTTTTGGGGATTGAAACAAGCAACTTAATAAAATCTAATTTCTTTTTGTTTGTAGTGCTGCTACAGAAGATGATACCAGTGATTTCTCAACTATATTTCAGAGTTCATCCCCCTAAAATGTCTAAACGGTGACCAAAGACAAGAAACTTAAATTCCAAGACTAATCTTGTTTATGTCAGCTACTATTGTCTTTGAGCACTGGCGGTCGATAACAAATTGTCACAATTTCATTAAATAAAATAAATCCCTAGTTTTTCAAGGATCAGTTACCAATGTTAAAAAAAGTCAGATTGGCAAACAAGTGATGACCAAAGCATGAACTTCTAGCAGTGACAAATTTGAGTGAATAATTCATGTTGTCCACTAGTTAATTGTACATTATTTTAGAGGATAAACATTTTTCCTACAAAATACATTTTTATCTTTAATAACCGACACTGGAATATTGAAATGGGCCAACATTCTCTATGAATTTCTTTATCCCTTGTAGTTTTCTTATTGAGAATTTTCGCTGCAAAGAGTTAAATCTGAAATATGGAAGATAAACAGTATGACAGTCTGAGAACTCGCACCTTCAATTTCTTGTATCTGTAGACAGCTCCCAGAATGTTTAACAGCTGTCTCTTGTACTCATGAATGCGCTTAATTTGTATATCGAAAAGGCTATTTGGGTCAATGGTAACACCTGTCACATCCAATACATGCTTGGCTAGGCGCTTTTTGCTGGCAATTTTTGCTGATGCCCACTCAGCATGAAGTTTTTCATCATCTGCAAACTGTAAATGTTTTCAGTTACACTGATGAGCAATAGCACAAATAGACATGATTAAAAGTATGCAAACATACTTTCCGAAGTCCAGTAAGGAGATCAAGATTAGTTATCCATTGATCTGTTTTTAGCCATTTGGTGACTATCTCACTCAACTCAGGGTTGCAAAAACGAAGCCATCTACGAGGGGTAATTCCATTAGTTTTGTTCTGAAATTTGTTAGGCCATATAGAGAGATAGTCTGCAAATAGCTCTTGTTTCAAAATGTTGCTGTGTAACTCAGCCACTCCATTCACCTGTCAGAAGAATTTAGCACACTTCAGTACAACCTCATCTAATATGAGAAGACAGACAAATGCTAAAATATTCAACATAACAGCAGAGAAGGAAAATCCCAGAATGAATTGAAAAATCTTGTTCAAGGGTACCTTTGAACTAAAAGATGCAAAGATTAAGTTGGTGATCTTATTGCATGCCGTTGATAATAAATTTCCATGATATCCTTGATGAATTATAAATTTCAACAGTAGAAAGGTTTCAAACTTTAAGAAAGAACATCACCAAGATGACTGGGAAATCTAGATTAATCGTTAAGTTGATTACATGACTAATGAAGTAATAAGTAACTCCATGAAAAATCATCCAGCAGTCAAGTAACAGATTATAAGACATGAATATGGAGTCAAAAGAACTGCTTTTACCGTATGGGAAGACACTACACACAAATTTGCCATGCGCACTACAGGCTTTTGGGGATTCGAATTATCTAAAATTCTCATCGATTCGAGCTTTCCCTCCATTTCTTTTCGGGTTGCAAGTATCATTTCTCTAAACTGCAAGTTAATGGCACAATTAGTCATTTTGTACCATAACTGTAATGTATAAAAGAATAAATATGGGATGATATGTACCCGCTTATCAATTTCCTCAATAATTTCCATGTGTCGTGGAAGCAACTTCCTCATTATAGTTTGTGACCATTTCTCAAGAGCTTCAGGAAGAACTGTATGATTGGTGTAAGTAATTGTCCTGGAACACGATTCTTAGTTAGCTCAACTACTTGGTGAAACAACTCTTTACACATTCAAGAAACAACAACAAAAAATTGTGTAGTGGAAAAGGATTAGAAAAGATATATCTGGTTAAAAGCATGGGAACAAACATAGTTCACCTGCTTGTGATGTCCCAAGCTTCATCCCAACCAAGTCCCTCCTCATCCATAAGTAACCTCATTAGCTCGGGGATAGCAAGAGTTGGGTGAGTATCATTCAATTGGACAGCAACTTTGGCAGGAAACTCACTCCACTTCCCAGAAACTCTGTCAGATTTCCTCTCTTTAAATCTGGCAATAATATCCTGGAAACAGTTCAATACCAGTTATGCTTGTCCATATTCATCTCAGAAAACAAGAATTTCAAGATTAAAAAAACTAGATGAAATATGACCATAAATAGACAGATCAAGAACAAAAAGAGTGGTCTAAATGTCATGCAACTTAAAAGATAAGCTGCATAGAGTAGAGGTAAATTCATTGATGTAAATAAAAAATCTAACTCGCTACTCCAATTTGATCCTCTTCTCAATCAAAATGGAGGAGGGAGGGGGGATTCCAAGAATATGAGAATACTACAAGAATATTATAATCATCGTGTTTAGAACGGCTAGTCTCTAATAGCAACATTTCTCAAACAAACAGAAAAGCACAATGTGGCCATAAGTTATAGGTTCCCTTTAAAATAACCATGCCTCTAAACAAAATCAAACGATCATTACCTGCAGTGATGCACTGCAAAGGAAAAATTGCTGCTTTAGTCTTAAAATCTTTCCTTCTTCTGTAGCATCACCAGGATAGAGAACAGCACAGATCTACAGTATGAAAGAGACATAAGTTTTATGAAAATACCTAGTTCACAAAAGGAGAAAATAGGAGAGAAAAAAGAACAGAGAGCAAAGTGCCAATGTTTACTTATGCTCAAGAAATAGGAACCAATAAAGATAGATAGCTCCAAATTTTTTAACATTTTAGTAAAGGAACTAATCTCACTTCTCACAGTCATGTCAACTTTACAAGATACAACTCTAAGTAGCTTATCCATAATGACCAGGTGATGAGGACATCACGACCACACACTCACAAGTATTAACACGAGCGGATGTGCGTCGTCTTGAACATCAGATAAATTCGTTTCTTAGGCAAATTAATTATTTAGTTACAGAACAAATGATATTGCCTAATGATTATTCTTTGCTTGTTGTTACATGTGAGAGTTCTGGACGAAGTTAACTGCTCAACAACTTCGTAGCACTACTCAAGGTCGCAGCCCATGATCGGAAGCATCTGGTCGCAGTTTGAGGACACATGGTCGCAGCCTGAGGACCATACAGTTTGCCAATTAAGCTTGATTGTTCAGCGACTTCAACCAAACGCTAATTTCAGCACAGATGTCTAAGTAGGTCGTGTGAGCACTTGTTGGAAAGATAATCGAAAGAGCTTTCCAACGCATCAAGAATCATCGAAATCCGACATCATATGCAACCAGGAGACCTGAAACAATGGCAAGTGCACGAGGGAAGAGTCCTGTTCGGATCCGTGAAAATTAGCTCCGGATTTTCTTTTTATAGTTTGTTAGGATTCTATTCTGTTTCAAATTAGTTTAGAATTCTGGTTTTAAATCTTCTATCTTTGTAGACATCGTCTTCTATAAAAGAGAAGGCATGGTTTTAGTTTTAGGTAGACTTCGTTGATATACAGATTGTATGTTCGTGCCTTTGCCGACTTGTACAATTTGGAGTCTCAATGTTCAACTCATAATTCAGATTATTGAGTGTTATCCTTTCGCTGTTGCTCTTGCTTTTCTTTATTGATTTGCTTAAGTTGTTCTTCGTGAACAGGTCAACCAAGCTTTACTTAGTTGATAACCAATTGAGGAGTGGTTTAGCGATTGTGAAGTTTCTGGTCGCGTGTTTGATCGTGGTTAGTCGCCCCTTCGTCAAGGTCACAACTGACATTTATCCACGGATTTCTCCTACGATGGAAGATCGGAACCAAACTATATGCACACATCTTAAGGCGAGGCGTGTGCATATCACTAGGTTAGGGCCAAAAGATCATAAATGATAAGACTGAAAGGAATTGGTTCCATGTAATGAGGAAGACAACAACATAGCAAACAAAAGAACACACCAATTCCAAACAATGAAAAAGAATAGAAAGTAGATATAGTCATATAGAAACTTTTAACATCAGAACAATTTAATATACAGCCATATAGTTATAAATATAAAGAACATTTAGTGTTAAAGTGTGAGTAGAAATGTCTGTATTTCTTAATAGCTTAAGATCTTGGGTGAGATGATTGATGCATGAAGCTTAATGTGGTATAATTTTCAAATAATATAGCCATAGTATCCCCATGTTGGTATTTTTGGAGAAATGCTCGTTTTTTCACGTCCATATTGTGTTGTGTCCATGACTATGCAACCTTGCTACGAGACTAGAGAGGAGTGCTGAAGTATGACAAGAGATGCTTGCCTTCCAAAATACCATGAATCAGTAACATAAAATCACCTTATCAAAGGCATCAGCATCACTTTAGATTTAATCCCTCAACAGTGTGTCACATATGAAGAATTAAAGATACTCAGAATAGGATGACAAATCACCTGTTGTGCCCTAGAGTGAAGTTGAGCAGAGGACTCATATTGACCATCATTAAATTGGAATAAGTTGAAATCCTGAGCACTAGCTTTTGCTTCCCAAAGGCGAAGGCTGTTTGCGTTCTTTGTCTTATATCCAGGAATTGGCACATCATATGCTAAAGCATTCAGAACTTCTCCTCCAACCCATTTTCGGCTACCACATGATAAAGAACAAAAAAGTGATCACGAATAAAAGAGGAGGATATGAAGGCCTTGACACAACCACCCAATGTCATGAAATAAATAATAAATAAGATAACTACCACATGACATAAAATAGTCAAAAAAAATTGTGATAATGGTCCAAGATGATATATGAAATTCTGATGTCAGGAGTTGTTTTTGAAATTTCAACAGATCTAGCATAACAAATTTAATTGTGCAGCTTCAGACTTTCAGTTTTGGCTAAACATGAAACAAGCCATCTGCTTTGAAACTGTATCAAAACATCTCATGTCTGGCGATTATTTCTTCCGGTTGCTGAAGACTGGATGCTATAAGCCAAAAAATGTGCTAAAAAGAGCTTAGGAGGCATATTCTTTGTTACTATACCTCAACTATTACACAGCAATGAGCCAAGCTTGGTAAACCACATCACATAAAACCAATGTGTTCAAGCACTCTACATTTTGTCCTTCTCTTTTCAAGACTATGAGGTATCTGAAACCTTATTGACTTCAACCTAAAATACAAAATCATAATTTTCTCAAAAAGAAAATGTGTCCAGGTCTCCAGATTATACTTACGATCCACTGGGCAAAATCTCAACATGACCAAAAAATCTGATTGGGTATACAACATCATGCCTGACAATCTCCCATGGGCTGAATTTCTGAAAAATAAAATTATAGTAGCTAATAAAAGCTAGATAAATAGATAATAGCTGCATATCATGCTGCACATTGTGCTCATTTTGTACCTCGAGCCAATCTTCAGCAATTTCTTCTTGGCCTCCCTTGGAGATTCGTTGTTTGAACAGGCCATAACGGTAACGCAGGCCATAGCCCCAAGCAGGCAAATTCAGAGTTGCCATAGAATCCAAAAAGCAGGATGCAAGCCTACCCAAGCCTCCATTTCCTAAAGCTGCATCTTTCTCCTGAATAAAAACAGATCACGAATAATTCCCACCATAAATTTCAGAAAGAAACTGCGGAACATTTCAAGCTAATGTTTTATCCAGATACCATACCCTTAGTTCCCCTGTAAAATGTAGGATTACATTGATACAAACTATATCAAGCAAATGAAAACAAAATAATTGTTCCTGAAGCTTTCCATCCATTAGGATAATGAACAAGAACAACCCATTTTCAGGTCTTTACAATGCTCTGGATTATCATATTGTTACACCACAAATATATTTTGACAAAATGCTCATGTCTCTGTTCTCAGCTCCAAGTCTTCTGACAAAGCAACATCTCTACAGAACATATATTTTAGGCAAAAAAGACATAAATAGTGACAAACCAACAATGAAATGAGAAATTCCTTTGGTATATAGTCCAGATCTAAAATACTGCAAAAGTTCTCCCATAAAACTCATGAGCCATTATGGTTTATCTAAACTTCCGGATCCTTTTTAGTTCCATTAGATACATTGCATCGAATCTTATACAATATACTTAATAGATCCTCTTCCAAATATCTCAGTTGTATCTAAACCATGTCAAATAGAGACAAAAAAAAAAAACCAATCCTATTACATTATATCACGGTCAAACACCCTGTTGATTAAATAATATCAGTATCAAGTACAGAATACTATTAACATAGCCTTAACTAAACAAAGCACACTATAAAGAGAGCTCACCTGCTCTGCGAGGGCCTCGAGCTCGAACCCAAACTTCTTCACGGCCTCCGCGTAGGCGCCGGTGATGCCGAGGTTGCCGATGGCGTTGGTGAGCGCGCGTCCCTGCAGGTACTCCATGGATAGGTAGTACGTCTGCTTCGGATCCGTCTTGTGGAAATGCACGTACGTATCGTTCCATCTCTGCACCACCACACGAGAAAAGCACAAATCACACCTTCGCACGGGCGGACGCGAACGGCGCCGCGATAAACTCTTAAGATCCGCCCGCGCGTTCGCGCACCTGGACGAGGTGGTCGCGGACGCTCTCGGCGGTGGCGTAGAAGGCCTGCTCGGGGCCGAACGAGAGCGGCACGAAGTGGGGGCTGTACTGCCCGTGATACGCGATGTTGCCGGCGATGTCCGCCGGCTCCTCCGCTGTCGGGTTGGCCGCCGGCTTCACCTTCGCCGCCGCGCCGCACGAGGCGCCGTTGCTCTCCGGCATGGGGAGCTCCCGATGCGGGATTCGGAGAGGAATTGTATCGAGCAGTTGGTGTGTGAAGCGATAGGGCTCCGGAGTTCCGACAAACACCGACGAGTGGAAACCGGAAGCAGGGGAACCTTTCTAATATACGGGAGGGGTCATGTGACCCTTGGCCGGTGCGCACGTGAGGGAAAAGCAGCAGATCCGTCATATGTGCAGGAAATAAGCAGAAAAATTTTGGAAAACAGGAAGATATTTTATTTTAAGCGGTAGACGTCGCATGGAAGGAGAAAAGGGAGGTCCATCTATGGTTTTGTGTGTTTTCTTGTGATTGTTCCGTGTGCTCTTCTTGAGTGGATGGAAGACATGTACTTTTATATATGGTGTATTTGAGTGAGGAAAATTTTGTAGAAAATATAATAGAAAATCGTGCAGTATTTTCTAAATAAATATCAACACCCTCTCCCGTTATAACCTATCATTATTTATTTTCTTCTCAAATAATAATATTTATTAACAGAACAATACTGGATAAGGAAGCAATTTTAATTTACATGCATTTTCAAAGTATTAGAGCTATTTTCACCCTAAATCCTTCTATTTATAACACTTTATATTTAGTTTTTTTTATTTTTGCCAATCAAATTTCTCTATCATGTCCGATTGAAAGACAAGAGTTCATCGTGCACAGTGCCATATGCACACCATGCACAAAACAGAATTGTACTGCTCAGACCTACAGTAGGGTAAGAATGGCAAATGCCTCTGGTTTTTTCATTGCAAAAAAGAAGTACTATTTAATTATAGTTATTATACAAAAATTTACTCCTTCTAATTTTTCAAAATTAAATATAAATCTCTCAAATATTAAACAGCCCTTCAATTTAAGTTTCTTATACAGATATACACTTCTAAATTTTTAAAATCATCTAAATTCATCTGATATTAAATGTAAACATTAATATATAGATTATGTTTATATGTTTTTCCGCGAGTTTAGTTTCGGAATCCGGTGCTCACCAGTAGCAGTAGGATGGGAAAGTGAGAGAACACTGCCTGGAGAGTACACGTGGCACGTTGGTCGTCAGGTCGTGTGACTCGTGTCTATCGGGTGCAAAAATGACTGGGTCCGGAATTTCCAGATTAGGCAGGAGGAAGCGAGGAAGGCACTTTGGCTTTTATTTAAGTATCCTATCCTCTGTTCACGGGCAACGTGCCCACTCTGTTGGTTGTCCCCTGTTCATTTTCTATTTTTCTAGACCTGGCAAGTGATGGATCTGAACATACATGTTGGATTTTACTCTGTGATTGGAGAGAGGTTTAATCCGACACGAGTGAGTATGTCAGGTTATTTGGTTTGGCTCCGGTTTTAGTTTTTATCAAATAAAATTTGGGGTAAAAAAGTTCTCAATTTTTAGAGTCTAGAAGTCGAAATTATAAGAATGTTTTACATGTTGTTCTAATTTTTCTATTTTAAAAATGTATTTGACATTTGTAAATTTTAAATGAAATATAGTATTGATCATTTATTCAATGTCAAATCATAAATTTTTTATGATTATGCGGGTAATATTATATTTTAGATTTCTGGAATCAAAGAAGCCAAAACAAAATAACTCCTAAAATTATATAGAAATTGACTCTTAATCTCACTCAAATTCCAAAGAAACCCAAATTATGAGTTAGTATGTTTAGCCTAGCAGTTCTAGTTTTTGCTCAGAAACCAAGAACCAGTGTCTGGCCAAACACCCTCGGACTAAGTTAGCTCATGCATGCGACATGGCGAGATTTTGTGTTAAAGCTACTTCATTGAGAAGTGTATTTGTATAGGAAATAATTGTGCATATTTTTATCGGATTGTCTAGAGAATAGATACTATTTTTCTTAAAAACTTTACACTATTTAAATAACATACTTAAAAACTTACTTTCAATATTTATCATTCATTTCTCCTCTTCCCACTTTGACCACCCAACCCACACACCACACCAACCCATCTTCCTCGTCCTCAACTTCCTCACCGCACCACTTTCCTTGCTCTTCCGCTGTGGCCTCCTTCTTTCCGATGTGATTGTCACCTCCCACCATCTCTACCTACGCTCGATGTTCTCACTGCCCCACTTCCACCCATCACTAGGTTATTACTATCAGAGATGTTAAGGAGAAGGTTAGGTGAACCCAATAGTACTATATCTAAGAAGAGGGGGTTTGATCTAAGAGATAAAATATACATACAAAATATAAAAAAACAGATATCTACTCATCAACAAAACTTGATTTTTATAAGAGAACATTTGAAAGCTCTTTATATTGAACACAATGAATATAGTCTTCATATATAATTTCTTATGACTTGTTTGTATATTAGGGAAAATATTTGTTTTAGTAGTCACATGAAATCCCCTTTATTTTATAAGCAAACTATCCGTAACACCCGAAAATAGGGCCTGAAAATTTTGCTTTACAAAAACCTGAACTTGAAAATTTCATTTTTATTTTAACTGCAAAGCTACTTTTAAGAGTACTCTCTAAAAATTTTTAATTAAAATATAAATGAATTCACAACTAGTTAAAGATATTTTTCTTAAATGTACTTGTGCATATGTGCACAATCATGTGCATGTATGCATGTGTACCTATTTCACTAAAAACACTATTTTCTGTTTCTTGTAACATACCATTTATTATCTAATGATAAATATTTATGAAATCTAAGTGTAAAACTATTTCTTTTAAGTAATAGTTCTACTATGATTCAAAAACTCTAATTAGTTATAAACTAAACCCTAACTAATAAAATAGCCTACAATACTTCTTTACTTTAAACATACTTTGTCAAAAGCTAGATTATTAAGTTATTTCAAAATAATTACAAACTAGTCAAATCTCCTGATTCTCTTAATCACAGTTCAGTCTCTTCAGACATAGAATCAGCCAATTTCCCAGACGGCCCAGAATTGTAGTCAGACTGAACAAGTAGGACCTCTTACCTATCTTATACTGATTTGTCTTCAGCTGCCAGATCAAACTCCGAACCTAAAGCCCATAAACTAAACCCTTTTCTGTTTTAGAAAACTAGAATTCCTAATTACCCTTCTTAACCTTTCAGCCTTCAGTTCGATTGATTCCAGAGTAGATTTCTTCTAGAGTTCTCTGGAATCCTTAATAAACTTGCATACTAGTCCTAAAACTTCTCAGCCAAACAAGTTCATTTGACCACTTTTCGAGATTCAGTCCTAATTTCATAGCGAATCAGTCCTTTTTAGCTCTCGAAGAATCAATACTAGCTAAAATCTTTGAATCACCCCCAAACTCCAATCCAACTGATCGACTATATTCCTTCTACTATTTTATACAAGTTTCTTCTGCAACAAGTTCAGATTCAGCCCCGAGACTCAGCTATTCGTGTTTTCAGCCATTTTAAGTAAAAGTACTATTCACTTTTACACTAATTCTATTGTCGTTTTCGTCTTCGATTCAGTCTCATTCTTACTCTAGATTTCTGTAAACTGCCTCTCGTGTGAACTATTTCTATTGGACTAAATTCAAACTTGCTTCCAGATTGTGAATGTTGCAATTTAGTCCAATCAGCTTCCATATTTACAATTAAATCTTCTTTGCACATTCTTTATTTAGCCCAATTTAAAACTGACTTCTGAATCCATTTCTCCTTCAGGCCTTGCCTTACACACCTACATATACATAGTATATATATATATATATATATATACATAATACAATACACACATATACAGATGCATATGCAAACACATACATAGATCTTCTTAGCCCCACAGTTGTATATATATTCAGACCACACAAGACTGATACATATACACCCAGATACTCATACACCTAATCCAGATCAGATTATTTTTGGATTATGATCAAGGGTATACCAATACCTTAATCCAAAAGGTTGGCAGCTAGATTCTACCATTAAGACCATTTTCACAAAACAGTCCAAGAAGTATCGCAGATTAGTTCTTTTCCTGATTTTCCAGAAACCTAAAAAGGCTAAAAATCTCAACTCAACTCCAAATCCAAATCTGATTCAGAGAATACCTCCCAAATGCTATTCACTACAAAATATTCTTCTGTGAGGATCTCAAAATCTTATCCTAAATCCCATAATTTCAGTTTCGACAAAATCCAGATTCTAAATACCTTAGTTACCCTATTTTCGTTTTTGTTCAAAATTTGATCAGAAACCCTAAAACTTATCTTATGTCTCTGCCAAACTATTTGTTGATCTTCAGCAGCGAAATCAAAATCCGTCTCTATATAGCATTTCACTGAAATTGCAATTTAATCCAGATTTTTCCTAAATTGCATTTTAGTCCAAATTCCAATTATCCTCAGCTTGCGATCTAGCCCCTGGAACTTTTCATATTGCAGCCATATTATAAATCCTGCACAAAACTCACACACATACTTTTGTTAGGATCACAATTCAACCCAATGCAAGTCTCCAAAATCACAATTTAGTCCTTTTGCTAAAACCTGTCAATTTCTGAATTTCTTCATATTGAAAACCTTTTACACCATCTCTGCATGCATATATACCTATACATCCAAATACACATAAACCAGGATGTACTCACACACACACATATATAATCTAGTCCCAGCCTTTGCACTTACTCTCCTTCCATCAGACAAACAACAGACACCCACATACCTCCAGCCAACACCACATCGAACAAACACATGCATACACACGAATCACAGCAGCAGCAGCAACCCTCCACGTCAATAGCAGCATGCAGCCTCCACCTGTGTTCTTCCCTGCACGTAGCTGCTTCAACCAAATCACGTACATGTATATGCAGCAGCAGCCGAGATCCTCATCCCCTCCATGTTCTCCTTCTTCTTCCTCCAGTATTTCTCTCAACCAAAAAGTGGCAGCAACCCTTTTGTCCCTGTTCATCTTATTCCTCGGCCGTGTGAAGGACGCAAGCCATCCCGAGCCACCACACCTCCAAAGGGTTCCCCAAGGTAAAATTCCCTTCCCTCTCATTTCCCTCTGCCAACTCAAGCATCCCTGTGAGCTCCGGCGCCGCCAATCACTGCCAATTGCCGTTCTTCACTTTTCCAGAGAACTCCCCTATTCACTTCATCGGACTCCTCTCCGGTCATCAAAACTGATCGATCCAGTAAAGTGAAGTGACCCTCCCGAGCCTAGAAGCAATCCTCTTCAGATAAATCCTCGAGAAACTCAACTGTTTGAAGAGTTCGATCGTGTCCTATTCCACGGCTCCGCACCACCGTCGCCAACTCCGTTTAGCGGACCTCCGGCCAAATTGATCATGCCAGTGGCCTCCTCACATGTCTCTCTCACTCCCGTAGCAAGGAATCAGATTCCAAAACACCACAGCGCAAACGCCCAAATCTCATCTTCTTTGCCTCCGGTCGCGTCGTCAAACTCCTCGTCAGTGCCGCCACTCCCAAATCCTTCGTAGCTGCACCATCTGGAACACCCCATGAGCTTAGCCGTGACATTAATTTTGAGGCTTTAGTGTCCCATCGCCCTGGCACCGTCGAAGCCGTCGTTCTTGTCTTCTGCTCCGGCGCAGCTCGCCGCCGCTCGTCATCGTCTCATCGTCGACCCATCCGACCGCTCTAGAACATGAAGAATAGATGTTTCGTGCTCTCAGACACTTCAATTGCTAACACCAAAGCCAGAAATCAAATTAGGTATTTTTATTCTCCTCGACGTGCCGCCCCGTCGCCACCGACCATCGCCGTCGACGCCACCATGTCTAGTACCTTCGCCTTAATCTCCTGAGCATATCTCTTCATTACCCCGATCTCTAGTTCTGCACAAAATCACAAGTTTGAGCCATGCCAAACGTTTGTCCAGTAGCTGTACCGTGCCGTGTCGCCGCCGTGCTTCCTCGCAGTCGTTCATCGCCGTCCATGCGCCTCAGTGGTCGAAACCACCTTCATTAAGTTCCTGTTGTCTTCGCCTACCTCCTAGACATGGTTGGCGAAGCAAAGCTCAACCAAATCGATCAAACACCAAAACCCTAGAAATTGGCAGTGCAAAGACATTCAGTTCACTGTGTCCAGGGATGTTTTTGCAAAATCCTTGACTTTCTGGACCTTCCTGGAAAACCACTTTGTCAAATAGCTACCTTACTGCATTATGCACCTAATGCTTGAATCAGATCCCATTTTGCCCACTGGAAACCCCCCTAAAACATGTCAATGCCATTCTTGGACATTGTCAACCCTTGTCAATCTATGTCAGCTAGTGGCATCAGCTCAGTTCGACCACTTCTGGGTGTGCAAATTGAAATCCACTTTGTCTACCAAGTTCCTAATCCCATGTTCTACATTTTCTTCTATTATCCTTCTGCGAGAAAACTCCATCTTGACCTATTTTCATTTATGTCGTTTGTCGACGTCCAAACGTCGCCGTGTTCGCGTCCAATCTAGAAATCGACTTCTCCCTAGTATTTCGACCATCCAACTGAGGCCTCAGACATGTTCCACTTTTTTATCGACCCTAGCTTCGAAGGAAACCCTAACAGGTCAACCTATGCCTTATCAGTTCACATTAAATGCCATTCTCATCGACATGCCTATGTTGTTTGCAACCTTAGGAATCTCAGATTGAAAATCCATTCGCGTCGCTTTGTCCACCTTGTCTTCAACCTCACATATATAATCTGATCGTCCATCCAAATCCCTGATAAAGTTTTCCTTGTTCTCTAAGTCAATCCAACTTAGACCAAACTTATCAATCCCTTTTCGACCATTCATTTAATCTTATCTCAGCATTCGACCACTTGAACCCTATCAAACCTAAATATATATTTATATAAGTAAATATACTAATTATTATTTTTGCTTGCTTATTGATTGACATCAAACTAGATACCAAGCGAGGCGAGCACAAGAACGTCAATACTTGGTAGTTCCTTCAACTGGATTTTACGAAAGTAAGGCAAGTATTATTCTTGACCATATAGAACATTTTTGGTTAATTTTATGTTTTTATCCCCTATTTGATAATCTATATAGTTTTACCATCTTGCATCAAAAAGAATATTTTATAAAAAGATAAAGGCTGGTCTGATGAAGGTGTTGTAAACGGATTTAGGTAATTCTGATGAAAGTGTTGAGAATGAAAGTTGAATAACTTGATAAAATGTTATATATGGAATTGAGTAATCTTGAGGAGAGCCGAAGGAGGGCTCGAATCTTGTACTAAAGTATATTTATAAAGTTAAGGACACAACCAACTGTCATTTCTACCCAGCGCCGTAATGCCCCTATCAACCACAGACCTGGTATGGGACAGGCCTAGTCAAGTATCTTATCCAGAAGTTAGTACACATCCACAATGGGAACGTATATATTATGTATTATGATGAAAGAATGACCCGAGGCGGGCTTGGAGCTATAGGCTCAACTGGTGGGTGTAGCGGATGCGTCCAACTACACAGGTATGGGAGTACCATACCAGTGGAGGGAACTAGTGGAAGGGTTTGAAAAAGGCTTTGTATTCTTGATGATATCACGTATTATCAGAAATGCGGAGCACTGTTGACGAACACCAACATGGTAATCAAAAGATGCTGTGGGTAAAGTGATACCCCTCTGTAGAGTAAAATGTGGATATTCACTCCTTACTTCCAGGTTGAAAGTTGCGTCGCGGCAGGAAAGGGGACCTATAGGTGGTCTCACCCTGTGGTACAAGTGTTCAGTAGAGTTTGCTTAAAATGGAGTCTTTTACAATCACAAATGAATTTGGAATGGAAAACTTATTTGGGTTAAAGTGATATAATATAACAATATCTTTAGAATAGTTTAAGTATGCATGATGCATTTATATTCTCAAATTACTTGCTGAGTGCCTCGGCACTCATCCTTGCTATATGTATATCCTTGTTAGACCTTCAGTACTTCTTCAACGATGTGATGCCGACCGGTGCAGCTGAGGAGGTTTATCCAGAGGAAGGCAACTATATTTCGATCCCACCTACTTCGGCATTAGTGATGGAGAGTGACTGTTGCGACTATCTTAGAACTATTCCTTTGAGGAAAGCACCTTGTTATATAACCATGTTTCTGTTTTGCTAGTCTGTAACGAACATTTGTCAGATAATATGACTTTATTCGGGAAATGTTCAAAGATTGGGCGTACTACCACGTGGGTGGTATGCCAGGTCGCCGCACTATCGCACTAATGAAATAATCTCAATCATTCTTTGATAAAAGGCAGAAATAAAAATCCCGACCATCCAAAAAATATAAGTGAAAAAAGAAAAACTAATGAACCAAAAAGACCAGTGAAATTGTATCAGTTTCACATCAATCGGAAGATCACCACACTTGATTTCCTCTTCTAAACTAGAGCTCTTGGCCCCTCCAACTCAGCATATCCAGTTAGGAGTTAGGACACGACCAAAAGCATTCAAGTGAACTCTGGGATTAACTCCTCGATGGACTCCACCATGATCGACACCTCCTCGGTTTACCTCCTTTACCGCGGTAACCTCCAAGGCTGATCGCTTCCGCTTCACCGGAGAAGATACCGTCACATTGCGATCGCCATCATCATTGTCCAAAGCTTGCACTTGTCTTTGCTCGATGAACTCCTCCACCACCAAGGCCAACCGCCTGCTTCAACGGATCGGATATTGAATCATTGTGATTGCCACCATCATTGTCCAAAGATAGTACCTGTATTGCCGCCTTTTGCTCGGACATGCTCTTCTTCTCAGCATGCATCCTCATGTGCTCCAAAAGTGAATTACAGGAGGGGAACACCTCTAACCACACCCGGCATTGCGTTTCCAAAGACAGCGATGAAGGCTCGTCGTCACTGGAATCCAGCGGCGCTCCATCTGTGTCGACACTACAACACTGTCGGATGGGTTCACGCCTGCTCATTGGCTGCTCGTCGCTGCGCCAACGGCAGGACATGTGGCCTCGGAGTGCCTCCTAATTGCATATGTTGCACCAATAGTTGAGACGCCTTCCTCTCGGCAGCAATATTGAAGCATCGCAATAGTGCATGAAGTAAGAACACAACAAGAGGAAGCAAATAGCAAAAACTCGCTAATTCTTATTTCTTTGATCAGTTTGTTAAGGAAAGACAAACTTTCTGACATGGTCATGGATTTTTTACTTGAAACCTTTTGAATTCTTGTTTCGCTGAACCGAACAGATGGGATGCAATCGGATTGCTCCGGAAAGGCAATAACTTGTTCGCTTTAAATAATATTGCAAGAAACTAACCAAACCGATGCAAACAAGTTAATGACAAATCAAGTCATGCAAATTCCTTGCACCTAAGGCAGGATTCCCAATCACAGGAATTCCCAATCAAAGAGACAAATGTCTTGAGTACACATGACAAACAGATCTGAAAAACACATGACTACAACATCAAAAACAGACCAGTTCTAAAGCAATATGACATGAGAATAGATCAGTCCTAAAGCTATGCGTGCATAGATCAAGGGAGGGAGGTGGCGGCGAGCAAGAGATTGCACGCAATAGAGGAGGCAGCCGGGAAAAATAATTCGTGGGAGTAGTCTTTTTTCCGCATGGATGGGCCGGATGGGGCTGGGAAGAAGGGCTGTTTTTTTTTTAGCCAAACAGGCTAAGGGCCTGTTTGGAAGCCCGGGATTTGACCCGTTTTCGGGTGGATTTCGTGGGTTGGAATTAGAATTCTAAGTTGATTCAGGAATGTGTTTGGATGGGCCAGGTTCGGGAATTTTAAACGGGCCAGGAAGCCCAATCCGGGGGGGTTTGGAAAATGTGCACGGGAGGCTCGACAAAAAATCCTGGTCATTTCGTGTCTTCCTCATTGCCCATATCGCTCCACCTCCTCACCCGTGTCACCACCCTCCACCTCGCCGCGCGTCGCCTCCTCGTCCGCGTCGCCGAAGTTGCGCTCCTCCTCGTCGGCGTCGCTGCCCTCCACCTCCCTCTTCGCGCATCACCACCAGATCCGCCAGATCTGGTGTGCCCGAGCACCGCTTCCGCCCTCGAGCCACTGTCGCCGCCGTAGACCAGATCTTCGCCCCCAGCTCCCGCCTCCGCCACTCTCCCTCTCTTCTTCTTCTCTCTTCCTCCTCGATCCCCCCTTTTACTTCTCACCCACAATCTCCACGATCTCCGGCATCGACGATCTCCACGATCCTTCTTCATCAGCCGAGCTCGAGCTCTCCAGCATCAACGACGAGGTATCTATATCTTTGTATATATCTCAGATCTCCTTTCTATGCAATTTCTTGGTTGAATGGCTAGATCTTTATGTATGTGCGTGTGTTTGATTGGATTGTATGTGTAGGTGGATGCAGAGATTGGTGCAACACCCGACGTCGGAGGAACTGAGCATCGGCAAGATCAAGTTCAAGGCCTTCGATCTCGGCGGCCACCAAATCGCCGTCACTCCCAAATTGGGATCAAAATTGAAAAGAACACCAGTTGTAAGTGCACTATCACTACCAGTTTTACAAAATTAAACTTTGTACTATGCAAACTTTCAAATGCACTTTTCAAGTTGATACTGAAGACCTGGAAGAACTTCTAATTTGCTGTCTTGATTGTATTGAGATACTGAAGACCTGATTTTTGGTTCTACCTCTTGTCTTGTTTGCTGTCTTAGTTTAGAGTTGAAATATAGATTGTTGTTTGAGCTGTTGTTCAATTAATGATCTAAAATCTGGTGACTATTTGTTGATGAAGTCAATTGTTATCTAAATTCAGTGGTTCTGTTCTATCTGTGTGTGCAAATTCATTTCAGAGAATTCAAAGACAAGTGCTTGCAAGTGTTTTATTCTTGTATTGAATTGAGACCAAAATCTTGCTCTCTATTCAGTTGAAGCATTAGTGCATCGTATTCATTTCACTTTAGTGGTTGATCTGTGAGGGGAAGCTTGAATGCTTATTATGTGTTGATTTCTGGTGATTTCTGGTGATGTTTAGTGTACATGTACAATATAATTAGTATATCAGGATTTCTGGTGAATTGTTCTTTTCTCTGTTGAAGAGCAGAACGGTTATCCTTTAGAGAGTATAGGCATTTCTAGATGCAGGTTAGAGCTGTTTTGTTTGCAAAAATCCTGATAGCATCTACATATTTGTTTGATGACTACCATGTAAACTAAAGATTTTGGTGGAACAATGAATAAAATGCCCAAAAATTCAAGTATCTATCCTGTGGGGAATTGGGCATAAAGATTTTATTTTTAACTCAGTTAGTTGTAGATAGATTATATATTATAATTGTGTGAATAAACCTTATGTATGTTGTGGATTGAAGTCACTAAACAGTGGTAGGTTTTGGTGCAGCACCAGCTGATGTAGCATTCGACGTCGGAGGAGTTGAGCATCGGCAAGATCAAGTTCAAGGCCTTCGATCTATGCGGCCACCAAATCGCCCCCACTCCCAAATTAAGATCAAAATTAGAAAGAACACCAGTTGTAAGTACATCACCACTACCAGTTTTAGATTCTTTTTTCATAGGATTGAAGACTAATTTTGGAACTCTTTCTGATGCATCCATCATTGTGCTTATAATGGCTTATAATGGCCTGTTTCTTGTTAATGACTTGTTTCTTGTTAAAATGGTATTTCAAATTGAACATTTCGTTTACTGAACATTTCTTTTTGATTGTTGGAGTAAGATCAGGTTACTATATATGTATGTATGTAGCTAGGGCAGTATATATCTAATAATGTTAATGTTTAGTGGTAATGGTAATTTTAATGTTTAGTGGTAAAATTCTCCATAGTCCAAGCTTGAGTTCCATATTATCCATGAAGCCTTTTCAAGGACAAGATTCCTTCCTTCTTTAAATACAACAATGATTCATCCTTTAGATTATCGATTTATCGTTTTTCTGACTTTAGGGACACATTCTCATTGTTCATATCTATTTGTTCAATGCACTAAGTGTTCCATGTGGCCATGCCATATGATGGAATTTGCTATTGTAATATGTCCATCTGTTTATTTCGATAAGAATCTCCTTATTAAATCAAACCCAAACTAGAATTTAGGCCAAAACCATATCTCATTTGACTTTGTCTTCTAGTACTATTATTTATGGTTGACAGTGGTCCACTTTTTAATCATTTTAGTAAAAGAGGTGAGATTAGACCTGCTCCAACAGACTCCCCAAAGCACTGTTCCACAGGCTCGTTTAGGCTACACCCCGCGATATGGGTTACGGCGGACGCTCCAACAGCAGACGAATCCGGCGGGGAGTGGATACAGATCGGAGAGAGGATATCGAAATCTCAACATCCTCTCTCCGGTTGCTATCTTCGCCCCAGTCGACGCCACCCCCAACTGTCGCCAGTTCGTGGGCGCGTTTGGCTATTCAAGAGGCGACGTCTCCCGTCGAAGGCCTGGCTCCGGTGCGTCGTCCCCATCGGCGGCGTGGACCGGCCGGACGGCTGTTGCGCCGGAGGGGTAGTAGCGGCAGAGCGAGGCCACCGGCGACGAATCCTCCGTAAGAAGCGCTTCAACCGAGTGCCTTCCCACCAGATCCGTCTTTCCCTGGGCCGGCGACGCAATACCCGTCAAGCCAGGGGTCGGCGTCCTCCGGCTGGTTGAGGTATGTGCCCCAATTGGGAACTTTGGTGTTTTGAAGTGTAGTGTTTTGTGTGGTTCTGGTAAAAAGTAGTTACGGTACCTCAGATCTGTAAACCATTTTCTTTGTCTTGCTTGGTTGGGAGTTGTTTGGTATCAGTGCTTTAAACCTAACTTTGTTGAGCTAGATAAAACTCCCATGGGTTAATTTGATGGTGTGCCAAATTTTTTGTTGTGTGCACAGGCAAAGCTTGCGACCTAATTTGTGTTGATCAAATTAATGTGAGTTAGTTTGATTTATACAAGTTGTCACTAATTATTGTCAGTGCTAGCCAATTCACGAACTGATGGTTAAGATTGTCTAAACTAATTGAGGTGAAAGATTTGGAAGAATTTATGTCAAACTTAAGAGTTGTATGAACAAAGCACAGTTCAAATAATATTGCCAAGAGGAGATACTCCTGAACATCCCCTGCGTTTTTCGGCATTTGGTTGCACAGTGATGAAACATGCCAATTGATTTTTTACTCATAGGAACATCTCTGTAAATCTGTGTTACTATTGCAATTCTAACCCATTTTCTAATTCCCACAAGGGATTAAAAAAATTCCAAAACAGAGGCCACCATGCTCACCTGAGATGCAGCAAACACTACGGCTAGGAGAGAACTTTTTATATTGCAAGTCAGTTAGAAACACCCTCATGCTGACCTGAAAGTTTGACATCTTTAAATAGTTTCCAATTGGGAGCTTTGCTGATTGAATCCCCTGGTCATTAGCCTTTTTCAATGTTTTGACTTTCCATCTGTTCCGATCCACAAGGCCACCAATGATATATATTTTGGACATATCAAGGTCATCAAGTATGGTGTCAGCGTCTGCTGTATATAAGCGACACAAGGTTTTCTTTGCGATCTTCAAATACTTGAAGGTATGGCCTGGCCTCTTTTTCAATGATCCACTTATCATACCCAGGAATCCTCAAACTTGTGTCGTCATTTCTCCACTGCAACCTGTCAACCAAAGATGGGCCGGTGTCTCATATCTCCCATTCACTGCATAGCAGTACATAATCTGTAACTTGCATTAGTTCAGGTGCAGGAAGTTTGCTTCAAGATTTATGCAGCAATGTGCATACAGGAGACGCTGGTAGATTGAAGGTATAGCAATACAACACTCGACATAGGTACTAGTGCCTGATTTGATATTAGAAACTTGTGGATGTTTCAGATAGAGAAGAAAGATTGAGTGGCATAATAACTGATCAGAATTTGCTGATCACCTAGTCATACAAGCATATATGCTGGCAGTACTACATGCATGTCAGAAGCTTGTGCCTTTCTCAATTCATGCATCAGTTTATGCAGTAAAGAATTATCTTGAATTATTTTTTTCGTTTGGGGAAATTTGTGCACGTTCCAGTTCATGCGTACAAGTTGGGGCAATTTGTTTTTTAAATGATATGCCTGTTTGCTATGCAGTAGTAGTAGCAGTAGTATAATAACAGAACCCACGATGAGATCATTGTTAGTTGTCTACCGTGTTCGTGCAATGACCTTACTACTTACCCTTTATTCTATATCATGTAAATGAGGTATGGACCCTAATTGACATCAATTTTTGTTACTACTCGTTTCATTTATGAATAAAGGTCATTTTAGCATGTTGTGAGCCATGTTTACTAAAGATTTGATATATCTTTTCATTGGAACTTGACTTGTGTTTAGATATCTCTAGCTGTTCCCTAGTCGAATATAGTATGTATTAATGTAACCTAATATGTTAATTATTTCCTGAAAACTAGTTCGAGTGACTGCATTAATTATGTACTCCGTTTTGCTGATTTCTCTTATTGCTGATCAATGCTGGTGCTCACCTCCTACATATGTTAACAATTTGATCCAAGGTTCGCATTGGAATTCAACTCAATGTGATGGGCCTAAACCTAGTGCTGGAGGAGCATCTTTAACAGTACCATACTTAATAGTACAAAAGATCGTGAGTTAATTCTATGAAAATATCCTTAACCCACACTACAAGAAAAGTACAGTATCTATCTTGTTTCTATATCATATATGACTCTCTTCCTCCTAGTACTCAGTTTATTGCACAACTATCTCTGTACTTTGCATTATTTGTTCCAAACTACTGCAACCGTGAATTTACATATTTTTCCTTTCTAGTTCGACTAGGCATGACATGATCCAAATATGAGACATTGCATCAATAGATACATGAACCTAGATTGAAAGCGTGCCACACCCAACAATGGTGGCATCAACAGCTGTTGCCGATACTTGTATTTGAGTTCACAGTTCTCCATTGCATGTAGATGGCGTCTGGGCCGAGCAAAGCAACGGACTTGTTGGCTTGGGCGATAAAAGAGTTGGAGAGCACGGCTGCCGATCTGAAGAAACTTTGCAACGACAACTTCAGCCGAAGCACCGATCCGTCCAGCATTGCGTTGAACAGGGTGCTTGTAGAGATCGACACTATATCGACCTCCCTTGATGAAGTGGCACTGCAGTGCTCCGAAGGTATGAATGCGACTCAGGTTGTGGGCCATGAGTACAATCCCCACGGAGATGTCAGCCCCGACCTATGCCTTCCTATGGACTACGAGTCCCTCGACGATCGGATCGTTGACTTCCTAATGTATTGCGAGGAAGGCGGAGTAGAGTACGATAGTGACCGGTCCACCAACATGTAGCCCTTGTGTGCCAAGCATATTGCGAAATGCTGTTTATTTACATTACGACTGTTGTATAGGGCATCTGGCCTTCTTTTGTAAACTGTGTTCTTGTTGGTACGTTAATTTTATTTCAAAGTCCATGCTGTGTGCGCACCATCCATATTCCAGTTGTTCTGATCTAAACCCTATGTTGTTGTTGATTGCATTGAATAAATATACACTAAGCTTGCATGTTTGATCATTTATTCCCAGGTCTGTACAGATGGATCCCTTCGTGGCTAACCTTCTAGTGGGGGGAGGATGGTTTCGATTGGACCGGGACTGAGTTCACTCCCTTGGAGAGCCCAATTCCGGCGCAGGCAACACAGACTCTGGATGATGCCGAGATAAGGACAAGCAACCGACGTTCAAAGAACTTCTCCGAGCAGGAGGACAAGCTTCTCGTCTCGGCTTGGCTGAATGTCAGTATTGACCCCATGCAAGGTAACAATCAGAAGGGATCAAGCTATTGGGCACGCATCCATGAATACTACCACAACGAGAAGACGTACGACTCAGTACGTACACAGAACGCGTTGCAGCATAGGTGGCAGTCCATCCAAGAGTCTGTCAACAAGTTCTATGGTTGCTACGACCGCATACAATGCCGCAACCAAAGCGGGAACACAGAGCGCGACAAGGTAATGTACCCTAACACTACCCTACCATTGTCATCCCTACGAAGGACATGACCTCTTTGTGCAATCCACTATGTAGATTGTGGACGCGAAGACGCTCTACGCAGCTGAGGAAAACCGTGCATTCAATTTCCTTCATTGTTGGGTTGAGCTTCGACTGCACCCAAAGTGGAGTGACAAGGTATCGCAAAAGAGGCAGAAGAGGTCTTCTGGAGCCAGCCCGGGGACCACTTCGGCGCCAACAGAGGTGACCCAGCCGGGCTTCGGGGGGGGGGGGGGGGGGGTCACCGGGGGCTTCGATGGGGGGTCCAAGTGATGAACTAGTTCGGCCTATAGGCCGCAATAAGGCTAAGTCTCGGCTCCGACGAGGTTCAGAACAGTCATCTTCGGACAGCTCGTACATGAGTGCCATCCGAGACATGACACTGAGTAGGTAGGAGATAGAGAAGAAAAGGGACAATCGGTACTCCGAGATGATGGCGCCCGAGAAGGAGAAGCTAGACTTGAAGAAGAAGGAGTATGAGGAGCGGATCATGTCAGTCGATTTGAGCAAGTGCTCTGAGTGGCAGAAAGAGTACTTCATGCGAAAGTAGAGGAAGATTGTGGGTAGAGACCGCGACTCCCCGCACAATTGATGCCAATTGTGTGCTTTTATGTACTTTGCTTGTGTACTTTGCGTGCGTGCTTACGTACTATGCACCTACATTTGGACTCAACTTTTAGGCTTGTTCAGTTCTATTTATGCAACGAACTATGATGTGTGCTTGTAGTAAAACATTTAGATGTCATATGGTGTCTGCTTTTATGAAGTCCAGAATGTAGTGCAATGATGTTCGTCCTTTAATACATGCTTGGATCATACAAGTGGTTGCAATCAATACATGCCAACTAATCATTACATTGCATACGAAAAACCCTACTCAGCGCCGTGCAACTGCCACAAGTGCTTGACAAGGCCGTCCTGGAGCTGCCTGTGTGTCTCACGACTCCGTATGGTACGATGGATGCGCACGAAGTCCTACACGACCGGAGTATGGTCGTGGGACACATTGACGGTATCACCCATACCATCATAGTTATAATCGACGGAGCCGATGTCCCTCTCGTCTTCCACTATCATGTTGTGCAATATCACGCAAGCAGTCATTATGTCTCGAAGAGTTTCCTGGTCCCAATACCGCACGGGCCCTGGCACAATCGCGAATCAGGCTTGGAGCACCCCGAAAGCACGCTCTACATCCTTTCGAGCCGACTCTTGAGCTTGCGCAAAGAGCTTCCTCTTGTTCCCCTGGGGAAGTGGAATAGTCTTAACGAATGTTGCCCACTCGGGGTAAATCCCATCGGCAAGGTAGTACCCCATGTTGTAGTCGTGGCCGTTGATGCAATAATGCACCGTTGGCAACTTGTTTTCCGCAAGCTGCGCAAATAGAGGAGAACGCTGTAGGACATTAATATCGTTGTGAGATCCAGGTAGACCGAAGAAAGCATGCCAAATCCATAGATCGTATGATGCTATGGCTTCTAGGATGATGGTAGGCTTGCGGGCATGTCCGGTGAACAACCCTTGCCATGCCTTCGGGCAATTCTGCCACCTCCAGTGCATGCAATCTATACTCCCCAACATGCCTGGGAAACCTCTTTGCTCGCCAATGGCAAGCAATCTTCTTGTTGTTGCATCTAGGCCCTTTTTAGGTTGATTTTGATTATTGATGACATTAAGTGTTTTGGACTAACCGTGTCTTTGAGCTATTTCTATGCAGAGCGATTTCTGTAAAGTCTGCAAGTGATCCTGGAAGATCTGCAGGTCACAGGTCCAAAGTCGCAAGCGCAAGGTCGCAATGTTGGCTGTGGTCGCAGTTAAAGGTTGGAAGTCAAGGTCGCAAGTGCAAGGTCACCAAAATGAAAGTTGCAAGGATTAAAGATGCAAAGGACCTAAGGTAATATTTGTTTTATTTTGACCGATCTCGGTGTTTGGAGTTTGATCGGTTTAGGAAATTATTTCTTAGTTTTAACCGTACTATAAAGAGGGGTGGCGAAAGTCCTCTTTTTATCTCCAACGTAAACCGAGAAATTTAGGTCATTGCATTGCATCTTTTTGGTTGGATTTGATTTGAATTTGGTTTGAAAGATTTGGTTTTTCAGTTGTGTTTTGACAGCAGAAGAGTATTTGCTTTTTATAGAAATATCTAGGCAGATCTGGCTTTTGCTTCTGTTGACAAAAATGTAGTCCTTTAAATTATCTTTCAAACGAGCTATTAAACTATCAATTTGGATTTCTGGATCAAAAGTTATGGATGTTTTTAATGGACTGTCAGTTATTTGGTTTTTCAGTTTAGTTTTGACAGAAGAAGATTTTTTGCATTTTATGGAAATATAGAGGCAGATCTGGCTTTTTCTTCTGTTGACAAAAAGATAGTACATTAAAATATCTTTCAAATGAGCTATTAAACACCTATTTTGGATTTCTGGATTTAAAGTTATAGCTGTTTTTGTTCAAGCTGACTGTCAGTTTGCTGAACTGACTGTCAGTTTGAATGTCAGTTTGTGTTAACTGACAATTGTCCAGAGAGTGTGTTTTTCGGGCCAAAAATTTTTGTACTAAACTGACTGTCAGTATTCCCATGCTGACTGTCAGTTTGGGTTTCGACCACAGCTATTTTTATCTGAGTTTCTATTTGATCTGGTCGTTGTTTTGGTCGAACTGACTGTCAGTTTGCATAACTGACTGTCAGTTGGGGGTTTCAAGTTTCCTTAAACAACCACAAACGGCTAGCTATTTTTTATCCGTAAATTTTGTCGGCCGTTGTGTATATAACTGACTGTCAGTTTGGTGAACTGACTGTCAGTTTGGGTTGCTGATTTTCAGCCCTAACTCCAACGGTTCATTTGATTCTTGAGGCTATAAAAAGGGGCTTTGGGCATAAGTTTTTAACAACAAGCAACAGCATTTCATATACACTCTTGAGCATTAGTTTCTTATATAAAATCTTGATCTTTTGATCAAGTCGAGTGCTTTCCGATCCACCGAGAGTTTCAGTTCTTTTGCATTTGCATATACTTAGCTTCTCGGTGCGTGTTTGGAGGTCTAGAGAAGACCTCGCTGCCTGTTACTCTTGGTGAGCGCCCTCACCTAGACAGTTCGGAGGCGTGGCCGTTGATCTCTCCGTTCAGAGATTGTCGGAGAGGCTCGGCAAGTGTGTACAAGGCATCGGTGCTCGCCTTTCCGGAGTGGACAAGGAGCAACCTTAGTTGATAATACTCTTCGTGAGTATTGAGGCAAGACTCAAGTGATTTGAGTGCTTCAACGAGGATTAGTGGAGACTGGGCGAGTCTCCGATACCTCGGTAAAAACCATTGTGTTCGTTTTCTTTCCCTTGTTTACATTATTTGTTCTTGATTTGTTCATTATTTGCTTTAAGTTTTAAAGTTTTTAAAGCCTCCTATTCACCCCCCCTCTAGTCGGCATCCTTGATCCAACACTTGTGTCTTCTTCAGTGGGTGCTCGAAGATACTCAGGCCCAAACACTTCATGTATAGCTTGAACAAATCGCTTCAAGCTCTCTATAGCAGTACTCTCCGCTATACGCAAATATTCGTCGATAGCGTCAGCGGGAACACCGTATGCTAATATCCTTAAAGCCGCTGTGACCTTCTGCAACGACGACAACCCGAGGGCGTTCCAGCTGCGTTCCTTCTTTGTCTGAAGTATGGGTTGTTGGATCAAGGATGCCGACTAGAGGGGGGGTGAATAGGAGGCTTTTAAAAACTTAAAGTTTAAATCAAATAAATGCAAATTAAGTACAATTAATATAAGCAAGAGAAAGAGAGAACGAATACAGTAATTTTTACCGAGGTATCGGAGACTCGCCCAGTCTCCACTAGTCCTCGTTGAAGCACTCAAGTCACTTGAGTTTTGCCTCAATACTCACGAAAAGTATTATCAACTAACGGTTGTTCCTTGTCCACTCCGGAAAAGCGAGCACTAATGCCTTGTACAAACTTGCCGAGCCTCTCCGACAATCTCCGTTCTGGAGAAGTCAACGGCCACGCCTCCGAACCGTCTAGGTGAGGGCGCTCACCAAGAGTAACAGGCAGCGAGGTCTTCTCTTGACCTCCAAACACGCACCAAGAAACTAAGTGAATGCAAATGCAAATAAACTGAAGTGCTCGGTGGATCGGAAAACGCTCGACTTGATCAAAAGATCAAGATTTTAAGTAGAAAACTAAAACTCAAGAGTGTATAAGAAAATGCTACTGCTTGTTGTGTAAAACTCATGCCCAAAACCCCTATTTATAGCCTCAAGAATCAAATGAACCGTTGGAGCTAGGGCTGAAAATCAGCAACTCAAACTGACAGTCAATTTGCCTAACTGACAGTCAGTTTAGTGCACAACGGCTGACAAAATTTACGGATGAAAATTTGCTAGCCGTTCGTGGTCGTTTAAGGAAACTTGAAACCCACAACTAACAGTCAGTTATGCAAACTGACAGTCAGTTCGACCACAGACTCGACCAAAATCAAATAGAAACTCAGTTAAAAACACTGTGGTTGAATCCCCAACTGACAGTCAGTATGGACAAACTGACTGTTGTTGCATCTAAGTCTTCATGCCTAATCCTAATTTTGATGATTAATGAAAATAGAGTGTTTAGGACTAACTGTGCTTTTTGAGATTGATTAATACAGGGCTCCGTTGAGAAGATTGTCGAGATGAACAAAACAAACCCAGCGCAAAAGAAGTAAAAGCACAAGTCGTGAATATGAAGATTAGATGCAAGCCGGAAAAGCAAAGGACCTAAGGTAATCTGTATTTTATTTTTACCGATCTCGGCGTTTGGAGATGATCGGTTAGGAAAATTGTTTTTAGTTTTAACCGTACTATAAAGAGGGGTGGCGAAAGTCCTCTCTTTATCTCCAACATAAACCGAGAATTTTAGGTCATTGCATTGCATCATTTTGGTTGGATTTGGTTTGAACTTAATTTGAAAAATCTGGTTTTTCAGTTCAGTTTTGACAGCAGAAGAGTATTTGCAATTTTTCAAAAGATCTAGGCAGATCTGGTTTTTACTTCTGTTGACAAAAATGTAGCCCTTGAAATTATCTTTCAAATGAGCTATTAACAACCTCTTTTGGATTTGTGGATTTAAAGTTATCTCTATTTTTGTTCAGGCTGACTGTCAGTTTGCTAAACTGACTGTCAGTTTGAATGTCAGTTCGTGTTAACTGACAATTGTCCAGAGAGGGTGTATTTTTGGGCTCAAAATTTTTGTACTAAACTGACTGTCAGTTTGTCCATACTGACTATCAGTTTGTCCATACTGACTGTCAGTTGGGGTTTCGACCATAGTGCTTTTAACTGAGTTTCTATTTGTTTTTGGTCGAGTATGTGGTCGAACTGACTGTCAGTTTGCATCACTGAGTGTCAGTTGTGGGTTTCAGCTTTCCTTAAACGACCACGAACGGCTAGCAAATTTTCATCTGTAAATTTTCTCGGCCGTTGTGCACTAAACTGACTGTCAGTTTGAGTTGCTGATTTTCAGCTCTAGTTCCAACGGTTCATTTGATTCTTGAGGCTATAAATAGGGGCTTTGGGCATGTATTTTACACAACAAGCAGTAGGATTTTCTTATACACTCTTGAGCTTTAGTTTTCTACTTAAAATTTTGATCTTTTGATCAAGTCGAGTGTCTTCCGATCCACCGAGTACTTCAGTTCTTTTGCATTTGCATTCACTTAGCTTCTCGGTGCGTGTTTGGAGGTCAAGAGAAGACCTCGCTGCCTGTTACTCTTGGTGAGCGCCCTCACCTAGACGGTTCGGAGGCGTGGCCGTTGACCTCTCCAGAACGAAGATTGTCGGAGAGGCTCGGCAAGTTTGTATAAGGCATTGGTGCTCGCCTTTCCGGAGTGGACAAGAAGCAACCGTTAGTTGATAATACTCTTCGTGAGTATTGAGGCAAAACTCAAGTGACTTGAGTGCTTCAACGAGGACTAGTGGAGACTGGGCGAGTCTCCGATACCTCGGTAAAAACTGCTGTGTTGGTTCTCTTCCTCTCTTGCTTATTTTATTTGTTCTTGATTTGCAATTATTTGTTCAAGCTTAAAAGTTTTTAAAAGCCTCCTATTCACCCCCCTCTAGTTGGTATCCTTGATCCAACAACTGTCAGTTTAGTACAAAAAAAAATTTGAGCACAAAATACACCCTCTCTGGACAATTGTCAGTTAACACAAACTGACATTCAAACTGACAATCAGCCTAAACAAAAATAGAGATAACTTTAAATCCAAAAATCCAAAAGAGGTGTTTAATAGCTCGTTTGAAAGATAATTTCAAGAACTACATTTTTGTCAACAGAAGCAAAAATCAGATCTACCTATATCTTTTTAAAAAATCGAAAAACTCTTCTACTATCAAAAACTGAACTGAAAATCCAAATCTCAAATCAAGTTCAAATCAAATCCAACCAAAATGATGCAATGCAATGACCTAAGTTTCTCGGTTTATGTTGGAGATAAAAAAGAGGACTTTCATCACCCCTCTTTATAGTACGGTTAAAACTAAAAACAATTTTCCTAACCGATCAACTCCAAACGCCGAGATCGGAAAAATAAAAAAACGGATTACCTTAGGTCCTTTGCTTTTCCGGCTTGCGTCTAATCTTCATATTCGTGACTTGTGCTTTTACTTCTTTTGCGTTGGGTTCGTTTTGTTCATCTCGACAATCTTCCCAACGGAGCCCTGTATTAATCAATCTCAAAAAGCACAGTTAGTCCTAAACACTCTGTTTTCATTAATCATCAAAATTAGGGTTAGACATGAAGGCCTAGATGCAACAATCTCCCCCTTTTTGATGATTGATGACAACAAGTGTTTAATAATAAAATAAACGAAATAACTCCCCCTGAGTATATGCATCTCATCATGTCAGAGCATAAACCATCGTATATATCAGAGCATTCAACATCAAAGAGATATCTAAACATCAGAGTATACATAACCAGTATCAGAGCACAAAATATCAAGAGATACATTATATCCAAAAGCACATATATTATAATAAACCCAAATATATCCAACAACTCCAAAACATGCAACCACAAAGTAAAAAAAATATCCAATATCTCCAAAACATGTAATAACCAAAATACTAAATACTGCCAAAATACTAAATACTTCTCCCCCTTTGGCATCAAGCACAAAAAGGGAGGCAAAACAAAAGATGGAGCCTAATGCTCATCATCTGAAGAAATCCCTAGGACAGCTGTATCTCCGGAGCCTGCTGGAGATGCAGTCGGGTCGATGACAGGAGACGCAGCAGGAGTAGCAACTACAGCTGGAGAAGCAGGTGCTGGTGCTGCAGAGGCCGGAGCAGATGGTCCTGGACCGACTGGAGCTGATGAAGAGCTCGGAGAAGATGAAGCTGGTCGGGCCCTCTTGCGAGGGACCGGAGAACCTGAAACAGGCAGGCGACGCAGAATCTCCTCCTGCTAAGCAAGCAAACGGAGTAACATCTGATGATGCTCCGCCTGGGTGCTGAGGATCTGCTGCTGCACCTGGATCACCTGATCAAGCCGAGAGCTGGAAGAGGATGCAGATCCGGTGCCGGTCGCTACAGACGGTGCTGGAGCCGTCTCCTGAGCTGGAGCCTCGTCCTCTGACTCCCCCACAGCATCATCATCTGATGCGGGAGAATCAGGGCCAGCAGCTGCAGCAGGGCGAGCACCGAGCCTGCGATCAGCTTGACCAAGAGGGTAGAAAAGCAAAGGATGATGGGGCCTCGGAAGCTCAGTGTCGACGGCCCTAATGTGCAGAAGCACCGAAATGATATATGGAGCGTATATCAGCTGACGGCGCGGAGAGAGAAAGACGTGCTGAATCTCACTGGTGATGAGATCAGCAATGTCAAAGGGCTCCTCCTGGAAGATAGAAATCAACACATGGAGAGCAAGGTAGGTGACTCTAGCCCTATCGCCGGACATAGGGACTAGAGTGAGGTGAAGAATCTGCAGGGCCAAATCAACATCGCGGCGCAAGTCAGCGATGTGACGAAGCTGGAAGGGGCTTGAATAGAGCATAGCCACCTCCCGATGCTCTAAGTCTGGAAGAGTGTGGAGCTGGCGCCCAGATGCGGGACGAACCAGTCCTAGCGCAGACTCAATCTGCTCCTTCGTGACGATGTGAACCTGGAGGCCCGTCATGAAGGTGATGAAGTCGCGCTGGGGAGACACGAAGATGGTGGAGTAGAACTGATGGATGGGTCCCTCAGCCCAAAGAAGAGAGGAATCAGCGACAAGGTCGCGGATCCCTACGGAGCCAAAAAGATCAGCTAGAGTGACGATACCTGTGCGAGAGGCAATCGTACCCCAAGATAGGGAGTGGTGAGCAAAAATGGATGCGCGGCTGTAAACACTAGTGAACAGATCTAGGTGGAGGTTTGTGTAGCAGGTGAGGACGTCGCACGCGTCGCGACTAGTGGGATGCGGCGAGAGGTAGGGGTTCACTGAGCGAAGGGAGCGAAGGCGGCTCGCGTGCCACCGGGAATAATCCACAGGCACTCGCTCAGGTGGGGGCGAAGGCCGGGTCTCGGACGTCTGACCCGATGAACGCTGGTTGTTTGCCGTGTTCTTCCGTCGGGCAACACGACGAGACGACGATGGCTGATCAGACATGATAGAAACGACTGAAAACAGAGGAGAGGAAAAACAGAGACCTGAATTGAAATGGCCGAACGGAGCAGAGGAGACCGACGAAGCAGTGGTCGAAATAGGATCAGCAGGGAGGGCTCAACCACCGGTTAGGAGAAGACCCACGGCGAGGAGCAGTACGGTGGTGCGGTGAAGGCACGGCGAGAGGAACCGGCGGCAAGCAGCGGCTAAACGGCGGTGAGGAGGAGGCGCAAAGAGGCGGCAGCACGGTACGGTGAAGGGGCACCGGCGGCGAGCACGAAGGCAAGAAAATGGCGAAGAGGCGCACCGGCGACGAGCTAAACAACGGTGGCGAGAAGGAGAAGGCGAGGAGACAAAGAAACAGAACGGGGGTTTTAGGGTTCGAGATCCCACAACTGACAGTCAGTTTGATATACTGACAGTCAGTTCCAAACTCAGAAACATGGAACTAACAATCAGTGTACCACACTGACAGTCAGTTCACAGAACTGAGTTTTGAAACTGACAGTCAGTGTATGAGACTGACAGTCAGTTTGAGACTCGAACACACACAGGAGCTACGACCAAAGTCAATTGTACATAACTGACTGTCAGTTTGTGAAACTGACTGTCAGTTAGGTCAACGACTTCGACCAGAAACTAAGACCAGACTCCTAAGCACTAAACTGATTGTCAGTTGGATGAACTGACTATCAGTTTGGTTAATTTCGACCAGAAGCAGTCTAAGACCAGAGAGGGAATAAAATAATATTATTTTATACAAACAACACATCAACTAGCATTTGATATATCAATTATGTTCAGTTCACCCCTTAAAAAGCAAAATCTTGATTCATCTAAGGGTTTAGTGAAGATATCAGCTAGTTGCATATCAGTTCTAACATAATTCACATCAATATCTCCTTTTGCCACATGATCTCTAATAAAGTGGTGCATTATTTCAATATGCTTAGTTCTCGAATGTTGAACAGGATTGTTAGCAATTTTAATGGCACTTTCATTATCACACAAGAGTGGCACTTTCATTATCACACAAGAGTGGCACTTTATCAAATATAATCCCATAATCCAAAAATGTCTGCTTCATCCACAATAATTGATCACAGCAACTGCCTGCAGACACATATTCAGCTTCAGCTGTGGAGAGGGCTACAGAATTTTGTTTCCTAGACGACCATGATACTAATGATCTCCCCAACAGCTGACAGCTACCAAATGTGCTCTTACGATCACTCTTGCACCCAGCATAATCAGAATCAGAATACCCGATTAATTCAAAATTAGCATCTTTTGGATACCAAAGACCTAAACTGGGATAGCATTTTAAATACCTAAGGATTATTTTAAGAGCAGTTAAATGACATTCCTTAGGATCAGACTGGAATCTAGCACACAAGCACACACTGAACATGATATCAGGCCTAGATGCAGTAAGATATAAAAGACTACCAATCATAGACCTATAAAGTTTAGAGTCAACCGATTTGCCGCTTTTGTCCATGTCCAGATGTCCATTGGTCGCCATGGGAGTTTTGATTGCCTTAACGTCTTCCATCCCAAAGCGCTTGAGCAGGTCCTTCACGTACTTTGTTTAACTCACGAACGTACCGTTCTTGAGTTGCTTGATTTGAAGTCCGAGGAAGAAGCTTAGCTCACCAATCATGGACATCTCGAACTCCCTAGACATCATCTCTCCAAACTCATGATAGAAATGTTCATTAGTAGATCCAAAGATAATATCATCAACATAAATCTGACAAATGAACAATTCTTTTTCTATTTTCTTTGTAAATAGAGTTGTATCAACCTTTCCAATTTTAAAACCTTTTGATAAAAGAAAGTCTTTAAGTCGTTCATATCAAGATCGAGGAGCTTGTTTGAGACCATAGAGAGCTTTTGACAATTTAAATACATGGTTTGGAAATTTAGAATCTTCAAAACCAGGAGGTTGTTCAACAAAAACAAGTTCAGAGATTTCACCATTTAAGAAAGCACTTTTTACATCCATTTGAAATAGTTTGATATTAAAGCATGATACATAAGCAAGAAGAATACAAATTGCTTCAAGTCTTGCTACAGGTGCAAAAGTTTCACCAAAGTCTAAGCCTTCGACTTGAGTGAAGCCTTGAGCAACAAGACGAGCTTTGTTCCTAATTACAACACCATTTTCATCTTGCTTATTTCTGAAAAGCCATTTTGTTCCAATTACATTATGATCCTTGGGTCTTTCAACTAAATTCCAAACTTCATTTTTAGAAAAGTTATTAATTTCCTCATGCATGGCATTTACCCAATCAGGATCATTTAAAGCTTCATTAACATGTTTGGGTTCTAAAGAAGATACAAATGAATGATGTTCACAAAATGCAGCAATACGAGATCGAGTTTGAACACCCTTACTGACGTCACCCAATATTTGGTCTAGAGGGTGATCTTTGGTGATCGTTTGATGTTGCCTAGGTGCTTCATCTTGTGCTGCTTCATCTTGATCTTGTTCTGGAGGATCAACATGAGATGATGATACATCTTGATCAACATTCTCAACGTTGACATCTTCTTCTTGATCTTCTTCTCTTGGCTTGATGTCTCCAATGGTTATGTTCTTCATGGCTTCTTGAAGATCTTCACCTGAAACTTCACCAGAAACTTGCTCCTTTTGTGAGCCATTAGTTTCATCAAATTCGACATCACAAGATTCTTCAATGCAACTTGTATTTTTATTGAAAACACGATAAGCTTTGCTAGTGGTAGAGTATCCGACTAGAAAGCCTTTATCTACTCTTCTTTGAAATTTACCATCAAAATTTCTTTTCTTAAGAATATAACATTTGCATCCAAACACTCAAAAATAAGAAATATTTGGCTTGCGCCCAATAAGAAGTTCATAAGGAGTCAAATTTAGATGGGGATGCAAATAAAGTCGATTTATAGAATAGCAAGCGGTATGCACGACTTCAGCCCAGAAGCGAGTAGGAGTATCGTACTCACTTAGCATAGTCCTTGCCATTTCTATAAGTGTTCGATTTTTTCTTTCAACGACTCCATTTTGCTGTGGAGTGTAGGATGTGGAAAATTCGTGTTTGATTCCAAGAGAGTCACAAAGATCAAATAGAGTTGAATTAACGAACTCTCCACCATGATCACTACGGATTTTCTTGATGGAAAGTTCGAATTCAGTAGAAACACGTTTTGCAAAACTTTTGAAAACATCGAGGGTTTCAGATTTTTGGGAAATAAAGAAAACCCAAGTATAGCGAGTAAAATCGTCAACAATCACAAAACCATAATTGTTACCCCCGATACTTTGGAACTCAGAAGATCCAAATAAATCCATATGAAGAAGTTCCAAAGGTTTGCAAGTAAAAAGAATGCGCTTAGTTGGATGTAAAGTAGCTATTTGCTTGCCAGCTTGACAAGCGCTACAAGGTTTATCCTTTTCAAAATTCACATCCTTCAAGCCAACAACCAAATCACGTTTTAAAAGTTTTCTCAATTGATGCATTCCAACATGTGCAAGTCGTCTATGACATAGCCAACCTTTTGAGGTTTGAGAGACAAAACATGTTGACAGAGATGCATCTTTTGAGTGAAAATCAACCAAATAAAGATTTCCAATACGAAAGCCTTTAAAGATCAAGGTTTTATCTTTTAAACTTTCGACCAAAACTTCTTTTGGAAAAATGTGCAACTAAAACCAAAATCACAAATTTGTGCAACAGAAAGCAAATTGAAATTCAAAGATTCGACCAACAAAACATTCGAAATAGAAAGATCATTCGAGATAGCGATTTTACCCAAGCCTACCATATTTCCTTGACAATTGTCGCCAAAGGTAATCTTTTGATTCTCGCTTGAGTTGTCTTCGAGTGAGGTGAACAACTTCTTGTTACCGGTCATGTGTTCGGAGCATCCTCTATCGAGTACCCAATACCTTCCACCGGTCTTGTAGTTCACCTGCATAAAAAGAATTAAGTTCTTTTAGGTACCCAAACCTTTTTGGGTCATTCAATGTTAGCAATCAAAGCTTTGGGCACCCAAATAGATTTCTTCCTTTTATTTAACATGGGTGCACCAACATACTTTGCTATAGCATAGCCTTTCCTCGACTTTTGAAGCATGTAGCAAGTATCAAAATAATTTGGAGTCATTAAGGGACATGCTTCATGTGAATGACCAGTTTCATGGCATTTATGACAAAATGAGTTGCATGATTTAACAAATATAGTTTTAGAATTTGGTTTCTTTTCTTTCTTTTGAAAATATCCTAATCCTTCTCTTCTAAATGAACATTTTTGTTTACTAAGGATTAGATCAAGAGATATTTTGCCTTTGTAGCAGTTTTCTAAGTCTTTTCCAAGTTTTTCGACTTGTGCCTTAAGTTCATTATTTTCATTTAAAATATTATCATTTGAAACACATGGAATGTGATGACTACTAGAGGGAGAATCATCCAAATTACATGAAGTTGAAGCATCTACCTTAGATGAAGTATTTGTAACATCTTTTATGAGCATGCTTTCATAAGAATCTTTTAGCTCAGAGTATTGAGCGCGTAGGGAGGATTGTTCTTTCTTAAACGCCTTATACTTCCTTTTAGTTTTTTTTCCAAAAACTTCATTTAATTCAGTTATCATTTCAACTAAATCATCATATGAAGGATCATTGATGTGTACCTTTTCATCGCCTTTGGCCATAAGGCAAATGGATGAGCTAGTTGAAGTGTTGATGTTGCCGAGAGCTAATCCGGCCGTCTTCTTGGAGCAACTTCTTTCGTTGTCGGAGTCGGAGTCGGAGCTCTCGCCTCCGGACATCCATTCTCCAAAGCATGCTTCTTTGATTTCTTCATTCTTCTTCTTGAAGAATTTCTTCTTTTTGTTCCATCCCTTGTTCTTGTTTGGACATCTTGAAGCTATGTGTCCCTTCTCATGACATCCATAGCAAATGATGTCCTTGAAGTTGTTTTGCTTTTGTCCCTTTGGTCGTGTGTCAATGTTGACACCCTTGTTATGCAACCTGCGAAGGAGTTTTTGAGTATTTTTTACCATGAGTGCGAGGTCTTCATCGAAGGAGCCATCGCTTGAATCGTTCCTTGCGTTGGTTTTGAAAGCCAAAGCTTTCTTCTTCGTCTCCGAGGGTTCGGCTGCTTCCTTCTTCTCCTTCTTGTGCATCTCATGGGTGATGAGGTTCCCATAAAGATCGGTTGGTGTTGTGGTCGATAAATCGGAGTTTGTGAGAACCGTGACCAAAGTGTCGAAACTTTCCGGTAAGGCCCTAAACATCTTTCTCAAAATCTCAAGGTCAATAAAAACAACACCAAGACCCTTGAGTTCATTCACAATGTTATTCAACCGAGTAAACATGGAGTCTACGGACTCAGTTGATGACATGGTGAATGTCTCATATTTTTGCCTCACCATTAGCAACTTTGCCTCTTTAACGTTTGTTGTGCCCTCGTAAATTTCTTCGAAGGTGGTCCAAACCTTATGAGCAGTCGTGAGATTGCTCACACGGTTGAACTCATTCAAGGATAAACCGGCAAAGAGTGCATTTTTTGCACGGGCGTTTAAATGCAGTTTTCTCCTGTCGTCCTCAGACTGACTTGCCGGATCATCCAGAGGAGTAAAACCGAGTTTAACAATATCCCATACATCAAGCCCTATAGCTTCTAGGAATACCGACATGCGCACTTTCCAATAAGAATAGTTTGTCCCATCAAAAATAGGCGCACGACCGGTATGACCAAGAAGGAAATCTCCACTTGACGACATCCTCTCTCTAGGCGGTAAAGCCTAATAAATCGAGAGACCTTGCTCTGATACCACGTGTTGGATCAAGGATGCCGACTAGAGGGGGGTGAATAGGAGACTTTTAAAAACTTAAAACTTAAATCAAATAAATGTAAATTAAGTACAATTAATATAAGCAAGGGAAAGAGAGAACGAACACAGTAATTTTTACCGAGGTATCGGAGACTCGCCCAGTCTCCACTAGTCCTCGCTGAAGCACTCAAGTCACTTGAGTTTTGCCTCAATACTCACGAAGAGTATTATCAACTAACGGTTGCTCCTTGTCCACTCCGGAAAGGCGAGCACCAATGCCTTGTACAAACTTGCCGAGCCTCTCCGACAATCTCCGTTCTGGAGAGGTCAACGGCCACGCCTCCGATTCGTCTAGGTGAGGGCGCTCACCAAGAGTAACAGGCAGCGAGGTCTTCTCTTGACCTCCAAACAAGCACCAAGAAACTAAGTGAATGCAAATGCAAATAAACTGAAGTGCTCGGTGGATCGAAAAACACTTGACTTGATCAAAAGATCAAGATTTTAAGTAGAAAACTAAAACTCAAGAGTGTATAAGAAAATGCTATTGCTTGTTGTGTAAAACTCATGACCAAAGTCCCTATTTATAGCCTCAAGAATCAAATGAACCGTTGGAGCTAGGGCTGAAAATCAGCAACTCAAACTGACAGTCAGTTTGCCTAACTGACAGTCAGTTTAGTGCACAACGGCCGACAAAATTTACGGATGAAAATTTGCTAGCCGTTCGTGGTCGTTTAAGGAAACTTGAAACCCACAACTGACAGTCAGTTCGACCACAGACTCGACCAAAATCAAATAGAAACTCAGTTAAAAACACTGTGGTCGAATCCCCAACTGACAGTCGGTATGGACCAACTGACTGTCAGTTTAGTACAAAAAAAAATTTGAGCACAAAATACACCCTCTCTGGACAATTGTCAGTTAACACAAACTGACATTCAAACTGACAATCAGCCTGAACAAAAACAAAGATAATTTTAAATCCAGAAATCCAAAAGAGATGTTTAATAGCTCATTTGAAATATAATTTCAAGGACTACATTTTTGTCAACAGAAGCAAAACCCAGATCTACCTAGATCTTTCTAGAAAATCGAAAAACTCTTCTGCTGTCAAAAACTGAACTGAAAATCCAAATCTCAAATCAAGTTCAAATCAAATCCAACCAAAATGATGCAATGCAATGACCTAAGTTTCTCGGTTTATGTTGGAGATAAAAAAAGTGGACTTTCTCCACCCCTCTTGATAGTACGGTTAAAACTAAAAACAGTTTTCCTAACCGATCAACTCCAAACGCCGAGATCGGAAAAATAAAAAAACGGATTACCTTAGGTCATTTGCTTTTCCGGCTTGCGTCTAATCTTCATATTCGCGACTTGTGCTTTTACTTCTTTTGCGTTGGGTTCGTTTTGTTCATCTCGATAATCTTCCCAACGGGGCCTTGTATTAATCAATCTCAAAAAGCACAGTTAGTCCTAAACACTCTATTTTCATTAATTATCAAAATTAGGGTTAGGCATGAAGGCCTAGATGCAACACGGGTCGTGCCGTTCAACGGCTTCCAAGATGCACACAAAAAGGTTACGGCGCATCCTAAACCTGCGCGACACAGCGGCCGACCATATCATACCAATAATATGGAAAATAAATTGCACTCGAACAACGTAAACTTCAAAGTCTTACCTCCGCCTGAAGTACCTTGGGCCGTACACCGGCTCGTTAGCAAAATAGTTCTTATGGAGCCTGGCGAAGCCGTCCTGCCTATCACGATCAACAACATTGTGGCCGAAAACGGAACCGACATTGCGCTCCGAACTCATAGCTTCTAGCTCAGCCTGCCCAGCACATGCAACCGCCACAATGAAGTCGTCGTCGTCACTGGATGACCCGTCGCCACCGAGGCACAACGAGCGTAGCCCTCGACGACGCATTGCGGATGGCCCGTATGGGGGTTCGTGAGCACTATACAATGCTTGATGTAGAAATCATTTCCCAATCGGATGCATCAATTGAGACAACAAGATAAATACATATTTAACTAACTTTAAACATTTCTGTGTGTCTGACATCTAAAACGAACAGCTTGAAACATAGAACAGAAGAACATAGCTACATGCACAGTGTTTCGAACACATACATTCAGATTTCAAAACATCGAACAGAACACGTCGTCCGGAGCCACCCCGGGCCGCTGGTCCCCGCATCGCCGCCACCCCGCGCCCCCACTCCCCCCTACTGCCGGTCCCCCGCACCGGTGCCACCCGTGGCTGCCGCCCCCCACACAGCGGCTCCTTAACGAATGCTCCCCCGCGCTGTTGGGCCCCCGTGCCGCCGCTACCACGCGCCCCCGCTGCCCCCCACCCCCCCCCCCCCCCCCCCCCCCCCCCCCCCCCGCTGCCGGTCCCCCGCGCCGCCGCCACCCGTGGCCGCCACTCCCCTACACCGCGGCTCCCCAGCGCTGGTGCTCCCCCGCGCTGCTGGGCCCCGGCGTGGCCGCCTCCTGTGGCCGCCTCTCCCCTGCGGCGCAGCTCCCCCGCAACGCCGGTCCCCCGCGCCACCTGAAGCCTGCAACTCCGCTCCCCCGCGCCAAAAGGTATGTCACAGTTATTTTTTAGGGTTAGAGATCCGATTTGGAGATTGTTGTTGGAGTAGGTTAAAATATAGTGATGGAATTTTTTTTGAGAGATATGTATATAGAGATATAGAGATCCGATTTTAGGTATCACTGTTGGAGAAGGTCTTAGAATGTCCAATCTTTTTTCTGCTCTTCTAGGACTATGATAAATATATCTTTCTGCTCTTTTTCTACCTGTCCAATCTTTTTTTAGCAGCACTCATTAGTTATTAACGTTAGTAATGAATGTGACTCTGAATATGACCTTGAACCTCTAGAATGGATTCCGAAGAAGATATTAGTGATCATGAGGAGTCGGAAGATGACAAAATGATGTTGTTTGTTCTACCCACTCTATACCTAGCAGCAACTGAAGAAAAGAAGCCATGCTATATATCATTATTATCCGGTGCACACTGGATTCGTGAAATCATTGAGGGGTATGAGAATCGTTGTCGCACAGAACTTTGAATGGAACCAAAAATATTCCTAGATTTCTCAGCCATGCTTAGGGAGAGAAATCTTTTGCAGAATACTAGAGGACTAAATGTAGATGAGCAACTTGGTATTTTCATGTATATGCTATCTAGGAATGCTAGCTTTCGATCTTTACAAGAAAGATTCCAGCACAGTGGTGAGACTATTCATAGGCATGTTAGAGTCGTCCTCAATGCTATCACATCATTGGCTTATGATCTTGTCAAGCTTTCATCCATTGAAACACATTGGAAGATATTGTCCAATCCAAAATTTGCTTACTTTGAGGTAATAGCTACAACTAAACTTTTATCTATCTTTCAATTAGTGGATGCATTTTTATATGTATTTATCATTCACATAATTGCATTGGAGCCATTGATGGAACTCACATCCCAGTTATTGTAGTAGATAGCAAATCCGCCCCATATACAAATAGGAAAGGGACTTTTCTCAAAACGTAATGTTGGCTTGCGATTTTGATCTAAATTTTGTGTATGTTTCAAGCGGTTGGGAAGGATTTGCATCAGATGCCGCGGTCTTACCGTCTGCCATCCAAGCTGTATTCAAAGTTCCAAGAGGAAAGTATTATCTTGTCGATGCAGGGTCTGCTAATTCTCCATCATTTCTTGCTCCATATCAACGGGTGCGATTTCATATCAAGGAACAAGGACACAATAGTTCTAGTCCAAATGATCATAAGGAACTTTTTAATCTCCGTCACGGTCAACTTCGGAATCACATTTAGCGTGCTATTGGCATCTTAAAAATGCGGTTTCCAATTCTAAAAATTGGGACATTTCATTCAATGGATACACAAGTTAAATTTCCAGTGGTGGCGACTGTCCTACATAATTTGATTCGAGGTCAAAATGGCGATGAGCAATGGTTTAGTCGACGAGAAAATTTGATTCCAGAGAGCCACTTTGTAGAGGTACCAAATGGTGATGACATGTATGGTAGTGATGCCGAGTCGATGAATAGTCAACAAAATGCTGGCAATTCTTTGTGAGATGAGATTGCTCTCAAGATGTGGGATGACTACAAGAGGTGGAATAGGCGGCTTCAACAACGAAGTGTTGAATGACGAAGTTATCAATATTTAGTTATGTCGTGGTATTCAAGTTACCCCGGCAGGTTTATGACGTGCGTAACACGTGTTCCGCAACGCGGGATGACCGTGTGACGGGTCGCCCCGTGTTGGACAATCTCAGAGATTGACACAAGGGTTTATACAGATTCAGGCCTCAGTGGAGGCCCTAGTCCTGTCGACGTGCTCCTGACATGAGTCGGCTAGGGGAGCTCTCTTACGGGGAGAGCGCTCCTAAGCACGCCTTTTGGTTTTTTGTATTGGATGCAAATGAATGGAACTTAGGTTACAAGAGGGGTTACAAGGGTATATATAGACCCCAAAAGACGCAAATTACAAGACTGTCCTAGCTGAAACCGTCGGATCGAGGGCGTTGCGGTCTTTTTGTATGGTACGATGC
Organism: Pharus latifolius; assembly: GCA_019359835.1. Classification (NCBI taxonomy): domain Eukaryota; kingdom Viridiplantae; phylum Streptophyta; class Magnoliopsida; order Poales; family Poaceae; genus Pharus; species Pharus latifolius. The sequence continues at coordinate 12,173,943 of CM033319.1, read as the reverse complement.
TTGGATCCTTGACATGTGGCCAATCCAATTCCCGAGGGAACTCCCGGGTAAGTGCCCCTTACCCGGGGCCGAGTCTGGGGAAGAGAGGGCCCCTTACCCGGAGCCACGTCCGGGGAGAGGAGGACTCCTTACTCGGAGCCACGCCCGGGGAGAGTCCCTTACCCGGGACCAAGTCCGGGGAAGGGAGGGCCCCTTACCCGGAGCCACGTCCGGGGAGATCCCCTTACCCGGGGCCACGTCCGGGGAAGAGATGGCCCCTTACCCGGGGCCACGTCCGGGGAAGGGAGGGCCCCTTACCCGGAGCCACGTCCGGGGAGAGTCCCTTACCCGGGACCAAGTCCAGAGAAGGAAGGGCCCCCTTACCCGAGGCTACGTTCGGGGAGCCCCTTACCCGGGACCAAGTCCGGGGAAGGAAGGGCCCACGTCCGGGGAAGAGATGGCCCCTTACCCGAGGCCACGTCCGGGGAAGGGAGGGCCCCTTACCCGGAGCCACGTCCGGGGAGCCCCTTACCCGGGGCTTCGTCCGGGGAAGAGATGGCCCCTTACCCGGAGCCACGGGAAAAGAGGGGCCCCTTACCCGGGGCTACGTGCTATGTCCGGGGAAGAGAAGGCCCCGTACCCGAGGCCACGTCCGGGGAAGGGAGGGCCCCTTACCCGGAGCCACGTCCGGGGAGAGTCCCTTACCCGGGGCTACGTCCGGGGAGCCCCTTACCCGGGACCAAGTCCGGGGAAGAGATGGCCCCTTACCCGGAACCACGTCCGGAGGGCCCCTTACCCGGTGCTACGTCCGGGGAAGAGATGGCCCCTTACCCGGAGCCACGTCCGGGGAGGCCCTTACCCGGGGGCTACGTCCGGGGAAGAGATGGCCCCTTACCCGAAGCCACGTCCGGGGAAGAGAGGGCCCCTTACCGGGGACCACTTTACTCGACGGGACCTCATTTTTCCCCCAACAAGTTAATATCTTGTTAGTTGATCTTTGTTGAATGTAATATGTATGACAATATTTTTGTATGGTTCACTTGAAAATTAAGAGATACTTGATTTGGTGTGAATTTCAGATTGTGGCTGTTGATATTGATTTGCTATTCGTAGGCATGTTCGAGGTACATAAATTTGAGAGGTACATAATTGGTTAATCTGTTTAATATGTAACTCATATTTAGGTTTCATGGCAACTCGAGCAAGATGGACGATAAGACATGAAAGGGTGTTGGTTGATCTTCTCCATGAACATAATGTACCAAGATATCGAACAAACAACGGATGGAGCTCCAAAGGATGGAACAAGATAGTGAAAGAATTCAATGCAAAGTTTCCTGAAACAAATTTTAGCAAAAGTCAAATCCAGGAGCATGGGTTGCAGATGAAGAAAGATTACAAGGTGCTAAAAGATGTTTTGCGTAAAAAGAGTGGCGTGTCATTTGATAATAAGCTTGGAAGGATGATTACTACTGATGATGTTTGGGATGAAATATCGACGGTAAGTTAAAAACTTATGGACCTTGTAGTTAGTATGGTGTAGCAACTACTAACAAAAGTCTGAATTGAATGTTCTTAACATGATTCTTTATCTTGAATTTGATAGGAGAATGAAAAGGTTCGAAAATTTCAGCACAAAAGCTTTCCATTGTTTGAGTCCTTAGATCAGCTTTATCAAGGTAATATTGCTAAACCATATTGTTAATAGTTAGTTTTGATTTAATGAAGTTTATCATAAAAATTTATATGAATAATTGAATTGTCATTGTAGCAGGTCATATTGCTGAAGGTAAAAATCATTTGAGTTCTATCAAACCATCAGTCACAAAGAAGAGACATAGTAGCAGCGTTGATGCACATGTTGAAAAGAGATATGATACAATGATAGAGGAGGGGATGTTTGTACAAGGTGGTGTACAAGGTGGAGCAGGAATTGAGAAAAGAGAGGATAGGGATGATAATGAGAATTTAGACCATGATATCGGTGAGTCGATGCGAAAAAGCAATGAGGAGAGGGAGCAAGTAGCAAGGAATGCATGCTCACATTGAAAAAGGCCTGTTGAGAATGTTACATCAAACTCTTCCATCGTACCACTAGGGTCTAAGAAAATCAAGAATAGCATTCTAGAGAGGGTAGATACTTATCTTGAATTTAGAAAAGAACAAGCTCTAATGAAACGTCAACCACAACATGGAGGAAATTTTTCAGTTTCAAAGTGTATTGATACATTACATGAAATGAGTGATGTGACTGATGAGAAAAAAATCTTGGCTTGTGATGTTTTCAAAGATGCTGCGAATCGAGGGATCTTTCTCTCCCTTGAGCCGAAGTTGGGATTGTTGTGGCTGAAGAAAGAGTTAAGAAAACTTGCTTCAAATTAAATTGGTAAGACACCATTTCATGTTTTGTGTTACCTTCTTATACTTGTGATCTTTCACATCAAGGTTTGGTTGAAACACAAAAGCACCTTTTCTTTTACTGTAATTTTGCTAAATCATGTTGGCTCCTAATTGATGTCTTATGGTACTGAACAACCTATGGATGAGATGTTAACATCAGGGAAAACTCTCAACACCCATATTGTTGCGTTTTATTCTGATGTTATCATACTGCACTATGAAATCAAGGTTAGGATTTCAAATGAGGATGCCAGATACTTTTATTTGGGAGAAAATTTTTGCTAACGACTTATAGTTGCTAACACATTTATAAAAATTTATTCATCCTTTTGAACTCATTGTGGTTATATGTTGTAGTTCATAGTCATGACTATGATCTTTAAAAGTTTGAATTGCTTTGTCTGACTTAGTTATAGCCTTATGTCTGTGTTGTATGAGTTATGTCTGTGTTGTATGAATTGCCTGACTGTGTTCTATGAGTTATAGCCTTATGTTTATCCAGGAGCATGAGTTATGTCTGTGTTATAGCCTTATGTCTGTGTTGTTGTTTTGGGTATCATTTCCTGTGTTGTTGCTCCAGGTGATAGTTTCTAGCTTGAATTGCTTTATCTAACTGTTGACTGAAAGTGTTTTCAGTAAGCAAACAATATTGCTTTGAAGTTCTCTCTGAATCAATTGTTGTTACTATCAAATTGAAGTTCTCTCTCTAATGACATATTTTTTAAAGCTTTCTTCATCTGGAAAGAAGTTTTTTGGATGGCAAGATTGAAGAAGCAAGTCCTAAATCCTGACAAGGTTGTGCAAGATGCTCTTGTGCCACCAGCTCCCGACGCCGGTGAGCCAGCTTCATCAGTGATTCCGGAACCAGCCTTCTTCACCGACTTCCACCACGGCACAGATCACCTCCAAGAGCAGGCTTGGTTCATCTTCCTCATCAACCTCCAGGTGTAGCTCTACACCAAGCATTCGGCAAACTTTTTTCAATAGCAAAAGAAAAAAAAAAGTGGTCCATTCCTTTCCCTCTTCTTACTCTCCCTTTTCCATCACTGAATTGATTTCTCTGTTTGTGTGATATATGAAATGGGTACTAATAATCATGGATAAATCTTGATTCTCTAAGTTCAATGCATCTTTTGAATGAATGAATATAAATGATATTGAGTGCTTGTCTTTGATCTCAATAGCTCTAAAGTTTGATGCTTTATTGATGAACTCTGTTATCTTTGAATCATTTTGCTTGAAGTGATTTGTGAGTTGGGTTGACGACTTAAAATTCAAGAGATCAGTTCTAGTAGGTGCAAGTGATTCAATCTTGTGATTTGGAATATTTTCAGCTGTTTTGAGCTTTTTGTGTGTGTGATTTCCGATTGATGGTGGAGAACCAAGTTGCTGTGATCAATTTAATCAAGCTCTTGTGCTGGTCGTGAGTTGAATCATGGTTTTACTCCTATGTGTTTATTGTAATTTCTGAATTTTTGTTTGTTTGTTAGAACAAATGATCCTGAAGTTATCAATTTTAGTGTTTGTGGTTCAATTCCAATATTTGAGCAATCCTCTGGTATCTCTGTTTGCTGTGATTATATCTTTGTTGTTGTCTCTGGATCAGTTCTTTGAATCTTGTGATGCATTGAATCAATTCTCCTGACTTACAGTTGCATTGCAGTTCCGACTATTATTTCTTTCGCTTAGTACCTGAACTTATCTCTACTATTTTCTTGTAAAGTTGGCTAAGAGATCATAGTCTAGATTGTTTCGAATGTTTCTTGAAATTTTTTTTGAATTTTTCTATTTTTGAAATTTTTTTGGATGGCCAGGATTTTTATCACATTCCTTCCCAAATCAAACACAGGCCGGGATAAATTTATCGGTAGTATTTTTTTCCGGAGGATTTTAGATTACCAAAAATGGTCGGACGGGATTTTTATCCCTAATACCGAAACAGACCCTAAGAAAGTTGGGTTGGGATTTTTCTTTATGGTATTTTTTCCAGCTGATTGGGTTTGGATCCTGGTCTATCCCAATCTATCCAAGTAAGTCCTTAATGTTTCATGTGAATTTACATAGTTTATTTTCTCACAAAAAACAGCTAAATTGACATTTTTAAACACAGAAATGGAGGATTTCGTCTCTGCTTTGGTTGCTTGGAAGATTTTTCTTTTCCTTGTTCTTTCTATACTTTTGATATAGGAAAAGCTCCTTAATAGATCCCACGAACTTTTGGAGGTAAGATGACTGCAGCCTTTTGTGGTCCATGAGGCCATGGTTGTTTTGTATTACTGCTTGATAGCATACATGGGGGGACCTGTAAATGCATGTAAGTTGTGAGTTGTGACGTCTCATTTTGGCGAGCGGTATCTTCTGTTCTGTTCGTTCACTGAGCTATCACATGACATGAATAGCGAGGCACGACAAACTAGTCTCCTTGTTTTCTGTTCGCGCATTCATCTATCACATTGACCAGTGATGCATGCCGAAACAGCTTTGTGATACCCGGTCCATTGAGTTAGTCCACGAGTGATATATGTGTTGATTTAGTTTATATTAGGAGTTTTTAATGCATGGGATGAGTACACTATGTTAAATAGAATCAATTATACTAATTTCAGATTCACTATTTTTGTGTAATGCGATAACAAAAATACGAACAAATTAGTGAATATCTTATCCCACATTAAGTAGATGGTAGTGTTTTTTGACCACATCAAACATAATTTTAACATCAGGATCATCTTATACAAGAAGTAGGCAGAAAAATGGCTAAAGCCATATGATCACAAACAACAAACAGTTAGATTTATCATATTTTCTTACAAACAAAATCCCTTGTTACAACACATTGATCATACCGGCTATTCTGATTTGGTGGGGAAGTCCAATCTTCCCATCAATCCTATGATAAAAAGCTTCTTAACAAATTGTTATCCTACATGTGCACCCTTTTCTACTCCTTCCTCAGATCCGAGCCCGACGGACCATACGTGGAGCCATAGCGCCCCCTCGCATTCGCGCACGCCTTCGCCGCGGCCGCGGCCGCCGCGAGCTGCTGCTCCTGCTGGAAGTCGCGCCTGACCGCCCAGAGCACCTCGGCACACCGCCGCATGCCCGGCCGCGCGGTGCGATCCTGCGCCGTGCACTCGGCCGCCAGCCCCATCACCTTCTCCACCGCCGCCACCGCCGCGCTGCTCCTCCGCATTCGGGGATCCATCGCTACCACCGTGTCGCCCTCCCGGCACTTCCTCAGCGCCTGTACCCACACGGTAATTACGTCAAACACCTCGCCTTCAGTACCTTGTTATACCGGCATTATGAGTTAGGTTGTGTTGTTTTACCCAATGGGTGGTGATACGTTGGTGGCGGCCGCGGCCATGCTCGATGGGTCGTCGTCCGGTGAGCATCTCGACGAGGAGGACGCCAAAGGAGTAGACGTCGCTGCGGTCGGTGAGGTGGTTGGTGCGCAGGTACTCAGGGTCCACGTACCCTGCCGTGCCCTTCACTTGTGTCGAAACGTGGGTCACGTCTGGGTTGACAGGTGCTTGGCGTGCAAAGCCGAAGTCGGCTACCTTTGCCCGCAGGTTGTCTGTTAGGAGAATGTTGGTCGACTTGATGTCACGGTGGATGATTGGGTGGTCTGCATGTCCAACATAGGGAATTATTTGTTAGACATCAGGGTATAAGTGAATATTCATGTGTAGATGTACATACATTCATATAAGAGTTCGAGTAGTTGCACCATATTTGTGTATGATCTACAATGTGCACACATGTCAACACATTGCTAATCTAAGAATGAGGCGATCTACTATTCTGTTTGCAGAATATAGAGAACACTCTAGTCACTTAGGGCTTTGACTAAGTATGCATTATGCACTTACATAAATATGCATGCAAACATAAACATATGCATGATTTGTGCACAATACAATTTACTAGATACATTTATAAGCTTTTGCATTTACTGTAAGAAGGCCCAACAAACATGTCAAAAAAAATATGAAATATGATTGCATACAAAGAGACGGAATTTGGAATCTGTACATCTTGCAGGATAACATATATGCTAATAGGAACAAGTGATTTCAATGTTGTCATGCAGAAATGGGGATAGTACCTGTGTATCCATGTAAGTAGGCAACTGCATGAACTATGTCGATAGCAATGTTGAGACGCTGTGAAAATTCTAACGGTTCTCCTCGCAATCCTACATTGCATTGTCACCTTTGCATCATTCTGCTAATCAATACTATACAAATATCTGAGTTCTTGCATTAGTATTATTACAGCAATAACTATAAATCATAGGTAGGCAATAGCACCAAAATCCATAAGATGTATCACACGAATTCTTAAGAAAACCGAATTTTGGGTTGAGTTTTTTGTTCAAAGTGGCATGATACATTAATTTAACAAATTTCCTAACTCAAGTACAAAATAATAAACCTACATGCATGCCTTATAACTACAACCAAACATGTCTTACATATATTTTTTACTATATGAAGAAATATGCAAAATATGAAAAAATAGTGATAAAAGGTGTTCTTAAGAAAGATCATTCTTTTACTTTAACAAAAGATGGTACTGTTTAGGAGAGTACAAGCACTTCTTGGATAGTTATATATTACATCCAAGTTGTAATGGAAAGGATGAGTTACACTTGATCAAATATTTGAAGCTTAATTTCATCTAACTCTGTTTCACTTGGTGGGTGATTTGAATGAATCTTTTGGCTCATTTAATGTCATTAATTTATTCAAGCATTTGAGCATGTTTCTTGCATATATTGACCTACCATCCAGGTGTTCACGAAGTGTTCCATTGTTGACATACTCGATGGCAATCAGACGTTCATCATCATGCTCCAGGTACCCAAGAAACTTCACCAAGTTCAAATGTTCGACCTTTGACAATGCCTGAATTTCACTTGTGAACTCCGCGGATAGGTGCTTGTCATACATATTCTGCCAATGCAAGATGTTGCATGAAAAGTTTTGGTCTATTTGGTTGCTACAAGTCATATTAGTGTAGATGAACATGCTTCCTTATGTTGAAGGAATCACTTACAAACCTTAGTTGCTCGCTTTACAGCTATGATGGATCCATCCCTGAGCTTTCCCTTGTACACAGTGCCAAAATTACCTTGCCCGATTTTGTTTTGTTCACTAAAGTTCGAAGTAGCCACAAAAATTTCCTGAAATGAGAACTGTTGTTGCCATGATGTCTTTTGACTGCTGTCACCTTTTTGTGTGGATTTATTAGTGCTCATGTTGCTTCCTGATGATATTCTTGAGACTGCAGGAAACCGTTGGAACCTTCAGTATCTTATTAGCACACTCAAATTTGCTTTAACACTTTAACAGCTATATATGTGCTAGTTCTTGTAATGCCATACATGATATATCATGGATGGCAGCTTCAAGATTGACCAAAATTTGCAAAGATGAGTGTTAATTGAACATCAATTTTCTAGGTTTGCTTGATTGCTTGAATGAGTTTGACAATTGGCATATAGTTTCCAAGTGCGCAAGAGTAGGGGGAAATAGGAGAGAAGCTGACATACAAAATCCGTATTCTCGGTTTGGAACCACAAAACCTCTGATACACTGTTCTGTTGAAAGACGTATGTGTTATTTTAATCCAGCAGTTCGATTCTTGATCAGAACTGACTCCTAATTGCTAGTTTTATGCTACACTTTTGCAAGATAGCAATTCATATATCTCTAAAGTCTTTGATGACTTATCTTCTCTTATTTGATGGGGTCAACCAATGGTTTCTAGTTTTTTAAAATGCAAGCATCAATTTATGACTAATAACTATGATAGATGACTAAATGTAGAGGAAAATCTGGTAAGAAAAATAACATCCTCATGGACCACATCATGGGCAAATCGAGAATGGAAAGTGCACTTACTGGAGCTCATCGACATATCATGGCCATCATTCGAGGGTTTGTCATGGCCTTCCTTGGTTTTAGATCGACGAGGTGCAAAACAATTTGCACATGCCCCTGCAATAGCATCAGTTGCTTCCCGTAATGATCTTGAGCTCCTGGCCTTCTTTTTAACCCCAAGGGAACAAGCTGTGTAAGTGGATGTCCTGGAGAATCCAGGGTCTGAGCAAAACTCATGATTGAAGCTGGAGAAACCTCTGCCATGGTTGGTGCTGTTCGTCTGGTGGCGTGCTGCCTGCATAGTGATAGGATTTGAAGATGGTGTTTGACAACTCCACTCACATAATCAGGTAACATGTTCTTCAAGTTTTTCCCTTTCTTTTGTAGATACAGAGACAATGGACTAATTCAAGTTTGACCGGGTGTGCACTCTTTCTAGTTATGATAAGTTGCTTGCTTTGGGTTTCAGGGTCAAGCCAATAAAGTTATATTTATGACGAGTACCATTCAGTAGTTTAATTGATAGAGGATATTAGCGTCTGAATGTTCTGATTCTTTATAACACAGAACTGAACCAGGACAATTTTTAGGATTTGATGGTCCATAGTTTGACCTCTTGATAAGCTCAATTTCAACTGCTCTAGACAGGCCATATGTTAGCTATTGTTAGCAATTCATGGGCTAAAGCTGGATTATTTTCATTACAGAAAGTGTCCTGGGTTTGTTGGACCACAAAACATAGCTTGACTCGTTAATGTGCACAATATGAGATGCTCTAAGCAACCCATGTAACGACTGTTGATAATTCATGGGTTAAAAATGTTGCTACTTAGACCAGTAACTTCGTTGTTTGGATCCTTTGTTTTTCATTTGATTTTGTTTCAGAAATTTTGAGTAACCGAACAAATTTTGTTGCTTTGTAGGATAGTTTTTTTTAGAGGTCTGATGCAAGCAAATCTTTAAAGACCAACATAGTTGCTTTTTTTTCTTTTTTCAATTTCTTCCTTAGGAATGAAGACTAACGGTGCGGATTTTCTTATTAAGAAATAGCCCAAAACTTAAAAAAAAATCGGGAATGACCCGGCTCTGCTTCTACTTAATTCGATAAATTAACCTACTATTTAGCTCCGCGCAAGACGCAAGACGGCCCTATGCTGACTGCTGAGCCTCTAAGCAGTAACCCGGGTAGTAATTCCCGGGTTTCTACTAGCTATAAACCAGCCAAGCATGCACTTTACACATTGACAAAGATGTGCCAATTGATGGAACTCAATCTAAGATGGCGGAACCCAGACTGATGTTGTCCCTGTTCTGTTCTTTTCGTTACAAACAACAAATCTCCAATAAGGTAGACCAATAACCGATGGTGACCTGAATAAGTACAATAACATTTTCAATGCAAATTTTCTTCAAAATATATTCATTTGAGTACATCACAAAAAATAAGATGCAATACCATACTCTTGCACTTTCACTGACAACAGAGATACCTGATTGGCAGCATGCACCAATGACTAAACGATGGCACCTTTTTTCCAACCAAACATTGCTGGATTCCAAGTTTCCAGCTACCCAACCACTGGTTTTGAATTTGATAGAAGCGCCATGCCTTTTTATAGAAGTGCCATGCCTTGCCCTTCGCTGCTATTTATTCCCTTTGAAATAGCTCAAGTTTTCCTTATCTGATGACATTTACATTTCAGACCCCTCTCAGTAATAGAATCATAGCAGGTCCAATTTATTCACTAGAATTACTACTGATAATTTACTACTAACATAAGCCAACTCACTTCACACTTCCAAAAAGCTGAAGCATAACATCAAAATGTCATTGCTAGTAGTATCTTGTGCATTGAGCTTCGCCACATTTCAAGATGCTGGCATAACACTCTCCAATGAACCATCCTGTTATGTTTCAGAATATGATAGGAAAAGCAGATTTTCTCCACGGTACTAGCCAGTGCCATCAAAATCAACACGCTCTCCAGTAGCAAAGATAACCCAGAAAAGTGCACTGCTAAAGTATAGAAGTGATGTCAATATTAAAAATCCGCGGAAAGAACCCATCCGATCAACAAAGAAACCTGCTCCAACAGTTCCTAAAATGGCAGCGAATGTTCCTGCCGTATTTGACATTCCTGTAAACATAATAACAGATGAAGTACCAATTACGACAGAACAAAATCTGCAGCTTCAGCGGTTATCTGTCACATTTTAGAAAATAAGTGATATTCAGTACCATGTAGCACTCCAGCATATTGTGGCGCAATCTCCTGATAAAAATTTTAAGAATGTATCAATGAAAGGGAAAACAAGAAAATATAAATTGACAAAAAACAGGAGAACTACTTTGCACAATGAATTTAGGTAGCAAAATTCCATTACCTGAAGATTTACTAGGAAACCTGAGTGACCAAAGGACTTCAAACCAACAGCAATTGTAAGCCAAGCTGAAGCAATGATTGGAGTCTTTGCTGCATTTAGACCAAGAAGAGCAATACCTGGACCCACAAAGCCTATTGACTGCAGAAAGACAAGTTAAAGAGTCAAACTTTGCATACTAGTCCTGGCAGACTAACAGTTAAATCTACATTCAAAATGACAAATCAAATATTAACTTTAATAGCAATGAAAAGGCAATGCAAATCTGATCAATTAAAACTTAGGGTGAGTTCTTTTCGCCAATGGTTTATAGCTTCATCAACTTGATAATGGTGTTTTGTGTGGTTTAATAATTAGGGTCTAATCAACTTAAAAGGACAAACTTAGTAAATTTGTTAGTCATGGGTTTAACAAATTTGAACTTTTTTCATAAAGTAACCATGAAAGATGTAGAGGTATCTTATGGAACCGATAGACACTAGTCAAGCACAACATATCCCAATAAGTTATGTCTACATTTGTTAAGAATGTAGGGGGTGCATTTAGATCATACAAGAGTACATGGAATACAATAAAACCAAAGTGTACCATCATTATTCTGCTCTATTATTTCATCTCAAAAGTATTTGAATAGCGTACCTGCATTATCTTCCGAGTCAAAGTAATACTTGTACCCGTCCGAATAAGCATATCTGATACAACACCAGCCACATAACCTAAAAGTGCCATCATGACCCAAGGGAGAGCACTAAACCATGCAGCTTCTCTCAGGTTGACAAGGTGTATCTGATCAACATAGAAGCATTTAGATACTATGCCGAAGGGAAAATTAATTGCTTTATTCAAGAAAACATGGAGCAGAACAAAGACTTACTGTTTTGAAATAAACTGGCATCCATGAAAGGATAACAAAATAACCCTGAAAAAAATTGCAGTTTACTTGAAAAGATCACCCTTAAATACAACTCTAAATATGGCGCCAGATGACCAAGAAACAATGAAACTCAGATGTTTATAGGAGTTACCCAGCTATGCATGGCATTTGCAGAAATCAAAGCCCAGGTTGGCCATTTGGAAAGTAGTTTGCTGAAAGGGGGGATCTTTCTTGACCTTTCACCACTTCCAGTGTGAGGTTTCACCAATTTCTGGCCCATAGTTATATACTTGAGTTCATAAGCTGATATTTGTGCATGCTCAGCAGGAGTGCCCGATATAGCAGATATCCAAACTATCACCCAAAGAAATCCAAATAAACCAAATATCACAAAAGGTCCAAAAATTCCAGCTCGTGACATGATAATAGGGGAAAGAAGCAGCCCAATGGTATTGCCAAGCTGAAAGCCAGCCATTGCAATCCCAACAGCACTCGATCGTTCTGTTTGAGGAAACCATCTATAAGAAAAGGTCCAATACAAACAATTTTATAAATCTCAATATATTGGAGGCACCCAGACAAGTAATCTAAGTCTGTGCTCGAAAGCGCAACTGAGAGGAACATAATTACAAGGAAATACCTCAAGACCATGTTGTTCATGCTCGGGAGTGCCACTCCTTCTGCAACACCCAGTAGAACTCTAGTAAATAGGAACAGCCACAGAGAGCGACCGGCTGCCCAAGGGGAGAGGAACGTAGCCAAGGACCATAAGGCCACACCCCAAGCCATGACTCGCTTTCCGCCATGGTAGTCAACAAGTGCTCCACCAATTATTGGCGACATCAGATATCCCCAGAGGAAGGTTGACTGATCGGAGTTTGAACTACACAATCACATTACTATTCTTTTGCAATAGAGATGCATAAAGCCTTGCAAGAATGAAGACACACTACAGGCAGTACTTTTTTATGAAAAGAGCATATAGACTCCTAATTCCTCAGTAGTAATGGTTGGTGTACATTATTTGATGTTCTATTATAGCCACCTCTGAGTGAGGAAACTAAGCATAAAGCCTATCTGATTGAAGAACTAAGGAAAAGTAAGCACTTTGAGTACCTGATTTGGATTAAATTTCACTACTTGATTAAGATGCCACGACAATTCCCTTATATATAAATGATTGGAATGGAGCATTACATGGTCCATTCTATCCATATTTCATCTCACGCACTTCCAATTCCATTCACCAATCTACATCCTTCAAGGAAAAGAAACCTGATGCTAAACAACTAAACATCCGAAATTTACCAGCTTTCGAACACTCGCAAACCTTAAAGAAAGGAACTCCCCCAATTCAACATGGCAACATCCTCCCAACTCCAACACCACATCAACCTCTGGCCACTACCCCTCTGTATCCATTATTGCAGTAAAAAACCAAAAGTAAATAGACTTAAAAAAACAAAAGTGGCGACCTGCACGACGCCGGCGAAGGATGGAGTCCAGCCGTAGGCCTGGGAGAGCGGGACGATGGCGACGGACATGACGACGCGGTCGGCGTTGCAGAGCGCGAGGGCCAGCCCCAGCATCGCCGCCACCTTCACTCTCTCCGACGTCACAAACTCCGCCGCCCCCGCAGTCGCCGCCGATGCCCCGCCCCCGGAGGAAGCCCCAGGAGGCGCCGGCGAGAGAAGGGGCCGAGACGAGCGCCGAAGCGACGGGGGAAGAGGAGCCAGGGCGCGGCCGTGGAGGCCATGGGGCCGCCATGGAGATGGGTTGTGGAATTGGGTCGGGGAGTGGAGTCGCCGGCGGGAGAGGTGGGGAGGGTGAAGGGGGAGCGAGCGAGTTGAGGGGAACAGTTGGCCGGGAGGGACCATCGTTTCTTCGTTTCTTTCTTTCGCCGCCTGGTGATTGCGTCCGAGGGAGGTAGGCTGGACTGGAGACTGGAGACTGGAGTGGAGTGATGTGGCAGATGTATACTCCTTGGTTTGTTGGGCCCAGTGATTCAGGCGGATTCAGTTTAATCTCTGCTCACTTTTTTAAACAATATGTGCAGGCACCTCGCTCTACTGCATTAGTCTAGCAGAATAGACACAAGATACAGCAACCTATAGCATAAAAACACAAAAGTACAACTAAAAGTTTGTAGACTTGGGATGATGGAGGTAAATGGGTCAGGTCATAGAGCGGTGAAAGCTGTGAAAGGTGGAAATTCCATGTAAGTGCTTGTTGGACATTCATCTTGTTTTCTTTTTCCTTTAGATGATGTTATGCTTTGTGGGTCCATTAACCACTGGTACTAACATGCTAATTATGTTGGTTAGAGCATTAAATTTATGGACAATTCTTAACAAAATTAAGTAGGTAATATTTAAGGTTTGTTTGGCTTAGTCTGATCCCCAGCTTTTGGTCAAGAAAAAGTTGAAGCTGTGACCAAATAGGTGGTTTCTTATAGACTAAGTTAGGATATAGTTATTTCTACAGTTTCTCACCCTTCTACCTTCAATACTCTCTCTCATAAGTTAATAAGTCAAAATTCTTAGCAAATAGTCTCCGAAACTTATCTAAAAAATTAGCTTGTTGGAGTTCTCCAAATTGGCTTCCTCGAGTAATCACGGTCAGGCCAAAGCAGTAATCTACTATCGTTGTGGGCTTGTGGCCAGTTAAAAGAAATAAAGAAACCAACATAGTCTCACTCAGACCTGGCACGCCGGACTAGTCCAACCCCTAGACGGTTTATCACGCTGGGCTGTGCTCCAATTGGGCTTGATGGGCCGACAGGCGAGCTCAGTTTGCAGTAGGCCTTAAATGACTTTAACCAGGTGGGCATTTAGAGCAGGAGTGGACTTATGTTAATTCACGGTATCCTGGACGGTTCTCGCATGCAGTGGAGGGATTGAGGAAACTCAAGTAGTGATTGGTGGTACACATGAGTTTAGTCTGATTTAATGGAATAGATTTATATAAATAAGATAGGATAATTGGATACAATTAGATGTTGTTTGGTTGATTGTGTAAGTTAATACAGATTAAGATGAGATGTTATTTTGATGGCTATACGGGTGATACAAGTCATGATCTATGATGTATACAAATATCATTAAAATTATTAATTTTTTGTTGTTGCATCTAAGGAGCCATTAGTATACTTTAAAAATCTTTAATCTACCTAAATTCATCATAAATACTCTTAATATGTATTTATCACTATCTTAATGATATAAATAGGTGTGCCGGACCAGTGGGACTACTTCTTTGTAAGCTTGACTCAAACACACCATTTTGCATTTCCAGTCTAACTCAATTATGCAGTCTAACAAACCAAACACTCATGCTCAAAAGATTCTGCATGAGTCAACCAAATTATATTTCATACAAACAATTAATCACACCTATAGTTTACCGTGTATTAACTCACAATATTAACCAGCTCCTCAGATCGTTTGCTAATGCTGATAAGCCATAACATAGACTTCCATGCTTTACTAATGGCATGCTATGTCTTCTGCTAGAGCATCACCCTCCCAAATAATTGTGCAATACAACACATTATCACTTATGTTCCTAGGTTTGCAAAATGCTTCAAGTAGAAGTAATTTTATTTTTACTAAATCTTTGTCTATTTTTATCCGTGCAAATGCACAGGTTGAAAGACTAAACACCAGAAGCACGCATAACCCAATGCTGTTCTTGGCAGCCGTGCATTGATCCAGTACACGTCCCAGCGCCACACAAACCACGAATGGTCGTCATGTATCGCAAAATTCCCCGCTCTATCTTCTACAGCGCCACGTGGCAGCACGGCGACATCCGGTTTATCTGGTCCAGTCGTGGATCTTCGTCTGATCCATTCCTCCCAAATCTCCAAACCATGCTAGCTTCAGCTCACCACGCAACGTAAAACGTACAACAATAAACTCCAAAGCTCCAAACCCTCAGCAGCCACTTATCACCACCGTAAGGCCATTGCAGCTGAAAACTATGGAGACGGTGGCGGCGGCGAGCTACGCCCGCGGGGCCGCGACACGCTCTCCGGCGTGTTGCGCCGCCAAGTCATTCTCGCAGTCTTACAGGACTAAGGTACAAAAGCTTCGGTTTCCTGACATGGATGAGAGTGGCCTGCAGAGTACGGAGAAGTAACGTATATTCTACGGGCGTGAAAATCTTTACCTGTTGGCTCTGTTGCCGCTGCAGGCATCCAGGCCACCGACTACGTTCTACGGCGAATCGCTGCGGGTGAACACGGCGAGATCACTTCCGGCGAGGCAGTCGAAGACAGCAAGCCGCGCGGCACTAAACACCAGATGCGAGCTTGGGGACAGTCTGGTGTGTAGATACGTTTTGTTCCACATGCATGTCATGAGTTTTTCTGAAGCTTGTGTTGTGGTACGGTGTAGGAGGAGTTCTTGACCAAGGCGACCCCCGACAAGAACCTTATCAGGCTGATGATGAGTATGGGGGAGGCAATGAGGACGATCGCTTTCAAGGTCAGGACGGCGTCGTGCGGCGGCACGGCGTGCGTGAACTCCTTCGGAGACGAGCAGCTCGCCGTGGACATGCTCGCAGACAAGCTCCTCTTTGAGGTGAGAGAAACACTTCGATCCCTTTGGGGCTATGACTAAGGTTTGTACTCGCTTTCAGTCACCGGCTATTTGGACATCTCAAGCTTTAAAGACATGTCTGTAGGCTTTGGAATACTCTCATGTCTGCAAGTATGCGTGCTCTGAGGAAGTCCCCGAGCTGCAGGACATGGGTGGCCCAGTTGAAGGTACATCTGTTCTCCAAATTTTTCTCTTCTTTGGTCAGCAGACAAAAGTTCACACATCTGAAATATGATCATCTAAATATTGTGACTGAATTAGTGTAACGTATTACACGCCTTCTCTTTAAGGGAACAGAGAGCATATCCTAATTTGATAATATAATTTTGCTAAGAAAATAATTTGTAATGTAACACCTAAATGTGCCCGCATTAAAAAGAATGGAAAGGACAATCAGGTTAGTGATAATCAGGCACTGAGCACTCTAAATATTCTGTCATGAATGTAATTACCTCATCTA
Organism: Pharus latifolius; assembly: GCA_019359835.1. NCBI lineage: Eukaryota > Viridiplantae > Streptophyta > Magnoliopsida > Poales > Poaceae > Pharus > Pharus latifolius. Next base: position 12,157,359 of record CM033319.1, on the reverse strand, counting down.
TCATTTTCCTGACTGCTCTCAAAATGCAGATACTCTAAATATTTTCATGTAAATTGGCTTGGTTTTGTCATTTTATCCTACAGGTGGTTTCAGTGTTGCATTCGATCCCCTTGATGGTTCCAGCATCGTTGATACAAACTTCACTGTCGGAACCATTTTTGGTGTCTGGCCTGGTGATAAACTGACGGGCGTGACCGGTGGAGACCAAGTTGCTGCGGCGATGGGCATCTACGGCCCTCGCACAACTTATGTTATTGCCCTCAAGGACTGCCCTGGAACACATGAGTTCCTTCTTCTTGATGAAGGTTCATACCAATTTGTCTTCAGTTCTAAGAACTAGCAAATTTATGGCACGTAACATAATTCTAACGCAAAAGTTCTACCAATGGTTTAGGTAAATGGCAGCATGTCAAAGACACCACATCCATTGGAGAGGGAAAAATGTTCTCTCCTGGCAATTTGAGGGCTACATTTGACAACCCTGATTACGACAAGGTATTCCTTAAATTTCCTCTGTTTAGCTATTACTTATCTGTGTAATTGATCATCTATAAGAACACTTTTCAACAGAGCTAACTACTGCAAAACACATCTTCTCAGCTCATCAACTACTATGTGAAGGAGAAGTATACATTGCGTTACACCGGAGGAATGGTCCCTGATGTCAACCAGGTATGAGCAAATCATCAGACATCAGCTATTACAAGTCTGTCTCACATCTTGTCAAACCACAGATTTTGTGATAATGCCAAGATAAAGCTTGATACAAATGTTACCTGATGCTGGCTTAGAAAATTGGTTTAGTGGTTCACCGCCATGGATTTCAAGTGCCTGTTCCAAGATTGAACAATAGTATGATCAATCTGTCATGTCAATTCTACATCTCTGGCACCAAAGAGACTATTTCAGACTAGGCAAGTTTTAGGAAAAACAAGTTGGTGCTCCCCATAAGTGTCCTTAAACTTTAGTGTACTGCAAGGCCATGCTATTGAGTCGTACCAACCTCAACTTTAAGCAAGGCAATGTTGACCCAGTAAATAGTGAGCCAACATTAGGTTCTTTTGTACATTTTGGTGTACTGAATTTGCGGTGAATGGTGATCATAAATGTGTATGATGATGCAGATTATAGTTAAGGAGAAGGGCATCTTCACCAATGTGACGTCTCCCTCATCCAAGGCCAAGCTGAGGCTTCTCTTCGAAGTGGCGCCATTGGGGCTCTTGATAGAGAAGGCTGGAGGATACAGCAGTGACGGCAAGCAATCGGTGCTAAACAAGGTGATCAACAACCTGGATGAGAGAACCCAAGTTGCCTATGGGTCCAAGAACGAGATTATCCGGTTCGAGGAAACGCTATACGGCTCGTCGAGACTTAAGGCAGGCGCTCCTGTTGGTGCTGCTGCCTAAATCCTTGCTACAATCCGTGTCACAAACCTGCAAAAAATGCAACTGCCATTATTTTTAGTCCATCTTGTGATGCATATTGGTATAGAACGGACGGACTTACAGGCTTGTAGAACTCTCTTGCCAAGTAATTTTGAATACAACTGTGTGATTAAAATCTTTCTGGCACACAAAATTAATCTGCATGTCTCATCTGGCAATCAATGTGTCCTATGAAAGAGTGAAAGGCTGAAATGGTTGACGGAATGGAGTGCAAAAGAGAAACAGTAGTACAACAACGCTTTCAGCACGGTAGTTGGGAACCTGAACCTGAACCTGCTGTTATTACCATTTCTTTTTCAGAAGATGGTTAGTAGTATCACTGGATGATGTGATGCAGGTTTTGGTCACTACTTGCGACTCTGCAACAATGGTGTCTCAATGTAGCTCCATGCAAACACATGCATGTACATTGCAGCAGTGGGAGATGAGATGACAAGTTGCCATCAGTGTCACACTTGTCATGCAAAAAGCAGGGAACGTAGGTGGCAATGGCAAACCATGGTACTATTGGGCATTGCTAAATGGTGATGCCAGAGGTACCTCATGTTGTAGCATATGTTCGCTTTCTTTGAGAAAGGTAGAGAGAGACATCGAGTACGGAATGCAAGGCTCACAGCGAAATCAGTGGCGTTGATGTAAGTTGGATGAAGCGATTGCTGCTGGTAAGTCGTACGTTCATCATGCTTCACATCTTACGTATGCTCAATTAGGTCTCGTGCTTGTTGCTGCCATCATTTGATTCCATCTTGAGCAATTCACGATATTAAGGACTGCTTATTTTTGGTTGGCGACACACTTATTCGGACATGGATGTACTGTGCTACATTCTTGCGACCATTATTTGGTAATTTTGGTGTGCTGTCTAGGATATAGGTCGTGCACGGTGCATTGCTGTAGTCATTTTCGAATCATTTCCTTTATAAATATTAGTTGCAAGGGGCACATTTTTTTGTGGGGCCGAACTGAAGTTATAGCATGCCGAACCAGTTGATGGATAAATTTAGACAGAACCAACTTAATGCTGGAGTTGTTTTCCAGCATGTTCCTAGAGATTTATCGGTTACGACGGTGGGTAAATTGTGTAACACTATAAAAAGTGCTTAAACAATCTATCAGAAGAAAATTTCTCAGATTGTAAAGCACTTGTGATTGCATATCACACCCTCAAGTTTCCATTTGCTTTTAGAATCAATGCACTTTTCTTTTTTTTTTTCCAGTGATGGCGAATGGGCAATTTGTGAAAATATGTATTTCATTGAAGGAATGAACAATGCAAAACCCAGAAGAAATAGGCATGAAATGTATTTCCTTGAAGGAGCAACGTAAAACTCAGTGGTCATTGCTAGTTTCCAACACTCAATTAGCACCTTCTTGGTGTACGGCCAAATTTCACCATGCCACTAACCAACATGAGTGTTCTAATGCACATGTTTGATCATGATGCACAAGTTAAGAGCATCCAAGATCGAGCTCGATATTCCATCTTGATCTTGTCAATTAATAACTTAAATCAACTTATGGTCCTAGTAGTGTCACAGGATGATGCCCACAGAATCTCCTAGGATCACGCTGCTTGTGATTGAAATGATGTTTGGTTTGGGATTATAGATGGAATAGAATATAAAGACATTCTACCTAAATGTATTAGAGGTTTCATTGAGATGAATTTTATATATAGGTATTGTGATTATGGACCTGTTAAATCAAACATCAGTAATATATATATATTGAAAGATCAGAGAGTAAAATCTCACATTCAATCGCCTCCGTCACCTGTTAGCTGTTGCTACAAATCCAGTAACAGGCTAACAGAGTAACAGTGGGGCTACACTATCACACTGAAGAACAACCAACACAACCTAATCGAAGAAGGCGACAGCGCGCGCCGGCGAGAGCTCCGCCGGGCCTAGCTTGGATATTTGGACAAAAGAGAGATGATGGGCCAGCTACTGTCAGAGCTCAACACAGAAACACCACAGCATCCGGCATCTCCACCTGCTGATTTGGCCATCGATTAGTGCATAAGCACACCACAGTGGCCCTGTGCCCTGTGCCTGTGGGCGCCATGACAAGCCCCTGATGTGGTAGAAGAAAGGAACAAGACAAGTGCTCTTAGGAGCGGACCAACAGAATATAAGGCCGTCTTTAACGGTTTCCGAGGCCGCGGCAACCTTTAAAGGACCAATCACGTGCAGTGGACGGGCCCCTTAAGTCTAATGTTGGAGCCGCATGACTAGTACTACTACCACAGTACTACGTGTCCATGTCAAAGGAATTTTAGCACGGTCCAAAAGAAGGTGGCCGTAGGTCCCTCACGTTTGACACAAAGTGATGCACCATTTGGAAATTTGCAAGTTTGCAACTCATAGTCATGTCACACACATATTACTCATAGCACCTCTAACTAAAACAGTAGTAATTTGGCGAAAGAAAAGAGGTAGAATGTTCATGGAACACGGATATGTAAGAGGAAATTATGAGATAAACTGCGTGTTATCCACCCCCTGAATGAACAAAAATAACGAGTTACAACTTACAATACATGCACGAGGATGTAGAAGATTTATGGTTATGGCCCGCCACCTTAAACTGCTACTCCTCATTAGCTCTCTTAATACAGCCGGAGCATGCTCCGGGCGAAGGATTGCGAACTCAGCTGCCGCCCGCCTTTGCCCGGCAGGCCGCTGCCGCCACGCCGCATGCTGCCGCTACGCATCGGCGTGAGGTAGAACCGCAGCATGCCGTTGTCGACGCGCCCCGGCGAGTACCGTGCGCTGCGGTTGCGCTCCAGCACGTACTCGTCTCTTCTCTTGGCGTTACCGTTGGTATCCACGAAGCTGCGTCTTGAACTGCCGAGGCCGCCGCTGTTGCTGCTGAACGAGCTGCGGGCACTGACGTTGCTGTTGCACCGCTGCATTTTGGGGTTGTATCCGCGGACGCGCAGGTCCGGCCACGGCTCGGAGAATGACCGGTCGGCGATGTCGGACGGGCCGCCCCCGCGCCCGGTGGCTCTCCGGTGTATGAACCCCCATAGACTCCATGCTTTGCGCCATCTCCGTGGCTTCTTGGCAGGGCCTGACAAGGCTGCCTCCAAGCTCGCGGAGATGTCTTCAATGAGTGAGTTGGAGCTGAAGCCACGGTCGAGCAAGTCCTCCGCGTGGTGGAAGTGGTAGAACTCTGAGCCGCCAATTGGGGACTCTTTGCCATTGGCCATGGCGGCAGCGGCAGGCGTTGGCTTTGGTTCGGTGACTTCAAACGAGGGCCTGCGCACGGAGCTGGACCTCTCAAGGCTCCGGCGCCGCCGGCTGGACGAGTCCAAGTAATAATCCCGCGTCTGCAGCGAGCCGCCTGGAGTGGTGGCGATGGCTTCGGCGTCTTCTTCCACGGGGATTTGGCCATCTGAGCGCTCGACGACGGCGGCCGGCGTGTCCTCGAGAACGGAGAGGATGGGCGGGAGGCGGGAGAGAGGTGGAGGAGCGCGGCCGAGGCCAATGCCACCGCCGGCGCCAAACAAATACCCGTCCCAGGACGCCCGGGGCTCGTCCCAAGAGAAGCCAGCGTCGTCGACGGACATGCGGGCGGCGTCGAGGGAGAACCGCGGGTCGGTGTCGCACGAGCGCCTGCCGCCGGCAAGTTCCGAGCCGGCCTCCCCGCGGAGGCGCCGCCGCCTGAGGAATGATGGCTTGGAGGGCTTCTCCGGCGGCGGCATTGCCGCGGCAGCGGCCTTGCTGCCAGCGGCCTGCTTCTTTAGCTTCTGCTTGCGCCGCCACTTCTGCCACTTCTTACTGAACACGGAGGCGGCGAGCCAGAAGCTTCCGGCGATCTCTTTCAGGTCTTTGGGTGACGGCTTCTTGTGCTGCGAGGACTCGAGATCTATGTGATCCTTCATGGCCTTTTCTTCCCGTGCAGCATTGACCTCGGTTTCCATTTCCCCGGAGGTGTCCACCACAAGGACGGGCTCCACCACCGGGGTTATCTCGTCGGACTCCATATCCACGGTGATCTCCTCCTCCAAGAAGGCCTCCGGCACGCACGGCGGAGCAGGCGGCGGAGGCGCAACGTCGACGGCGAGCGCCGCGGCAGCGGCAGAGGACGACGCCGGGAAGGCGCCGAAGGCAGTGCCGTCGCGGACGCGCTCACGGTCGTCCTGGTGGAACAGCGCCCACAGCGTGCTGCGCCCCCGCACGTCACACGACCGCCGCTGTGGCTCGTCCGACCTGGCGGCGGCAGCCGCCGCGGCAAGCACGTCTCCTCCGCGGCCGCAAGAGAACGACTTACAGCGGCGGAGGTCCGGCAGTGTTGCGCCAGAGGCAGACGAGGCACCGGCAGCGAAGGGCCTGGTAAAGAGGGAGCGAATGGCGGAAGTGGACTTGCGTCCAGGCGCAGCGGCCACCGCGGCGGAAGCCTCAAGACCCGCGAGGCGCTCGCGTAGGCACGCCGCGCAGAAGCCGGTGAACGTCTCGCCAGGGTGCAGGTCGCAGCTCGTCGCGGCCGACCGCCGGGCCGGCGGCGCCGGCGGGTCCATCTGCAGCGTCATTGCCACCCCAACCCCGTCCGTCACTTCCCCACCCCGTCGTCACAATGTTAGTACCGTTGCACCATTTTACATGCGGGAGCAAGCTGTGAGGTGTGCGAGTAGGGGTTTTAGAAGCGCAGAGACATGGTAAAAGGGTGAAAAAAAGAGGAGAGAGAGAAAAGTGAAAGTGAAAGAGAATCACGGGGCCCGGCGAGGCACTGTCTCTCTCTCTCACTCTCTCATCTGCTCTGTCATTCTCTCTCTACTTCTTTTTGCTTTTGTAGCTGTGGCATTCTTGGGGCTTGTGTGTTGTTGCTTTTTTTTTCTCTCCTTTTCCAAGAGAATAGTGGGTGATGTGTAACTTCTCTCTCTAGTAGCGTCTCTCTCTCATTCTGTAGAGCTATGCTCTGTGTCTGTCTGTTGATCTTGTGATTTTGTCGAGACTGTCCAATCGGGATTTGCTTGATCCAAAGGTGATTATTTCGGCATAATCTGCACGCGTGTGCCAAAAATGGCACTTTGCACGGAGCAACAAGCCTGCTGTGCTGCTGTGGTTCTAAGTTCTAGTTTTTTTTTTCTAATCTAAGCATGGTCTAACCAAATGTACATGGCTGGGTTGGCTGAAAAAATTTTGAGGTTCTTTTATACTTAGTTTTTGCTCAGGTTGTGGTTCTTTTAGGTATAATTTCTGCTCAAGTTTTTACCTTTTGGAAATCTCTTGCCTATGGTATGCTTGAAAGCGAGTACACTATGTTATTTGAACTCAAATAACATGAAGAGAGAAAGCTGAATAAAGAGGTGTTTAGTCAGTTTTTAACTTCATCATATAAACTTATGAACTGAAATTATGATTAAATACTTGACTAATATTAAAATTTATTCTATAAACATACATATATTTGAACTAGAAGTTTCTAAATAAATTGAAACCGATGAAAGTGAATTTATTGAATATATAAACTAAAGTTTTAATAAATCAATTTAGTGAACAAACTTAATCTCACATGGAGTGATTCAACTCAAAGTCCTAGTAGGGAGAGGGAGAATAATCCTTGCTACCAATAATGCAGTCAGGGAAATTGGGAGAATTTTTAATACACCCAAATAATTTTAACTTAGTCAAAGCAATTTGAAAGCATTACCGTTTGTGAGAAGCTTTTCTTGACAAGTGATGTGAACTTTGTCTTTCCAGCTTTTTCTTTTTATCCCCGTTTCTTTGTTTTCTTCTCCTTTCTCTCCCATTCCCATATGTTTAGGAGCCAAAAGTGCAGGGCTAATTGGTAATTTCTCCAAGCCCAAGCAATAAGCCAACAAGAGAATAGAAGACCACTTGTGAGTCACTCTCCCTCAACTTCAGATTTGTCCTACTAGACAAGCAAAAAACACACCAAGTTTATAAAATATACTAATAACATCTTATCTAAAAGACCTATGAGCTTAGCAGTTTTGATTATGGTGCACTAGCCACTAGGCACATGATAGGAGACCAAAGTTGTCGCCTTCTCGAGCTTAGGAATGATAATTAATCATGGTACAACCCTCTTTTGTTCACTTTTGTCTGCTTTCCTTTGATCAGAATAGTCACCACACATGTGTGATGTGCCTGCATAAATCCAAGTGTATCTTGTTTTTTGTTTTCCTAAAGACTTCTCCAAAAGAATGGAGAGGAGAATAGTTAATGACATGGGAAACACTAACCTAGGTTAATTCACATTCTGCAGTTAGATAATTGCTGCGAAGATCAGATCCTTGTTCCGACAATGCAGAATAGATGCCAACATGATTGAGCAAAGTTAATGTAACACTGTAGCTTAGTCTAAGAGATTTTGTAATATAAAAATTTAATTATGTATCTAAAATATAGTTTAAAAAAATATTATATATAAATAAGAGAAAACAAATCCTACCGATCAATTTAACTTTTTTAGATGAAATGAGATAAAATCTTAAATGTTGGTACGGAGACGTTAGAGATGAAGCTAAAGACAATTCACGTTGTGTTGTTTTCACTTGTACTTGATCACATCATTCTTGGTGGGATTATGGCATATTATGTGTGTTAACTAAATGTCAGACAAGTCCTCACTTTGAAAGGAATGATTTATCACAGTTCAGACAAGCAGAGACATTAACAAATAGAACGAAGGTGGGTTGCAAACTTGCATTTGTGTCATGTCATTTGTACTGAACCTAATTATAACTGCAGAGAACTAGACCTATCTTCTTTCTTTCTAACAAAAAGCAAAGGCAAAACAAAGAGCAAAAAAGAAGCAAAAATAGTGCAGCCCTTTGGTCAGGGGACATCGGGATTTTTCACACCTCATAAGCTCCTCGTCGCGACATTTTTTCACACCACCTTTCCCTTGACCATTTTCTGCAAAAGGGACCAAGAACACAGTACAAAGATCCGCAACACCAAGATGCACAAAAATAACTTAAGAGGTTGTTTAGCCTACGACTTAAGTAATATATTTGGCTGTGAGGTATGTTTGAAAATCATATAATGTATGATGGCTCTTATCTAATTAGGCATGTTTGAGATTGTTATGTTTAGTTAGTGTCACAATTCTTAAGTAAATATACCAAGTGTCAGCTATACATCGAAGTAAGAGTGGAGATACAAAGAGACAAAAAATGACTTGGACACTTGGCATCCTTCATATTGGATGCATAACGGTTAGTTACAAAAAATCTTTTATCATGTAAAATATATAAAATTCTTCATTTAGTCTCAATTACTCATGACTTACTAATTAACCTTCTTCTAGAAATTTTCTAATCTCATATTGTAGTTCCAAGTGCGGGGTATTTGATTCCAAGTTGATAAGAAAGCTAGGCAGTCAAGTAAGGCATAATTAGGCATGTTTCAGGTAGCAACCAAACAACAATTAAAAGCATGCCTTAGATGCTCCAAATTGAGTAATTTTGTACAAAGACACGAGAACGTACAGGTGTGTGTAAACCAATGTAAAGGAAAGAGCAAAAGAGATCAGAGAGGCTCATGATTGCCGCAACATGCGAAAGGATTCTGCTTTCTCGATCTCCCGAGCTCGACGATGGAACCGGGGATGGATTGATCCCTCCCTCTCGCTGTAAATCCTTCTCGCATCGCATCGCATCCGCTGGAAAAAGTGAAAGCAATATAAAATGGGATCTGCTCTTGGTTCTGCCAAACAAAACTTTACCAAAATTAGAGCTCGATCAATTAGATGACTGCATCTCGCCTGTAAAGCACCACATCACCACATCACTATTTGTTTTTTTGGGTTCTCACTTGGTTCGATATGACGCAGATCCCTAGTGCTAAGGTAGCATCCCATAGGGAGGTCTGAGATTGTGTTGCAATGGTGTATGTATGTATGTATGTATGGTATGGTATATTGGCATGTACTTGTTCCGTTTTTTTAAAAAATGTTATCTGAGAGAATAAAATTTATACCAAAAGAAATATAGTTCTAAGTTTTTAAGTTAATGTGGCCTCACGTTTGTTGAAATATAGAATATTTACACTTTTTGATAATGATATGATTTACAATTTGGCCTCTCGTGTTGATTTTTAGGATATTCTGGATAAATATAATAAAGAATAGTCATAATAGATAAGTATTGGTGTGGATATGCATTCGACTGTATGAAAGTTAGGTGTTTGTTCCTATTTTAGTGGGATTTGAGAAAATCCAAACTAATCACGTGTGCTATAAATACAGATGAATTCAGCTTTTTCATCTCTCTCAACACAACTTATTTACATATTTTAGAAGAAGAAAGACATATAGTCTTGTGAGAGAAAAATTAGAGAGCGTTTTTGTATTCTTGAAAGGCTGAGAAACATATTGTGAGATATTGGGTTTGATTAAAGTGAATTAATCGGTGTATCACCTATTTAAATTCCAAAGATATATTTGATTTTGAGATAGTGGAATCCGAACAAAAATTTGTTCGGCGGAGACGTAGACCATAGGTAATGTGTTAAACTCTAAATATTTGGTGTCTCTGTGTTCTTTATTTTCTAAATTGATTTGAATCTTTGATTCTATTTGCTTTCATCTTTTTATTCTCTTTCTGATTTTTTTAAAAAAAAACAATTTATCCCTTATTGGTGCGTCTCAATCCTACACACGTTTCAAAAATATCCTCATAACTATTATTACACTTAATCATTAATTATTTACATTCAAACAATTCACATATTACATTAATTACAAGTAATAAATGTAGATATATAGTATTATTTTATTTCTTAAATACTATGTATGAAATTAAAATGATATTTTTGAAGAACGGATGGAATAATTACTAGGTACGTGTTTGCCTCAACTCATATGAACTTCAATTTCTCAAATAAACTGAAGTTGGACCAAGTCAAATGAGAGTTTCAATTTTAAAAATTATCTTTTAAACTGAAGTCTCTTTTTAAGTATAAGACTAAATGAACTTAAGTATCTGTATTGATTTATTATACTTATAAGTTTAAATCGAATTATAAGCTGAAACTAAACTAAACCAACATAGCATGCAGGAGTTGCAGAGAACTAAAGGGCACTATCTTACCTATGCCTCAGCATTCTCAGTAAGTATTTTGGAGTTATATGTCTCTATACTGGGCATGATGCTGCCAAAGGAAATTGCTGGAGGCTGCTGTTGCTGCTGCTGCAATGGAGCACATTATGTACCACAGCCCTCTAGCTCTCACAATTTCCATCTGAACTCCAGCTTTTAACACGGAAGGTTCAGCAAACAGATAGACTGATTGCTAAAATTGGGCTGTTCACAAAACCCAATTATAACAAGCATAGGTGAGAAGAAATCGAATCTTGCTCTTTTGTTATAATCAAGTCATATTAGCTGCAGCATCCAATTAGACTTCGGGAGGAAAAGGCAAGCACTCTACACTTTGACCAACATCAGATGCTACAAAGGATAAAACAAAAAGCAAGAAGCCATACTACTGTCCTACAGTATTTGAATATTTGATTTACTGAAAATTGAAAAACACAAAAAATAGTAACTTTTTTTTTATTAAAGATCAACCATAATCACTATTATTTAATCCAACTGATAAAAATGTGTACATTACTTATACAGTAACTCCTTTTCTTTAAAAGAGTTGTTCCTCGGAAAGGAGCAGGCCAAGGACTAAGCATGTAATGTCAGGTTAAGTTTAGGGGCTGGTGTGCAATGTACACGGATTGAAAATAATAGCTCAGAGCATGCCTTGGGGCTCACAAAGAGGAAGGGACCCAGGAAGGGAGAAAAAAACGTTTTCTTGTCACAGAGAGATTTGTATTTGCATGGGAATCATCAGCTGCTGCTGGGGTTCAAAGGTGACCAAAGTGGGGGAGAAAGCAAAGAGTGCAGTACACCAGCTTTAATCACCTCTCTTTTTCCAGCCAAGGCGCAAAGGCACAAAAGCATTCGTGCGTACTAGTAGAGGTAGAAGGATAGCCAAGTGCAAGGTGTAGACGTAGAGCGTATTCGAATGTTTTTGTCTGACAATTATATATCAATTATTATGATAAAATATATTTCAAATCCTGATCTATCGATTTCTTATGTGTTGAAAAAACAAACTGTGCTTTTTATTTGAAAAATAGTTAATACAAATCCACTATAACAGGCGAAATGGCGAAAGGGCAGCAAGGATCATCTCGTCCTGGGCGCCCACATGCCGCAGTATAATGAAGACATTTGAAGAGCATATTCGGGCTCGCATCTCGATGCACCTAATTCTCATGATGATGGTTTATCATGATCAAAGACCATTTTTACATCGAATCATGCGCAAACCTTTCTGAATTCTTTGCCTAATCATTGCCACCAGCTTGGATTTCGGATGCACTGTCTCTAAAGAACGCTCCTCCAAGGATTTGGTCGTGGAAGAGGTGAAGAAATGCTTCGATAAGACACTGGTTTCTCAATCAGATCACCATTTAGAAACCTACAAAGCAAAGTTCGTCATTCATGCTTCTGCATTGCATGCGCAATTTTGAGTTGAATCACGCTCGTTTTACCGCTAAGATTATAATATCTTTTTAGTGAGGAGCATTAACGTAACTAGTCATCTAACTTGATAAGAAGCCTTTTATTACAGTCTACAGTGTCTAATTTTCATTTTTGTCTTTTTTAGAAAATCATACCGTATTTCAGTTTCGAGCTATAATTTTCAATACGAGGAAGCCATATATAAGTACCAGAAGATGTACTTTGTCCGTCTTTGCAGTGCACATGAATTTGTGGAAATTTGAACAAAAAATAATGCAGTTGTTTGTAAAAATGTATAATATTGTCATGCGAAAAAGTACAGCTCAACTCTAAACACAATTCCGCTCAGAAAAAGAAGCCCATCTAAACACAGTTGCCAAAATGCTCTGAAAAACTAAACACAGCCTTTTTTAGAAGCCTGACACCGACCGTTTCTTTTCTTTCTTTTTTTTTTCCTTTTAGCTATCAGTTTTCTTTTGTCCTGTACAATGGGAAACGATTCAGCTCGAATGAGCTTCAATTTACTACTGATTGGCTTGCCTTGAGACATATCACAAATGATTTGCCATTCAAATAAGTTACCATCCAAAATTGACCGAACCAAAGTGAAGGGAGCCCTTTCTTGCGACATCTGCAAAATCAGACTCATGATCACATGAAGCAGTGAGAAATCACTTGAGGCCAATGGATGTTTCAACATACAATAAAACAAAGCGCCCAGGTAGAAAAGCATGTCAGATGGTCGTCAGCAGATTCATGAATCCCTCTTCACATTCTGGACATCCTGGGCCCTGAAGTAAAACAAAAAAAAATCAGCAAAAAAACATCATTCTTACCCGGTTAGTATGTGCATGTTAAAGAAATTGCATTAATCCTACTCTGGAAGAAATAAAAAGACACAGGTCGCTCAGCCAGTCAGTGCACCCAACCAAACAGAGACTTTTGATATAATGCACCTAACTGTGAAAAATTGCAAGGTATGATTCTACGTCCTATTGTATAAACCTATGGGGCAATGCAGCGAAATGTACAACCGATACCTTTGAAGAGAACTGGAAGCTTCAGATTTATCGTCATCCTCCTCTTCTTCAACTTCATCTTCGTCACTATCAATCTCCAAAAGATTTAACCTGCACTGACTTCCCACTCTTCTCATCAGGAAAACGTTCAAGTAGTACCGCAACAAATCTATACTGGACTTTGAGGCAAAATGTTTCGATGCAACCCCCCAAAAAGTCTTATTGTCCAGTACAGGAACCAAACGCTCAAGTGCATTAAACTTTAGTTGCTCCTCACGACTCCATGTCTTAGAAACCTCCTCACCCATAGAATCAAACCCCCATTCTGCAAAAGCTTGACCCAGTTCTGACTTTAGCTGATCCCTCGCTACATTAATATGATATTGTCTGCAAAAGAAGGATCCTGGAAATGGGCAATTACATGATTCTGGCTTTCCCTGGCCAGCTATTACATGGCCATTTTGTAAAATACGATTCTCTGGTGGCCAAATTCTGGTTCCTAGCATTTTTGAGATGTTTGGGTCATTCCTATAACAAGAAAGCTCTTTCTCTGAAGGGGGTCCAGTCCACTCAGGAACTTCTGCCTGAAATAGCTCGCCTATTCCAATTTTTTTCCTTTGTGTGAGGAGCAATGATGTCATAAGTTTCATCCTCTTAGCTAGCCTCTCAGATTTCCTTGTTGGCATATTCAAGGACCCTTTCTTTTTTTGTCTTTCTGAGTGGTTATTGTGAGCTCTATACTTCCTTTTCTGAAAAATGAAAATGCAGCAAGGTCAGTAAAACATAAGAAAAAGGCAACCGTAAAATTTTTCAATCAGCCACGAAAGGGTTACCTCCCGGCACCCCCCCCCCCCCCCCCCCCCCCCACACACACACACACACAAAAGTAAACTCGACACAATTTAATAAGGAGGTTAACAACAAAGAGAAGTAATCAAACCATGCCAATGACACTTCAGAGAAGAGAGGAACACATACTTCTACTGAAGAAAATTTGAATATCAGACCTTAAGAGTTTTTTTTAAAAGTGTCAGATATAAAAGTTTGCCAAGCAAGAGTCCGATTGGCTGAGCTCCAGCTCCATGTTTCTAGGCTGGACCTGGAGCTAAAGGGCCAAACAAGGACAGCCTCAACCCATAATACCTATGGGATACGTTGGAGCTCCTTGTGGAGCCTGGAGAATGGAGAAACTCCACTGAACCATGTGGAAACCCAGAATGCAACTGGTGCAACATTCTATCACTTAATTATTTCAAGTGATGATATGTAGGAAAAACTGAAAAATCTGCATAGTTGTCCATGCCTCCAATTTATGAGTTCATTGTTGAGCTCACCTTCTGAAAAGTGGAAACCTTTCTTTTAAGGCATACAAAACACAGGTTTCCCTGTTATGCCTACAGTATGTATTTAATTGCTTCTATATAGTTTGTACACTCCAGCTTGATCTTGAGATATTCAATTCAAATATATACATACAATAGAATGAGCATATGCCTATCATCCTAGCATAAGCTGATGAAAATACAAACAAGGCCACTTCACCATTGTCATCACTATGTCAGCAACCACAAAAGCGACAGAACTACCCGGTAACAAGAATTTCTTACTACCACTGCTCTCTACAAATATGAGCCATAAAACTCTACCAAAATATTTTCCACGCTCAAAATTTCCCCCAACCAATATGCACTCTCCTAGTATTTTCCTTCATCTATTACCTTTAGTCTTGAAATTACTTTTAGTTTAATGCTCAAAACATGCCAAGTAAAATTAATACACATAGTGCCAACATGAACCTATCATTTTTTTTAGCACTTCCCAGAGTGCCTCTATCACACGATGATGCCTCCTTTGTAGATTGCAATCTATTCTAGCTTCATGCCAAAGTCGGAAAGAGCTTCAACTTGAACTTAAAACTAGAATACACCCAAAGTAGCTTCTTAGGTAAGCTAAAACCTCTTTTGTAGTGTGGAGGTGTTTGATCAAGCTTCAACTTAGGCTTATCGGCAAAATAAGCTGAAACTGTGGCTGAACATCTTGCTTATTTTGACAGCTAAAGAAGCGGCCTCAAATTTCCCTTGAAACTCCACTTATTAGGCTCATTCACCAACTCCCCCACTCCCACCAACTCTTTAGGCTTGTAAGCTATCTCATATGCCAAACAACTTCTCCGGATTATGAGATAAGACAACATATTGAGCTTATAAAGCCCAAAAGACCAATAAGTTGTTTACTTCATAAGTTTTAGTTTGACCAAACACCCCTTGAGAAGTTGAAGTCTTTTTTATACTGAGATGCCAAAACCCCAATCTTGTAGCTTATCTGAGATTTTTTGTGTTGTTTTCTTGTTGGAAAAAGCGACATGTTTAGAATTTTTTCCTTTATGGGATGTTTGGTTTGAGGAGTGCCCCCATTCTAAAATGGATCTATCGATCATAGATGAAATGGGATCATTCCATTTCACTAATCAAACGCAAAATCTCTAAGATTGAATAATTTCATCCTACTAACCAAACACAACCATCTAGAATTGGATGACTCTAGAATCGAACGATCCCATTCCACTACCAAATACAAACATCTAAGATCAACATTGTTGATGGATATTCTAAGGGGGGCGTATACTGGAAGAAGTTGCGGAAGACTTCAACAACAACAGTCCAAGTGATCATAGAAAAGAACCTATGAGGAGGTGCTTCATTAGAGCACACGAAGTTTCAGGTGGGTGTTTGCAAACGTGGCAGCGATCTCTCCTGAAGTACTTGTCCAAGAGCCTCTTTCATTGGAGATACTACTAGAAGTCACTGCTATGTGGAAATAAATCACAACAGGCCACACCATCAAGTCCTCGTTTTTCCGACGGGCGGCTCCCATAAATTTTCCTAACTTCAGAACTAAAAAAGACCTGACTGGAGACACCAATAGAATAGAATAGGGTCAAGGTTCACCTTCCCCCGATTGGAATTTTGAATTGTCCAGCAGTTTCACTGGTCTCATAAAAGCACATGTTTCTTAAACAATGTGAACAGGCAACCCCCGTCAATTGCCATCCCACGACCTGGAAAGCTGTGACTCCATTTATGTACTCCTATAAAACTAAAAATGGTACAGTAGGAAACAAAGCACTAGATGGGGGCCATCTACACGAAGCAGCAGCAAAACATATAACCAGAAAATGACGGCAAGCAACAACTTAATGACTTACTTAACAAATTAGTAGCAGATCAAAACATGAGGGTTTCGTGTCCAGAACCAACTCACCCTGAAGAAGCTTGGGAGCTGCTCGGTATCCGCCACGTCCTCCATCTTTAAGTAGCACGCGCGCCGCAAAGCCAGTACCTGCCGCCCCCTCGCCGCGTCCTCACCGACGGCCGACCGAGCCGCCACGGGATCCGCCGCGAGCTCCCGCACCCACCGCAGCACCTCCTCCAGATCCCCGCGGCTCTTCTCCTCACCACCATCCCCACCTTCGCCGCACAGCAGGATCTCGCCGAAGAGCGCCTCCAGCACCAACCGCCGCTCGTCGTCGCTGGGCGCCTGCGGCCGTGACGAGGCGGCGACGGCGGACGCGGGATTTGGCTGGTCGTTGCAGTGGCTGCTTAAGGGGAAGGGGTCGTCGAGGAGGTGGTGCTGGTACATGCCGACCATCGGGATGCAGTCACCGCCGGCAGTGGAGGCCGCGGCCGTGCTGCTGTGTGCGGTAACTGCCGCCGGGGATGGCGTGGTGGGGTCACCGCTCGCCCGCTGCTTGCTGCTCCCGCCGGCGCCTGCGAGGATGGAGACTGTTGATTAGCTGTAACTTTTTTTTCTCTTCCGACAGAATGTTCTGGGTTAGGAGTTGAGCAGTGTGATTCGTGGAAATAAATCAGATGGGCCCGACGGTCAGTGAGAGGAGTTTTGCCTGGTTGGCTCGTTTGCTTCCAATTTCTGATGCTAAGCTACAAAGGAACTAAATTAGATTTAGGAAGTTAAGAGGATAAGTGCGCCTTTTATGTCCCTTTTGGATATTTCGTGTTATATATATATATATATATATATATATATATATATATATATATATAACTTCTGATAAATTAAAACAATCTGGGTGACAATAAATATATCGCAACATAAAAATTGAAAAAAGTTGAAACTACACAAAATCATAGACCCAATCCAAGGACACAAATATGTTTGTAAGCATGAGTAGATTCACTTTCTTTCTCTTAGGCTTCATGTGGATTCCTCTCTTTGAGTTTCATTACCTTCTTATCAGATAATTTGTGAGCTCTACCAATTTGAGCACCATTAGTCCTATATCAAGCTAAATGGATTGTCCAACATAGACAAATAATCTATTTATACTTTGACCAATCTGCATACTGTGGAGCACTTAATTTAGTTTCAAGCATTATTTCTTAATCGGATGGTCTGCTTCTTTGCAACAGCAGCCAATCTGTGTACCCACTGCTCACTAAGATCTCAATATGTGCTGTATTCTAGAATTCATGTTACGGAATAAAATGCCGCAAGAACATATTTATTTGGTCTTGCATTAATACTCAATAATAAGACAGTGCCCTGTTAGTACTCGTTTAACAACCACGTGAATGCCTCTAATCCTGTCAAGACTGGACGCCAAACAAATCTTCTAGTACCTCTTTATTGTAGTTTAATGGACTACTGTTGTATCTGATCATAAGACCAATGTTTTACTTCCAGCATATCTTCATTCTGCCGTTTCCACTGGAAAACAAAACAGGGGCGCTTTTGATTCACGACCTCAATAATACACCTCACTGTGTCTCAAGTTTGCCTTACCATAAAAATTGACTGGTGACATAAAAAAGAGACCTTTTCTTAAGTTATTTGATAGAACTCTGTCTTTCAGAGCTAATGGACTGGAATAGCCTGGCAATGGAAGCTCAGAATTGTACCAGCCATGCAAACCATGTTTCGAGGTGACTGTTGGAGCTGAGAACATGAGAACGAAACAACACCTCAATTTTCATAGAAAATGACTGAGACCCGCAAAACAATGAGAACAGGACAAAAAATTTCTTACATTCCTTCTAAAATTCGACGAGCCCTCTTAAATAACTGGGATATCTAATCTGCAAATTTCCTCACAAGCTCACTTATATCGGGCGTTCTAGCGCTTTAACAATACCACAGTAATTTCAGTCCACCATAGGCCATAGCTAATTGCATCAGTAACAATGGTGGGGCAAGGCTATGCACAATTGATGGGCCCAAACACTTCAATCTTGATATGCCAACAGCACATGACAAAAGATAAGATACAAGATTGATACCATAAGGATTCAGAGAAGTGTACTTTTGAACTATTACCAGTAGTGATCCTAACTTCCTATAGACCACCAGAAATGGCATTGTGCAAAGTACTCAAAGAATTGGGCTAGAAGGGGACCTGGAAAACGAAGGACCAGGTCATGTCCAAGTCCAATTCCTCTTCCCAATCCAATGAATATGTCGAGAACTCCGATAATCCGGTAGCAGCAGCGACAGCAGTAGGACCTAGAACATGGCCGCTTTCACTCAGGTCTTTCTGATGCCGTGATCTGTTGTTGTTGATGATGGGAGATGAAAGGACAGGCAGTTCAATCAGCAGATACTTCGAATTCTGAGATTGACCATTTGACCTAGATTAAAAAGGTGGTCAAATCCTTAACCAGCCATGGAGGGAGGAGACCGGAGATACCTAAGACCACACAGATTGCCCAATTCACACCTCCAAAATGCCCTAAAAACAAGGCATGGATATCCAGCCGCTCACCAAATCGCGATTTTTGCGGGGAAGACGCGGACGGGGCCATGGAATTGAGCACACTCAAATCTTTGATTAAGAGTCATAACAGAATCAGATTCAGGGACGGGTTAAATTAGCAACATGTGACAAAGCAAAACGATCGTTCGGGCAACTAGGTGCATCGAATCAGAAATTTTTTTAGGAATTAGGGCGATTATTAGGGATTTAGTGTGTCAATTCCACCATTGAAGTAAAAGAATAGGCAAACAAAGAAAAATAAACCTACATAAGGCTGGCATAGGGAAAGTGTGAGAAGGACGACGAGAAAGAAAGAGAAAAAAAATACTCACAGGAGAGGACAAGCGAGCCATTCGCCACCCGATCTGGGTCTCGCGGATCGGGCGAGGCTGCCGCGCCCAACATACGGGGCCAGCCCAGCCGCACGGTACTTCGTGAGACCTGTGTGGCTCTGTGTGTGTGTGTGTGTGAGAGGGAGACTAGGGACCCGAAACCCACCCACGCCTCAAATAAGGAATTCCCCAGTGTTTTCGTGTGCTCTGATGCGCGTATTTGTGGCGTGGCATTTGGCAGTTGGCACGGTAAATGACGCAAATGACCCTGTCACGTCAACTGGATGAAAAAAATAGAGCCAAGGTTTGGGATAAAATTTAAATAAAAAACTTCTTATAAAAAAAATACAAAAGTAGTCACAACCATTCCATAGTGATCAACAAACAGATCAGTCAAATCCATTCCATAAACAAAACCCTGAAACACCACACCAATCTGGCCTTTCGTTTTTATCTATTCATCTCCTATTTATCTTAACATAGAATTTTATTATTTAAGAGGATGCTGTCTTTTATGGTAATTTAAAACGAGTTTTTTTTTATTATGGCTACTGTTGGAAATAGTATATGGCAGCCGGTAGGCCTATTAGAAAGCAAAAGTTTTTTTTTTCGAGAGAATAATGGTATATTAAAGAAAGGGAAATGGTAGACAAGTTGTTCGGACATGAAGGACCAATTGTTAAGTTATGATAATTATGAAGGATCAATTGTTAAGTCATGGCATTATCAGCACGAGCCCTTTTTGGTCATATCATTAATAATGTACGGTGGTGTTACCTTTCTACCCTTTGTTTTTTTAAAAAGGAAAAAAAACTTCTCTTGCTTCCATTCACAATTTAAGTACAGCGTCAACTTTTAGAATTTTTTTTTTATGAACAACCCATAGAGAAAAAATATTATAAAATTAACTCACGCTTATTTTTTTTGTATTTTTACTTGACATCTATTGGGTGCTGAAGCTGCGAGAAGCAGTTTGTTGAGTCGTGGAGAGTCAATAAGCGCTTGTCAAATGTCCACGATTGTCAATCCACCATAATCAACGATGACATTGTTTTATGAATTTAGTTTATACATTAAAATTTTGATTCTTCTAATATTGATGTCTTTTGATCTATAATTTAGATTGATGATCTGTTTGAACTAGTAGAATTGTGAAGTCAATATGATCGTTAATCAGCTTATATATCTCAAAATCTGGTTCAAACAAATCGTCAATTTGAGTTATAGATAAAAAAATATCAGTCCAAAAGAATTGGAAAAAAATTGAACTCAAACTTTCTGATTAAATTATACTGAAATTTTTAGTTCTTTTGGGATCGATATTTTTTAATATATAATTTATATTGATGATCTATTTGAACCAGTGAAATTGTAAGGCCATAACAATCAAATCAACACAAACCGATCATCATAATTTCAGTAAAATTTAATTGGAAAGTTTTGAGTTTAATTTTTTTCGATTCTTCGAGACCAATTTTTTTGGTCTATAACTCAAATTAATGATCTATGTGAACTAATGGAATGGTAATGCTAAAATGATTAGATCAATATAAATTGATCATCAATCAGAATTATATATCTCAAGATATAACAAGATATGATATCTTGTGATATATAATTTCAATTGATTTGTTTGTATCAATCTAATCGTTTCGACCTCAGGATTTTATTGGTTCAAACAGATCATCAATCTGAATTATAGATTAAAAGATATCAATGTCGGATTAAAATTTTTGTTGTATAATTAAATTTAGGAAACAATGTCATTGTTGCTGTGGTGGCTGCTTATCGAGTCCCCATGGTTCGACAAACTGCGTCGCTCCCCACAACTCGAACACCCAACAGGCACACATGCTAGATAAACATGCAAAAATTGATTAGCGTGGGTTATTTTTTTGTAATTTTTTTTTCTCTTGTGGGTTATTTTTTTAAAAAAATTCGCAACTTTTCACATTTTATTTTGACCTGTACTAACTCTTATCAAAATGGGAACTCAGTTAGATCAATGGTATGCCCAAAACAATAATTAGTATAACTTTTTTAATACATGATGGTGTAAAATAATTTCAGGAATACTACCTTCTTAGTTATACTTTTTTTCTATGTTTAACCATATAATACATAGAGCAAAATGCATTCATGTTGACCTATACTTCAAGAAACTGTATGTTCCCTCCTATATTTTTATTTTTGATAAAATTTCACCTGTACTATTAGATCATAATAAGCTGATGTTCACCAAGAGTCCACATGATGGATGAATCTGTTATGCGTATATAGTACTAAATCCTGATCAAGCTTTCTTACCGCAAAAAACGTTTCTCGAAACTCCTTTTGCACATTTGGAAAATACAACCTCTTCTATGTAATAAATTTGTGAAATAGCAAAAGACTTTTCTTTTTAAAATAATATCTTAAGATGTTATCATGTTAGTTGAACTAAAAAAATGTTATTATTGTCTCAAAAAAAACTAAAATGTTAGTATAGTAGTTACAATAAGTTGCTACAACATATTAACTAATATTTCATTTAGTTTGAGTTGAAAAATCATATACATGGTCGTTTATAGTGTTACATATTCTGTAATACATCTTATTTTCATACTGAAATTTTTTTTATGGCCACTACATCATTTTATTTAAACTATTACACTATCAGTCTAAATCTAAGATTAGAGCATTTCAATCTATGTTATTGGAGAAAATGAAAATTTATCCGTTTTGAGGCAAAATTAAAAAGTGAACCAGAGATGTTTACATCTGTCCAGGCATTTTTTCGAAACAAAAGGCTATTTGTTTGGCCTTAACAAAAGTAGCTGAACAATAACTGACCCGTTTGCAGTGGTCACTATTGACCTACACTGGCTGGACATTGTTCGGCATGACCGGACAAAGTCCAGCCTATACAAAATTTGCTCAGTTTCTTGCAAACGGCTAGTTTTTTTTAGAGGGCTATATATACCTCGACTTGGCCAACATTTTGGAAGTTCATCAACTCAAAAATTCTGTGCAAAAGCTAGTCAAACCTCTTGATCCGGGAGGATCTCAGGTCGAGTTCGCAGCGGATTTGCAACCACGAAAAGGTTTACGACTTTGGAAAGGTTTGCGACCTTGGGAAGGATTCAAACTCTTCGAGTCTTCAATGCTGGATGATGAGCCAGATACTATAGTACCATATGTTGAAGACTTGGTCTATCAACGAAACGAACCTCTACGCGAAGATGTGATTCTGAAGAAGAAGGTGACTACCACCCGCAGTGACACAAAGGAGACTTTTCGAATCGTCGGAAAGGTCAACGAGCACGTGCGGCAAAGTGGTACACTGATCCGAGAGGATCTTCTAGTCCTGATTGCATACGGATTCGCGACCAAGTCCTGATCGCATACAGATTCGCGACCAAGTCCTGATCGCATACGGCTGCGCGACCTTAACCGTGTTCGGAAAGGTTTCGTAACCATGAATTGGTTCGCGACTATGAAAATGAATTTGTTCTCTGTTCGGAATTGCAATCCGATCCGAATATATATAACTAAGCTTATCTGTTTAGGATTAGTTAATTAGTTAATTAGTTATATGAGTCTAATACGTACTCATACGATTGGACTATAAATATCTTGTAATAGGTCTAGTTTAGATCATCGAAGAGTCATAGAACTTATTTGAGTTTTAGACACTTATAGTTCCTTCGACGTAGGCAAGTGTGTCTAACGTTCGACGTGTAAAGCCCTCTTTGAAATAAAGAGTTGTGCAATTACTTTGGGTTTCGGTATTTCCGAATAAGATCCTGTTATTCGGCATATTAGAATCTGGGCGAACCTAGTGCGAAAACCAAGGCTAGGTCTCAAACGAATCACCTCTCACACTTACTCTCTTGCATCTAGAGCAAATCTTTGAGCAAAATTGTTGAGAGCAATTTGAGGAAAGAAGCATTGGAGCCATTTGCACTTGTATCCTTGTGTATTCAAGCTTTGTGTTTGATCAAGTGATGTGCTAGGCTTGTTACTCTTGGTGATTGCCGTCACCCAGACGACCTAGAAGGTCTAGCGATCTCTTCATCAACAGTGTGTGTCAGAGAGGCCTAGTGGTTGGGTGTAAAGGCTCGGAGCTCGCTTATCCAAAGAGGAGAAGGGCTACCCTTAGTGGAATTGAGGCAAAACTCTTGTGTAACGTGCTTCAACGAGGATTAGTGAAAATCGACAAATTTTTGACACCTCGGGATAAATTTGATCGGTCTCGATTATTTTCTATTACTTGCTTTTTCAATTCTAGAAACTTTCATATTGTGATTTATCACTCTAGGATTGCAAAACCTTATTTGTGTCATCATCTAGATAAATTGTGAGTTGATATTGCAAACTAAAACTTAAGTTACTCAAGCAAGATTAAAATTAGAAAAACCGCCTATTCACCCCTTCTAGTCAGCATCTTTCGATCAACACGTGGTATCAAAGCATAGGTCTCTCTTTGTTAGAACTGAACTGTCTAGAGAGAGGATGTCGTCAATCAAGGAGAATTACAATGGAAAGGTCCCCTTCTTTAAGGGTGAAAATTATTGTTATTGGAAGATTAGAATGACGGTATATCTTGAGTCTATTAGCCTTGATGTTTGGATGGTTACTAGAGATGGATTTAGAGCCCCTATCGATTTAGAAAATCTTACCCCTATAAAAACCAAAAATCTTCAAGCTAATACTCAGCTAAGAATGCTATATTCACTGGATTAGATTTAAATGAGTTCAATCGCATTAGTAATCTTGAAACCTCATATGAAATGTGGAAGACTTTAGAAGTCATTCATGAAAGTACTTCTAATGTTAAGGAAGCTAGATTAATTAAATTAGATAGAGAATACAATTCTTTTACTATACTTGAAAATGAAAATGTGAGTGACATGTTCACTCGGCTTAACCTTCTAATCAATGATCTTAAAGAATTAGGTACAAAGTTCGAAGACATTGACGTTGTGCGCAAGATACTTATGGTATTACCGACAAGTGTTGACACAATTGTGACCATGCTTATTAACGTTGACCTCACCTCCACAACTCCAACCAAGCTCTTGGGTACTCTCATTACCCATGAGATGCAAAAGGTGGAGAAGAAGGACATTGCGGAAGCTTCCGGGTCGAAGAAGAAAATTTTGGCTTTTAAGGCCAAGGTCGAGGGGACCGAGGAGGATAGCTCGGATGTTGGATCCGATGGTGATTTAGCCCTCCTTGTAAGAAAAATCTGAAAACTCCTCAACAAAATCAACAAGAAGGGGTTCGACTTCGAAAAGAGGTGAGGGCCGCACAAGAAGACCGGATTTAAGAACATAACATGTTATGAATGCCATGAGAAGGGGCATTTCGCTTCGAGATGTCCGAACAAGAAAAGTGATCATCAAAGATCACAATAAAGGAAATATGGCGGAGAAGGCTTGAAGGGCAAAAGGATGCTCTTCAAGAAGCTCTACAACAACAGAGGTAAGGGCGAAGCTTGCATCGGAGAGTGGTACTCCAGATCCGAGGAGTCCGACTCAGAAGATGAAGCTCCATCAAACTCCAAGAAGATGACGAGAATCGCCATTGAAAATGCCTCTTCCTCCGAAGATGAGTCATCGCTTTGTCTCATAGCAAATGGCGATACAAAGGTATCGGATTCCGAATCTTTTTATGATGAACTTATCGATATGGTTATGGAACTAAATGAGGCATTAGGCAAGGTAACTAAAGAAAATAAAATACTTAAAAAGGAATATTTCACTCTTAGTGATTTGTATGTTGAACTAAACGATTCACATGAAGCACTACTAGTTAAGGAATTTGTTGATCCCAAACAAACTAGTATTGTATGGATTATTTGTGATAGTTTAGATGAATCACCTCATATTGTCTCTCATTCAATATCAACTACTTGTGATGATCTACGAATTGATGATGAAAATACTTATGGTTCGGATGCTAATAGTGCTTCCAATCTAATTCTAGAAAATTTAGAACTTAAGGCTCATGTGGAGAAATTAAATCTAGGATTAGCAAAATGTTTCAAAGGAAAAGAAACCTTAGATAAACTTCTTAGTGAGCAAAGATGCTCATTTAGGAAAGAAGGTTTAGGATATGAACCAAATAAAAGGAAGAAGTTAGGTACTAAAATAACTTTTGTTAAGGCTACAAACATGTTTTGTCACAAATGCCATGATATAGGTCATTTACCAAATTCTTGTCCTTCAACCTCTAAAGCTAAAGAAAATGTGTCTCACTCTCATTACATGCTCAATAAAAATAAATTTGGAAAAGTGCTTGCAAAATTTGTTGGTATACCCCACTTGAATAAACATAAAAAGAGCGTTTGGGTTCTAAAAATCCTTATCATTAATTTCCAAGGACACAAACAAGTTTGGGTACCTAAATGCGTCTAATCTCTTTTATAGGTGAATTACAAGACCAGTGGGAGACATTGGGTGCTTGATAGCGGGTGCACCCAACACATGAAAGGTGATAGAAATCAATTCTCTTCTTTTGAGCATGGTAGCAATGATGTGGACAAATGATCCGGGAGGATCTTCAAGTCCTGATCGCATACGGATTCGCGACCAAGTCCTGATCGTATACGGCTTCGCGACCTTAACCGTGTTCGGAAGGTTTCGCGACCATGAAAAGGAATTTGTTCTCTGTTCGGAATTGTAATCCGATCCGAATATATAACTAAGCTTATCTGTTTAGGATTAGTTAGTTAGTTATATGAGTCTAATACATTTAGATTACTAAGTCTGATAAGCACTCATACGATTGGACTATAAATACCTTGTAATAGGTCTAGTTTAGATCATTGAAAAGTCATAAAACTTATTTGAGTTTTAGATACTTATAGTTCCTTCGACGTAGGCAAGTGTGCCTAACGTTCGACGTGTAAAGCCCTCTTTGAAATAAAGAGTTGTGCAATTACTTTGAACTGTGTTTTCGATCAACCTTTGGGTTTCGGTATTTCCGAGTAAGATCCCGTTATTCCGCATATTAGAATCTGGGCGAGCCTAGTGCAAAAACCAAGACTAGGTCTCAAACAGATCAACAAAATCATGTTCAGTGATAATAGCAAAGGAAAGGTAATTGGATTAGGTAAAGTTACCATAACTAACAACCTTTCCATTTCAAATGTATTACTTGTTGAATCCTTGAACTTTAATTTTCTTTCGGTTGCGAAAATTTGTGATTTGGGTCTTCGATGCATTTTTGAACCAAATGAAGTTGTTATTGAAAGCTTAAAAGACAAATCTCTAGTGTTCAAAATTTTTCGATATGGAGATTTGTCTTTGGTAGACTTCGGTTCAAAAGAATCTTGCATTTCAACTTGCTTAGTTGCCAAAAGCTCTTTGGGTTTGCTTTGGCATCGCCGTTTAGCTCATGTTCGAATGCATTAATTGACAAGCTTTTAAAAAGAG
The DNA here is from genome assembly GCA_019359835.1 of Pharus latifolius. NCBI lineage: Eukaryota > Viridiplantae > Streptophyta > Magnoliopsida > Poales > Poaceae > Pharus > Pharus latifolius. Next base: position 12,130,877 of record CM033319.1, on the reverse strand, counting down.
ATTTGGTTTTAGGAATGAAAGATGTAAAGTTTGAAAAGAATAAACTTTGTAGTGCTTGTCAAGTGGGAAAACAAGTTGCAAGTACTCATCCCGCTAAAAATGTTTTATCAACATCTAGACCACTTGAGTTATTGCATATAGACTTGTTTGGTCCATCCAAAACTCAAAGTATTGGTGATAGCAATTATTACTATGTTATTGTTGATGATTTCTCCCGATATACTTGGATTTTATTTTTAAATCATAAGTTGGAAGCTCCAAGTGTCTTTAAAAGATTTGCAAAACGCGTTGAACATGAATTTGAGTTCTTCATCAAGAAACTTTGAAGTGATCATGGTGGAGAGTTTCAAAATTCGGAGCTTATTGAGTTTTGTGATGAATCTGAGATTAAACACGAATTTTCTGCGCCATACACTCCTCAACCAAACGGTGTTGTGGAAAGGAAAAATCGAACATTAATAGAAATGGCTCAAACTTTGTTAGATGAGTATAAAACCCCCCACTAGGTTTTGGGCCGAGGCCGTCAATACGGCTTGTTATGCTATAAACCGGCTTTACACTCATCCGCTTTTAAATAAAACTCCTTACGAGCTTATTGTTGGAAGAAAACCAAATATTTCGTATTTTCGGGTTTTTGGTTGCAAGTGTTACATTCTCAAAAAGCGCATGTATCTTGGAAAGTTTCAAAGACGTGTTGACGAGGACTTTCTAATTGGATATTCGTCAACTAGTAAGACTTATCGTGTTTTCAACACAATAACCGAATGCATTGAATAAGCTTGCAATGTTGAATTTGATGAAACTAACGGCTCTCAAGTAGAGCATGAGAATCTTGATGATGTAGGAAATGAAGAACTACGAGAAGCAATGAAGAACATGACGGTTGGGGACATCAAGCCTAAAGATGAAGATTCTAAGTCACCCGGTCAAGAGAATGAGGTAACTCTTATGGTTCCAGAGGCCGCTACTCAAGTCGATTTTGATCCAGAAATGAAGGAAAATGAAGGTCAAGTATTGCAAAATCCAAGACTTCATTAAACCATCACTAAGGATCACCCCGTCAACCAAATAATAGGTGATGTTGGTAAAGGTGTTCAAACTTGTTCAAAAATTGCATCCTTTTGTGAGCATGCATCATTTATCTCTAGTCTTGAACCTAAATACATTGATGAGGCTCTAGCGGACCCGGATTGGGTAAATGCCATGCATGATGAATTAAACAACTTTACTAGAAATAATGTATGGAAACTTGTAGAAAAACCTCTTGATCACAATGTAATTGGTACAGAATGGGTATTTAGAAATAAACAAGATGAAATGCTATAGTTGTAAGGAATAAAGCTAGATTGGTAGCACAAGGTTATTCTCAAATTGAAGGACTAGATTTTGATGAAACCTTGCTCCCGTGGCTAGACTAGAAGCCATTCGCATTTTACTTCAAATCAAACAAATCAAAGAAGGAATATTTGTGAGCCAAAGCAAATACGTGAAGGGTTTGCTCAAAAGATTTGGGATGGAGGATGCAAAGCCAATCAAAACCCTCATGGCAACAAATGGTCATTTGAACATGGATGAGAGAGGTAAACCGGTGGAACTCAAATTATATCGTTCGATGATTGGTAGTTTGTTATACCTTACTGCTTCTAGACCGAACATTATGTTTAGTGTATGCATGTGTGCTAGATTCCAAGCCGCCCCTAGAGAATGTCACTTGATTGCAGTAAAAAGAGTGTTTAGGTACTTCAAACATACACCGAACATAGGACTTTGGTATCCAAAAAATACTAGCTTTGATCTTCTTGGATATTCGGATTCGGATTATACCGGTCGTAAAATTGATAGAAAAAGTACCTCTGGTGGATGTCAACTTCTAAGAAGATCATTAGTCTCTTGTACATCTTAGAAACAAAATTCGGTTGTACTTTCAACCGCCGAGGCGGAATATATTTTGGCCGATAGTTGTTGTGCACAATTATTACGGATGAAGCAAACATTGTTAGACAATGGCATAAAGGTCAATTGTGTACCACTTTTATGTGATAATGGGAGTGCCGTTAAAATTGCAAATAATTCCGTTCAACACTCTCGCACTAAGCACATTGACATTATACATCATTTCTTAAGGGACCATGTATCAAAAAGGGATATAGTGATTAGTCACGTTTCGACTGACAATCAATTAGCGGACATATTCACTAAACTCTTAGATGAACCTAGATTTAGCAACTTAAGAAATGAATTGAATGTTATTGATATTTTAAATGTCATTTGAATTCTTGCTTGCTTAAGATGCCCTTTTGTTATGAACAAAGCTAGTATACGTACATATATATATATATATATATATATATATATACACACACACACACACACTTCCTATTTTCAAGAAAATGACCAAAAGATCACCTTTCACCTCTTTTCAACAAAACTTGGATGACACATTAAGGGGGAGCAACTTCAAGCTCATTGACTAATTGTATACCCCAATTGTGTACATGAATGAAATTTATGCAAGTGTTTTGGTAAAAGAGTCATTTTTCAAACCAAAAAGGTGAAAAAGTGTTTAAAATATTCAAAATGTTCAAAATTACCACAAAACTTTCAAAAATATTTTTCAAATATGTTTTCAAAGGTTTTGAAAGTCAAACAAAAGAACTTCGAGTTAAAATGCAGAATTTTGACAAAATTGGATATTTCGGAATCTTGTTTTGGCCCAAAATGATTTATTTCTATAAAACAAGATGGGTTGAGTTTTAGCAAGAATCTTCTACACGAAACATTTAGAACTCAATCACCCGAAGATAGTTTGTATTGAACATTTTCTCAAAAGACCTACGGTTTTCAAGTTTTCACATGTCTAAGGTTGCCCGAAAATGACTCTCGACCTGAAATTACCCAAAATGTGTATTTTGTGAATTTAGCTATTTGAGCCGGATTTTCTTCCATGTCTAGGCTTGAAATAGTATTTCAAATTCATACAAGTCCAAACATTTCAGAAAAATCTAAGTTTCATTGAGAATTGAAGATTTGGTAAAAATTATTTTGTTTTTACCTGTTTTACTCTAAACTCTCTTTTGGGGGACTCTAATCAAGATCTTTTTCGAATCGCACTCGTCTCAATCCTATCCATCTATGTTCCTAACATGATATACGAGCCTATTATGGAACTTGATTCGAATTTTTGAAGAGAACTTGCAAAATCTCAAATTTCAGAAGATTCAGTCATTTTTCTGAACCGACCGGACTTTGTCCGCCCAAAGCCGGACTCTGTCTGGCCCGTGTGCAGTTGGACAGTTACTTAATCTTTTCGGCCTCTTCTTCTTCCCCAAAATTCTTTAAACACTAATTCTCATTTCTTCCCCCTTCTCTCATTGTGCACTCACCCTCTTCTTCGGACTCTAGCATCCGTCAGACCGATTTTCGTCAGGCTTCAGATCTCGACTCCTGTTCCTCTTCTCCCTCCTTTGGCTTGGTTAGATCTCTTCTCCTCTCTCCCCATCTCTTGCATTTCATCATGATTCATATGCTAGGGTTTGGAAAGATTTTCGTTTTGCATATTAAAATTGATGAGTTTTTCATGAAATTAATCTCAAACATGCATTGATTTCATATGCCCTTACTAGTTTGAATCATCTTGTAGACATGCATGCTATGAGTGTTAGAATGTCTTGTTTAGGGATAAACTATATGGTATAAAATTGTGTAGTTCTTGTGTAAATGTGATGAACACCTTGAACTAAAATTTGAACATATGCATTCATATCACACCTTGTAAATTTGTTTATCCTATTTCTATGACATGCAAAAATTTGTAATTTGGAAATTTTTTAAAAAAAAGATATGATAACTAGAGCTAAAATTGAAATGGAAAAGAACTAAAATGTAGTAAGTGAAAATATGAAACCAAAATGTGCTTTTGATGATATTGGACTAACATGCATAAATGTGGTTCATTTGAAAGCAAATAAAATAAAACCAATTGAGTGTGAGAAAATTGCTTAAATTTGTTATATTGTTTGATTACACATTTCATATTTCATAACCATGATAACTATTGATGTCATTTGCATATTTTGCTTAACGTTTGTGAGATAGATTTTAAGAAAAATTGGTGACATCTCTTTTAAATGATTAGTTTGAAATATGAGTCAAAAGATTTTCTGAAAATTCTTAAGTGATAGTTTCAAACCGCATTTGAGGGTTATGCATTTCATTGCATTCACACCTTCTCATCTCATCCTTTCGGATCATCGTTTTATCTCACCCTTACCAAAATTCTATATCGATCCTTCTACCCACAGAATCAGTATGTCTGGACGAGTCAAGTAGACTAGTCGCCGCCATGGCTCTGGGTCCTCCCAACCAGCTCAACCCATTGATTGGGACACATTGGTTGTAGATGAGGATGATGCGGCTCAGGATCCTCCCATGGACTCCCCTGTTGCTAGCTCAGATTCAGATGACAGTAGTGACGGCGATCAAGTGCCTAGGGGAGCTCAGACTTATTCAGCTAGAGCGGTTCGACGGCTTCGCCGAAAGAACCCGTATGAGCACCCTCATACCTGCATAGAGCAAAACTTCTGGAATGCCTTCTAGAAGTCTTAGTTCAGCACTCATTTCTCCTCTGCCAAAATTTTTGGACATCAGGCGGTGGATTAGGACTTGATAGAGAGCAAGATACATTATCCTTTGAAAGGAAAATTCTTGGCAATCAGCATGTGCTCCTTCACCGAGATGTAAGAAGAGTGGAAGTAGAATGAGGAGGTCATTCGGTCTTTCTACGCATCACTTCACATTGCCTCCGACCGCTCTCATATCATTTTATGCACAACAATTCGAAGAAGACTCTCACCAAGGCACAGTTCGAGGAAGCTCTTCAGATTGAACACATAAACCACAACCTGTTTTCCTTGGACGAGGTACGAGTCGAGGATGTAGCCCATCTCTTTGACAACCCAGATCCCAACATCGGCAAAGTTTCTCAGCTGATTCCCCCGGTTGTGATCTTTGAGAAGATCAACCAGATGACTATCCTGCCAAAGATCAGGGATCGAGGGCCGTCACCACTACCATCCTACGCCTTCTGAAGGCTCAGGTAGACGAGACCCCGTTTGACATCATTGAGTTTATGTTTCATGAGATGCAGGAGGTTCAGATGGATCCAAAGTGGCTTTTGCCCTTCGCGCCTTTTCTCGCTCACACCCTAGCCTACTTTGGCCTGCACCGAGTTTCTCGACCCACTTCGATGGAGTTCTATCGGATGAAGAGTTTGGGCATTCTCATTCGATATGAGACCCAAGTAGGGCACCCGACTGATGATGACGAGCAGATGGCCGATATTTCAGCCGAAGCGGGTGCTCATTCTCCTCTTCAGTCTTATTCTCTGTCGCCTGGACTGGATGTTTCTGCACCTTATCTCATGATCATGGAGCGTCTCGACTAGATGTCCATGAGATTCGAGGCACGTTTTGATGCAGTCGACTCCCGTCTCAACTCCATCGATCACCGGCTGAACATTATTGAGCCTCGACTAGATTCCATGAGCCAGGATGTCTCCGAGCTGCATGGGCGCTTCGATGCCGGCCAGTATAGGCATCGCTATCGCAGTGATTCTTCTTCTGATCATCCTCCACAGCCCTAGATCATCTTGCTATCTTTGTGATTTGTATGAACTACTATCAGGCTTTAGAGTTGTATGTGTGTATGGACATATACTTATTATGGTAGTTGTGTGTGAACTGCTAGGTCTTCTCCCTTTGTTGATGTTTGATGAAAAAGGGGGAGAGATTCTATATTGTTATGCAGATTGTCATGTTGTCATGCTTGATTATGCAGATTGTCATGTTGTCATGCTTGATTATGCAGATTGTTATGTTGTTATGTTGTCATATATATATATATATATATATATATATATATATATATATATATATATATGTGTGTGTGTGTGTGTGTGTGTGTGTGTGTGTGTGTGTGTGTGTGTGTGTGTGTGTGTGTGTGTGTGTGTGTGTGTGTGTGATGTTTATGTTTGACTCATATATATGCTTGATTCATGGGGAGCACTGTATGTATATCTCTATTTTTTATATCCGTGTGTATTGTGTATATCGGTTGTTATCAATCACCAAAAACGGGAGATTGTTGAATCTTGAGCCCTAATTAGGATTTTGGTGATCAATGACATCCGAAACATACGCGACTAATCTTTCTAATTGAGTTTTAGGTTAAGGCATGGTGGAAACGGCACAAAAGCGAAAAATCAAGATCTTCAAGACCTCTCGAAACGTGGACGACGACGAAACTTGGCATGAGGGCAAAATACTGAGTAGTACACATGTTTCTTTTTGATAATTTCTAATTTTAGATGGTCGTACTATTAAGAGGGGTTTTAGCGCGAGAAATTTGATCAAACACATTATTTTGAAACCAAAATTGTATTTGCATATAGTCTCAAATCAAGTTTGAGTAAAATGGCAAAGTCCTGTTTTCGTTTTGCACAGGCCAGACATTATCTGTGATGAGTGGACATTGTCCGGCCAGTACGAAACTCTTTTAGCAATTGCAAAATGAAATCAGAGACAGATAGATCTGTCCGGGGGCATTTGTCCGGAACAGGCCGGACATTGTCTGTGATGACCAGACAATGTCCAGCAAGTACAAAACTTGTAAGCTTTAAATAAAAGTGAACCAGAGACAAATGAATTTGTTCAGGCACATCTGTCCGTGACTGAGTGGACAATGTCTGCCCAGTACAAATTCGTTTTGAGGCAAAATTAAAAAGTGAACTAGAAACGTTTACATCTGTCCGGACTTTTTGTCTAGACAAAAGGCTATTTGTCCGGTCTTAACAGAAGTAGCTGAACGATAGCTTACACGTTTGCAACTGTCACTATTGACCTACACTGGATGGACATTGTTCGGCATGACCGGACAAAGTCCAGCCTGTACAAAATTTGCTCAGTTTCTTGCAAATGGCTAGTTTTTTTAGAGGGCTATATATACCTCGACTTGGCCAGTATTTTGGAAGTTCATCAACTCGAAAATTCTGTGCAAAAGCTAGCCAAACCTCTAACACTTGCTCTCTTGCATCTAGAGCAAATCTTTGAGCAAAATTGTTGAGAGCAATTTGAGGAAAGAAGCATTTGAGCAATTTGCACTTGCATCCTTGTGTCTTCAAGATTTGTGTTTGATCAAGTGAAGTGGTAGGCTTGTTACTCTTAGTGATTGCCGTCACCTAGACGACTCGGAAAGTCCGGTGATCTCTCCATCGACGGTGTGTGTCGGAGAGGCTCGGCGGTTGGGTGTAAAGACTCGGAGCTCGCCTATCCGAAGAGGAGAAGGGCTACCCTTAGTGGAATCGAGACAAAACTCTTGTGTAGAGTGTTTCAATGAGGATTAGTGGAAATCAGAAAATTTCCAACAGTTCAGGATAAATTTGATCGCTTTCGGTTATTTTTACTGCTTGCTTTTCAATTCTAGAAACTTGCATATTGTGATTTTTCACCCTAGGATTGCAAAATCTTATTTGTGTCATCATCTAGATAAATTGTGAGTTGATATTGCAAACTAAAACTTAAGTTACTCAAGCAAGTTTAAAATTAGAAAAATCGCCTATTCACCCCCCTCTAATCGGCATTTTTCGATCAACAACGACTATACAGTGGTGAGCATGATTAGACATGGTGGAGGGCACAGGTGTCAAGCATGATGGGAAGACGCGACTACAACAAATGTTGGCAAGAACTACAGTCGTGGACATGAGCGCGGGAGCATGCGTGGGTGAGAACATGGCGGTGAGCATGATTACAGGCACATTGGGTACAATGTGGACATGGCAGAGGGTACGATGTACGGGTACAGTTGTGGCAAACGTGGATGCAATAACCGCTCACAGGGCATGAACATGATGGTGAGTATGACAGACACGAGTGACGATAGTCACATGGTGCGGCACGGTTGCAATAGGCACAATAAAACACAGACAATGATATGATTGCACGAAGCGTTATGGTAGCGACACACTCTAGTGGGGTGTAATAGCTGCGGGTGGCTGCAAAACAGCGACACCACATCATGAGGCGACCGAGCACAACAGCAAAGAACGATTTGGGCACAACACTTTGCTGCATCAGCGGCATGATTGCTTATTTGCTTGTGTTGGCATAGTGCAAAATATTCTTGTGAAGATCCATATAACTAGCAAATAATAAGAGAAAAATGTGAGAGTGAGTCTTTGAATATAGTCCTTTTCTCAATTAGAATTCTATTTTAGAAAACAACTTCACGTAATTAAACTACAACCAGAACAACTCTATATATATAAAAGAGTTGTTTGGTTTATAGACATCTCTCATGCTTCCAATACTCCTTGAATTGATAGTATTTCTTGCCTCTGTATTATTAACCAAACGAACTTTGATTCTAAGAAAAGAAAAATAAAAACTTTAGAGATCAGTTCATCTACTATTTTGTTGCTAGCACGACTGTCGAGTTCGTTTTTTATATCAGCCGATAAAAAGGATCAGATCCGGGCCCTCCGATGCTCCCCGAAGCGCCAGGATCAGATCGCCCCACCAAAACGCCGCCGCCGAGATGGGAAACCAGAACACCTAAAGCGCAGGCGCCCGCACTCGCCGCACGGCGCCAGGGCACTCCGCGCCTCAAATGCCGCCGGCGCAGCCCGACTCCCCACCACCACCTATCCACCGCCTCCTCGAGCTAATCAAATCCGAGCCCGACTCTACCACTGCCCTCTCCCACCTCGAGCTCCTCGTCTCCACCCGCCCGGCCTTCTCTCCTCCCCAGCCCCTCCTCTTCCACCTCCTCCGCCGCCTCGCCACCACATCCCCCTCCCACCTTCCGCGCCTCCTCGACATCTTCCCGCGCCTTCCCCTCCGCCCCCGGTTCTCCGAGGCCGCCGCGCTCGTGGTCCTCTCCGCCTTCTCCCGCGCTCTCATGCCCGACGCCGCTCTCGCTGCCTTCCGCGCCCTCCCCTCCCTCCTTGGCTGCAACCCCGGCGTCCGCTCCCACAACGCTCTCCTCGACGCTCTCGTCCGTGCCCGCCGCTTCGCCGACGCTGACGCCTTCTTCGCGTCCCTCTCTCACGGCACCTTTGGTCGCCGCCTCGCCCCCAACCTCCAGACCTACAACATCCTCCTCCGCTCCCTCTGCGCCCGCGGCGACCTCGACCGCGCCGTCGCGCTCTTCGACTCCCTACGCCGCCGTGGTATCGCACCCGACCGTGTCACCTACTCCACCTTTATGTCGGGGCTCGCTAAACATGGCTACTTGGACCACGCACTCGACTTGCTCGACGAAATGCCGAGCTATGGGGTCCATCCTGATGTCGTTTGTTACAATGTGCTGCTCGATGGGTGTTTCAAGAAAGGCGAGTTCGGGAAAGGTATGGAGGTGTGGGAGCGGTTGGTGAGGGATGCGGGTGCGAACCCTAACCTCGCCACTTACAATGTGATGCTCGATGGCTTGTTTAAGCTCGGGAGGTTTAATGAGTTGGGGAAGATATGGGGGAGGATGGTGGCGAATAATCACCGACCAGATATTGTTACGTATGGGATATTGATTCATGGTTTATGCCAATCCGGAGATGTGGATAGTGCGGCACGGGTGTACTCCGAGATGATCAAGACTGGCCTTGTTCTTGATGCTGTCATGTATAATTCACTCATCAAGGGGTTCTGCCAAGTTGGGAGGGTTGGCGAGGCTTGGAAATTCTGGGACTCCGCCTGTTTTTCAGGGATTCGTAATGTGGCAAGTTATAATGTAATGATGAAGTGGCTCTTTGACAACGCTATGGTTGATGAAGCTACAGAGCTGTGGGAGCTATTGGAGAAAGATGCTTTGTGCTTCCCTGACGCGGCAACGTTTGGCACAGTGATCCATGGGTTATGTAAGAATGGATTTGCTAGCAAGGGACTTCAAATCTTTGAGGAAGCACGGAATAGTGGGAAAGAAATGGATGTGTACTCATATTCTTCCATGATAAATGGACTGTGCAAGGATGGGAGGTTAGATGATGCAGTCAAAGTATATGAGACTATGGTTAAGGATGGCTGCAAACTGAATTCTCATGTTTACAATGTGCTAATAAATGGATTCTGCCAAGGATCAAAGATTGCTGATGCTATTAGAATTTATAGTGAGATGGCTGGCAATGGCTGTTCTCCTACCATCATTACATACAACACTCTTATAGATGGTTTCTGTAAGGCTGAAATGTACCAAGAAGCTTCGAGCTTTACAAGGGAAATGATAGAGAAAGGTTTCATGCCTGATGTCACAACTTATGGCTCATTGCTTGATGGCCTTTGTCAAGACAAGAAGATTGACGCTGCCCTTGCCATCTGGAATCAACTTCTTGATAAGGGTCTTCAGGCAGATGTCATGATGCACAACATCTTAATCCATGGCCTTTGTTCTGGTGGGAAAGTGGATGAAGCTCTGTGCCTTTACTCAGGCATGAAAGAGAAGAAAAACTGTTCCCCAAATCTAGTGACCTATAACACACTAATGGATGGGTTGTATGCAAATGGCTGTATTGACAAAGCAGCAGCATTCTGGACCACCACTTTAGAAAATGGATTGAAACCAGATATCATTTCATATAATATAAGAATTAAAGGTCTATGCTCTTATAACCGAACAACCGAGGCAGTCCAGCTTTTGGACGAAGTGCTCACTCGAGGTATCATTCCAACTGCCATTACCTGGAATATACTAGTCAGAGCTGTTACCAGATATGGACCTATTCAAACATGATACCTTAAGAGTTCCTCATGGTATTGAATCTTTTCCCCACTTGTGCTGCTTGACAGCGATAGTTCCATTTTCAACAGCTTACACTCTTTGCCTGACTTGCTGTGGCCCTGTATATATACTTTTTTCAGTGTTATCTCATGAGTCATGCCAACCTTGAAAAGTTTGCTTGGGGATACCATGATCAAAACTGGCAGATAAAGCTCAACATTCAGGATGTTTGGAGTGCCAACAATTTGTCCTATCCTAAACATCAGTGGTATGCTCTCACAGCTCTTCACAGCATGCATTTTCACCAGCCCAAGAAAAGGGTGAGAAGCTCTGAATAATGCCAAATCTTACTTGATAACATTAGGATAACTCTAGATAATAGATATAATTACGACATATTAGATCATCCCCTAGAATTTTTTCGTTGCTTCTTGCCTGTCTATTTTTATTTTTCTCTGCTGAGGTAACCAAGGTCATGGACAACAAAACGTTTTAAAAGCCATAAATTCCCCGATTTCTTTTGTTGTTTTGTTGGTTTACGTCTCTTTCATTTCATTTACTGAGAAGCTATTCCTCTTCTAACTGATCGATATTTGATTAACTGTTAATCTGGCAAACACAATCTTAATGATCATTTTGACACATCCGTGCAAGCTGCAAAGATACGCAGTGTCGTAGATTCTGCTGCTCGCACTACATTGTATTTCAGAGGCTTGCTGTTTTTCTCCTCAAAATTTCACTTTGAGTTGAAAGTAATATGTATAAAGTTTTTGAGTGCATCAAGGTTGAATTAAGTTACATTGTTTTGGCTGTGATAGTTGCATTGCTGAAACATATCTTTGATGCAAGATTGAAGACAGCTTGAGTTTATCAGATCTCAGGTATGAGAAACCTGTGGTTTATTGGCCAAGCTATATACCTTTAATAAATTCTCGGATCTTAAAAAACTATGTCCAGTTATCCATTTATATAGATTTTCTACAGTTTACATTTGCTAATGACAATACCGATTAAACTCTACTTCTACTTTTTTCATGTTTGATTACAAGTCTACTACTCTCACTCCTTTCTATTTTCTTTCTTCTCAGCATTCGGAGGGGAGACATCCTGCTCATAGATGACCTGAGCAACCAGGCCAATGAAAATCAGACCCAGACCAGCAACCTTCCGCCACTCCACCTCAGGCGCCGCAAAGACAGCGTTGGCTATTGTAAGCCCGAGTAAGGCCATCAGGGCAAGGTAAATATTCATGCGAGTTTTCGACCCTGCACTATCTTTTACAACCTCTTTGATCTTCTGCGCCTCCGCCTTGGCGTGCACCTTAATTTCTTTCCTATTCCGAGGCTTGACCTTCCCGAGGCTTTTGAAGAACATGCCCTCGTTTTTCTCCTTCTCTATCCAATCTTCGAAGTCCTCCAACACCTTCTCGTTCATTTCTATCTCCTGCCTTTGAATTTCAGCCGTCTCCTCGAAGGCCTGCATCTTGCTGTCCAGCCTCTCCATTATCTACAGCATCAGACATGACAGCTCTTAGTCAGACGATGGAAGAAGCAATAGATTCTTGGCTTAATTCACTGCAAGAGATGCTCACCTGGTCCCCGACTTCATCGAGCTCTTTCATCGCATTCTGCCCGATCATATCAAATTCGGTGTTGGCGTCCTTCGCAAACTTGGTCAGGTAGGCAGAGCGCTCATCCAAGAAGTTTGTGATGCGGACCTTCTGCGCCTGAAGCATGGCGATCCGCGCAAGCACCTCCTGCTGACGCTTGTCGCCACCGTGTGGCGCAGAAGTCTCGGACTCAGCATCTTCGGAGCTGCATGCACAGATGGTAGACCTCTTCCTGCCTAGCAGTGCACGTGGGCACGGAGATCTGTGAAGCGAGGGCAGGGATGTCTGAAGGGTGTGAAGAGTAATCATCTCTTGTTATTATGGGAGCCTTTGCTAATGCTGCTGTTGGTTTGCAGATGTTATGCAAGAGTTGGTTGTTGGTCACCTCTCGTTGCTGGAGCTGGGAAACGATATCCGTTCTGCTTCATGACAAGACCAATTTGCCCCTTGCGTGCTGGCCCTTCTCAGGTCCATTTCTTGCCGCTTTCTAAGGGAGCGATTTATTGAGGTGCTCAGATATTTCGATTTTACGTCTGTTTTCATCGCAACCTTCGGTTTCTGATCGAATGGTCATATTTGGGAGCCGGGACAGCATGAGGCGTTCAGAGATTTTTCTTCCCCATTTTTTCGAAACGTGGGAGCAGCTTTCCATTCATGCCGTGCCGTGCTGAGTAACTGCAGATCGGGGGGAAGAGATAAAAAAACCTGCAAGTGCTGCTCCCAGATTTTTAGCTGAGTTACCAGTTTAAAACACCGAGGAGAAAAATATATTTGATGTTAAACATCACGTGCTTCTCTTGAAAAAAATCAAGAAAAAAAGTGTTTTTTTCTTTTTGAAGATCAACTGAAAGGGCTGATTTACTTCCCTGTTTGGCGACAGTAAAATTACATTCTTGTGTGCTGCCAGACTGTCTGTCATAATTGTGCTCCACAAAGTTTCTTTTCGTTCTTTAGAGCATACTCACTTCCGTGCAAAATATAATTCACATTTTAATCACATACACAGATCAAGAAGTATCAAGAAAATATTGAATAAAAATAACTAAATTATTCTCATTCAATTTACCTTGAAGATAAGAGAATGCTAGTACAAGGAAAAATAGATGAGTGAAGTAAATAAGGGAGGAATAAGAAATACAGTAATAAATTTGTATATACGTCTTATATTTAGTAATAAGATTAGGAAAATTATATATCTTATACTGTGTAAGAGAGATAATATTTGAAAGAATGGTTTTTGACCTATTTTAAAGAGATTTTCATAGACTAGATTTGGAATTCTAGTTTAATTAATACAAAGTCGATGAGATTCCCTTATAGGACCTCAGTGCGAACATTAGTTGTGATTTTCTTTAATTGAGCCGGCCAAATTTTGACTAAACGTAGTTTTAATTTCTGCCGTTATTTTGGGAAAAATTTATGAAAAAATGATTTAAATTTGGTCAAATTCTATGGACATGGCAAAATTTTAGTAACGAGAAAAGAAGGTGTAAATTTGGTCAACTTACCAAATTTAATGGACAAGCTGGCTTCAATCCAAACGCACACATAATTCGCGGTCCACGTGCTTGCAAATGATCATAAAGTGGGCCAAAATGGGCATACCTGGGCAGCAACAGATGACCATGCAACACAAATAAGCCCACCGTCCATCACAAGATGGGAGTTAATTAACGGTTTAACTATTTTAATTTTTATGTCACGTTTTACACAAATATAAATACTGGGTACGAATCATCAAGTGAGGGTTTGAAGTACTCTCGCAAGTAACAACTAGTCGCCTTTGGTTTGAGGGGTTGTGAAATGGAAATGTGAGCTGCTGCTGGCTGGTAGTTTCGTTTTCTTTGCTCTTTCAAAATCGACGCATAATTCAAAACTTTAACTATGTCTAGGACATCACGTAGCAATACAAATTCAAGCTGGGAGAGTACTTTATCTTAATACTGTTACTCAAATTTGGGATTGCACCGTAGACTCTAAGATCGGTTTCAAACAAGGCCAAATTTGGCTGGGCTCGTTCAAGATCGACTATCGATTGTTCTTGCAGTAGTTAGGTCTTGAATACAGTGATTGACGGATTGGTTCTAGGTTTAAATCTGCCAATAGAGCTTTAACTAACCTAATCAAACGAAAATGCTACCATTAGAAACCCGACAGGTAGCAGTCACGCAAACCATGTAAGTAATCTCTTAGAAATAATAATAAAAAAAGATTGATGAGCACACACCGTACCATATGCTAATGTTCTTTGCCCTGTCGCTGCCCGTGGCAGAATTCCACGTTGCATCCACAGCCGACGAAGTGTCGACCATCTGTACCCGTACTCGATATATCGGAAATCTTTGACCCTTCATATCTGCTCCAGGGCTTCAAAACTAGAATCTGAGAGTGGTTTCTAGTCTCAGCCGGCTTGCCGTTAACTACATGGGAACCGTTCGGTATATAGATATTTTTTTTAAAAAAAGCCACGATGCTATAACTTGAAATAAGATGGATTAATTCAGGTTATCACCTACCTCCTCCTAATCGGTTTGGCCGATTATCACCGATAACCGGCCGGTTTTCGACTTCTTTTAAACCCTCGTCTGTGTCCATCTCTGTCAAGAGCAGTATGCAACAAGCAAACCGACTTGGAGATGCTGGAACCGCACATTATTGGCCTTTTAAGCTTATAAGTTCGCTTGGAAGCAATGCTTTTGGTAATCCAATAGCGCTATAAAGATGGCAATTGGGTCACTTGATAGGTAGCTGTCTGCCGTGCGTCACTCCCCTCTATAAGTAATGCTCGGTTAGGTTAATTAACTATGGTTCTCAAATATCCTCTTCTACTCGAATGGGCTTGGAATGTCCCACAAAAGAAATACATTTGGTATCGTCTATATCTGTCAAGTGTGAACAAATCAATGGAAGTAGAGTTTTTTTGGCATGTATGTCTTTCCGCCTTCTCTAAACAAATACTATTATCTTTCAGTCAAACATACGGATCAGTACGAGTATAATTCAGTTGTCCTTTTACAATAGAAAATAGCACATAAAAAGAGCTTGTTATTTTATGTGTCGCTTACACCATCCGACGAGAAAAAGCGCTCATAAATGATGTTGTCAAAAAAACCACGAAAGATTTGTGTGTTCTATTAAAAGGGAAAAAAAAGGGGGTTTTTTTTATCTCAAACCGAGAAATTTCTCCTGTTCCTTCATCGTCACTTCAACAGACAAGCAAACTATTTTACAACACAACTCCAATGTAAAATAATACAACCTAGCACGAGAACATATTACACTCGATTCGGGCATGATGTCAGTTTCTCACATATTATGCGTACCATATGAGCTTACAATTTGCTTCATGTACTTAGGAATTTAGGATGCCCCAAACACCCGAGGCCATCTGGGCCGTGCAAATAATGGAAGATACAGAAAAGAAAAAGGGTAAAAGAAAAGTAAGCACAGGACCGGAACTCTGGATTATTTGAGTTTCAGATTCTTAGAAAAATTAAAATTGTACTAAACACAGAGTTTAAATTTCGAGTTTATCCTTTAAATTAAAACCCTTTTTAACTAAACACTTCAAACAAACTTAAGTAGCTCTCTACTAGTTTATTAGACTTATAAATTTAACTTAAGTTAAACCAAACAGGCCTTGACAAATGCCTTTGGTCCATAAGTCAGTTTAGTACATTTTTTTACTATGACTTTGAATTAGATCTGAGGAAAATGGGCTTGAACTGGCCTGATTTTAATTTGAGCCCAATGTCTGTGGAGTCGGGTCGAGCTTAAATTTTGAGACTTGAAGGCCTTCTATAGTGCATAATATACCAGACTAGTCCGAGTTTTGGCCCTGCACGTATTTTGCATAGCTGTAATTTGAAATATCCTTTTTTATGAACTATTTACAAATACATACTATACATGTGCTTTATTGATAAGTGGAATTTACAGATGTCGCATATTATGTAAAATATGTAAAAAAAAAAATGGTTTATAGACAGAACTGTTCTGGACTTTTCTGTAAAAAATAATTAGTTTTTCCATTGAATGGGAAAGTAAGTAAGGAGTTTTGGCAATTAACTAGTTATTTTAGAAATTCAATCACTAACTTCTAGCAAAATTCTCAAAATTATATAAAAGTAATTTGCTAGTGTTGTTGTTTTTCGATTCTGAAAAATTTTGAGGTCATCGTGCAAGAGTGGCTCCACTAATGATTTGTTTTGAGATTTTTTATAAAGAAATCCAGTAAGACGTCAGACAAGACGAAGCTATAATTATGATAATAGGCTCTTGAGATATTTTACTTTTATAATGTCAGGTCCATGTCCATTGCTGAAAGGTAAGCGATTTAATTTGCAAGATGCGACATTAGATTTGGCTACATAGGTACATTGGAAGCTCTGCGTGGCATGTTGAAACAAGCGTTGGAAAAGACTGACTATTATCCGTTATACTTGACTTTTTGAGCTATAATATGTACTCTATCCGATAAAAACAGACGTCGTTTTAGTAAAAAAATGTTTAATACGCAAATACTTGGCATTGGCGCTTTCTGGCTAAGTCTTTCCCACTTATTAATCACTCAAATGTGTTTGGGTAACTTTTTCCAATGCATGGAGGAGATTTCTTTTTAACTTTGATAAACATGTTATATATGTGCCTGTACAAAAATAATTGCTTTGGTTTGTACTATCTTAAATAAAACAATATCAATTTAGATAATAACAATATAAAACAAAAACATATATCCGACACTAACTCTTGTAGAGCTGGGAGAGAAAATTCTAAAAAGACAAGAAATATGTGATGAGGCATGGAATGAAAAGAATTTCAAAGGTAAAAATTAAAAAAAAAACCCAAAATTTGTCATTTTGGTTGGGCATGCACATGGATTGCCAACCCCTTTGTCCTTAACATGCTTCAAAAGAGAAGTAAGCATCGACTTATTTTTACAATATCAGGGTGCATTGTTGAAAGGTAAGCAACTTAAGTTGTATGATGTGATACAAACACATGAATTTGAGTCCCACTTATATGAGTGGGATTAGTTGAATAAGACATGTTATAGAGATATAATGATTGTGATGTTTAGGTGGTTGCATTAAATAATATAAACTGAAATAAGATATTATTTAGTTGGTTGCATAAATGATGTAAATAGAAAACAAGTGAGGTGGAAAAATATTATCAAAACCAATAATATGTCATATTCCACCGTAATAATCATTATTATGTCTTAAAAGTCCTTAATTAACCTTAATTCATACTAAAAATCATCAATACGAGTTAATCACTCTCTAATTATGCAATTAGGTGGGCTTGACTCGTGAAATACGTTCAAAACATATGTTTCCACCAAGCCTGACTTAGAAAGGAATCTTGCATCTCGCAAGTCTGGCTCCTTTTTACATGCAGGAAATCAAACAACTGAGAGTTGCATCTCATAAACCAGACTAAAGATTAGATGTTGGTTACCAAACACATCCTGTATACATGAGAGTACGACATAGGTAGGAGCACATCAAAAAGTTATAAGTGGCTTGTTGAAACAAAGATGGGAAAGACTACCAGTATGTGTTATACTTGAATCTTTTGTCAATCATACAATCAATCAAAAAAGTTCAACTCATATTATATTATAAAACTAATAAAATACTATCTTACTATATTTTTATAGACTGCCTCTCTCATACAAGATAGACCTAGAAACGAGATCAAGACACAACCCTAACTTGGTCCAGCAAAACCCATAAATTCTATTACCCAATTTAGTTACATTAAACTTAGAGTCCAACTCAATATAAATCCTCCAAAGAAAAAGTCTAACTCATATCTTGCCCATTTTAACTTTTTAAGTTAGTCAAACATTACACCTCACTACCAACTCATAGGTCTTTATTGTATTTACCTCATAACTTTTTCAAAATATAACTAAAACCAAGATAATTCTATAGTCCCACAAATGGTTAAGGTTTTTTCTAACATATGAACTGGGTTATTGTTCTAACCCATTTGCTAGTTCTAGTATTTAATCTAATCAAATACTCTTATTATTAAATCACAACTTAACCCAACTATTTTATTTTAAAACTCATTTAAATCTTTTAAAACTTAGACCTATAATCCGTGGACACATTTAACTCCAACTTTTTTTGAACTCATTCCTAAGCCTACATACAAACCAGGCTACTATATATATTCTTGCCTACCCATTTTTTTTTTCTTGCCAAACTTGTGTCACTTCGACCCCCGGCCGTACGCTCATAATAGGATTTTTTTTTAAAAAAAAAACTCATCTTGGGGGGATGAACGGGAGAGTTCTGCTACGGCCACCTGGGCGCCACCACGGCAGCGACAACTTGCTAGGAACAACCAAGCATGGCCCCACATGTCGGGCACTTTTAAAAAGGTGACCAAGCGTCCGTATGAGGAATTCACTCTTGCACCCATGTGGGCCTCGCCCACGGCGCTGGTATGACGGGGACCACTGTGGCGACCAGGTGGCAGGTGCACGGTGCACCTGCTAAATCACTCTTTTGGAGTAGATCCTCTCGTGATCCGGCTTCGCGGCACCACACGCTGCAGAAGATATTTGTTTGTTTACTACAAGAGTTAAGAATACGAGTATGAAATTACCCCAGTTCTAATTTTTTTACAAATGGCCACGGTACATTTTGTGTACTTTTATTTTTTTTTGTTGTATTTTTCTATTTTAGATTACTATATTTTATTTATTTTAGTTTATCACATTTTTTTCATTTCATATTGTCTCATTTTTCATTTTAGATTGTCCTACTTTTAATTTTATGTTGTCATATTTTTATTTTAAGTTATCAAATTTTCTTAATTAAACTTGTTGTATTTTCTCATTATATGTTCTTGCATTTTCTCATTTTTAGATTATCCAATTTTTTATGTTTAAGTTATCGTATTTTTCTTATTTTAAGTTGTCGCGTTTTGTTATATAGATTGTCGCATTTTTATTTTGTATGTAAAATTCATACTTTTTTTATATTATTTTCATGGGCTATAAGATTCAAGTTTAACCATTAATTTTTATAATTTTTATAATTATATATATCAATAAAAGTTTTTAAAATAATATTCTAGAAATAATTTTAACGGTAAATCAACTGATATTTTGTATTAGTGGTTGAAGTTGAAAATGTCTGAATTTATGTATATCCAAAAACATCGTTAGGAGCGGAGTGAGTATATTAGAAAGCGTAGTTGGCAAATGCACAAATGCATATTAATGGTTGGATTAAGTGTGAGAAATTATTAAAGGTGCATATTGTTATGAAATAATTCTTTGTGTTGGATTTCCATAACCTCTCACACTATCAGAGTCATAAATCTCCATAATATCCTTCTTGTAACATTCATATATATCATGAATCTTCTAACCCCATGTTATAAAGATTGTAACCACTATGTGATCAATTGGGTAAACCTTAATCAATCAAATTCTTATAACCCCAAGTCTTTTAATAATTCATGTCTTTTCTTATGCCTGAAGTTAGTATATAAATAGGAGTTGTATATTAGAAGATGAAATGAGAATGTGCATGAGAAAGAAGGCATTCAATCATTCTCTATACTTTTTTTATTCTTTATACTTTATGGTTAGAGTATATTTTCTCATAACACATTATCAGTATGAATGTCTCTACAAATTACTCTCAATTATAATTCTTTGTTTGGAAAGAATTTCTTGATCAAGCCATTGTGTTCATGGTAAAGTATTCTTGTGGATGAAATTTCTTTTGCTACAATTAATAGTTTTATGTTTGTTGTGTATTGAATCACATATGATTAGAACCCAGAAGTGTACCGATTATGATAATTTGATTGTAAATCAGAAGTTTACCGATCGTAATATTTTTGTTATTTGGCATGATTGGTTGGACTGATCCAAGTCAATAATGATGCGAAAAATTATCGATAATTTATATAAAATTTCAAGATAGAATCAGAAGATTTTTCAATATAATAATCTCATCTATGGTTTTTTGTCAATAATTAAAATGGGATTGAGTCTCTTGACTTTTTGGAACACAAAAAAGAGATATATGTGGGTTCATAGTTCCACCAAATAGACTGTTTAGATATTTTGTGATTTCAATCAATATATCGACTAGATGGTAACATATCTCCTTATTATCAACTCGCAATTTGAAATTTGTAAGATTATTGGCTCAACTCATTAAATTGTGAGCATAATTTTCAACCTTCTTTTATTAAAACAATGTTTTATAATTCCAGTTAGTTATCTAAAAAAGTTTCAATGCTTAGTATATGTCACTCAAAATAAATGTTGAACATCTAATAGCATTTTCATACAGGAAATGACATTGTAAAATCACTAATTAAATATCATGAGAAAATAGCAAAACCATTGCTGATGAGATCAAGATTCTTAATATCTATTTGCAATCATGATATTTTGCATGTAATAGCTTGGATTCACATTAAGCCAATAAGCTATCACATTTCTTCCCCATTAAAATTGGTATCTGTCCAAAAAAGCAAAATATTTTCCATCTAATAATTTTTAGATGTGAGTATATGCTCTGTTGTTCCAGAAAAATATAAATATATTAATATGAGATGACAAAGAAAAAGGTTGGGAATATATGTTGAGTATGCACCTATTTATAATTAAATACCTTGAACCATCAATAGAAGATTTATTTACAGTTAGACAAGCTGATTGTAATTTTAACAAATCAATTTTCCCAACAACAGGAGAGAAAAATAAGGAGATGAATAATAAATTAAGTTGGAATGAATTATCTTGTCTCATTTTGATCCTTGTACAAAACAATATAAATAATAAATTCAAAGGATAATTCTTTTACAAAGTTTATCAAATCAATTACCAGACACATTTACAGATATTAATATTGTGACTAAGTCATATATACTAATTACTAATGCTCCTATAAAAATTGATGTCCACAAAGGACAATTTAATACCATTAGTGCGACAAAAGAACAATTATAAATCATGGTAGATCATTAGGTTCCAAAGATAAAAAAAATTCTCGAAAAAGAAAAAAAAACAAAGATTCAAGATGGTCAAGTCAAGGAAATAATGATCCCAGAAAAACCTTCTAGAGAAATAGTAGGCATGACTAATAACAATGTCCTTGAATGACTCAGGTACCTAATTGACGAGGATTGACACTCAGGTCACTTCTAATAAACTTCTGGTTCAACGAACCAGACATGTGTCTGGAGATGCGAACTCAAGCTATTCTGAGAGGCATCACCACGAGGTCGCAAGCTTTACGCGATCAAGTCGCAGCTTTACGCGGTCAGACCGTAAGCCTTGCGCGGTCAGAAGTTCGTGGGCTATACGCGAACTACACATTCGGGATATTACGCGGTCAGCCAAATCCCGCGGTCAGAACATCTACCGATCAGGATACCTGGGATCTATCTATTCGGTTGTCTATACGACAGGATATTCTAAGTATCCCGAAGATTCCTACACGTGGAAAATCAACCGTCAGGGGGTTAACACGTACAGTTATTCATGAATAACACGTGTTTAACCTGCGTGGAGGTTAAGAGCAGTTTCAAAAACCGTATCCAACCGTCCGTGCAACCGATTGATGCAGTTTCCTTCACATGGCACCCTTTCAAGCAGTATAAAAGGATGGCATGAAATATCAATCGAGGAGAGGATTGAGGTTAGCCAAGTCTACGGCACACCTCATACAGCATTTTTAAGTCTTCTTTAGCTTATCTTTGTACAATTTTTACGGGAAAAATCCTCGTCTGTGAGGACTTTTTCCTCCACTTGTAAACCTTTACCATACTTATTGAAATCCCAACAGGACGTAGGGCTTTTACTCCCACCATCGAGGGCCCGAACCTGTCTAAATTCTCTGTGCTCCTGTTCACCATTGTTCAGCGTACCTTCCCGAAGGGTCATCTTGAAAGGTCTCACTATTACAAATTCTGCATAAGTTCGGCTGAGGACTCCGAGTCCAAATCGTCGACAGCTGGCGCCCACCGTGGGGCCTTTCTCAAGGCGTCTTAATTGAAATTCGGAGGTTTGCCGAAACATGGCTGGAGCATATGATTCCGAGAATGATTTTGATCTCGAGGATTATGCTCATATCCCAATGCCTTCTCCAAGTGATCCTGTTCCGATGGAAGAGGTCGAAGGCCAGAATCTTCCACAGGATGAATCATCTTCCCAAGTCATGATGATCGACCAGGAGGTAACTGGCACAGGGTCAGAACCCACAGAGGTTCTTAATGTGCTAGGTGATGAGTGCGGCCCATCGTACGATCCCGCTGAGGGAAAGTATGATGGTGACCCCGAGGTTAGCCCAGGAAGATTCGACCCTGATAACCTTCACCGTCTCTTTGATTTCGAGTCCGACTCGGAACAAACCGAGATGTTCTCCCCATCGGCAACTTCTCTCCCTAGGCAGTTTGCTGCGTTGTCGGAGGAAACTCCCGATCAACAGGCTGCCAGGGAAGAACAAGATCGCAAACAAAAGGAGGAGCAAGATCTCGAGCAACAAAACAACGAACTACGCAGAACTGCCCTAGAGGCTCTTCAAGATGCGCAGGCTCGTTACGATGCTGCCCCGAGTTCTTCTCGACGGTCGCGTGGTCATAGACGTGACCAGACTCCTTCCTTACCACCGGAGCACTTCCCAGTGGACGAGGAAACAATAACACCTGGTGCCCCTAGGAGAAGTACCCATGGTCGACTGCGATCTATCGCGGAAGTCATGCGTAACTTTCCTCCTACGGTCACGGATGCGCAGAGACCGGCCTTTTACAGGATCCTGGCGGAAAGATTGGACGAGGTCGCATCTGAGGCGACCCCAACAGCCTCTTCCCGCTCAGTAACACATTCCCGTGATCGAGATGGTCCTCATTTTGGCTCTGGTCGACGGAGTTACCCGCCGCCTATACCGTCCCGACAGGACAAATATCGGCGAATGCAGGACTCTCGCAGTAGGGATCGAGTTCCCGTTCATTCTCGTTTAGGACCTCGAGTAACCCCGCCATTAAGCGAGTTTGCTCGAAACCCGACCGAAAGTCGCAGGACGGTTCATGGTCCTTACGTTGGTTGCAAAGCTTTCTCGCCTGGCCTACGAGCGGTCGTTTGGCCCGATAAGTTTCGACCAGGGGCCATTGAGAGGTTTGATGGAACTCAGAACCCATCCGAGTTGCTTCAGATCTATATTACTGCCATCCAAGCAGCAGGAGGCGATGACAAGGTCATGGCTAACTACCTGCCAACAGTCCTCGTAGGACCGGCTAGAACCTGGTTGTTCAATCAGCCTGAGGGTTCTATCTATAATTGGGAAATGCTATGCGATGCCATCCTCAGCAACTTCCAAAACTGTTACCAAAAGCCGGGTAAGGAGGACGACTTGCATAGATTGCGGCAAACTTCAACCGAAACGCTTCGGCAGTTTGTCAAGAGGTTTGTCGGGGTAAGAAATACCATCCCGAACATATCTGATGGCTCCGTAATCAGGGCATTTAAGCATGCCGTTCGATACCGGAGATTCACTGAAGACTTGCTCATCCACCCTCCTCGATCGGTGGCCGATCTGTTCGATATGGCTGATCGATACTCCGATGCAGCCGAGGCAGTCGAATGGAACCGAATGGTTGACAAGGGGGACCTACCGCCCCAACCAGGTTTCAAGGACGCCAAGAAAGAAGATTCGAGCAAAAAGCCGGAGTCTTCACTGGGTGGGAAGTCAAAAAAGTCGAAGAGGAACCGCTCTGGACAGTACCGTGAGGTCGCGGTCGCAGAGAAACCACCTTCGACCAAAGGTAATAAGTCTTCTTTTAAAAGTAAAACTGCTTCTGGTGGCCGGGATTTCGACCAGCCAGAAAAATCAACTAATCCGCAGGAGGGCAAAAGGTGGTGTCCACTCCACAATTCCGCAGGCCACGATCTCAAAAACTGCAGAAGTTGGTTGAAACAGCTGGATGATTTCTACCAAGGAGCTGGGCCAATGCCAACCTTACCGCCCAAAGAGCAGGCGTGCGGGGTTAGAGACGTCGATGGAGACGAAGAAATGGCTTACCAGGTACCTCAAAATCATGTTAATGTCATTTTCGGAGGTTCCTCCTCTTTCGTTTCCAAAAGGCAGTTTAAAACTTTTTGCCGAGAGGTTAACCAAACGGAGACATCCCTTGGTGAACCTCAATATCCCCGTTGGTCGGATATGCCTTTGACGTTCGATCCCGCTGACTGTCCTGCGGGGCTAACTAGACCATTGAGGTTACCTCTGGTTATTACCCCAATCATCAGTAACGCGAGAGTCGAAAGGGTCCTGATCGATGGGGGAAGTTCCCTTGATCTTTTATTGGTCAAGACACTCGACGAAATGCAAATTCCTCGTTCGAAGATCAAGCCCATAATCCATCCGTTTTATGGGATAATCCCAGGCCCCTCCATGATGCCATTGGGACAAGTGGTCCTCCCGGTCACTCTGGGAGAACCAGATAACTTTCGAACAGAATTGGTTACTTTCGATGTAATCGATTGTGATTCAGCTTATAATGCAATCTTTGGCAGGCCGACTCTTGCTAAGTTCATGATGGCAACGCACTATGCTTATCAGTGCGGGAAATTGCCTGGCCCCAAAGGTGTCATTTCGGTCCGAGGAAGTCGCAACGTGGCGCTCACGTGCGACCGGCTATCTTTGGAGATGGTCGATCAACTTCCCCTCCGGGACGCTCAGGTCGCCACTGTCGCCACCGATGCGATCAGGGCTGCTCCTCGACCAGATGAGAAACTCAAACAAGTTCCTTTATACCCAGATGACCCATCCAAGACAATTCGGGTTGGGTCAGCCCTGGATGACAAATAGGAACTCGACCTCGTTGCTTTCCTCCGGGCTAACGCAGATGTGTTTGCGTGGAAACCGTCCGACATGCCCGGTGTCCCAAGGGAAGTAATTGAGCACAGGTTAGCAATTCGACCTGGACAACGACCAATAAAGCAAAAGCTCAGGCGTTTTGCCACCGACCGACAGGAAGCCATCCGAGAAGAGTTAGACAAACTCTTACAAGCCGGGTTCATCCGCGAGGTGAATCACCCGGACTGGCTCGCCAATCCGGTCATGGTCCGCAAGTCAAATGGCAAGTGGCGCATGTGCGTCGACTATACTAGCCTCAAAGTGCCTGTCCGAAGGACGACTTTCCCCTTCCCCGCATCGACCAGCTGGTTGACTCCACTGCGGGTTGCAAACTGATGAGTTTTCTGGATGCCTACTCGGGATATCATCAAATTAGCATGGCAGAAGACGATGAAGAGAAAACTGCCTTCATCACCCCGTTCGGCACGTACTGCTACGTCAGAATGCCGTTCGGTCTCAAGAACGCTGGTTCCACGTACCAGCGCTTGATGCAAAAGACCTTTCTTTCCCAGATAGGGCGTAATCTCGAAGCATATGTAGACGACTTGGTTGTAAAGAGTACCAAAAGATTGTCTCATTTGGACGATCTTGCTGAAACCTTCTGTATCTTGAATCGCTTTGGAATAAAATTGAACCCGGAGAAATGTTCTTTCGGGGTTTCTTCCGGAAAGCTCCTTGGTTTTCTTGTGTGTTCCAGGGGTATTGAGGTTAATCTTGAGAAAATCAGAGCTATTGAGCAAATGAGGTCGCCCTCGACCATGAAGGATGTTCAACGCCTGGCTGGTCGCATGGCGGCTTTAAGTCGTTTCATATCGCGATTAGGCGAAAGGGGACTACCTTTCTTTAAAGCCTTGCGGAAACATCATAACTTCACGTGGTCAAATGAGGCCGAAAAAGCGTTTCAGGAGGTAAAAACATATCTATCCAGTCCGCCAGTATTGGTGTCTCCTGAAAAGGATGAACCATTGCTTCTGTATTTGGCGGCCACCCCACACGCGGTCAGCGCAGTTCTGATCGCGGAAAGGGAAGGAGTGCACAGGCCCGTCTACTATGTGAGCGAAGTACTTCATGGTCCTAAGGAGCGCTACCCTGAGGTCCAGAAGATACTTTACGCGCTACTGATGGCTTCCCGTAAGCTACGACATTACTTTCAAGCACACAAGATCACAGTACCTTCCTCTTTTCCTTTAGGGGATATTGTCCGAAATCCAGAAAAATCTGGTCAAATCGCCAAATGGGCGGTCGAATTCGGTGCTTTTGAGATCCACTTTACCCCTCGCACGGCGGTTAAGTCTCAGGTTTTGGCCGACTTTGTGGTCGAATGGACCAACCCTGAGCCACCCGTGCAGTCGGCAAAGGAATTGGAGTGCCCCGATTATTGGACAATGTACTTTGACGGTTCCCGTAGTTTTCAACACTCGGGGGCTGGAATGGTCTTAATTACGCCTCAGGGCGAACAGCTTAAGTATGTCATTCAACTACACTTTGTTGCAACCAACAATGCAGCAGAGTATGAAGGTCTTCTTGCAGGGCTCCGGGCAGTAAAATTCCTCGGAGTCCGTCGATTAGTGGTGAGGGGGGACTCACAGCTGGTCGTAAACCAGGTAAACAAGGAGTACAGCACCTCCGATGAGACAATGGCTCATTACCTGGGGGAAGTGAGGAAATTGGAAAAACACTTCAGTCACTTCGAAGTCCAATATATCCCGCGAAAGGACAACATTCTCGCAGACCAATTATCCAAAATTAGATCCTCACGCTCATCCGCCCCGGCAGGAGTGTTCATTGAACACTTGGACCATCCTTCGATCATGACTTCGGTCGAGGATGATCCGGCAATAGCCTTCGTTGCCAACCTCGGTCAGGAACAAGATTGGACTCATCCATTGAGGGTCTATCTTGAACATGGGACCCTACCCGAGGACGAAACCAAAAGCAATCGGTTAATTCGAAAGGCGCGTCTGTACAAACTCATAGATGGGGTTATGTACAGAAAGGGTACTCAAGGTGTATTCATGCGCTGCATATCTCAGGAGGAAGGAAAATCCCTCTTGAAAGAAATACATGACGGTGTATGCGGTGCACACGCGTCATACTGAACACTGGTCGGAAAAGTTTTTCGACAGGGATTCTACTGGCCTTCGGCACTCGATGATGCCAAGCTTATGGTCAAGATGTGTCCACAGTGTCAGTTTCATGCAAGACAGGTTCATCAACCTGCTTATGCATTGCAAACTATTCCTCTCGCATGGCCTTTCGCGATCTGGGGAATGGACATCGTCGGTCCTATGCCACAAGCGGTCAATGGATACAAGTTTTTGTTCGTAGCCATTGACACATTCACAAAGTGGATTGAGGCCGAACCAGTACGAAATATTACTGCATCAGCCGCACAAAAGTTCTTTCACAAGAACATTGTGGCACGATTTGGTGTTTCAAACCGTCTCATCACAGACAACGGTTCTCAGTTCGCTAGCGGTCTTTTCCTAGACTACTGCGATCAGATTGGGACCAAGGTGTGCTTTGCTTCCGTGGCACATCCACAAAGCAATGGGGCCGTAGAACGGGCCAATGGGCAAGTACTGCAAGGTATCAAAAAACGTGTTTTTGATCGCCTCAAGACCCGCTCGGGGGCTTGGGCAGACGAGCTCTATATTGTTCTATGGGCTCTACGGACTACCTCTAGTCGAGCCACCGGTGAGACACCCTTCCATTTGGTCTATGGAGCCGAGGCTGTGTTGCCCATGGAAGTAAGTATTGGATCTGTTCGCACGAATCAATTCGAACAGGTCAACCAATCCGAACAACGATCGCAAGATCTCATCCTCCTGGAAGAACGGCGTGATCGCGCCCTGATTAAGTCCGCGGTATACTTGCAGGCTCTACGCAAGTATCACAGTAAAAAGGTGCGACCACGTGATCTCAACGTGGGCGACTTGGTTTTACGAAAAATTCAAGACCAGTCTAACCGCAATAAATTCTCCCCAAAGTGGGAGGGACCATATACTGTCGTCTCAGTGCCGCGGTCAGGATCTGCGCGGTTAGCCATGGAGGATGGTCGGATTTTGTCCAATACTTGGAACATCGATCAACTTCGCAAGTTTTACGTGTAAGTATTCCAATCACTTTTTTCCTGTTCAATTAGCATCTTTTCATAAAAAGCATGTCTTGTTTTCATGCAATGAGTGTTTTTCTTTAAGCCCAAATTATACAAATTCGACCTGGGGGCTGATCGCCGGCGGTTAGGTTATTACAGCATTTTTCAACCGGATTCGCTGGTCAATCTCATGATCACTTCCAGATAAGTCACTCCTAAGTAAGCCGTTTCTCAACGCACACGGGACTATCTGGCTAGTCTTCGGTCATTTGGGTGGCTACCAGTTTGCAATAAGGTTAAAATGTTACTTTAATCTTGACCATCGGCTTGAAGCACATATCCCTAGTCATCATACTTATGTTTTCCTCTGTTTAAAATACTAAGGCTTCAGTATTCACAAAACAGAGGTGGGGGCTAGAGGAATATACTTATAGTATGAAACTTATGATGTGAATATGCACTTTCTCTTGAAAAAATAATTTTACATACATAGCATTGTAATTACAATTGTTTGGTTACAAAATACAAGGATCATTCGATCCTTAGCTCAGCCAAGAGCTTGTCAACGAAGGGCTTAACTTCTTCAATAACGGCGTCAAGCAGTTCGTCACTCTTGACCTCAACCGGTCCCACCAGCGCGCTCAGATTCGCATCTGGGCCATGGTGAAGTCGAACCCGGCTGAGTACGGCGGATGCGGCTGATCGGACTCTCATCCTGATCATCTCTTCACGTCGCCGTAAATCTCCAGGGAGATATTCGAGCAGTGATTCTGCTTGAGTTGTAAGCAGTGATGCCCAATCGCTGACATCTGGGTTGTCCTTCCTCAACTCTACCACATTGGTATTCAAAAGGCTGGCTATGACCTTCAGTTTTTCGAAGACCAGTAGGCTCAACTCTTTGACCACTTGATTGGTGTGGTCGAGCGAGGACTCGAGAAGCATTTTGTCCTGGCTGAGCTGTTTAATACGACCTGCTTGCGCAGCACAAAGAAAAAAGGTTATGAACAAGAAATGTCTTTAAGTCTTCTCAAGTTGGGAATCAACTTACCAACATTCTCAGACTGAAGTCTATTGATTTCAGTCCGTAGTTTCTGAAACTCTGTAACTGAGTTCAGCTTTATCTTGGTTAACTCCTTCTTCAAGAACGTAACCTCTCTGCAGCAAAATCAGGTTAGTCACAATTAAAGCCTATTTATATTAACAGAAGGATGACGATACTCACTTGCGCAAGCCGTCACGATCTTTTTGAACAGCCGCCATGCTAGCCATTGCAGCATGCGACTGGCTCATCACCCATGACAAGCCCTGTGACACAAAGCAAGAGAGTCAAGTATGATCTAAAGGCGATTCAAACGCCGAAACAAGAGTCATCATACCTTCATAAACTTATTTAAAGCAGCATCATCCATGCTAGCAGGAATCCTTGCTAGCGCGCCTGAAGTGCCTGCAACGGGGACAGTTGATGGGAGTGCCGGCCGGACGCCACCCCCAGAGGCCACTGGTGGTGACATAGTCCCTGTGCTTGATTCACTTCCCGCGGTCCGGACGATTTCCTGAACCACGGGAGTAGAGCGCTCTTCATTAGAGGCTCCCTCATCAGCCCTAGCTTCAACCTCCCCAGTGGCGGTTGAAGGTATAGGCGCTGTCTTCTTTTGCCTAACAGGAAGAGTGGGTCAGACAGTTTTTATATAAGATTACTGTCGAATAAGAGTTCTTACCTTATTCGAAATCCCATTCGTTCCTGGGACTTCTGGGACAACTTCCCTTGCGAAGGAGAGCCGTCTCCGGTTCTTGCCTTCCTTATGGTAAATAAGACAGCACCCCCCTGGAAATATCATGTTACAGGCATATTCTTAGGGAACAGGTAAAAACACATAGAAAGATCTTTACCTGGGCCACCGGACTAACTGGTGGGGCTGCATCTGAAGGCCTTGGCGATTCCTGAGTTGCTGGAACCGTCACAGCCGGCCTTCGTTCGTCTACTTCCTCCTCTGTCCGCGGAGGAGGAGGATTTTCCTCCCTGGAATCCCCAGTGGACCCAGGGGGAAGCTCTCCTTCCTGTATGTACATTAACTTGTCAAATACGCAGAAAGAGTCATGGAGGGAATGATCGAAAAGATCCTTTACCTTAGTCAGGGAAGCAGAGATGACTGACCCTGAAACCTCGGGGGCTTCAGGAATTGGAAGGTCACCCGCGACCACCAAATCTTCGGTGGTCGCAGGGTCAGCCACGGCCACCTCTTCGGCAGCTGTGGTCTCTGCGGGGCAGCCTGGGACATCGCTGGATGGAAGATCCGCGATCTTCCTCCTTCGAAGGATCAGAGGAACGTCATCCTCTTCCTCCTCGCTCCCCTCTCCCTGTACGACGAAGAAGTGATTCCATGTCGCGCCTGAAAAAGTAGTAGGAATGCGATATCTTACCGCAGTCTTTCTTGCGGGACGAGGGACGCTTCGTGAAGACCCCTCCCCAGGGTTCAGCTTGGTCTTCTTAGGGGCAGGACTCTTTGTCCTGGGTCTCTGGGAGACCTTCTTCACGTTCTTCGCCGCCGGCTTCTTCAGAGAGCCGACATTCTCACTTGGGAATGTCGCATCCGCGAACCTCCCTAGGAGCTATTTTCATTCCAATGAAATTGATTAGTGCTGGACATACATGAAACCTGCAAAACAGAGGCCAAGTGGAAAGTTTACCTTTCGGCGCTCCTGTTTAAGGTCGTCGCCAGCATGAATCAAGCTTTGGGGGCGAGGCGATCCCTTGGGGCCCTCTACCTCGGCGTTGTACGCCCTGAGGAGGTAGTTAGTCCGCCTCTCAATCTCAGCTGAGGGCAGGACTGTTCCCAGATACGAGTTAAATTGATACATTTCAAAAATGACAAAAGGATTTCAATGTCAGAAATGAGTACCTTCGTTATAGTCCAGGGTAGTGTCCGCCATGGACTTGATCTCCCAAGCCGGATGAGCTCTTTCACGTAGGGGGCTCACCCGATTCTTCACAAAGTCTCGGATGACGTCACGTGCCGTCAGCCCTTGTTCGACTAAGTGAAGGATCACCTCGGCATGCTTCATGAACTCCGCGTTCATCGCCGGGAGAGTATCCAACTCGCTCGTTTTCTCCGGCCGCGAGTTCTCAAACCACAGCCCGCTCTCGGTCGGCGGGGTGCAGTAAAACCATTTCTGGTGCCACCCGTGCACTGAGTCTCGCAGGGGTGGGGAGGGATACTCCTTTTTATCCCTCAGCCAGAAGTAGATGCATCCAGCGGCGTTGGTGCTCTTCGACCACGCCGAAAAGTAGAATCGTCGGAAAAGATCCACGCTGGGATATACTCCGACGAAGGCTTCACAGAGATGCTGGAATACTGCAAGAATCAGCATCGCGTTGGGGTGGAGGTTGATCAGTTCCCACCCGTAATGCTCAAAGATATCCTTAAGGAACCGACTCTCAGGGAATCGGAACCTGCAATGAAAATACTCCTCAAAAACCACCAACTCGCCTTCTTGGACGGTTGGGGTTTCTTGGTCCTTCTCCGCAGGTCGCCAGTTAATGAGCAGCCGCGGAGAAAGGATCTCCTCCTTCTCAAGCGCCATCAGGCTCTCCTCAGAATGATGAATGGACCTGCTCCAGAACGCCATCTATGGTGTAGAATCAAAGGGGAAGCTGGCGATTTGGGGAAGACGAAGGCTGAAGAAAATGAGGGTTTTGAGCGGCGGGAATTCTAAGGGTTTTTCGCGGCTGAGTGGCTTCCTCAAGAAGCTACCTACTGCTTTTTATAGACCCAAGGCGACGCATTAATGGGTAAACGGCTCGTTTCAAACGTTCCATTGAATGCTTTATTCATTTCCCATAATGGATACTGTCTCTGATAGACCCGATAAAGTACCCAGACGTCGGATCTGAAACAAAAAGGATTCTTTGTTTTGGAAACTGAAAGTGCAAAAGGACTGAAAAATTTTCAGTACTTTTCAGAAGGCGTTTTTTCTTTTTATACTTTCAACATTTTCTTCGAAAAAATCATATAACTCAATTTTTGACGTACTGGAATGTTTCTAATTGGGTTATGGTTTTTTCGAAATCATGTTCTAGGCTGAAACTTCGATTCTAATCGGAATGACGGCCTGACCGAGTCCTAACTCTGGTCGCACTTCAGTTCTAACCGCGGCCTTAAGTCTGATCGCAGCATCAGGGCAGGCATGGTGATCTTTTAAAGCGCGATTCTAATCGCAAAACTGAAATTTCCTGTGTATGAATGGTCGCGGACTAAGCTTTTAACCATAAATTCGCACAGAAGGTATGAAGAATGTTCATATGAATAAAAGAAACTTTATTTATTACATTCTTTACATACAAAAGGAATACGGTCGATAAAAGCATCGACTTGTTCCGAGAGAAGTTTACAAAGTTCCCCGAGGGACATATTGTTGTCAGTAGGATCTACACTGACAACCCCCAAGGAACTAGCAACTACTCTAAGTCTATCTATATCGTCCCTAACAACAGACGCACTATTGTCTCTAATCAAGTCAGAGAGTTCTCGCTGTTGCTGAGCGAAGTCCCTCTCTCGACGGAAATGGTACGCCTCTTCTCGGGATCGATCAAGACATTCTGCTAAACGCAGAATCTTCGAGGCCATCTCCTCGGTCTTCTTCTCCAGGGCATTCTTCTCTTCCAGAAGAGTCTGTCCGGAAGGAAGAGATGGAGCAGCAGAAGGCTGATCGCTGGGGCCTCCTACCTCCTGCATTTTTGCAAAAAGTTAGTCATATTAACTAAAATTATCAGCAAAAAGGGAGAAGAATTGTTACCTGTCCCGGTGCAACGTTCCCAGAAGAAAATTGCTTCGCCAACCCAATATGGCAATCATCTGGTCGAGGGATAGTCACCGCTTACCGACCAGGATGTTGATCACCCATAAGGATGGGAGAATTGAATGTAATGGGATCTTTCTCTAAGGATAAAGGCCTAACTTGCCGAGAGGCATGAACGGGGAGGGTCAAAGGAACTGAAGGAAGAAGGAAACTCGCTACATTCTTCACCTTTGTTCCACTGGAAGATCCTTCGTCAACCTTGGGTTTCTTCCTTAAGGGAGACAGGACTTCATTCGACCCTTGTTCGACAATTTCCCCTTCATCGCTCTCAATCTCGATGATTTCGTGATCTGCCATTGGGAAGAGTAAGTGAAAAGGAAGGGGGCCAGGTAACAAGAAAAAGACTTAGGCGTGAGAGGGAAATTGTAAATCTTTACATGTCCAGGGGTCTGGTATTTATAGCCGCCAGGTCGACGGTTCGCCTCCCAGACACCTCGAGTTTCGTTAAGACATTTACAATTTTACCTCGAGATAAAAATCTCTACGGCGCCATCATTGCCCGTCACGTAATGTCAGAACCCGTCTTGAAAAACCAACCGTTTTCACTTAGTGCGCCACTAAGTGGAGAAGTTAAAGGGCCGGGTTAAAAATACAATGCACGGTTTTTAAATTCGAAATAAACACGTCTCTCCGTTTTCTTCGAATTTGGGGGCTAGCTGACGAGGATTGACACCCGGGTCACTTCTAATAAACTTCTGGTTCAACGAACCAGACATGTGTCTGGAGATGCGAACTCAAGCTATTCTGAGAGGCATCACCACGAGGTCGCAAGCTTTACGCGATCAAGTCGCAGCTTTACGCGGTCAGACCGTAAGCCTTGCGCGGTCAGAAGTTCGTGGGCTATACGCGAACTACACATTCGGGATATTACGCGGTCAGCCAAATCCCGCGGTCAGAACATCTACCGATCAGGATACCTGGGATCTATCTATTCGGTTGTCTATACGACAGGATATTCTAAGTATCCCGAAGATTCCTACACGTGGAAAATCAACCGTCAGGGGGTTAACACGTACAGTTATTCATGAATAACACGTGTTTAACCTGCGTGGAGGTTAAGAGCAGTTTTAAAAACCGTATCCAACCGTCCGTGCAACCGATTGATGCAGTTTCCTTCACATGGCACCCTTTCAAGCAGTATAAAAGGATGGCATGAAATATCAATCGAGGAGAGGATCGAGGTTAGCCAAGTCTACGGCACACCTCATACAGCATTTTTAAGTCTTCTTTAGCTTATCTTTGTACAATTTTTACGGGAAAAATCCTCGTCTGTGAGGACTTTTTCCTCCACTCGTAAACCTTTACCATACTTATTGAAATCCCAACAGGACGTAGGGCTTTTACTCCCACCATCGAGGGCCCGAACCTGTCTAAATTCTCTGTGCTCCTGTTCACCATTGTTCAGCGTACCTTCCCGAAGGGTCATCTTGAAAGGTCTCACTATTACAAATTCTGCATAAGTTCGGCTGAGGACTCCGAGTCCAAATCGTCGACACTAATGTTTGAAAAAAATGAGATCTCACTAATTATGTCATGTTTAGAAAATTATAGAACCAAGATAAATAGATGTCGATGAAGCATTTGCATACAATCTAGTGCGATATAAATTATGAATAATAACGAGGATTAAAAATTTAGATACCTTATGAAATACAAACATAAAAATAATTGGCTAATATGGAAAGACACAATGAAGTTAGAATTGAATTCTCTCATGAAGAGAGATTTTTGGGCATGTAGTTTGTAAATGAATCTGTGTGTGAAAATGAAAATAAAAATTGAGAAATTACGAGATATATGATATGATTATTTGCATAAAGGTTTTTTACCAAAAATCCAATATTTATTACGAAAAGATATACTCTCCCGTGATGGATATAATAATTTTTAGATATTTTATCAGTCTAGTAATAAAAGAAGGCATCAACTTGCGTCTAATATTGTAATGAATGTTGTTGCAATCTACTTATTTTGTTCACTTGATAATGACATCTATATGAAAATATCTTAATTGATTTAAACTGTCAGAAGTTGGATCTCAAGAACAATGGTCAATCAAAGTGAACAAGTACTATATGAATTAGAACAGTATGGGCAAAGATTGCATAATCGCCTTCTTGTATGTTTCATGAAAGAATGGTACAAAAATAATTATATGTGCATATATTTTTATAAAAAGATCTAAATATGAATTTTTGATAATTGAATACTTAATGGTTGAAGTTCATTTGATGACATGAAAATTCTTGACCCTGAAGTGCCATACATAAGTGTCATGAGAGCGTAGATTACCTTGTTTCTCATATATGATTTTTTATATTATTTACTGTCAATTTATTTGTGAGATATAGCGAATGTGTTATAGGAAGGTATTGGAAACAAATGAAACATATTTTACTCTACATACCTTAAAAATAAAAAGAGTATGAGTTTATATTTTTCTAATATATAAAACACAAATTTAATTGGTTTTGTAGATGTAGTGTATCTATCTAATTGTCTTAACAATCGATCACAAATTGGATATATTTGTCATGACACTACTATTTTAAGAATTCAATGCACACTTTTGCTGCTACCTCATATAATTACGCAGAGATTTGGCAATCTATTAAGTTAGTAGAGAATTATTAAGGAATCTTATTATCTATATGAGTACAATGCTTCACTTATCACTCAAATGAGATAAAGATATATCAAGTAGGCAAAGCAAAACATATTTCATGGAAGATTGTGTTTAGTTGTGATCTTTGAAAAGATTATATCAGCATTTCAATATATTTTCTCAAGCAAGAATTTGACAGGTTTAACTGCCAAGCCTCTTCCTATGACAAAATTTAGGAAATGACTTATAATGTTGGGTATATAATCATCAGGGGAAGTGGATATATATTGTACTTTTTTCCTTTTAACCATGATTTTTCCTATTGAGTTTTTTCTTGGTAAAATTTTTAATGAGGTATACATATTCATAGGTGTTTCATCGAGAAATTCGTTACAAGTGAATTTCTTTAATTTGCGGGTGTTCCAATATACGTATGTATACACATTAATTTCATGAAAGAAGAAAAATACAAATATGACACAAGGAAACATGCCTTTTATTAATTCATGAAAATTTATAAAATAACAAGTCCCTTTGGGGTTTGTATTCTCTCATATTTTTAGTGCACTTAGGAGGTACACTTGACTCCAAAAGATTGTGTGATTCCTGGTTCCTGGAACCTTGTAAGATGTCTGAGTAATTACATTTGTAGGTCCAAAGTTGACAAAATAACTCCGATTAAGTTGCGCCAATGATCGTCATCTTCAAGCTTTGTATCTGTTCTCCATGTGTGCAATGCATATGCAACCCATATCCTCATCGGTCTATATTGCTATCACATAATGTGTCCTTTTCCTCATCCAATGTGTTGTTCGACCTTGTCAGTTGTAAACAAAAAAAAAGAAAGAAAGAAATGCCTTCACCTCGTCAGTACCTGGTATTAATGGTGTCCAACCTCATCAGTCATGGACGGGGATGAATTGCATTCACCTCGTCAGTCCTGGCAACAGGATGTATTGATGATGAATTGTGATAGCACCCTAGTCTTGTAGGCCTTTGGAGATGCAATTAGCATAACATGGTTGTAGAGTGATGCTTGTTGATAACTTTAAATCACGCTCCCAAGGAGGAGATTTCACTAACTTGGATTTTCGTGCCCCCAAACAGGCCTAGGCGTAACAATCACCATACACTTATGAGTCGCTCATAGACATGTAAGACTTAATACAAATAGACTCAAACCAAAAGTGGATTATAACAACTCTCATTATTTGAACTATATCTAATACAACAAGCTAGAAATTTAAAACTTCAACATTCCAAATGGATACATCTTCTAATCGTTTCCCACCCATCTGGTTTAGCCTACTCGATTCCATCCATTGATGATACATTGGAATCATTTTTACAATTTTCAACCACTGCATAAAAAATATATTTGCAAGAATGAGTACGATAAGTCATACTTAACAAACGGACATACACAATGATAAATGTAAGTAAAATAAATTATTTTTTTACAAAGAATTTACATTACAAGAAAATTTATAATCATGAAGTAACATCCATTTCATTAATAATAAGTATAAATAAATAAATAATATCTTGATA
Organism: Pharus latifolius; assembly: GCA_019359835.1. Lineage (NCBI taxonomy): Eukaryota > Viridiplantae > Streptophyta > Magnoliopsida > Poales > Poaceae > Pharus > Pharus latifolius. Next base: position 12,093,492 of record CM033319.1, on the reverse strand, counting down.
ACTAAAACCGATAATGAAATAATTTCTGATGCCACATATGACCACATGCTTCCCAATCCGGAGAGTCATCGGGGTAAAATTTCATACTTTTACGCTTTATAGAGAGATACTCCCACATCATAGTCTCTCCTATGACACTTCTGTCCTTGAAGAGTACAACCATTTGGTCCAACTAGAACTGTCACATTTGACTTACTAAGTACCGGTCGCCCCTATAGATCTATCATTGTATACCCTGTTTGGACAAAGGCCATCTCAAAGAGAGAACTCAGGTAATTACATACTTGAACTGTGATCAGTACAATATGTTTATTGTCATAGTATCAGTTTTTTTAATAAAAATATAAAGTTGTAATAGTAGATCTTTAAAAGAAAGAAAAATGAGATTAATAATACACATTATTTTTATTGTTAATACCGAAAATAAAGAAGAACCACATATGAAAGTGTTTTATTCAATTGTTCGACCAAGCTTTTAGTGTTATCGCTACCAGCTTGATTGATATTGATGAGTCCTGCAAATTTATCATCATATACCTCAATGGAACATTAGCTTATACTTTTCTCATGTCCAGTAAAATAAAATCATTTTACTTTACAAAACATCTGTGTAAAAGGATATTAAGATAGTAAAAAAAGGAGATAATAAAATAATATGTAGCTCAAAATAACTACGACAAGACAATTTTAAAGAAAAAAAATGTGATAATAATATAAACACAACTTACCCCATGCTCCTTGGTCTTGACACCAAATTTTACAACTTGACTTCAGCAATATCTGACTTCATATTACTCCCTTACTCTTACAAGAAACTAATACTTTCGACTTGAAAATTATTGCCAAAATCACTAAACTCTGAAGCTATTTATAAGTTTCTTGTTAATGTCCTTATGCTCCAGGTGGCTCTGGACATGGCAAGCATGCATCAAGATATATGTGCACGTTGCTTCAGGTAAGCAATTTCTTTTTTCTTCTTCTTTTTTATGCTTTACTATATAATGGTAATTGTTTATTTCAACAAGAAATCAACTTAAATTTCTATTTTTCAAGAAGCAAAGAACTCAAATTCTATTTTTTTAATGGCATATATACATGTATGGTTACTAACATAAAAATTCTATTTATTGTTTTTTTAACACATAGAGAGTTGTGGATTTAGTTACAAAACATAGATGGCTTAATTATATTAGATGCTTGGATCTATATATTATTCTCACAATTTGTTATTCTACCCCGATATCCCATTTTTTCTGTACCTTTTAACTACTTTTCCCATATTCAGCCATATAGTAGATTAAAATATTACTCATATATTATTACTTGACTGGTACTGAGTTTTCTTTTAGTTATTATAGTTGACAAACTAATAACACCATTTAATTATAAATATATCTGTAAATAATGGTAATTATTTACTCTAGCAAAAATCAATTTATACTGTTATTCTTCACGAGGAAGTAAGGTTCAAATAGTATTCTATCTTTTATGAGAATACTCCAGTAAGCTATTAGATTGCTTTCTATATAATAGATTTCTTCCGTACACATATAGAGGGTATCATATAATTAATCAGGTAAGAAATATTGTGTAGCAATATATCAGCATTTGAATTCTCATTTTCGCACAACTTAAAAAGGCTAACTCAGTTGATATGGTTAATTTTCTAGGTGCTATATAACACTTTACATTGTACTATATTTCTAATATAAAACCAACCCCTTACTAATATGCCTCTTCAATTGAACAGGAATAGGGTGTTACCCAGTATAACTAGGCCAATTAAGATATTTTAGATGCATATAAAAAATATCTTCTTCTCTTAGTAAAATAAACTTGACTTAAAATTATTTCTTTCATAACCATTAAAAAATCAATATTCCAATGAAAATATCTTTTCCCAATTTTTTTCAAAGAAACAAACAAATGAGATAAATTAGTTATTATTAATTTTTTAATGAGACATCTAAAATATATTATCTTTAATAACATATACTTTTTTAAAACCAGTGAACATTCATAGAAATCAGCATTATTTTATTTCTTTATTATATCCTAAGAAATGAATATAGCATAAAATAATTTCTCTTTACTTCATTCCCAAGAAGTAAACTAAATACTAGTAATTTCTTAGTAGCTAGAGAAATACTATTACTAACATGTCATATATAGAATATAATTTTTTTTTCTTTTTTTACATCATGATAAAATTTAATGAAACTAAATACACTATAGAACTAGTATCAAATATATATTAGAACTGAACTCTAAACCAAATTTGACATAATTATAGATATTAAAATAGGGGATATTACATGAATGCAAGGTGAATGTAGTGCGCCATGCTTAGAGCCTATTGATAGAAGGTTCTCACTAAGAGTTATTGAATGATGGGACCCATCCATGATGTTTGATGCAAACTTCCTTGCTTGAAGAGACTTTTGCAGTCTAAGAGATTGACGAATTGAGGTAGAGGAATATAACTATATAAGTGGTTTAGTACAGTTGATTTGTACACCCCGTTGTGCCCTCTTTGCTTGTTAAAATTGTTTTAGAGATTCATTTTTTAGAAGAACCTGTATAAAAAATATGGGGTAACGAGTTGTATTAGTACTACCACTAAAATTTTAACATCTTTTTTATCAATGAGATGAACTAGTAGAATTATACTTTATTTGATTTTCCTGGTAATGGGATGGATAAAGTACCTGCACAACAACAAAATCGTGAGTTGCTATGAAAGTGCGTGGATCCACTGATCCCCAGGTGGCTTATAGCCAGAACCTTCCACCTTGACACATGAACAAATGCACATAGTATGCATCATATGTGCCTGGAACAAAAATTACTCATCGCTAGGAACGAGAGCCATCGTTGAGAGACGTGAATCCATATGAAAGAAATGGAAAAGTGCTCTTTACGGAAGGTTAAAGTTCTAAAACTAGGGACTTTTTGGAATGAAGAAAGGGGACTTTTTATAAGAAAAAAAAAAGATTTTACTTCCAGATTTAATATTATTGTTATTATCTTTTTTTATTTTTGAATTCAAAAAGGGTGTGTTTAGACTAAGAGAGTGTCCAGGTGAAGAAAGAGAGTAGTTTTGAGAGGACAGTGAAGATATAATATATTTTTATATTATTTTTTAATTATGCGCTAATTTTGAATTAATTTTGTGTTTATTTATTATTTAATGCTTGCATAATTAATTTGACTTAGATCATGTGTGATCAAACTTCAACCTGGTCTACTCTAAATATAAATTATAGAAATGGTAGTTTATATAGGGAAAGTAAGTACAATTGTATTTGTCTTGACAAGGAGAACAATTTTTTTTTATTTGTCTTATTTGGACAGTAAATAAAAAGTTACAATTTTTTTACATTTTAACTCCTAGCAGACATTCAGATAGGTTGTAATCCTTCAAACGTATCATTCAAGGCATAGTGGTATATTATTTAAATCCACCGTATTTAGAGAATTCTAAAAAAATCATGGAACCACTCATTCTATTAAATGATACAAAGATTATAATCAATTTACGATTAGATCCTTGTATCGATTTGATTGAAATAGACTTGCAGAGTTTGTACTCCGAGCTACAACTTTGCATCAAATATGTTTACCATGTCAAGGTTCCTAAGATGGCATAGGACATCTCATTATGATGTGGAAGCAAAACGTTATTGCAGTTTTACAAATAGACCCTTTACATTTAGACTTACATACATGTCAATCATTTATGCTCTTTTATGGATTTTTGCTGGCTTGGTCCAATTTTTGGGGCCGCATGTAAGTCAAAGTTAGCCATCTTCCACACTGTATCTGGCTGTACAACATAATCAAGCTGTAACATCCAGTTTGGGTGCAGTGGGCACACCAAATAGGACATGAGATAGTTACACCGGTAAGTAAATTTTATGCACAAATTATGTGTACATATTTGTGAATAGAATACAGATGTATATTTATTTACTTCCACAAATCTATGGGCAGATATTTTGCATTTCAACCCTTTCATCAAGTGGGGGTCCACATGTAAGGAAAATATGACCAATTTTATTAAAAAGTTCATCAAATAATAGGTAATAGACATCAAAGATGGAGTTTTATGAAACAATTCTCTTTAATTGTGGTTGTACATAACCTCTCACCTCATCATGATTGTAAATCCCCATAATTATAATGTACAATGAATCTTGCAACCCTCGTATCATGAATTTTGTAGCCATTATATTATCAATTAGGTAATCTCCAATCAACTAAATCCTTATAACTCTAAATCTTTTAATATTCTATATCTTTTCATATGCCTTAAGTTAGTTTATAAATAGGGAGTTGTACATATTCGAAAATGAGATAAGAATATCTAGGAGAAAGAAAGAATTTCCCCGTACTCTACACTTCATTTATTTTTTATACTTTGTATTTAGATAGTACATTCTTTTATTACACATATCACTGGTTTGTAGTTTTTGTAATTTTTTTTCCCCGTGAAGCATTCTTGTACGTGCATCAAAACATTGAAATTGGGACTACCAGGGTGCTACTGAATAGGTTTTGTAGAACCCAACAAAATATTATTGCAAATTGCAATGTTTTAGGTGGAATGCGGGAACAACTATAAGTCCGTAAGTCAAAATTATATTATGAATGTAAAAATGTATTTTGTTAGAATTATCACTATACTTTTACTTGTCATAGCCAGGAAGTAAAGACACAACGTTGACTAAAAAATCGCTCCTGTGATAGTATGATCTACGCTCTACAAATACCAATCTAAAAGAGACTTCTTACTGTCCGAATTTAATATAATTTAATATATTTTCTAATAAGTAAAGACTCCAAAGATAAAATATTGAAGCAATACAAAAGACATATCCCCGTCTCTTGTTAGGTTACAACAAAATCAAGGCCTACAAATAAGAATTTCATTATGACCAAGAAAGACACGTAATAGTAGAAAAATCAAGCATCCAGTCCTAAATCGAATTTTCCGAATCGAGATAAAGTTCAAAGGGATTATTTCCACCAGGATTAACTAGTCACATATTCATTTTTCTAAGTTACCTCCGAGCACTTGGTTAGAACTTGGTTAGAGATAGATTTTTTGCATAAGTTAGTCATCAAACCGCTCATAAAAGGTTCTCGAGTACCTTATGACTGTTTTATAATCTATCTCTATACTCTGTATTTTTGGTATAATACATAACAACCAGTATCCTCTCTGATGACTTCCTCTTAAACAATCCACGACAAGAGATAGAGGATTGCCTTTCACCGTTGAACCTATATAAAATTTTGTGTTTGTGTCTCTGAATCTGTATATAGTTGATATTTCTTTCAGATCGATTATTAGGACATATTCTTCCAGACATAATCAACAAATTCCTGTAATGTACATCGAGTACTAAGCCCACTTCAGTATTTGGTATACAACAGCTAGTACATTTTTTCCGTAAGACATATCATTTGTTTTGTAGTTTTTGTAATTTTTTTTTCTACATGAAGCATTCTTGTACGTGCATCAAAACATTGAAATTGGAACTCTCAGGGTGCTACAGAATAGGTTTTGTAGAACCCCACAAAACATTATTGCAAATTGCAATATTTAAGAGGAATGCTGGACAATTAAAGTCAACGTTACATTATGAAAATAAACATATTTTTTTGTTAGAATTATGTTGTACTTGTACTTGTCATGTTGAACATGGAGTATACTACTTGCAATTCATTGTGCTGAATTCAGCCAAAAAAAAAAACTTTTTCACATACATTTATATATGCTGATTAAAGTCTAGCAGTTATCTTTTCGTTTTTGCAAAAAAAGAACTATAGCCAAGTACCATGTACTCTGAAGCAAGAGCTTGGTTAAAAAAACCAATGATTTTAGATATAGATTTTAGGGGAGATCAGTGGCAGAGTTAGAGAAACTTTTTTATTAGTCCCTTATAAATCTATTCTAGGGTGTCTTTTTTTGTGTCAAGAGAATTTTTTGGATTTACATACATAACAATATAATAGATTTATTTTGACAAAATTGCAATATATCCTATAACTCCACAATACTTTACTTTCATTTACCACTACATGTCTTCTTATTCTTTCTAAGGATATGAGAAAATAAGGCTACATAGATTCTTAAATTTGTGTTATCCATGCCAATCCATAATTGTAAAGTCCCCTCACATTCTTACCTTATCAATTCTCTTTTTAGTGGCAGCTCCTCTAGGAATGCTTATTCACATCTTGGTGTCCATTGAACTAACTTCTTAGTAGTGTGGGGCCATATAAGTAGAAAAAGAAAAACACTCCCCCTCCAGCCAAATAGGTATGAAAACAAAGAGATAGGCACTCGCGCCCACCCTAATCTTTGCCATCACAACATAACTGTATTATACTCATTGGTCCTTATCATTCAATATTTTATCTCTTTGTTATCAATATAAATAGAGAGTCACATATCTAACTGCTCTCATTTAGAATACAAATCTAACTAGACTAGCTGTTAGTAATTATCATACCGAAGGTCGCTAGTTTAATTGCCATTGAGATGCTTTCTATATAGTTATTTTTAAAAGAAAACTAATTCTAGTTGTTTAGCTTAAATTTTTTTAAAATAAAAAACTGGTAGTGCAAAATTACTGTGCTCTGCCGTGTACCCAAAGCTCTTTACCGCTTTAACCCTGAGCTTACCTCACCCATCCCCGTCCAGTGCTGCACGTCCCACCCTCTCCCTATCCCTCTCCTTAACCTCCAATAATTCTCTCTCGTCCTCTCTCTCACTTGCCCACACCGCAAAAAAGAAAAAAAAAATCTAGATGCTTTTATCTCTCGCCGGAGTAGATCTCCGGCGAGCCGGTGTTCGAGCAGTAGGTAGCTTCCGTTGATCTGGCTGCGGCCTTCAATCCTGGGCTGCGAGATGCCGGAGCCGCGGAGCTTCGGCTTCGGCGTCCCCGACGAGGCGCTGCACTGCGTGATGGCCTACGTGGACGACCCGCGCGACCGGGAGGCGGCGTCTCTGGTGTGCCGGCGGTGGCACCGAATCGACGCGCTCACCCGGAAGCACGTCACCGTCGCCTTCTGCTATGCGGCCTCACCGACGAGGCTCCTCGCGCGGTTCCCGCGGATCGAGTCTCTGGCTCTTAAGGGAAAGCCGCGCGCCGCCATGTACGGCCTCATCAAGGACGACTGGGGCGCGTACGCCGGCCCCTGGGTGGCCGAGCTGGCCGCGCCGCTCGAGTGCCTCAAGGCCCTACACCTCCGCCGCATGGTCGTCACTGACGACGATGTCGCCAACCTTGTCCTCGCCCGCGGCCACATGCTGCAAGAGCTCAAGCTCGACAAGTGCTCCGGCTTCTCCACCGATGCCCTCCGCCTCGTCGCCCGCTGCTGCAGGTACTCAAATTGTTAAATTATTTCCACTACGTATCTGCAAGACTGCAACTGTAACTTGTTTGCCTCTGATTGTGATCCGGAAGAATTAAGCTGCAAAGTATAGCAACAAGCAAAAGTTTTTTTTGGCTCTTCGTGGATGTTGGTAATCGGGGATCGGAGTGATTTGGTGGAGATGCCAAGCTAGTGTTATTTGATGTCTCTAAACGGCGAAATCATAAAAGCGAGCCACACATCTGTTTCTACAAGTGTATCCCTGTTCTAGCTCCTAGCACGGGGAAAGCTGCGCCGGAACTCTGCTTACTATCTCAATGCACAAATTAGACGTTGATTTGCTTTCCCTACGTGATTTGAGATCGAAATATACTACTAGTTTAGAAGAAATCAGGATTTGCTCCAAATAAGATATGCAGAAGGCAGTGCCCCTGTGTAATTTTGGACCTTTTTCTCTTGTTTATCTACTTTTATTTATTTCAATAGTGTATCTGGAATTCTGGATGCATTACTGAGTATGGCTGAGTACTTGTTTCAAATCAATTTGTAAGAGGACGCCAGAGTCTGGCAGAAGAAAACCATAGTTTGCGGTAGCACCAAAATAGCGAGTTATCTTTTAACAGGTACTAGTGTGCTGCCCTGATTGGACTTGACCAAGACTAGTTCGTTCTTGCTAAGATATATTTTTAACCAAAATTTAGTAGCAAGTTGGTTTATGCTACAACCAATTCTATCATTATCAGCTTCGTGTGGCAATATGTCAGCAATACCATCTGTCCTCTGGTTTTATATTGACTTTGCTGCATTTGAATTTTGCAATGAGAATGTGGAATCAGTTCTGTAGGAAAATTATAGTTTCTGAGATACAAGAATGCTACTGTAGACAGCTGTTTTCGAGGTAACTTGATATCTGCACAAGGAAATGGGCGAACAAATGAGCATCATAAGATCATGTGGTTTTTTTATCGATTTCTTAGGCCACGCCATATAGCTTTACATATTGGAACCAACTAAATGTGATGACCCAGGTAGTTGTAAGTTGCATTTTATTTCTTCTCGTTGCATTTGTTTATTTTTATGATTCTTTACTCCGTTGATATGATCTTTTGGTATGGCATAATTTTGTCAGAGTGATTTTAGTATTATTGCTTCAGAGATTGCATAAGATCACTGCACTAACCTATCATTCTAAATTACAACAGCAGATCTCTGAGAACTTTATTTCTGGAAGAATGTTCAATTACCGATAAGGGCGGTGAATGGCTCCACGAACTTGCTGTCAGCAATTCTGTTCTTGTGTCATTGAACTTCTACATGACCGACCTCAGAGTGATGCCAGCTGATCTGGAGCTTCTCGCAAAGAACTGCAAGTCATTGATTTACTTGAAGATGAGTGAGTGTGATCTTTCAGATTTGATTGGGTTTTTCCAAACAGCCAAAGTATTGGAGGATTTTGCTGGAGGGGCATTCAATGAGGTAGGGGAGCTCTGCAACTATGGAAATGTTAAATTTCCCTCAAGACTGTGCTGCTTGGGACTTACTTACATGGGAACAAAGGAGATGCCAGTTATCTTTCCTTTTTCTGCAACACTTAAGAAACTGGATTTGCAATACGCTTTTCTCACCACTGAAGATCACTGCCAGCTTATTTCAAAATGTCCCAACCTTCATGTTCTGGAGGTAATGTCTTCCATGTACATGTGCTATACTGCAATAAATTAGTGATTCTTTCATTCTGACTGACATCTTAGATGTGCTCAACAGGTGAGGAATGTGATTGGAGATAGAGGGCTAGAGGTTGTTGCTGATACATGCAAGAAGCTACGAAGACTCCGAATTGAGCGAGGGGATGATGATCCAGGTCTGCAAGAAGAGCAAGGAGGTGTTTCTCAGTTAGGCTTGACAGCTGTAGCTGTTGGTTGCCGTGAACTGGAGTACATAGCTGCCTACGTATCCGATATCACCAATGGGGCCTTGGAATCTATTGGAACTTTCTGCAAAAATCTCTATGACTTCCGGCTTGTCCTACTTGACAGAGAAGAGAGGATAGCAGATCTGCCACTTGACAATGGCGTCCGTGCTCTGCTGAGGAACTGTACAAAACTTCGGAGGTTTGCTCTCTACCTGAGACCTGGAGGGCTTTCAGATGTAGGCCTTGGCTACATTGGACAGTACAGTGGAAATATCCAATACATGCTGCTGGGTAATGTTGGGGAATCTGACAGTGGATTAATCCACTTTGCAATGGGGTGTGCGAACCTGCGGAAGCTTGAACTAAGGAGTTGCTGCTTCAGTGAGCGAGCTTTGGCCCTAGCTGTACTGCAGATGCCCTCACTGAGGTACATATGGGTGCAGGGATACAGAGCCTCTAGAACGGGCCGTGACCTTATGCTCATGGCCAGGCCCTTCTGGAACATTGAATTTACACCTCCCAGTTCTGAGAGTGCTGATCAGATGACTGAAGACGGGGAACCTTGCTCGGATAAGCGAGCTCAGGTACTTGCATACTTCTCCCTTGCTGGAAGGAGAACGGACTGCCCCCAGTGGGTGGTTCCTTTGCATCCTGTGTGACTGTAAATACAATAAGCTGTTGTATTTCTCCTACTTTTTTGCCCATTGGGCAATAAGCTTGTCCAGATATGGTTGTTGTACGGATCTAGATCGTTTAGCTGCCATGTACCGTAATAAACCACTGTAGCTGAGATGTAGTGGAATAAGTTGTTTTCACTTGTACTATTAGTTTACTACTACTACTTTCTAATCCTAGGAAGATGTATTATAGTGCTCTGTATTTTCCCCTCTTGAATTGTATCAGTGTAAGTATATCCATCCCTGGTTTTGTCTGCACGGTTTGGTGTAAATTGGTCTATAGTTGCGTCAAAATGGTTGGAATGATCTTAAAGGTGCATTGCATAAGATGTGTCTGAAAATGACATCTATATGCTTTATTTGCCTCTTTTGATGGAATCGGTCGTGCATACGCGAACAATACCAGTTCCATCTATCAGCACCATTCCAAATTTATTTATAGTACCTATACATATGTGGTTCCGGTGGCTAGCAAATAAATAATGCCCTAAATTTTGTCGCTACATGAAGAATGCGACAACATTTCATACCCAACAGAAAGCACGAACGAGAATAGCATAGAAGCCACTGTTTAGTGATGTACAAGTAGCAAACAAAATGTGTAGATTGAGGTTGGCCTCTAAATTGACAGTGGAACAACTTTCCTTATCGAGAAAAGGATGTTTCTGTAGGCAGGTTTGGAGAGAATGAAGTGAAGACCAAATGAAGGCATAATCTTTATGCTCTACGTTGAATTATGAGATAAATTAAATAAAGAATAAAATATAGCGTAGCCAGTGATTTAAGGTAAGACGTATCTGGTTCCATCCGATCACGGATTCTCCGCGCACAGAGGCACACCATGTGGATTGGAACCGGATCACAAAAATAATAATAGTCATAATTAAAATTTTATAATAAATTAATATTTTTTGTGTTTTTTAGTTTTTTGCATACTCAATCTAGATGACCCGCTGTAAAATCAAATTACTAAAAAAATATATAATAATTTCTTTGTAGTAAATCTTTTACTATAGAAGGTCTGTTGGTGTGAATTGGCATCAGGAACAAGTTAGGCATCGGAGATGAGGCAATCAAAGTATTGAGTTTTTTTTTTATAAATAAGTCAGATTAAAAAATTAATTATAAAAATGACTCACAGTTTTCGAATTTTATAAAAATAGACCGCCATATCAGTCTGTCGCGTCTTGAGCACCCGACAAGTCCTCTGGTTCCTATAACAACTCGGTCTTGATACGACCAGTTTGTGCACTAGATATAATCAACTAGGTCTAGTACTGATACGAGCATGAACAAATCTAAAACTTAGAACTAATACGACCACGACTGAGGAGCTAGAGGGCTTGTCAAGTACTGGATACTCAATAAGTCTTTGTTGAGTCTCTAAGACTCAACAGACTGATGTGGCGGTTTATTTTTATAAAATTTAAAAATTATAGATTATTTTTATAATTAATTTTTTAATCTAAATTATTTATAAAAAACCTCTCAAAGTTCCATGGCTATAATATGCAAAAAAGAAAAAAAAAACATTGTGAGCCCCTTAAGTAACACGGGGCATGCGTCATGTCTTGCAAGCAAACCTGAGCAGATCGCCAGATTCGATCACAACCTTCTAATCTGATCCGACTGGATATGAGTATTTTTGGATTTGAGTTCAAGTTCAAGTTGGCACAAAAAACTGAGTTGCATTGGATCAACTCAAGTTCACTCCAATTTAATCCAATATATTAGTTGGACCAGTCATTTAGTATGAGCCAAGCGGATTTGATCAAACCGGGCTTTTTAATATTTCGGGAGGACTGGACTTAGACCTAACCTCAGGCACGGTATAGTGAGAAGGCTGATTTATGCTTAGGCATAGATCTAGCTCATTGAGCCTAGTCCTAGCATGAAGGGCTTGGTCTAGGCTGAACCCAGGTTTAGGGTCAGGTTAAGTTTGGTGGCCAAGTTGGGATGTCTTATTCCAGACCAATTGTATTTTATTTTATAGTATAAAATATATTGGATTGATCTGAATATAAGTGGGCTTTTTGATGGTCTGTTCTAAGCTCAGTCCAGTGAAATTTGCTCATGTCTTGTGGCGGTGAGAACTACAATCTAGCAACCCCTTGAGGGCAAGTTCGATCAGTGAGGACATGCAGGAGAAACCAATAGGAGTAGGGTTTTGTGAGTCACAATTGTAGTGTATCGATTCTGTATCGTAATTATTGCCTGGGCCCAACGAAACTCGGACTGAGCTGGGCTACGAACCCCGTCGAATTTAGGCCTGGTTTCAAATAGCCCGGCTGAAGCCCAACTTCCCAAGCCGCAAATTCGGCCTCAGCCGCCTTCGGTTACGACTTTGCTGTTTAACTCTTGGCCTAGCGGCACTAGTTTTACCCCGGCGATCGTCCGCACGTTTACCATCATTGTCATCGGCCTGCTGGGGAGACGCCGCAAGAGTACCGTCGCTGCACCGTTTAGGTATTTTGGTGGTAAGGTTTGTATGCCCAAAACCAGTTTGTCAAAACAAATCTGCATGATCTGCTAGGGGAATGCGCTTGCCTGTGCCAAGCATTTCTTCAGGTATGGTGGCGCACACAGGGTGATCAATGATTGGGATTTGGAAACACTATTTGCTCGTATGAAGAGATGGAGGGGAGGATCTATATGTGCACATGCCCTGATGCTTTTCTAAACTGTAAGTTAGGTAAAGTAGTAGACCTTGTGGGTCATCGGCAATGTTGATGTAAGCTTAGGATTTGAGTGAATTCTAAACATTTTTCCGGGTTCTTGTTGTGTCATCGGGGAGGGATGTAAACAAGCTATGTCAGACACAAGATAGATTATTGCTATTGCATTGCACGGTTTGGTTTGTGTGATATGAGAGGTGTGGGATTAGGAACAGGAGGTAGGGATTGATATAATCTCATGTTTGTTTTGAGGCTGTGAAAAGAAAAGAGGGTTTGGGGAATGCGCATAAAATGTCCCATATCTCACCAATTTAGGCTTAAGGGGAAGATGACTTCAGAGTTTATTATTGGGAATAGATAACAAAAACACCATGATGTTCCTTTCAAGTTAAATCCCACCTTACAACTCTCTTGTAGTTCAGTCAATTAAAAATTTTACTCAATCCCATCTTATAAGTTATAATCCCATTGTATATGAAATATCTTTTAGAAACTATATTCCCAAATTCAATCCCATCTCTCAGCTCCCATGCCCAATCCCAAATTGCAACTAAACGCTCTTATGGCGTTTAGATACTGTAAAGGAATATATCATCAGAGACTCTCTATCATCAAATTTTATGCAATTAAATTTTTCTACTTAAAATTAGAGTAGATAAGTCCCTTTGCTGTATATGATGATAGTGAAAAGGGTGGTCCTTTTCCAGCAGACCACGAGCGTTACAATCATTGACTTGTTATGCATTTAGTTTCAGCAACACAAGACTCACCGCAGCTTTTGGTGAGACATCGGAAAATTCCAAAACCATTTCTCACAATCTCGTAATGCATTGACAACATGAACTGCTGTTACTTAAAAAAGAAACTTCCTTTTTTTTCTCTGTTTAGGTGATGTGCTTTGTCTAGTACTTTTGTTCAGTTGTTGCCGAGAAAGAAACCTGAAACCAACTTATAAGGTTTGTTTGGAATGTAAGAATTTTGGAGAAGAGAAAAAAAAATTCACTGAATATTTACTTTTTTGTGGAATTTTGTGTTCCAAAAAGACTATAAATATTAAAGTAGGAAATCATCTTTCAGAATGTACCTAAAATGACCTTTTCAGAGTAAACAGAAAACATCTAATGGAGATGAACTTGTAAACTTTCTGCCATGGTTTGTCAAGAAAAAACAGAATAATAATACTGGCAGTGTGTAATAGGTAGATTCTTTACAATTTTCACTCTTTCCTCGTGCATGTGAGGTACCCTTAATTTCAACTGATGTAGGATAAATAACAGATGGTCCCTTCCCTAAACATTTTCTTTGTCGAAAATTCAGTTTACTAACTCCAACTTTACAAGCACAGCTATATTGGTGCCTGCAAAACTGAAGCTGTTGGAGAGGTCCCCTACACTGGATCCAATGGCGCTGATTGGAAGGCTAAGGCTGACCTCGCTATCTGCTTCAACGTCTCTGGTTTGATATCCCTTGTAACATCTGAAAGTTCGGACTGACAATAGGAAGGTTCTTTACTTCACGCCCCGATTAGTTCATTTAAAAACTTAAACTCTTCAGTCTTTTGAACCAGTAGTGCTAAAGAGCATAGATGCTCTATTTTTAGACTGGTTGCTTGACAACAAGGCAGTGGGAATCACTGACTACCTGTTTGCAGATAACGATTTCCCGGGCATCTTATCAGTGACATGGTCTCGGTCAGTATGCATCACTTGCCTTAGTTGCCTATGAGCATGGAGATGCTAAATATTACCCATTTATTCCCCCCTTCGGCTTAAGCCGAACATGTTCCGGAACCGTGATAATTGAGTACAATAATTTTGCGGTCAATGGTATGCTGTACATTCATACTGGTATGTCCTGTTCCGAAAGAATGTACTTCAGTAGTTGCCAACTGAAGCAGTACAAAATAGATTCATCATCTTACAATGTTATCAATGTTTGGCGAAAAATATTATGTCAGAATATGACACATAGAGTTAAGACACCAAATTGTCCAAATGGAGATCTGGGTTTTGAGTCCTATTGTACACGATGTTTTAGATATTATGATTATATTTCAGAAATAGGATTTTTTTTTATTTTCATGCAGCAATGAAGCTATTTTACGTTATGATATGCTCTGCCGGTGCTGGGAGTGGCACATCTTTGTGGTCCGGGGTTGGAATCTGGAATCTCTGCGCTCCGCCTCCAATTCCTCCATTATATCGTCCATTTGCAGCGCCCCCGGAATCTGAACATTTAACAACAAAGGTGAACGTGGACATGACGTCTAAAAGAGCGGAGGTGTCGACGACCACGACCCCCCACCCCCCACGACGAATGGCATAGCAAAGACTCAGTTCGGGCACTTTCACCTCCAAGAGCATAATATAAAGTTGCACAGAGTCTGCGTGGTTTGTGTCCACTCGCCATAAAATTGTCTAGCCTTGAGTCTATCTCACTCATGTCTTGAAGTTGTTTCATTAGTGTCCATAATATGTTTAGTCATGTCTTGTCTGATATTGGCCAAATATGATTGATTCTCTTAGAAATTATTTGATCTGTATTCTTGTCAATATGTCTAACTCCTAACTATATCTCAAACTTGTTTGAGAATTTTTATTTTTACCTAATCCGATAAACATTAGATTGATTTGTTTTGTTGTTAATGAGCTACGCTTAGGACTACTAGGTATGACTGAACAATCTGTAGAAAGTGTTATGTAGATTCTAAGTCAAATATTTTTCTACAAGAAAACGAAGCAAAAAAGAAAACCTCTAAGTCGCATGAATTCACTCCTAGACATGTCTAGCAACTCACATGTTAATTCCAAATAGAAGAAAAAAAATTAGAATAACAATTAAAATAGTTCAATCTCAGAAATACCTCGTAGAAAATACAAAAATCTTTAATATTTTATATAACTTTCCATCCTATCTCATAGATAGATATATTGTTTTGGTCTCCAATCAAACAATCTTTTTAGTCTAGAGTGGTCACCGCTGCCATTTCCTAGGGGAAGAAAAAAATTTAAAAAAAAAGAGAGAGAGAAAGCAACCGCAAAGCCAAGCAAGGCACAGAGGTGCCCACTTCGCTTGTGTTGGATTTGCATGAATCTTGCTTGCTCCCAACACCTCCCCCACTTGTGCTCCCCGGGACCCACATGCAGCCCCACATAGGCAACTTGCACTGCGAGTTTTGGCCCTAGGAGATGGCTGAAGCACATCACTGGCATATAACATGCCATTATGACAGAGGCAGCAGTAAAGGGCGAAGGAGATTAAAAAATCACAGATGGTTTGCAATAAAGGGGACAGCAACCACAGCATAAGATTCAGAGATTGCTCATGTGAAGCGGGCTTGTAACACAGTTTTAATCTTAGTTTTTTCCCCTTTTAGTAGCACAGCTTATTAGAAGAGCTCGACTAGGGCTTAACTGGGCTGGAAGCAAGGAACTCGTGGAGGAGAAAGCAAGTGACATGACAGAACTGAAATTTTCTTCGTTATTGCTGACTCAGACACCACATCAAGCAACAGAGCATGTGACATCCCTTTCTGTTTGCAAATTTCTCTTTTACTATGTATTATTATGCCATTAAGATCGACATCACTGCAAGCTTTCTGCTCGACGGCCTGAAGATTCTCGCGATCGCCATCGCAGGTCGGGAATTTCGCACAGATTACGTCTTGCTGAACAAATCAATTGGGCTAAAGTTTGCGAGAGGTATCAGGCTACCACAAGCCTTTCTGTTTCTTGGAAAGCCTCTGTTTTACTAATGCAGCATCCACTGAAACTGTTCGGTCCCCTATTAACAGTGCAAGCCACTATACTTTTAAATGGATCTGCATGTTTGGAGATATAGAGAGGGAGAGATGCATGTGCCAATGTGCAAGTTGGTGTGATGAATCTTATAGCTGCTTGCGCTGTGCTGTGTGCATCCACTTAATGGTGTAAGTGTACAGGGGTCAGGGGCCATGGGCTTGCTTTAGATGGAAAAAGAGGAGAATGAGAAGGACTCAGATAATTGGAGCATGTGATGCTTCTTGCTTGTTGGACCTCCAACTCATTCCCTACTACTGCGTGCCAGCCACTATGGAGCACGGGCACTTGCGACACTCATTTCAGCCGAGCAAATCAAGTTCTCTGCAACTGGCCGACTGGAGCAGAGCCAACATGAGGTGAAGTGTTTCATACAGCCTTGATCAGTTACACGTCAAAAATAAATACAGCCTCATATGGCTGGTAAGTACAGTACTTGAAATTGAAGGAGGTTAAATGAAAACGATGTTAATGAGAAACGCAGAGTGCACGGTGAGAGCGACCGATCGTCCGATCCCCAGTTGGACTGTACTGTATGCAACTGTTTCAGGTTTTTATTACCCATAAAGTGACTGCATGCAGTAGCTGAAAACTACAGATACGATCATGTAACTAGATGGATGACAAAATATAAGTTTCTAATACTCTCTGATTTGCTACTACAATAGAAGAGAGATCTTACAGACATCAGAGAGTTTGTTCCGTGCTATCAAAATACATAGCATTAATACAGCACCACCGGTATAATCACAGGGCATCATCAATATTATTTCAGTACGGTGGCCGTTCCTGGGTCCTATACTAGTGAATTATGTACACAGAAACGGCAGGTCATGGTATCATGGTTCTCCGGAGGAACACAAAGCTGCAGGTAGCTAGTAGCAGTACACTTAAAAACTCTTACTACTCTCCAGATGTATCCAGTACGTGCCACTGTAACGCAAGAACCAAATCTGCACCAAACTGTTCTTGAATCAGGCACACACCTGGTCCTTCCCTCTCCTCATGCCCAGAGATGAGAGGCCTTTGTTTGTTTCCTCATGGTTTTCACTGCGCCAAGAACCACCGTCAGCCAAGAGGCTGCAACTGGCCGCATTGCATCTGCAAGAGAACAGAGTCGTGGAGGCCAGCGCCGACGAGATGAAAATTCTTCGGCTCGAGCTTCACGTTGGTATAGGGATGATTCGGGTCGAGCTGTGGCATGAAGTGCCGGTGCCCGGCCACGCCGAGCGATGGCGGGGGCTTGGCGTCGACGAGTACCCCGAACTGCTCCGAGATGGCCGGCCCGGTCACGGCGGGAGTGGAGGCGGTGGTGAGCACGGACGGTGGCGACGGGGAGGGGTTTTGGTCGTCGTCGGGCAGGTTGACGGTGGTGATGTCGTGGATGCTGGAGCGCCGCTTGTCCTTGCCGCCGGAGTTCAGTCGGATGAAGTACTTTTGCGCGTGGCTCGCCACCTGCGTCGGCGTCCGGCTCGTCACGAAGTTTCGCGAGATGTTCCTCCAGTCACCCCTCCCGTACTTCTTCAGACCCATCAAGAACAGCCTACAAGAACCAAGAATTCATCAATTCAAGAAACGAGGACTCGTGCAGATCCATCGAGCCTGACATGATGCCAAGGGGATAGCTGGGCTTACTTGTGCTCCTCTTCCGTCCACGGGACCCCTTTCTTGCGCTCCTGGTCGGGGCCGCGCGCGCGTTTTAAGCAACAGGTGCGCCTGAAGCCGCCGGCGCCGGCGCCGTCTCCGCCATCACCGCCGCCGTCCCACTCCAAGGTAAAACCGGCGGAGGAGCTGCCGTAGTGGGGAAAGGGCACAAGCCCCGCCTCGATGAAGCATACGTCGTTCTCGAGGTCTTCGTAGTGGTTCATCACGTCAGCGACCGTCTTCCCCGGCAGCATCTCCGCGACCCTCTCCCACCGGTCCGGCGCGTTCCGGTCGACACGCGCAAGCGCCTCCTCGAACACCTTGTTCTCCTCCAGCGTCCACCCGCCCTCTCCTCCGCCTATACCGACACCCACACCTACGCCTAAGCCGCCGCCCCGCCTGTCCTGCAAGAACCACCCGGGCTGCCCGGAGAAGAACGGCGCCGGCGGCGGCAGCACCTCCATCCACGCCTCCTTCATCATCTCAGCCGACGGCCAACGCTGCACCACCTGAGCTGTTTGTAGCCAAAGATGGAAGGACAGCAAGAAGAGGGGGAAGCAAAACGGGAAGGAGGAGGAGGTGGTATGTATATACGGGGACAGTATCAGTTCCAGAGAGATGCCACGGCAAAGTGGCCGGTGTTTATTCGGCCTCCACCGTTGGAGGCCTAAAAGAAATGGTAGTGATGGGAGGAAGTGGATGCTTGTGATTGGGCCTTGGTGGAGTTCGTGGCCTTGCAACCAGAGGAAAAGCTCCTTCACACACCCCTGGCTAAAGCTTCCTTTTTTGGGTGCTTGGTCTCTCTGCCTCTCGCCTGGTTTTTTCTCTCTCGGGGCTCTGCTGCTCTGTGCCTGGCCAGGCTGGAGAAATAATAGTAGGAAACTGAGCTGCTTTTCCCTGATGTATTTGCAGGCAATGCTGCATTTGTTTATTGATCTTTGCTTGCCGCTTTTTTCTCACGCTTGCTTTTATTTTATTATTTGCTTCCAGAGTTCAATCTTTTCTTTTTTCCAATGCTTCGTTTTCACTGTATTTTAATGTTTCTTGCGCGTTTGCTTGAGTCGTCATTTGTCATTTATCGTCAAATATTGTTTGGTCATATTCTAATTCTAGTTTTTATTATAGAGGAACATGAGCTATATGTATATATCTTTTTTTGGTGTTTGAGCAAGAAATTAGAACTAAATGGTTGAGTGACACGACTATTTCAAAAGGAGTTGTTGTATCTCTATTTGAAATATGTGTTCCACAATTATATTCATGAAATTTGAGTTTTAAGTCTCATACTATTAATTTTATATAACTTTTAAGACGAGTAGTTACATTGTGTTTATATAGAACTCATAGAGATTGGAGCACAAAAAATTGGCCCCTCTAACTCTATAAGCGTCTGCAACTCAGAAATATCATGAATGGAAGTTGTCTCACTTAGTTTATCATTATCAACTGTAACTTAGAAGCGGAGAGACCGAAAATTGAATATGTGAGGTGCGAGAAGAGCCATGTAATGGTTCAATAATTAACACATATTTGTTGTTAGTAAAGAATTTATAGATTCAATTCCCAATAACATAGCAAGTTATAGATTTTTTTGTTTCCATTTATTAAAGCATATTTGAATTATTCTTTTGAGGCAAGGTAGTTCTGAGGAGTGGCAGAGCTTCTTAGAGCCATAGTAGGCCCTGCCCCTTCGAATCAATTTTTCTTAATGAACTATTTTCTTTTTGTTTGTTATACACTCCTAATGAAGTTTTAAATTGGTTCCTCCTTATAAAGGTCTTAAACATATTTCATTAGATTGCGCATCTCCAAATTTCGATTACAGCTTCTTAGACAAAGTATAGAGTGAAACAAAATTTTTGTGGTACAAACCAAATACTGTCTAAGTTCTGATCACGTGTCATAAGCAGAGGTAAAGCAAAATTTAAGCATAAGAATAACATGTTTTTCATTTTTCCTAACTACAATCACGTATAGGTTCGATGTTGTGGAAACATATTTCTCCTTTTTGCACTGAACTCAATTTGTGAGATGAATAGTGAGAAATCACTGTGATGTACTACTTGTGATTGGATCCACCCACCCACAGTTGCATTAACTCATACAGGTAGAAGGGTGGCTTTTTTTTTTTTTTTTTTTTTTTTTTTACGGCTTCTACCATTGATTGGTTCGGTGCAAGCATGAAATTGTCATGACCAAATGTTGCAGCGTTGTAGATACAAGATAAAGAGGCATGCTTACACCTCTCATCAGGTAGTACGAGTTTGTGCATTTACGTGATCGTGTGTTTTATTCACCTTGCTATTGGAGCTTTCCAATATCATTGTCGGAGTGTGTGTCTATCACGTTGAATAAAAATTCAACACGAATCTTTCCACAAAGAGGTTGGTTAATAATCGTTCATGAGCAATCTAATATGCGGTAATGTATAATCTGGATCTATCTAACTGACTTACTTAAAAAATATGTTTAGATTTTTTGAAGCTTTTAATTAAATGATTTTTGAGTCTTGCTACGAAACTGATAAAATATTTACACCATATAATCTTGTTGTACGTGTTGTAAATCTACAATTGAACCAAGTAGGAATAGCAAAACAATTTAAAAGTCTTGAAAACAAAATGCGGGGAAAAAGAGAGGGAGAGAGAGATGAATAGCTTCGAGAAAACCAGCCGTAGGCACCATTTTGGTGCTCCAATAATGTTGAATCGATGCCATATATAAACTGCTCGCCAAGTACTCATCGGCACTTGTCGATTTCCTACTTGCTGGACCACAAGACAGTATATACATGTTTGTCCTGGTATTCTCGTATGAAGAACATTCAAGTAAAGAGCTCCTTTCTATTATAAATTGGTTTTGAATCCATGGATTCCTTGCATAGGCTTGTTACGTCAGATTATTTGACATAGCTTAATTTAAAATTTATGAATCACAGAAAGGAAATATTTTAGATTTTAGTAGCAGCCCTTTTGAAAGTTGCGTGCTAGTGGTGCAGAACTGAAATAGAAGTGATCTACGTATAAGTTTTCATTGTTTTTGCAAGGAATCCAAGCATGTTTAACGACAGAAATATATAAAAATGAGTGTCATCTTCCTTCTTTTAGATATTTTAAGGAGGTTCGGCCAATGGAACCTAGCAGTGGATGAAGACAACGTTTTTACTTTCTCCCGAAGGATTTATACCACATAATTTTGCACCGACTTTTCTGGTTCGGAATGTCTATCCAAACCTCAGTGACAAACATTTTGTCACAACAATTGTTACAAGCTCTTTTGTTTGGTAGAAGTATTATATAATTTTTTTTATTTCATACTCTCTCAATTTTTAAATACATATCATTTTAATATCTAACATAGAAAATAAGACAATAGAAAAAAAAAAAGACTGCAATAGTCTCATTTAATATATTTTATTAGTGACTCTTTCAACTATCAAGTCATGTATTTGTCTTTTTAAAATATTAAATAAAAAATATATAAAGAAAGTGAGATACAAATGTGTTTCAAAATTGTAAAATAACATGTTTTTAAACTAAAATGACATATATTTGTAAACAAAGAGAATAAAAGACTGGTACTTTATTATTTTTTTAGATATTATTTTCTTAAATTATCCCTATTATTTATGTATTTTATTGGTATGTTATTGTCTAATTTAAATGTTCTCTCAAAAGTTATCTTACTAATAGAACTTGGTGTTTTTTTATACTCCTTTCGTTACAAAATATAAGATTTATAGTTTTCTCACTCACAAAATATAAGAGCCATATATAGATTTATTGATATTTTTTGTTACAGCCTCATATATTTGCTCCCTCTCTCCTCCATTTGTGATTAAGGCTAGTTTATTTTTTTTTTCATATAAACTTACAAAATTTTTTAGGATAATAGATGATGGAGATTTTCTCTAATGACGGATATTAATTAATGTGCATAGTCAAAATAATCCTATAATTTGCATTAGAATAAATATTTTTCTTAAATCTATTTTATTCTAATATATACCAAATGAAGTCGATATCAAGACATCATTTCAATTGTATGTCACAATATAAGTACAGAGAAGAGAAGATTGCACCAACATTTAATAATAGGAACTTGAAGGAAAGAACTTGGTTACCTGGGTTTGATTGGAACCCTTTGGGGTGAAAATTATTTTGTGTTTGGGGGCTTTGGACTTTCTCCTGGGCTTTTTCTCCCGTACCAGTCGATGATGGAATTGGATCCCTCGCTGTCACGCCCCACGTTGCGGTCCCGACCGACGTGACCAACTACCACCCACCCCTGCTCCTCTCTCTCTCTCGTCTGTACGGTGATGTGTGCGGGTCTCAGCTATTTCGTCCGCTGCGGATGCGGTGTCGAGTCGCCATTGAGCGCTACTGCGCGCGGCCACCCTTGCCGGAATAATTAAGTGGACGACCTCGAACTAGCAGAAGAAATCATGCACTTTTTAAAAGGACGAAACTTGTGAAGGAAGATTTTAGCATCACCGGATCTTGTATATACTGTTTTAGATGTGTAGGATGCATTGACCACTCACAATTTTCGTTCTTTTCAAACAAAGTTGTAATTTATAGAATTTTTTTTTCAAATAACTCATAAAAAAATACATGATTATGTTACTTGATTTTTTACATAAAACTTTTTTTCTAAAAAGTACGACAAATAAAAAAAATGCGACAACGTAAAAAAATATAATAAAATAAACAAACATGACAACTTAAAATAAGAAAATACAACAACTTAAAAAAATATGACAACATAAAAGAAAAAAATGTGACAACATAAATTAGGATGTGACACCTCAAAAATACGACAACTTAATATAAGAAAATACAACAATATAAAAAATATGACATTTTAAAATCTATTGGATCAAATTCTAACCATTGGATCAAAATATATTGGTTGATATTAAAAGTGGAAGTTGATAAAAAAAAGATTTTTCCTTAGCAATTCCAAAAAATAATTGCAGAACTAACCCACACTTTGTGTTATTTACAAAAATGTCTTACCACATCAGCTAGTCTCAACTCAAAACCGCGATAGGCCTGTATGGACAGGCAACAAACACATGTCACAGCTTGGAGCCATGACAAGCACCAGCCAATCATTCAATTCAATTGTGTTATTGTACATAAGTTTCACCATTCTTTTGGAATCGATATGATACGGATCGGTCTGCAGTTGGCCCGATCTTCACGACATAGGATCAGAGATAACTAAATCTGTGAAACCTAATGAATGACACTGCCAACTACCATCTCTATAACGATAACCTGTGACATTCGATTCACCCAACCACACGTTTTGATCCCTTTATCTACTCGCTCATGTAGAATAAACATGTTCTTACAATCATCGAGACAATCACAAGAATGACGGAAACAATAATCTCAGATAATTCCCAATTCTAAGGGATGGAAATACTTCATTCAAATCCTAGAACAAAGAAGTGTTTTATTTTGAAAATTCTCTCTTCCGTATTACAATATAACACTTGCCTATTTATAAGCTACAAAAGTTCCTTGCTAACTCATCATGAGTTGTATATTTTACAACTCATTATATGTTGTCATGGTGCACTTCACAATTAGTTTACAACTTAATATAGGTTGTAAAATTCAACTTACAACTCATTTCTGTTTGACTAAGAAAGTGGTTGTAAAATTCAATTTTACTACATGTTACTTCTTATCCAAGAAAGAAGATAGACTAAGCGATGACATAACAGCTATGTCTAAATTAACCCTGCATATTTTAGATTATCCTTATCTTCTTATGTTCTTTCTTGTAGTTGCTTGGCTCTTTCTTCATGGTACCTAACCACAATTATAGTAAAGTCATTAGGTAGTAATTTATTCTCATTTGTATTAAAACATTGCTTCCTAAGAAAAAGATTCACTTGTTGTTGTATTTGTTTGGCTCGAGTTCTTCTAATTGGTCATGTTGTTGCTGGAAATGTACGTGAGGAAGTATGCGATGTACGTGTGCTATAGATGTCATCATCACAATATCTTTTAATCTATAACTCTAATTGATGATCTATTTAATCCAGTAGAATTGTAAGATTAAAGCGATTAGATTGATACAAACAGATCATCAATTAGAGTTATATATCATAAATATTATATCCAAAAAATCAAAGAGTTTGTATTCAATTTTATTTCATTAAATGATACTGTAATATGCCGTATCTTTCTTCTTTGTTAATTTATTTATTGTTTCAAATATCTCCTATAAAATTGAAGTATTGATCTAGTTTGTTAGATCATTTTAGAGCTATACAAGGAATAGGTCCTTATTTTTTTTTTCAAAAATTTATATCATCTAAACCACATATTTAAAATCATCTTCAATCTTCATCTTCCATCTTTCCTTCTTATATTCCTCCTCTTCTCTCTCTCCCTGTCACTATCATCGCCACCCTCTTCCTCCCCATCGCCTCCTCTTCATCTTCTCCCTCATCAACAATGCTGCCCACAGCTAGCAACAGCATCGCTTCCACCTGCACCCAATAATGTCACCACTGTCTCATCGTCCTGTTTTCACTGAAGAAGCTAAGGAGGTGATTAGATGAATCCTATAGTGTTAGATTTAAGAGGAGTAGTTAATTCAAAGATAAAGAGATATATGTAGGATAAAAATAAAATAGAAACATGTCTAATAGCACTTCTCATTAATTTTAATCTCCATACAAGGTAGATCAAATCAATAAATATATGGTATAATCTCAGAAAAGGTGGGGGTGGCTCATTTCCATCATAAGTTATGAGGCTATGAATGATATGGAATATGAATAATATGAATGCCACATAGGATCCTGACTCGGAACGGCTCTCTTTCGGACAAAGTACGTAAATTGTTAATATGCCATCGTGTTAAAACTTAGAAAGGGCATTTCGATTTATGTTATCGGGAAAACAAAAATTTGAGATATAATATTATTTTTGTTTTATTGGTTTTACATACTGAAATCCAAATTTTTTTTTTGGAAATACAACTCTGACATGATCAAAGAAGTGACTTGTGTAAAAAAAAAAAGAAGATAAAACCACAATTTCTCTCAAGTATTTTATCGAATATCTTGATAGCGGTAGCAGCGCGGCTACCGGGCGCAGCCAACAGCGTGTCTCCGCGGGCACGACCATTGGTTGTAGCGCGGCAGCAGCGGCCACGTGGCTCGACCGCAGCAGGCAAGGCACGCGGGTGAGGCGTTGCCTGTTCGCGCGACACGACGGCAGTCACGCTGCTCGGCCGTAGCAGGCTCAGGTAAGGTGCGGTGCCACAGCAACCATGCCAGCGCTGGCGAGGCGAGGTGCGGGCATGGGCGTGTGCGAGGCGAGGCATGGGGACGCGGGTGCACGACACCACAGCGGCCACGCGGCTCGGCTGTAGCAGGCACGGGGGCCAGGCGCGGCGCAGCAGCAACCATGCCGGCACGGGCGAGGGCGAGGTGCGGGTGTGTGACACGATGGCGGCCACGCGGCTCGGAGGCAGCAGGCAGCGAGGTGCAGTGCGACGGCAGTCATGTCAACGAGGCGCGGTGGCGCGGACGTGTGACACAACAATGCCGCAGTGGGCACGCAAGCGCGGGGATCCAGTTGCCGAGCGCGTTGGTCGAACTCCTCGTGGCGGCCTTTTCCTTTGGATATGGTCTCTTCTCAGCTTCGCTAGACAAAATTGAGGAAAGAAGGGGAAGGATGGGAGGGGTAGTCTTGATATGTTTGAAAAATATGTTAAAAATGGAATATATAAAACAAAATTTAATTTTTAGTCGTATCTAGCTAATTAGTTGATTTTTATGGAATTTTTAAAAATAGTGTATTTCTTGTGATATAGAGCCGAATGTTCCAAACTTGAAAGCCAATAGAACGGTTGTATATATCTCAGAACACTATGATTTAATGATTGACGAGCAAATTAAGATGATGAATTGGAAGGGTAGAAACGAGCTTGTGATTTGCAAGAGAAGATGGAGTAATAGATAGTGGAATTGGGCAGAAAAAATTGGTGCTTCTATGAATTGCCCATTGCCTTCATGAACCCTTAAAGGCCCTATAGCAGCCCATATCTCCTTTGCGTGGGTGCAATGCTCCTTAAAGCCCATGGACTAAAAGCATATAAAAAGATCTTTAGTGACCATTTATCTTTATCTTTGAATCAAAATGCTCCTCCTAATACGGTTTGCACCTAAATAATTATAATATATGTTTCCATAAAGAGAGGTTATAAATTTGATGCTCGATCTTCTTTATTTTTCATATATATATGTAGTTGAAATATGTGTTAATGTGTGGACATGTAGCAAATACTACTATTTTGTGAGGGTAGTTTTCTATATATATAAAAAGACCTTTAGGCATAGAAAAACTTCATCAAATATATATATATAACACCGATAAGTATTCTCTGTGAGATAAGAAAATATACAATACATAACGTCAGATCCATTGTAGATCGATCTTAACTTTAGCAATTGACTTTGTGGGGTAGGTCTATTTAAAATCATTTGAGTCAATCATAAGTGGACAAACTGTAACTAACAAGTGGACACATTTGTCGGAGACATATATATATTTGGACGAATTTTTGAACAAAAGTTTTAATTTGGACTTAGATCTTGCAATTGAGTGCTAAAAGAGAATGATGGAAAAGTGTTGTCCACCACCAAAGCCGTCTTCTAGCCTGCATGATTGCACCGACACGATCATATGACCGAGTCGGCTGTAAAGATGCTCACGACCCAACCGCTATGTTAGACGAAGTCATCCCACCGACTTACATGTAGGACTAAATAAAAAGATCGAAATTTGTGAGTTATTCGGGATTAGATTGAAAATTGGCTTGGTTCGAGATCGGTTCAAGTCTTTAATGAGCTGAGTTTGAGTCTAAGATGAAGCTCGAGTGAAAATTTGAGTTGAGCCTGAACTTTCCCGAACTCACTCGAGTTCAGCTCGTTAAAACTCGAATTACTACCAATCTATCATAAGACATGTTTGGCTGTTGGGCCATGCCCACACAGTCACACCTCACAGCCTGAGGTCATGGCCTCACGGGCCTCACAACACAACCACACCTCAATAGTGAATACCAGCATGAGGCATGACGGGCACGACATCACCTATTCACTTCTCCATAACTCTCATTCCCCAATCTCCAACCTTGAATCCTAGCCCTCAAATCCTCTACCACTAGATCTATGACGCATTCACGCTGGAGGTGTAAGGAGCGGCCAAGGCCGGGTGAGGCGGCGCGGTGGAGTGGTGCGTGAGGCGGCGTGGCCAAGTGGCGCGGCAGAGCGGTGCGTGAGGCATCGCGTGGCTGCGTAAGGCGGCGCGGCGGAGCGCGGCCAGAGAGGATTTTGTTGCATCTAGGCCTTTCATGCCTAACCCTGATGTGTTTTGATGGTTGATGATAATAAGTATTTTTGGACTAACTATGTGTTTGAGTTAGTGTTACAGATTTCAGACAACCGCACAAAAAGCGAGGGCTGGTGATCAAAATGTTGAAGTTCAATTTAAGTCGTTCAAAAGCATAAGAAGACGCAAAAAGAAATTGTTTTTGCTGGACTAAACTGATGCATCGAGGTATGTTGTAGTTCTAGGTTTACCGATCTCAGGGTGCATGAAGATCGATCGGTTTAAGGATTTTATTCTTAGTTTAAACCGTACTATAAAGAGGGGACGCAAGTTCTCTCTACATCTCCAATTATACCGAGAAAAATCTAGGTCAATGCACGCATATCATTATCTGTGGTTTTTCGACAATTTGTTTTGATATATTGAATTTTGTCAACAGTTGAGGTTTTTACTTTTTGAGAAAGATCTGAAAAGATCTAATTTTTGTTGCTGTTGTCAAAAATGTTCTTCTCGAAAATATCTACAAAACAAAACTGAAATCATTTGAATCAGATCTCTGGATTTTGAGCTTTCTCTGTTTTTATCCAGACTGACTGTCAGTGTTGATAACTGACTGTCAGTATAAATGTCAGTTTGATAAACTGACTAATCTCCAGAGAGTATGTTTTTGTTGAGCTGATTTTTTTTTTTTACTAGACTGACTGTCAGTGTTGGTAACTGACTGTCAGTATGAATGTCAGTTAGTGCAAACTGACAAATCTCCAGAGAGCATGTTTTTCTGTCTCAGATTTTTTTTTTGTACTAAACTGACTGTCAGTATTAGTATACTGACTGTCAGTGTGGGTTTCGACCACAGAGAGTTTTTGAGTTGGTTTTTATTCTGTTTTTCTCTGTGTTACTGAAACTGAGACTGACTGTCAGTTTTACACACTGACTGTCAGTTTGGGCAGTAAATTTTTGCTGTTATCTGCTTCAACGGTTATAAAGTTTTTAGCCGTTGCTTTTCACTGTTGATTTTGTGGACACTGACTGTCAGTCTTTGTAACTGACTGTCAGTATGGACTGTTTCTTTTTACCGTTTTAGTCCACAACGTTCGAGCTGTTTTGATCCTGTTTTTACTCTTTCTGGTGATACACTAGACTGACTGTCAGTTTGTGAAACTGACTGTTAGTCTTGGTTACTAATTTTCAGCTCGAGCACAAACGGCTCTTTTGACCACGAAGGCTATAAATAGAGGTGTTGAGCTGCTGTTTTAACACAAGCAAATACAGCAACATAGCCTTTCATACTTTCTCACTAGTGCTTCTTCGTTTTACTTAAAACTTGATCTTTTGATCGAGTCGTGAGAGTATTAGCCACATCGAGCATATTGTTCTTGCAATCCCATTTCTAGATATTTTCTCGGTGTGCATTGGAGGCCTAGAGTAGACCTTGCTTCTTATTACTCTTGGTGAGCGCCCTCACCTAGACGGTTCGGAGGCGGAAATCGCTGATCTCTCCAAATCGGAGATTGTCAGAGAGACGCGATAACTTGTAAAAGGCTTGGTGCTCGCCTTTCCGGAGGGGACAAGGAGCAACCTTAGTAGATAGTGTCCTGTGTGGATACTGAAGCTATACTCAAGGACTGAGTGCTTCAACGAGGACTAGTGGAGACTGGGCGCGTCTCCGATACCTCGGGATATATCGGTTTCAATCTCTTATCTTTTACTATTACTTGCTTTACCTTAATTTGGATTTTCATTTGCAAAAACAAATTTTCAAAGTCTCCTATTCACCCCCTCCCCCTCTAGTCGACATCCTGATCCAACACGTGGTATCAGAGCGCGGTCTCTCATTTATAAGCTTCACCGCTTAGAGAGAGGATGTCGTCTACTGATGGCTTTAATCTGGGTCATACTAGCCGTGCGCCTATCTTTGATGGGACTAACTATCCCTACTGGAAAGTGTGTATGTCTGTATTTCTAGAAGCCATGGGATTGGATGTCTGGTTGATTGTTAAAGTTGGTTTTTCTCCTCCGGATGATCCGGAAAGCTATACTGAAGATGATAAGAGAAAACAACATCTGAATGCTCGTGCTTTAAATGCTTTATTTACTGGTTTATCTCTAAATGAATTTAATCGTGTAAGCAACTTGAATACTGCTCACAAAGTTTGGAAAACTTTAGAAGAAATATATGAAGGAACTACTAAAGTAAAAGAGGCTAAACTTTTAATGGTTAGACAAAAGTATGAAACTTTCAAAATGTCTTCTTCTGAATCTGTTGATTCCATGTTTACTAGATTGAATAATATTGTGAATGAACTTAAAGGTCTTGGTGTTATCTTTACTGATCTGGAAATTGTCAGAAAAATGCTTCGAGCTCTCCCAGAAAGCTTTGACACTCTTGTAACAGTTTTGACAAACTCCGATCTTTCTACAACTTCACCTACTGATCTCTATGGAAATTTGATTACCCATGAAATGCACAAAAAGGAGAAGAAGGAACTGAACGAAACCTCTGATACAAAGAAAAAGACGGAGGCTTTCAAAGCAAATTCCAAGGACGGCACAAGTGAAGGTTCCTCCGATGAAGACTTGGCTCTCTTGGTAAGAAATACTCAACGTCTTCTTCGCAGGTTACACAAGAAGGGAGTAAGCATTGACACTCGTCCAAAAGGTTCAAGACCAACAAACTTCAAAGATGTGATATGCTATGAATGTCATGAAAAAGGACATATAGCATCAAGATGTCCGAACAAGAACAAATCTACGGATAAAAAGAAGAAGAACTTCAAGAAGAAGTTTAACACTCCTAAAAAGGCATGCTTTGGCGAATGGATGTCTGGAAGTGAGAATTCCGACTCCGACTCTGATGATGAGAGATGTACAAAGAAATTACCCGGAATCGCCCTCAAAAATTCATCAAGCTCTCCAGTTTGCCTTATGGCAAAAAGGAATGAAAAGGTAACTTCTTTTGATCCCTCCTATGATGATCTAGTTGAAATGCTAAATGAAATCAATGAGGCCTATGGCAAAACTAAAAGAAAATATAAGACCCTTAAGGAAGAATTTTTAACTCTTTATGATCAACACTCTGAATTAAAAGAATCCTATGAAAATGCTCTTATGAAAGATGTCTCAAATTTGTCTTGTAAAGCTAGCATTGGTACTTCTTGTGATGATATTGATAATTTTCAACTAGATATACCATGCGCTTCAAATGAATCCATTCTCTGTGAAAACATTAAACTTAAATCTCAAGTTAAAAAATTAGAAAAAGGGTTAGAAAATAGCTATAAAGGTAAAATATCTCTTGACCTAATTTTAGGTAGTCAAAGATGCACCTTTAGAAAAGAAGGTCTAGGATATTTTCCTAAGAAAGATAAAAAGATAAAAATTAGAACTGTTTTTACAAAAGCATGTAACCTGTTTTGTCATAAATGCCATGAAGTAGGTCATTCACATGATTCATGCCCTCTTATGACATCTGCATATTTTGATGCTTGTTACATGCTAAAAAGGTCAAAGAAAGGTTATGCTATTGCAAAGTATGTTGGTGCACCAATGATAAACAAAAGAAAAAAATCTATTTGGGTGCCCAAAACTTTGATCGCTAATATTAAAGGACCCAGAAGTGTTTGGGTACCAAAATCAACTTAAATTCTTTTGCAGGTAAACTACAAAAATGGTGGACGTCATTGGGTGCTTGATAGCGGATGCTCCGAGCACATGACCGGAAACGCCAAACTGTTCACCACAATCAAAGACAATTCCGACGAACATCAAAAGATCACCTTTGGAAATAATCGTCAAGGAAGCGTGACAGGTTTGGGTAAAGTTGCCATTTCAAATGATTTAACAATTTCAAATGTTCTTCTGGTTGAATCTTTGAATTTTAATTTGCTTTCAGTTGCACAAATTTGTGATCTTGGTTTCCGCTGTATCTTTTATCCAAATGAAGTTTTGGTTGAAAATTTAAAAGGCAATTCTTTGATTTTTAAAGGTTTTCGTCATGAAAATTTATATCTAGTTGATTTCTCTTCAAAAGATGCATCTCTTGCAACATGTCTTGTCTCACAAACATCTAAAGGATGGTTATGGCATCGGAGACTTGCTCATGTTGGAATGCATCAACTTAAAAAGCTTTTCAAACGTGATTTAGTTATTGGCTTAAAGGATGTGGTCTTTGAAAAGGATAAACCTTGTAGCGCTTGTCAAGCAGGCAAGCAAATAGCTACCACACATCCAACTAAGCGAATACTTTCTACAAGCAAACCTTTGGAACTTTTGCATTTGGATTTATTTGGACCTTCAGAGTTCCAAAGTATTGGGGGAAATAGTTATTGCTTTGTTATTGTTGATGATTTCACTCGTTTTACTTGGGTTTTCTTTATTTCTCAAAAATCTGAAACCCCCGATGTTTTCAAAAGTTTTGCAAAACGTGTTTCTAATGAATTCGAATTATCCATCAAGAAAATCCGTAGTGATCATGGTGGAGAGTTCGTTAATTCAACTTTATTTGATTTTTGCGACTCTCTTGGAATCAAACATGAATTTTCCACATCCTACACTCCACAGCATAATGGAGTTGTTGAAAGGAAAAATCGAACATTAATAGAGATGGCAAGAACCATGTTATGTGAGTATAATACTCCTATTCGCTTCTGGGCAGAAGCAGTTCACACA
The DNA here is from genome assembly GCA_019359835.1 of Pharus latifolius. NCBI lineage: Eukaryota > Viridiplantae > Streptophyta > Magnoliopsida > Poales > Poaceae > Pharus > Pharus latifolius. The sequence goes on along the minus strand of CM033319.1, from coordinate 12,061,368 downwards.
GCTTGCTATTCTATTAATCGACTCTATTTGCATCCTCTTTTGAACTTGACACCTTATGAACTTCTTTTTGGAAGAAAACCAAATATTTCATATTTTCGTGTTTTTGGTTGTAAATGTTACATCTTAAGAAAAAGAAACTTTGGTGGAAAATTTCAAAGAAAAGTTGATGAGGGTTTTCTAGTTGGTTATTCTACCACTAGCAAAGCCTATCGTGTTTTCAACAAAATGTCTGGTTGTATTGAGGAATCTTGCGATATTGAGTTTGATGAATCTAATAACTCGCAAGAAGAGCAAGCTGTTCATGACACTTCAGGTGAAATTCAAGAACCTTTGAAAGAACTTACCATTGAAGAAGCTGAGGAAGTTGATCAAGATAATGATGGAAGTGAAGACAACAATGAACAACCTGGACCTCCTGTGCAAGTTGAGTCTGCTGCAGAAGAAGCAGCACAAGAAGAAGCGCCAAGCCAGCATAGAACAATTATCAAGGATCAATCTTTGAACCAAGTTCTGGGTGATATTAGTAAGGGTGTTCTAACTCGATCTCGTATTGCTTCTTTTTGTGAACATCATTCATTTGTTTCTTCTTTAGAACCTACATGTGTTAGTGAAGCTCTAGATGATCCTAACTGGGTAAATGCTATGCATGATGAATTAAATAATTTTACTAGAAATAAAGTCTGGAACTTAGTAGAAAGACCTAAGGATCATAATGTCATTAGAACAAAATGGGTTTTCAGAAATAAGCAAGATAAAAATGGACTAGTAATTAGAAACAAGGCTCGTCTTGTTGCTCAAGGTTTCACTCAAGTCGAAGGTTTAGATTTTAGTGAAACTTTTGCTCCTGTGGCGAGACTTGAAGCAATTAGAATTCTTCTTGCTTATGCTTCTCATTTTAACATTAAACTTTTTCAAATGGATGTTAAAAGTGCTTTTCTAAATGGTAAAATTTCAGAACAATGATAAAGAGAATAACTCCTAATTCTAGGCGGTGGCTTATGAGCACAAACCCTAGAACAAGAGCAAAAGCTTCTCTGAAAATATTTGTGTATTTAATCCGTGGTTGTCTCAAAATTATGGCCATGCCTCTCTTTTATAGAGGGTGGTATTTACAAAAGATATAAGGTTTAAACTAGACTTTCAATCTGAATCTAATTCAAAACGGAGTAAAAATCCTAACATACTATAAAGATAAAAGAAGTTCGAAATTAATCTTCTTGGATTCGGATTCGGACTCGGACTGGACTTTTTTCTTCTGTGCAGTCGTTACTCTTTTGGATCTCCTGGTTGCATACGATGTCAGAATTTAATGATTCTTGATTTTTTGGAAAGCTCTTTTCAATACCTTTCCAAAAAGTACTCATGTAATCCAATTGGACATCTATGCTGAGAATGGTGCTTGGTCGAAGTGGCTGGTCGAACGCGGGTCGGCAGACTGCAGGCCGAGCAGAATTCTTTTGGTTGTAGCGGTTGCAATCCTTGATAGAATCGAGTGATCTTGGGCTTATTGAAAAGCTTAGGAAATTATCTTTCCACTCAGTAGGTGTACGACCAGATTGATGAAGTTATTTGGCCCATACGTGGCTATGTCCTTCCTGTTATGCTCTCCCTCTTTATATCTAATCAATATTAAACAAGAGCTATTAGGTAGCAGCATATTCTCAGCATAATTTAATTCTTTAAAGAACAAAGTCACCTGTTGATGTAGTTGTTTGGCTCTCGCTCGAGTGATTGGTCCTGTATGTTCCTTTAGTCGAGCACTAGTGCTATTAGTGCTAGGGATGTCTTCATTACAAACCCTTGATTGCTCATCAAAGTTTGAGAACAATCGGACCGTCGGATTAGAAATTATCTTCATTGCATCACTTGTACGTCAAGCTGGAATTCGCCGAGACAAGCTGTTTGCAATAGCCTTGACGATATTCTAAACCTCTGATCAAGGTGAAACTTGGGGGAATAGTTTCAGTATAAACTTACTATCCTTCATAAAAATTTGGGATCAATCGGATTTTTGGATTAGAAGTTATTATCGATCTTCTCCTATGTGATAAGCTGAATTTTCTTTTGATCAAAAAATTTTCTCTGGTCGAATTGGACATCTAGAGGTCTTTGATTGATATGAAACTTGATGGAGAGGTTTCTCATAGAGTCTTATATTCACCATAAAAATTTGGGGTCGATCAGACTTTTAGATGAGAAATTATCATCGATCTATCTCCCATAAAATAAGGTGTACAAGATTATAGATAAAGCACTTACTCTGGTCAAATTGGATATTTAGAGGTCTCTGATAACTTGAAATTTGGTGGACAGGTTGGTTATAGAGTACTTTGTTCACTATAAAAAATTAGGGTCGATCGGAATTCTGGATGAGAAGTTATTATCAATCTATTTCCCATAAGGCAAGGTATACAAGATTCTGGACAGAACAAATCTTCTAGTCAAGTTGGACATTTAGAGGTCTTTGATTGACATGAAATTTGGTGGAGAGGTTTCGCATAGAGTCATCTATTCACCATAAAAAATTTGAGGTCGATCGGACTTCTGGATAAGAAGTTCTCATCGATTTTTTCCCATGGAACAAGTTCGATCAACTTCTAAGTAGAGCATCTCTTTTGATCAAATTGCACCTTAGAAATTTCTAATTGACGTGAAAATTAGTAGACATGCTCTTCGTCATGTATGTTAGTCCCATAAAAATTTGTGGTCAATCGGACTTCTGAATGAGAAGTTATCATCAATCTTCTCTCGTAGAACAAGTTTGATTAGCTTCTGGATAGAACATCTCTTTTGATTAAATTGCACTTTAAGGATCTCTGATTGACGTGAAAATTAGTGAACATGCTCCAGTGAATTGCGTCCATTTAATCGCATGGTCCTTTGCATTAATGAGTACTGTAATATATATTCATCATATTTGTTAGCTTTCTAATCTCTTTAATTTGTCGTAATCTTACAATCTCGGTTGATGAAAAAGAGAGACAACCTTTCTTTACGGTTATGACCCAATACTAGACTTGATGTTCCTGATTGGGTGTGGTCCTGTATACCAAAACAATCACAATGGCACAAGGATGCTTTTTTTTTTTTTTGCTGCATATATATTGTTTTTTTGCTGCATATATATAATTATAAGGGTGTTTGTTTCAATTAAAGACTGCATTAATTTATGTAGGGACATGAACTCACCTGCATTCTTGCTTGCGATGCCTTGCGTGTGAAAAGAAAGAGTTGCAATGTCAGCAAAAGAAAACTCTAGTGTTGTTCATGTATGCCAAACTAATCATAATGTATGATCCTGTATACCAAAACAATCACAATGTTTGGTAATTGCATACTGCTTTGTCAAGTTTAATGATTTTAATATTTTAAGTTTTGGATCATTGAAGAACTTTGGATCATATATATTGTTGGAATTCACAAGTTTCAGAGTTGATTAGTATGTTATAATTTGTAAATTTGATTAATTTTCATCTAATTCTAAACTTGTGAACTTCAGAATTTTTTTGAATTTTCCTTGATTTTTTTTCGAGTTTTCAGAATTTTGCTATTTTTTTGGAATTTTTTGGATAATCAGGATTTTTATTCTATTTCTTTCCAAACACATACCGGGATTATTTCACTGATAAGATTATTTTTCAAGGGAATTTTTGGATTATCAAAAATTCTAGTCAGATATAATTTCAATCGATAATCTTTTTCCTAATACCCAAAGAGTCCCTTAGTTGTAATATCACGCATGTATGCATGCGACCTCATATGTACTTGTACACTTGCATTGGAATGAAATCTCTCACGGCGGATTGATTTCCTTCACATTGGAAGCCAAGAACCAAGTTCCTCTGCCTCTGCTCTGGTAGTCACCTCAAGGATGTGCTCCACCACCGCTTCCGTGACGTCCTCTGGTCGGTAACCAACCTCTTCTCCTACCTCCTCCGCGGTTGCGGCGCAATCCCACTCCTCCACCCCACGTCTTCGCTGCTACTTCTGGCACCGCTGTCGACCGCTTCACTGCGAACCACCTCCTCCTCGCTTCTGCCGACCTGGGTGACCTCCTTGCTGCGTGTATTCTGTTCGATGGAATTCCCAAGCGGAACATCATGTCTTGGAACATCCTCATCGGTGGTTTCATCAAGAATGGGACATTGGCGTCGTGCGCAAGATGTTTGACGAAATGCCCACGAGGAATGTGGCGATATGGAATGCCATGGTCTTTGGATTCACCAACTTAGGCTTCGACGAGGACAGTTTGGATCTCTTTGTTGCCATGCAATGGAAGGGAATGCAGCCTAATGGGTTTGGCCTCAGGAGCGTGTTCCAGTGTTGTGCCGGGGTGAGAGATGTTGTGTCCAGGCAGCAGATTCATGCATATGTCATGCGGTCTGGGACGGACCATGACATGTGCGTAGGGAGCTCATTGGTTCACATGTACATGCAATGTGAGTGTCTTGGAGAGGTTGTGCTCTGTGTGCTTCCTTTGCTTAACATTGTGTCGTGCAATACCATAGTTGTCGCAAGGACGCAGAACGGAGGGAGACTCAGCGGGGGCTCTCGAGTATTTCAACATGATTAGAAGTGTTGGAGTGGCAGCAAATGAGGTATAATTTGTGAGTGTTATTAGTTCTTGCTTAGACTTGGCTGCTCTTGCACAAGGCAAGCAAGTTCATACACAAGCTATCAAGTCTGGGGTTGACACAGTTGTGCCAGTCATGAGTTCTCTTGTGCTCATTTACTCTCAATGTGGCTGCTTAGTGGATCAGAAAGAGTGTTCTCTGGTTATTGTGGATCAGATCTTGTCCTTTGTAGTGCAATGATCTCCGCTTATGGGTTCCATGGGCATGAGTGGAAAGCGATCAAGTTGTTCAAACAGATGCTAAATGAAGAGATATAACCTAATGAGGTCGCTTTTTTTGACCTTGCTATATGCTTGCAGCCATAGTGGTCTAAGAAGAAAGACAAAGGTATGGACTGCTTTGATCTTGTGACTCAGACATATGGACTATAACCAACTGTGAGACACTATACTTATATTGTGGATCTTCTTGGGAGATCAGGCCGTCTAAATGAGGCGGAGAACATTATCTTGTCAATGACTGCGTCTCGACGGGGTCATATGGAAGACATTGCTGTCTCTTGTAAGATCCAGAAGAATTTTGACGAGTCACCCTTACACGATTCAATCATTTTTTTTTACCTCATAGTAAACCGTTTTTCTCATAGTTGATACTCAACCACATATGACAGTTCATCTATACAGAGTGCTTAGAAATATTTGTCCCATTATATTATAAAGGCAATTCGTATTTTGATTATTCATATTTCTTCACATGTTTCATGACATATACGAATATTATCTTTATAACCACTCAATTAAAAATAATGTTTGGTAACATCAAAATATGTTATTATGCATGTAAAAAAAGTATGACGATTTTAGATTTAAAAATCAATCATAAATATTATGTAAAATCAACTGGTGATATTTATATGATAGATTCAATGATATATCAAAGTAGGTTAATTTAACATCATATTTTTCAACATATGTCCGTATTATTGATTTAATATTTCATATCTATGATCTGTGAAATATGACTATCAATCAATACATGTGTTGGTCTATTAATTATCAGTGTCTTATTTAATGCTAATAAATCAAGATTTTATAAAATAAAATCAAATTAAGGATTTTACGAACAAGCCATACATTTGTTGATTGAAAATATGATAATTTAATCAAGGAACAAAATAATATATTGCTCAAAATTATAAATATAACAAGGATAAAAATATATTTATAATTATCTTTGAAATATATCACTAACAAACCTGACTGAGATAAGAAATACCATGAGCGAGAAGAACGTGAGAAAGGAACTGGAATCAGCAGGGTGGAGCTCAAGGGTCAGGTGCACCAATTTTGGACGGGAGACAAGTTCCATTCAAGGCAAGGTGAGATTGATGAATGCTTTGGAAGAAATGGCGACCAGAATTAAATAATGTGGGTATGCGTCGCTCATGAGCATGGTGTTCCATGACATGGAAGGTGAGGAGAAAGAAGTTAGTTTGGCTCACCACAGTGAGAAGTTGGTTATAGCATTTGCTTATCTGAATTTACCCGGAGGAGTTCCTATTCGAGTTATGAAGAGTCTACGAGTATATGATGATTGTCATGCTGTTATTAAACTGATGTTCCAAGTTACTTGTGGGGAGATTGTGGTCAGAGAGGTAAATTGCTTTCGCCGTTTCAAAGATGACGAATGTCCTTATGGAGATTATTGGTGATGAGGGCATTGTAGTTTAAAAAATATCTTTCGCCTCTCTGGAGGGGAGCAAGATTACAAGAGCACAACCTCTTGGAAGCCGGAAGAACACTGAAGACACAAACAAAAACTATATACTTTGATAGTGATTTACATCAGCGGCACCTTTGAATAACGAGGTTCCAGTTAATGCCCTCACGGAGGCATGGACTAGTGAGATTGATTGCCTTCTACAACCTTCTTGCCAAGGAGGTAAAACTCATATTGCCATTAGTCCATTTAAGTCCATTATAGCTTACTTGACAAAGGATGGTTTGAATTAAATTGAGTAGCAAATACAGATAGTGTGACAGATCGACCACATTACAAGGAGCTGGGCTGTCTTCTTTCTTAACTGACCTAAAAACTCCATTTTAATTTATCCTGCAGTGTTGTGCCATAAAATTTTGTTGAAGCGTTGATGTGGATAACAAAATTCTGACACTTAAGTTGTCAAATTTCTCTTAGACTATCTCCAGTGTATCGGCGCTTCGCGAGACGCTTCAACAGAATATTCTCCAGTATATTCTATACCACGTGTGCGAAGTACCACCTAAAACAACCCCCTATTCCAATGCACCGGCGCTTCGCGAGACGCTCGCGAGACACCTTCTCAAACGCCAACAACTCCAATGCAAAGACGCTTCGAGAGGCGCTTCGTGTGGGCCTCATGTATATAATATCTATTAAATATTAACAAATCGCTAAAATGAAATTCGGATAATTCGAACACAACAAAATAAATGATAATAAATCTAAATAACATCGAAAAAAATTAATTTTTTTTAAAATTTTCCTTGCATAATAAAAGGGACATGAAAAAAAGACAAATACTAATTAAAATTTGAATACATTCGGCCCTTAATGACCTCGCAAATAGCTACTCCTCGGTACCGTCGCCCCCAAAACGTTGCCAAATGTGGTCGACAAGATTCCGTTTCAGTTGCTGATGCGTTGGGCGGGCACGGATTACATTATTTTGAGCTAGCATCTGTTGAAAAATTAGCGGAGCACTGGCGTGGATAGTCGGCGGTGTCACGGTAGATGCCCCCTGACTATCATAGGACGATCGATCGGGTCATGAGAGTGCCGCTCATCCTCAATTATCATATTGTGGAGGATGACACACGCTTTCATAATATTGCCAAGGGTTGACCGTGGCCAAAATCGACCGGGGCCATGGACAATAGCAAATCGCCTTTGCAAGACCCTGAAAGTTCGCTCCACATCTTTTCTTACCCCTTCTTGATGTTGTGCGAATAAGTTGAGTTTCTCCGTTTGGGGCAAGGGTATAGTCTTCACGAAGACAGCCCATTCGGGGTAAATACCGTCGGTCAGGTAGTATCCCATATTGTACTCAGTCCCATTAACATAGTATTGAATGGTAGGAGCTCGACCACACAACACATCGGTGAAAATGGGGGATTGGTTCAGCACGTTGAAGTCGTTGTTAGATCCGGTGACACCAAAGAAAGCATGCCATATTCACAAGTCTCTGGACGCGACCGTTTCAAGTATCATTGTAGGGACTCCTTGATCACCACGGGTGAACTGGCCCCTCTATGCAACTGGGCAATTACGCCATTCCCAATGCATGCAATCGATGCTTCCCAGCATCCCTGGGAAACCCCGATCCTCTCCTTGCTGGAGCAGACGTCGGAGGTCATCGACGGTATGTTTACATAGATATTCCTCCCCGAACCGATCGATAATTCCTTCAACGAAATGCGATAGGCACTCGACGATCGTCGATTCTCCAATGCGTATATACTCGTCGACGGCATCAGTGGGTGAGCCGTAGCACAACATCCGCAATGCCGCAGTGCACTTTTGCAAAGGAGATAGCCCCTTTCGAAGGATGACATCTCTCCTCTCTGTGAAGTACAGGGTCCACTCCCCAAGAGCTTCGACGATCCGCAGAAAGAGGAGTCTTCCCATTCGGAATCGTCTATGAAACAAGTACCCGGGGTAGACAGGCACGTCATCGAAGTAGTCAGTGACTAGACGGTTATGACCGCCTTCGCGATCTCTGTCGATGTACTTTCTTCTGCCTCGGCGGCGGTGCGAGGTACCAGCATCTACACTGGCTTGAAGATCGTCAAGAACGCGACGGTGAGGGGGTTGGACTGTCAACCCGCTCCGTACGAACCCTGCCACAAACTCCTCGATTTGCTCGATGGCTTCGTCCTCGGCACTACTCGTGCTTGAGCTGGACGACATTTTTTTGGACAAGGCAAGATCTTTGGGTGCTAGTAGAACAAAGCCTTCAGTTGTGTAAATGAGTTTATTGAGTTGTGAAGATGAGGGCATAAAGGTTTCGAATATATAGGTGGAGAAGCGACTCGATCACATCACTTCCAACGGCTAAACGTAAAGGCATCGATCACGTGCGCCGGTTCCAACGGCTACAATCGAAAAGCATCTCGCAGATTTCTCAGTTCCAACGGGTAAAATCCAAAAGTACCGATCACATGCGCCGATTCCAACAAGGCGCATGTGATCGGTACTTTTGGATTTTACCCGCTGGAACTGAGACATCTGCGAGATGCTTTTCGATTGTAGCCGTTGGAATCGGCGCATGTAATTGGTACTTTTGGATTTTACCCGTTGGAACTAAGAAATCTGCGAGATGCTTTTGAATTATAGCCGTTGGAACCGGCGCATGTGATAGATGCCTTTGCGTTCAGCCATTGGAACTAAGACATCTCACAGATAGTACAAGTAAATCTGAGACATCTCGAACTTAAATAAATCGAAAGCAACTACAATTAATAGTACAATTACAATTTTGCAAATTAAAGGTACATCGTGCGGGCTACTACTTATTCTTCATGTCCTTAATCATGTCGTTGACGTACTCTAATGCGGCCTCATGCGTCGCTTTACGGGCGTCGGAGAAGTTGGATGTGTCCCCCACAATCAGTTTCGTTAACGACTTTAGAAATGTGGCCTTTTCTTTGTTTTTGGCCATCTCTTGCAAATTTTCGGATGCAGTGACGGCCTTATCGGCCACTTTATCAAGCTCGGTGTTGGCTTTGCTTATGCGCTCTAGGGTCTCCTCGCATGCCGATGATGTTCCACCCAGTTTACTCTTACCCTTGCGCTTCTGTTTAGCCGTGTCTCGCCCTTTCGGTCGTGGAAGCTCGACGAGGTCATCTTCGTTGTTCGACGACGATGTGTGGGCACTTTCTTCGTTGAGGCGAGCTCTTTTGGAAGAATCGAAATAGTTTCGGCACCACTTTGGTTGACCACGTATGGCACTTTACCAGTGCTCAAGGATGAAGGCCTAACCCACCTCCTGCCTGTACATGTCGCGTGCTTGCGACATCAACTGGTCATCCGAACGACCACTGGCATAGGCATCACGCAACCTGCAGTAGATACCATTGAACTGAACAATTTTTTATTATTTTTTTGCCAATGGTCTTTGCAGTGCCTAAGGTCTCGTCTGCGATCGGGGGTGCTGCTCGCATTGTACGCTGTAGCAACCTTCAACCAGTACTCGTCGAATTTTTGATTGTTTCCATCGACCGGGTCGAGAGAGTTATTCAACCATGCACTGATCTGGAGCACGAAAATTCCAAATTTAATGACAAAGTCTGCGAGAACAGAATTTACTATTTAGATGAACACTCACAAGTCGCATGTCATCCTGTTGGGACCAGAGCATTCGTTTACGCCGTGGTTCAGCGCTTCCTTCGCCTTTGCTCGCGTTGTCGTCGTCCTCGATCACGACCAGGGTCGTGCTATGTGGACTCCCAGAATCCGATACGGACATGGAGTGCGAATTTTTGCTCGGTGGTTGGGGAGGCGACATTTCTGCAGACATGGTCGGAACTCCGACGAAATGAGGATTTTGACCGTAGGGCCGCAGGGGGGATGCGCGTATGGATGTACATATGGATGTGGTTGGCCGTATGGCGGGGGTACAGCGAATGGTGGATAGCACATTGGGTATGGTGGAGGAGGGGCTGAAAACTGGGTGGATTTTGACTATTTGGCGCTTAGGAGCTCTCATCGTTGAAATTTGGTTCGCCGAAACCAATTAACATAACCGCCGGGGGGATTGTTGGCCATCGGAAAATTTTTCGGAAAATACCTAATGAACAGGAGAGTGCAAAGTGTGTAGGTTTTGCTTTGATTGAGGGAAAATGAGCTGAAATATGGTCATATTTATAGGCAGGGGATCACATTATTTTTCAGCAATTTTCTGTATTTTTTTGAATTTTTTTGAATTTTTATGAATTTTTAACCTCAAAAATGAATAAAATACACTCTAACGGCTAATTTTAAACGGCTCAATTTTCAGTCACTCACAGGTGGGGCCAGAGACAAAATCCTGTGCAACGGCTATTTCTGGTGAACTCCAATGCGAACAATTCACTTACATGCGGGCCCAGGCACTTTTGGGACCACCTGTCAGCGAATAGGGCTTACAAGCCTCGGGTGCACGCAGTAGGCGCACAAACCACACCCAACATCGGCCCATGCGTTTTGTGGGTCCTATCACACTTCGCGATCCACATCTACATGATCCACCCCCTCACTGATATGTGACCCTAAATGATCTTTGGGACTACCTGTAAGTATTGTTTCACAGGTGGGTAAATGCGCACCGGTCTTCGCGAGGTGGGGCCCACAAACCGCGTGACGACGCGTCCCCGTACGCTCCAATGCTGCCGCTTGGACCAATCACGCGTCGCGGGCCCCACCTGTCAGACCTTCACCGCTGCTGCCTCGCGTGGCGTCGCCTCACTCCTCACGTGAATTTTTAAATATTTTTTACCAACGGGCCCACTTGTCAACACATGTATGCGTCGGTGTTGGAGATAACCTTATGCAACATTTTGTTACTTTTATCGCTTTCCAGGCCAGCACATCACACGGATTGCAGCCCAGTTTTTATTTTCTTATTTTTTTTTCGTTCGGCGTCATCTCTTTAACAAAAGCAGATCACTCACCCCTTTTACCTGCAGCAGTACAGCGGTACAGCCCAGCCTTGAACCAGGGAGCACGATACCGCCATGACTTCCTCTCTGTCGTCCCCTCTCCACCCCCACCAACACCCGCTCCCCCACCCGCAATATCAAGCCCCGCCGCCGCCGATGCCGCCACCCTCCTTGGCACCACCGAAACCCCTCGATCTGGAGGTCACCGTCGTCTCCGGCAAGCACCTCAAAAACGTCAACTGGCGCCGCGGCGACCTCCGCTCCTACGTCGTCCTCTACCTGGATCCCTCCCGCCGTGCCGCCACTCGCCCCGACGACGCCGGAGGCTGCAAGCCCGTCTGGAACGAGCGCCTCCTCCTACCCCTCCCGCCTCACCTTTTCCCCCACGACCCCTCCCTCCTCCTCTCCCTCGACGTCTTCCACTCAAAGCCCTCCGACTCCCCCAAGCCTCTCGTAGGCTCCTCCCGCTCCCCTCTCCGCGACCTCCTGTTCCCCCCAAACCCTAACCCTAGCCCAGACTCCCCCGCCTCCCCTCTCATCGCCCTCCCGCTGCTCCGCCCCTCCGGCCGTCCCCAGGGCATGCTCCGCATCCGCCTCGCCCTCCGCGAGCGCTCGCCGCAGCATCCCGAGTCCCAGTACCCGCCTCCTTCCACCTCCCCCTACTACTTCCCTCCCCCTCCGCCTCCCACCTACTCAGCCCCGCCTCAGTATGGCTCGGAGCAGTACTACCGCGCTGGTGGGTACTACTCCGCGCCGCCTCCGCCTCAGAGCGAGTACACTGCGGGTCCCTCTGCGCCTGTGGAGTACAACCGGCAGTATGAGCAAAGAGCGAGGAGTGGGGGTGGGGGCGGGAGGTACGGGGTGGGCACTGGGCTCGCGGTTGGTGCAGTGGCCGGGTCTCTTGGCGGGCTCGCCATAGATGAGGGGGTGAAGTACAAGGAGGAGAAGGTGGCAGAGCGGGCAGAAGAGAAGGTGTCACCTGCTGGGAGGGATGACTACAGCGAGTATCGTGGTGAGTATTGAACATTGAACGGGAGTTTGTGTGTTTGACTATGCACTGTGAGTTGGTTCTTCTCCACTCCTACCAATGTGGGAATAAAGTTGTGGTGTGGTGTTATGATTTGCTGTATATATGTATATATCTGCTTCAATTATGATGATACCTGTGCTCATGGCTTGTGCATTATGACCAATCTGGTGTGAGTATGTGGTTATTATCAGCATAGTTTCAGGATTAGCTTTGAGGCTGGACTTGTAACTAGTTGTTTGGTTTATCTATTCTCTGGGTTGTGACTATTCCACTTACTTCTATATGTTGTCTGGCATTGTGGTAAACTCCTCCGAGTCAAAATTGAAGGGTATTGCTTTGTAAAATGTTGCTCGCATCATTGTTCATTGCCGGTACAGTCATACCTTTATGCGTTTTTCCATTTTGTTGTATTGATATTTCTGGGAAACAATTGCACGGATAATTTTATAACCAATATTTAAATTTATAAAATATAAAATTATATTATAATATATAAATTAGAAACTCCATATCTAAGAATTAGTCATATTAATTATGGAGTCCTAAAAGATATTCAATTGATATACATCATTACAATATGTGAAGACCCCTTCTTTTTCTTCTAATTAATGCTAAAAACCATTTGATTAATATACACCATTGTAATCCAAACCCACTAAATATAATTCTAAAAGCATTGATCTACTTTATAATAAATCGGACTCACCAAATATATGATGTGGATTTTTTTTTCAATAATCTGAATATATAACAAAACACTGCATAAGGATAAAGTACCACAATAAACTCTTGTGACGTAAAAATAATAAACAACAATATATAATTTGTATGTAATTGGCGTCAAAAGTTAATCATAGATGGGAGCAGGAATTTAGGGTCCTGTATGATTATTGAGCAAAGATTAAAAAATTCCAATCTACTAAAGCACCATAGCAGCACATACGGATGATGTACATAAAAGCTTGTATAGAGGAGAAAAAATTGATGGTCGGTAGAACTAACAAACCGAGCACAAATCTATGAAATTGCATCTATGTGCACTACCAAAGCCTTAAGATAATACAACGTTGAGTGGCGAATAATAATAGAAACCAATATAGACCCAATGTGTAAAAAAGACAATCGGACATAATGTAGAATTAAAAAAGAGAAGACGAAAACTATTATGCACCTAGATCAAAATGCATAGCAGAGAGCTCCATCTTTTCCTGTAAGATCAAAAGTAACATGTGAAGAGAAGAAATTGACATAGTCGTCGTGATGTGAAGGACCAAGGTAGATAGGAAAGGGGCATGTGTAATTTACTGGCCATGATATATATAGTATGGGGCTTATCTATTTGAAAGTTATTGTAGAACTGATTCAAGAGGGAAACAATCTCTTTCAAAAGACATGCTATTATTTGTATTTGGAAACCAATTTTGTAACAGATAGAGTTTGTTTCGTACATGTTTTTTTTTTCCTTTCCAAGAGATTTAAGGCCCAACCAATATGTTTTTCGCTACTTTTTTTTTGGGATATCGTTGCTTTTTTTTTATACGGTTGCTTTTTTCCCCCTTTTGTTGATCACGTTGTTTTTCCTGGGATCACAATTGTTTAAGATATTTAGTATGTTTGAATAGCATATCTTTCAAATATGGGAAGCTGATTCTTATAGATAGATCCTTTAGTTATGGTAGAGTTTGAATCTAAGTAAAAGAGCTAAAGAAAGAAAATCCAAACTGTTATAACTGGGCTCCACCATATTAACAAATCTTTTCTTTTTTGCTGATTAATGTGAGAATTTCTAGTATTTTTTCTTTTTTTTTGATTAATGTGGGAATTTTGCAATTAATGTGATGGCTCCAATATTACCAAAAATTATTATATAATAATAGATTCCATACTCTGCCCATGGTGTATCTGACCTTCTGACCAGTGTAGCATGGTATCATGTATTCAATCGAAATCTTGTCCCTAAGAGAAAAAGAATAGAAAGAGTGCCTTGTGTTTAGTTTGAACACCTTTTTTTTCAATTTAGTTTCAAAATAATTGGAGAACTTTTTACAGAATACATGACAGAAATGGCATATAGATGCAAGGACATAGTAAGATTGATAAATGCAATAGGTTGGTCTGGTAAGTGGAAGAATGAGCAAAAATCTGGGACTAACATGTGGATGATGGATTTCTGGGTCACATGTAGTGGGTAGTCAGATGTTCATATGATTTGTAATAGTTGTACTTGGAGATTATCTGCACTAGGCTATATGAGGATGTTGTTAGTGATCCCCTTGTGTTTTATTTGGAGTTTAGGACATTGTGATTCTCAAATTGTGCGTTGCGGAGGTCTTTTTCGGAACTGCGTGATATTCTTTCCGGATCTCTTCATTAGTTTCTTGCACTGAGAAGAGGAAATTTTGAAGCTTCAAATATGGATTGATGATGTGAGCCGATAGTCCTTAGTCTGCTAATTGCACTGTTATCAATAGCTTTGGAGCTGCTATACCTCCTCAAACATAGCATTGTTTGGTTCTACTTGTGGTGACTATCTCAGAAACGGGTAAAAGTCGTTGTCTGCTGAATTGTTGATCATGTAACTCAGCCGTTCATAGAACACTTGTAGTTGCTTTTCATTTGAAGGTAGAATTATGTGTACACCCATTAGTTGCACATGGTGCTGTATTATTCTCCCCGACACTTGTTGCTATCTGTTTCATAACTAAGAGCAAATAGAGTTGATTGTTTCTTAGGTTCAACAGTGATTCTACATTACTAGCTGTGATTAGTTTCTAGCCTGCAGTGAAGATGTGGTTGAAAGGGAGTCGTAAGTTCCCATAAGGTGTTTCCAAGCTTCTTGTGGTACTACAGATTCCACAAGCATGTTTAGTTAAGCATAGAACAATGTGGATGTGGTATTAATCATGACCGACTGTAGTCTGTAGATATGAAGGTCCAGTAACTTCTCTATTTCCAGTGAAAGCTCAATATACTAATGACTGATTTTTGTGAGATGCTGTTCTCCTTTTTTCCCTGGAATGTGTTGTCTCTTGGAATAGACCTGATCTTTTGTCTCTTGGAATGGACCTGATCTTTTTGTGGGAGGAGCAGCCACAGCATGC
This sequence comes from Pharus latifolius, assembly GCA_019359835.1. Taxonomy (NCBI): domain Eukaryota; kingdom Viridiplantae; phylum Streptophyta; class Magnoliopsida; order Poales; family Poaceae; genus Pharus; species Pharus latifolius. Next base: position 12,045,986 of record CM033319.1, on the reverse strand, counting down.
ATCCTGGTGTAGGGATGAATCAGCAATTTGTGAAACTGATCTGTCAGGACCAAAAGCTTATAGATTTTAGGCTGCTCGATTGAAGCCTGCAAATATAATGTATGGCTATTTCTGTGGGAGCATAATGATTGATAACAAGTTTTAGTTTTCTTGGATAAGGTGCCCTTTTTTCACAATTGGCTATATTTATCAACTTGTTGAAGAAACTATTCCTACCTAATGTTAACAGAGAATTGTTTGATGTTCCTACTTCCTACCTAGTGGTTTTGGTTGGGGTAGCTCCCACATAGCTAAAACCTTCAAGAGTGAAATGACGCCTTAGCTGAAGTCCAGAGATGAGGCCGAAAGATAGAAAGGTAGCGTCCTATGGCCATATCTTCCTGTATGATGTGCATTTGTTAAATGCATGAATCTGGAATTTTTTTTACGAATAATCAAATAAAAAAAAGAAAATCGAAAACTAACCCAAAACTGATCTTCAGTCGTTAGCTGCTCGCAAAATATTTGGTAATGTTGTGAGCAGGATTCGAATCTTATTCTCTCAACAGAGAGTTCAACCTCTTAACTAACTGGACTACAATCAATTTATGTAAGTTATTATTGTGGCACGATTTTATATCTCTTTCAGTCGCTAGTCGGTTTAGCGACTGAAAGTAGACGTGGCATGATCCTGAGCCAGCGGTACATTGAGCCGTGCTACGTCTTCAGTCGCTAGACTAGCGATTGAAAATCAGTCGTGGGGTCCAGCTCGCACCTGAAGGTCAATTTTGAAATTTTTAAAAGTTTTGGGTTAGTTTTTGATTTTCTTCTTTTTATTGGGTTATTCGTATTCATGAATCTGCCTTCTCTTCTTGGTTCGGTGTTCCCCTTGGGTAGTGCAAGTGTTTTCTAGACAACCATATAACATTTTTATTATAGGAAAGGTTATGGCATCACAGAAATTACCCACTGCAGATTATGGATCCCCATTTTAAACAGTCTTAAAGAGAGACATCCAGGCTGGACATGCAGTACTGTATTGTACCTTTGTTGAAAAGAGAAATTTCAATATAGTTCAGTCCTCTGTCCATCTAAACCCACTTGATAATAAATAACTAATATAGTTTGAATGATTTTCTTTCTGGTTTGTGCATACATAGCATCCTGTAGGATAAGATCTTCAATCACTCTATGGATAAGAAGCATTATTTATTACTCTCTTCATTTATTTCTTTGCCAATATCTTTATTTTATTCTAATTTTGGCGTTAAGTTAATGAATATTATGCATCTGACACACTTTTGTCTGCGTTACTCCTTTTGAGCTTTCTTCATGTAAAGCAACCTTTGTCAAGTTTTTGTAGTTTAAATTGTAAATGCTGGATGTTGTTGTAGTAAATTTACTAAATGGAGAACCCATGTTACTTTTTCCATTATTTCCTGTGATTTTGGTAGGTTGACATTATAAATTCTGAGAATCAGATGAAGGAAAATGTTGAGCTCGTATTTGGTCTTCCCAACATTTTCCATTGCTTCATGTTGTTTGGAGACACTAAATGAAAAATTTATTTTGCCATATTCTTTATATTCTATCTATACAGATGTTCTATATGGCACAACACTATTCTTCAAATGCTTATATCATTTTCTTTTCAACGAAGTATTGGATTTGACTGTACTTGGACATTACATGCCGCACGTCTTTTGAAACTTTCGTGCGGTAGCTAACTTATTAGTGTTAGCGATATCAATATCATGCTTGGAAAGTGTGGTGACTAACTTATTTTCTTGGTCCACGTGTTAGGATCTTATTCAATTTCCTTCACCAGAAGCTTTAATCGAGTACCTTAACCTTTTTCTTTGTTTATCATCTTGCCAGACAGTGCCAGCCCTTAAGTCATCATACGCCATTCACCATAGGAAAAATGTGCTTGGTACGCTGATTGAATAAGTCAAGCAAAAATATCCAGCTAAAGTTGTGTTGCTTTCGCCTTTTCATTCAAAAATCAATCGCAATATTTAAAGACGTCAGTCTGGATTAATGCATTACCCGTAATCCTGACATCGACAACTCAACTATTTTTCATTTTAATTGGTTTCAAGTCTACTACATTTCTTATGTGATAGGCAGGCCCATACGCTGTCTTGATTGTTATTTTATGGTCTGTATAATCTTTTGTATTATTTTTTATGCTGTGGCTTGCATGCTCTTGTCACAACAGACCGAATTCGGCCTGGGTCGGCCATCTTCGATTAAAATATCAACTAATCAGGCAGCTAGTTGGTCCAATTAATATGGGCTGCCTTATTACATATTGATGAGACAATTATGGCCCGGAAAAACTATTTTATGCAATCTGCACGACTGCACCCTGCATTCGACACGTCTAGCTCCCATTTCCGATAGGGACTACTACTACTCCAGCGTCTAGCCTTTCTTTTCCCATAATAATGCCGCACGTGACCTTTTTATGCCTGCAGGTTAAAAGCCAAAGTGACATTTTACATGCCCGATTCGGGCAGATCTTATCCTTTTCCCTTTTTGTCACCACCATCAGTTGCTACTTGCTAGGACTGCGAAAAAGATCCAAGGTTGGTTCAATGAACCTGTCAGTCCCAATCGGACCAAACTATACAAACACTAGCACTAGGCTACACGCAGTTGACCTGGCTGGGGGATGCCCGAAAAGGCGTCGCTTCTATCCATGGGCCACACGCACCATCCTCCCTTTAGGCCCGAAATAAAGATACGCAGAGCGGTGGCCACTGCTGCCTCATACGTCTGAAGCGCTGACACGTCGTTATAAAATTCTAGTGGATTGACATTTGGACGGCTCCAGTATCGGCCACGCAGCTGGACTCTGTCTTGCCAGTCCTTCAGCTAGTGTCTGTCACTGTAAGATACTAAGATTGATTGGTTCGGATGGAGTCTCTCTAGGATGTTTTTTTTTTATGTCGTTTGGTTGGTGTCTGTGATATATATCTATGTTTTTTCATATCCTAATAAGATGTATTTAACTTTCTTAAATGTTGATAATTGAGTGCTCAGAATCTCGGTCTTGAACATGACTAACTCCTATGTCTACTGGTAGACATTCAAAAAAACAAACAGAATCGTAAGGTATTTTTTGGAATGCAAGAATACTCAATACTTCTTATTGTAAAATATAAGACATATTTTAATCATGTCTATATATTAAGGAAGTTTTGATTTCAAAAAAACTTTGAAAGAAAATGATTAAATTATCTTTATTCATAAATGTCTTGAAAATAAGAAAAAATGTTAGTATGAAAGATTCGTCATAAATAACAGAAAGAGTGAAGAAGTAAAAAAAGATAGAATATGAAAAATAGTGATAAATTTATATACATGCCTTATATTTTGACAACAATATTATAAAATTTATATGTCTTATATTATACAATACAGAGTATTTTAGTCCACTCTTAAACAGAACTTGGAGACAAATATATTACCCATATTATACTACACATGGAGTACTTCAATCCACTTTTAAACATGTCTTGTAGACAAATATGTTACTCAAATCATAAACTAAACAGCCTCCGGTATATAACTTGACTGATGCATCGAGTCTTTATTATCACGGGCTCAATCTTGAGTGGTTGCTCGTCATGACGTTATTTGATTTGTAATCACAAGCGGTTCCTCGTGTTCGGTATGGAAATTTCGGGGATCACGTCCATGTCAAGGCACACCGTTGGCACCTTGCGCGAGTCCCACTAGTTTTTATACGGCGAGGTCAACATATATTCGCACAAACATTATTGGAAAAGTAAAAACGAAAGAGAGCATGACGAAGGTAAGGAGACTCGAGCAACACGTGGCGCACACACGCACTAACTGCGGCTGGCGCTTCTCCGTGCAATTGCTTTACCGGCCCGCGCGCGCACCATCGGATGATGGCCTTATTCCGGCACCAGGTGGCCGCGACTCTGCTCACGCAAGGCTATAGCCTTTATGCGTTGTGATGCACCACCGGCTCGGTTATAATGTGGTTGCGATCTTTTTACATGTTCAATGGAAGAGAAGAAAGGAGACGGACGGCGTCGGTTAGCCAGGTTTGTTAAAGTATCTCTGTTCGAGTTTAAATATCTTTAATAAACGAAATTTGGGTTTATAAATCTAATAAAGTTTCTAGGGCTAGTTTTAACTTATAAATCATAAATTTGGTTTAAAATTCAATCAAACACATCTTCATATTATTTAGTGCGTGACTAGTTGTGGCAATCAGCTTGAGCCCTTAATTGGCTGGCTCAAAGCACGTAGAAATGACTTGGCATGTGGTGTGTCATGCTCGGCACGAACACAGAAGGGGTGGGCCTAGCGGGCTGTGCTCAAGCCAACCTCGCACGCTTGTGACCCATGGCACGGCATGATTTTAATATGTGTATTTGTCTTTTTCACCTTTTTAATAAAATTGATTTGATTTTAATAAGAGATCGTTGTCATTTTCATACATGTGTATTTGATATCATTTTTCATCTCATTGATGAAAATGTTCTCATTTTTCATACTTGTATACTTGTAATTTTTATATAAGACATTTGATTTTAATACACGTTTGTTTAATTTCTATCTAATTAAAATTTTTCTCTTTTAATTTTTTAATCTTTAGTTTTTTCTTTTTTTTAAATTTTATAATTGTTTTAATGCTTTTGGTGGGATATGCCCGAACCTTGCGGACTATCATGCTGTGTTGGGCACTTCGACCAGTTGATGGGTCGGCACGGAACAGTACTGTCTAATAGTGTGTCCCAATTGTCATCTCTAATTGTAATTTCTCTATTTTTATATGATTATTTTTATTTCACTTCCTTTGATTTACTTTAGTCTATTTTTATATAGTTATTTTTATTTCTCTTCCTTTGGTTTACCGACTAAAGTATTTGAATGAAAGTGAAGGAAACACAAAAAAAAGACATAAAACTCATGTGAGTTATGCTAGCACGGTGGTGTTAGGATATTTCCCCCCTCCAACAGAGAGAGCTCCTGATAAAGCGCTTATGGCAACATCAAACGGTTTGGCGCGGTGCCCGTGTTTTGGATGGCCCACGCGACAAACGGCACGTGGTCTTGTACCAGCGATCATCATTAGATCATTGAGTCAATTCCTAAAGTGGGTCCCATCGGGTTTTTTTAGTAAAATAACCCGGCCAACCACAGGAAACATGTGTTGTAAAAATTAGTCTTACTGGTCGTCATCTTTGCATAAACTAGCATTTTTGATAATTTTTATAATTATATTACAATTAACATATATGCATATATCTAAAACCAAAATCTAATATTACAAAAACAAAATTACAAACTCATAAACATTTAAATTTACCAATACCGAGTGTAGATAGCAAAATAAAAGAAGGTTCATTCACAAATAATAAATCTACTACAAAGAGAGAGTTTGATAAAACTTGTACGGTTTCTCAATCTATTAGTCTTTAATAGTCTTTAATAAAATGTGATTGGGTTGATCTCTGTTGTCTTTTGTGACCATGAGAGTGTTCTTTTATAGGATATATTAGAAACTGATATATTTTACTAATTCAATGATTAATTTTTAAGGTGCATTTAGTACATGTCATTCTACATTCTCCATAATCCTAAGATTCTCTCAATACGATTATCAGTAATTAGCTTCCTAGCAATCTTATATGATAATATTTGATACATTTTATGAAAATTACAAAGTAGTTCTGTAACATCTTAAAAATACTAATTATTACATGAACTAATAAAGGTTTAAAATTTAGGATGTAAAAAGGTTCTAAATGTTGATTCCAAAATTTTAAAACTATAAAATTCCAAATTCCAAATTTGAAGTTTCTATATAATTCAAAATTTTCTAATTTTGAAAATTGAGTTTCAAATTTAAATTTTCAAATCACGATACTTGGAATTCTCAAATTTTGAATATGAAAATTTTATATTTGAAATTTGAAATATTCAAAATTTCATTATTCCAATTTGAAACTTAGGATTTTAGGAAATTAATATTTTTAATTCTGAATTTTTTATTTTCATCAATATTTAGCCTTAAACTTTGTATTAGTTAAGATTTCAAATTTTAATAATTTTAATTCTAAATTTTTAATATTTTGTCTTAGAGTTGTATTAGTTATTAATTTATTTCATAAATATGAGCCGTTATAAATCGAGACCACCAAATAAAAGATTAAATCTATTTCTTTTTCTCGATTAACATGAGAATTTCTTATGGAATATAAAATTAGTAATATATATAGATAGATAGATATAGATTGATCACGCAGCATGCACCAACCGGAATTGCCCTATTTTTTTTTCCCTTTACATCATGGACAAATTGCGGGCATAGTAGTAGGATCCATGCAAACGACATGGATGAAACGAAGACGTCGATCAAACAGTCTGGAATATGACATCAACATGACATAGCATAGGCACGAATTAGTATTTAAATTGTATATCAATATATGATTACTCCATCCTATATATGTCTATTATATTCAACACCACCGCCATAGTTATCAACAACACGTTGCACACATTTTTTTTCTCATTACGTGCTCTCTGTCTTATCATTTATTGACTTACCAGGGCATCTTTTTTTAAGAAATAAGGCAAGGATATCTTACACTATACAAAAACTATTTTGCATGTTCTTTTAGTACAATCCAGATTTCTTGCTTTCTAGTAGGAATATAGATAGATAGAAATAAAAATATTATATATTTTTAGTGTATATATTGATATAGATTTGATTTGAAATCCAAGCCAGATATTCTTAGTTGTAGATCCGTACTACCTAAGAATAGAATAATCTCTGCGTATATTTTCTTTGTTATCGAAAGAATACTGATTTCTTATTTACACCACAAATTAAATTGTACTGTAATCTGCACAAAAAAGGCAAGAGCAACTCTTAAATCAAACCGAAGCTGCACACCTTAACTTCAACTATCATGTACACTTTTCATGAGAATATGATCACTACTTTAGGTGGTGTTAAGTTTGAAATTATAATCATATTTGTAAATAAGTTTTAGAAGTTATTAGAGTTGAAGATGGAATGGAGTGATACAAAAATATATGTAGTTTTAATGGGAAATGGAATGTAATGGGGAAGTGTTGGAATCCATTATATATGGATGTATTTGAATAATGTTTTGGGATATATTTTAAATATGGATATTATGATTATTGAACCAGGACAATCTTAGACTAATAAAGGCCGGTTGTTGGTCACTGGTCGTTGGTCGAATCCACTAGTCGATGGTCGTTGGTTGAAAATTACCAGAGGTGGTCGATGGTCAATAGTCCTCACGACCAAGTTTCTGGTTGACATGGTTGAGGACGTGCAAAACCCACTATCAGTGGACGAGCGCACTTCTCGGGGAACGTGCATCTTAGACCAAGTCATAAGATTACAGTTGAGGAGTTGGATCAATCAAAACTTAGTAGTTATAGTCTTTAAATATTCATTATTGTAAGGAGGTAGATTATTTGATTTTGGTTAATTTTCAATCAAAGTGTGTACAAGCTATACAGACTCTCTTTTCTGATAATAAAGAGAATATTTTCACTCTTCCACATCCAAATTGGATCAATTATAGAGTAAACGAATCAAATAACAATTGTTAAATTATATCTAATCATAAATAGAATAAAATTTATAAACCAAACACCTCTAAAATCACTGCTTATTATAGCTTATTTTGTTATTCTAATGTACCATTAGTGCTCCAAAAAAATTAGGCTACATGGATACATTGTGGATCAAAGTTGCTGACTAGAGTGGGGTGAATAGATAGTTTTAAAATTTTAATTTAGTTAACAATTGTAATTTAAAGCAAGAAATTGAAGTTATCACAATTCAATGTAACAATTCTGAATATGAAATTTGCAAAGGAAAGCAATAATCGAAGACTCAAATAATTTTTCCCAAGATATCGAAAATTTGTCGATTTCCACTAATTCTCGTTGAAATACTCTACACAAGAGTATTGCCTCGTTTTCACTAGTGGTTACTCTTCTCTATCCGGATAAGCAACCATTGAGCCTTCACACTCAATCACTGGGTCTCTCCAACAAACACCGTTGATGGAGAGATTGTTGGACTTCCCAGGTCATCTAGGTGACAACAATCACTAAAAGTACAAGTGTAGTACCATTACTTGATCAATTTCAACTTTAGAAACTTAAGATACAATACAACTCTCTATAGAAACTAGCTCTTCAATGCAATCAATGAATTGAACACAAGCGCTAGCTCTAAATACAAGAAATTAATGAGCTCAAGGGCTTGGCAACAATAGCAATGAATTCTAAGTGCAAAAGTTCTTGAGCGAATGTCAATTGAAGTGTATTTATAGCCAACTAACAAAAACTAGTCGTTTGACATCTTTTAACATGAAAGTTGCACTGGTCCGATTTTGTCCAGTCATATCAGACACTGTCCGACTAGTGCATGTGAATAGTGGCCGTTTGAGCCGTTAATACACGTGCCAGTGATCGTTCAAGACAATTTTGTAAAGACTGGACAAATACATGCTTGATCGGACAAATGGGTCCGGACCAATGTAAACATCTCTAATTACATTCAGTTTTATAAAGCATCTTACTTTGTGATTGTTGTATTGGATTGGCCGAATTTTGTCCAGCTATTTCAAAAAGAGTCCATCAAAATTAGACAAATAAAGACGGAATAGATGTATATGTTTTTTATTACACTTTGTTTAAAATTGTGTCACAAATTTTGTACTTGTCGGATTTTGTCCGATCACATCAGACTTTGTCTGGCTATATTATTCAAATTGGAGTCGGATGAATGCAAACATTTCTGGTGACACTTGTGCAAATTTGGGACTAAATTTGTACGGGCCAAACTTTGTCCGATTAATACATTTAAAAACAGACTTTTAATCTTGAACTTTGTACTTTGCATTATCTTGTTTTTAAGCTATATGATTATGCATTTGAGTTTCAAGATCTCAGATAGATCAAAATACTAGAGTTAAATCCTTCTTAATAGTATGACCGATAAATTTAAAACGAAAAGACAAATCCGGTTGATTTCTACACCAACGACCGGTAAAAGACTACAGAATTAATCTTTAATATTTATTTTTACCTCGGTCTAGCATTTAGGAGTTTGAGGGGTCTCGACTTCTCGCTTTTATGTCGTTACCATCATGTTTTGACCTAAATTTGATTAGTTTGGAATAAACGTATTAATTTCGTGTTTTTTTCTCTTCATCAATCACCAAAACTCTAAACAGAGTCTAGATTCAACATACATTAGCGATAAAAAAATATGAAATAAAATCTCACCTTGTTTTGTGCTTGACAAGCAATTCAAGTTGCATGCATGTAGCATTTGAAGAACCGATGCCTATAGATAGAGGCCAAAGAGGCAGCTGGGTTTGTTTTCAAGAAAAAGGCTACAATTTTTTTTAAAACCAATGCGTTTTCTTTTTAATACACAGGGGAACTGGTCGTGGGAAATTATATTAGAATTAGACTCATATTTAGATTTAGTCTAACTCACTATAACTCATAAAGATATATCTCTTTTAATATTATAGCGACAGGAGTTTTTGTGACTGAGAGGCAATTCGAGTTGCATGCATGCAGCATTTGAAGAACCGATGCCTATAGAGTATAGATAGAGAGGCTGACATTTTTTTTTTGTTTGTAAGGGAAGGCTACGATTTTTTATAAGAAATGCGTTCGTTTTTTAATATGCAGGGGAACTATATATACATATAGTCTTTAAGAAATTGTAATCGATTAAGACTCGTATTTAGATTTAATCTAAACCATTATGACTTATAGAAATATATTCTCTTTTAATACTACAGATAAAGTTAATTTTAGATCTAATTTTTCATATGATTCTGTATTATGATAGTTATAAATTTAGTTTTGGACATGATTTTTAATATGATGAATTAAAAATTTTAATTCTTACTTTTTATTTCTTCCTATATTTGTTTCTGAATTTTTATTTTTAGTAGATATATAGAAAATTATTTAATTCCAACTTTTTATTTATTCCTATTTTTAATTATAAAATTTTATTTTTAGAAATATATAAAATTTATAATTTAGAATAATTATATTTTTAGGAAAGGGCCTTATCAAGGAGGCTTTAAATCTAAATCGTTATAATTTGAGTTTATCAGATGATTGGATTAGATATTTTTGATTTCTATCAAAAGGATTTTAAATCTAAGTCATTATAAGTTACGTTCACCACTTAGATCACCAAATATTTATATTTTTTTCTTAATTAACGTGAGAATTTTTTTTAGGTTAATGTGTGACCCCCATGGATTCAGTAATTAGTAATAAATTAGTCGTCAACCCGTGCGTTCACACATGCTTGTGATGGTTAGATCTTTCCTTTTTATAAAACAAATTTGAAATCTAGACAATTATAATTGAAATCTATTGGATGGCCATGGTTAGATCTTTTTTCGTATTTACGCAACAAATTGAAAATATCATAGATAGGGATTGGAAAAGTGGTACTCTTCTTTCAAGATCCTTTCAATTGACTCTCATATATCACTTGTTGTTAAAGATTTTTTTTTTCTATGGCTAGATTTGCAAAAAGTTTTCTAAAATAATACTCAAAGAAGTTAGAGCAATTTATTACCTTACATATGCACCTCTCCTCGCTGCACTATTTTCTTTTCTTTCGCTTCGGAAAGTAGAGCAGCTCAGATTGCACCCAATATATACTTATGTATATAGAATGCTAATCTTTTCAACAAACCACATTGAAAGTAAACCGTGATTTTCTTCGTCTGGTTGGATCCGAATGTCTGTTTTTTCCCCTACTAGAATGGCAACTGAGGAGGCAATTGATTTGAGAATGTTTGCTCCATATTAAAGATAACAGTCATATTTAAAGTACATTTCAATAAAAATTTTATACATCCAACTTAAATGCATTTATAATCCATTTCACTCCACCTCTAATGACTTCTAAAAGTTCAATACTATTAAGACTACAGTTCTGAACCAAAATCCACTTGATTGGTTTAAGATTATATGATTTATATACTTCTAATCGTTTATGGAAGAAAATAATTTAAATTCGACATCACCAAATAGATGAATTGTTCTTTTTCCTCTATTAATGTGAAAACTTTTAAAAGTTGCCTTTTTTAATTAATGTGGGTAATTTCTAGAGGGTGTATATTGTATATTCTACCAAGATCCTTGTGCTGTTAAAAAAAAAAAGCAAAGTGAAAAATAAAGAGAACTAAAGACAATAGAAAAGTTACCTGGTAGCTTGTAACGATAATGCAAAAAAAAATCACATGTGCATATGTACGGAACTATGACAAAAAAGCAGAGAGAAAAAATTTCAAAACACCATCTGCATGCAACATACACTTGCCTTCAATCTTTTTCCCCTACTCTGGTAACTTGGAATTTTTTTCCTCTACAAAGCTGATCTTTTTTCCCTGTGAAGCATGGAACGCTGTTTTCCTTGATTTTTTAACCTAGCAAGGGGCGGTACTATCCTTTTTTTTTTTCTTGGCAAGCCCCGTACATATAAATTTATAGCATACATTTCGGAAGATATATGATATTCAAACTCTTATTCTTTACAATATTAAGAATATTACAAAGTTTACTTTTTTAATTAAGTAATTTTAATTCTGATTTAATTCAATAAGTTTTATATTCCTAATTTTAATTTTATTATTTTTATATTTGGATTTTTAATTTTATTACTTTTTTATTCCGAATTTTTGGTTCCGAATTTATTTCATAAGTATATATTTAAGAAAATGTTTCACCTAATGCGATTTTGAATCCATACTATTATAACTCCGGACCATTAGATAAATGGATTAGATCTTTTTTTTTTTGTCAAAGAAAGTTTGAAATCTAAACCATTATTATCTGGAATCACCACATGGACAAATTAGATTATTTTCTTTTTCTTCTACTTGAAATTTAAACTGTCATAATATAGGACCATCATATAGATGGTCAAATCTTTGTTTTAGATTAACTCAGCAATTTCTTGTATTTTTGGGTTAACATGGGAGCTCTTATGAAGTTTTTAATTAGTAATATATAAATATAAAATTTTTATTTTTAGTACATGTATATAATCTAATTTATAAAAATAAAATTCTGAGTATTATTTTTTTAATTCCGAATTTGAATGGTTATTCTTTTGGAAATGTTATATATATATATATAAACCGAAATTTTATTATTTTAGTGTTTTTTAATTCGGAATTTATGATTTTCATATGTTTTAATTCCAAACTTTATTATTTTAATACTATCCAAATTTATTATTTTTTGGTAAAAGGACTTAGCAAGAGACTTTAAATCTATGTTATTATAACTTGGAACTATCAGTCAGATTTTTTCTTTTATCGATTAACATGAGAATTTCTTGATTTGTTTACTAAAGTGGGAGCCTTTAAGAATTCTTTTTCTCAATTAATGTGAGAATTGCTTATATATTTGGGTTAATATGGGAGTTTTTGTGGAGTCTGTAATTATTAAATTGTTAGATAGTAGATAGATACAAAAAAATTTAATTTTTAGTGTATTTATATACAATAAAATTCTAGTTTATAAAAAAACAAGAATTATGAATATAATTATTTTATTTTTTAATTACAAATTTATGATTTCTATATTTTTTTAATTACATTTTTATTATTTTAATTTTTTATTTCGAATTTATTATTATTGGTAGAATGATTTAGCATGAGAGTTTAAATATATGCCGCTATAACTTGAGACCACTGTACAGATGACTAAATTTTCTCTTTTCTCAATTAATATAAGAATTTCTTGACTTTTAGTTAACATGGGAGTCTCTATGGAGCATGTAATTAGTGGATAGATAGATAGATACAAAATTTTCTATTATTTTGGTTATTGCCAAAATTTTGGCGTAGCAATAAAAGATGCTCAAAATTTGTTTATTATTATTACTATTATTATTATTTTGCTAAAGTTGAGGCCAACAAAGATTAATTTTTAGGCAAGCCAAAATTTGGCTAATGGAGCAAAGTTAGGGTGTAGACCAAAGTGTTTGGTCAGACTTGAACTTGAGTTTTTTTTTTTTTTTTTTGTCAAAATCAGTTGAAGTTGAAGTCAAACATTCAAACCATTTTGGACAACTTAAAGAGAACTATATCTTATTTAAGCAAATAAATCGCAACTACACGGGAGGGGCATGCTCAAGCTTGTACTCTCCCCTCAACACTTTTTTATTCTACTTGCTTAGGTATTTATGCTAACAAGCTGTAATAACCTTGTCATTACCAAACAACTTCTGATTTTATTTAATAAAGCCAACCTCTTGTTCTTATAAACTAATAAAACCGAAACCTAGTTGTTTTTTTTGGGGACAATTGAAGGTTGACTAAACACCTCATCAAACCCTGGCCCTTGGAATGTTTTGCTCCAATGAGTGCCGAGCTCTAAACGGATTGGGCTCTTGTGTACAGCCCTCAAGATAGTCCTCCGTGTGTGTTTCATAAGATTGTGTTCAACGCGGCCGTTTCGATGTTCTGACAAGCGAGATCCACATTAAAAAATTATTTTTTTGACCACATGAGGAGAGAGAGGACATCTCGCAAGGCTTCGACCACCACACGACAAACGGGCCCCATCGTCGCCCGACTGGTCGAGACACTTGCGTTTGAGTGGTCGATGACGTCTGAGGACATGAACTTAAGCAGTCTAATTATTACTTGTCGATGATTCAGACTCGAGGTTCTTAGTCGATTTTATGCAGAATTTGTGAGTTATGAGGTCTTTCAAGGTGTCCCTCCAGAAAGAGATGATGAGCAATGTCAGTTGGGGCACAGAGAGATTTATACAAGTTCGGACCCTCGATGGTGGGAGTAATAGCCCTACATCCTGTTGTGATTTCACTATGTATGAAAAAATGTTTACAAGGTTGAAAAAAAGATCATCACAGGGGAAAATCTTTTCTGTGTGATTGTCTAAGAAACGACTAAACTGACTTATGAAAGCCTGTTGCTCCTATCTGTCGTCGTCTTCTTGCATATATTTGTCTTGTACATTTGCTTACCCTTTTATACCGGTCAAAAGGGCGCCAATGCACAACGGTTGTGAACGGTTATAGAAGTGCAGTTTTGGTAACCGCATTTAACTCCCACGCAGGTTTAACACATGCAATCAAGGGATAATTGCACATGTTAACCTCCTAGCAGTTGTCTTCATACATGGAGGAATCATCACGATCCTAGGGATATGCCTTTTGCAGAGTTAAACAATCCCGAGTTACTCTGGTCGAGGATAGTCAACGACCTTCTGACCGCGTAACGTCTGCGATCTCATGATCGCGCAAAGCCTGCGACCATAAGTCATTCTTGTATCTGTGCTTCTCAGGTCGTCTGAGACCATAACAACGGACCTTCAGACACTCATCTGGTTCGAATCCATTTTGAACCAAATGTGCATTATTTCGAACTAGCTCAGGTAACAATCCTCGTCATTACTTATTACTAACTCTATATAGTAAAACCTGGCATGTTATACTGTTATTACATAACAATGCAAAGATCTTTTAATTTGATTGGATAAAAATACTTCTAACTTCTCTTATTGGTTAAATGGAAAGAATATTTGATTCTATCTTTAGATGCATTGTATATACATATTTAATAGGATTGGTGAAGTATGAGTAGATTGATTATCTTTTTTTGATAACTTAAGTGTTTGAGTGAACTGATTAGTATATGAAATTCAATATGCTATTAAAATCAAATGTATTGAATTAGGAACCTAGCTGTAATAAGTTGTGAGAAAATAATGGTAGGATTTGTCGGTGAAGGCAAGAGGATCCCGGTGGTAAACCAGGTCTCGATTTAAATTGAATCCATTTTGTAAGCCGTAATAGGTTAAATTTTTGGATAACCTAGTTCATAAATGAAACTCAACAAGAATAATCTTAAAAATATATTTTTAAAAATTATAAATGATAAGCTTTTTCGAGGCAAAAAAATATTGTTCTTACACCCACGGGTTTTGTCAGACGAAAATAGTGCCTCCTAAAGATATAATGAAATTCTACTTTCATTACTGATGAGGCAGCCAGATGAGAATTTTGATAGGTAGTTCCACTGAATAATACCTAGTTTTGCTAATAATAGCGCGACAATAAATTGTTAATTGTCGATAAGTCCCCTTTTTCCATTTTGTGTCTTCCTACGACCATAGTGGTTTGGTTCTCTGTCGTGGAAAGCATGTTTAAATCCCTCAGATATGGAATATGCTCGGGCTGATTGAACACTCGGGACTTGACCTAGATTTGTAACATTTGTTCAATGGATTTGGTTTTGTCCATTCCTTCACCTGTTCACCGATAGCAAATAAAACTAAAAAATATTGGTATGGTTTGTCACGATGCACAGTTGCAAAGCCTTATCCGAAGAGTAATGCTGGGTGCTGAAGCCTCATTGGACGGTGTTCTTTCAGAGCGTGCATGAACTTTGAGGAAATAACTCCATCATCAGTTAAGGAGAATTGAAAGTTGTTCGCTTTTTGTCATATTTATAGCAACGAATAGTACTCAAAATTCAGAGCGACCATGCTCTTGTTGATCGCTTCTTTGGACAATTCGAGCCAGAATCCAGCCGCCGTCTTGAAGGATTGCTCTCACTTGGCCGCCCTTACAGCCGAGATTTGACGGTAAGTGGTAACCGAGGTAGAACAAACTCTACCGCCTAATAAAAACAAGCAAAAAAAGAGAGCATTGCCATTAGTGCTGAATCCGTGCATTGAATTTTTGTATATTAAGCAGTTGTTTTTCCACATCACAGAAGAATATTGGTAGATGATTTGAAGGGTATGTGTTCAGTTTTCAAGATTTTGTCTCTAAATAATAAAAATAAGTGTGGAATTAATAAATAAACAAGAATGGTGATGTATCATAGTAGTGTATCTTTCTCATAGATAAATATTTCAAATTGTCAATTTTGTTTTCTCTATTCTCTCAATCATAGTAGATTTCACCATAATTAAGAAAAGGTGATATCAACTTCATGACAATGAATGGATTGATTCCGCTGTAACAAATTTTTCCAAACTATTTTAACTGACCCAGTTGGAGAGATTACTTTTCTTTTAGTTCTTTTTAGAGTTTTGCTAAAAATCTATTATATGTTTTTTTAATTGTACATGCACATTTTACCCTTAAATAATATTATTAGATCTTTGTCACCCTCTCATATTCACTCATCCCTCCCACGTCCTAGAAAGTCAAGTGGTAACCAATTAAATTTGACCGTAAATATAGATGTAGTTGGAGATGAAAATCTGTAGTGGAGATGATCGATATCGGTAAACATTAACCACAATGAGGAGGGTGGCGCCAATAGCAACAAGTTAGTAGGGGTTTTGGATTTTGGATAGCAGTGATGGGTGATAAGGATGGTGGAGATTTACGAATTTCTTTTTCACCAAATGTACATGTGCTTCATCTCTCTCTGTATATATATATAGAGATATATATTTTGAGAGGAGATAAATTTCCAAATGGTGCCTAGCCTACACGGTGGAGGGTGGTTGGAACATTGCACCTCGATGGTTCATCAGATTGGAGGCAAATGCAGTGCAAATTAAGACTAGTCAGGCACCCGCGCGAGGACAACCAAACCAAGAGACTGAAGACCCATATACCAACTTGCACGGTTGCACCACCGTCCCACGACCGCTGCGGCCATGAGCTGAGCTGTCCGCGTTTGACATTCCGCAGGGTCGGCTGCCGCGAGACAGCAAGGCGGCTCCCAAATGCAGGCCACCTTGGCTTTCTTTATTATTCCGTCCTGCTCGGAGCCCACAACTTCCTCGACGGATCGTGCCGCGCGCGCCCAAGTCCTAACACACCACCCCTTACACTTGCATTATAATTTATGCGTGTGTACTTCTGTTTCTGCCGAGTGCCTTGTGGATCCGCGCCTTCGAAGAGTTAAATATATTGCTTAGTGCCATTATATTAAGCTTAACCGACCATTTGGATGCATCCATGGGTACAATCAGGCGCGCAGAAGGTTGCTTACCATGAGCTGAATTAAAAATGAAAATTTACAACTTTTACCAATTTATAGTAGGCAGGGCGGCATCAGATTCAGTGTCTGACTGATCAAATGATCGAGTTACAGCTCACTGGCCCTAACTGGAAGGGAACAATGAATTAACTTATTGCTGCACACATGTGTTGAAACAATGCATCTATCAATCGACACAGCAGAAGCATCGGTTTAATTTCTTTCCAGAAGCAGCAGAGATTTTTTTGGGAAGGACGGCAATGGCTAGCTGCACGAGACGGCAGGTTCATGAATCCCATAACACGAGCATGCACGTTTGCAGGTACGTTGTAAACTTAATAGGCCATGGGGTTGTAATGAGTGATAGGCCATCCTGAGCTAGCCAGCCCTCGGTTGGGTTCAATTGCATGCATATCCGTGCGTTAACACTTGCCGAGTGCGGACACGCCCGTACTTACCGCAATTTTTGGCGATATAGACAGGTTCATGGAACCTTTCGGTTAAGACCGTCCACAAACAAAGTTCGTCAGTATAACCAACTGTGTGTGATAGCCAAGCGTACAAAAATGCAGTCTTAGTGTGTCCGATAGCGAATGATGCTACAGATGTCCTCATACACAAATTGCTTGAGAAAATGGATAGCAAAAGGTGGTTAGATGGTTCCAAAGGCAAAAACAAAGAAAGAAAAAAAGAATAGCATCATTGAGCAACTGCTCATGTCAAAGACAAAACAAACCCAACAAATACACGTCATGTCGTAGGGACGTAGACCACGTAACAGGAGACGGTAGTGTGACTGTTTATTCATATATTAAGTTGATATAAATATGGATTCCATGGAAATGGCCATGGTGCCTACATGTACATAGATAGCCCCATTAACTTCATGTTGGAGAGATTATAGCCAATGTTCAATTCAAATTAAGATTAGCCATGCAGAGATTGAGGCTATTAACGTGACAGCAAATACGGTTTGACGTTACAGGTTTTTCTTGCATTTCCTTTGTTTTTTTTAAGAAGGATGTTACATGTTCATTGAATCTATGCAATAACATGTTCAATGAATATCTCCTCAAAAAACGCAGGGGTGGCATCCATACGAGGCTACTAATTTCTTTTTAGTCTGGTATACTCCTATTTGACATCTTATTATAATATTAATAAGTTTTTTTTTTGTACAATTGCTGCTTTTAAAAAGGATTTTGAGCTAAAAATTGGGACTAGCTCTTTTCTACTAAATATCTTAATCCAGTCTCAAAGGATTCAAACTCTGTCACCTCTTTATTAGTCAATGAATGTTCTTTACCACCCAGTAATGTCGTGGTTGGATTCATATATTTTATTTTAGAGAAGAAAATACACTTGGCTTTTTCTGTTTGAATGGTAAGATAGAAATTAAAAGACTGATTGTGATGTTGTGATTCTAAGAAAAATATTTTATATTTTTTCTTAAGAAAAATAGAGATATAAATTCAATGTAGTCCTCTGATTGTACTTGTTTGTAGAAAATCTGGATTTTTGTGTTCTATTTTTAAATACATTAATTTTTAAGGTGGTGTTTGGTTTATGAATGTTACCAGTTTGTTTTTGCATGATAGGAAAATGTTATCTCATTGTATTTTTCACTTGAACTAAATATATTTTATATTTAGTCATTTTACTCTCAATTTTAATGTATTCTAAAATCTATTATGATTACAATTATAACTTTAAATCAAACACTACATAAAAACTGCTTCAATGTTTTTCTAGAAAGAAAATTGAATTTAGAGTAATTAAAATTACTAAAAGTTAGGAACGAATTAGCTCGTCAATTGCTTTAGAATATCTATAGCTTAAACATATACTTATAGTCTTATCCTGAATTTGTTGAATATAAAGTTGCTTCCCGCCGCCATAAAACCGGTTATCGGAATACGGACATACACTTACTGTTTTTGTTTGTGTTTCCAAGACCAATTTGAAACGCAGAAAATTGAGCCGATCTTTGTAAAAAAAAGGAACTTTTCCCAGGAGTAGCACATCTCTTTATCCGTTATCTTCGTCTGACAACCACAAAACCTGCCAGAGAATATCCAAAACAGTACCAGAAAAGAAAGTATAACTCCAGGTGCATGCATCCAGCCCCCCTCCGTGTCCTATATAAACCACTCCCGGTTGTCTTGTGTCCACCGCAAAGCATTGCTCAAACCTCCTCTTTTGGCCATCTTGTGCAACGCCAGCACAAGCACACTATCTGCTACTGCTCCATTAGCAGTAGTAGTAGCAGCGCTAGTGCGAAACACCAATACAAATCACAAGGCAAAGGAGATGGCCCCGATGCTCTCCGCTGTGGCGCCTATGGTGGATGCTGCCGCGGCCGCGTCCGGCATTGTGCCTAGGCAAACTGTGTGCTTGGACGTGCCGGCACCAGCGCCGGACGTCACCGTCCTGTCGAAACAGATGGTGCGCCCCGACGGCGCGTCGTTGATCGGGGATCTTACGCTGTCGGTCTCCGATCTGCCCATGCTGTCGTGCCACTACATCCAGAAAGGTCTTTTCTTTCCAGCTCCCGACGTGCCGATGGCCTCCCTCGTGTCGCTGATCGTGTCGTCGCTCTCCCGCGCGCTCTCGGTCTTCCCGGCCCTCGCGGGCCGCCTCGTCACGCTCCCCGACGACCGCATCGTCATCCGCTGCAATGATGCGGGCGTCGATTTCCACCATGCGGTAGCGCCCGCCCTGTCTCTTGATGATTTCCTCATTCCCAACGCCGACGTGCCGATCAAGCTCACCAAGGAGTTGTTCCCGATGGACCGCACCGTGAGCTACGAAGGACACCGCCGCCCGCTCACGTCGTTCCAGCTCACCGTGCTCGGTGACGGCGTCGTCTTCATCGGCTTCGTCGCCAACCACGCCGTTGTGGATGGCACCTCCTTTTGGCACTTCTTTAACACGTGGGCCGGGCTCTGCCGTGGCGCGTTACCAAAGTTGCCGGATTTCAGCCGCAATTTCTTCGGTGAATCCACCGCCGTCCTCCGCTTTCCCGGTGGCGTTGGCCCGGCCGTGACATTCGACGCCGACGCGCCCCTCCGCGAGCGCATCTTTCACTTCAGCGCAGACGCAATTCGCGAGCTGAAGGCAATAACAAATGGTCGTGCGAGCGCCGGTCAAGAAGCCGAGGTTTATGGCAAGCTGGCGCATGATCCCAAGAATCCCGAAGGGCGCAGCGAGATCTCGTCGTTCCAGTCGCTGTGCGCGAAGATATGGCGCGCAGTGACGCGCTCACGGAAGCGGCTGGCGCCCGACACGACAGCGACGTTCCGCATGGCGGTGAACTGCCGGCACCGGCTCCGCCCGGCAATCTCCCTTGTGTATTTCGGCAACGCCATCCAGAGCGTGGCGACGATGGCGACGGTGGCCGAGCTGGCGTCCAACGACCTGCGATGGGCGGCGGCCAAGCTCCACGCGAGCGTGTCCGCGTACGGGGACGGCGCAGTGCGTCAGGCGTCGGCTGCGTGGCAGGCCGCGCCCAAATGCTTCCCGCTTGGCAACCCCGATGGCGCGGTGCTCACCATGGGGAGCTCGAACCGGTTCCCAATGTACGACGGCAATGACTTCGGGTGGGGCCGGCCGCTCGCGGTGCGGAGCGGCCGCGCCAACAAGTTCGATGGCAAGATGTCTGCCTTCCCAGGCCGCGCCGGGGACGGCAGCGTCGATATCGAGGTGTGCCTCGCTCCGGACACCATGGCTGCTCTGCTCCGTGACGGCGAGTTCATGCAGTACGTATCGTCCTCGTCCCATCTGTTGTGATGTGCCATGAATGGAGCCACTGGGACATGTTGCTGTGCTGCTGTTCGGCTGTACCTGCCTTTCTGGGGGACTATGTAAGTGCCCAAGATAGTGTATTTTGTACTGGGTGTACTGTAGTTAGTTACTTGGGACTGACTAGTGACTGGATGCTAGTGGGGAAGCACTGGAACGAAGGGACCAAACAGAAGTTTAGGGAACAGCAGAGAGACTGAAGAGCATTGTTCTTTTCGTTTGTTTATGTTTGGTGTGCGTTTCTGAACTATTGATTTCCTTGTGTGTGGTTTTTTTTTTTTGGACTAGTAATGAAGTAGTGATTTACCTTTCAATGTTGTGTGTTTTACATTATCACTACACGATATTGACGGTGGTGTTATCGCCCATTCTGGCTAGTTTAAGGACAAACGGGGAACTTAGTTGGAACATGTTTTTTAAATGTTAATGGAATACATTCCGATAAGAAAGAATATTTTCAGTGATGTGTCAAACATAAAGTACATGATATTGACCTTGGTAAAATTCGTGTTCCCGAATAGGGGAAAATTGAGAATGCTTCTGAATCATTGATTCCAAGGTGTGGACCTTTTGTTCCCTTTTTTTTTCAGCTTTATGATTTTTGTTATTTTTATATTGTTTTCTAATTTTTTTAAATTACATATTTTATTTTTAAAATTTTCTTTAGTGGTATGAAAGTTGCAGATTAGTGTCCGTGGTAAAAAAAAAAAAGCAAAAAAAAAGGGGGTTTTGGAACTAGCCCTAAAATGGCCGTACGTAACTTTCGTCTATCAACAATTGAGCTGTAGGCTGCGAGCCTGCAATTTAATTTATTTCAATCGTCCATGGCGAGGCCTACTTCCTTTCATGGGTTGGGTGGGTGCCCATTGGGCATTTGTTGAGGTTGAGCCATAACAAACACCTAGGCTTGTGGGTAAAATCGGCCCAATTTGATGGAAACCAAGCGAGAGTACACTTTGAAAAGTACGGTTCTACTTTCGTTATTATAAACAGTGCTACAGAATCATGAATATTTTTTTTATAACCCAATAAAAAAAAGAAATTCTAAACCTAACCCAAAACTTTTAAAAATTACAAAACTAACCTTTAATTGTAAAGAAATTGGGCGATTGAGCTTCAGTCTCTAGCTGGGCTAGCGACTAATGATGTGGTATGGCCCAAATACACCGCTGGCCCAGCTCATGAATAATTAAGTGAAGTAGAATTTTATGCAATGACAACAATTTTTAGAAATGTTTCTTAGCCTAGTTGGTTACAACATTGGTCTCTTACCTAAAAGACCCAGGTTTGAATCCCACCCGCAACTTTTTACCAAATATTTGTGCGCTTATATACAACTTTCAGTCGTGCACCGTCTTCTCGACTAAAGGTTAGTTTTGAAATTTTTAAAAGTTTTGGGTTAGGTTTGGAATTTCTTTTTTTTATTGGGTTATTCGAAAAAAATTCCAGAATCATATGTATTTAATATGTGTTTGGTTGCATGTATGAGGGATGAGCCTGGCCTCTAGGATGCAAATTTTTTGTGTTTGATTTCCTGTAGAACCGATTTGAGCCTGGCTCGTGCGTGCAACTTGCACTCAGCAACCTGGCTCGCGGAAACGAGAGAGGCGATCATTTTCTTCAGCCTGGACTGCGGATACGAGAGCGTTATTTCTTCCTCGCTTCCTCACTTCTGCCGTCGCCTGGTCGCACACGTACAGGTTGCCGCCGGCCACACATCCCTCCATACTCCAGTAACATCCTCGTGAACTCCGGCGCTGCCAACCGTCGCTGATTTTAGTTTTTCTCTTCTTTGGCAAAGTCCCCTATTCCGGCAATCAGACTGGTTTCCAGGCCAAATCAGCGCCCGAAATAAATTCTTCCCATTCAGACCAATTTCAAAATCCACTTCGAGCCGACGAGTTTGTGTTCTTCCCACAGCATTGCCACCGTGCTCTTGTTGCAGCCCAAACCACCTTTCCTCTGGCCAAATTGGTTATACCATTAGCTTCCCCTCGACTTGCTCGTGCTCTCATGCCAGTGAATTGAACCTCGGTGACTTATTTCGAAATCGCCCAAATTTGAAATCATCTTCTTCAGCTGCATCGTCGAATACCTCGCCGCCAGGGAGGACGGCGGGGTCACCGTGCAGCAGGAAGCGGCAGGACCGGAGAGCTGGCCAGAGGTGCGTCGGTGCTGGGGCGCGGGCAGGCAGTGCCAGCCGAACGGGATCATATTGGTCGAGCAGGCCCTGCCGGCGACGACGAGGACGGCAACGTGGCCTCAACGGTGAGGAAGGTGTGGGGGCTGGTGGTGCAGGGGCGCGGGTGTAAGATCGAGGATACCGACTAGAGGGGGTGAATAGGAGGCTTTAAAATCTTTTCAAATAAAACAATTTTTGCAAGTTTAAAACATAAATAAACTAAATGTAAATAAAAACTGAATTAATTCAACAATTTAGATTGCTAAAAAAAATGAGAGAAAGAGGAACAAACACAATGATGTATTCCGAAATCTCGGAGACTCGCCTAGCCTCCCCTACTCCTCGTTGAAGCACTCAAATGAATGAGTCTTGCTTAATATCCACAAAAGATATTATTATCCACTAGGGTTGTTCCTTCTCCACTCCGGAAAGATGAGTACCAAACCTCTCACAAACACACGGAGCCTCTCCGATAAGCTTCGTCAATTGAGAGATCAGCGGTCACGCCATCAAACCGTCTAGGTGAAAGCAGTTACCAAGAGTAACAAATTGTGAGATCTTCTCTTGACCCCCAACAAATATCGAGAAATTTCTAAGGATACAAATAAATACTCTCAGAAGATCTCTCTCAATCACAATAATTGATATTTAATCAAAAGATCAAGATTTTAACACTTGGGCTCAAGTGTATATCAAAATATATCTTTTGGTTCTTTAGAAATACTGCTCAAAAAGTATTCAAAAAATTGCTCGAAAACTATTTAGAAATCTGCTCAAAAAGTATTTAAAACACTGCTAAAAAATAGTTTAGAAATCTGCTCAAAAAATGTTTTAAAGCTGATCAAAATCTGCTCAAAAACTGATAAAAAAATGTGAACAGCAACTGCTCAAAAATGTTTATGAAAATTGTTCAAAACAATAGAAAAATCTGCTCAAAAACTGTTCATAAAACTGCTCGACATGTGAACAGAAACTACTTAAAAATATACTAAAAAACTGCTCAAAACTTGTTCTAAAAACTGCTCAAAAAAATAAAGAGATGATGCTTGAAGGTGTATATGAAAATATGGCTTAAGATGGATGAGAATACTATTCGAAGCACCTATATTTATAGCCCAACCTGTCAGCTAGCCGTTATGCTTGATAAGGAAAGAAATCAGCACAGCTAACAGCCAGTTTCGACCTCTAACAACTAGTAAATAGCCGTTAGAATGTCTGGTCAAATGAACAATGCCTGAGTGGTCTCTGGTTGAATAAACAGTATCTGGTCAAATGAACAGTGCTAGAGTGACCTCTGGTCGAATGAATAGTGCTCAAAAGACCAGTTTCAGTCCCTCTTTGAAATCTATATATTTCTCAGATTTCAACTAAGCATATGAATGAAAATGAATGCAACATATGGCATAAGAGTTTCTCAGTTTTTGCTGGAACTAAAAGAGATTTCGCAGCCCCTCTCATTAGTACGATTAAAAACTAAAAAAAATTTCTATAAAACCAGTCAATACTCCAAACACCGAGACTGGTACAAAAAACAAACATTTACCTTAGGTCTTTGCGGCTTCCTCTTTCGTTGAAATTGTTCATTTGGAAATTGAACTTTCCAACCTTGCACTTTCGTCCTTGACTCGCGACCTTGGACTGTGACCTCGGGCGACACTGCGACCTTACACTTGTGACTTGCAGATCCTCTCGGATCACTTGTAAACTTAATGTCATCAATAATCAAAATCAACCAAAAAAACCTTAGATGCAATAGTGGGATGGAGCGTGCATCGTGCTACGTCCTGGACACGTGTCGCGTGGGCTCGCCGGCCTGATACTGCAGGCACTTCCTCCTCGTGCGCGCACAGTGCTTCTTGCTTAAACGACATTGCCTATTCATTAGTCCTAGTTCTTGCTTCAGTGACCATTGAAGTTATTAACATTGAATCATTGACCCTGTGATTGATATGATCCCTGTTTTTTTCCTTTTTATTTGACTTTTTGGGCTCATTTTTCATGTTATGTTACGGTCATGATGACATTATTAAGCCATTAATATCTGTTATGGTGGGTGGCAATGTGGATTTGGAGTAGTTCATTTCAATCATGTGTCAACCAATATCAATCAAAACCAGCCTTTAATACAACCAATCAAACAAACTCAGCATTCATTCAAAATTCAAAAATTCAGCCAACCAAACAACATTTCTATTGCATCTCGTAATCTGCTTCATCTAACCTATCCCACTGATATGGACCAGTCTATTCTCATGCATGCAACCAAACATGCCCTTAGTGGTTTACCAAAATAGATCGTCACATCAGCCTGTCACATCCTGAACACTTGATAAAGGTTTGTCGAGTCCTGGATACTCGACAAGTCTTTTGGCTCCTGTAGCGGTTCGGTCATAATATAGTCAATTTTAAACTGATACGACCAGTTTGTGCACTAGATAGATATTGATACGAGCACGACCAAATTTAAAACTCATACGACCAGTTTTGAACTGATACGACCACAATCAAAAAATTAGAGAGCCCACTCAACAAGTCTTTGTCGAATCTCTGGGACTTGACAGACTGACGTAGCGGTTTATTTTTATAAAATTCAGAAACTCTAAGTCATTTTTGTAATTAATTTTTTAATCTGAATTATTTATAAAAAAACCTCCCCTACTCAACGAAGGATAGGTAACATAGTAAAAAAATTTCCCTTTTACTAGCCAAGGCTTCTAAGAACCTTGCGTCCTTGCGGCTTGAAACTCGAGTGGTCCCAATTTCCCAATCCAGTCAAACTTAAGAGCATTCTACGGACATGGGACGCTTTATCAGTTTCCGAGACACTGACCAGAGTTGTACTTATACGAGTTCTTTTTTTTTCCCCCTAAGCCAACTCATGAATTGTATTTTGAATTGTGCTTCTCTTTTGCCATGAAATAAGAAAAAATGAATTTCATCTAACACCAACTCTGATTTAACCAACATTCTGCTATACCATACAGACCCGCTGAACAAACATTCAACACAAATAAGCATAGTCGCCTAGACCATTGGGCAAATGATGCAATCCAACATATGTAACCCAGTAGCTATTTTCCCTTTTTTACCACAGGAGTAAAAGGTTCCAAACAATTATGCAGTCTGAACACGTCCAACGGTCCCAAATATAGTCAAGACGAAGGGAGACTTCGACGACAAAAACCGCAGATCCCACAGTCTCCCATGCCCATCACACCATGAAACCTACACCAAGACAACTCGGCTGAAACAATCAGCATCCGAAGCAAAAGCACAATAAAAAAGTGTGCGCCCAAAAGAAGACGACACAGGACTGCCAATACCACAAGGCTGCTCCCAGCAATCGACCGCATAGTGCATGGTAATTAGCAATTCAGCATATATCCCCACAATTCCCCATAAAAATCCTCTTCGACCTGCACAATGATTAGTAGTACTCGCATCGTGATCATTTATTCATGCATGCAAGCCACACTACTCCATGTCGCAGTCTCGAATAATGCGTACGGTGGCCGGCCCCACCGTGTCCCCCGTCGGCGAGCACCTTACGTCCTCGGTGCATCGCCCCGTCAATTCCATGTCCCCCCGTCGCGTTGTGCACGCTGTGCCTCTTTAGCCCGGAAAGAAGGGCCCCCTCTAAGGTGTCGTCCACACCCCGTCCTCAAAAGAACTGCTGGTCCAATGTTCTCTTGTTGCATCAAGCACGCTTTTCTTTTTATTTCCGTCTCGGCCAGATCCCTCGCTAGATCTGCTTGCTCATTTCCACGCGAAATATTCTCCGGCCACCACCGCCGCCGCTAGGCTACAAGAATATACTGTGCCCCACATACACTTGTCGTGCTCTCTGCACAGATGTAACTCTCTCGATCCTGTATATAAGAATTACAAGAACCGAGGGCGAAGCGAACTGATCGGCTGTATGATCTGGTGGTCAATTAGACCAACTTTTTGTTGCCCGTCTCAGATCTCTTTGCTTCTTTATCTTTTGTGCATTGTATCTTTCATAGACTTGTCAGATACTGTAGTAGCTAGTCTGCTTTTCCTTTGAGCATAGATAGTTAGATACCCCATCTTGCCGTATAAAAGGTGCTATGCCTAGGCCACCTCGGCGGTGCAAGATCTCTCCTTGCTAGGCTTCAGACGATGAGGAGGAAGGGCAGTGAGTGTACAAGAATTAGCCCCGAGATGACGAGCGATAATCATATGGCTTCCTTGGCATCCAGGTCCAGCCGAAGAGCGCCGTTGGACAGAGAGCGGCCGAGGCAAGTGCGCGGCGGCTTCTGCGGCTGCCGCCTGCTGAGGAACGCACGGTGCTCGGCCGCAAGGTTCTACCGGCGTGCGGGGGCCAGCGTGGTGAGGGCTTTCCTGTTGGTGTCCAAGAAAGGTTCTAGTAGTACTTCCACGGATAGTACTACTCCGGCGAGGAACAGTAGGGAGAAGAATCGTGCACCGGTGGTCGCCGATGATTCGCTCAAGAGCGAAGCGGTGGAGGAGTGCATCAAATTTATGAACTCCTCGTCGAGGAAATACCGGTAGTTTTTTGTTGTTCGATCTACACTCTGCGCGGATGCTAGTGTCTTACTCTGTATTTTTTTTTTCCTTTTGACCTTTCATCTATGTGCGCATTTGATCTGACCTTGGAGTAGAAGTCATACAAGTTACTTCTTTGATCTCTGTGTGCTGCAAATCTCTCCCTACTTCTTCCACATTCGTGCAATCATGCTTGTATATATTTTTCTGTTATCACCACGGGCAATTCCTGTGATTCCCACAACTTTGACATTTGTAGGATTGATGTAGTTTTTGTTTCGGAACGTAAAGCACTCATCTTACTTTAATATCTTGAGGATTATTCAGCAAATGGGATGCTTAAGAAATGGTATCTCCACGGCAAAATAAGCAGACCAACAATGCAACTGCGTAGTTTATAAAACCCAATTACTGGATCGATGAAATTTTTGAAAAAATAGAACTTGATATCGATCATTTCTCCTCTGTGGATAGCATGTAATTAAAGCAAACCTGGCATTTCCGACCGTACATAAAGATCACAATAACGCCATCTCAGTAGACATTCCGTCATCTACAAGATTGAGAAAAAAGAGGCTGTGTCGCGGCTGAACAATCATCTGACAAGCTGTCAGAGAAGCATCACCTTACGCAAAGTCTAATGAGTAGATCGGTTAATTGGACTACTTCAATGACGCCAAATATATTATTCTCTGCTAAGTATCGATAGAAGTACCCTAGCAGGTCAACTTGTGATGTAGACTAGCTATGCATATGCTGCATATTGATGAGAATAAGATTGTTTTGTGTGTGTGTTTTTTATTGAGGTTATGTGTTGGAGTGTTTGAGGTGCTTGTTGAGTTAATTAAAGTGTATATTGCTGTGTTAGAGGTGGAAGTGCAAATCCAGACAAAGATCTATGAGAGCCCTTATCGTTGGACGCGAAAGAAAGACCTCAAAGCTATCTAATCTAAAATGCATGTCTAAGATCGATGTGGTATATATCAAAGGAATTGCTTTGGGTGGTTGGCTTGATCCAACCGGTGCGTTTTCCGGACAAGACGCTTAGAATACCTCCTTATATACCTGGCATGGGAGCACTCGTCTCTATGGACGCTGGGAGTGGGCCACTTGAGGCTTTACCGAGCCCGATAGGAGCCTGTATAGTTTCGGGACCACGAATCAAAGTATAGTTTAGCCCAACCAGTCCAGTAGCGCAGTTGATTTCGGCCCGTTTGGAAAATAGATGGGCTTTGATCCACTTGTAGAGGCCCCCGGATTGTTAGTTACTGATGGGCTCAGCCCTGACAAGTTTTGCACTCCGTCCATTTGAGCGGCCACGTTGCAGTTAAAAAATGGTATTAATTTAGTGGTATAATTTCAGAACGTAGTATTTACTTTCTTTTTAGAGTTTGAACGTAGTGTTTACTTTGTTGCTCCTGCCTTAGTGTTACTGTTGCGAGCTTGATCATTGCTTTTATTGATAATTACTTGAGTGTACTTGCTTTGACAATATATACCACTAAAAAAAGCAAAATCCTCTGGAGTCGCAACAAAAGTTGGAAAAGTCTATTTTTACCATCAATACTGTTTGACTGAACCAAATAGCCATTTTACCATTTTTATTCGAACACCGCTACGCAACCAATTTATGTTGAAATATACCATTATATATACACACTACTGTAGAAGCTCATGCTTCGAGCCAACAATGATATATTGAAATATTTTTTCAGACACTCTAGATAGTTACGGTGATTCCTCAACTAATGTTCATGCTTAATTATTTATACATCGTAGATATGAATTTATCATGTAGTACATGTGCATTATTGAAATTTTGAAAATAGATTTTCAACTTGACTTTAAGACCTAAGACGTTTCCAACACTAGCTAGGAAGCTTCTTAACCTTCTGGCACCATGTAGTGGAGGTTGACCATTAGTACGTACGAGATGCAGCTTTT
Source organism: Pharus latifolius (assembly GCA_019359835.1). Classification (NCBI taxonomy): domain Eukaryota; kingdom Viridiplantae; phylum Streptophyta; class Magnoliopsida; order Poales; family Poaceae; genus Pharus; species Pharus latifolius. The sequence continues at coordinate 12,016,478 of CM033319.1, read as the reverse complement.
GAAACCAAACATCCCTAAAGACTTTGCGGGCAATCAGTCACCTTTTATCTGCGTGTGTACGTTCTACACGGGAAGCAGCGAAACTGCAAACGACATGGGGCCTGTGCACTATTTTGTGCACTGTGTGTAGATTCTTTCAGGAAAAAATTACCACTAGCTAGTCAGTGTGTGGGAGTCAACAAACAGGGAGGCATGGATCAGATGGCCGAAAAGTTAGCTGCAAACTTTGAAACTTCATGTCCAAAAACAAGCCTCCAAAGCTTTTCATCAGCCAATAATTTCCTAACCGGAGGCAGGTGGCTGTTGACTAACACAGTGAGCCCGTCAGAACTTTTTTAAAGCCAGTGACAACAAGTACCCCCGGAACGACAAGCTCACGGTTAAATTAGCTCACCTGTGTACGATATTTGAATTCTCTGTTCCCTGAAACCATGTGTTCATACCGCCTACTTCTCACCTAACGCCATACACGAGGTCGGCTTGATGCACAGATACATCTCACTAGCAAATAGAATTGCTTGTGACCCGCTGCGTATGTGCACAAATAACTGTGTGAATATATGTCAGTGACCAAACTGATATACCAGTTTGTAGACAAAAGAGCTAAAGAAGTAAGTAAATCTCATGATGAAAAGATCAAGAAAAAGGTAATGTAGGTCTCTTCTGCGTGTTCTTTTCTGATCCTCTCAGATTCTGCATGCAACAGGCGTGCGTACAATGACATGACTTAGATAGCCGTATCTCGTACACCTTTTAATGTGAGTAGCTAGAATCAAGGACTAGACAATGATGCGTCCAATAAGTTGGTACAAGCCACCGATGTAGGTGCATGCATACGTCAATCTAGATGCCGAAACTGCAGAGCCTGAGCTCCAGCGGCGGGTCTCGGCTCGCCGTGACGTCGAAGAACGATATCTCCCTGCACTGCTCGCCGCCGCCGCCCCTCGTATACCGGACTTTCTCCATCTCGAGGTCGTACGACTTGAGAGGGAACAACTCCAGCGTCTCCACCTCCCTCGTCGGCCGCTCCCACATCAACTCTTGCTCCGCCATGTCCCTCACGTAGCCTGCATGCATGAAACATCGCAGTTAATTTAAAAGGCACTATGTCTATAGTGCTGTTTCAGGAAAAGCAAATTCATCAATGTGCATGCATGCTTACATGTCATTAGCCTGTGGTTGTAGCTTCTGGCCTCCCGCTTGCTCTCGGGAGGCTGCAGCACGAGGTCGGCGCTGTGGGTGGCACTATCTTCGACTTCTTCTTGGCTGCCTCTGTCGGGTGAGGAGGCGCCGCGGCGGCGCTTCTTGTGGTGGTGGCGCTCCCGGGCCTTGTGGTTCTGGAACCAGTAGAAAACGTTCTTGCTCTCCACCTTGCCGAACGCGCTGAGGTGGGTGGAGATCCGTTGGATCTGCTCCGTGCTCGGCGTCCGCAGCCCCGCGCGGAACAGCTCCGTCAGCACCTTCACCTGCTCCGCCGTGGGGTTCCACCGCCCGCACTTCACCCCCACCCGCCCACTCAGCGCCTCCATGATCACTCTAGTATAGACTATATATCTTAACCAAATGGATCTGAATGAGCTAGCTATAGCAGCGCTTCTTACTTTGTTTCTGCTTCTGCTTCAGCTTCTGCTTCTGATTTGGTTTCTTCCGGGATCTTCTTCTGGTCAGAAGCGATGCTGAAATCAATAGATGCGCAGAGGGGCACTTATATAATTAGCGAGGGGCCATGACCGAGGCGGTGGTCGTGGAAGTGGCAGTAGCGGATTGGAAGGTCTCGGTGCGTAATTTCTTTCCTTTTTTCCGAATGCAGAGAGGAGGGGAGGGAGACATGCGCAAAAGCTGCCACTGTTTGCAAACACTCTCGTGCGCAGTGCCCGACATCCTTAAGGCCTAATTATTAGGTTTTGGTCGCCCATGCATGCAAATCTAAGTGCCCATCGTGTCGCGTAGCGCCATGTCTTAGTATGAGCCTGCTTTGCTGAGTTCGTGATTAGAATAATGCGGTCGTGGCTGGTGTTGATTTGGTGCATTGTTCCATGGAGATCTCTGGCTTGTTGCGTGGGTCGCGATTAGTTGAAGGGAATCGTGGCGAGGACCCTGCCCATGGCGCATGGACACAGTGGTTTTGGGGTTTGCTAATCTTGTCTATTCTATGTTTCTATCCCATGGAAGTGCTTGAGCATTGAATAAAAGGTAAGTATTTTTTGAGCAGTTTGTGAACAAGTTAACTGGCAAGATGACAGATTTGCAATTTCTGATAGCAAACCGCACCTACCACCAAGACGCATGGTAGTTTCCCAAAATTTTCTTTTGAAATTTATATTGGTCAATTTGTCACTTCTACTACAATGTGTTTGGAATTGCTTGGAGATTTGGTAAGTGTCGTAGTCAAACTTGTCAGTGCTTGCCAAAATTAAGGTGTGATCGTGCATGGATTTCAAAAGAAAATGTCAGAGCAGTAACATGTTATATGGCCTGTTCTGTTCTAGATAAAGGACATTCACCCAGCCATATCTATCCATCCTGTTCTAACAGTACCGACTCCCATTCCAGCGGCAACTGTTATTCATGTGATGTCTCGATCTGAACTACTCGCTTTGAAAAACAATAAGGACAATTAGAAAAAGAAAAGGCGCTAATTAAACATGATCAATCATCACGACATACAAGTTAACACACACAAGGAAAAAAAAAAAGGAACGTACGTACGTGCATGGCACTCGATTTGGCTGAATTCCTGTCTGCTTTGCACAAACTCTTAGCTCGAAAAAAGGTTTGCAAATTGCAGTGAGAGACAAACAAGAGCAGGGCCTAATCTAATCTGCATCACTCATCACCCGGCTGTTAGGCCGGGGGGACGCTCCACTAACACCCATTAAGTGCGCGCAACTTTTCGATTACTCCCTGAAAAGTTGAGGAAGATGTCATCCTTTTGGGGTTACCATCCGGCACACACCAATGATACAGCCACACTGTGCAGCCAGGGCAGAGCACGACAAGACGCGAACAGCCCCCCAGGGGCAATTAGAATGAGATTGCGAGAGCCCGCTCCGGAAAGCGAAGGCAAACCCTCTCTGTCCACCTCCATTCCTTTTGCTTTGCCACCTTTTTTTAAGCCTAGGGTGTCTTTGCCACGTGATTTGAATAATCCAAGTAGCCGTATACGCATACCGGTCGTGTCGTCGTCGTCGTCGTCGATCGTGGCGCCGGCTTTACGGCCTTTTGGGCGTTCCCCGAGCTCGCCATGCACGGAAAACCCGTGCTGCGTGAGTGACCAGCTCGGCAATTCCCGAGGCGGAGTCGCGCGATCTTTCGGCCCTTCGCCTAGATCGCCTGGCTTGCATGAGCGTGGTCCACTATGCTAGTGCTCCTCCTCCTGCGTTTCGTTGATTATTTTAAAAAAAAAAAATCTCGTAATCCTCTTCGCGTGACGAACGATTTCCTCTTGACCTGGTTGAATCGTTGCTTGCGTCTTTTGTTGCAAAGTTGGAGGGGTGCACCGTGCACGGTGAGAGATCTTTTTATCATGCAAAAGTGTGCATATGTTTGTGTGTGTGTGCAAGGGTCATGCATGATGCATGGATCGGCTCGAGGGGTAAAGCTGTTTGTGCTTATCATCTCCTTGGAGAATTTGTTATGGTAAACAAAGTACGTTTTTAAGGATGACTGCTTGTTCAACCACAACTGCTTTTCCCCGACAAAAGAAGCATCATCAAAAGTAAAGCGATAGCATAGTATCTCTGGGGCTTATATTTATGAGCACAACTATTAAGCTTGCTCACATATAAATCCCTGTCAATATGTAAATAGTGCTAGTCCAAAAATTGCAAACATGATTAATTTACAAGCGTGCTGATAAAGGACTCTTGTTTCTTGAAAGGGACTTCCTTTTTCAGATAAATAGCCTAAAACTACCAACGGTCATTAAAAAAGTGTCGTTTGTAATTTTGTTATTGTCTTCAAAATTCAGTCTTCGACAATCAATTTTTATTATAATATATTTGTAAAACTTAATAGAACTTTACTATTATAAAAATATTTTTAAGACAAATCATTTTCATTCAGCTAATCTAAATATTCATAATAATATTATTGATTAAAATTAAAATAATCTAACTGCTAGACGTTACTTTGTTTTTATCAGCGGGAGTAAGAAACAATTCATTAAATATGTGTGGTCAATACAGGACTGAGACTAATGGATTCGTATTCTTTGTCTTACATGATTTTTTTTTTGATTTAGATCATTAGAATAGAAATTAAAATTTTATTTTAAGATGAAGGAGAAGTTTAAAAAATTCTTGCTAGATGATTGACCACCTGAATTTTTCATCTATATCAATCTAACCTATTTAAATTATGATTGAACAATTGAGATACTAAGAAACTCACTCTTTGTCTTTTCTTAAATAAGATACGAGATCTCAATCCGTCACTAATGGAATTGTATCCTCAATTCTCTGTCTTTTAAATCTAAATGTGCAGTTATGCCTTTCTTTTTGCCCTAACCACTAAACTTGAATTTGGACAGTCTAGATTGATGTATGATGGAAATTGGCATGTTTTAGTCATATCATGAGAGTTTTTAAATTTCTCATTCATTTTAACGAGAAACAGTCACAAATAGCTAAAGTAGTGTCTTATAAACTATAAGGAAAATGATATAGAGTTGTTGGGACTAACTTATGTCCCAGGGGAAATCGGAGTTTTAGAAAGCCATCTTGTCCGGATGCGTTCGTCCAAAAGAGATTCTCCCGCAGAAGAACCTGGGATTTGGTGTATGAGGAGGCCATATTGCCATTTGCAAATTGAGGCGTGGGACTCCGCTCGCAGTCTGGCCAACTCCGTGTCCGTTCCCCCTTGTCTTCCCAAAAACCCACACCCTGATCTCGATGCAATGCCCAGCACGCGCGCCAAATTCCGATCCAGTTTTATTACTAGGTATTGAACCAAAGTGATTAACTGTTATGCATTTGTAGTAACAAAATCTCTCAACTCCCGTGTGCCTCTGGAACGACCAACCCCTTTGACTTCGGAAAGTCGATTGGCGCGGCCCGCTTTGGACGGTTCCTCCTGACCTCAAGTGCCGATAATTCCCAGGGCCAACGAAAAGTGATCCATGACGTCCTCAGTTCCAACGAGTCTATCCGTTGCAATTGAACTTCGGCTGAGATGAACAACGAAAATATGGATGACTGTAGCATGCTTCTGATTGTAGCATAGGTTTACCATTGCCGTGTGTTTTAAAAACTTAGTTTGACACATGGAGCTGCATAGCCGGCAGGTACACCGCTGCACAGCCTCCACACCAACAACCTCTGCCATCACCTATCTATCCCGTCGGCCGCCACCGTCCAGCACAACCACTCACATCCAACAACATCATCATTGCCTCTACTGTTCACTGCGGTTGGTGATATTAAAAAAGAGAGTTAGATAAATTTTAAAATAATTAAATCAAGAAGAGGGGTTTCATTCAATAGCAAAAAATAAAAATAGATACATGTAAGATAAGAAAAAGACAAATACTTAGTTCTTAGCAAAACTTTTAAAATATTATTTTTAGATATAATCATTTAATAATAATTTAAATAACAATAATATTTTACTTCATATTATCATATATAAAAAAAATCCATTATAACTATCACACTTTGTGTCACAGCATGCACCACACTGTCCAAGTACTACAATTGAAGTAACTGAGTTTTCTCGGGCGAAAGTTTAGCGTGGCATGCTTTGGCTAAGATGAACCCGTCCTTAGTTTTAAAGTTGGACTGGGTGGTCTCGATTTGTGTTGGGCCAGATCTACTAGGCCCATGTTGTTTCTGAATGTCGGGCCGAGCAATCCAAGCCATACTGGACAAAATATGGTCAAATCTAGTGATGCTAAAGGCTTGGAATACTTGATTTAAAGATATTCAGTTATGCGCTTCATATGAGATGGCTGTGGTATAAATAGAAAGATCTCCAGCAACAAATTACACCAGTGATCCAATACATGTTCAAGGTCTCCACAGAACTCATACTCGGAGATGGACATAAGGCGACATCATGGCACTCCAGATTTCTAAATGGAAAATGCATCAAAGAGCTGGTTTCCCGTCTCTGACATTCAGGGCTCTCTCTCTCCCATGAGGTAATCCCAGGATACTTCCATATTTGATCACTTCCACAGAATGTCCATCTAAATCCTTCAGTCAAAAACAGAGTTATATGGAGATGGACAGCGGATGACATCTATTTTGCAAAGTCTGCCAATAACAATTTCTTTATGGGCATCATCACTTTTAGCCTACGCGAAGCCATTTGGAAGGCGGGAGCTCCCTTGAAGTGTCGCTTCTTCTCTTGGTTGGCAGTCCAAGGAAGGTGCCTAACCGCCGACGTCCTCACTAAAAAGGATGGCCTCCTCAGAATTCTTGTCCACTATGCTTGTCATACGAAGAAACATCACTTCACCTGTTCCAGGGATGTCAATTTGCATTGGATACTTGGACATGCCTCTTAGGAGCGCTACAACATGGTAGGCTAGCGCAAGCTGTAAAATTGTTGGGAAAATTTTTTTTCCTAGCAGTCTTGTTTATGAAAATATAATTTTGATTTTTCACTGATGTGTCAGCTGGGGAAAATTATTATTTTTAGCAGATCAGCAGCTAGGAATAAATAATATATATCAAACTGTAGATCAGTTTGAAAAAAGATATATAGAATCTGTGGAACAGCTGGCAATATTTTTTATGCTGGGAATAACTTTTTTTTACCAGCAGTCGTATAGGTGAAAAAACAATTTGATTTTTCACCAATGTATCAGCTGGGAAAAGTTATCATTTTTAGCAGATCTACTGCTAGGAATAAATAATATATTTGTTTTGGCAAAACTGAAAATTTTCAGCAGAAAATAACAGATATATTATTTTGAGAGGGAAAATTTTTGGAGGAAAAACTAACAGAATATATTTCGGGAGATATTTTTTCAGCCAAATATAAAATCCTCCACAGCCGCCTCTCCCATAGGCGCACCAAGACCCCCAAATCTCCACCTAACCCCCCATAGCGGCCGACACCCCCACCTCTCCACCCATCCCCAACCATTGCTCGATCTCCCACCAATCACCAACCATTTCCCCACCGCACCTCCACCTCAAAGCCCTAGCAACAGCGGCCTGCGGCGGAGGGAGGAGGCGGAGCGGCAGTGACCTGCGGCGAAGGGAGGAGGCGGAGCAGCAGCGGCAGTGGCCTACGACGGAGGAAGGAGGTAGCGCGGCAGCGACTTGCGGTGAAGGGAGGAGGCGAGAGCGGCAGTGGCAGCGGCCTACGGCGGAGAGAGGAGGTGGCGCGGCAGCGACTTGCGTCAAAGGGAGGAGGCGGAGCGGTAGCGGCAGTGGCCTGTGGCTGAGGGAGGAGGTGGTGCGGTAGATCTGCAGGCCCGGCGCGGCGGTGAGTGGTCGAGGCCGGCGGCCAAGTGCGGTAGAGGGGCAGAGGGGGCGAGGGTTGGTGCCATGGCCACTCGCGGGCGGTGGTGGACCTGTTCTACAGCCGCGTCACACCCGACGGCTACTTCCTCATCAGCGTAAGCAAATGTGTGTGATCCATTCCGCCTTGATGCATGTTGTGAATTTGAGATTAGAAACAATCACACCCAACAGTTTGCTATGAATTTGATGCATGTTGTGAATCGTGTTGTGGATTTGAGATTTTTATTGAACTGTTGATGTTTGAGATTAGTAAACCTCTCTGCCTCCAATGTAATTCTTCTTTAGATTTTTATTAAAATGCATAAAAGTAGCTCAGAATCAACATGCACTGTTCATCAACAAGGTGACTCATGACTTACCCAAACATTAAAATACCCAACAGATCTTTGTTAGCTTCCAAGTAATCAGAGGCAATCATCCTTGAACCCACCTTTCGCCTTTGTAAATTTGCAACAACTTGAGTAGTAACATCTTTCTGAGTCTGGAACTGATAGAAAAGGGAAAAAGAAATCAAATATCATCAAAGTCTGGCAAGCCAACTGAAATAAAAAATATAACTAAGCTAGTTGTATAATATTATGGGCTAACTAACATATACAATGGCTTGCAATATGACTAAAGAAAAGAAAATTCGAGGTTAGCAGACAAACTAAATAAGATGTTCATGGACATACTTCCAAGTCTAGAGACAGCAGACGCAGGGTGTGGGTGTTCTCCTTAAAGAACTCTTTGATCAACTGCAAGCAAGCTTCAGTGACTGGCACTGCCTCACCATTTCCATAGAGAATACATTTCCATCTCTCTTATGCTTTTGCTTAGATCTGCCACCTGCATGTCAATTCAAACGTGCATTTAGTCCTAATGCAGAAAGCTAGCTCAAAGTTTGAAGAATTCAAGGAGTCGATTGACCGTAACTAGAAAGTGCTTACTGTCCCTACTTCCTACTACTAATGTCAAACAAATCTAATAAATTGACCACTAAAAGTTCGCTATAATCAGTTATTAGCTTCACGCTCGTGAACTATGTGAAATAATGAAATCAAGTTCAGGAAATATTAGGAATGTGTTAAGTTTTCTATACCTAGGTTTATGGGTTAATGAAACCTAATAAGCCCATATGTGTCTCCTAAGAAAGATGTGAGCCGTTGGATCACAAGATCGAATGGCTGAGATCACACATATAATTTATCATGAGAAATTTTCCCGTGTTAAGAGGATACTTATCTCAACCATTGATTTTTCGATTGGGATATCTTTGACACGCACAATAGTTGCAACTGCAATGATCCGGGAGGATCTTCAAGTCCTGATCGCATACGGATTCGCGACCAAGTCCTGATCGCATACGGCTTCGCGACCTTAATCGTGTTCGGAAAGGTTCCGCGACCATGGATTGGTCTGCGACCAGGAAAAGGAATTCGTTCCCTGTTCGGAATTGTAATCCGATCCGAATGTGTATAACTAAGCTTATCTGTTTAGGATTAGTTATATGAGTCTAATACGTTTAGGTCTCTAAGTCTGATACGTACTCATACGATTGGACTATAAATACCTTGTAATAGGTCTAGTTTAGATCATCGAACTCAATTGAAGAGTCATAGAACTTATTTGAGTTTTAGACACTTATAGTTCCTTCGACGTAGGCAAGTGTGCCTAACGTTCGACGTGTAAAGCCCTCTTTGAAATAAAGAGTTGTGCAATTACTTTGGGTTTCGGTATTTCCGAGTAAGATCCCGTTATTCCGCATATTAGAATCTGGGCGAGCCTAGTGCGAAAACCAAGGCTAGGTCTCAAACGGATCAAGTTGGTATCAGAGCAACTTTCCTATCCTGTGGATGGTGAAGACTCGCCAGGGTTACAAAACTTCCGGTGAAATTCTAGGCGATCAATTGACGGTTCCTACAGCCGCGTCTCCGACAATGTCTGACGATACCTCCGTTCAAGCTAACCTAGCCGAACAAGTGGCTAAGCTCTCTACCGACATGGAAACCGTGCTTGCTTGGATTAAGCAGCAGGCCATGATTGTACCTCCTGAAGTAGGGAAGGTTATGGGTGAGAAGACTGGTGAAGACTTGCGCAGGGCAAACGAAGATGAAGACGAAGGCGACCACAAGACCGACAACCTCGCCAACACCTCCTTAGCTGTCGGATCTTTTAAAGTCGACGCTAAGATTGATATACCCATATATGATGGGGTGATCGATGCCGAGAAGCTGGATTCTTGGATCGACCAGCTTGAGACCTACTTTGACCTGAAAGGGTTTAGTAGCGCTCAAAAGGTCAAATTTGCACCTTTGAAAATGAAGGACCACGCCAAGATATGGTGGAAGGCCCTTGTCGTCAGTGGTGAAGCTGATGACCTTGCGTGGGGTCAATTCAAACGACTTCTGCGACAAGAATTCTATCCGATGGGTTACCTTGAGGAGAGATGGGAGCGTTGGCACAGATTGTACCAACGGCGCGACCAGACCGTCCAAGACTATACGACAGAGTTTCGGCGACAAGCAATGGTCATCGGCATCTCACTGTCTGATCCTCAGGTATTTCGGAAGTACACATCTGGACTTTAGAAATCGATCAGTACTGAGCTAAGTCTGTTCAGAGTTCAAGACATCTCGACCGCGAGCACGACCGCTTTGGCGATTGAGAAGAAGAATAAGACCCGCAACGACAAGAACTTGAGGGAGATTTCAACCACGACGAGCTCTGGAGAGGGTACCCACGATACGGGTAACACTTGTGAGCATTGTCATGTTGCTGGGCACACAAAAGAGAAGTGTTATAAACTTCATCCTGAACTGCGACCAGAAAGAAAAAGGAGGGATGAACCAAGCACACGAGCAGCTATGGTTACTTCTATTCCGCTCACAGAGGAAATTATCCAATTGGATTCGGTTGAAAAGGTAGACACGACCTTGTCTCTAATGGCAATGCCGAAGGAGAAAGGTTCGGGTTCATCACTTGACCACAACCCGACAGAGGAATTGTTCACTGTTAACATACAGGTGAAGCACGAGGTGGTCGCAGCCATCTTCGACCTCGGAAGCCAAAAGAATTTGGTCTCTTCTGGGCTAGTTCGACGACTTGGTTTGCAGACGACTCATCATCCTCGACCATATCCTCTGGGATGGTTCACTTTCGACGTGAATCAGCAAATCAAGAGTCAGTGTACTCTAAAGTTTGCAATATCTGCTCGTTACATCGACGAGGTTCAATGCGATGTCATCCCCATCGATATTTGCCAAGTGATTTTTGGAAGTCCGTATTTGTATGATCGTGATGCCCATTACCACCGAAGAGCTCAAGAATACGACCTCACAAAGGATGGGACGAAATTTATCATCAGTAAAAATGACCACGTCGACACCAAGAACTTGATGATAGCAAATCAGGCGAAACGGTTTGTCAATGCATGCTCAAAGTGTGTGCTGAGCGTAATGCGTCCAATTAGCCAAGAGGATTGTGCTGCATCGAGTATGGAAAGTGATGGTTGTTTAGCAAGCTTGCTGGAAGAAAACAACGTGCTATTCGCAGAGGTATATAGTCGATCACCACAACGACTAGTCGAAAACGACATGCAACTTGTCTCTATGGCGCCACTATTCAAACTTTGCAATCCTAACTTTGGTATCGGTGATGGTATCAACCTCGACAAGGGGAAGGCTATCCGCGAGTGGCCAAGGCCACAATCCATGACGGAGGTGCCAAGCTCCATGAGCGCCTATCCATATATTCGATCCGACGATTGTAGCATTGCTCATTGTGTGTTCGTTCCAAAACTCCCAGTCGTTCTCTACAACTTCACAGTTGGTCACAAACGGGAGTTGGCTCCTTCTCAACAGAGGAGTCATGATCCGGGAGGATCTCAGGTTGAGTTCTCAACGGATTTGCGACCACGAAAAGGTTTGCGACTTTGGAAAGGTTTGCGACCTTGGGAAGGATTCAAATTCTTCGAGCCTTCAATGCTGGATGATGAGCCAGATACCATAGTACCATCTGTTGAAGACTTGGTCTATCAACGAGATAAACCTCTACGTGAAGATGTGATTCTGGAAAAGAAGGTGACTACCACCCGCAGTGGCACAAAGGAGACTTTTCGAATTGGTCGGAAAGATCAACGAGCACGTGCGGCAAAGTGGTACACCAAAGAAGATAGACAAGCCCAATTTCCACATCTCCAGTTTGATCGAGAGGTCGCAACAGGGGTTGGCTCCTTCTCAACAAGGGAGTCATGATCCGGGAGGATCTTCAAGTCCTGATTGCATACGGATTCGCGACCAAGTCCTGATCGCATACGGCTTCGCGACCTTAATCGTGTTCGGAAAGGTTCCGCGACCATGGATTGGTCTGCGACCAGGAAAAGGAATTCGTTCCCTGTTCGGAATTGTAATCCGATCCGAATGTGTATAACTAAGCTTATCTGTTTAGGATTAGTTATATGAGTCTAATACGTTTAGGTCTCTAAGTCTGATACGTACTCATACGATTGGACTATAAATACCTTGTAATAGGTCTAGTTTAGATCATCGAACTCAATCGAAGAGTCATAGAACTTATTTGAGTTTTAGACACTTATAGTTCCTTCGACGTAGGCAAGTGTGCCTAACGTTCGACGTGTAAAGCCCTCTTTGAAATAAAGAGTTGTGCAATTACTTTGGGTTTCGGTATTTCCGAGTAAGATCCCGTTATTCCGCATATTAGAATCTGGGCGAGCCTAGTGCGAAAACCAAGACTAGGTCTCAAACGGATCATGCAAAGCTGTCCCACACCCCCATCTTTCCTATATCTTCCATACCCTGCCCAAATCCCTTGTTTGAAAGGCATGAAAATCTAGATCTTACTTGATAATAGCAAAAGAAAATAAATGATTATTTTAAAACAGATAAAGATCACACTTTTTCCATCACTCATCAAAATTGAACAGATTCTAGTCTAATCTTAAGCAAATGCCATGCATAAACTAATCCACTCAAAACCAAAGAAAACTCCTATCTTTTAGAAATTGTCTAGAGTTCAATTTGATAGCTTACAAGATTAAATGCTACATAAAAACATAATTCTGCATAAAGCTGATATGCTTTGTTTCTTTAATAGGTCATTTCGACTTGGGGTTTGCATAACAGTGTTGACATTATATCCCTTTCCTATACCCGCTCTGTTGAGGATGTCAAGGAGGTGAGGTTCTTTTTTCTGATTCTACCATTTTTTGACAATTTGATTTTTGTGAGTGGAAACAGTATAATGAGAAAGTCTCTTAAACAAAGTACTAACAAAAGTACCATAAAGGGAATCATAAAGTAGGGAGTGATCAGGTTCTTTTTCTGATTATGCCGTTTTTGCACTTTTACTAAACAATTAGTTGATTACTCCCTACTTTATGATTCCCATTATGGTACTTTTGTTAGTACTTTGTTTAAGAGACTTTCTCATTATACTGTTTCCACTCACAAAAATCAAATTGCCAAAAACATTTCATGTATTCATGAAATGCTACCTATTTTATGTATAACTCTGTTCCCACTTGCAACATGTAGGGGGCGTTTGGTAATTCCCCTATTTAAATCCTGTCTACTCTTCAACTTATTATTCACATGTATGGTCTTATTGTTTTCCCCACTAAATCCATGAACATGATAAGATATTTGCATTTTTGTTGATGTGTAGCATCTATGAACTCAAATAGTTAATAATAGTTGTGATGTCACTACTGATCCTTCGATATTTGTAGTGTGCAGCTTAGAGCCTTTTTAAATTCTCATGACCTTCAAGACACACAGATATATGCCAAGGTCGAAAATACTGAGGTAATTGTCAGGCTTTTATAGATAATGTAGCTAGTTTTATTTATTGCCATATTATGATCAGTTGCATTATGCATTTTTTCTAGGGTTTGGAACATTTTGATGAAATTCTCGAAGAGGCTGATCCGGGAGGATCTCCAAGTCCTGATCGCATGTGGCTTCGCGATCAAGTCCTGATCGCATATGGCTTCGCGACCCTAACCGTGTTCGGGAAGGATTCGCGAACATGGATGGGTCCGCGACCATGGATTGGTCTGCGACCAGGAAAAGGAATTCGTTCCCTGTTCGGAATTGTAATCCGATCCGAATGTGTATAACTAAGCTTATCTGTTTAGAATTAGTTATATGAGTCTAATACGTTTAGGTTATTGAGTCTGATACGTACTCATACGATTGGACTATAAATACCTTGTAATAGGTCTAGTTTAGATCATCGAAGAGTCATAGAATTTATTTGAGTTTTAGACACTTATAGTTCCTTCGACGTAGACAAGTGTGTCTAACGTTCGATGTGTAAGCCCTCTTTGAAATAAAGAGTTGTGCGATTACTTTGGGGTTTCGGTATAAGATCCCGTTATTCCGCATATTAGAATCTGGGCGAGTCTAGTGCGAAAACCAAGACTAGGTCTCAAACGGATCAAGTTGGTATCAGAGCAACTTTCCTATCCTGTGGATGGTGAAGACTCGCCAGGGTTACAAAACCTCCGGCGAAACTCCAGGCGATCAATTGACGGTTCCTACAGCCGCGTTTCCGACAATGTCTGACGATACCTCCGTTCAAGCTAACCTAGCCGAACAAGTGGCTAAGCTCTCCACCGACATGGAAACCGTGCTTGCTTGGATTAAGCAGCAGGCCATGATTGTACCTCCTGAAGTAGGGGAGGGGATGGGTGCGAAGATTGGTGAAGACTTGAGCAGGGCAGACGAAGATGAAGACGAAGGCGACCACAAGACCGACGACCTCGCCAACACCTCCTTAGCTGTCGGATCTTTTAAGGTCGACGCTAAGATTGATATACCCATATATGATGGGGTGATTGATGCCGAGAAGCTGGATTCTTGGATCGATCAACTTGAGACTTACTTTGACCTGAAAGGGTTCAGTAGCGCTCAAAAGGTGAAGTTTGCACCTTTGAAGATGAAGGACCATGCCAAGACATGGTGGAAGGCCCTTGTCGCCAGTGGTGAAGCTGACAACCTTGCGTAGGGTCAATTCAAATGACTTCTGCGACAAGAATTCTATCCGATGGGTTACCTTGAGGAGAGATGGGAGCGTTGGCACAGATTGTACCAACGGCGCGACCAGACCGTCCAAGACTATACAACAGAGTTTCGGCGACAAGCAATGGTCATTGCCATCTCACTATCCGACCCTCAGGTATTTCGGAAGTACACATCTGGACTTCAGAAATCAATCAGTACTGAGCTAAGTCTGTTCGGCGTCCAAGACATGGCGACCGCAACCACAACTGCTATGGCGATCGAGAAGAAGAACAAATCCCACAGCGACAAAAGCACGAAGGAAAGTGCGACCTCGACAAAGAAAAAGCAGAGTCCGAAGAAGAACGCTTCAAAATCGGGTACGGGTGCTTTTTGCGAACATTGTCAAGTCGCGGGACATACCAAGGACAAATGCTACAAGCTTCATCCTGAACTTCGACCAAAGAAAAACGGACCAGGGAAAAGAACAGCCACGGCTACTGCGACTTCACCCGACGAAGAAGTTGTCTGAGTGAACTCGGTTAATGAGGCGGATACGACCTTGTCTCTGATGGCAATGCCGAAGGAGAAGGGTTCGGATCCACCAAACGACCATCACCCAATAGAGGACTTGTTCACCATCAACGTCCAGGTGAAGCACGAAGTGGTCGCAGCGATATTCGATCTAGGAAGTCAGAAGAATCTGGTCTCCGATGGACTGGTTCGGTGACTTGGTTTGAAGACAACCACACACCCGCGACCATATCCGCTGGGTTGGTTTACATCCGACGTGAATCAACAGATTATGAGTCAGTGTGTGTTGAAATTTGCAATCTTTGCACGATATATCGATGAGGTGCAATGCGATGTTGTCCCTATCGATATCTGTCAGGTGATATTTGGGAGTCCGTATCTGTATGATCGAGACGCTCATTTCCATTGGCGAGCGCAAGAGTACGACCTCACCAAAGACGGAGTTAAGTTCGTGATCAGTAAAGACATCCACGTCAACACTTCGACCTTGATTACCGCAAATCAAGCCAAACGAATTGTTAATGCATGCCACAAGTATGTGCTTGTCATAATTCGGCCCATTGGTCAAGGTGAGGGTACTCGACCAGCATTGTCGCTGGCGTGCCGAGAGAATTCTGGTCGTTTTTTGGGACTGCTGGAGAAATACAGTGATTTGTTCAAGACTACCTAGGGTCGTCCGCCGAAACGTCCAGTCGAGCACGAAATTCAGCTTATGTCCGATGCGACACTGCCCAATCTGAGTATGTATCGCAACTCAGTATTGGAGAATGAAGAGATCAAGAGACAACTTGGTGAGTTGCTGAACGATGGTGTCATTCAACCAAGTAGTTCACCTTGTGGATCTCCTGTGGTGTTAGTACCAAAGAAAGATGGGACTTGGCGTATGTGTAGCTTCTAGGCCCCTATAGAGTGTTTTAATAATTAATGACAACTACAAATGCTATACTAACGTTACCTGCCTAGTTGCGTCAAGACGATACTTAAAAGACAGGTTAATGAAAGGCAAAGAAAGAGTCTCATGATGAAGAAAGGGCATTGATCAAAAGGGCAAAGGTACGAAATAGGATCTTTTCCATTTTTACCGGTCTAAGGTGATTAGAGAAGAATTTTGACCGGATTTTAGGATAGTTGCCGTACTATTAAGAGGAGCATGTGGTGTATCACAAAATACTTCATCTATGTGCCACAAATCATAAAATCAACTTGCATTGCATACTAGAAGGTCACATCTTTTGAGAATGCTTTTTCAGCTCATTTCTGTCTCAGTCGGTCTGACCGTTTGTTAGGCCGGTCTGACCAAGAAATCGGTCTGACCGAGTTGTAAACTACGGTCTGACCGATTGGCCGGTCTGTCCGTAGTAGAGACCAAGGTCAGACTCCTGGAACCTCTTGTTTTATCTTTCTGGTGTTTTGAGCTATTACGGTCTGACCGTTTTGTTAGACCGGTCTGACCGAGAAATCAGTCTGACCGTGTTTTTGTGCTACGGTCTGACCGTTTGGCCGGTCTGTCCGTATATATCGGCCTGACCGTATAAGGTGTCCAGAAACTATGTCGTCTCTGGACAGTTTCACGGTCTGACCGAAATAGTATTCGGTCTGACCGTATGTGTGCCTGACAAGGGCAGTTGAGCATTTATTGCGCCTGTTTAATGCCGTTGTAATTGCGGCGGTCTGATCGAGATTGTGCCTGCGGTCTGACCGCCAGGTGATCTTTTTCTCCCAACGGCCTGTAACGGCTATATTAATTGTGGGGGGTATATATACTCCCATGCACGGCCCTGTTCAGTACTTTTGGCATAATCTTGAGCATTGTCATCATCCTTGAGAGCCTAAGCTTGTTTCATACACTCTAGGGTTCAAATTCTCAAATTTGTGAGAGTGTGCATTTGAGATCTTCTAGTGCATTGCATTTAGATCATTGAATCAATCGTGTGGCACTAGAAGAAGGCAAAGTGATCATCACCGGCTTGTTACTCTTGGAGTTTGCCGGCTCCTAGACGGCTAGGAGAAAGGTTTTGAAGAGCTCTTCAAGGAAGATTGTGAAGAAGCTTCAAAACGTCTTGTGAAAGGTTGAGCACGCCTTGCCGGAGTGGTAAAATGCATCTTTAGTGAAATCGAGGTTTGGATAACTCATCACACTAGTCCGGCTCAAGATCTAGGTCACTTCTCGAGAGAAGGTTGACTAGATAGAGGAGCGGTTAGAGATTTGAGTTTGCCTCAACGTGGATTAGGGGTGATCGGCAAATCACCGAGACCACGGGATATATCCTTGTGTTGGAATTGTGCTTTATTCATATTGTGTTATTTATTTGCTCTCATTATCCTTAAATTGTTTGATTATTTGCTAAATTGTTAAAATTGCCTATTCACCCCCCCTCTAGTCGATATCCTAGATCCCTTTCAGTATATGCATCGACTATCGAGCACTGAACAAGATCACCATCAAGAACCGGTACCCCCTTCCTCGTATTGATGACCTGCTAGGCCAACTGAAGCATGCTGTTGTCTTCTCCAAATTGGATCTTAAGTCAGGATATCATCAAGTCAGCATCCGAGAGGAGGATACGTGGAAGACCGCGTTCAAAACACGACAAGGTCTGTTCGAATGGCTGGTCATGCCGTTTGGTCTCTGCAACGCCCCGGCAACTTTCATGCGTCTTATGAATGACGTATTGAGACAGTTCATCGACGACTTTGTGATCGTGTACCTCGACGACATATTGGTTTATAGTCGTTCGTGGGATGAGCACCTCATTCATATCGAAAAGGTGTTCGATCAACTTTGGCAACATCGACTTCGCCTCAACCGTAAGAAGTGCGAGTTCGGCCAGCAAACTTTACTTTACCTTGGATTCCTGGTCGGCAACGGTACGTTGCAAATCGACCCAGACAAGGTAAAAGTGATTCGCGAATGGCCGCGACCGCGAACAGTTACGGATGTGCGTAGTTTTGTGGGAGCATGCCAATATCTTCGAAAGTTCATCCGACAGTTCTCGATTGTGGCTTCTCCATTGCATGCATTAACCAGGATCGATGAGAAGTTCGAGTGGACAGGGAAACATGATGACACGTTTCTCTTGCTGAAAAGGAAGATCAGCGAGGCGCCTGTGTTAGCTTTGCCAAATCTCCAGAAACCGTTCGAACTAGAAACCGATGCCTCAGGTTATGCAATGGGCGCAGTGCTCATGCAAGAAGGTCGACCAGTGGCATATCACTCCGAGTTATTCCAGGGAGCTCAGAAGAACTACCCGACTTATGATAAGGAGTTATGCGCACTGCATCAGGCCGTGAAACATTGGCGGTGTTATCTCTTGGGGAAAGAGACGGTTGTCCACACCGACCATCAACCATTGAAATATTTGCAAACTCAGTCCAAGCTACAGCAAGCTCGGCACATGAAGTGGATGTCGTGTCTGCAGCAGTTTAATCTGGTGATTAAGTACAAGAATGGCGTACACAACAAATTGGCGGACATGTTGTCGCGACCACCAGTTACGACCCTCTGTTTATCAGCGTTCATGTAGATCGAGCCCTCATGTCATGATGACTATGTCACTATGTACAGTGAAGACCCTGATTTTCAAACAGCACTGACTGAGGTCGAAATAGGGAAACCTACAAAGTTCGTTCGTCGAGAAGGACTCTTGTACAAGGGCAATTTACTTTGCATACCTCGTGGAGCACCTCGAACTCAATGGATGCGAGAATCGCACACATCGAAGGTAGCTGGTCACTTTGGGGTTACAAAGACGTTGCAAAATCTTCACTGACATGTGTTCTGGCCGCGTATGCAGCAAGATGTGGCTAGTTTTGTTCGAGGCTGTGGTCTCTGCAGCATCTCGAAACCGGCAAACCCAAAATTAGGTTTGTACACTCCTTTGCCAGTTCCATCGCGACCATGGGAGAGCATATCCATGGATTTCTTGGGAGGATTGCCTAAGACCCGACGTGGCAACGACTATCTATTCGTGGTCGTTGATCGGTTCTCCAAAATGATTGTTCTTATACCTTGTCGAAAGACTATCACGGGAGAAGAAACCGCTCGGGTATTCTTTCAACACTTTTGGACACACTTCGGACTGCCTACTTCTATTGTGTCTGATCGCGATACCCGGTTCCTTAGTCACTTTTGGCGATCACTCTGGACGATGATGGACACCAAGCTAAAGAGGAGTACTGCTTTTCATCCACAAACTGATGGTCAAACTGAGGTGGTAAATCGCACAGTCATTCATCTTTTGAGAGGATATAACTCGAAACACCCGAAGACCTGGGATGAAAGCATACCATACCTGCAGTTTGCTTTTAATCGAGCAGTGCATGGTTCGACTGGAAAGTCCCCGTTTGAGGTCTGTTTAGGATTTCTACCCTAGAGTCCATTCGACATGGAGTTTATGATCCCTACCTCAGCACAGCACAGCAAGGAAGCATCTGATCAAGATCGAGCACAAAAGTTCCTGGAAGGTATTCAACGACTCCATCATGAGGTTGAACAGAACTTGCTGAAAGCTTAACTCAAGTACAAGGCGCGACATGATCGGCACCGAGTTGATGCGCAATTTCAAGAAGGTGATATGGTATGGTTACATCTGAGTAAGGAGAGACTTAAAGGTGAAGGTAAGAAACTCAAACCCATTCGTTATGGTCCTTGTCGGATTTTGCGGAAAGTGGGTAATAATGCTTGTCAGCTCGAGTTGCCTCCATACATGGATATCTACTCGGTTGTTAATGTTGAGCACCTTAAACTCTTTGAGCCTTCAATGCTGGATGATGAGCCAGATACTATAGTACCATCTGTTGAAGACTTGGTCTATCAACGAGACAAACCTCTACGTGAAGATGTGATTGTGGAAAAGAAGGTGACTACCACCCGCAGTGGCACCAAGGAGACTTTTCGAATCGGTCGGATAGATCAACGAGCACGTGCGGCAAAGTGGTACACCAAAGAAGATGGACAAGCCCAATTTCCACATCTCCAGTTTGATCGAGAGGTCGTAACAGGGGTTGGCTCCTTCTCAACAAGGGAGTCATGATCCGGGAGAATCTCCAAGTCCTGATCGCATGCGGCTTCGCGACCAAGTCCTGATCGCATACGGCTTCACGACCTTAACCGTGTTCGGGAAGGATTCGCGAACATGGATGGGTCCGCTACCAGGAAAAGGAATTCGTTCCCTGTTCGGAATTGTAATCCGATCCGAATGTGTATAACTAAGCTTATCTGTTTAGGATTAGTTATATGAGTCTAATACGTTTAGGTTATTGAGTCTGATACGTACTCATACGATTAGACTATAAATACCTTGTAATAGGTCTAGTTTAGATCATCGAAGAGTCATAGAACTTATTTGAGTTTTAGACACTTATAGTTCCTTCGACGTAGACAAGTGTGTCTAACGTTCGATGTGTAAGCCCTCTTTGAAATAAAGAGTTGTGCGTTTACTTTGGGGTTTCAGTATAAGATCCCGTTATCCCGCATATTAGAATCTGGGCGAGCCTAGTGCGAAAAACTAAGGTTAGATCTCAAACGGATCAGAGGCGGATGGGGTCATTATTTCTCGAGGAGACCTGAGAATTGACTTTCCACCAGAAAATGTAAACTCTGGTCTTGCATAAAAGCCCAGTTGTTTATCCAAAGCATGTGATCAAATATGTCAATTAATCTAGCAAAATAATCCTGCAGATAATTGTTGCTCAAATTTAAGAAAATTAATGTTCGGTGAATCTTGTAACAACTAGCGAGTAAGGCCAGACCATTAGAAGTTGGAAGAAATCTTCATTGTTATGAAGCAAAAGTTTACCATTTATATGTTTATGAATTTGCCGTCAGAAGTGACTTGTTTAACTCTGATGGGCTGCAAATACTTCTGAATATGTTAGTGCACTCAGTGATATGTATATGTGACATGCACATACATTATGATTGCATATAACCTCTGTGTCATGTCATAACCCATCACTTTTGACACTCCAGGTATTTTTGTTCCAAAAATCAGCTATTCTGAAATGCAATCTGGCAGGCAAACCTGCCATCATCACTAGAGTTGTGGATAGCATGATTGACAATTTACGTCCTACACGTGCAGAGGCAACTGATGTTGCAAATGCTGTCCTAGATGGTTTGACCTGACAGCTCACTGGATTCGAATCCCTTGATGCATTTCTGATTTACATTTTGTGGCTGCTTAAATTGCAGGAACTAATGGTATTTTGCTTGGTGCGGAGACACTTCGAGGGATGTATCCTATTGATGCAGTGAGGACTATTGGGAGAATATGTGTAGAAGTATGTTTTACCTGCTTAAGTAGAAACTTTAATCAGAACCATCTGTAATGCTTTACTGAATAATGATAAATCTTGCTTTTAGGCAGAGACTGTGTACAATCAGCCACCTCAGTTCAAGAAAATAGTGAGGCATGTAGGTGAACCAATGCCCCATGAAGAATCTGTGGCATCTTTAGCGGTAAATACTGTTAAATCGTTGGGATATCCTAATATTCTTATATAGGACATTAGTGACCATTAGCTATTCACCTCTAGGTTCATTCTGCAATCAAAGTAAAGGCTGTTGCAATTGTTGTGTTCACTTTCTCTGGGGGAGCTGCTAGGTGCTTTATTTTACTGCAAGATTGATACTTCATAGACAAGTTTGCATAATGCGTTTAGCATTACAGCTCACTTACATATTCTTTCTCTGCAGGTTAGTTGCTAAGTACAGGCCCCTGATGCCTGTTCTTGCTGTTGTCTTCCCACGTGCCGACTCTGATTCATCAAAGTGGCGTTCTTATGGCACGACACTGGTAACTAATATGTGTTCTTTCACATTGATTTGAGTTTCATCATCTTTTGTGCATTCTGAATCAGATCTTCAAACCTTTTTTTTGACCTGTGTTGTACCCCAATAATTCTTGCAGGCAAGTCAGTGTTTTGCTGTGAGAGGTGTCTATCCTTTGATGGGGAGTACTGATGAGGTATATATTCAGCACCTACTTGATAATATTATAAGTACCTTTTATTAAATGCTGCTTTCAAATATTTAACTTATTTGTGCAAATCCTAAAAGCTTTTCCAAAAAATGTAGCTTTTAATGAACATCTTTGTTTGAAGTTTGTAAAGTGAAAGCACAGCAATGAAGCCTTTTGTGTTATATTATGGAAGTTTCAAATATATGATTGCTTTTAGTTCTAAGGTGTCTATGAAGCTCTGCTCATCTTTGAGCTCTGTAACAGGTCGAAACTGGTGGGCTCACAAAGGAAGAGTATGAGATAAAACTTGCTCTAAACTATGGTTGGTCAGTAGGCATAGTAAAGCCTTACGACAAGGTGATAATCTTTGAAAAGATTGGCGATTCTTTTGTTGTCAAGATCATTGAGTTTGACGATTCTTAAAGATTTGACACCCACATCTCACACCATTGTTTATGTATGTGCATGGGATTGCCTCCTTTTCTCTCTATTTTTCTTCGCTGTCGTTTTGATCGAAAGATGAGTAAAAAATACAAATATGGGTTAGTTATCTTGATTGGTAGTTTACCATTCCTTTTGTTCTAATAAATTCAAGGAATACCACTTTCCTATAAAGACTGGAATGAAATTGATGCAGATAAAAAGGAATCTGTTTGGGCTACTGTAAAGGTAAATTTGTATACTACTAAAAATAAGAACTCTAAATTAATTTACTCTCATTTCAAACTTACATGTATATTTTAATAGAAGTGAGATATGTTTCGATAGCTCCTCTTACTATGCATAGCACTGACTAATTTTCCTTCTAATTAAGGGTGAATATATATATATATATATATATATATATATATATATATATATATATATATATATATAAATATGTGGAGCTTTGTAGTTTATTATTAGATGTGTCATTCTAATATCAACAGAGAGTTTGATTCTAGATTTGATTTTATTTGCATTTTGAATTTTACTTCATAAATTGGATAACATTCCTTTATAGTTATTTAAAATCATCAAAAATAGTAACTAGTGACAAGTTTTGTAGGCTCATGATCTATGTATTTCATAGATATGTATAGTATAATAGTATATAATCATTGACAATTTGATAATTTTGTAGGAATTTTTTTATGTTCATGATGACTTTGAAGATTGGGTTTTACAAAAAGTAGTAGAGAAATGGAAGGATTTCAAATGTGAAATAAAGAGGAATTATTTTGATGAAACAAAAATTGTTGAGGAACTTTTTCTACGAAGATTGATTCTAGAGTATCTAAAACAAATTGGATGTGGCTTATAGAGCATTGGAGAGCTCCAAAAAGTCAAGTAAAACTTCTTTACGAATGATTCTTAATTACAAATTAAATATATTTTATGCAATTAATTATATTCTCATCTTATAGGCTCTAAGTGAAATTGGAAAAGTAAATAGTGCAAAAATGACAATGACTCATACTGCTGGAAGCAAGAGTCTTGCTCAGATTGCACATGATATGGTATTAAATGTCTTAATATTTATTTCTACTTTATTTAGATAACTAATTGTCAATATTAATGGAAGTGCAGTCCAAAGAACTGGGTTATATGCCCGCTAAACATGAAGTTTTTATCAAAGCACATACCCATAAAAATGGAGTTCCAGAAAAAGGAGCTGGAGACATAATTGTAAGTATCATTGAAGGGTTACATGTATTTATAACCAACGATCAAATGTAAACATATATATGAATATGAGCTTTATCTAATTTTCAGAAAACAATTGCAGAGACATGTGCAAAGAAGCCAGAACTCGCTAAAAAAACCATAACAGAAGGGGATCTATTTTACCATGTCTTTGGAAAAGAAAAACGCTCACGTGTACGTGCTATTGGTTTGGGCCCTACTCCTCAAGACTTAAAGATGCCGTGGGTATAAAAGTATTCATCCACTAAGTTTCAACTAGCTAATGCAGCAAGGATAAGACTTCAAAATCAAAATAATCTTTTGATAGAGAGGCTAGTGTTTAATGAATTTTTGTAATAAAAAATTCGTTAGAAAAGTCTCATATGACCAAAAGGGCTACAATAAAAATACACGTATATTTTGATTATAAAAAAATGATGAAAAACACGGACAAAAACTCCACTGGTCAAAAAAGGTCAAAACTGATCTGGTCAAACCTGGTCAATAACCTGGTCAAATGTGGTCAAACGTGGTCAAACATGGTCAACAAATTGGTCAAAATTGGACTGGTCAACAACCTGGTCAAACGTGGTCAAACCTGATCAAAACCGACAATGCAGCCCGAGTTCCAACTGGATTTATCTCTAATTTAAATAATAAAAATATATCTTCTATTCAAAATAAAAAAAAAGAGATAATCTCTCTCTTTATCCTTTTCTAACAAAGTATATCTTTTATTCAAATTAAAAAAAAGAGATAATCTCTCTCTTTATCCTTTTGTTTATTTAAATAACAAAGTATATCTCACATTCGAATTCAAATCTCCTAAAAATCTCTAGTTGTTGGATGGTTGTAATTAACCTGGAGTCTCTATAAATAGAGATGGGTGCTAATCTTTTTTCATAAGCACGACAGGCATAAAACACAGAAGCAGTTGCAGAGCAGGAGGGAAGGACACGAAAGCTGACGAGAGACCGACGTCAGGACAAGAAGAAGAATAGAGTCTCTCTGTTCAATCAGGGAGCCATCTTCTAAGAATAGAGTCTCTCTGTTCAACCAGGGAGCCATCTTCTCTCTGTTCAACTAGGGAGCCATCTTCTTCCCTTTTTGCAGATCTACTCAAGTCCGTAAAGGTTTCCATGGGTGAGCATTGCATTAAGAAGCAGGCCTGTTCGTTGGTGCCCATAGCTGTCCATTCCTGAAAAAGAGAAGAATATGGAGCAAAGGGAGCCTCAATCAGAAGAGAGCCCTATTGATTTCTTCATAGGACGACCAAATCGATTTTGCATTTCGATCATTCCTTTTAGGCTTGATCAAATAGCATTCGATCAGGAGAAGAATTCGACCACTTTCTGTTCGAAGTTGCATTTCGATCATTCCTTCTGGGCTTGATCAAATAGCGTTCGATCAGAGGGTCTAATTCGACCACGTTCTGTTCGACAACTAGATCGACTTTGCATTTCGATCATTCCTTCTGGGCTTGATCAAATAGCGTTCGATCAGAGGGTCTAATTCGACCACGTTCTATTCGACAACCAGATCAACTTTGCATTTTGATTATTCCTTCTGGGCTTGATCAAATAGCATTCAATCAGGGGAAGAATTCGACCACTTTCTGTTCGAAGTTGCATTTCGATCATTCCTTCTGGGCTTGATCAAATAGCATTTGATCAGAGGATCTAATTCGACCACATTCTGTTCGACGACCAGATCGATTAGGGGAAGAATTCGACCACTTTCTGTTCAAAGTTGCATTTCGATCATTGCTTCTGGGTTTGATCAAATAGCATTCGATCAGAGGGTCTAATTCGACCACATTCTGTCTTATGGGAGGCAATCGATGATAACTTCTCATCCAGAAGTCTGATTGACCCCAAATTTGCATGGCAAGCAAAAGATCAATGAGCAATATGTCATCTGAGTTTCACCTCAATCAAAGAACTAGGATGATGCGAAGACGACAGGCTTTTTTGTCCGTGACTGACGAAGTCGGACACCATTCATGTCGGGTACTAATGAGGCGCTTGGACGATCATATGGAAATGTTAGAAAAATGTCTGATGCGCTTGGACGATCAATTGCATGGCCACGTGAAAAAGTAATCTATTCTATCTAGTATAATCACTCTTATTTACTTACTAATACCATCCAAGTAAACAAACTATGGACTTTTACTTGTAGATCCAAGATGATATTACAGTAGGTGGTGGTTCATCTTGTGTTCTAGGTGTATATAATTCTAACCTGTTATTTACCTGGTTAGTTACTATTTTTTCATTTGTCTTGTTTTTTTATTAATAAAATAATGCTTACGGGTGAAAGGGACAAGAGAATTAATTGAAACTAAGTGGAAATACTTAATAATTTTATAAAGGTGAGGTGGTATCAACACAATCCACATGTTATTCATTTTTTAAATATTAAGTGTATGTTAATTGTGCCTTGAACTAGTAACTTACTTTCATATGATTAATTTCTTTTATCAAGTATATGCAAGTCATGTCAACCAACGCAATTTTCTAATCCGCATAAGCAACAGCTTATACTTATTATACAACAATCGACCAACCATCTTTTATTATAATTGTCATATGTTTTATATGTTACTTAAAGCAAAAGTTCTTGATTTGTATATATTTATCTCAAGACTATTGTAATCAATATCTTTTCTTATGCAGGTGGTTATCAGTAAGGTGTTAAAAGCATATGAAGTGATGAAGATATTTTACGTCATAAGAGGAGTTTGAAAGTGGAATATTTTACTGTTGATAGTTATAGTTGGAACAAAATATATAAAGTTAGGAATATTATATATGGGCATACATTTGGTGTAAAGAATTCTTAAGTGATATTTTTCTGGCAATTATTTCAGAGATTCTATATCTATTTTATTTGGTTTTGTCAATTGAATATTTTGTGACAATTACGAATCTTGTCAATGGCTATATAAAGCAAAGAATTCAATATAATATATAATTGTGCCATTTATCCATTTTTGATAATTTTATTGCAAAATGTGGTGTGATTTCTGTTAGGATAGTACATATTATAATTTTAGTTGTAATATTGTTGCCTAATTACTAAAAAATATGTATTTAAAATTAATTATTGACAAAATTTCCAGTGGTAAATTTACTACAAATAATTCACATATTTAAATTTGAAAATCTAAATTCTCAATGACAGATCAGCAGGTAATAATTTATTTCAAATAGTTGTACAGTTTGGAATAATGTATTGCAAGTGGACATACATGTAGGAAAAGTTCAAAATTTCCGAGCAACCTACAGCTGGAAATACTCTTTGCCACCAGACCTACAGCTGGGAAAAATATTCCAAATAGTTATACAACTTGGAATAATGTATTACAAGTGGACATACAGGTGGGAAAAGTTCAAACTTTTCGAGCAACCTACAACTAATAATACTCTCTGCCACCGGACCTACAACTGGGAAAAATATTCCAAATAGTTATACAGTTTGGAATAATGTATTACAAGTGGACATACATGTGGGAAAAGTTCAAACTTTCCAAGCGATCAACAGCTGGGAATACTCTCTGTCACCAGACCTACAGCTGGTAAAAATATTCCAAATAGTTATACAGTTTGGAATAATATATTACAAGTGGACATACCGGTGAGAAAAGTTCAAACATTCCAAACAAACCTACAGCTGGGAATATTCTTTGCCACCAGACCTACAGATGGGAAAAATATTCCAAATAGTTATACAGTTTGAAATAATATATTACAAGTGGACATACAGGTGGGAAAAGTTCAAACATTCCAACAAACCTACAGCTGGGAATATTCTTTGCCACCAGACCTACAGCTGGGAAAAATATTCCAAATAGTTATACAGCTTGGAATAATATATTACAAGTGGACATACATGTGGGAAAAATTCAAACTTTCCAAGCGACCTACAATTGGGAATACTCTTTGTCACCGACCTACAGCTGAGAAAAAATATTTCAAATAGTTATACAGTTTGGAATAATATATTACAAGTGGACATACAAATGAGAAAAATTCAAACTTTCCAAGCGGTCTACGGCTGGGAAAACTTTTCCCAGCACCTTTTCACCCAGCTGTAGCAAATCTTATTCCCATTAGTTAAAGTGCTGAGAATACTGACTTTTACCAGCTGTTCTACTACTAACATTGAAGTGCTATCTTATAGTGAAGTCTTCGAACCATCACCACACTCCCTACGACAGAATCAAATTCCTCTAGAGGATTGGTGGTATGAGGCTCGGTACGAAGGAAATCCGATCCCCTTGTTATCTTAGTCGTTTGGAACATCTGGTGCAAGAGAAACAAGCGAATTTTCCAGGACATTAGCAGAACAGTAGGGCAGTTGCAAGACGCCATCCAGGAAGAATGGGATCAGTGCCGAGGAGCAGGACTCATACAGCAACCAGCTGCGCCTGCAAACTAAAGCTTTGATGCTGACAAAAGTGATGATCAAGCAGAGCCAATTTGAGTAGAACCCAGTAGTAAAGGGTTCATAGTTTCAGCTCTTCTGCAAGGCTGCTAGGGTTGTATAAAATCAGTTTTGTGCTGTATAGAGTGCCCTAAAGGGCGTCAATTACTCGGTCTCTCTTAATGGAAAATATGCAGTCTTCTGCATGTTTCAAAAAAAAAAAATCTGTTTGGTTCGTGTTGGAAAGAAATGAAAGCCCCATTGCCATGTATACACGGTTTGCTCTAATACATGTAAATAAATCAACATAATAAACCAGACTTTTTTGTTGAACCCAAGGTAAATGATATTCTTTGATGATTACAAAGGTAAATCAACTTGAGATACTAGTTTGGATCCAGTAAAAAGAGCAAGAAAAGAAACTGGAACTAAAGGCAATGACCTCATAAACTTCGTGTATGTTTCAGAAAAAAAATATCTATAATTCAAAATTCTTCATTTGCTGTTCAGATGAAATGGGCAAGGATTCTCAATTTCTTACCAACTGATTTACCTTTAATATAATAAAGAACATTGGCAGCCTGCTTCTACGCGAAACATTTGACGAAAGGAACCAGTAAAAGTATGGGCAACCTTCTCATTAATTTTAACTAACAAGAAAGAAAACAAAAGCACTCCAAGCCAACTTTTTGTACAACAAAACCACTCTCCATGCTTTCTGTTACACTCTTTAAAGAAAACACCAGCCTCAATTAAATTAATTTCCTCACCACCAAGTGTGAGCAAGATTGTTAAAATTTCTTGTTGAGAAGAATAGCCCAAAAGTATGGACAAGAGCAACAATCCTTATAGTTTGTAATTTGCTCACCTCAATCATCTCAAGACTTAAGAGACTAAACCAAAATAAAACCTGGGAGGTAAAGAAAGCCTCCTCACACTCTGCTTGTGCGCACACTATATATATACACGAGGGCACCAAAAACATTTCCCAACTCACTTAGCACAAAACCATTTCTTAATCACAAGGCCTAAACACCACCCCTTTTAATTATATTACCACGTAGGAAGTATTACCAAGTACCAAGTGAGTTTACGACCTTAAAACGTACCACACCTGGCCGTGACAATGGACGGTGGTGTGTTGCACCCATATGCCATCGCCGCGTCGGCGGTGGCACTGGTTTCAGCTTACATTGTGTGGTTCTGGGCACTGTCGAGGCGGCTGTCGGGGCCGCGTGTGTGGCCTCTCGTCGGGAGCATACCCGGCGTCGTGTCGAACAGGTCGCGCATCCACGACTGGATCGCCGACAACCTGCGTGCCACGGGCGACGCGGCGACGTACCAGACGTGCGTCCTGCCGCTGCCGTTCTTGGCGCGGCGGCAGGGGCTGGTGACGGTGACGTGCAACCCGCGGAACCTGGAGCACGTCCTGCGCGCGCGCTTCGACAACTACCCCAAGGGCCCCATGTGGCAGGCGGCGTTCCATGACCTCCTCGGGCAGGGCATCTTCAACTCCGACGGAGACACGTGGCTGCTTCAGCGCAAGACGGCGGCGCTCGAGTTCACCACCCGGACCTTGCGCCAGGCAATGGCGCGCTGGGCCAACCGGTCTATCAAGAACCGCCTGTGGCGCATCCTTGCCGACCACTGCGACGGCACTGCCAGTGTCGACCTCCAGGACCTTCTATTGCGCCTCACGTTTGACAACATTTGCGGGCTTACCTTCGGCAAGGATCCCGAGACACTATCGCCGGGGTTGCCGGAGAACCCCTTTGCCAATGCTTTTGACGCGGCCACCGAGGCGACGCTGCAGAGGTTTCTGTTCCCCAGCTTCCTGTGGCGCCTCAAGAAGGTGCTCGGCGTCGGGAGCGAGAGGAGCCTCCGAGACAGCCTCGCGGTGGTGGACCAGTACATGACGGAGGCCATCGCTGCGCGCAAGGTGACGCCGTCCGACGACCTTCTATCCCGGTTTATGAAGAAGCGCGACGGCAACGGCAGGGCGTTCCCGGAGGACGTGCTCCAGTGGATCGCGCTCAACTTCGTGCTCGCGGGGCGCGACACGTCGTCCGTCGCCCTCAGCTGGTTCTTCTGGACGCTCATGCAGCGGCGCGACGTCGAGCGCAAGGTGCTCTTCGAGATCGCCTCCGTGCTCAAAGACACTCGTGGCAACGATACAGAGAAGTGGACAGGAGAGCCGCTGGACTTCGACGAGCTGGAGCGCCTCGTGTATCTGAAGGCGGCATTGGCGGAGACTCTGCGGCTGTACCCGTCCGTGCCACAGGACTCCAAGTACGCCGTGGCGGACGACGTGCTGCCCGACGGCACGGTGGTGCCGGCCGGCTCGGCGATCACCTACTCCATCTACGCGGTGGGGAGGATGGAGAGCATATGGGGGAAGGACTGCATGGAGTTCCGCCCGGAGCGGTGGCTGTCGGCCGACAGCAGCCGGTTCGAGCCGGCCAAGGACGCGTACCGCTTCGTGGCGTTCAACGGCGGGCCGAGGACGTGCCTCGGCAAGGACCTTGCCTACCTGCAGATGAAGTCCATCGCGTCGGCCGTGCTGCTGCGCCACTCGGTCGAGCTGGTGCCGGGGCACAAGGTGCAGCAGAAGATGTCTCTCACGCTGTTCATGAAGAACGGCCTCCGCGTGCTTGTGAAGCCTCGGGACCTCACCGACTATGTCGCACCGGAGACGGCGCCGCCTCATGGCACCATCGTTATCCCGACCACCACTGCAGCAGCTGCATAGTCTTGCATGCGTCTGCATGCCGATGTTCTGGATGTCAAACCGATATAGTTTTTTTTTTTCACTCTTTTTCTGTATTACAGAGCTCGTGCCGGAATATGTACCGTTAGGGTTGTCGGTGATTGGTGTAATATGGTGGTGGTACGTATACTGTTGTATGATTCGAGTTGGATACTTTTGTTGTGGTCGTGATTTTCAAAAAGCAATGAAATTGACACGTATATTTTCCAGTTTTGTATACTTTTGTAGTAGCACTCGTATGTACTGTTCTATGAGAACCCAACGTTCATGATAGCCTTTTATGATCAACAATTCGATTCCTGAATGTTGATCAGTTGATCTCAAATCCAAACAATGGGTGAGATCGCGGAAATCCACCCGATGCGTATAAGGGTAGCTCTAGGGGATCCAAATCATACAGAGGAGTAAAAACTGCATGCGCATACAACCATCGGATCAAATATAGACGCTTGAAATTGTTCTTCTATTAAAAATTATCAACTTTTCATGTGCAGGGATTGCATTCGAAGTAGTTTACAAGTATTTGATCGGATAGGTAGGGCGGAGTTGGCAGAGAACTTGAAAGTCTAGAATGACCACAAAAACCTAAAAAGAAGCAAAATTGAAATATGTAGGCCTAAACACAAAGTGACCCATACCATCTACCCAACCCACTTGAATTTGATCGAGCTTGACTTGGCCTGAATATTTGAACATAACTAGAACACTCGGCTCGAGCCCAGCTCGAACCTGATGGTTCGATATATGTATTGGGTTTGGGCTAAACTAAACTCAAACAAACTCGATGGTACCGAAAAATTATTTATAAATAATCCAAAGTAAAAAAATAATTTAAAAAATAGCTCACAGTTTAACGAAATTATAAAATTAACCTGGTTGAGTGCAATAGATAACTTATCGCGGGTGTGATGCGCGACAAAAACGAACGGCTCACCTTTTCCGTTTTCGACCAGCGATATAAACTTTTTCCCTTTTGAAACCATGATAGAAAGGCACTTCCCCAATTTCCACGACCAAGCACGGTGGAGCGGTCGTAGCCCGAGAAATGAACTCGTAGTCGTTGTATCGGTGAAGAGGTTGTAGTCGTCAGATCGGCGATCAGAAGGAGTGGGAAAGAGGAAAAGGCAGCACAATTGAGGCAACGTCGGATCTGCGAGATTGACGGCGGCGAAAGGAGCAGATCTGGCGAGATCAATGCTCGAGACGGCGAAGTGCGTAGATCTAGCGGCGTGGCGGCTTAGATCTGGTATAAGCGAACGTGTGGCGCTGAAGAAGGCGGAGAGTGTGGTGGTCGAGCAAGGGGCGACGACAATGGTGGCTGTGGCGCACGGGTGCAAATCTAGGGTTTGCACGCGGTGGATAGTGGCGGTTTATGTGGTGATCTAAGGATGTAGATCTGGGAGGCACAGTGAGGGCGCACAGTAAAATAAAAAGAGAGAGAGAGAGAGAGCAGAGGGCGCGCAAGATCCGATGGAGAGATAGTGGATTAGCGCAGATTTGGCGAGGCACGAGTTCGGAGCAGTGGTGGCGCGGCGAGAAGCACCTGGCGGCGGCTCTGTCACGGTCGTAAGGCGCGATAAATTTCTGTCGTGTTTCTAGACTGAGATTAGAAGAGCTAACAGATTAGTTTCGAAATTTCGGTAACCTTAGGGTTAGTTTTCAAATTATATTTTTATTTTGAGATTTTACCAGTCCGGTCTGAGAATGAAGATGCTAAGTTCTAATCTCAAAGAACTGTTGAGTGCAGCACTTTTTAGACCACCAAGTGTAGGTTATGATTATTTTAAGAGATTTGATATTATAACCTTTTAGATTTGTACACTTTTTGTATTTTTTTATAAAAATATCTACTCTTCAAAAACTTGTTCGACCCACCAAACTAAATCATTGATTGTCAGGAGTGAAGGAAAATAATTTATGATCGAATGCAGTACTTGACAACCTTAGGTTTTCCAACCAAATTTGATTTGTTAGTTGGGAAACTGTCTTTCGTGCATTAGGCCAGACAATTCGTTTGGCAATCTTTTTGCCAAATTGGTGTCATCCTTGACTTCTTTGTGTAGGTAAGAGTTACGTTAAATATGGCCGATGATGAATCATGTGGACGTCGTGTTTGCTCAGTTGTTTCTATAGTCAACATAATGTACTACCCAACGATAATAAAAAATAGGGGAGAAATTTTTTTATGTCACTACAAAAATTTTGAAATAATAATTTGTGAAGATGACAACATAGTACTGTATTTACATGTCAGTAAGACATCTAGTAATGTTGGGGGAAATTTTTGGCGTTTGAGAGGACCGAGCCGGTGGTACCGAGAGGATTTCCGATGAGCCTACCCAGTAGCCTCACAAGCGGTCGTCCCATTTTCCCTGGCTTTTCCTGGTGTGGGCCGCGGGTCCCTTGGTCCCCAGGTCGTTGGGACTGTGGCTGTCTACAGTGAGCCTGGCGATCCCCGTGAAGAACCACGGGGCCCTTACTACCAAATCACCGGAGGGGCCGCAACGCCCAGGTCTTTCGGTCCTGTTACCATGCGCGGAGACACTGGCAGCTCCCATCAAAAACCATGGGCCCCTTGGCCCTGGTTTGCCAGAGGCGTCGTAACGTTCGGGTGGTCCGGTCCCATTGCCATGCACGGATACCCTAGCGGCTCCCGTCGAAAACCACGGGTACTTT
Organism: Pharus latifolius; assembly: GCA_019359835.1. Lineage (NCBI taxonomy): Eukaryota > Viridiplantae > Streptophyta > Magnoliopsida > Poales > Poaceae > Pharus > Pharus latifolius. The sequence goes on along the minus strand of CM033319.1, from coordinate 11,982,970 downwards.
GGCCCCCGGGCTGCTGGGACCGTGGCTGTCCATGGTGACTTTCAGTGTCCCTGTGGAGAGCCACAGGCCCCTCATCCCCGTTTCACTGGAGGCGCCCTAACGATCGGGTCGCTTGGCCTCGTGGCAGTCCGTGGAGACCTCGTCGGCTCGTTGAGAGCCACGGGCCCCTTGGTCTCGAGTCTCTAGGAGCACCACGATGACCGTATCGATTGGTCCTATTGCCATGCACGGAGAATTTAGCGGCTCCCGTCGAAAGCCACGGGTCCATTGGCCCCGGGCCGTTGGGATTGTGGTCGAATACGGAGACCTTGGCGGTTCCCGATGAGAGGCCGCAGGCCTGGTCCCGATCGCGGCTAGAACACCTAGGTTCGACCGTATGGGTCCGGGTGCCCCGGAGCCGATGACGCCAACGATGCCTCGGGAACTAGTGATAACACTTGTCAAGTATCCAATTCATTCACCCTGTGAAAAGGCGACGGTACCCTTAGATCCAACAGTCGTAACTAGGACACTAGTCTTTCAACATCTTTGGGGCCTATATATACCCCTTGTATCTCTATTGTAAAGGGGACTCAATTTATTTTTCACACTCAAAGCAACTGGCACTCCCTAGGAGGCCTCTCCCTGGGAGAGAACTTCCCCAACAGACTTATGTCTGGGGTGTGCTGACAAGACTAGAGTTCCCACTGTGACCCGAATCTGTATAAATCCTTCGTGTCAACCTCTATGATTGCTCGACAGGAGGTGACCAGTCGCGTCAGCTCGCGTCGTTGTACACGCGTTACGCGCGTCCGAAAACTTGCTGTAGGGATTCGTAATACCACGACAAGTAACAAATACAAAGTATCAAAATTTTGTAGTGGTATAAAAAAATTACCAAAAAACTAAGGTTGTTTCTCAAAACATTATAATGTACCATGTATTTCTTCCCTAATTTGTGGAATCATTTGTGCCCCAAATGTTCTAGTAGATTGATTCTTTAAAAAAGTTCCAAATTCTCTTGGATGATGTCCATAAGGAAATCTGGAGCTACTTAAAAGTCTCACTTCCAAACTGAAAAGCCCACAGAAATTGTAGCTGATGGAAAACAACGAAACCACAGAATTGTTACTGATGGGCCGAGCAATAGACAATTGTGTACCTGCCTAGCCCTTATGCGTTAAATACGATAGAGTTCCAAGCCTGAATTCAAAAGGATGCATGTAAGTAGCCAATGTGGTAAGAATGGTCCTCACTTGAGGACTTGTGTGCACCGATGGATCGGTGTAGACCATGTGGATCCAAGCATGGAAAATCACGACCTCGTTGAGGATGATTGTTATATAAGTTTGTTCCAATTTATCATTCGTGTAATCCTCATTTGCAGCTAAATAAGCTGGATCATTCTTGTTTTGAAACAACTAAGCTGAACCATATTCAATAGCTGTTTCATTAAAATTCTCAAGCAACAACTGAATAACCAGTTGGCCAAAAAGATTTTTGATTAATTATGATCTCCAAGCCAATACATCCAACGACACAGTTATCTTAATTAATTCTTGTCACAAGAAGATCGAGCTTTCTTGGAAAACAATGAGTAACCAACTTCTTGACAAACAACAATGGTAAACAATAACCAGGATTCATACTACTTGGTTGGCCGAGTCCGAGAACTGATGCTTGCAGTGGCCCCACTAGGCCTTCTCCTTCTCCTTCTTCAACGGGACACGGCCGTCGGTCCCGGCGAGTATGCCATACTTCTCCTTGCGGGTGATGGTGGTGCACTCGAAGCCGAGCTGCCCGCTCAGGGTCTTCTGGATGTAGTTGGCCACCTCGATGGGCGACTTGCCGCCGGTGCAGGTGAGCTCCTTGGGCAGCTGGTTCAAGAACGTGACCTCGTACGTCGGCCGCGGGTTCATGAAGAAGAAGTATGGGTCCATGAGCTTGAAGCCGCGTACGGTGGACCCGTGGAACATGCTCTCCTTGGTGTTGATGGCAACCGGCACGATGCGGTCGGTGAGCTCGGCGAAAAGCGCGCTGAAGCGCAGCAGGAACGGCTCGCGGCACGTGGTGCCCTCGGGGCAGATGACGAGGTCGCCCTCCTCGAGCAGCCGCCGGATGTTCTCGGCGTCCTTCTCGCGCTCCCGGGTCAGCGCGACGGCCTTGATCGGGGAGATGAGCTCCGAGAACTTCGAGATGCTGTACGTGACGCAGCTGACCTTGCGGCGGAGCGCGACGGCGACCTCGACGGGGTCGAGCACTGTCCGGTGGTTGCACACGAAGAGGACCCCCGGGTGGCCTTTCTTCGGGGGAGGCGGCGGGTGGCCCTTGACGATAAGCTTGATGCCCATGAGCTTGTATGTGTAGAAGACGATGCGCTCCGGCAAGGGCAGGTTGATGTACACGCGGAGCAGGGCCAGGGCGAAGCCGAACGGCATCCATAGGAAGGTGAGCAGCGCGACGACCGGCGTCGGCCGCTGGACGAGGCGGCCGTCGTGGAGGATGAGCGGGCTCAGCAGCTGGTTCTTGGATACCGGGTTGTACTTCCTCGACGTCACGAGGTAGGCTTCCTGTTCATGCAGCCAGCCAAAGGTTCAGCAGGCAGCATAAAGGTCAATTATTAATCAATAAATATAAACAGATAAAAAAACTCAATAGTTGACAATTTCATGGTTAGGTTGGTAATCCAATGGTAAACTTTCCCGATAGTTAATTAGGTACGAACTGTTCTGGATAGATAACAAAAATGTGATGAGTGCAAATAATTAGGAACTGCTCTGTTGAGAAAACTGCACGGATTCTAAAATAAATAAAGAATTGAAGGACTTGTCTCGCCAACTTACTAGTAACCATAAATGCTTTAGATTTATCATTTATGAAAATTTTGTTTGGTGGATCATAGAAGCACTAATGCAAAACCACAAGAACAGACCCAATTACAGAGAAATAAACCAGATCATCAGAACAGGGTGCAAACTGCAAAACTTATATCATAAACCTGTGAGGCTGTGACGTCCCAACTAGAGTGAAAGTAGTTGTGCTTCCAGGACAGTGCCAGAATGACACGGATCCAGGAAAGCAATACACGTCCAGGACAGCGTCAGAGCCACTGTCTCAGTAAAGAAATTTTGCAGCATTCACTTCGCTGCAAAAACTGGACGGTAAAAGAGAGAGAAAAAGAAGGGACTAGATCCAGTTCAGTGTGCTTTGATGTCACAGCTTGAGCCCTTCAATGCACTCGGGACAAGGCATGAATTTTCCCACCAAACACCTGCAAAAGTGGCTGGGCACGGCAGTGAGTAAATCCACGCATTCAATCTCGTGGGGTCATGAGAGAAACCGACTGCAGTGCAAGCGTCTGCCAATTCGTCATTCCTTTTTCTTCACTATAAGACTGATGGATGGGAGACAATTTTGCAAAAGTTGCATGTGATTAAGCTCGGCGTGATGAAGATTGTGATAGAAATGTATCGGTAAAGCCTGATTGATAGCTGATTTAAGCAGAATGGTGCAGACAGCTAACGATGTCAACATAAGCAGTAGACCTTAAATGAGAGCTGCACAGAATTTACTATCTGCATGCCATCAAGGGCCTCACATGGCGTAAACAGCCTACGTTCGTGCATGATTTGCTACTTCTGAGGCCAAAAATTTGCGGGAGGGAGAGTGGTCAACAGGTTATTAACAAGTAGCTGGTGCTATAATCTTTTTTCCCTTCAGCTTTCTGATCAAGTTTAACAATCTGTGTTCTCTAATTACTTAATTAGCAATGGCTGCACTACATCACCAACAGAGCAAAGAAATTGCTATAAGAACTTCTCATTCAAAATAAACTCTATAAAGGTCAGTGCATAGGTATATGTATCAATGTAACAACAGTAGTACAGTTTAGCAAATATAATGAGCTGGATAAGGATGAACGAGTCAAACCTTGCAGATGGACATGAAGTCAAAATCAGTCTGCCTGTCTCCCATGCCGACGTCCGGCACTGCGTGACCGAACTCCTTCACGACAGCCAGCTTCTTGTGGTCGCCGACGAGCACTCCAGGCTTCAACATGAAGCCGGTGGCCTTCCCGGACTTCCCCACCTCCAGCTCCGTCCCGATGACCTCGTCGGCCCCGAGGAAGGTCTTCGCGAACGGCTCAACCATAATTCTCGGGCTCGCCGTGATGATGTACCGCTTTCCGAAGGAGTTGAACACCCTCCAGCTCTCCGGGTGAACGTCCGTCGCGTAGAACCTCGGCAGGACGGACCTCGCCACCATCTCAATGTTCCTCACCTTCAGTCCGGCGACGGAGATGTACACGAGCATGCTGATGGCCAAGGACTCGGAGAAGAAAATGTAGGTGATGTATACAATCGGGACAGACAAAACCAGCAAGATTGCACGGAGGAGGCTGCCGGCCTCGAGGGCGACAAGCAAGTAGTACGGGAAGGCGCTGCGAGATATGAGCAGCGTGCCATCAAGATCGGCGGCGACCGTCTGATCCGACCTCCCCTCCGAGCTGCACTCCTCGATGGGCTTGAACCTTTGAGACACCATTGCTTCTTTCTCTCAAAGAGGCTGAGAGGTGGCAGTGGAGAGAGACTGGAGAGTATGACAAGAGTGGCAGCAAAGAAAGGGAATATATGAAAGGTTGGCCAGGATGAGGGGCCAAGACGGTGTATAATTGCAGCTAACTTAAGAGGCTATTATTTCTAGAGAGCGATACGAGTGAGATTTTTGCTTGTATTAAACTTGCAAACCTAAGTTTCTTAAGCAATGCACATGACACATAAGAGAGCCAACCTCTCACTCTACTGCAACTTAAAGAGAGTAAGCAATTAACCATGCATTAGTTTTTTCTCACCCACAATATGAATTTAATAATGAGACGGATAAATGGCACAATCAGACCATCTCTGGCTGTCTCCTGTGGATTTTCCTTTTCCCGTGCACCATATTTATTATTCTCCTCCAAAAAGAAAAGCTACAAGTTATACGCTTAAGTAAGGAGGAAACGTAAATCAGCTTTAATCGAGTCGGAATAGTTAGTTGGGAATTCTGTAGTTGTAGCCTAGCGCCCATTAATAATTTAGGATCCCTATTCACTAGCTTGTCATGCAGGTAGGGAAGTCAAAAAGCAACAAACAAGAAATCCAACGATAGGGCCATGCAAAATTAATCTCCTTTTTTTCTTTTTCCTGATGCTAGTATTAGAATTGCTTTGGCATGGTACACGTAAGGGTTATTCCTCTGTGCTGTTTGATTGTTTAACTGCTAAAACAAGGCACAAGAGATTTTCAAATGTTTGAGATTCTTGAGGGATATTCAGAATATTCTGTACCTCAATCTTAACAATTTAAATCACAAGTTTGGATGATAGAATGAATGATACATATGCTATGATCTGTGTCTTTGTTCAACCGCTCAAACAAAAAATAGATTTTGAAATGTTTTTAGAATATTCTACACCTCAATCTTTTTATACCTCAATTTTAACCGTCCAAACTATGAATTTAGATGATAGAATGAATGATACACATGCTATGATCCGTGCCTTCTATTGGGATGCGATCATACGAATTCGTCACTGGAAGGCGTATGCATTGGAATATAATATCACAAGAAACTACATACGCAAAAAAATGTGCGAACTTGCTTATGAACTTCCAAACTGAAAGCAGATCATGTGTACATCTACATAATAATTGCACCGTTCCAGAAGTGCCACTAATAAAACATGCCCGTATGCAGTATAGCTGGAAGACCAACTGGAACCATCCTACGCTTAAGAGCAACTATGGTGTGTCCCAGGTCTAAAATAAGGTGGATAATCACTTGCTCATACTTAAAAATTGGGAAAAAAAAGATAGTTCAAAATTTTCTTTGGATATGAAGAGTTGGCTATGACATGCATATATGAAAGCTACCCACCACGCACGACTAAATGTGACTAATCACTTGTTAAAATTTCAAAATTTGTTAAAAAAAGTTGTTTAGAGTGCTTATTTTTTTAAAAAAAATTTACATCATCTACATCACGCATTTAGATCTAAATTTAATCTCCACCTTTCATTCTTCCCTATAATTTTTCTTCTCTTGATCGATCCCATGCCACCAATGCTATCACCCAATCCCCTTCCCCCTTAGTCATTGTCGTCGCCTCGTCGCACCATTGCTACATCCACCGCTTCCTGTTGTCCGTCTCCTCTACTGGGCGCTACCTGCGGCTAGCAACGCCACCTTCATACTACTTCTCTGTCATCAGAGAAGTTAAGGAGAAGAGCTAGATAAATTCTAAAGAATTAGATCTAAAGAGATGATTTGTTCCAAAAATATACAAAACAAAAAAAAAATACATATATGTCTGTTAGCAAAACAAAAAAAAAATCAGATATCCATTTTTAGAGAAGGAATTGCTAGAGTATGATCCTGCGAGAGATAAACAACAAAGGTACCACAGACTGAATATACTACAATCTAAACTTGTAAACACTCCAAAATACTACTACAACTGGAGCATTATACGAACTAACAATGCTAGAATATTTTTTATAAATAACCCACTGAAAAAATTACAAAAATAATCTATATTTACTATTTTTATATTTCTAACTTACCACATATGCATGTTAGGATGAGAGCCTTGTCGAGTGTGCACGGCTCGACAAACCAAGCCGTAGTGTTTATTTAATACATTAAAATTTTGATTCTTCTGATATCAATATCTTTTGATATATAATTTGGATTGACGATCCATATAAACTAATGAAATTATGAGACCAAAACGATTAGATGGACACAAACGAATTATCAACTAGAGTTATATATCACAAGATATCATATCTTGTTATATCTTGAGATATATAAATCTGGTTGACATCAGTTTATGTCAATCTGATTGTATTGGTCTCATGATTCTATTAATTCAAATGGATTATCGAGAGTAATTGATAAAAAAAATATCGTTCCTAAAAGAATAAAAAATTTCAGTATATTTTTGTGCTCCTTCCGAACATTCCATAGGACTCACTTCCTTTGGGTGATTGTTGGAGTGTGTGTCTACTTAGTAGCCATCACTTCAAGGTTGCTGATAACTGTTGGGGAGCTTGCATAAAGACCTGATGGTTGTACATGCTAGCATATCATGAAGCACTTTGTTTTTGACAATCAGACTTGACTACGGTACTCATAGCAGCAAACATGCGTATCTGTTACAGACCACATGGTTCATCGCTTCTTCAACAACTAGATCATAAGGAAGATAAAAGTGCTGTGGCTATTGAACCCCCAATTTTCTTTTTCCACCAGAAAGGCAAGCGTTGTTGTTTCTATGTATTCATCCTGCTAGAAAGTTTTTCGGTTTTTCCTTCCAGATCCATAAGGAGGATGAACAGCCAATGAAAGACTGAACTTTATATTAAATGTTAGTTTTAAAATTTAAAAATTAAAAATATATCCCACCACAACCTTTTTCAAGAATGAATACATATTTTTGGTGGAAGGATTAGCGCCAAAAGGCCAAGACATTGGGATACTAAAGCTAATGACACATACTATGGTGTCATTCTCTTATCACATTCTCCTAAAATATATCCCGTGCTATGGGCCATGTGTCAATCCCAAAACGTTATTGATTGTGGTGTAAGTCCTTTGCACTCTAGACAACATCTGATAGATTAAAACTACATATTATATTAGAGCCTAAATCCAATATATATATATATATATATAATCCTGTTGGGGGAAAATACTAGCCAACGCCAGAAACGTCATCATGGGAGTTCTTTCTTCGGGGTCGGGAGAAACTTCTCCCAGAGCGCCCTTCTCCGGGCCGGGGAAGACGTCTCCCGGAGCCCTCCCCCGGGCTCGGGAGAGACTTCCCCCGGCGCACCTCCTCCGGGTTAGGGAGAGCTCCTCTCCCGGAGCCTTCCCCCGGGCTCGGGAGAGACTTCCCCCGGCGCACCTCCTCCGGGTTAGGGAGAGCTCCTCTCCCGGAGCCCCCCTTCTCCGGGCCGGCGAAGACGTCTCCCGGAGCCCTCCCCCGGGCTCGGGAGAGACTTCCCCCGGCGCACCTCCTCTGGGTGAGGGAGAGCTCCTCTCCCGGAGCCCCCCTTCTCCGGGCCGGGGAAGACGTCTCCCGGAGCCCTCCCCCTGGCTTGGGAGAGACTTCCCCCGGCGCACCTCCTCCGGGTGAGGGAGAGCCCCCTCTCCCGGACCCCCCTTCTCCGGGCCGGGGAAGACGTCTCCCGGAGCCCTCCCCCGGGCTCGGGAGAGACTTCCCCCGGCGCTCCTCCTTCGGGTCAGGGAGAGCCCCCTCTCCCGGAGCTCCCTTCTCCGGGCCGGGGAAGACGTCTCCCGGAGGCCCTTCTTCGGGCTCGGGAGCCTTACCCCGGCGCTCCTCTAGTGGGCACTGATTTCAAAGGGCCGCCACGTGTCAGAAATCGGTGCCCTGGACCTCGCCAAAAGACCGTTTTGCCCCCGATCCTACGGTGGCAAGAGGGGTAGTTCAGTAATTTGCATCTTTTGGGGTCTATATATACCCTTGTAACCCTCTTTTGTAACCTAAGACATTCATTTGTACTTTATCCAAAAAAGCAAAAAGGCGTGTTCTGGAGCCCTCTCTTCGGGAGAGAGCCCCCTAGCCGACGCTCGTCGGGAGCACGTCGACAGGACTAGGGCCTCCACTGAGGCCCGAACCTGTATAAACCGCTGTGTCAATCTCTGGGATTGTCCAACGCGGGGTGACCCGTCGCACGGTCAGCTCGCGTTGAGGAACACGTGTTACGCACGTCATCAAATCTGCCGAGGTATTTTTTATACCACGACAAATCTAAAGATGTACAAGACTAAACGAGTCAAAGTCTAACAAGACTAAACGAGTTCGAATTCAATACTGACACATGAGTTCAAGTCCAACGCTGACACATAAGTCCAAATCTAATACATATACATATTATATTTAACACCCCTTTAAACTCAAAACGGATCAGACATATGTAATTTGGAGAGATTTGTGGCTTTACGAAGAAGTTTGCAACCTAAAAATCCAATGCCACATACTGAAGAGCAATAGTGTCGTGATCACAATGATAATGAGTAAAGAAGACATCAATACCAACGTATTTGGTGAGCTCATACTTTATTGGATCATGTGCAATCTGTATGTACACTTATGTTGTCACAAAGAAATGACGTAAGAGTAGTATAGTTCACACCAAAATCAGCAAGTAACCAATTGAGCCATATGATCTTAATTGTAGTTGTAGTCAAAGCCCAAAACTCAGTCTCTACACTAGAACGAAAAACAACTGTCTGTTTCTTGGACCTCCATGCAAGAAGAGAAGTGCTAAGAAATATGCAATATCCAATGATAGAACGTTGATCAGTAGCATCACCCGCCCAAATAGAGTCAGAGTAAGTATAGAGCTGAAGTTGACTAGTTCGTGCATAAAATAGACTGCGGGAAGAAATACCTAGTAGGAAGAGAAGTACCCGAAGAAAGTGACTATAATGTACTGAGGTAGGAACACTAACAAACTAACTGAGTATACTGATGGCATGAGAAATATCTGGTTTGGTGACTGCCAGGTAAACCAAGCTACCAACAATATGACGATACCTGAAGGGATTCTCAAGAGGAGTGCCATATGTGAGTTGCAACTGCAGATGCAACTCCATAGGAGTAGCGGCTGTCTGAGTATCAGTGAGACCCGAACGATCAAGCAGATCATGAACATACCGCTTCTGTGATAGAGCTGAGCGGCAGTAGCAGGTGGCAGCTTGAATTGGTGGCTCCACGAGTGTCAAAAACACCGGAGGAAACTGATACGAGAACAAAACGAGGCATGGCGACGGGATCGGCACCGTTGATGTCGAGAAGACCATGATGAGCTCGACCAAGATCGTCAGCCAGGGAGAAGCAAGTGCTCGCATGCGTGGTGACGGCCATACGAGATGACTGCCATGGTAGAACCCGGAGAGCAGAGAACACGATGAGGCATTGCGACATCCACGGGATCGGCGCTGTCAATGCCGAGAAGAAACAAACAACTCGAAACCATACACACCAACGCAATGCGACACCAGAGAGACAAGCGCACGGATGCACACACAACAAACCCAAGGAAGGGCCACGACAATGGCTCGCCGCGTGGAGACAAGCAGAGATACATGCAGAACCAAGAAAAAGAAAGAACTTTCTTAGGCACCGCCCCCAGGAGTTTCGTGTCTGTCGCCGTCTCCCGGGAGCGGTGAATCGATAGTGGGTGATTAAGTTTAGGGTTTTGAGAATTTTGATTTTGATACCATGATAGATTAAAATCACACATTATATTAGGATCTAAAACTCAATATATATAGGTGCAACTTAAGATATATAAGATTAAATGAATATAAGTCTAACAAGAATAAACAAGTTCAAGTCCAATGCTAACACATTAATTCGAGTCTAATACTAATACATATATATACTATACTTAACAACATTCAGGAGACCAACAACACAACCTACGACATTAGCTCCACAAACTAACATCTCAAGCTATGGTATTAGCCTCCAGTGATATTTAGTCCATTGATAAAAAAAAGTCTGATCAGGATCCATTTGAATTTTTATTAATTAAAATGGTTATCTAATAAATAAAGTTCCAAAAGAACATAGTTCACTGTTGCAAAATCTCAGTGATTGCTAAGCGATAGCAACCTGCAAAAGAGCGACTGCTAGGTGATAGCTACATACCTTCCTTTTTCTTAAAAGAGATTGACGTCATCTGTTCTATTTTATGAAGACCAAAAGCAGTGTGGTAGGCTGATAGCACCCCATTTGCACATCTCACTCTTCCAGATTTGTATGAGTAACATTTGAAAAGTTGGCCTCACCATCTATAGCTCACTTGACAGTATATACGTAAGCTATATAAAATATATCAATTTAAAAAATTTCTTATAGGTTTCAAGAATGCTATTTGATGAAATGTAACATGTTCTAGTCAGCACATAAGTTTTTATCCTAAAAAATATACATAAAATTATAAATTTAAAGGTAATTTTTAAAATTTTAGCCCAACTAGATTTTTCTTACCACGCTCGACTTTAGAAAGGACAAAACAGACGCAATTTTTCTGCTAACTTGATCTCAGAGATGTCTGTACCAATTTCAAGTCTGCCTCAAGTCCTCAACTAGACGGATGGAGCATACTAGTATAGTAATCTAGCTACATTTTGTTGAGGAACAAAACCCAACTTCATTTTCATGCTCACAAAGCAGTCCATAAATGAAGACTCGTTACATGTCAGTGTCATCACGTGGTTGTTGAGCAATAGAAACACTGGGTTTAGGTTGGACTATTATGGCAATTGAAATAAGATTGTCTGCAGAGGCACATAACTAGATCAAAAATCTTCTCAACTAAACCGGCATATAAGAAATAAGAAATGCTATGCTTTACTGCAACACTGGAGGTTGCAACTTGCAAATGACTTAAATGACCAAGCACGAAGGACAGTGTGCTTTATTGTGGTCTTTTAGGGCTAAAGTCACTCTAATTTGTAGAAAAGAGGAAACTGAAGCCGGTTGGCCGAATCAAACAGAAGGAAACATGGTCCTGAGGAACCAAAAATCAATGCTCCTACAGGCACACTTGTTTTAAGGATTAAGAGGTGCATGTGGCCAGGCCGTTCCCTTTATATACTGACGCACCATTGCTTGTGTATCCATGACTGTAGACGGGGACAAGGGTGAACAGAAAATTTTTGGTATAGTTTGATGAATGATGAAGATAGCCATGTGGTACGAGATGAATGTTTGAAGGTGCAAAATAAAATTTTTGGTATAGTTTGCATGGTGGATTCATATATGCTGTAAAGGATGTACATATACCTAACATGGGGGGCCAGGGCTCTCCAGCGCCCCCCACTACCACCCACCCCGCCCCCCGCCCCCACCCCCCCCACCCCCCTTCTCCACAGTCCCCTTCCACCCTGCGAGGGTACGTCTCCACCTACATAAATGCACGCATCGATGAGCCTTCTTCAGCGTCCATCTAACTTTGCTACTCATTCATCCACATTGATGAGGGCATTTCTAAATGCAAAAATCACTTCCAGCAACTAGAGGAAAGTACCAAATGGGAGGGAAACAGCACACCCCGTTTTCTTCGGCTAGAATATGACATTCTCAACAAGAAAACTACTTTTAGCTAACAACTTTACCCCTTTCTTGAGTTGAAATCTATTAGACGGGTTGCACGCATTCTTGACTACCAGGGAAAGGTCACAAAAGACATGCTTCTAAAACAATCAAAATTATGTCATGCACACAGACATAGCCTCATTCACGTGAACTAAACAACACTGCAAAACAATCATAAAAAAATTGGTAAACACAAGTTTAGCAAAATTAAATAACATGGTTCAAAGAATTAAGTGCAGTAGGCATACCTTCTGTAGACTTAGAGATCAGCGATCCCATATAAGCCTTCCCCTATAACAGATCAAAGGTAAAAATGAAAGGTAAACTACTTTAGTCAACAGATTAGGTCGGTTAACAGTTTGATATGTAAACACAGTATCCTTAATTTTAGATGTTACATGGAAGAGGCAAGATATAAGTTACCTGATGCAATCTTCCAAACAAAATCCACACAGGGCAAGTTTAATTTACCATGATAAGTAAGTAAGGTGAAAGATGTAATCATGGTTGCCACACCGAGAAAACGTCAAGTTTTCATGTCTGCTGAATTAGTGGTTTTTTCCCCTGCTGATAGTGAAATTGTTGAGGATAGCTGTGCTGAAACAAAACAAGCACACGTCAACAAAGATTCTTGTTTACCAACATAAAAAGAAAAAATCAAAGGTTGTGACAGAAAGACCTTATGGCTTTAAATCGAGCTTTCTGCACAAGTAAATTATCTCAGCCAGTAGGTTGGTGTAACTGAAAGGAAAGTAAGGTATAGCTGCATGACTCAGCCATGAAAATATTCAATGGCACAATGTGAGAAGAAGAGGAACAGCTCCTAGCATTAATTTATACTAGTAATGCACAACATTCACATCATCCCAATTCACAATATAAAAAGTTGTGATCTGGAAACTGGAAAGGCAAAAAAAAAAAAAAAAAATCCCAACATGCACAAAAGCACCGGTTTGTATGAGTTACAAAGTAAATTTTACATCCACAGCAAGAAAATTTAAACAGCAGGCCCTCATCCTAATCTGCTACATAAGCATGTGTCTGTTGTTCACAAACCCTGGATATGCTCACATAAACAAAAAAATAATACCTCCTAAGTCCAAAGTATTCATCAAAGCAAAGCCCCATTAAGCTATAGAAAAAATGTTGTTACCCGTTGCTGTGCTGGGCCTGCTGGCCACAGTAAGCTAAATGATTTGGCCAGCTTTCGCTCAAGTTGTATACATCGAAGTTAGAACTAGTTGGCATTGTTCTTGCAGAAGCTTAACTATTTAGCTCGTTCTATGCAATAAAACACATAAAATGATATGAGTTGAACTTACAAAATCCATTGATACTGTAAGCTCCATTGAAACTCGTTGAGTAGGAGAACTGCAATACAATTTGAGGGAAGACCAACTAAAGGCTCGAAGTTTCATGAGACTAAGAATCAAACTGATTCAGCAAATTTGCATATCAGCAAACTTGTACACTGTCGTGTCACGTCTGGCATGTGCTCTACATTACGCAATAAGATAAAGAACAGAAACAAATCGTTGCAAACATTCTGAATATGTTCTCATCCCCTACCACCCTCACTCCCACGGCGAGGTGGTAAGTAGCTTGTAATAACAAAATGAAGCCTATTTAGGACTAAGAAGCTTAGAATCATAGTAAAAAGCATATTCTTATTTCTTAATGCACTGAAGTACAAATTCCCTATTTAGACTATTGTTTCACACCAGTAATTCAGGCTTGCCAGTAGGCCACCCATTGCCATTGCATCTCAAGTCTCAACATCGTGGATCATGCAATTGCCGATGACCTTACAAGCTACTATTGACTTGAAGTTGTCCAGACATTGCAAAAGAGATGCTATATCAAAACAACGGTCGTATGATATGAAAAAAGCGCGCAGCAAATCCAAGTTACATGGTACACCACCACCTTGCCAAGATAACAGAACACGGGACTCGTTTCGGAGCTGCACGGGAGAGCAACATAAGACAGCCTTTGAAGTGTAACGACCGAACCAAACCTATCTGTAGAACTCGAGAGCCCTTCGAACTGAGAGGAATTAGTGTTTGGATACTGCGAGGAGCGTCTGCAATATTGAATCAGTGACTGAGACTCTCAGAGTAAGGCCTAGTGTCGGGCCGGCCTGAGAGGCCAGTAGGCCGGGACCTTCTGTAAGCTGGCTTTCTTCGTGTGGGCTTCTTGGTTCGTCGTCTCGGCTGCAAGTCTGATGTATCGGTTTTAACAATGGACCGAGCCAAAACAAGGTGGGCTTAGGTCGCAAGTTAGCCCGAATAAAGGAATATATGAAGAGGCCTTTTAAACGTATATGATCTCTTTCTCCTCCCCGCCCCCGCCGCCCCCCCCCCCCCCCCCCCCCCCCCCCAACCTTTTTTTGGTTGCTTACAGAGGTAGAAACGTATTGAATATGAATCAAATTTGGTAAGCCATATTCGTGTTCATATTTTTAAAATAAATTTGAATTTGAATATATTTTAATTTGCATACACATAAAATATTATACCAAATTTGAATTAAATACTTACTTTGAATACCCTACAAATTTAATAATAAATTGAAAAATAGTTGTAATTAATTCAAATGAACTTCATATAACATGACAGCAAATGTCAACCAGTAGTGCAAAACCAGTAGTTTAAGACCTACATCACTTTAGACTTATGCCTGCGTCATTTCATATACTAAGAGACTCTGTTTGGACTAAGTATTGTGTTAAGGTATAGACCTAGTAGTAATGCAGTACCACATTTGTATTCCTATTTTTTTTAAAAAAAATTGGATATCATTCATATTCAGATTGAAATTATTATTCAAATGGGTATTTTGCTTATCATATTTATGTATTGTCGGATATAAATATCGGATAAAACAAATTATTTGCATTCGTTTCCCACCGTTAGTTGTTTCTGTGATATTATCGTGGCAAGTGCAAAGCATGTCTCTAAAATAAACTTAAGATAAACAAATCTTATTTTTGGTGATGTGGGACACGTATTTGGCTCGCACACTAACAACGAGCGAGGGCATTATATTTGTCCGATGCTTGAGATCAATGAATACAAATGACTACACACATTATTCAACAATATTGGTGGTTTCACCTTCGAGTTAGTTCTCCATTAGTCACAAACATGCGACACTACAAATCAAGAAGAAAAAAACATTCTATCAGGAAAAGACACAGATCAATATAATGGGTTTTAAAATCTCTTAAATTAGAGTAGAATAGATTAAAAATACACTTAACTTAAATATATTTAAATTTAAATAAATATGTATATTATGACTACATAGTAATTTAATTAAATATCAAAATAACTTATTCTCTTAATAAATAATGAGAATGTACTGAAAAATTATTGAACGTCTCCGAAAGTAACAGCATGCTGCATTAAACAAAATAGGGCCACACGAACAACCTCCATCGCAAAATGACTAGCGGGCCTATGTAAGCAGCCTGACATCATATGTGCTAGTGGGTCCCAATCGAATCACGAATGCCATGTACATCACAACACCAAACAGGGTACGCGTCTCCAAGTCAGCCCAGGCCGGTTGGTGTGTGTGTGAGCCAGTCAAGCTGGACTCGGGCTCACACGTGTGGCCCATCCAACGGTTTGGTCGGGGGATCCAGTGGCACCGATGGACCCGTTTGTGCAATGAGCTTACATTGAGACAGCTACAGCCACACTGCTTTGCACGCGGGGCAGGACCACCAGGTCCACCATAGCAAAATTCTTTGCTTTCTTGAGAGCCAGCGAAAATTCCATTTAAAGAAACTTGTACATATATCACATGTGGTTATGTTTTGGTTCCACCGTAAGTTTTTAGTTTTGCCAATACTCTCGTATTTCTAATTTTGGCAATTTGTTCTCGGTAGTTTTATGATCAACAAATTTTTTAGCGGACAGTTATTGTCGTTATATTTGAATCAATAATATATTTTCGTATTGTAGGGATTACATTTAACGATTCTTGTCTCAATTTCATGCATGCAGGTGTTTGATAGAAGATGTTTTTTCCTTTTTGTGTGATGGCACGGCCAATACTTCATTGTAAAATTTTACAAAACTTCAACTCAAATTCATTTAACTCGGTCCTTTTAAAAAATATTGAGTTTTTGTTTTTCTTTTTTCATGAACTAGGTTCGATCCATTACAGGAAGCTGGTCCATTTTTTTTTTAAAAAAAAACTTTGTCCTTACCTAGAAACATTGCCAGTACCTCACACAGACGCACAAACATGACTAGCCGGCTAATGCTGACATGATAGATCATGAAGAGAAGCAGCTGACGTGGGAAAATACATACTTCATCTGTTGCATAATATGAAATATATAATTTTTTAAAATTTATTATAAAATATTACTATATTTTTATCCTATTTTTATTTATTTATTTTTAATATTTATGACTAATCTCTCACATCAATATTTTCTCTTTTAGTTTCAACATACTTATGAACGAGAGTAATTTATTGCAAAATTTCAGATCCCCATCCACTCGGACACAGGTATGCCACATTCTACGCTGCAACTTAGCTAACGACAACAACGACCATGGTCCCCCAGGACCAGTCGGGCGCAAGCGGTTGCTCTGGTCAGCGGCCGACGATGTTCATTTGTGAGTATTTCATTTTGACATTCACATATTGTGGTTGGAGTAGTTTCAAATTTTTGTGGGATTTTATTTGAAAGGTTTACATTCATTTCTTATGACACCGTTATAACTCGGTTGTGCAGATAAGTACGTGGTTTAATAACTCGCTGGACCCAGTGGACGGAACAGTAAAAAATTCAACACGTACTGAGCAAGTGTGGTTGCAGCGTACAACAAGAGCAGCCCAAGAGATCGTATAAGGGAGGTCAAGCATTGCAAAGACCATTGACTTCGGACTAATACAAAAGTTATTCAATTTAATGGTTGTTGGTGTAGGTTGAAGGAGGTGTACGCTAGTAGTCGTTCCGACAACCAACTAATGACACAAGCGCGCGAGTTGTATAGGAACGAGATGGGGCACGCATTCACTCTGGACCATTGGTGGATGGATGTTTGGGACCAACCTAAATGGAACCGAACCTACGTCAACACCGGGAAAAGAGCAAGGCTGAGTGAGGACGGTGCGCACACATCATCTTCATCCAATGCAGATGACCTCGTGGAGGAGACGAGCTCAAAAAGTCGCGATAGGGCAAAGGAGAAGCGCAAGGGTAAAGGCAAGCAAAATCTACCTTGTCTAACATGTCCGCGCAAGAAGACATACAAGCCTTCGTCAAGGTTAACACTGAGCGCATGGAGGCAACGGACCGTGCGGTCTCCACTCTGAGCAAACACGACAAACTCAACCAGAAGCTAGTCCTTGCAAGGTCTTTCACAAAGCTGGTCACCACGGATAAATTAAACTTCAACGATGAACAAATGAAGAATCATGCAAAAGCATTGAAGCTTGTCAAAAATTTGATCCAAGAGGCTAACCTAGACTAGGCTAAGTCGTGTAGCATTTTATTTTCAGTGTGTCCTTGTACAACTATGTATCCTTCTTTTGTGCAATTGAATTATCTTTGGAAAATAGTCGTTGGACTCATATGTTTGGAAAATAGTTATTGGACTCATCCGTTTGAAAAATAGTCGTTGGGATATTTGACCTGACTTATATAAACCGAATCATATGAACATATATTTCTCATCCTCTGCAATACTCCTCCTTTACAAATCCCTCTCCTTTCCAAATCTCTCTCCCTCCAAAATGTCGTTCAGCCCTAGTTCAAGCACATATACTGAAGATGAAGAGACTGTAAATACCTTACAGAACCTCCTTGCGGGATTCGTCAATCCAAACCTCACCATGGTGGAGTTGGAAGAGCGTCTTGTAGCCGGTATACAAGCCAGGCTGCAAGTTTCTACCTCCCATTATCGTCGGTGTGGTAGCAGGCGATACATCGATAGGGACCGTGAAAACAACCATAACCACCTTATGGTGGATTACTTCTGTGAGAATCCGGTTTACCTTGGCCACCTGTTTCGTTGGAGGTTTCAGATGAGCAGACCTCTCTTTCTTCGAATCATCAGATCTCTTGCTGAGTGGTCCACCGTTTTCACTGAGAGAAGAGATGCCGTTAACTGCTGAGTATTGTCTCCACTACAGAAATGCATAGCGGTCATTCGTTTGTTGACGTATGGCTCTCCAGCTGATGTTGTCGATGAGTACATACGGATCGGGGAGTCCACAACTATCCAGTGCTTGGAGAAATTTGTCGATGGAGTGATCGACAACTTCGGTGAGGAATATCTTCGACGCCCGACCATCGAAGACATGCAACGCCTATTGCTACAAGAAGAGGCGCGCTGGTTTCCAGGAATGATCGGAAGCATAGACTGCATGCATTGAGAACGGATAAATTGCCCGATAGCATGGAAAGGGCAATTTGCTTGCGGCGATTATGGAGTCCCGACCATTATACTAGAAGCGGTCACCTCCCAGGACCTTTGGATATGGCATGCCTTCTTTAGTGTTGCTGGGTCCAACAATGATATAAATGTGTTGAACCAATCCCCCTTGTTTACTGATATTTTGTAAGGACAAGCTCTTCATATACAGTACTTCATTAATGAACACAAGTACAATATGGGATACAATCTAGCAAATGGTATATACTCAGAATGGGCTACCTCTGTGAAGAGGTACCCTGCCCCAGACACGCAAACTCAGACTGTTTGCGTAGCATCAAAAAGGAGCGAAGAAGGACGTGAAGCGCGCATTGGAGTTCTACAATCCCATTTTACCATCCTATATGGCCCCACCCACTTTTGGCAACGCTCAACTCTGGCAAAAATTATGAAGGCATGTGCCATATTGCACAACATGATTATTGAGGATGAGTGAGAGTTTGATAGGCCACTCTACGATTTTGACAATAGTAAAGGGACTTCAAACGTAACAACGCCTCATATCCAACATGGTGGTATGGTTGCTTTCGCTGATGTAATCAGGAGAAACACCAACATTCGTGCTCAACTGATGCATGTGCAGCTCAAAAGAGATTTGATCGAACACATTTGGGAGCGTTTTGGAGGTGCCCACGGCAATTAGTCGTTATCTGTCGCATTTCCAGTATTTTTAATTAGCACTTCGATGTTAAATTTTAAGTTTAAATTTTCGCATGTATGCAATGTCGTATGTTTAATTTTATGTTCAACCGTCGAATGTAATAAAAATATTTACTTTTTTTATCCTAAATTTTTGATCCACAAATTAAATTTTTTATATGCTTGAATTATTGTCGTATATTTTTTAATTTATTTTTATGAATTATTTAATCATTAATATGATGAAAAACTTAAATTGGATATTTAATATGCGGGGCTCACTGAAGAGCCTCTCGAAGAGCTTTTGCATTGGAGAGGAGAAGTTCTTGGAGAGGCTTTTCACGCATGGACCCTACTAAGAGTCTCTCGAAAAGTCTTTGCATTGGAGACCAAGAGACTCTTCACTGATATGGCAAAGAATATTTTCCTGAAGAGCCTTTCGAGGAGGAGCTGGCATTGGAGTTAGCCTTAGTGTGTGTTTCGGAAACAACATTAGATCAGTGCTCCCAGTCGCAAAGTATAGATGTATTTTATCATGCATACAGATTAAGAAAATATTGAGTTCAAAAAAGTATTGATGAAAGATGATCAAATTATTCTTACTCATAAATGTGTTCAAAAAAAAGAAAGAAAATATTAGTGTTAGAGATCAGTCAAAAATAAAGAGTAAAAATAAATAAAGAAAAAATTAAAAAGTTTTATATTATGCAACAAATTTAAAAAAAATTAAATTTTATATTATGCAATGGATCAAGTGCTGCTAGCAATATAGAATTTTTCGTACGGAAAACACATATTAAAATAATAAACTCAAAAAAACACAGTAGAAAATGAAATTGTAGTTCCGACTAAAGTCGCCACCCCGAGTGGCGACTGTTTGTGTTCGCTATAAGTTGCCAACCCGGATGGCGACTTATGGCCACATCATCAGTCGCAACTCTAAGTCGCCATATGGGTTGGCGACTTAAGGGGCAGCTCTTTTGTAGTTAATTTTATTTGTAAAATAATCTGTGTGGTTTTGTGTTGTTTCTAAAATAACCGGTGTGGTTTTCGTTGTTTCAAAAATAACCTATGTAGTTTTTGATGTTTCTAAAACAGCTTACGAGTGTGTTTTTTGCGAATGAATAACCCAAGAAAAAAGAATAATTGCAGGTAAAACCTAGAAAAGGTTGTCAAACCACCCCAACCCGCCCAGTCAGGGAGAAAAAGAGATGTGATGGGTTTGGTTGATTGATTCGCACATTTCGTGGTTGGTTTAATTTGTCGAGTTACTAAAAGCGAGAATTGAACGTAAAAAAGGCTGAAAAGTAGAAAGGCTGAATCATAGAAAAATCATGTTTCATACATACATGCAAACAAAAATCATGTTTCATACAAAGAGTAAGACATTTGAAAAAAAAACTAATGTCGCCCTTCTTCGGACGATGACACTGGTCCCGCTGAAACGGTGCCAGTGAGAAGGTGGTGCGTGTCCGCACCGTTCTCTTTGACGGCTGTCGATGGGGTGGTTGGGCGCTTGCCCAATCGAGGCCTGTATCAGGAGCACCTATCTGTGGGACATGGTCGACAAGGAATCTGCGATGGTGGATGCGCCTCACCAAGCTGTGCGGATGCCAACTGATGTTGGCTCTGGTGAGTGTCGTCTATTCTCTACAACATGTCAGCGTACTGAGCGTACACAGGGTCGAGGACCACCTCCGGGTCGGCATGGACAGACTAAGGTGGAATGCAGGGTGGGCGCCTACTAGACGGTGCGGACGGAGCAGGCGAGGAGGTACCCACATGCTCATCAACCATACGCTGCGACGTGGTGACATACTCATCGTCAGGTCGAATGTGATGTCGAACCCCAGGCTAGAATCGAAGGTCGAAGTGCGCACAGGGGGACCCTCAGAGATCCGTTCACTACCATGCGACACCACGTCCACATGAGGTAGAACACCTGAATGATAAGAGTGAGTCCGGGGTGCACCGAGATAAATTGGGGCATCGATGGCCATATATGAGGGCCCGGCTTCGTCGGGCGGATGAGCGGCCGACTGCAACGGTGTCTGAATGGGCGGGGCCCTTGGTGAAGGACGTGCAACAAATGTCGACGAAGCGGCGGAACTCTCCTGCAACAGCTGGGATGCGACTCGATGAATGAAGGCGATGGCGTTCTCATACTCCTCGAGCATGATAGGTAAACGTGCTTGCCTCTGATTGAGTAGCGGCCGCGTTGCGGAGGTGATCACACGGAGGCCGTCAGCTTGCTAGACCACAACACAGTAGTAGGCGGAAATAACAATAACAAACAGGAAATTGAGTGTTTATGCGTACCTGGCGGTGTATACGAGATGCGTGGTGTGGATCGTACGTCTGCTGCACGCTCGGAGCAGGGACTTCGGCAGCCTTTCTGAGCTGGTGGGGCAACACGAGCAATGGTGCGAGGGATGTACCATCGGAGGTAGTCGCCGGATGTCCTCGGATCGTATGGCCTCTCCTCATGCACTACATCTATCCCTGCTGTCTGCTCCCAGCGATGAGTGTACGGAGCCTGCCTGTCCTCCCAACTGAAAGTCTTCTTGCCCTTACGGGTTTGCCTCTAAAAAAACAAAAGTGTTAAGTATTTTCATGGAGGCGAAGCACAATGCGTGGAGATGATCACGAGCTTACTCGTACTGGGCGTGCGACAACCGATGTGCACCGTCGACAGGGGGAACCGGCTAGAAAAAGGCCAAACTGGCGCATCACCCTCCATGGACTGTATACCTCCAACATATGGATGAAGGACACATCGGGTGAGCCATAAGTTCCGGTCCCCTGTACATGCCGACGGGATCCCACCCACAGCTATGCTCTCAACGTAGGTGGCCGTCCAGGCCCTCCAGACAACACGCGAGGGATGGAGCAACTCCAGCTCGTCGCTATATGCACCATAGCATGCGTGCACCTGGACAGTGGCCCATTGCAACTCGTGTTGCAACCAACGATCCCCCATGGTCGGGCGATTGATCTCGTCCTCCACATCCCTGGGTGGGTACCCCTCCGACAGAGACACAGACACATCAATGCCGAGCGGTCGTTCTACTGGTAGGTGCTTGTATGACCACAACAGAACAAGAAGAGGACACCCAGCCATAACCACCTGCTGGGCACAACGAACGCAGAACCGCCGACCCTCAGCTGATATGTGGGATCTGCTCGATCGGCGTGTCTGCGAGCATCCACGCCAGTGGAAAAAGCCAACGGTCCACCGTGTCACCGTGCGTACCTGCAAACAAAAACAAACACAAAAATAAGATTTAATTGTAGTAAGTAAAAGATATGTGCATGCACCATGTTTAAACATACCAGTGAACATGAAGCCACCAAACAGGTGTAGTAGGTACGCCTTAAAGTGTTGGCTGACTGTCCACTCATCAGCATCTGCTAGACATGTCCGGAAGTGAGCGAGCCAAGCCGCAAGAACTCCCACGTCATGGTCTAAGGGCTCATGTCCCAGAGGCAGGGGGTGAAAGCTCTGTGTGAACGTGGCGTTCCATTCGATAGGAGTGGGTGGTGGTACCCAGGCCTGTCTGCGAATCGGTATGCGGAATAGCATCGCCACATTCTCCAGGGTGATGGTCATCTCCCCGACTGGAAGTGAAATATGTGTGTCTCGGGCCTCCATCTGTCCGCCAGAGCAGAGACTAGTGTTCGATCGTGCCTGAAAGACTCCGCTCTGGTGATTGTCCTGACGAAAGGAAGCAGTCCCACTGCCCTCAGCCGTGCGATGTATCTCCCGTCGAGAGGCCAAGCCGTGCCGGGCGTACGCCATGGGAAGTAGATGATTGTTTGCATCTGTGCCAACAGCTGTCATTAAAGTTCCCTTGTACTTTCCAGTTAGAAATATGCCATCCACACAAAGTATTGGCCGCATGTACTTGAATACAGAGATTGCTTACCCAAATGACCAGAATATACGCTTCATGTACTCCTCTCCAGGCACTGTGTCACCGTTTGTGCCCACAACTGGCCTATGAACCATGTCCATTACAATGCCAGGGTTGGTGTCGACGATTTGATGTATCAGTCTGTGCACGTAGTAATATGAATCGTAGAAAGATCCAAATAACATCTCAAGACCAAGTTGTTTCGCTCTCCATGCCTTGCCATACTGAATGTTATATCCGAATGTGTCGTCGATTTGAGCGACAATTTCTTTCGGTGCCATATCCAAATTTGCATAAAGGTTCGCCAAAATCACATTTGCCACAAATGCGGATGACATATTCTTGTGGCTCCGTGAAACTTTTGTAACCGAATAGTCATGTTCCATGATTCTCGAAACAACGAAGTGCTCACTATCCTTGTACCGGGCAATACGAACATAAAATCTATATCCCTCCACCGTGCACTTCACTGCGTACAGACGCAGATTTGTTCTGTCCACCTTGAAAGAGCGACGTAGTGCAATGGACCACATCGCTACGCCTTGCTTGGCCTCCTCCTTGCTTCGGAAATGTTTCTCTAAAGTTAATCTTTGCTCATCCAATGCTGAGTCTGAACTGCGATCATCGTGGATTCGCGTGTGATCAAAACCACTTGGATCTAACCATTGTTGGGGAGGTTCCATCCCACGATAATCTTCTTCGCTAGAAGAATCTGTATAGTATGTGTCCACCTCTGAACCTTCGCTGTCTGAGTATTGCATACCCTCGTCTTCACCTTCATCGGCGTAAGCCTCATCCCCAAACCAAAAATGCCCACCCACGAATCATGTGTTCGGGACACCCGCAGAATCTTTTGCCATGGTTGGATCAATGAATGGCTCGGGTACCTCTTCCACCGATTTGATGTTTAGTACCGTTATATACAGCACGCAGTCTTCTGGGCCATCAATGGGATTTAACACTCTCCTAACCAGAGAACCTCAAGATCGGTCGCCTTTAAGTTTACACAATTTTTAACAACTTGTTTCACCAACAGGCACCAATGTTTCTATGACAAGTTCGTGTAAAGATGAGTCGATATTTAGTATGTCCGCGACTTGGGTTTTAAGGTCCTCAAAATTAATTGCACTGAGATCATTCAATTCCATGTCTACACGGTGACAGCTACATAGGTCATCCCCATGTGGTCCATTTCTGGTTACTTGTTCCCCGTGAAAAACATACACTATTCTTGTTTCTGACATTGTCTACGATAAATAATCAAAATTAATCTTTGCTTTATTTTTTAAAGTCATCACAAATATAAATAATCTAATTTGTTATATGTGTAATTTAATGCACAACTCATCCATAAAAAAATTATATAACATTATACAACATATCTATATTATACACACATCATATTTATAAATGCACAACATTATACAACAGATCTAAGTTAGTTTCGCACAACAGATCTAGGTTATCCACAAATTTTTGACAACAGATTCATACTTCCTAAATTATCGGTTCACTACTTATTAATCTAATTCATTGTCTAAATATATAGCACATCTAAATAACAGATCTATACTTGCACAACACATATACCTCAGATCTACGTATTCTACAATTTTCCATGAATTTCTAAAAAAGATCTATATTCTAAACTAAATTTCTAAAGCACATCTATATTTTAAACTAAATTTCTCAAGCAGATATATATTTTAAACTTAATTTCTAAAGCATATATATATATTTTTAACTTAATTTCTAAAGTAGATATATGTTTTAAACTAATTCTAAAACAGATCTAATTGGAAGTTCAAAAAAATTACCTTTTCCTCTTCCTCTACGCTTTTCTCATTTTCTTCTCTTTTCCTCTCCCTCTCTTTTTTTTCTTTTTCTTCAGCTACAATGCAAATTATTTTTTTTGGTTGCCAGCCCTCCAGTCGCCAGCCTGTCTGGCGATACATGCCTTGTTCTTAAGTTGCCAGACGGTTTGACGACTAAGACTTTAGTCGTCAGATGGGCTGGCGACAGTGGGCCTTATCGGTTGAGTCACCCATGGGTTGGCGATTTTGGTCAGAATTGCAATTTTGTTTTGTTCAGTGTTTTTTTTAGTTTATTATTGTAATATGTATTTTTCGTACGAAAAATTCTAGCAATATATGATACAGGCATTTAGCCTAACTATGTAGTATAGCATGGTATCCTGCAAAGAACAATGCCAGTATCTCATTTTACGAGCACTGTACTGTGGTAGCCTCAGCCTGTAAATGCAAAGCAGATTTTATTTTTTAGTTTCTTAAGGAAGGAAGGAAGGAAGGAAGGTAAGAGAATTCATAGCTGATTGCCCCTAGTGACTAAGAAAAGGAGGAAAACTTGTGCTGATAGATACTTTTCCAGAGTGTGAACCATGGACACACCGGAAAAACGAGTTGCACGTTGAAGTTTGGACAAAGCCAGCCAGGATAGCTGTGAGTGAGATGTAACAGGTGTATATGGTGATTGGAGAATGGGAGGCCCGTAACGAATGGTTTAACTGCAGAAAGAGAAGGGTAAGGGTGCTGGCGTGAGATGGAAGACGTGTAGACGGGAGGTGCCGAGAGCGACGGCGTGAGGGAAATGATTGTGGAGCATGAAATAACGAAGGGTAGCGGCATTGGATAATTGGCTGGTTGGCTTGTTTGTGCCCTTTTTTTTTCCTTTTTAATGTGTTCTAAAATAGATCAATGGTGGAACTATTACAAAGTTATGCGGTTAACTGATCATACAATTTTTTTTTTTAAAAAAACAGTCTATACTTATGTAAATTTGCATAAAAATTTATGAACCAAACATTTTAATGGAATTAACGTTGACAGACCACACGGACAGACGGACTTGTACTGGAAATGCCAACTATCGCCAAGTCAAGCAAATTCTTTAGCGGATTATGACTTGTACACTACACCCGGGCATTATGGTTTACATCAAATGTTATTTTCCTCGCAGGCTCAGACATTTAAAAAGAAAAAACAGAACTGGTGCATTGTTTACATGTCCAAGTGTTTATTGGCTACTGCATGCAGGCATGTTTATACAGCATAGTACTAAAGCTGTGGGGCTACTGACACTAGTACAAAAAAAATTTCTTCTATCGGTAAAAAAAATCCTTCTACTATCGGTTTTTGTACCGATAGAGATAGGTACGATAGAACAAGACAGAACATTTTTTATCGGTAAATAACCGACAGAAGAAATTAACAATTCTATCGGCATCTTAGGAGTGTACCGATAGCAAACCCGTCGTAGTCTGACGATTAACGGTGGGAAAAGTACCACTATTCTAACGGTTAATTACATGATTACCGACAGGAAAATATTACTATTCTATCGGCACCTTATTATTGTACCGATAGAAAACCCGTCGTCGTCTGACGTTTAGCGTTGGGAAAAATACCGATATTCTAACGGTTAATTACAAGTTTACCGACAGAAAAAAGTTTAGCACTCTCTCGGTTGGAAATGAGATTACCGATAGAAAAAAGCTTAGTACTCTCTCGGTTGTGTATGAGTTCACCGGCAGGAAAAATCACACTCTTCTAACGGTTAATTATAAGTTTACCGATAGAAAAAACTATAGTAGTCTCTCGGTTGTGGATGAGTTCACCAGCAGGAAAAGTCACACTATTATGACGGTTAATTTCAAGTTTACCGATAGAAAAAGTGATAGTAGTCTCTCGGTTGTGGATGAGTTTACCGATAGAAAATTTGTAGTAGTCTGTCAGCTGTGAATGAATGTACCGATAGAACATTCACATATACAGTACGTTATTTACATTCACATATACAGTACAGATGCAATACATTATAGATTGGATACACAATACAGTACAGATGTAAAGAAGGATAAATTCACAGAACAGATTGACACATTAGACAGTTATTCACATTTATTCAAATATATATGGACAAATACAAATTGCAATCCAATGTGGACATTTATTGACATATATATTTATTCACATGTATATAAACAGTCTATGCACAGAGTACACGAAAAAGAGAAAATTATCATGGTGGATGGTTGGGCGCAACTTTCTCCATGACATATTGAGCTCAGATTTGTCGAAGATCTATAATCTTTGCATTTTCGTATGAGTCTTTCGACATGACGATCTGTAAGCATGTGTGAATACTTAGTAACTAACTTCCTAATTTAGAACGTAACACCCAATTTTCAAATTTGAGTTAGCTATCGATGCTTACCTGGGGGAATTGGGCAAAATTTGTCTGCACTAGGTCGTACATGTAGCGCAACACATAAAACCCGCATTCCCACGATTGCGGCTGCTGATGGCACTGAGATAATTGCATATGCGAAGACATGTTAGCTATTGTTTCCATAAACTAATTAAGCATAAACAAAAAGTCTCGTGAGTACCTCATATTCTTTCCAAGCTAGTAGGGAGCCCTGCGGTGCGGCATGCCTCCCTCCAGCGGACACATATTTATCAAAAGCCCTGCATTTCAGTTAGTATTGCCGGTTAATGTATTATCATTAGCTAGTGAGGTGAAAATTTAAATCAAACATATAAGTTACTTACGCCTCCATATTCCCCTTGACCACATATTCGATCGATAATCTGTCACACATCGAATCGAGGTAGTACACGTCGTTCCTCGGCAGACAGATCACAATGAGGATCCAGTGGCCCCTGCATTGTACGTAAAAGAGGACCGCTAGCTTAAAGTATATCTCAGGTGTAACATACAAGATCGAGTTAAATTAGTATGAAATGCACTAACCTTTGGTGGTACGGCACCAGAATGAACTCCCTGTCCTGCTACGCCATCAGCGCCTTGGATATGTACTGCTTAGCGTGCGCGGCGTCGTGCTCTAGCATCGTGAGGCTTATTTTCTCTGGGTCGAGGAAACCCACCTTGTCACACGCAGCCTCCGATGCTATCCTGTACATGCACCTGCATGCAAAGGACGACATTAGTATTGCACAGAAAGTTACTACATTTCAAATGAACTACAACAATGCACAGTTAGCAAACAGAGTTAGAAAACAGCAATACATAGCATCAGCAAACTCACAGGACTCCAGTCCGTATGATGGACATATCGAGCTCCCGCCAGTTGTAGAGGTCGAACAGATCCTCGTGTGCCACGGATATACTCCCGGGCTCACGGTGGAACTGCCCAGGCCTGTAGGGAACTAAGAAGCTCAGATTGCGCCGAGCTCGGTGTAGGTACCACTCGTAGAGGTCTCTGGTTGATCGATCCAATTTGCGCAAAGCTGCCTCCGACATGAGTGGGAACCCGTTCCTGAACCTCTTCGGCTATCCCTGTCGCCCTTTTCCCTTGCGTTTGCCCTTGCCTTTTGCCGGGGACTGAGCGCGTACCTTCGAAGGCAAGGGCGAGGTGATGGCGGCTTTCTTCCGAGGTGAAGACGTGGATGCGCTGGGTGGGGTCGAGGCCGTCTTTGATGTGTCCAGGGTCGCACGAGATCATGCCTCATGCCCCGAGCTGGGGGCGCAGTCCCCTGGTAGCCCAGCGGCAGGCCACTTCAATTAATGAGCACGTATGTTAGATTATGCAAGTTGAGTGTACTGAGTAGGATGTAATCTAAAATGTGTAGGATTTACCGGTTGTATTTGAAGACACTTCTTGGGCCACTGTACATAGGAGCCCACTGCCTCAGTAAGTGTCTGCAGTTCCTCTGTTGTGACTGGCAACGGAGAATCGTTGTAGTCCGGCATGGCCATGTCCACCTGTACCTTTGCGAACCCCAACCGCAGAGGTACACAGTGGACCCGGACATCCGGCCCGGACGAATATACGAAGCCGTGTCCAACCACTTCCTGCCCGGCGCCTACGTGATTCTGTAGGATGCAGCCCTCCGGCTTCTGCAAATTTGTAACAATTAAAACATGTTAACGAAACAACTCTAACAGAATGGGAGTGGCATCAACTTAAGTGCACAGATGAAGGCTTGCAGTACCTCAAGTAGATCCACTGGATCCGCGAGTACCTTCGAAGCGCAACTGCTTATCCGACCTCGCGGGGTACCGTCGTCCTGGGGATCCGCATCTGCACTCTTGGCCAGCAATGCTTCTCTCAACCGTGCAAACTCTTCCCTCAGTTGTGCGACCTCGGACTGCACCTCAGCCCGTATCTCAGCTCGCATCTCCGCCCGTATCTCCGCCTGTATCTCAGCCCGTATCTTATCGGAGAGGTCAGCTTCCTTTTCCTTCCAGGAGCGGGCCTTCTTCCTCGGTGGAGCCGGATCTACGAAACCGGCCTTCCACGACACAATGGCTCCCACGGCTCGTGTCCGCCCGGGATGCTCCTTATTTCCTAGAGCCCGGGTGAGGATGTCATTCTCCCTCTGCGGGGTAAACAATCCCTCCGCTGCCTCCTTCTCAAAAGAGATCTGTTACATTTAAAGGTACCTTGTGAGACAAATTGCCTTATATACAATTGTGCGCACACAGTTTACGAGGTTAGCCAACTTACCATTCGCCTCACAACGTCGGCGTCCCCAGGGGTTGTGAACTGCACAGACCCCGTGGACGACACGGACCCCCTCCCCCTCCATCATCGCTTGCACCTCTCATCCCGGATCTCGGAGAGCGGAAACTCAGGGGTATCGATGACAGGATTTTGCTCGTCTTCCTTCTTCCACTTCTCCTCCTTCCCCGCATAGCCCCGGGATCCGAGCCGATGCGGGTGGTCGTTCCTCTTCTGGATCGCCCTATTTTTCTCGCTAAGGGCCTTGAACTCCTCAGTCCCCTTCTGCTTGGTGAATTCCTCCCATACCTCCTCCGATATGAAGGGGAACTTCTCGCAAGGAGATTTCCCCGCAGCGAGGAAGTTACTGACGAGCCAGCTCTTAAAGGTTTTCCATGTTCCGTTCATGTCCTTCAAGCAGGCAGTCCTAGGTGTATCGTCGGGGATGTTCCACTTAGCCTGTTTCCGAAAAATGCATACAATTAATCACGAGTTAGTTAAACTTTAGTATAAGCCAAGAGAACGTGATTACAAAAGAGTTCAGCGATTTCAGTTAATTTAACCTTCACTTCCGCTCACAACCTATCCCTCTCGTCTGCCGTCACGTCCTTCCAGCTCTGGACGGTGATCTTCACCGTTTCTTTCGCCAACAGCCCAACGTAGGCCGCGTACCTCCCAGCATTCTTTCCAATCGGCCTCTCAAATTGGTTGAACTCACAAGAAAGATCCGTGCGTTTGGCCAAACGCCCCAACGTCGTCGCGCCTCGCCCCACCCTCTTGCGCTGGGATGTAACATCTGCATCTTCAGTAGTTACGATGGGGTTGGCCCTAGTCGAACCACTAGTACCATCCGATGAAGACGATGACATGTCTTCCCCTACAAAACCATCAACAAACCATATGGCAATTAATTCGCCTTGGAGTTCCATAACTCAGCCCAGGACTAGAGACTAACTAGGGCGGCAAAAGGGAAAATAATACAAAAAAAAGACAAGCATAAATTACTTCCTGAACTGTTCAGAAATATTTTCTATCGGTAAACACATGAGCTGCCGATAGACCATAACAATTACCTCCACAGAAGACAATTTTTCTATCGGCAAACCCGTTAGATACCGATAGAACATAACAATGTTCTCTACATACAGAATTTTGTTGACAAGCCACCATTCACTGTCATCACATAACATTCTCGATGATTTGCTATACTAATATTCATGGGCCAGCATTATTATTTCACACGTAAATATGCACACAAGCATCTAAGTGCCACTGTGCATAATCTTTAGCCTAGCCTATATGTGAGTCATCAGGACTTCACATCTATTAGGTTGGGAAAAGTCATGTATAGGCATTTGAAACATATACATCGAAAACCCATCCACATTGCCATATATTCATACGAAGTGAATAAAAATTCTCAACCAAACTAGTACATTGCATGGCTCATGTCCTTCCAGATCTAAATTAAGTTTTACTACTTGTGCAGAAATATTTTCTATCGCTAAACCCATGAGCTGCCGATAGAATATGTGTAAGAACACCTCCAACATATAATCTGCATTACATGGCAGTTGGATACAATTGATCATTACATGGCAGTTGGATGCATCTCTTCTAATGGCAAATTTGTTTATCACCGCTAGAGTAAATCATACTGTTTCTTCTATCGGGAAGTTTCTTACAAACCGATAGGAAAAATACCCCCGATGGCCTTTTATAACCTCGAAGCACATTTTCTATCGGTTTTCAACTAAATCGCTAATAACCGATAGAAGATAGGAGTTAGTAGACTGCATTTTTGTACTAGTGTGATCCGGTGGCTAATTGGTCTTAACAAGGAATAAGACTTCTTTTTTATTTCCAAAAAGCAATTAGATTTCTTCATGTGCTTGTGTTTCTTGTATTAGTTGTATATAGTACTGAACATTGTCGGCTTGAAATTAAGATCGCGAGAGAAAAATATCTGGATCTGAGGGCTTGATCGTGCCGTCTGCCCAATACAGTTATACCGTAATTAAATTCTTATCTCCTAATATACTTAATTTCAAGGGTTGAGATTTTTTAGGGCTGCATATCAAATATCTTTAAGCTTTTAAATTATAAGTTCTGAAGAACATTTAAAAACCTTTAATTATTTCAAATAATTTTTTAAAAAAAATCAAGACAATGGAGATTGAAGTATTCTACTGTGCTGTAAAGCTTCAAATGCACATTTTTTTCGACAATTTTTCAAAATGGTTTAGAAATTCTTTGAGCAGGTTTACATGAATTTGCAACAAGAGGAACTTGACTTGATATTCTCCCTCTACGGTCCTCTGCATGCTATATGGAATTCATTGATCTCAACCTATCTTGTCAGATTTGAAAAATGAGTGCGACACCAAAGGCTGGAGGAATAATATCTAGCCTACTGTCTGCGCCAACTGACCTTTCAAAATTGTTAGGATGCAAGTACTATTGGTTTTGGTTCTTATAATTTCTATTTTCCATCAAACATTCTGCACAGGCTGTAGAAGAGCTATTAGCGAATGAGAGGAAGAAAAAAGATGATAGACGAATAGACCATTTGCACACACATCCAAAGGTGGGCGGTGACTGTGATAGGTTATTTTGCACTTAGGTTACTTAGGGAGTAACTTTAAGTTTATAAGCTGATTTATTAAGTTGAATAAATCAACAAAGAGAGATTTAAATTATTTGAAATTTTTAATTCAAAAAAATTTAATTTAAAAGATAAATTCAAAAATTAAATTCATATTAGTCTGACTTCGATTTATCTGTAAAATTAAATATCAGATAAATTAGACAAAACATGTCGTCATGCCCTCAAATTCATCGTGTTGCAGTGTACAAAGAAATGCTAACAGCCATTGGCATACACGTATACGGTTCATGCAACAACTTCCATAATCACAATAAATATCTAGCCATGCATTAGTCATAAGTTTGAAACATGTCATAACTCATAGCTCATAAGTACTATACATATTGGAATTAAGCTGTACTAACCAACAATCCGTACACCTCTACATACTAGTTTGTAATATTTTTGAGTTCTATGGCTTAAATAAGTATATGATAATTCATTTAATATAATTATCTTCCTTTTGCTATATGTAAGTGTTCCTACGTACCCTATGTAAGGTAATCTACATCATAAAGAAATCAGGAAGATCATAATTAGGGCGCACTGTATCATTTGGCGTATTAGATTTTTTTTCTTTTTCTGTGGGAACGCTTGAAACATGTTTGGTCCATTTTTCTCTTATTTATTTTCACAGTTCTTTATTTCTCTATATCTTTTTTGAGAGGACATGATGAGATTTTTTTTTCTTTCTCTATGACATCGAGAGTTACAGTGTAAATAGCCCGAATTCAAATCAAATATTAGTAAAATTATATCTGCGTCCATACTTTTAAGTTGAATTTGAAAATTATCAGACTTGAATCGGATAATATCATATATAGATTTGGGACTGATTATTTTTAGTATGGATCAGATTTTATATTCCATCAGATACTACTGATATTTTATTGATTTAGTTATTTTTTAGTACAAAATTTTAAACTAATTCATTTTAAATATTCACACAAGAAGTTGATTAGAAAGTTGATATACGACATATTTAGAAAATATTATCTTCAAAAATAAAATTTGAATTTGAATTCAAGTATGCAAGTATATCATTTTGTCAGATTTAGATATGGATAATTTTATGTTGGATTACGATACGGATTTGAATATAGAAAAAAATCTTATTCATATGTGAAATTCCAAACCAAATCTTGATGGTTTCGGATTCGGTAATCGAATAATTTGGATAATATGTTGTTAGACTCGGTAATTGGATAATTTGGATAATATGTTGTTAGATCCGGTAATTGGATAATTTGGATAATATGTTGTTAGATTTGATAATCAAATAGTTCATATAAATATATATTTTGTTTTGCAGCTATAGTAGAGTCATGTATAAGAGATTGCATTTGCATGGCGCAATGTTTTCACTAACCCAAGTAGAGGGGTGGAAAAAGTGTTTTTAGAGATAGTATAACTTTTCTTTCATATCCTTTTAATTGAAACATATCTTTCTTTAAACAATAGAAGATCCAATCTAATTGGAATATCTAAAGAAAATCTATATTGTAGAGAAATCTTGAGCACCTTAACTACATAGCTTGTAAATACTTTTTGTAGCACACATAAGGTACACAAGGACTCAACCTCTATCTTGAAATACTTTTGTAGAACATACAGGGTACACACATAATTTAACTCAAAAACTGTCCAACTATCTCTAAATATTTTTTGTATAAATATATCTTTTATAAGGATATTTTATAGGGGTAGAACACAAAGCTCAACTTAAATTGTTATCTCTAGTATGACACATGGGTTCATTAGAGCTATACTTCTAATTGGATAAGGAGTTTTTTTGTAAATTTACTCGGAAATATCATGTGGATAGATAGGATTTTTTTTCTCTTAATTAATATGAGAATTTCTAATTTTTTTCCTCCAATTAATATTGGATATGTAAACATCACAAATCGAAGCTCTTTAAATAAGATGATTCATCTTCAACCACATTGATTGTGATTCCGTAAAACTTTTAATAAATCTGATGATACTTGCTAGATACCAACAAACAAAAGATTTCTAACAATTGAAAGGATATCAAACAACATTGCAGAGCTTAACAAACAAATAATGATCTATTCTGTCTAGAAAGCTTGACAGGATACCAAGAGAGCAGTAGATGAAAGGTTTTAGTCATTGAAAATTGAGAAGCTACCACCAAATTTGAGAGACGCTTGAAACAACATCAGATTAATGCCACATGAGTGAGAGATACCAAATTAGAACCGAAACAAACAAAGAAAAAGAAAAATTGGGGGAAAAAACATGAGCGCAAGGCGCTTCAACAGAATATTCTACAACATATTCTATGCCGTGTGCGAAGCACCACTCGAAATACCCCATACTCCAATGCAAAGGCGTTTCACGAGGTTCCTTTTCAAACACTCCAATGCAAAAGCGTTTCGTGATGCATTTCGTGTGGGGTTCATGTATATAATATTTATTAAAGATTAAAAAATTGTTAAAATAAAATTCAGATAATTCGAACACAACAAAATAAAAGATAGAAGCACGTATTTTTACGGACGCATAGGAACTGACCGTGCTGAAATCGGAGTCTCCAGACGCCTGGAACATCAAAACCTAACAGCCAAAATTCAATTATAAAATCTCTGAAACCCCGAGCACCCATTTGCAAAATAGCCATGACTCATAAATCTAAACCCTAACTCGAAAATGATCTTTTTTTGATTTCCAAAACTCTGAGAGTCTTTTTACAATTATGTCATTTCTCCTCAAAATTAGCCGCCGGCCTCTTGTTGGCTGTTGCAATTCCTTCTTCCTCTCCCAAAAAAACTCGAAGCACCTCCGTCCACCACATCGCCAGTTGCTGCGTGCGCGTGTGCACCACCGTTGCTGAGTGTATGCGTGTGCCGCCGCATCTTCGCCGTCGCCACTTCTTTATCGGAGCTGTGCTCCCACGCCGCCGCCACACAGTCGAAAGGTGGGGCCCACAAAACGCGTGCTCGAGCGTTGAGACCGGTCCAACTCAGCCGCTTCGACCGCCCGAGCATCGGTGGGGCCTGCTTGTCAGAGCTTCGACCACGCAGTCTCACGAGGTGTCGTCTCTCTCCTCGCGCGGATCGTTTAATATTTTTTTCACGCGGACCCCAACTATCAGAGTTTCCAAGCGACGGCGTTGGACTCCACCTTAGAAGACGGTGGAACTCCACATCCCTTGATGTGGGCACCAAAAGGCCAACAGGGTGCTGTCCTTCTAAACTTTTTGGGGTAATTTTTAGGGACATGAGTATAAAGACCAAGTTGGTTATCTGGTATTATGGATCCAAGCTATGAAATACACTTCTTTAGAGTTATTTGATCTCTTCCGATAGAAGCTTTTGTGTAGAAGTAAATCTAAACTGTTATAATTTGAGACTGCTGAAGAGATCATTAGATCATTTTCATTTTTCTAGATTAATTTGAGATTTTTTTTTGTCTTTTTCTAATATGAGAGATGGTTGTCAATCCGTACACCTACACGGATTAGTTTTTAAAATTAATAATTTTAATTGGACTAACAACACAAAAATTTGATCCATATGAATATGAACTAAATTAGGAATAAAAACAAAAAAAAGTTATTCTCACCAAATAAAAAAAAACTTGAACCATATGAATTTAACATCACAAATTCTATTGATATATAAATTTGAAAGATATACCTTGTATATACAGGGTAGTACACTCCCAATTAATTTATAATTTATATTTTGGTCATCATTTTTTTTACTTTCATGCATGTTGACTGTATGGAAATATTAGAGAGTTATTTAGTCTATAAATGATTGAGATAAAAAGAAGTTTGATGTGATAAAAAAATATGAAAAATAATCGAAGGACACATCTGTCTTCCCAATTTTTCTCGAGCCAGACAATTAATTTTACATGTGAGTATTTTGGTAATAGAATTGCAACAAATCAAAAGTTGCATGTGATCAAATGCTTATCTATGTAATTCTTACTTGCCGAGTAGTTGGTAAAATTTAGCTATTGACGAGGATTGACACCCGGGTCAGTTCAAATAAATGCACTGTTGGTTCAAAACAGATTCGAGCCAGACACGTGCCCGGCGGTGCAAACTCAAGTCATTCTGAGAAGCATCAGCCCATGGTCGCAGGCTTTGCGCGATCAGGTTGCAGGCTTTGCGCGATCAGACCGCAGGCTTCGCGCGGTCAGAAGTTCGTATGTTATACGCGAACAGAATGTCGGAGATGTTGCGCGGTCAGCCAACATCCCGCGGTCAGAACATTCTCGACTAGGGTACTTAGAGTTCATCTGTCCTGTTGTCCCTATAGCGGGAATATTCTAAGTTTCCCGAAGATTCCTCCACGTGGAAGACCAACCGTCATGAGGTAAATACTTGCAGTTATTCATGAATAACACGTGTTTAACCTGCGTGGAGGTTAAGAGCGGTTCTCTAAAAACCGCATCCAACCATCCAAGCAACTGTTTGATGCAGTTACGACTTGGCGCCCTTTCGACCAATATAAAAGGGCGGCATGGTGTATCAAACAGGGAGGGGAAGGAGAGAGATCAACGTCTCTGATACAAGCGAGATACAACACATCTCAACCACTCAAACAGCCAAGTCTACGGCCTAGATTAGATAGTTTTTTACAAGCCTCTTTGGCTTCTTTCTGTATCCTTACATAGGAAAAAACCTTCGCCTGTGAAGGTCTTTTCCCGCTCTTTTGTAAATCTTTCTCACATATAGTGAAATCCCAACAGGACGTAGGGCTATTACTCCCACCATCGAGGGCCCGAACCTGTATAAACCTCTCTGTGCTCCTGTTCTCCATATTTCTACATACCTTCCCGGAGGGTCATCTTGAAAGGTCTCGCTATTACAAATTTTGCATAAGTTCGGCTGAGGACTCCGAGTCCAAATCGTCGACAGCTAGCGCCCACCGTGGGGCCTTTCTCAAGGCGTCCTAATTTTCATCCGGAGGTTCGCTGAAACATGGCTGGAGTATATGATTCCGAGAACGATTTTGATTTCGAGGATTATGCTCACATTCCAATGCCTTCTCTAAGCGATCCTGTTCCGATGGAGGAGTTTGAAGGCCAAAATCTTCCAGAGGTTGAATCATCTCTCTAGGTCATGTCCATCGACCAGGGAGCGATTAGCGCAAGGTCAGAACCCACCGAGGTTCTTAATGCGCTAGAGGGTGAATCCGGTCCGTCATACAACCCTGCTGAGGGGAAGGATGATATCGACCTGGAAATCAGCCCGGGGAGATTCGACCCTGATAACCTTCACCGTCTCTTTGATTTCGAGTCTGACTCAGAACAAACTGAGATGTTTTCCCCATCGGTAACCTCTCTCCCTAGACAGTTCGCTGCTTTGTTGGAGGAAACTCCTGATCAACAGGCTGCTAGGGAAGAACGGGATCGCAAACAGAAGGAGGATGAAGACCTCAAGCAACAAAACAACGAACTATGCAGAACTGCCCTAGAGGCTCTTCAAGATGCGCAGGCTCGTTACGATGCTGCTCCGAGTTCTTCTCGACGGTCACGTGGTCGCAGACGCGACCAGACCCCTTCTTTGCCTCCGGAGCGTTTCCCGGTGGACGAAGAAACAGTAACACCTGGTGCCCCTAGGAGAAGCACTCATGGTCGACTGCGATCTATCGCGGAAGTCATGCGTAACTTTCCTCCTACGGTCACGGATGCGCAGAAACCGGCATTTACCAGGATCTTGGCGGAAAGGCTGGATGAGGTCGCGTCTGAGGCGACCCCAACGGCCTCTTCCCGGTCGGTAACACGTTCCCGCGAACGAGAGTGCTCTCGTTCTGGTTCTGGTCGGCGAAGTTACCCGCCGCCTGTACCATCCCACCAGGACAAGTACAGGCAGACACAGGATTCTCGTGGTAAGGGTTGAGTCCCTGTTCACTCTCGTTTGGGACCACGAGTAACTCCACCGTTGCGTGAGGTCGCCCGTGACCCGATCGAGGGTCACAGGGCAGTTCACGGTCCCTACGTCGGTTGTAAAGCTTTCTCGCCCGGCCTACGTGCGGTCGTTTGGCCTGATAAATTTTGACTATGGGCCATTGAAAGGTTTGACAGAACTCAAAACCCATCCGAGTTCCTTCAAATCTATATCACTGCCATCCAAGCGGCAGGAGGCGATGACCGGGTCATAGCCAACTACCTGCCTACAGTCCTCGAAGGACCGGCTAGAACCTGGCTGTTTAATCAGCCCGAAGGTTCCATCTATAATTGGGAAATGCTGTGCGACGCTATCCTCAGCAATTTCCAAAACTGTTACCAAAAGCCGGGTAAAGAGGACGATCTTCATCGGCTACGACAAATTTCGATCGAAACTCTTCGGCAGTTTGTCAAGAGGTTTGTCGGGGTGAGGAATACCATCCCGAACATATCTGATGGCTCTGTTATCAGGGAATTTAAACATGCCGTTCGATACCGGAGATTCACCGAAGACTTGCTTATCCACCCTCCTCGATCAGTGGCCGATCTGTTCGACATGGCCTATCGATACTCTGACGCAGCCGAAGCAGTCGAATGGAACCGGATGGTCGACAAGGGTGACCTACCACCTCAACCAGGTTTCAAAGACGTCAGGAAAGAAGATTCAAGTAAGAAGCCGGAGTCTTCGTCAGGTGGGAA
This sequence comes from Pharus latifolius, assembly GCA_019359835.1. Lineage (NCBI taxonomy): Eukaryota > Viridiplantae > Streptophyta > Magnoliopsida > Poales > Poaceae > Pharus > Pharus latifolius. The sequence goes on along the minus strand of CM033319.1, from coordinate 11,944,041 downwards.
GTCGAAAAAGTCGAAGAGGAACCGCTCTGGACATTACCGCGAGGTCGCAGTCGCAGAGAAGCCGCCTTCGACCAAAGGTAACAAGCCTTCATTTAAGAATAAAACTGCTTCTGGTGGTCGTAGTACCGACCAGCCAGAAAAGTCAACTAATCCGCAGGAAGGCAAGAAGTGGTGTCCACTCCACAACTCCGCAGGCCACGACCTCAAGAACTGCAGGAGTTGGTTGAAGCAATTGGATGATTTCTACCAGGGAGTTGGGCCAATGCCAACCTTACCGCCTAAAGAGCAGGCGTGCGGACTTAGAGATGCCGACGGAGACGAGGAAATGTCCTATCAGGTACCTCAAAATCATATTAATGTTATTTTTGGGGGTTCTTCTTCTTTCGTTTCCAAAAGGCAGTTTAAAGCCTTTTACTGAGAGGTTAACCAAACGGAGACATCTCTTGGTGAATCTCAATACCCCCGTTGGTCAGATACACCCTTGACATTCGATCGTTCTGATTGTCCCGCGGGGCTTACTCGACCATTGAGGCTCCCTCTGGTCATTACCCCGATCATCAGTAACGTGAGAGTCGAAAGGGTCCTGATCGATGGAGGGAGTTCCCTTGACATTTTGTTGGTCAAGGCGCTCGACGAGATGCAAATTCCTCGTTCGAAGATCAAGCCCATAATCCATCCATTTTATGGGATAATACCAGGCCCCTCCATGATGCCGTTGGGACAAGTGGTCCTCCCGGTCACACTGGGAGAACTGGATAACTTCCAAACAGAATTGGTTACTTTTGACGTAATCGATTGTGATTCGGCTTCTAATGCAATTTTTGGCAGGCCAACTCTTGCTAAATTCATGATGGCAACGCACTATGCTTACCAGTGCGGCAAATTGCCTGGCCCCAAAGGTGTCATCTCGGTCCGAGGCAGTCGCAACGTGGCACTCACGTGCGACCGGCTATCTTTGGAGATGGTCGATCAATTTCCCCTCCGGGACGCCCAGGTCGCCACCGTCGCCACCGACGCGATTAAGGCTACTCCTCGACCAGATGAGAAACTCAAACTGGTTCCTTTGTACCCAGATGATCCATCCAAGACAATTCGGGTCGGATCAGGTTTGGATGACAAATAGGAACTCGAGTTCATTGCTTTCCTCCAAGCTAATGCAGATGTGTTTGCGTGGAAACCGGCCGACATGCCCGGTGTCCCAAGGGAAGTAACCGAGCACAGGTTAGCAATTCGACCTGGACAATGACCAATAAAGCAAAAGCTCAGGCGTTTTGGTGTTGACCGACAGGAAGCCATCCGAGAGGAGTTGGACAAACTCCTAAAGGCCGGGTTCATTCGTGAAGTCGATCACCCGGAATGGCTCGCCAATCCGGTCATGGTCCGCAAGTCAAATAGCAAGTAGCGCATGTGCGTCGACTACACTAGCCTCAACAGTGCCTGCCCGAAGGACGACTTTCCCCTTCCCCACATCGACCAATTGGTTGACTCAACCGCGGGTTGCGAACTGATGAGCTTCCTGGACGCTTACTCAAGATATCATCAAATTAGTATGGCAGAAGAAGATGAAGAGAAAACTGCCTTCATCACCTCGTTCGGTACCTACTGCTACGTCAGAATGCCGTTCGGTCTCAAGAACGCAGATTCCACGTACCAGCGCTTGATGCAAAAGACCTTTCTTCCCAGATAGGGCGTAATCTCGAAGCATATGTAGACGACTTGGTTGTAAAAAGTACCAAGAGATTGTCTCATTTGGACGATCTCGCTGAAACCTTCTGTAATTTGAATCTCTTTGGAATAAAATTAAACCCGGAGAAATGTTCTTTCGGGGTTTCTTCAGGAAAACTTCTTGGTTTCCTTGTGTGTTCCAGGGGCATTGAAGTTAATCCTGAGAAAATCAGGGCCATTGAACAAATGAGATCGCCCTCGACCATGAAGGATGTTCAACGCCTGGCTGGTCGCATGGCAGCCTTAAGTCGCTTCATATCGCGACTAGGTGAAAGGGGATTACCTTTCTTCAAAGCCTTGCGGAAGCATTACAATTTCACATGGTCGGAGGAGGCCGAAAAAGCGTTTCAGGAGGTGAAGACATATCTGTCCAGTCCGTCAGTGTTGGTGTCTCCCGACAAAGGAGAACCATTGCTTCTTTATCTGGCGACCACACCGCATGCGGTCAGCGTTGTCCTGATCGCGGATAGGGAAGGAATACACAGACCCGTCTACTATGTAAGCGAGGTACTTCATGGTCCTAAGGAGCGTTATCCTGAGGTCCAGAAGATACTTTACGCGCTACTGATGGCTTCCTGTAAGTTACGACACTACTTCCAAGCTCATAAGATCACAGTACCCTCCTCTTTTCCTTTGGGGGATATTGTCCAAAATCCAGAAAAATCTGGTCGAATCGCTAAATGGGCGGTCGAACTCGGTGCCTTCGATATCCATTTCACGCCCTGCACGGCGGTTTAGTCTCAGGTTTTGGCCAATTTTGTGGTCGAATGGACCAACCCTGAGCCACCCGTACAGGGTCGGAGGAATTGGAATGCCCCGATCACTGGATAATGTTCTTTGACGGCTCCCATAGTTTTCAACACTCGGGGGCTGGAGTGGTCTTAGTTACGCCCCAGGGCAAACAGCTTAAGTATGTCATCCAACTACACTTTGTTGCAACTAACAACGCGGCAAAGTATGAAGGTCTTCTGGCCGGGCTTCGGGCAGCAAAATTCCTCGGAGTCCATCGATTAGTGGTGAGGGGAGACTCACAGCTAGTCGTAAACCAGGTAAACAAGGAGTACAGCACCTCCGATGAGACAATGGCTCATTACCTGGGGGAAGTGAGGAGATTGGAAAAACACTTCAGTCATTTTGAAGTCCAATACATCCCGCGAAAGGACAACATTCTCGCAGACCAATTATCCAAAATTGGGTCCTCACGCACATCCGCTCCGGCAGGAGTGTTCATTGAACACTTGGACCATCCTTCGATCATGACTTAGGTTGAGGATGATCCGGTAATAGCCTGCGTTACCAACCTCGGTCAGGAACAGGATTGGACTCATCCATTGAGAGTTTATCTTGAACATGGGACCCTACCCGAGGACGAAACCGAAAGCAATCGGTTAATTCGAAAAGCGCGTCTATACAAGCTCATAGATGGGATCTTGTACAGAAAGGGTACTCAAGGAGTATTCATGCGTTGCATATCTCAGGAGGAAGGAAAATCCCTCTTGAAAGAAATACATGACGGTGTATGCGGTGCGCACGCGTCATATCGGACACTGGTCGGAAAAGCTTTTCGACAGGGATTCCACTGGCCTTCGGCACTTGATGATGCCAAGCATATGGTCAAGATGTGTTCTCAGTGTCAGTTCCACGCGAGACAGGTTCATCAACCTGCCTATGCGTTACAAACCATTCCCCTCGTATGGCCTTTCGCGGTCTGGGGAATGGATATTGTTGGTCCTATGCCACAAGCGGTCAACGGGTACAAGTTTCTGTTCGTAGCCATTGACACGTTTACAAAGTGGATTGAGGCCAAACCGGTACGAAATATTACCGCCTCAGCAGCACAAAAGTTCTTTCATAAGAACATTGTTGCCTGATTTGGTGTTCCAAACCGTCTTATCACCGACAATGGTTCTCAGTTCGCCAGTGGTCTTTTCCTAGATTACTGCGACCAGATCAGAACTAAGGTGTGCTTTGCTTCTGTGGCACATCCGCAAAGCAATGGTGCTGTAGAACGGGCCAATGGGCAGATATTGCAAGGCATCAAAAAACGTGCTTTTGATCGCCTTAAGACTCGCTCGGGGGCTTGGGCAGACGAGCTTTATACCGTTCTATGGGCACTACGAACTACCTCTAGTCGAGCCACCGGTGAGACGCCCTTCCATCTGGTCTATGGGGCCGAGGCTGTGTTGCCTATGGAAGTCAGTATTGGGTCTATTCGGACAGAACAATTCGAACAGGTTAATCAGTCCGAACAGCGGTCACAAGATCTCATCCTCTTAGAAGAAAGGCGTGATCGCGCTTTGATCAAGTCCGCAGCATACTTGCAAGCCTTGCGCAAGTATCACAGCAAAAGGGTGCGACCACGTAGTCTTCACGTGGGCGACCTGGTTCTACGAAAAATCCAAGACCAGTCTAATCGCAACAAATTCTCCCCGAAATGGGAAGGCCCTTACACTGTTGTCTCAGTGCCGCGACCAGGATCCGCGCGGTTAGCCAAGGAGGATGGTCGAATTTTGTCCAATACTTGGAACATCGATCAACTTCGCAAGTTCTACGTGTAAGTACTCAATCCCTTTTCCTGTTCAATTAGCATCTTTTCATAAAACAAAAAATGTTTTGGTTTCATACGATGAATATTTCCCTTTATGCCCATGTGCTGCGAATTCGGCTTGGGGGCTGGTCGCCAGCGGTTAGATCATTACCACGTCCTAGTCGGATTCGCTGGCCGATCTCATGACCGCTTCCAGACAAGTCACTCCTAAATAAGCCGTTTCTCAACACACACGGGGCTTTCTGGCAAGTCCTCGGTTATCTGAGTGGCTGTCGGTTTGCAAACAAGGCTAGGCGTTACTTTGATCATAATTGTTGGTTCGATCACACATCCCTGGTCGTTATTATTCACGTTTCTCCTGCGTTTGTAATACTAAGTCTCCAGTATTTACAATCACAGGCGGGGGCTAGGGGGATATGTTTATAGTATGAAACAACACAAAACAAGAATACATATATTCATTTTTCAAAAAATGGATTTCAACATACATTGCATTGTATACAACTGTTTCTGTACAGAAGTAGGGATCACTCGATCCCAAGCTCAGTCAGGAGCTTATCTACAAGGGGCTTGATATCCTCCATGACGGCCTCTAGTTGTTCCTCATTCTCGACCTCAACCGGTCCCACCAATGGATTCAGATCTGCATCTGGTCCCTGGTGAAGTCGAACCAGGCTGAGAATGGCAGAAGCGGCTGACCGAACCCTGGTTCTGATCGCCTCTTCTCGTCGCCGTGTATCCTCAGGAAGATACTCGAGAAGTGACTCCGCCTGGGCCATGACTAGTGTAGACCAGTCATTTAGGCTGAGATCAAGCTTTGGGGGCGAGGCGATCCCTTGGGGCCCTCTACCTTGGCGTTGTACGCCCTGAGAAAGTAGTTAGTCCGCCTCTCAATCTCGGCTGAGGGCAAGACTGTTCCCAGATACGAGTTAAATTGATGCATTTCAGATATGACATAAAAGGATTTCAGTGCCAGAAATGAATACCTTCATTATAGTCCAAGGTATTGTCCGCCATAGACTTTATCTCCCAAACCGGATGAGCCCGTTCACGCAGGGGCTCACCCGGTTCTTCACAAAGTCTTGGATGACGTCGCGTGCTGTCAACCCTTGTCCGACTAAGTGAAGGATCACCTCGGCGTGCTTCATGAACTCCGCGTTCATCGCCGTGAGAGTATCCAACTCGCTCGGCTTCTCCGGCCGCGAGTTTTCAAACCACAGCCCGCTCTCGGTTGGCGGAGTACAGTAAAACCATTTCTGATGCCACCCATGCACCGAGTTTCGCAGGGGTGGGAAGGGATACTCCTTCTTATCCCTTAGCCAAAAGTAAATGCATCCGGCGGCGTTGGCGCTCTTCGACCACGCCGAAAAATAAAATCGCCAGAAGAGATCCACACTGGGATATACTCCGACAAACGCCTCGCACAAGTGTTGAAACACCGCCAGTATCAATACTGCGTTTGGGTGGAGGTTGATTAGCTCCAACCCGTAGTGCTCGAGGACGTCCTTCAAGAACCGACTCTCAGGGAATCGGAACCCACAGCGCAAATATTCTTCAAAAACCACCAACTCGCCCTCTCGGACGATCGGGGTTTCTTGGTTCTTCTCCGCGGGCCGCCAGTTGATTAGCAGCCGCGGAGGAAGGATCTCCTCCTTCTCCAACGCCACTAAACTCTCCTCAGAATGGTGGATTGATCGACTCCAGGATGCCATTTTTTGGTGGAGAGTCGAAGGAAAAGTTGGCGACTTTTGGGGAAGACGAAGGCTGAGAAGAACGAGGGTTTTGTGCGGCGGAAATGTTGAGGGTTTTTGGCTGTGTGGCTTTCTCAAGAAGACACCTGCTCCTTTTATAGACCCGAGGAGACGCACTGATGTGAGTAACGTTCCATTCAAATGTTCCACTGAGTATTTTATTCATTTCCCATAATGGATACTATCTCTGGCGGACCCGTTAAAGTGTTCAGGGATCGGATCTGAAACAAAAAGACTTCTTTGTTTCAGAAACTGAAACTGCAAAAGGCCTGAAAAGTTTTCAGTGCTTTTCAGAGGACGTTTTTCCTTTATATGCCTTGGACATTGTCATGAAAAAATCCTACGACTCAATTTTTGGATGTATGGATATATTTTGACCGGGTTGTGGTATGATTGAGACCATGCTTTTGATTAAGCTCCGATTCTAATCGAAGTAATGGTCTGACCGAGCCTCAATTCTGGACGCAATATGCTTCAGTTCTAACCGCGGCTTTAAGTCTGATCGCGGTATCAGAGCTGGTCGCGGTACTTTTATAAAAGCGTGATTCTGATCGCAGAACTGAAATTTCCTTGTGTATGAGTGGTCGCGAACATAATATTTACGGCCATATTTTCGTACGGAAGATGTGAAGAATATTCATATAAAGAAGAAAGTTTTATTTCTTGCATTCTTTACATACAAAAGGAATACCGGCGACCAGAGCGTCGACCTGATCCGAAAGAAGTTTGCAGAGTTCTCCTAGGGACATGTTGTTGTCAGTAAGATCTACACTGACAACCCCCAGAGAACTAGCAACTAATCTAAGCCTATCTACATCATCCCTAACAAGATATACACTACTGTTCCTAATTAAATCGGAGAGTTCTCGCTGTTGCTGAGCGTGGTCCCTCTCTCGACGGAACTGGTGCGCCTCTTCACGGGATCGCTCAAAACATTCTGCCAGATGCAGAATCGCCGAAGACATCTCTTCGGTCTTCTTCTCCAGGGCATTCTTCTCCTCTAGAAGAATCTGTCCGGGAGGAAGAGACGGAGTAGCAGAAGGCTGATCACTGGGGCCTCCAATCTCCTACATTTGCAAAAGTTAGTTGTGCTAACTATAACTATCAACAAAAGGAGAGGAGGATTATTACCTGTCCCTGCTCGTGACACGTTGATATAGCCATCCTGGGAAATAGATCACTCGATAAAATCGGATGATCACCAGATGGTGGAAGTGCAACCTTCCCACCAGAAGATTGCTTCCCCAACACAAGTTGAGGATCTTCTGGTCGTATAGTCACCGCTTGCCGACCAGAAAATCGATCACCCAAACAAAAGCAGGGGGTGTTGGAGTAGAAAGCTGAAGGAAGAAAAGATGATGACTCATTTTCTACCTTTGCTCTGTTGGAAGATCCTTCGTCAACCTTGGGTTTCTTCCTTGAGGGAGATGGATCTTCAGGCATTTGAGGCTCTTGCTTGAGAACTTCCTCTTCATTACTTTCAATCTCGATGGTGTTGTGATCTGCCATCAGGAGGTGTATGAAGAGAAGAATGAAGGTAACTTTAGAAAGGACTTAGCTGTGAGAAGAAATTGTGGAGCTTTGCAAAACGAAAGACCCGGTATTTATAGTCGCCAAGGTGACGGTTCACATTCTAAGCACCTCGGGTTTTTAAAAGCATTTACAATTTCACCTCGGGTTAAAAAACATTTCAACAGCGCCATCATTACCCGTCACGTAATGCCCAGAGCCCGTCTCGGGGAACCAACCGACCCACTTAGTGCGCCACTAAGCGGGGGATTTGAAGAGTTGGGTTAAAAATCCGATGTATGTTTTTAAATTCGAAATAAACATGTCCCTTCGTTTTTTTCAAATTTGGGGGCTAGCTGACGAGGATTGACACCCGGGTCAGTTCAAATAAATGCACTGTTGGTTCAAAACAGATTCGAACCAGACACGTGCCCGGCGGTGCAAACTCAAGTCATTCTGAGAAGCATCAGCCCGAGGTCGCAGGCTTTGCGCTATCAGACCGCAGGCTTCGCGCGGTCAGAAGTTCGTATGTTATACGCGAACAGAATGTCGGAGATGTTGTGCGGTCAGCCAACATCCCGCGGTCAGAACATTCTCGACCAGGGTACTTAGAGTTCATCTGTCCGGCTGTCCCTACAGCGGGAATATTCTAAGTATCCCGAAGATTCCTCCACGTGGAAGACCAACCGTTAGGAGGTTAATACGTGTAGTTATCCATGAATAACACGTGTTTAACCTGCGTGGAGGTTAAGAGCGGTTCTCTAAAAACCGCATCCAACCATCCAAACAACTGTTTGATGCAGTTACGACTTGGCGCCCTTTCGACCAATATAAAAAGGCGGCATGGTGTATCAAACAGGGAGGGGAAGGAGAGAGATCAACATCTCTGATACAAGCGAGATACAACACATGTCAACCACTCAAACAGCCAAGTCTACGACCTAGATTAGATAGTTTTTTACAAGCCTCTTTGGCTTCTTTCTGTATCCTTATATAGGAAAAAACCTTCGCCTGTGAAGGTCTTTTCCCGCTCTTTTGTAAATCTTTCTCACATATAGTGAAATCCCAACAGGACGTAGGACTATTACTCCCACCATCGAGGGCCCGAACCTGTATAAACCTCTCTGTGCTCCTGTTCTCCATATTTCTACAAATCTTCCCGGAGGGTCATCTTGAAAGGTCTCGCTATTACAAATTTTGCATAAGTTCGGCTGAGGACTCCGAGTCCAAATCGTTGACAGCTATTTTTCTTGCTTTAAAACAAAATGTAATAATTAGAGAAAAAATAGAGAATAGCTAATTGAAATACTAATACGTTAGTCATGTAAGTTCTTAGATCCGATAAATCATAGTTGTATGCAAACAAATTTGCGAAAAATAACTTTCTAAAAAAGAATAAAATACAAATACTTACTTTTAGTTGAGTAAATAAACATGAATTAAATGCTATAATAAGGCCATCAAGACTACCTAAGCTAATAACTCAAGAAAGAGTTTAGTAAGATTTGATATATCAAAATTTTATGGCTTTTCATGCAATATGATTGGGGTGTTTCTATATATCTCAAGTCTACTCAGAGACCAATTAAAAATAATATATCTTTAATGATTCCCATAAATTATGTATTTAGTTTTAGAATTTTTACTAGTTAGGATCCAGAATTTTAATAATTTTTATTCTGAATTTTTTATTTTGTTAATATTTACTCTTACAGTTTTTATCAGTTAAGTATTTAGAAATTTAATAATTTTGTTTCTGAATTTTTATTTTTCTTTATATTTAGTTATAGAGTTTATATTAGTTAATGTTTCAAAATTTTAATAATTTTAATTAAAAATTTTATTATTTTGTATTATTTTTGTATTAGTTAAGAATATCAAAATTTCAGCAAATTAATAATTTTAGTCCTGAATTTTAAATTTTTCTAAATATTTAGTCTTGGAGTTTGTATTAATTATAGTTTCAAAAAATTAATTTTTTATTTTTTATTTTTAATCCTTAATAGTTACTCTTAAAGTTTGTATTACTTAAGTTCAGGAAACTAATACTTTTAATTCCAAATTTTTAGTATTTATTAATATTTAGCCTTAGAGTTGGTATCAGTTAAGGTTTTAAGATGTTTTTAATTTAATTCACAATTTTTAATATTTAGTCTAAGAGTTATTTCACTGAAGAATTTCTTTTAGAAATCTGGTTCATTATAATTCGAGATCATCAAATAGATTGCTAGATTTTTTTTCTCAATTAATGTGGGAATTTTTTGATTTCTTGGTTAGTCTGGGAACTCTTAGGTAGTCTAAAAATAGCAATCGATAGATAAATTGATAGATATTTTAATATTTAGTGTTAAAGTTTGTATTAGTTAAGATATTGAGAAATTATTATTTTTTATTTAATGATTCAGATAAATTATTTATTAGTCTTAGAGTTTATATTAGTTAAATTTATATATTATAATAATTTTTATTCCATGTTTTTAACTTTTCTTAATATTTACGCTTAGAGTTTGTATAAGTCAAATATTTAGGAATTTAATAATTTTAATTCTGAATTTTTATTTTTTTTTAGCAAAGTTTGATCTACTAAACTTTAATGCCTTTGATGAGATATGATTGTTGTGTTCTTTTATAGCCCCATGTCTTCTCAAAGACCAATCAAAGAAAAAAATAGTTTTAGTGATTCAGATAAATTATATATTTAGTCTTAGGATTTATATTAGTTAAGATTTCAGAATTTAAATAACTTTTATAACAAAATTTTAATTCTTGTTAAATTTACTCTTAGAGATTGTATTAGTCAAGTATTTTGAACTTTAATAAAGTTAATTTTAAATTTTTATTTTTTAATATTTTGTCTTAGAGTTTATATTAGTTAAGGTTTAGAAATTTAACAATTTTAACTTTGAATTTTTAATATTTTGTCTTAGAGTTTTATTAGTAAAGAATTTCTAAATTTTAGAAATTTAATAATTTTAATTTTTCCTTAATATTTAGTCTTATAATTTGTATTAGTTAAGGTTTCAGGATATTAATATTTTTCATTCCGAATATTTAATTTTCATTAATATTTAGTCTTCAAGTTTGTATTACTTATTGGTTTATAAATTTAATAATATTAATTTAAAATTTTTAATATTTTGTCTAAGAGTTAAATTAGTTAAGATTTTATTTCATAAATATGTGCCATTATAACTCGGGACAACTATATAGATGGCCATATTTTACTTAATATGGGTGCTCCAATAGAGTCTGAAATGAGTAATATATAGATAAATTAACTAGTCATTAACTCTTGCACTAGTGCAAGCTCATTTTTAAATTAATAATTATAATTAGATTAGTAACACAAAAGTTTGATTCATATGAATCTGAACTAAATTAGGAATAAAAAATATTTACTCCGAATTAAACTTTTTAACTATATGAACTCTAATATCACAAAACCTAATTAAATTATGAATTTGAAAGTTTTCTTTGTATATAGGGAATTACATTGTCAATTACTTTGTAATTTATATTATTTTTGAAAGGGTCATCATCTATTTTTTTTACTTCTACACATGTCACTTGTATAGAAAGATTCATGAGTTGTTTAGTTTGTGATTGTTTGAGAAAAAAGCAATTTAAGAAACAAATGTCTTCCCTATTTTCTTGAACTAGATAATCAATTTTTAATCCAAAAATCTACATGTGAGTGCTCTAATAATAGAACCGCAATAAATCAAAAGTCACATATGATCAACTATTTATTTATGTATTTTTACCGGTGAAGTGTTCGTAAGAACTTAGTTTCTCTTCTTCCTTCAAAACAAAAGATAATAATTTGAGAGTAAACAAAGAATAACTAACTAAAATTTGCATACATTAGTTATGCAAGTTCCCATATACAATGAATTATAGTTGTGAATAGATAACTCTAAGAAGAACTCGTTAAAAAAGAATAAAGTACAGATACATACTCTTAATCATGCAAACAAATGTGTGTTGCATGCTATTATAAAACTATCGAATTTACCTTAAGTTGAGAACTCAAAAGAGAGTTTAACAAAACTTGATCTATTAAGTTTTGATGGCATTCGATAAGATATGACTATCATGTGTTATATAATGCCAAGTCTCCTCAAAGACCAATTAAAAAACAATATATATTTAATGGCTTAGATAAATTATATATTTAATTTTAGTATATATTAGTTAAGGTTTTATATTTTTAATAATTTTTATTCCAAATTCTTAATTTTTTAAAATTTAATCTTAGAGTTTGTATTAGCTAAGGTTTTAGAAATTTAATAATTTTAATTTTGAATTTATTTTTAAAAAATTTAGTCTTAGTGTTTGTATTAGTTAAGGTTTGAAAATTTTAATAATTTAATTCATAATTTTTAATATTTTGATTTATAGTTATATTAGTTAAGAATTTTTAACTTTGAGTAATTTAACAATTTTAATTTCTTTTTATTTTTTAATATGTAGTATTAGTGTTTGTATTAGTTAAGGTTTTAGGAAATTTATATTTTGAATTTCAAATTTTAATTTTTATTAATATTTAGTCATAGAGTTTGTATTAGTTAAGGTTTCTAGAATGAAATAATTTTAATTCTGAATTGTTATTAGTTTGTCTTAGAGCTGTATTAATTAATGAGTTATTTTATAAGGTGGGCCTTTATAACTTGAGACCCCAAAATAAATGGCCAGATTTCTTTCTTTTTCTCAATTAATTTGAGAATTTCTTAATTTTTTTTATTATGTAGGAGCTTTTATAGAATTTGAAATTAATAATATATAGATATAGATAGATTGACTAGTCGTCAACATATGCAATTGCATAGGCTAGTATTCCAATTGTAGTTTCACTATTGTAATTGAACATCGTCTTCACATCAGTTCCCAAAATTTGATATTTTATTTATTTTAATTTTCTCTCATATTTTTGTGTGGAGATCTACATGCTTAATGTGTAGTCAACTCCCGTAAACTAGAGTAGCTACTGAATAAGGAGTATTGTATACATTTTTATTTATTCAATTATTCAATGCACAACTAAGGTCGAGTGCTTTGAATATATCAAAAATTAAAGGCATAGAAAACATATTTTTTTTATTGTTATTTGATCAAACAAGTGAAATTATTGAAATACATACAGTATTTGTACAATACCTCCTCTATTTTGGAGGAGTCAGTTCCACGCTGATAATTAGTAAACACTCTACGAAGATTGCTAAGAAAAAATTGTTCCTAAAGATTTTTTAATTAAAATATGAAATACTCTGAGACCTCAAACACATATTACTTGGAAAAACTTTCCAAATAAAAGGTCATGTACCTTAAATTGTATGATATTATCCATGACCATCAAATTGGCTGTGGCTTTGTGGGATTTGTACCCTACTAAACTCACAAAATTTGATGTCTTACCAATTTAATTGCAATCGGTAAGCAAATTTAATTTATCTCACTGTTTTGTTGTTCCAATGCACTAAGGATGCGATTTGTGTTTTTTTTTTTTCTATGTTTGCTTCTCTATTATTTGTGACTCACCGTTAAGTGCACTGCCCCGTAAAGAGAGAAACTCAAAAGAATAATCTACTGGATTGATAGCTTAGTCTTTTCTTTTCCTAGGAGCTCTTGTGTTGATCTGTACAATTATAATTTGAGAATTAAATTTTTTTATTTTTGGAAATTAACTTTTTTAATTCCAAAAGATTTTATTTTTATGTTTTAGTTCCGAATTTTTTTTAAAAAAATTGATAATTTAATTCCACATTTTCATGTGTTCCAATTTTTACTTCCAAAATTTTATATATTTTAAATTCTAATATATATATATATATGTGTGTACTTCTTACCTACTGAGTGGTTCATAAGAATTTATCTTTTTTCTTGTTTCAAAACAAAAGGTAAAATTATAGAGTAAATAGAGAATAACTAATTGAAATACTCATAAATTAGCTATACAAGTTCTCAAATCCAATAAATTATAGTTAGAGATAGACAAATATGAGAAAACAACTTAGTTAAAAAATAATTAAGTACAAATACTTATTTTTTGTTAAGTAAACAAATACATGTTACATGTCATTGTAATGCCACCAAATCTATTCGAAACTAAGAACTCAAGAGACTACTTAGCAAAATGTAATCTATCAGGTTTTGATGGTCTTAATGAGATATGACTGGGTGTTCTTTATAGCTCCAAGTCTCCTCAAAATTCAGATAAATTATTTATTTAGTTTTAGAGTTTGTATTAGTTAAAAATTCAAAATTTTAATAATTTTTATTACAAATTTTTAATTTTTCTTAATATTACTCTTAGAGTTTGTATTAGTTAAAGTTTTACAAACTTAATAATTTTACTTTTGAATTTTTATAATTTTTTAATATTTAGTCCTAAAGTTTATATTAGTTAAGATTTTAGAAATTTAATATTTTAATTTTTAATATGTTATCTTAGAACTGTAATAGTTAAGAATTATTAAATTTCAGAAATTTAATAATTTTATTTCTGAGTTTTGATTTTCTTTAATATTTAGTCTTTGAGTTTGTATTAGTTAAAATTTTAGGAAATTAATATTTTTAATTTCACTAATATTTAATATTAGAGGTTGTAATAGTTAAGGTAGAAATTTAATATTTTAAATTTTAAATTTAAATTTTTTGTCTTATAGTTATATTAATTAAGGATATTTTTTATAAATCTAAGATGTTATAATTTGGGGTAAGAAATAGTTGACTAGATCTTTTTCTTTATTCATTAATGTGGACATTTCTTGAATATTCCGTTAACATGGGAGATCATGTGGAGTTTGAAATTAGTAATAGGTAGATAGATATAGATAGATAGGTATAGATTGTGGCCACTGTTGAGCAATTGGTTGGCATGCCATATGGGGATACTATTTATTTGTTTTCCAACGGAGCAAAGTTAAACGTTAACCGGTGATGCAACTATCGTTCAAGCTTAACACGTCGCAATCGCCAGGAAGAAATTTTGAGCACAAAGTAGAGGCGACATGGAATGCCTAGGTCCAAATCATGAGATACATGTAATCTGAAGGTGATACAACTTGATGTAGCCCATTGTTTAAGATACATCGCGCTTGTGCCAACTTGGTTTTAATTTAGCATTATGTGTTAGTAATTCAGTATTTCTGCTATATAACTCAGATTGGAAAGTGAAAAATGCTTCTGCACCTTGTAAGCAAGATTTGGTACCGGTCATGTGGAGTGTTGGAATTTTTCGTTGGTACATACAAGGTTGATGTTATTTCATTGTCTAGGGTAAATGCCAAAAGCAATAGGCTCTACAAGAATCCAAATATTTGGTAACCACACATGTCGAGATTTAGAGTTTGAATAAAAAGAAAGCCAGCCAAACTAAGAATTGTTTGTCTTTGTAAATGAAATATTTATGGGAAAATTGATTGTATATCATTAGAGTTTGGTGTCTAATATAATATCACCAAAATTTCATCTTTTGATTATATATCACTATTTTTTTAGTCTGATATTATATGTCATTTTTAATCAATCAATTTAAAAAAAACCAAAATACTCTTGACAGTCAAAGTCTAATTATGATTTTAAATAAACAAAAAGACTGTAAAGAAAAATTTACAATTTTTGAAAACTCTGATACAAAGTTTAAAAATTTTCAAAAATTAGAAATTTTGTGTTCTAGTTTTTATATTTATTTACAATCATGATTAGAAATCAAATAACATGGGCATTTTGGTTTTTTTGAGTTGACTGATCAAAATGGCATAAAACATCATGCTTCATAAAAGTGATAATATATAGTCAAAAAATGAAATTTCAATGACATATTATATTTACCACTAAAATTCAATTGTATAGAATCAATTTTCCCAATATTATTGTTCTAATTTCTTTCTTTTTATCATGTTTTGAATACTTTGTGCATTCCCAAAGTTGATTCCAAAATGGTGAGAGCAAATTCTTACCCAATGCCAGTTTAATGGTTGAAACTTAAAATTTGTGCAAACTTGAGGTTAGACCGGATTGTTGAAAAGCTCAATTGATATGCACTCAAATGTGTATTTGAACGATTAAAGTATATCTCTACATAAAAAAAATTCATTACTTCAAATCTCGATCCCCTTCATTTCATAACGTGTGTTTAGTTAAAACATTTGTGTTGGTTTGTGGGAGGTTAGGGTTAGAAGTGGGTTGAATAGGATGTGTGTTATTGAGAATTTTTTATACGGATAACACATTAAAAAATAAAAAATGTCGAGATAACACACAATAGAACTAAATTATAGAAATGACCTCAATCACTAGGCCCAATGGTGATTTACTCGAAAAGACGACCAATCGCCGAGCTAGTTGTCGACCAGAATCTTCAGTCGCCGACCAAACTGACGACTGATGAGGACTATATATTAAGCACGAATCCGGCCCTGACGACTAAAGCATTCGACTAGTTTCCCAGCTGTTTTCGCAATTTCTTAGGAGAATTGACCGAAAATTTGATTAGCCACCATCTTAGCTACTAGCGATTGGTCATGGTGACTGATGGGCTGACTTGAGTTGCCAAATCAGATATTGAAAAGTCGAATTTGTTTAAAGTCGCCAATCGAGTTGACGATTTTTGTCAGTTCTGCGAATATATATATATGTTATCCGTAAGAAAAATTTGTGTTGTTGATGTAATAAATATTATCACTTATCACAGTGGATTAAAAAGAAAAATAAGCTCAGTTGGCATTGTCGAGGTACGAATACTCCGTAATATTCATGCTGCCGATGGGGATCCAGGTATCCAACTTGCCCACGCCTCAGAAAGCTAAGTACATGTTGCAAGTGCATATTTCTAGCAAGAATGGCCCAGAGTGAATGAATGATCAAGTACTGGTCCTCAACGGAACCTCTCCGGAGTCCATTTCAACCGTCCAATTCCCTGCAAACAACATTTCCATCCCCAAACTGGGATCTGGTGGCGAGCGGGACCACTCATTCCCCTCGCAGGTTGATAACCACCCTCCGAGATATTTTTGTTACGTTTCGGCGTTTTGCGAGTGGATCGTAAGAGCGCAGTACAAACAAACAATGGTTGGGGGGGATAGCTTTCGATAGATAATACACCGCAGGCTGCGGCCTGTATGTCCCAGAGAATTTTGCACCGCAATTATTAAGCCGACTGTTTGTATTTTTCCCGTCTTGTATACATATTTTCTTAATATTGAATCAAAATTATATTTAAATATAATTCTTTTAGAATTCATCTAACCTCCATCTTTAATATAATCGACGATTGAATGGCGAAGTGACGGTGACACTACTGACCACGAATTGGTCAATAGGAGAGAGGGGAGAGATGTGGCCTAGCGGCAGTTTTGTCGAGAGCCGTAGGTGGTTGTTGTCCGAAGGGAGAGGGAGGAGAACGAGGGAAAGGAGGTTAGGAGGTTGAGAGGCAGTGATGTTGAGGATGGTGTTGGTAGTCACAATCGAAAACTGTGGCTCCAGTATGATAGTAATCAACGGTCACTGAGAAGTGAGTGCCTCTGGGATAGAGGTGAGTGGTAGTGGTAGTTAAGGAGAGAGGAGGAAGAGTAGTAGTGTGGAGAGAAGAATGATGGGGTGAATCTAAAATTTTGACTAGATAGTGTAGATAGTATAAATTTTTTTTAAAAAAATAATTAGATACATGCATCCTAAATAATTTTTTGGTAAAGAGGTTCTTGGTTGTCATATATTTTTTTCTTTCATTACGGCAAAATTAGGATTGTTTTCATTGTGAAAATACCATGTATACCTAGAACTTCTTTTTTTACAGAATTATAAAACAAATCCACATCCTTTGATCATAACTCCTTGCAACTATATCTACTCTTGATTCACACCCATCTACCTCTTGATCTACATTCTCTATTTAGATCTACATAGCATTGCTCTTGTTGCTATTGGTAGAGCTACCTTGTGTCTTATAGGGTCATATGACTTTCACTGGATTTTGCATGTAAGTCCCTCACATATAGAATATTTAAAGAAAACAGAAAAAACTTCCATAACATTTTGAAGAGTCCACTCAAAAAATTTTATAAGAAAAGACTCCACTGAAAAGGTTTTTTTTTTTTTTTTACCTTTGCCACATAATCCATATTATACAGTAATATCTTATTTATATAGTGTGCTTTAACTAATTTTTTCTTCCTAGAAAGACACTAATACCGGAAAGGCGAATACAGGTGAACTGCTGGCCACTAAAAATATCATTCGGATTACTTTGACGGTCTAATCGACTCCATCAAATGCCAACAGCTTCATCCCTGTTTCATTTCACCGTGCCTTCTCTCCAACAATGAGATTATTGTTATGAAATAAATTAATATATAGTCTTAGTTGTCCATAACTCTATATGTCTTTATCATTATAACTCCACATACATCATAAAATTTCTGTAACCTTTATACCATCAATTGATTAACCCTAATCCATCAAATTCTTATAATTCTTATTCTCTTTATCTATCTATAATATCTATAAATAGTCTATTTGTACACATTTGAATGACAATTAAAATATGATAATAAAATGAGGATATATAAGAATATATGAGAAAGAGAACAATTCTCTATTTATCTCTATACTTTGTATATTATTTACTTTTTGATTAGCTTATGATTTGTATATTCTCATTCACCTCTCCATTATTAAGAATATATGAGAAAGAAAAGAATTCTCTCATTCACCTTTCTATTTACCTTTATGCTTTGTATATTCTCTACTATGTACCTAGAAAGTATTTGTTTTCTTAACAATTATGACATACAAAAGAATCGTTTTTTTAAAAAAAATAAAACAGCTATTATACAGATACTACATAAATTTACTCCATCGCAAAACCTTGTAGAGGAAAAAAAAGCTACATGAGTAAACAAACAAACTCTTCATAGCATTCTGGATTCTTCGACACTGTTGGGCTTTCTGAGCGGGTTCTCTCTGGCTAGACAGGGATGACCAATGTTTAAGATTACTCTCAGACTGCCCACAATGTATATATATATATATATATATACACACACACACAAATCCAGTATCCAACAAACTGCCGAATAAGAGTGGTGAATTGATTAAGTTTAAAGATTCATTTACAACAAAAAAAAACCAAAAAGAGAAAAGAAAAAGCAAGAAATTTCTTATCTTATTGTGTTGTTATGTATGCCTTATTTCTCGTCAAATTGAGTCTTAATATTAGTTTTTGTTTCTTATTATGATTAGAAATTCTAGTTTTAAGACTAGAAGCCAGCTTAGATATGTGCAAATGTGATTGGAGCAGTACAGGTTTGGTCTGACTTCAAACAAGTCTAAGATTTGGGTCAAACTTAGTGTTTAAGATTCAAATCAGGTTAAACTCGACTTGATGTTGACTCAATCCGACAGTTGTTTGTCCATTGATTTAAGTCAGACCCGAGTCTGATCTTTGCTAAATATAATCTAATATGAAAGTTTCCAAATGTATGGGTTATTATTGAGCTTTTTATGATTTTGTCATAACATTAAATAGAGATAAAAACTTGCGCTCAAGAAAAAGTGTTTAATAATGAAAACTCATAACGAGAGCTTTACATCAACACAACAATATTGATATGTCGCAGCGTGGATACGTGGTTGTGAACTTGTGATGATGGATCTGGGATAAATATGTGCGCAGGATGACTTCGAGTGTACAGAAGTATTATAAGGTGTGTGTTTTTGTATTTTTTTTTTCTCTATTTCGATAGATTAAAAATATTTTCAGAGAAAAAGACTAGGCTGCCAGTAAACACAACGAAAAGAATCTGATCACTTGTTAAGAAAAGGGGGAAGTCCGTTTTCTTACTAACAACTTGGCTTTTCTTTTTAATCCTCTAAGGTATGTGGCAAGTTAAAGCTACAAAGAAAAAACAAAAAAACAAAGAACACGTGATTTATTCTCGTGAGTGTACTGTGCACACTTCTATGAAAACAACGAGGTCCCGAATCCCTCGCCCATGCTGCAGAGTCGCTGAGCGAGCATGACTTGTGGTGCCACCTCAGTTGATTGCGGACACGTGTGAGATGGAAAGCTGGAGGGAAAGCCTCGAGGGTTCACATTTGCACCGTCAGCACCGCTGCTGATGGCACGTGAACAGAGGTTAACACGTGGAGAGTTACTTCTCACCTCTCTCTCTCTCTTCTCTGTTTAAGGCTTGAGGCCCAGATGATGCAATCACGTACGAAACCAGCCTGCAGCTTTTCAAGGAAATTTTTTCTCTGGTGCTCGAAATGAACATTAGAGATTGTTTCTTGTGTGTAGGAGTACGATTGAAAAGTTGCTTTGATCTGTTTGGGTTACTATTTCATCCGGGTTTAATACATTAGTCTGCTTTTTAAAAAAAAATCACGTCATTTGCTTATTTCGAGACTGCCACTACAGAAAAAAATAATTATTTATATACTATTGGAAAATAATGATAGTTTAAAAATGACTGTACCAAAAAGTCAAAACGTTAACCTCTGGGCATAAATGATCATTCTATTTTTTTTTTTTTTTGAGAAATGCTACTGTAATGTCCCGTAGCCCTCCCAAATGCTCATAGCTGGTGGCCTCCCGATACACAGTTACACACTGGGAGGGCCGCAGGATACACACTAGGCAAGCGAACCTAAAGAGTTGATAGTGTGTCAAAGTGATATTACAGCGATATTTTTTTTAAAAAAAAAATAGGTTAATCAAATTTCTTATTGGTCTAGGTCTGCATTTTAGAGATATATTCATTGGTATTTTTTCAAATTCAACTTTAATAATACTATAAAACTAAATTTCCCATTTTAAAATCATATAATGATCATTGCACTCAAGGGAGGAGATTAGTAAATGTCAAAGTTTGCAACAACACTCTCCCATTTTTGCGGCTCTACATGTATGAAAAAGGATTCAAAGACTTAAATTACATAATACACTAAAAATGTATGAGTTTGACCCTTTAAACTATTCATTTTTGAATTAATGGTTCAATTTTAAAAAATGATGTTTAAGTACCATGTATGAATTTTTGGAAAAATATATAGTTTTGGAAAGCCCTTCACACGCATCAGGAAATCCTTGACTTCAAATATCAATTTAGATATTTACTTTTATCTACATATAAATGAATACACAAATAGACAATAAGAAAACTAAAATTCAGAGCAGCCATGCGTTGCACAGACATTGTGAACGAGAGACGGGAGCCGTACATAAGGGAGAGGCGGTGGGCTTAAATTCTTTTGGCAACACATATATAGGAGCGAGCAATAAATAGAGACTGCCTGTATACACCACTTCGTCGTCTTCTCTCACTCCTTCCTCTCCTCTTCCCATAATCCCATGTGTGTTTTTTATTTATATCTACATCCTAGAAGAATCCTACATACTAATTTTGGCGATATTCTTCAAGGAATTCTCAATTTTGAGAACTTTTTTCTCAGCTGGTTTTATAATTTCTTGTAAAGGCGGTGTTATATATTGGCAGTACTGGATCGCTTCACGGGCTGCGTGGGGTGGTTGACCATACACACCTTCCGGATCCTCAAATGAGGCCCCATTCTTTTGCCTTCCTCTCCTCGCCTTGCATTTAGCCTCCTACGGTTGTGGAACCGTGGGCCATTTCCAAGACATCGTTGCGGTGGTGGTGGTCTTGGAGACAAGACCCCTAGGCGGGAGGTGAGGAAACCACCCATGGGCATTCAGGTGGCGACCGTGGCAGCATCGCCATGCGCAGTCACGGTCTCCTCTTCCTCCTCGTCGGCGTCTCCTTCCTCCTCTGCCATCGTAGCGTCGTCACGGCCCGCCTTCCTCGGAGGTCCCTGTATCCGGCTGGCGAGGACTCAGTCGTTGTCGGCTAACTGGAGCGCCGGTCTTGTGCGGCGGCGCGGTGGGCAGCACTCTATCAGGCGCGCCCTCAGTGCCAGCCTTGACAGCATCGGCAGCGACGGAGGCGATGACGGGGAGTTCTTGAAAGGGATCCAGGAGCTCGCGATGGGGCTGCACCCCGGGGCCGGCGACTGCGTGTGGCCCGCCAGCGTGGAGCGGAGCGCGAGCAGCGTGGGGCTGCCCCTGTCTTTGCGGATGCTGAAGCGGAAGATGCAGCAGCAGCGGTGGGAGGAGCGGCTCCTGGACTGCGCCGGCGAGTCGGCCCGCGCGGCGGTGGGCCGCGCGTTCTCGTCGATGGTGCTCATCATCCGGGAGCTGCAGAGCTTCACATTGCAGATGCGGCAGACGCTCTTCTACGAGGACCTGCAGGGCGTCCTGGCCCGCGTCCACGGCGAGATGCACGCCTCTTTTGTCTGGCTCTTCCAACACATATTCTCCGGCACCCCCGCCCTCATGGTCTCCGTCATGCTCCTCCTCGCCAACTTCACCGTTTACTCCATGGGCGACAGTGTCGCCGCCGCCTCCACCCTCCTGCCTCCACAGCCCACTGTCAGCGCTGTTGCAATCGTCGACACCCAACACATTGACCAATCCCAGCCGCGGTTCGACCAAGCTTCGGTCAGGACGTTCCCAACTGGTCGAACAGCCTCTGTGGGAGGAAACTGCGGCGGTGGTGGCAAGGTGCGTCCGGTCGCCGGAGCAACCGGCGATGACCAGTCGGACGAATCGTTGTATCAGCAGAGCCGCGCGGTGCTGCCGCAAGGCGTGTCGCCAGCGACGCCAGTGGGGACAGGTGCAGAGGAGGCCGTGTCAGAAGCAAGGGCCGAGGAAGACACACAAGACGAGCTGGTCATCTGGAAACGTATGGTAGACGAAACTTCTAGAATGCAGGCCAGTGTGCGCCCCGAGGAACTGATGGACCCGGACGTGTTGGGGCAGCTCGTCGCCCCGGTGGAGGCTGAACTGGAGATGGAGGACTTCGCAGATTACGCGGGAACTGAGCAGAGATATGAGCAGGCCTTGTCCGATGACCCCAACAACTCGCTGCTATTGGCCAACTTCGCGCAGTTCCTATACCTGGTGCAACGCGATCATGACCGGTAGGAGCCTCCCTCCAACACACCAACTGTTCGATGAAATGACTGTGTGCTGTTTATACTACGTAATAGTATCAAACTACTCTCTTTGACCGTGATGTGGTAATGCCATTCGCAGGGCGGAGCATTACTTCAAAAATGCGGTGCGCGCCGAGCCGGCGGACGCCGAGGCGCTGAGCCGGTACGCGACCTTCCTCTGGAAGGCGCGGAACGACCTGGCCGCCGCGGAGGAGACGTACCAGGAGGCCATCGACGCCGAGCCCAGCAACGCGCACCACGCGGCAGCCTACGCGCACTTCCTGTGGAACACCGGAGGTGAGGACACGTGCTACCCCCTCGAGTGATGCGTGTAGCGCAGTGGGCAGCATGTGCTTGGGCGGTCACGCGGGCAATACGGCCACGAGGGCTTGGGCGGAACACAAGTTACATATTACAAGTGAAGCTGTGATACTACACAATACCTTTCGTTTTACTTAGGCTTGTTGTTCTTGTAGTTGCTCATTTGGGATAAAAGTAGAAGGAGAAATGTGCAGTGAGGCGACAATCCACGAGTTGCTGGCTGCTTTCCTACTATTTCAGGAAATTTATCCGGCGAGTAAGAACTTTTGGAGGACGGGAACGGGCGGATGTGATCGAGCTTATGTTTCCAAGGATGTTGTCGGTTTTGCTCGGAGATGGGTACGTCCGATTGGCGTCGCGTGGATGTTTGTGGTAGCACTGTGTCGTGGATAATTATGAGAGGCTGTTTTGTTTTGTTTGTTAGTGTTAATATATAGCAATTTGCATCTTTGTAATTATGCAGATGAATAAACAATAAGAAGTGATCCATTTTTTCCGTAAAGCTAGAGAGATTTGCAAGGTGTCTTGTTAATTCCGGGGCAATCTTTTCGCGGATCTTGCACACTTGACCAGTGCCAGGGATAGTGTAGTTTGCAACTCGAACAGTCATCATAACATCAACTTGTGATTTGTATCTTGGAAGGCTCAACTGTGTGGATGCTTTGGATTTACTGAACAATATGGCCCCCGTCATGACATCAACCTGTAATGTGTACTTTAGTGCTTTGGATGATTAAACCGTGAGGATGCTGAATTTAAATATGTAATAAAATGCAACCTGCGTCGGTTTGATGAAAGAAACGAGAGCTTATGCTCTTCCGTTTTAACTAAAGATGGAAGATGAAGACGACGACTAAAGCAAAGCACTTGGGCTGTAGGAACTCGTTAAGTCATCTGGACGAAAGCTAGTGCGAACATGGGGCAATTGATGCCAATTAGCAGCAATGTCGCACATGCAAAATGGATTGGTTAGTGCAGTATGTGTTATAAAGGTCCTTTAATAAAATATTAATGACTACTTTATTGCAATAATGCGCCCTAATTGAGGCTATTCATGTGTCCTTTATGCTTAATTATGATTTTTGAGAACTTGCATATCCTAGAGGAGTACATGAAAGTCTAGGTACACAATTTAACTTATTTAAGTTCATTTCTGATCACTTTTTGCCATTGATGATAAGATCCCTGTTTCTTAGCAGCTAAGAGAGAAAAATGATGTATTCAAAGATTATCTGAACCTTTGAAGACCGAAAGATTATTCTGTAAAATAAAAAAAGAAAAGACAACACATTTCAAGATCGCATTGATCATCTCTTGTATTTTTTTTTTCTTGTCCTTGAAAGGGTTTTAGGCGCCCCAAGATTGAAGATACCTACATGTGTGATATGCATGGTAAGACGTCCAAGATCACAATCAGAACTAGTTTAATAAGCAGTTTAACAATTAAACTAGTTTAATCACACAGATCATCAGCAGTTATGCAAAGAAGTTACCAGGTTTTCACGGGCATTGCATGCTATGGCCCGTGTCACAAAAAAAACTGATAGCTTTTCGACACTGTGTGGAGAAGTCCAGAGTGGACAAGAAACCCAACTATCGCACTCGTTTACCGACCTGATCACTGGCCAAAATTCCTTCTGAACTCCAGATCGAGGAAAAGAGTACAACAGAAACTTCCGTGACATAATCATTCTTCCCGACCTATACAGTGCATTGTATGATGGGTTGTCCTGTCGAAACACCATAATGAAGCATACTACGATCGATCTCTAATGCACCAAAAATAACATCCAAAACCCAGCAAACTCTGGTCACTTCTTTGACGCTCTATATATTCGACGATCAATTGGACGGCTCAAATCGAGACGTTCGATGCGACTTATGGGGCCCTACTGCTCGTCGAACCATGGATCAAAAGTAGGGAGGTGCACGAACTTGCACATCGGCACATGCTCCGGTCCACTTGAAATATGTAAGATTATGCCTGAACTTATTCGTAAACTGCTGTTCTTGATCAAATCAAGATCAAGTTGTGATGTGAACCTCTCTGTGTTGCTTGATCTGGTGTTCTACCTGACCAAACTAAGATCCATAATTTCGAGTCATCTCCAAAAGGAAAAATCCATAGCCAAGTGGGGCTACGGTGCATGTAGCTTAGTAGTAGCAAAGGGAAAATGACAAGGTCCAGAGGGAAAAGGTCGCGTTCCATTATTTCCTGCTTGCTCTGTTGAGACGGATGGAACTACGGCAAATTGAATATGCCCTAAGAGTTTTGGCGATTTGCTTCGATTGGAAGCTGATTTCTTAAAGATATTTGTTTATGCATCATCATGCCACCATGTCCGTTGCCTTATGTGTATGTCCTCCTCTGATACGATACATATCATCAAATCAGTTTCTTAGAAAAAAAGAATGGATGCACTCAAAATTTCAAAGGGATAATGTTTTCTGATTCTGAGTTCTAGTGGGTGTAAATTAATTCAGACGAGTTTGTGTTCAACTAAATGATTTACCATTCTTGTTTGGATCAGAGAATTTTTATAAGTATTATATTAAAAATAAAATATCCACTGCCACTAGATGCAAGATTTTCACTAAAATGATTATAAAAATCTTTTAATCCAAATAGACCTTGGAGGTAATAGTCACATAGGCCAAACCCACAATAAAAAATTTAGTCGAGGCGTTAGATACGTGTTTGATTGGCACAAGGGAGCTTGTGTATCACATAGGAGTTTGGCGCGGCACAGATTGGTCCATAAACTGCAATAATTTTTGGCCGGCGGCGATCCAGGCTCCGGCCGTCCAGAGTTTGCCGCACGGCTCGCTCTGTGCACGTGCGTGCGGTGGCTTGGTGTGCTTGAGGTCGGCCTATTGGGAGCTAATGGACTTATCGGGATGGGGTACTTGACTTGTGCCATGGGCTTCGATCGGCTTGAGACACCTGGATAACGTTCTCTTGGGCCTCGCCTGGAAGTATTAGGCCGCGCCTTGCTGACAAGATGAGTTGGGCCGGGGTTACCAACCCTAAAGACATATTTAGAATTTTAAAAACTAAATATACAAATAGAAAATTGCATTACATGAATCGGAATGATTAGTCAGAAACTATGGAATTTAAACACAAAAGAAATGATTCAAATTAGAGGTGAAAACAGATCGGATATTGGTCAAATCACATCCACATCTATATTTTTAACTTGGATTGGAATTCGGATATATTTGGATTTGGATTTGGATTGAATAAATATCAGATACGTATTCAGTTTAGATTATTTTTAGTTCAAATCAAATTTTAGATTCTATCAATACAACTAATATTCTTTTGATTTCATTCTTTGTAAAAAATTTAAAATTAACTCATTTTAAATAAAGAAATAACATATTTGAATGAAGTTGTATAATATTATGAGCTTTTATGAAAACTTGATGTGACTTGTAGCTTTTACTTGCTAATCTCTGTACTAGAAGCTCTTGCCATGCATTGACTCATTTGGTCATTCCTTTAGTCCCTTTTGCAACTGGGGATTGAGCTATTTGATTATGCCTTGACCTTCTCATTGCCCATGTATATGGAAAACTCAAAAATCTCTATTGAAAATTTAAAAAAAGGGTAAAAAAAGAGAATACCAAAAAAAAAGAAGAATGCAAACAAACATGAGGAGGAGGGTGACCTAGGAGGCCATTTCCAGTGACCCTTGGGATGTGCTTTGCTAGCAATTGCTTTCTGAACTCTGAAGTTTGCTAAAAAATGAAAAAAAAAAAGAGACTAAGTTGAGCAATAAGGTATTTGCATGCACTTATATCTCTTCCAATGAGTTGCATGTGTTGACTTTGGATGATTCCTTGACTCTTGCACTAGCATTTGTTTTTGGTATTTGAGTATGCCTTGTGATGCTCATGTTACATCATGTAATTAGACATTCTTGTTTTTGCCAGCTAGCTTGGACAAAATGTAATCAATTAGATGTGAATATGATAGGCTAATCTAATCTTGAGTAGCTTGGTGCATTGCTTTGCTTCATGATTTACCTGCATAATCTCAAAGCTCCTTAGGATTGGTTTTTCATACATCATCGCTGAAATTGGCTCTCATTTTCCCTTGCTTATTCCTTTCGAACTTGATGCATATTTTGACAAAAGGGGGAGAAGTTTGAAAAGGTTTTAAAGGGGAGGAGATTTCTAAAAAGGGGGAGAAGTTTGAGGGTGAGTTTGAACAAATCTTCAATCTGTCGAACTTGGATATATTTTCTTACTTGCCTGCTTCTTGGTCCAAGTTTCAATTTTGCCTCTTCTTATCTTCAACCAAAACATTTTATTTGGATTTTGCCAATATATTCATCAAGGTGGAGTGTGAGACCATGTGGAGGTCGCTCCATGTTGTGATGAATGATATTAACAAAGTTTGTGCGTATTTGAATGGTTTTGGGTTCGTGCCACCGGACTGGGTGCAGTGTGTGACTTTGGCTAGGGTTGTACCGTTGTGCACGGATTTCAATGCAATCTTTTGGGAATCCATGTGTATGTCTTGAACATGAATGTTTATGGACTAACCTTGCAGGTATTGAAGGTAAGTGGATGGTTTTGGACTAATCTTTGTGGCACAGGTCTAGGTGGACTGTTGTCGGCAACAGGCCGTGGACGCGAACTGGAGTTTCGGGGGTCCTGGACAGCGAGGAGGTTGCGCAAGACGGTCGAACTAGGGCCTTGGGTCGCTAAGATGGTGTGGAAAATGGACTCGCGCCAGCGTGAAGATTCCGGGCTTGACCGGAGGTCGGGTGCGTCGGATATTCAACGGTGGAGTCGGACCGGCTGCGTCCGGTGGAGGCCCGTGTGTGGGCTCTATGTATAAGTATGGGAGGATGTGCTCAAGGGTAGTTGAGGTATTTCCCATGATCAAGATCTAGTGGTGTAAAGGTGTAGGGTATGTGGAAACCCTAGCCCCACTTGGCTATAAACGGACGGGTGGAGGGAGGCCTCCACAACTACTTCCACATGAGTTGGCTGAGATTTTGGGTGTGTTTGGTGTGGCTACCATGTTGGTAGGCCTTTGTAAGTTGTAACTACCCCCAAAATCAAAGCAATGAAATCAACCACGTTTCTTAAAGTTCATGGCTTGTTCTTGCAAGTTCTTAGGTTTTGATCTTGTTGCTTTGTTACTTTTTTGTTGCAACTAGTTTATTTGCCTCCTCTTCATCTCCATGCCTCTGATCCATGATGCCTTGAGGTTACTTATGTGTTTTGACACCTTTGGTACCTAGGATAGGCTAGAGATCAAATTTTCCCACTAGTTGTAAATCTGTCCAGAACTTGTTCTTCGCGCAGCAGTCAGTGTTTGATTTTTAGCAACATCTACAAAAATCATTTTTGAGTGCTTCCACTTGGAGAAGTTCCGTTACTTCCATCTCTATCAACACAAAAATTTTGAAGTCATGGAGATTCTTCGTTTGGGTGCAGTGAGGTGAAAACTGAGCCCCAAACTTTCTGCTCGAGATTTATGACAGGCTGTAGTGTTTGAATTTTCATGATGTTTGTGCAAGGAATTTTTAGGTGCTTTTTGGTGGAGTGTTTCTTTACTCGTCATGACATAGGGAGAAAAATTCCCAAAAATATTAGAGCACCATAAATCCACCAGATACCTCTTCCAAGTAAGGACAGTTGCTGAAAGAATCTGTTTTGCTTTTTTGAAAGTGGTTTTAGTGATTTGGCTTGACGTACTTTATTATAGCAAGGTTTGAATTTATTCTATTTTGTTTGGATACTTGACAACCAGGATTGTGACTAATACATCCCCTCATATTTCCATGGGTCTCAACCATGCAACCTTGTGGTACACATAGTTGTCACTGTGTTTGGTTTTTGGAAGGTTGGTGAGTTCGAGGAGCACCGGTCCGAAGAAAAATCTTCAAGGCTCCGATTCACCCCCCTCAGGTTACCGTGGCGGGTTTACAGAGGGAGGCAACAGATTTTTCGCTGAGGTTCAGAAAAGTCTTTCCCTTTACGTAATCCTCGTTGGAACACTCATTACAAAGAAGAGTAAAGCTCCAATTCACTCAAGGTAGCCTTTTAAAACCCCGGTAGGTGGACTTCGACCTTCACAATAACTTGGGCCTCTGACATGCTCCTCCTTGAGAGGCCATCAAGCTCCATCTCTAAAGAAAGTCCATAGTTGAATTGATGATCGTCGGGTTGTGCGTCTTTGTCAACCCAGCGGGCAATCATCATTTGTAAATGAGAGCGGCATATGAGACCACTTAAGTGTATGCCCAAGAGTGGTTGGCATGGTCTAAGTTGTAAACTTCTCGAGTTGCCGTTGTCAACTGTTCTGAGCTTGGACGGTTTGAATACTACATTTTATGAATCTGGCAAACCATCTCCTTCAGCATACTGCTCGGCAAAGTACAACGATTCTCTAGTGGATGATAGGGGATACAAGCTTAGGTCATTGGCGAAACGCTTGATGGTGAGCCCTCATCGAAAAGCTCTTATCTATCACCTCCTCGTGGGATATGTTGGGTACTGCGTTCCTGGTTTGTGTGAATTGTCTCACATAATTGTATAATGGCTTGTCAATCCCATGAGTGATTTTGAATAAATCCTCGGGTTTGGCTAGCCTTGCACAACAACTCTAAAAGTTGTTCCGAAGCTGGTGGCATTACTGGTCCCCGTTGAAGATAGAGCTATGAGGCTGGTTGAATGAACATGTTAAGCCGACCCATCTGGTACCATGTGTAAATAGCTGGCCTTGACCTTCTCACCACCCCCAAAAGCCTATACTACTGTGACATAAATTTTAGGAACTTGGACAAGTCCCGGGTTCTTTTGAATTTTTTAATCGGCCCTGATCAGTCGGGCCGATACTATAGCGCACATATTTAATTAAAATATATTTATATGTTTATTTTCTTATGAATATATTTCTTTATTTTACAATACATAATAAATATAAGGATTGGACTATGCATCGGACGTCCAACGCTTTTATAAAAGATGTTGCAGTATTGTAAACCAAATGTTGCACTAAATCGGACGATGTTGTGATATGTTAAATTAAATGTTGTAACATTGAAAAGTAAGCACCGTAAGATTGAAAAGTAATTGATGCAACATTGAATAATAAGCACTAAAACATTGAAAAGTAGCTACTTGAGCACTGCAATATTCAAGTAAAAGCACCAAAACATTTGAATTAGAGCACTACAACATTGAAAAGTAACTTTTATAACAATTGAAATAGAGTACTACAACATTTTAGTAAAATCACTAAAACTTTTGAATTAGAGAATGACAACATTGAAAAGTAGTTGTTGCAACGTTGGGATGTTTCAGTAGTGAAACATTAGGGAAAAAGAAGAAAGTTTCATGAAAAACAAATGCAATGTTTTCAAGAGTAAATGAGATATTTTAGTACTCATGTAACAATGTTGAATTTTTTGTACGGATAATCTAGAGTTAAAAAAAAATTTAAAAATAATGTGTAATAAAAAAAATTACAAAAATGACCTCAGTCGCCATCCTGATTGGCGACTGAAGGCCACATCATCAGTCGCCACATTCAGTCGCCGACCAGGATGGCGACTGAATACCCTGGTTCAAAAAAATGTGTTTTTTTTAAAAAATAGCATTCACAATTGTGTTTGTTTTAAAAATAACATTGAAAATTGTATTTTTTTTAAAAAAAAACATTCAAAATTGTGTTTTTTTAAAATTAACATTCAAATTGTGTTATTTTTTAAAAATAACATTCAAATTTGTGTTTTTTTAAAAATTAACATTCAAATTTGTGTTATTTTTAAAATTAGCATTCAAATTAGTTTTTTTTTTAAAAATAACATTCAAATTTGTGTTTTGTTTAAAATTAACATTCAAATTAGTGTTTTTTTAAAAAATAACATTCAAATTTGTGTTTTTTTTAAAATTAACATTCAAATTTGTTTTTTTTTAAAATTAACGTTACATAGTCGACTGGCTGACAAACTAAGGAGGAAAAGACCCGTGGTTGGCCGCGTTGATTGATCAGTATATTTCGTGGTTAGTTCAATCTGTCGAGTATGATGTTCCCAAAAACCAAAATGAACATAAAAAAGTAGTCAAAACATGAGAATACTAATATAATCAAAAATAATACAACCATGAGAATCGATATCATGTTCCATAAAAGGAGAACATAAAAAAAAACTACTGCTCTTCGGACGATGCCTCCGGTCGCGCTGAAACGACGATGGTGAATAGGTGCTGCGCGGATGCACTGTCCTCTGCGAGGGCTGTCGACCTGGAGGCTGAGCACTCGGCTGACCGAGGCCTATATCAGGAGCGTCCATCGAGTCCTGCGATGGTGGAGGCACCTCACCAAGCTGCGAAGATGCCAACTGATGTTGGCTCTGATCGGCGTCGTCTCTCATTTGCAACATATCGGCATACTGGGCATATGATGGGTCGCGGACCACCTGGGGGTCGGCACGGACCGACTGACGAGGAATGTATGGTGGGTGCCTAGCAGGAGACGGAAGTGGACCAGCCGACGAGATAGGCACTGTCTGCTCAGACATAGCAATGTACTCGTCGTCTGAGTCGAATGTGACGTCGAAGCCTAAACTAGAATCAGAAGTGTGGGCGGAAGGCGGCGCTCGGGGACCCTCACAAATCCGTACACCACCACGCGATGAGAAGTCCACGTGAGGTGCAACACCTGTACGGTACGAGCGAGCCGGGGGCACATCGATATAAATGGGTGCAGCGACGGCCGTACCTGAAGGGCCGGCTGTGTCGGGATGACGAGTGGCCGAGTGCGACGGCGTACGACTGGGTCGGGCCCGTGGACGTGGAGGTGCAACAAAAGTCGACGAAGTGGCGGCACTCTCAAGGGTCAGCTGCGAGGCGAGTCGGTCAACGTAGGCGATGGCCTTCTCGTACTCGTCGGGCGTGATAGGCAGACCTGCTTGCCTCCGCTGGACTAGTGGGCGTGTCACGAAACTGATCGCACGGATGCCGTCAGCCTGCAAGACGGTAAGACAATAGGAGGCAGAAATAAAAATAACAAGTAGGTCATGGGCTGGCGGCATGTACCTGGCGGTGTACCCGAGATGCATGATGTCGGTCGTATGTCTGATGCACGCTCGGAGCAGGCACGTCTGCAGGCACCGGAGGTGGCGGGGCAATGCGAGCTGCGGTGCGAGGGAGGTACCATCGGAGGTAGTTGCCGTATGTTGTGGAATCGTACGCCCTCTCCTCACGCACGACATCTATCGCTGTTGTCTGCTCCCAGCAACGAGTGTAAGGAGACTGTCGGTCCTCCCAACTGACAACCTTCTTGCCCTTGCGACTCTGCCTGCAAAAAAAACAAAGGTGTTCAGTTATTTCACAGAGGCAAAACACTATGCACGGAGATAATCGAGAACTTACTCGTGCTGGTCATGCGACAAACGATGCGGGGCGTCTGGAGGAGGGATCGTTTGGAACAAGCCAAACTAGCGCATCACCCTCCATGGAGCATACACCTCCAACATATGGCTGAAGACAAGAATACAGCGGGTGAGCCATAACTCCTGGTCCTCCGTACACACCATAGAGATCGCGCCGCCGGCTGTGCTCTCGATATAGCTTGTCGTCCAAACCCTCCATATAACACGCGACGGATGCAACAACTCCAACTCGCCGTTGTACGCACTGTAGCATGCATGCACCTGAACTGTGGCCCACTGCAGCTCATGTTGCAACCAACGATCCCCCATGGTAGGGCGATCGATCTCATCCTCCACATCCCTAGGCAGGTGCCCCTCCGGAAGTGCAACGGGCGTGTCGGTGATGAGCGGTCGTCCGATAGGTATGTGCTCATACGACCACAGCAAAAGAAGTAGAGGAGATCCGGCCATGTTCGCCGCTATGGCACGCCGAATGCAGGCGTCGCACAACCCTCGATACGTCGCACAGAGAACCGCTGACCCCCAGCTGATGCGCGGGATCTGATTGATAGGCGTGTCCGCGAGCATCTGCGCCAGTGGAACAAGCCAACGATCCACTGTGTCGCCGTGAGTACCTGTAGAAAAGCAAAAAAATAGGAATTAAATTCAACAAGATAATGGAAATAGCTGTGCATATATCATGTTTAAGCATACCAGTGAACATGAAGCCCCCGAACAAATGCAGCAAATACGCCTCGAAGTGTCGGCTCACAGTCCACTCATCTGCATCTGCTGGGCACGTCCTGAAGTGAACAAGCCAAGTCGCAGGAACTCCGACGTCGTGGTGGAAGGGCTCCTGGCCCAGAGGTAGTGGATGAAACCTCTCGGCGAGCATGCTGTCCCATCCGGCAGGAGTGGGTGGTGGTACCCAGGCCTGCCCGCGAATCGGGAGTCCGAACAACATCGCTACATTCTCCAGGGTAATGGTCATCTCCCCCCACCGGAAGTGAAATGTGTGCGTCTCGGGTCTCCACCTGTCCACCAGAGCAAAGATGAGTGATCGGTCGTGCCTGAAAGTCTCCAGTCTGGTGATCATCCTGCAAAAAGGAAGCAGCCCCGCCGCCCTCAGCCGTGCGATGTATCTCCCGTCGAGAGGCCAAGACGTGCCAGACGATCGCAGGCGGAATGGCTGAAGCTCCTCTCCGGATCGCACCGCTCGAGACCGATGACGATCGTCGTAGTAGTGATCGAGTAACTCAGGAAACTGTGGACGAGAGTGAGCCATGCCTGCAAACAAGAACATTAGGTTAGTACATCATCAAATACACAAGAGGAACGAATAAGTGTTGCACAACATTACTGAGTCATGTTCGATTAGGTCCGGATGCATCAGGACATGTCCTCCTCGTGTGGCCAGGCTGTCGGCAAATGGCACACTTTCATAGCTCATCGCGTTTTGCGTTATCCGTGTCATTGCCAATTCGCATTTTCCGCCGTCGTCCAGGGCCTTTCCGCTCCAAGTGCGGTGGTGGAACATATCGGATCTCGCCTGCCCTACACGACCGATCTCTGTAGTGCTGCTGAGTCCCCCAAATCTCAAATTCTGCAGTCCATGTCTCGGCAAGGTACCGTGAACCATAGTAAACTGACAGGTACATCTCGCTCGACTTGTTGTCGTGCGCACACGCGGCCATCACATGAGAGCACGGTTTATGCAATAGAGTTGGCTTGTTACAAGTGCACTTGACACCGTCTTCAAATGTCACTCCTAACCTCTTGATTTGTCGCATGCATCCACCCCCCACGTTCTTACTGCGCAGATAAACGACCCAACTTTGCCTTCTGCTGTTAGGAATGCACTCGACTGAGTGTTTCTGAGCGGCCGCGGCTTTCATTTCTAAGTACCTTTGTACTTCATGAGGAAATTTTGGTGGTGTGACCCGAAGCAATGCTCTTGCAGCTGTACCTCTCTCGTAGAAGTATTTGGCCGTGCCATGCCATGTAAATTCCACAATTCCAGTGAGCGGCAGACCTCGCACCCCCCTCAACACAAAATTGTATACCTCCGCCATGTTAGTTGTCATTACGCCATATCTGGCACCGCCCTCATCGTGCAATAAAGACCACTTCTCAGGAGCTTTGTCACTGATCCATTCACTAAATTTCTTTGGCCTTGACCTTCGGGTGCGTCGTCTCGCCACATCTGTAGTCTCCACGACATTTTCTTCATCTTCTGGATGTTGTGAATTGCTTGCCTCTGACCTTTGAGATTTACCTAGATCTGAAGTTTCTTGTTCTAACTCGTCCCAAAGTTGTTGGAACTTATGGCTTTGGTTCTAATCGCACAATCCCTTGAACTTCTTCATAAGTCGTGCGCTTTTGTAGTGTGTGAAGAAGTTCGCCGCAAGGTGTCGTTTACACCACCGACTGATCAAGTCATTCCAGTTGTACTGCGAGTTCTCAGTGGACAACATGAACTCAATGGCACTTAACAGACCCTTGTGTCTATCATGGATTACACATACATTCCGTCTGTCTTTTACGACGGTTTGTTTTAGGTTTGCAAGGAACCATACCCAGCTGTCTGTACTCTCTCCTTCCACTAAGGCGTACGCCATGGGAAGTAGCTGGTTGTTTGCATCTGCAGCAACTGCTGTCATTAGAGTTCCCTTATACTTCCCAGTTAGAAATGTGCCATCCACGCAAAGTATTGGCCGCATGTACTTGAACACAGAGATTACTTGACCAAATGACCAGAATATACGTTCCATGTACTCAGCTCCAGGAACTATCTCACCATTTCTGCCGACAACTGGGCTATGGACCATATCCATCACAGTGCCAGGATTGGTGTCAACGATTTGTTGGATCAATCTGGGCACATAGTTATATGAATCATAGAAAGATCCAAATAACATCTCAAGACCAAGTTGCTTGGCTCTCCATGCCTTCCCATATTGAATGATGTATCCAAATGTGTCATTGATTTGGCTAACAATTTGTTTTGGTGGCATATCAAGATTTGCATGAAGGTTCGACAAAATTACACGTGCCACAAATGCGGACGACATATTCCTATGACTCTGTGATACTTCTGTCACCGAACAGTCATGTTCGGTGAT
Source organism: Pharus latifolius (assembly GCA_019359835.1). Classification (NCBI taxonomy): domain Eukaryota; kingdom Viridiplantae; phylum Streptophyta; class Magnoliopsida; order Poales; family Poaceae; genus Pharus; species Pharus latifolius. The sequence continues at coordinate 11,908,652 of CM033319.1, read as the reverse complement.
CCTGGAAACAATGAAGTGTTCATTGTCCTTGTACCGAGCAATACGAACATAAAATCGACATCCTTCCACCTTGCACTTCACTGCGTACAGTCGCGGATTTGTTCTGTTAACCTTGAAAGACCGACGCAGTGTCACGGACTACATCGCCACGGCTTGCTTAGCCTCCTCCTTGCTTCGAAAATGTTGTCCCAATGTTAGTCTGTGCTCACTCCCTGCCCACTCCGAACTGCGATCGTCGTGGATTCGCGCATGCTCAAAACCACTAGGATCTAGCCATTGTTGTGGAGGTCCCATTCCACGATAGTCTTCTTCACTAGAGGAATCCGCATAGTCTGCGTCCACCTCGGACCCTTCGCTGCCTGAAACTTCCAGACCCTCGTCTTCACCTTCGTCGGCATAAGCCTCATCCCCAGGCCAGAAATACCCGCCCATGAATTCTGCGTTGGGCATATCCGCAGAATTATGGGTCATGGTTGGATCAATGTTCGTATGTTGTCCTCCAATTAATGGTTCGGGTACAAGTTCTGCTGCCGGTTCTGGTACATTGTCTAGCTTTGTCACATACAGTATACAGTCATCTGACCCATGATTGGGATTTATCACCCTCCTAACAAGAGAGCCCCATGATCTATCGCCTCTAAGTTTACACAATTTCCAACAAGATGTCAAACCAATAAGCATCAGCGCTTCTATGACAATTTTGTGTAAACTTGGGTCAATATTTAGGATGTCCATGACTCGGGTCTTAAGGTCTTCAAAATTAAGAACACTAAGATCATTCAATTCCATGTCTACACGGTGACAGCCACTTAGGTCATCTCCAGATGGTCCATTTCTAATGATTTATTCCCCGTGGAAAACATAAACTACTCTTGTTTCCGACATTGTCTACAACATAAGTATTACAAACATCAGCTATCATATTTCCAATATATTTTGCACATTACTCTATACTCATCCTTAAGACATGTGCGACTTATTTTTTAACATCTCAACTAATCGAAGTACACTGCATTAACGACATCGCATCACATCTAATCTACAATTCCTATATTATCATCTCACATATCAATAATTTAATTATTACTACTCTTAATTAATACACATCTCACATCTCATTCATAAACATATGAAATTTACATAATATTACACAACAAATCAAAATTATATATACATTATATTCATAAATGCCGAACATATTTACGGCACAAATGAAATATGTATTTCTGCACATTTTCTACGAATAAACCGTATGTCCTAAATTATCGATTCACTATTTATTAATCTAATTTATTCGCTTAATATATAACATTTCTACATAACATATCTATATTTACAACACATCTACATAACAGATCTACACATTTCTAAAACAGATCTACACATTTTTAAACAGATCTACAAATTTCTAAAACAGATCTATAAATACAACACATCTATATAACAGATCTACACATTTCTAAAACAGATCTACACATTTTTAAAACAGATCTAAAAATTTCTAAAACAGATCTACAAATTCCTAAAACAAATCTATAAACCCCTAAAACAGATCTGCATTCTACACTAATTATCACTAAAAATTTTTGTGATTGTACATTTCTTCTTCTCCTCCTCCTCCTTCTTCTCCTTTCTTCTCCTTTCTTCTTCTTCTCCTCCTCCTCCCCCTCCTTCTTCTCCTCCTCCCCCTCCTCTTCTCATTTTCTTCTTTTCCTCTTCCTTTTTCCCCCTCTCCTCATCCCCTCTCCTCTCTTCTTCCTCTCTGCCGTGAGATCTATTTTTTTTTTTTTGCGTTTCCAACTTCAATCACCACGGGCCTCGCTATATAGCCCCCATCAGTCGCCATCCCATATGGCGACTGATGTCCCCTCAGTTTGCTTTTTGCGGTAAGTCGCCATGCGGGATGGCGACTGAGGTCATTTTTGCAATTTTTTTTATTACACGTTATTTTTTAAAAAAAATTTTAACTCTAAGTTATCCGTACAAAAAATTCTAACAATGTTTCAGGCCAAATTTGGGGATCATCTTCTTTGCCAAATTCGCCCATCTCCTTAAAAAATCCAGCCATCTCCTCCAAAAATCCCAACCATCTCCTCTAAATACGGCGAGCCGCCACCACGCAGGAGCACGAGAGGGAGGAGGAGGAGGGTGGTATATCGACATATGGATTGGAGAGAGAGTCCAACAAGCAGTAATAGCAAAAGCAACAACAAAGAGAAATAGAGAGAGGAGAAGGAGGTGATGGCATTGGGTCGGGCCTGGCGGACGGTAGCGCTGGAAGAAGGTTGGAGGAAGGCGACGCAGTGGTTGGAAGCTACCATGTGTGTACCCTATAGGGAGAGGGAGAGAGACGTTTGGAGGAGAGGAATAGGGCAAGACCTTGCTACTGAGTGTAGTCCAAGGCGTAGAGGGCGAGTCGATTGCAGATTGTTCCGGCGATCAATCGCCTGTAGTAGATCATTCATCGCCTTCTCCTCCTCGCGGATCGTTCTTCCGGAGCAATCGTGCTGATAACGTGTTGCAAAACCTTGCTACCTAGTGTAACCCAAGGCGTAGATGAACTATCACGCAATCATATAGAAGACAAGAACACACGACATAGGGGTGAAATTGTGCTTTATTAATTTTGAATTGATAATACAATGAGTCTCCACCTCTATTTATGCTATTGCATTGCTTATAGTTTAGGCTAGGTCCAATGCGAAACCCACTCAGGGGTTGGCCGGCCAGGGCACGACTTCTAGCCGTATGTGTTATGGGCTGGCCGGACCGGTCAGATTAAGTGGTTCCGCAATAGAGATAAGGTGAGGGCCGGCGCAGGGGAGGTCCAACGCGCATTGTACAGCGGATAGTCCAACGCGCGCTACGCCCTCCGTTTCCCTCGTCCCAGCCCTTTGATCAGCCACGCCCACCATGATGTCAAACCACCTCGGCTTCGGCTTCAATTCGCCATTTTGGCTTGCCTATGCATGTCACCCAATTCCCCTCCCTCCCTAGAACGCTAGCGCCGCCGCCTCACCGATCCCTCCTCCTAGGGTCGCGTCGGTGACCCGTGCGGCCACGCCGCTCCCTCTTTCTCTGGCCTGGCCTTGCCTCCCGCGACCCTCCTAGCCATCGGCGACACAAGCATGCCTAATTTTTTACTGAAGAACAAGTTGAATATAGCATTCTCCGTGTTCTGGTCATTGATTTATCATCTTTGTCTAATGGATTGTTCAACTGGGGAAACCCTCCTGAGATAATGATTTGGGGTCTACCATTGTATGACAGCAAGAATTTCTGAAAGGAAGCAAAACATCACAAGATAATTGGGTCCCTCTCAAGAGAACATCTGCAATATCTATTTTATGAAAAGGGAGTGACTCGGCGGCAGTCGCCTGGGTTGCTTCGTTGCAACCCAGGCGACGAGTCCCACGCGGCCACGCGCACCCTCCTCTTCTTCCTCGCGTCCGTCGCCTCCACCTTCTTCCTCGCGTCCGTCGCCTCCACCGCCGCCTGGTGCTGCTCCGCGCTCCTCCCTTACCTCCCCCGCCGCCTCCGCCACCGCCCCGGCCGGCGGCGCCCTCGCCGCCGGCCGCTCCGCCCCCAAATCCCACCGCCGCCGTGCCGCCCCGCCCACCCTAACCCGACCGACGCCTTGACCGCCCGCCACCGCCGCCCCAACCGCCTTCACACCCTCCCCCGGCTTCGGCGGCGCCGCCGCCGCCCTAACTCCACCCCCAACCAGCCGCCGGGCCGCCGCCTCCCGGCCATCCCTCTAAGCCCGGCGGAGACCTCGAACCCTAACCCGGCGGCTCACGACGGCTGCGCGCGGTGGAGAGGACGACACCGGCGACGCCGGCGAGGAGGAAGAAGGCGACGGCGACGGCCACAGGTGCGCAGGAGAAGTCGCCTGGGCGGCTGAGCTGCCGCCCAGGCGACTGCCAGGGAGCAAAATCGTTATGAAAAACCCACAGTGAGATAAAGATTAAAAGTAGTGCTGCATTATGTGTACGAATTGTGTAAACAGTAGGAAAATTTGACCAAGTATCCCCTTATGTATCCGTATGAAGCAATTTTTGTTAATAAATCTGAATGAAGAGAAGAAATTTTTGTGTATGAATTTTATGTCCCTTATGTATCTACCCGAAGCAATTTTTGTTATTAATTAAATCTTAATGATAGAAGCAATTTTTATGTATGAAATTTTGTATGGATCCAAGCACTCACAAGAAGAGGAAAAGCAATGCGGGGAGAGCTTCTATCATTCAGACGATCCAATGTCAAATTTGATGTAAACAAATCAAAGGTAGCATATAAGATAAGGCTGACACATAAATGTTTGGTGTTTAATTTGTCAACATGCTGTGATCTAAAAAGAAAATGTTCAATCGTGTGTTGTTAATGTCATAAAAACTCATGTTTATTTTTATTCAGCGTCGGTACTGCAGTGCTTCTGGCTCAAGAATATTTCTGGTCATTGCCGTATGTCACAAAAGAGCATTGCATCTCTTTTTCTAATCTTTTAACTGGTGACAGTCTTGAAATATGTTATAAACACTTCTTGAAATTAGTAACTTTCAGCAAAACTAGCATGGTGACCCACACATTTGCACGTCTAGATTTGTTATTTTGCGATTAAAGATGGTATAGTATGTTATAGTTTAAACTATTACTATTACAATCTATGGCAATATTTTCTAAAAAGGTTAAGAGGCAAGATTTCATAACCATATTTAAGATTAGAACATTATTATAATCTCGTTGTCGGTGTGTACAACACCGGGGTGCCCTCTCCACCGCTGTCAGGCGGGACCCATGGCAAGGTTAAGAAGGAAAGCGCACAGAGCTTGAATCACCCAACCTGAGCAAGAGGGTATACATACCCCACTACCAGGTGGCGACCAGGACGCGTGGCGGCCCGGCAAGCAGACGAACAGGCGCTTACGCGGGCAGAGCGGAGGGTGGTGGGCCCCGCCGTCAGGGACACAGGGCGAAGGTGGGAGGAAGCTTCCTCGCTAAGGGTTTCTCCAGGACGCACCAGCTCCGGGTCATTTAATGCAACAGAACAGGTTTGACGGGGCGCGTGAAGCGTCTGACGGCATGATTACCCCCGTCCCGTCGGTGATGTCAGCTACACTGTAGCCGTCCCGTTCACACCAGCTAAAGCGTGGCAGTGAGACGCTCGGGTTAGGCGAGCCGCTCTGTCCCATCCAACTTGTCCCATTGTCAGAGCGAGGGAAGGGGAGACGGCGGCGCAGACTAAAAGACCCAGAAGAATGATGGCTACAGTGACTGGACCAATAAATGTATTTTCCCTTTCCCTTTACCCAAGCCAGCCTCCAAGTATATAAAGGCTGGGGGGTGCATTTGTAAGGGGAGAGGATCCCTCAGAAAAACCACAGTATCCACAAGTAGCAAGAACTCAAGTAGGACTAGGGCTATTACCCACTCTGGGGGCGTGAACCTGGGTAAACCGAGCGCGTTCCTGAGTGTTCTTGTCCAGTTCTTCCACGAGCGAAGAAAAAGAGGTGATCTAACTACGCAAACCCCCACTGCCGAACACCGGATTATTTTCCGGAAAAACCTGTCAGCTGAAATACGCCGACACTCGTGTACTGGAATTGATATATTTTGTTTATAGTTAATTTAGGTAGAATGTAATCCAACATGCCCAATTTCTGTCAGGTAGCCGCTATTAGGGATATCCGAATGGATATCCAAATTATCCAAAATATCCAAATAGATAGAGAATGAATATGGCGTAGATTTTTTTTATGCATTTTCACAACCTCCTTAACAAAAATAAGAATATGAATTAGGATGGAAAAATATATGCTTTATTTGTATCCTATCGAGTAAGAAAGGTGGTAAAAAAAATGATCCAAATATCCGAATTGACACCGCTTGAGCTTACGAAGAGCTATTTTAATTTTGGGCCATCCTATGCAAGGTTAGGCTCCATGGCAAGCTTCTTCTGAAGAACATAGAAACATTGAAACACTAATTGCATCTGAAATGGCTGTTTGACATCTGAAATATGAGTTGCTGTATATTTTTTATTGGAAGATGCAAAAGTCTACCAGGCATGAATGAATATTACAAGCTGCATTAGTTACCCAAAATGTGGGCATCTGCACATTTCTTCCTACTTGAAGAGAACGATTGTTTTGTAAGAAAGTATTATTGTGCCCTACTAGTTAGTTTGCTTCATTTGCTTTTAAATCTTAATGAATCAGGAAGCGGTCGTCTTGCCACTATTTATCTACTCATCTTTTTGCATATAGCGTCATATATGAGCTCTAAACTGTTTTATGTAATGAGTTATATATGGAACTTCGAAAATGTCAATTCTATTGGGGAATACTTATGTGTTGCGGATTCACATTCACCAATAAGATTACTTCATTTTCTAAACAAGCATGTCTGAACCATAATTTTTATATTAGTGTTCTTAGTACATGTCTAACATCAAGTATAGGAATTTTTTTTGTCAGTAGTAGATTTTTAGAACTATTCAACGAAATGTTTGCAAACAATTGTGTTAAACAGATATTATCTATTAACTATGATGTGCAGTGCCATATTGCCATTTTTATGCTATTTACTACTTCAGAACATATTTCCTCTGGCATATTACATTGTGATAAAATATAGCCATAAAGGTGTGGATCTGAATGGGCCTTACAATTTGAGAAATCATTAATATTGTTCCCTATTTCTTCCATGAACAGTAGATCTCCCGTGCCATATAATGTGGTTGCCATAATTTCTGAAGGAAGATCCACTTTGGGCTGAAATCTTTGAATAAACAATTATTCCATGAGGCAACTTAGTCAACTTATGATGGACTACTGAGTTGGCAATGAAAGCAGTAGATACCATCTTAAAGCACTTCACTAGTAGGACTTCCAGAATGTGGCATTTGCATTTGTTGTTTCCCCTTTCAAACCTCTTTTTAGTGTATAATTTTGAAGTCAACCATGTAATAGTTTGAGTTCATTAGATGCTTGACTGAGAAAATATTGTTAGCGATGAATGAAATGATCCATTTTCATTCTTGGCTAGTTGAGCTGTAGTTCAGTTGCTATGATTAGTGATGCATGCTTGATTGTGGGTTCACTTTGTAAGTCTTTTTACCTATTATATCTTCTGCTGTAGTGAATCTTCATTTAAATTTAAATGCAATCTTGTTTCATAGTCTAGACATTTTTTTCCTGTGAGTTTACCTGTTTTGCCCAATGCAGCACTTCTTCAGTATGCATTGTTTCATATTGTATGGATGCATCTGACTCGAAAATCCTAAGTCTATATTTTCTCTCCTTGATTTATATTTTTAAATTTTAATTTTGATTTAGCTGACTGATGGATCTGACATACATCACTGAACTATACACTAAAAGCTTTTCTAGATTTTCTAACCAGGGTTTTTAATCCCATGTTTCTTCGTGACAGTTCAAAGAGACAAAAATATTGAACTACAAAAGGTTGAGCTAATAGGTTCTAATTAGAAAAAAGCCACTTTAAGAATTCCATCAAAGCAAGCACACTGCCTTACATTCCGTTTTATGTACAAAGATTATGACAATTGCGGTTTTTTTAACATGTTCGGGCTGCATCACTTGGCTCCTCATCAGACAACCAGATCCTTCTCCAAATGGTGGCTTAAGACCATTCGTAGGGTGGACAAGCACTCAAGAAAAGGTTTTAATTCTCTAATCATCCTTGTTGCTTGGGAAGTTTGGAAACATCGCAATGACTGCGTGTTTAACAATACCGCCCCTGCTGTGGCAAGAGTGATTCAAATGGTGGAGGATGAAGGGTCAGTTTGGTGCGCTGCTGGGGCCATGGAGCTCAAGAATCTGGTCCTAGGTTTAGTCTAGTCGGTTGTTAGTGTTCTTTTAGGTTCTGGTCGTTGTTTCTTCCCTCCCGGGCTTTGCCGTTTGGTCGCCTCTCTACCAGCTCTTGTAGCTGGTTTCTGTTGTTGGGTTGTGGTTGATGTAGGCCGTGTTGGCCAACATCCTTTTGCCGGCCTCTTTGGCTGCCTGTTTGTACTTCTTTCTTTCTTTAAATGAAATGCAGCTCTCCTGCGTTTTCGAGAAAATAATGTTATTGGATTTTATATGCAAATATGCCACTGATGAACCTTCTGCCCTTTACTACTTATTCTGACTATGTAAAACAGAATGGGAGTTCACTCTTCGTTGTGCCTATCAAACCCCCAGAGCAAAATGTTAAGCTGTAGAAGGTGGGGTGACATTACACTTAGAATTCGGATGCTCACGCCTGAGCCATGAAACCGTTGTCCTAACATTAGTTTAAACATTTTTTAAAAAAATTATGAGCAGTATTAATGTTAGTCTCATATGATGTGCATGTTTGGGGTAATGCCACTTTTTCATAGTACCTTTCAAGCAATGTATAACTGCAACTAATCCATGTAAATAGATTGTCTTTTAGTACCAGCGTTATGCTTAACTATGGATGCCAAGCTACTTAGTCACTTTGCTCTCGTGCATTTCTGTGCTTTTGATCTTTACACCAATGCAATGTCATCACTGGGTTTCATATATGTACAGCTCGCCTAGCTGATATTTCAGACCATAAGGGCTGCCCTACTAGTTAGTTAGCTGTTAAATTACTGGCACTAAGAGCTATGTTTTGTTTGTAGTTTCATTGTAATATCATTTGGTGGAGATCGGTTTACCATATTAGGAAAGTCTTAGAGGTTCATAGGATGTTTTGATCTAAAAATATTGTTTGATGACTTGTACAATATGAAGTACGCTAGAACCTTTATTAAAAACACTATCCATATGCCTCCTTTTTGTTTGTTCTCTTGAGTGTGTGTTGCAATAAGTTTTTGCAGCAAAGGTACCTAATGTTTTTTCGGTATTTATTTTAGAGGGTACTAACCAAGTTCCCGTGCTTTACTATGCCTGCCTCCTCTACGACATCCTCCGCAACAAGCTCGACGAGTCCCGCGTCCACGAGATTATTTCCGACGCTGTGGACATCGAGAGGGAGTTCGTCCGCGACGCGCTCCCCCTCGCGCTCGTCGGAACGGCGAGCTCATGAGCCAGTACATTGAGTTCGTCGCCTACCGCCTCCTCAGTGCGCTCGGCTGCAAGAAGATGTACAACGTCGCCAACCCCTTCGATTGGATGGAACTCATATCCCTACAGGGCAAAACCAACTTCTTCGAGAAGCGCGTCGGCGGCTACCAGAAGGAGTCCGTCATGTCCAGCCTCAACAGTGGCGCCGCCGCCAACTACATCTTCAGCATAGACGAGGACTTTTGATACATAGTCATCACTCCCTCCTTCGGTGGCTATCTACCAATAGCTTCTTGGCTTGTTTGCTCTTCATGCTCGCTTGCTCTTTGTTCTCAGATCCTGTTCCCATCCTTCTCCACAAAATTTCCTCAAAAAATTTCAAATCACCCGGGAAGGAATAAAAAATTTTCCCTCAATCTTCCCCCACACGGTGCCTTATCTGCTCAGCGCCACCACCTTCCTCCTCCTTCCCTCCCAAACCATCGCCAAAATCGTTCCAATTCCAAATTCTCCCTACAGAATTCCCCCCTCACCCGCGCGCTATAAATCCCTCCTCTCTCATTCCAATCCCCACACCAAATCTGAAATTTTCCCAAGTTTCTCCCCATTCCTTATAACTTAGTGCCGCCGGTAGGTCCTGTAGTGGCAGCGACGATGCCGGCCACGCCGACGCTGGTGCCGGTGTGCGACGCCGAGGAGCCGCTGCTGGCGCAGTCGTCGGACCACTTCTCCATTTTCTCGATCCTGTACCCGCAGATCTAGTAATTCTACAAGAAGGCGGTGGCGTCGTTCTGGACGGCGGAGGAGGTGAAATTCTCCGGCGACGCGTCCCACTGGGACACGGCGCTGTCCGCCGACGAGCGCCACTTCATCTCCCACGTGCTAGCCTTCTTCGCCGCCTCCGACGGCATCGTGCTGGAGAACCTCGCCTCCAGGTTGCTGTCCGACGTGCAGGTCGCCAAGGCGCGCGCCTTCTATGGCTTCCAGATCGCCATCGAGAACATCCACTCCGAGATGCACTCGCTGCTGCTGAAGACCTACATTTGGGACGACGCCGAGAAGGACCGCCTCTTCCGCGCCATCGACACCGTCCTCACCATGCGCCGCAAGGCCGACAGGGCCATGCGGTGGATCAATGGAGGCGAGCGCTTCTCCGATCGCCACGTCGCTTCGCCTGCGTCGAGGGTATCTTCTTCTTGGGCTCGTTTTGTGCCGTCTTCTGGCTCAAGAAGCGTGGCCTCATACCAGGCCTCACCTTCTTCAACGAGCTCATCTCCCGCGACGAGGGCCTACACTGCGACTTCGCTTACCTCCTCTACGACATCATCCGTAGCAAGCTCGATGAGTCCCGTGTCCGTGAGATCGTCATCGATGCCGTGGACATCGAGAGGGAGTTCATCTGCGATGCGCTCCCCACCGCGCTGGTCGGCATGTACGGCGAGCTCATGAGCCAGTACATCGGCTGCAAGATGTACAACGTCGCCAACCCCTTCGACTGGATGGAGCTCATCTCCCTACAGGGAAAGAGCAACTTCTTCGAGAAGCGCGTCGGCGACTACCAAGTCGTCCGTCATGTCCAGCCTCAGCAGCCGCGCTGCCGCCAACCACGTCTTCAGCATAGACGAGGACTTCTGATACACAGTCATCGCTCCCTCCTTTGGTGGCTATCTGCCAATAGCTTCTTGGCTTGTTTCCTCTTTATGCTCGCTTGCTCTCTGTTTTCAGATCCCGTTCCCATCCTTTCACCATAAAATTTCCTCGAAAAATTTCAAATCACTTGGGAAGGAATAAAATGTTTTCCCCCAATCTTCCCCCGCATGGTGCCTTATTTGCTCAGCGCCACCACCTTCCTCCTTTCCTCCCAAGCCATCGCCAAAATCGTTCCAATTCCAAATTCTCCCTCCACAATTCCCCCCTCACCCGCGTGCTATAAATCCCACCTCTCTCGCTCCAATCCCCACAACAAATCTGAAATTTTCGCAACTTTTTTGCGGGGACCCGCGAGATCTCAAAAAATACAACTGTCCATAGTTTCAGTTGCATTTTGAAACAGCACAAACAACCAAACTTTATTGCATAACTAGGGTTATTTTACATATGGCTTACAATTTTTAAATATACCTCCAAAATTTACACTTCAACACCATAGGCATGGCTTGAGTGTAGGGATAACCTAAAAATCTACGCCGAACTCTTCCATGTCTTCAAGTGAAAAATCTTCTGTAGAAAAGAAAGGGCCTATCCATAAGAGGATAGCCTGCACAATAACAGGTAAGCACTTACGTACTAACAGGTTTCCATATGCAGGCCTATTAACTACATGCAAGGTGTTAACAGAAATTGACAGGGAGATTTAAATATAGACTTAATGCACATTTTATGATAGTTTTGTGAAAATTCTATATTTTCGTCAATTCTTTTCTCAATCATTTTTAAATGAGATTTTTGATAATAACCAGATTTCCAACAATTCTTCTAGACCAGACCAATAACAACCTTATGACCACACCTTTAACCTGATTTATGTCAATATTTAGAATAGGCATCACCTCTTCGACCACTACTAGAGAACGGGCCTTCCCTACTGGCACATCAGTACCGGTTGGGCCTGAATCGGGACTGGCAGTGGCAACAGTAATGGTTCAACGGCTAAGGGGCCGTGGGACCATATCAGTACCGGTTCGTGGCTCCAACCGTTACTAACTGACCGGTAATGTTTACCTACCTGGCACCTTGGGGAGTTCAGTACCGGTTCGTGGCTCCAACCGGTACTGGACTGCAGTATTTGAACTGCTTCTTCTTCCCCGGCCAGTCCCTACCAGAGCAGAGTGGCGCCCGAGGCCCTACTAGAGCAGCACAATGGCGGCCGAGAGCTGAAGGGATCAGGGGAGGTGCTACCCAAATTTTTAATTTGTGGTCCAATTACTCAAAGCGCAAGTTAAGCAAGGTTAGCAACTTCATTGGTCACTACATTTGGTGTTATATGGTGCTTCAATTTTGCTTGAAACATGAATAAAGTTTGATTTTTTCCTATTTATGATCCATGAAGATTATCAATGTAGATCGATGTATAGCTCGTTCTTTTGTAGCCTAAGCTTAGAACTTGTTTGATTTATGATGTAGCTCGCATTGAAGGTGTGGATCTACCTCAATTTTAGGTTAATTTTGGTTTAGTGATTGATGAATAATTTTGAATGTAGGCATGGATCGAGCAATTGATCTTTTGTGTGCCTCATTAGGTGGCAAGAACTTGTTGTGTATGATTGTAATTTGCATAACTTTTGAATCTAGATTTTGAATAACTTGTCGAGCAAATAATCATTATATTATAATCAATGTAAAATTATGCATTGCAATATAGTTGTGTTACAAATATAGTTGTATTAAAAGTAAATAGATATTTTAAGAAAATAACTATTATTTTAATTTGGATTTTGTGAATTGTTCAATAATTCATTATCTTTTTGTAACATAATGTAGATGGATCGGCGATGGATGTACACGGATCGACACTGCCTGGAGTTTTTGCAGGGTTTGGACGCTTTCCTTCATGCGGCAACTGCGTGCACGACGTCGGGCTACATATGTTGTCCATGCGTGGACTGCAAGAATGAGAAGGAGTGGCAAGGATCCGGCCACATTCACTTCCATTTGCTTACAAGAGGGTTCATGCCAAACTATACCTGTTGGACCAAACACGGTGAATAAGAGATTATAAGGGGAAACCGGTCATGGTGATTACTGCCCGCTAGCTGGTCAACAACATTATAGAGCACTTACAGTGTTTACGGATAGAACTTCCGCAGCTGCTCTACATTCCAGGAGTTGGACAGCTCACGACTGTCCCCATTCTTGGCCCCAGATGCCTGACCCGAGGCCGTCTTGTGACCTGCAGCCTGATCGCCCCGCTGAGACGAAGGGCCTGACATCGCCGGCTTCCGAGTCGCCGAAGACGCAAGAAGAAGATCTGCTGATGGAGAAAAAGAGGTGAACCAGCTACTACCCGTACCTGGCGCGCCACTGTTGGTGTATTTCAACCGGCAGATTTGTCCGAGAGTGTATCCGGTGTTCGGTAGAGGGGGTTTCTGCAGCTAGAACGCATCTCTCTCTTCCATTGGGATGAACTGACCAAGAACACTCAAGAACACGCCGGGATTACCCAGGTTCAGGCCCCCGATGAGGGTAATAGCCATACTCCTGCTCGAGCTCTCGTTGCTGGTGGAAACAGTGTGTCCGGAACATCTCCTTCTCAAGTGCTCGAGCTTCCCTTATAAACAATGGGGCTGGCTTGAGCACCAGGAGAGAGAATGTTACATTAATTGCACAGGTCATTGTAGCCATTACCCCTCCCGGTCTCTTCATCCACGCCGCCGTCTTGGCCTATCAGGGAGACAAGTCGGATGTGACAGGGCGGCCGCCTGCCCCGCGCGCCCCCTGCTCCGCCTCGAGCCGTGCGGACGGGACGACTTTAGCGCTGCTGACGCCACGAGAGGGTGGCAATCATTCCGTCAAACGTTCCACGCCTGGTCAGCCCCGGTCATTCGCTTTTAATGACCCGGAGCAGGCGCCCCGGAGAAGCCTTCAAGGGGAAGCTTCCCCATTCTTTCGCCATACGTCTTTGCTGCCGTTTAACAGTGGGGCCCAAACGCCTTCCAGCCTTGTCAAATGCCCACGTGGTCGTCCTCCAAGCGCCGGGGCCTGGTCGCCTGCCTGCTCGCTGGGCGGCCACGCGTACTGGTCGTCCACCCAGCGCCGGGCCCTGGTCGCCCGCCTGCTCGCTGGGCGGCCACGTGTACTGGTCGCTCGACGCCTGGGGTCTGGTCGCCCGCCTGCTCGCTGGGCGGCCACATGTCCTGGTCGTTGCCTGGCGGTGGGGCCTGTATGCCCTCCTATTGTGACATCGTCTATTTTGTCGTATGTCACTGGTATTTTTAAAAACTCTAAAACTAAATAAAAGGAAATTGTTATATACAAAACCCTAATTTAACTTAATTTGATTTAGGTATAAATCCAAAACCCTAGGAAACCCTTTGGTAAAATCCTAGGAAAATTCAGAGAAACATTAGAAGCCTACACCTAGCCACCGCCCAAATTTCAAGCCAAGACTCCAAAGCTAGCCCTTGATTCCATGAGTGTCGCCTTTTTGCCGAGAGCTCGTAAAACTCATGAAATAATGAGCAAATGAGGGAATCTCGTGCCCAACTTTGGTGGGGAGTTTCTAGAAGCCTAAAACCGACTAAGGATGGAGGCCCAAGCCAAAAATCCCGAGTTTACTCAATTTTCCATTGTGGGAGAATCCTGATCCTACCCGGAGTAGAATTTGAGCCCTAATCCAACTCACCTCCACCTAGGCCCGACCCAAGTCGGCCAAACCACTAAGACCCCTCCCCCAACACCACAACTTGAGAAGCCTCGGAATAGGAGCCCCAGCCACCAAAACCCTAGCCGCCGAAGCCCTTTTCGAGGTATCTCTCTCTGTGCCTTATCCAAACCCTAGATTAGATGGTGCCATGGCGTAGAGCTCGTCGAGACGGTCCAGATGGATATATGGATCGCATGTTTTGACCAAGATTTGGAGGAGATACGTCTCGCCGAAGTTTCAACTTGCGCCGCCGCCGACATCGCAGCCGGCCGGCGCCGCCCCTGCACGCCGCCACGTGTCGCCCTCCCGCTGGCGTCGCCGCCGCGCCGGTCCCGCCCCGCCACGTGCCGCCGCCCCATTCGCGCGTCGCCGCCGCCAACCCGCAGCCGCCGCGTGCCCCTTATTTTCCCGCCCGCTGCCGCCCGCGCGCGCCTCGCACCGCGTCACCGCTTGCCACGCGCCGACCGCCTATTTGCCGCGCCGTCGCCACCTATCCCTCGCCGCCGCGTGTCCCCGCTGGCCCGCGTGCGCGCGCTGCGCTGCCGCTCGCCGTAGACCGCGCAAGCCGCCGGTTTAGCCGGTTTTTCTCGGTTAGACCGGTTTATCTTTTTCTGGAGTTTCTGATTTTCCCGAAACTTCCAGGATTTGTTCCGGGAGTATCCGAACACCAAATTAGACAATTCCAGAGCCATTATTTCCCATAAATAGCCTAGAATTTTATATATTTTATTGAGCTATATGTTCTGTTGATTGTTTTGCTGTTCTTATGCATTCGCATATACGTGTAGACCGTCTCCGTGTTCGCACTGCTCAGGAGGTTTCCAGGAGTCGTTCGGAGGAGGTTCCCAAGACCAGGAGTACTACCAAGGCAAGATAGATTGCATCTTGCTACCCAATTTATGAAAACTCACCTTGTTTACTTTTTGTTTTATTATCTCATGCATAAAATGATGTGTCTGGATAGAACCTAATTATATTCACACAATGTCATTGACCCTGTGAATCGTAGCCATTTTATTGCTGCCTTAGATATTTCCTAGCCTATCCTTTGTGCATAGTTTGCTAGCGCTCGTGGGTTGGTAGTTGTTTAGATTCACTTTATTTAATTACTTTGGTAACTTGGTATATTTGGTGGATGCTGAGTTGCTTTAATAATCTAATCAACTAAAACCAACGTGGCGTGTGTTGACACAAGGTGGCTAGTCGGGTGGTATTGTGGCATGAGGTATGTGGTGGAGATAGTCACCTTGGTCTAAGGACTCTTAGCGTGTGCCAATCCAGCCAAACCAAACAAGCACAACCATAAGTGCTAGCAACAACATGTTGCGCAGCATGTGCTAGTCCTGGCTTAGTAATTAGGGAAAACTGGTTAACACACGATACTTTGAAAAGATCGGGCTGCGGTCCGTTCGCTCAAGAGAGGGACCGTAGTGTCGAAACCTTAGAGGGGGTATCGGTGTTAACAGAAGGAACTAATGAATCGCCTTGTATCGTTACTTGGTCTAGGCTCCTAAGTAAGAGCTAAGACATAAAAGTATCACTAGGCTTATGGGTAAAGCGTGCTACACTCTACAGAGTTAAAACTATCATGATAGCCGTTCCACGGTCATGGGAGGGGAGGTAGGCCGTACATGGTAGTCTCATGTGTTAATAACTTAACCTGATGGATTGGTTTGGTTTGAGTTGTTCGAGGCAAGTTTGTTTTACAGAGGGGCTTGGGAAGCCGTGCTCTGGTTGTTCTCTTGGGAATCCTTATCACTATTAATTGCTCTACAAAACTGTTTTACAACACTTTAAATAACTTGACTAGTGTAGGTATTTATGCAAAATAGCCACCCTGTTCTTGTTATTATCCTTGCATTATTATAAGGATTCTTGCTAGGTAGCCGTGTACTCACTATACATACCACGGATATATATTTGTATTCAGGAGAAGAATCAGGTCCGGTCTTCATACAGGATCAGGAGGATTCTGTGCCGGATTTCGATCAGGATTAGCTGACGCTCAAGGGTCGGATTGGAGCATCATCATACCTTTATTTCCGCTGCATATTTGAATTTCCGCACTCTGATATATTATGGACAATATTATGTCATCATTAGTTAAACTATTGTAATAAGTAGTTGTGAACAATTACTTTTGCATATTATAATATTTTCTTAATTATTTGTGACTGTGTGATGATGTTCAACAACTGTCGCTCATGAGTTGCTAGCATTGATCTCTGGGACTAGCAATCGATCGTGAGTGGATCCCGGTGAAGCCGGGGTCGCGACACCTGTCTACCATTCGACAGCCTAAGTTTTGTAGGGTCTTCCTTCTGATCATGCCTCGGGTCCCACATGACAGCGGTGGAGAGAGCACCCCGGTGTGGCATATACCAACAAAAGCAAAGTTAGCAGAAGCTCTAAATGTTGCTGCAAATTTAGAGCTTCGCTGCAAATTTCTCCTCACACTTTACAATACACTCTAAAAGATTTTCTCACTCTACTAGAAGCTCTAAACGTGCTGCAAATTTACAGCAACATTTAGAGCTTCACCTATAGCTTTGCTAAAAGATCACTTCGCTCTACGCAATACTCTATTTAGTTCTGCAAATTTGAAAGCTTGACCTAAGCCATGCTATATATAAGGCCAACTCTAGCAGCTAGTCTATTTGCCGGCGAAGCAATACTATTTATTGGTCTAGTACTATTCATTAATATATCACTATAAAATAATACTATTCATACGAATGCACCGTACGAATGTCCCTCGAGAAGCAGGAATATTCGTATAAACAATAATGCACCACGAGAATGCACCCCGCTGGAGTTGGCTTCTGGTTGGCCTTGTTTGTTTTAGTTTAAATTAAAGTTGAGTTTTACTGTAGTAAATTTATGACCCCTTAAAAGACGTTTTAAAGAGTTCAAAAAATTATGAAAAAATTATTTTACGAACTCTAAGAAGAACTATTTCAAACCCCACAAAAATAACTACAAAATATTACATCTTTAGACTTATACAAAAATAACAAATTTGCTACAGTAAAACTCAACTTTAATTTAAGCTGAAACAAACAAGGCCTTAACAGCTTGCAGCAGTACGAGCAAATCGAGGCGACGACCTTTCGAGCGACCTTTCCAACATCCGTTCATATTCCGACCTTTCGAGCGACCTTTCCAACTTCCGTTCATACTCCACACCGGCCGAGGTGCTCAAAAGTCAGGTGTATCCGTGCATGTAGAAAGTTTTTACTCCATTTTGAACAAAACGGAGGGAGACACCGACACCGACGCATGTGATTAAAAAGACGATGACACTGACAAAAAAAAAAAAAAATGTTCCCATTTATCACAAGGCCCTTGGGGAACTTGGCCGAGGTACGCACGCCGCACGCGTCATTTGCCATCTGGTCTTCCCCTCTTCCTCCTCGGCAATGGATCCCATCGTTCTTGCTTCTGTGGCGGCGACATGGCTGATCAAGAAGCTCCTCAACCGGCTCGGCGACGCCGCCATCAGCAAGCTACTGCAGGCGCTGGGTTCGGAGGGCCTGGAGGTGAAGCCTCTCGTGGACGCGCTGGGGCGAGCCAGGCTCGTCCTCGGCGCCGTGCCGGCCGGTGCCGCCGCCGGGGTCAAGATTGGGAACGAGCAGCTGGTGGAGCAGATGAACCAGGTGCACCGGCTAGCCGCCGATTTGGCCAGGAACCTCGACGAGCTCGAGTACTACGACCTCGAGGACAAGGTACATACATTCAGCTTCGAAGATTTATTGGTAGCTTTTTTCAATATAATATATCTACACTACCTTCGAATGGATCTTGTATTTTTATTTTATCCCGAGGAAGAATTGTCGATGTCTAAGTCTAAAAAAAAGCCGATCTCGTGCACCTTAACACAAATTCCTGAAAGATAGCTCAAGTATGCTCAAGCCTTGCTCATGAGTCATGAAAACCGGCAACTTTGCAATACCTTTCATTTTTTTTTTGAAGAGGCAACTGTGCAATACGTCGTATGAAGCTCTCGAGCATGGTTGGGCTCTGCTAAAAAAATAGGAGGAAAAAAAATATATGGCGGAAATTGTGAAAGGATCCTGTCGTAGGGGACGTGGACAATGCTGCACACTTGACAGGAAAGGAAAGGCCGCTGGACATTCGCACTCCGAAGCCAACTCTGAGCTAAGAGTATCTTTAATGGTGTAGCTAACCACTAGGCACTAGATATAAGAAGTGATACTATAAAGTCAACCTCTTCAATGAACTAACTATAACACTGCCTATAAGATTAAATATGAGCCCATATGTAGATAGTAAAGTGCGTTGGAATCAGTTATAGACTGACTATAAGTAGTAGTCGGTCTATATCTCTTTCCTCCATGTGTCTCCTCCATCTAAGCAAAATGCTGAGTTAACCAGCTGACATGGTGCCATTGGAGATGCCTTAAGGGCATGTCCAATGCACCCCCTCAAGCTTTCCCCATTTGTAATTCAAAACACTATAGTAGTAGGGTAGGGAATAAAATATAGGAGAGTGAAATGTAGGGAGAAATAGATTAGTGATTGAAAAGTGGATGAATAGTGATGAGATAGGAAAAAATTTGGAGTCCTCCCTTGATTTCTACATCTCAGAGCCAACTCCGGGCAATCAGTCCGCACGGGATCCTCCTCAAACTCCCACGTCCCGTAGACAACTCCAGGCAGTCAGCCCGCGTGGGTCCTTCCCAGACCCCGTGCCCTGAAGTCAACTCTGGGCAGTCAGCCTTGAAGCCCACTACGGGTAGTCAGCCCCACGCGGCGTCCTATTCAGATTCCTGTGCTCTGAAGCCAACCCCGGGCAATTAGCGTGCGCGGGTCCTCCCTAAACTCCCGCATCCCGAAGTTGACTCTGAGCCAGGAGGTTGCCGCCACCTGGTAGGGAGAACATTCCCTCGCGACGCTCGAAGGCGCGACCGAGCTGGCCAAAGTTTCGGCTGGTTTGCCGAAGTCAAAAGTAGTGTTGGGATTTAGGTCGGGCTTTTCTGGGCTAGTATGAGCACATCTCGAAATATGTGGTGCTTAACGACAAGGCACGAAAGCAAATGGGCTGTGCTGGCACGTGCCGTTCCAGGTCAGGCCTTAGTTTCTAGGCATGCCGGGCCGTCCGGCACGGCCCGATGCAAAGACCGTTGTGAATTACAGCTTTTCGTACTTTGTTAGCACACCAGTACTCAGCATTTAGGCCTTGTACATTTCAGCTTACCGTAGCGTAATGTTTTACTGTAGCAAAATTTGTTTTTTATAGCCCATATGGTGTAATAATCTGTAATGATATTTTTGAGGCTTTTAGTAGTTCTCTCAAAGATCGTAAAACTTATTCTTAATTATTTTTTCAAAATTAAACCTCTTTTTAAGAACTCTAAACTTTTGCTACAGTAAAACGCTACGCTACTCTAAGCTGAAAAGAACAAGGCCTTAACTCACCTTCTTGTGTGCCCCTTGATGCATACCTCAATCTTCGGCATGATCAAAGACAGTTTGTTCACCCAGTAGGCACTAGTAGTGCTGCACGATCCAGAAACTAACGCAATTAGTGGTAGCAGTTAACTCACCGCTTCATGTGTGCTCAATCTTCGTCTGGCGATTAATTCACCCCCTTAATGCGTGCCAAAATCTACGTGCTAGCTGTTCGCGAATGCCAAAAAATGTGGCGTTCCATTCTTCATCGGTAAATCAAACATTCATGCTCAAATACCAACGTGGTGAACGAGCAAATTTTAATGGGAGTTTGAAGAAAATTCAACGTGCAAGAGTAAGTATCTTTGCAACGTATACAAAGCACGAAGAAAAATGGGATCACATTAATGTGTCGTGCTTGGGCCAGCCTGACTCGACAACGGCATGACATGCTTTTGGGCCAGGCCGGGCCCAGTAGGTGGCGATTCATGCCAGCCTGGCCCAGCACGGAGACGTGGTCGGGTCATGTCGGCCCGATTCGTATTGGCCCAATGCACCGAGATCTACTCTGACAAAGCTTGTCGTCGCCGGTAACAAGCTGCCAATGGAGAGTACTTGCGGTCTGGCCCTAGAGTATAGAGGAGCTGGTTTTTCTCCACGCTGCCAAGGCTGAAAAGATGGGAGGCCAGACAGAGTGACCGGTAGGTCCTTGCTTTTCCTCCCTGACCATGGGCCAAATAAGCAGGGGGCAAATCCCCTGCTTGGCCCTAAGACCTTCTCCAACAAAAAAACCTAAAATCGGATCTCTATATCCTGATATACATATCACCCTTAAAAGATTCCATCCCTATATTTGAACATACTCCAACAGCTCCCCTAAATATCACTGTTCGTTCTAAAAAATAACTTCCAATACATTTTCGCGCGCACTGTTCATCCTTTCTTTGCTGTGCTCGGCGGCGCAAGGGGAGCGGCTGTGCTCGGCGGCGCTGTGCGCGGGTACTGGGGAAACAGCGGCGCGGGGAGCGGCGTCGCAAGGGGAGCGGCAGCGGGGGCACTTGGCGGCGCGAGGAGCGGTGGAGCAGCGGCGCGAGGAGCGGGGGAGCGGCGACGCTGGGCGCGGGTCCGGGGACCTGCAGGGCGGGGTCACCTGGGGCCACGACGAGGTGGGTACCGGCGGCGCTGGGCGCGGGAGCGGTGACCGGCCGGGCGGGGCCACCTGGCGGCGCGACGAGGCGGGGACAGGCGGCGCTGGGCGCGGGACAGGCGGCGCGACGAGGTGGGTACCGGCGACGTTGGAGAAGATAGAGATCGGAGAGAGAATGTCGATATTTGAGTTTCCTCCCTCCAATGTGTATCGTCTCGGCGGCGTTTAGGGGAGCTGTTGGAGCTGGCGTTTCTACCCATCGTGCGCGTATAGCCGAAAAAAATTGGGTGAACAGTGTTTTGAGGGAACTGTTGGCGAAGGTCTAAGATTCCTTGTACCAGCGAGGGTAGCATATGAATACAAAATATGTTGTATAAAAGAAAGGCCATTTGGCCCATTGTAACTCAAGTCTAAGAAATTGACAAAAATTCCTAGAGCATTATGTTCCACTGTTATAGCTAGCTTGAGCTTCCTGATTCAGTGCGACCCTCTCAGTTCATTGTGTAAACATTCTGTGCTCGCAACAATGGAGAGTTAAGGTTGTACGAAGTCACCAACTAACGATGGTTGTACCTTAGATATCGATTGATCTGCTAAAAACACTATCTATTCAATTGCTTACTTATAATGGATAAAGGGTGCTTCTTTTGTATCAATGATTGACTTAGGCCTTAAGAAAATAATCCCTAACTAATAGAAAACTAATTACCGAGGAGGCATGCCTACTTGCGTGCGACTAGATTTCTGTTTAAGTTTAAGAGAACTTCCGTGTATATATATAAGGATTCCTAAATTTATATGCCATTGCATTATCGGATAGACCAATATATGCCACTCATAGTTGCCACTCCCTTATTTGCCATAATTGCTCTAATATTTTTTCATGTGCCACTGTTGAAAACTTATCTTCTTTATTTATGTTGAGTAAACATAAACATATAAAAAATCTCAAAAAAAATTGTAGTGTTAGCAAATACGTAATACTTTCAATCTATACATTTTGGGTATCTTTGCAAAAGTTTATACTTAAAATCATTTTAAATATAAAAGATTTATATAAAAAATAAAATTGTACATCCATATCCATATTGTTACATACTTGGTAACTCATGCGTTCTATTGTGAATTTTTGAAATGTTTACATAGCTTAAGAAAAGATAAAATTTTGCCAATGGCACATAACAATAATAGAGCAATTGCAATGTTATAGAAGAGATAAACCTCTAATTGATGACATGAAAGATATTATACATTTTGATGGCTCTGCAATGGTATGGAGGATCTCTATAGTATATGTATAAACCGAACAATTATTGTTTATATGTGTACAAAGACAAATATAGAATAGTTAGACATGCCCATGACCCGAGAGAGGAGACCTTGACCTTGGGGAGGAGGGAGCCACCATGTTGTACATTTTTTTTTTCTTTTGAACTCTAATCGTAACCACGTGGCAATCTTATCATGAAACCCCTGTAGTTTAACGTGATTACCATGATCGTTGATCTACAGACATGTGTTGATAACTAGCCAAGAGCTTGTACCCCACAATGTTATAGACAATAATCCTCTATATCTTCATTTAATTCTATTTCATGCACAAAGATACCCTTTTTCTCTCTTTGCTCTTCCATATCATCTTCATGTGACAATTGACAACTGCTTAGACAACTTAGCACTCTTTGATTCACAGTTTTGTTTGGTTTTAGTTTGGTTTAGTTAAAATTTGTCATTTTTGTACAGATCATTCATTGTAATATTTTGTAATAATTCTTTAGGTCTTTGTGTGGTTTCCATCAAAGATCTTAGAAATATTTTTACATATTTTTTTAGCTTTTTGTGTCTCTTTTTAAAGGCCCTTAACTTTTGACTCAATCAAACCAATCCTAACAAAACCGCGAATCATGGAGGGCCATAGTGAAACGCGAATCAATGAGGGCCATAGTGAGCTAAGGTGTACCATTCTACATGCTATAAGCCTGGTTAGTCAAGGTTCTTTAGTTGACAACCTACAAATATTCATGAAAAATCGTTTATATACTTTGATTAATACATGAATTTATAGCTTTTTAGTACATACAATGGCTTCTCCGCATCTAAGCATATGAGTAATTTGGATGTAAAGAAAATAGATTAATCTTACGCTTTCCCCCTTTTCTACCACCTCTCCTTGATTCATAACAGCAGCGGCATACATCTCTTCCTACATTCATGTCGATTGTTTTTCACTTTTTCAAGACCTCCAAGTTGTCCACTCTTCAAGCCTTCTGATCTGAGCAGCCACATAAGTATCTCCTTTCTGATTCATGGCCTTGGAGTTGTGTGCGAAGTAGTGCACATAACCCCATAGAGGCAGTTTTGAGCGCGTTTGTCAGAGGGGCTGTCCAGGTAGAGGATATTGCAACATAGAGGGAAACACATGGCATTTTTGTTTTATAAATTATAAAAAATTAATATTAGCAAAATGAGAGTAATCCTAACACTTTCCATTTGTGATGAACAGGTAAAGAAGAAGAACCCCAAGAACAGCAAGTTATTCGAAGTGAAACCCATTGCTCTAGTTGGACAATCAAAATTCAATAAATCTGACTTACAGCGCATAAGAGATACTGTGAAAGATCTGCATAGTATTTGTGACGATGTCCACAATGCTCTCTTGCTAGAGAAACTTGATGGAATTAATCGAGCAACGCAAAATGCAAGCGCAGATATACGTGAGACACCAGAGAACTTTACTGAAGATAAGGTGTTCTCAAGGGAAGAAAAGAACGATATTCTCAAGGTAATAAGTAGTGATGCATCAAGTGATCAACAACTTCTAGTCCTTCCAATAGTTGGTGATGGAGGCGTTGGGAAGACAACACTTGCTCGACTAGTGTACCATGACCCAGAGGTAAAAGCTAAATTCGGCATCATGATCTGGATCTACGTATCTGCTAACTTTGATGAAGTCAAGCTCACGCAAGGGATTCTGGAACAAATACCTGAATGTGAGTACAGAAATACTAAGAATCTTACTGTGCTTCAGCGTTGTATCACCACATATTTGACCAAAAGATTTCTACTTGTCTTGGATGACATGTGGGAAGAGAGTGAGGCTCGTTGGGACAAGCTATTGGCCCCATTTAGATCAACGCAGGTTAAGGGTGTAATTTTGGTGACTACTCGGAAATTATCTGTTGCTAGGATAACTAGCAAAATAGCGGCTCCTCTAAACTTGGATGGTATGAAAAAAGATGAATTTTGGTTGTTCTTCAAAAGATGCATATTTGGTGATGAGAATTATCGAGACCAAAAAATGCTGTTGAATATTGCTGAGCAAATAGCCACCAGGCTGAACGGAAATCCATTAGCAGCAAAAAGTGTTGGTACACTTCTGAAAAGAAATGTTAACAAGGGTTACTGGAGAAGAATTCTAGACAGCGATGAATGGAAGTTACAGGAAAAGACCGATGACATTATACCTGCACTAAAGCTTAGTTACAATCATCTTCCCTTCCACCTTCAGCTGCTCTTCTCTTACTGTGCTATGTTTCCAAAGGGTTATAATTTTGATAAGGAAGAGTTGGTACATACATGGATTGCTCTGGGCTTCGTCACGAACAATAGAAAGAGATTGGAGGATGAAGGAAGTGACTGCTTTGATGATTTGGTAGACAGGAGCTTCTTTCAGAAATATGGGCAGTACTTTATTGTGCATGATCTAATGCATGATGTTGCACAAGAAGTCTCGATGAACAAATGCCTTATCATTGATGGCTCAGATCTTCAAAAGGTATCCCCGTACATTTCTCACCTTGGCATCTGGACTGGGTTAGCGTACAATGAGCAAAGCCTAGAAAGAAATCATAACTTTGAAGAGAAGTTAGATATTATCCAGGATAATGATGATGCCTTGAGAAGCTTGGAGAGTTTAATTCTTGAGGGTGTATATGAGGAGAACTTCTCTGCTAAGTTTGTGCAGACTCTTAATAAACTACGTTATGTCCGGGTACTCCGGTTATCAGCAAGGCCGTTCAATGCTGACATTTTACTATCCAGTATCAAACAATTCATCCATCTTCGCTATTTAGAACTGAGGTGTGATTCAGCTGATAAGCCTGATATGCCCGAAACTTTGCCTGAGGCTATATGTAAGCTCTACCACCTACAAGTACTAGACGTTAAAAATTGGAGAGATCTACATAATTTGCCAGAGAGTTTTAGTAATCTTGTGAACCTACGCTATCTGTTTGTTCCGGGGTCGGGATCATTGCATTCAAAGATATCAAGAGTTGGAGAACTTAAGTTTCTACAAGAACTTAAAGAATTTAAAGTACAAGATGCAGATGGCTTTAAAATTTCACAGCTGGGGAACTTAAAAGAGATCAGAGGATCACTTAGTATCCTCGGTCTTGAGAATGTCACGAAGAAGGAAGAGGCAGCTTGTGCAAGGATTAAAGACAAAAGACATCTGACGTCACTTAAATTTTCATGGGGGCGTGGGCGTGCAATTGGAAGTCCTTCTGTTCAGAAAGAAGTACTGGAGGGTCTAAAACCACATGAAGATCTTTCCCATCTTCAACTCATCAATTATGCTGGTGCTACCCCATCATGGTTAGGGGGAAATTTTTCACTTGCCAATTTAGAAAGCCTCCATATCCAAGACTGTGCAGAAGTGAAGATCCTACCACCATTTGAGGAGATGCCATACCTGAAGACACTGTCCTTGGTTGGTATGCCCTCTCTGAAAGATGTTAGGATTGACTTCAATCATGGCGGTGCGAATACAGCAACCCAGTCTTCCGTGGAGGACGAATTCGAGTTAAGTGAAATTGAAATATCTAACTGTTCAAATTTAAAGTCTGTAAGGCTTCATTCCTGCAAGGCATTGACTAAGTTAAGCATCAAAGATTGTATGGCACTAGCTTCTGTAGAGGGTTTGCCGTCTTCTCTGCGCTATGATGTCGAAGGATGCCCTCAACTATCCAATTGATAATTTGTTGGCAAACCACTGCAAAAACTACTGTAAGTATGTCTTCAATAAACTACCTCAGGAAAATTTCTGAACCTTATCATATCTTCTCAAAAGAGAACATATAGTTTCCCATGCTCATATGTTCTACTTCATGGAAAAATAAATGGCCATTGCAATAGTTGTGCATGATATAACTCAAATTTGTACGCTCATAAATGTACTCCTTATTTTATTGAGAACATGTAATCCTTATTTTAATGGTTGGCACGTATGACAGAGAAAATATTTCCTTCAGATCTAAGCAACCATTCCTCCGTTTAAACTTTTCCAGCAATTCAGTAGGAACTAAGAACATTGTAGCATTTTGTGCAAAAAAAGCTGCTAAATTAAAATAGCTTTTTCTGTATTTTAATATCCTTAATCAACTGCTGCAAATTCATAACCTATATTCCATTTCATTTTTCTTCCCAACTATTTTCATCATTTATACAAGAAATTTGAAGGAATCTTGGTGGCTAATTTTACATTTGCTTTTCTTATATATAGAATTTATAGCAAGTGTATAGTTCTAATTAATTCTTTACTTGTTAGATCATAAACCATTTTTAGAAGATACATAATCTGTAAAAGATGCATTTCATCCACAACATCGATTGTTTGGTGTTTTTCATGTCTCCTTTCCTATAAATTAAGTCATGAAGCTCTTTTGTCCATCAAACTAGATGTTCTCCTAGTTCTATCTATCCTTAATTATTACGATTTGTTTTGCTTTATCCATCCATTTCAATACGTAGCCTTTGTCCATAGGTAATGAAGGATAGAGAACTGTGGCTATAGGAGACGTGAATAAGAGACAAATTTAGTTTACACATCTCAAAACATGTGGCAATGTGAGACGTAGGGTCTCCCGCATGGTACTACATGCGACATCAGATTAATTCCCCTGTGGTATGGCTCATACGGTTCCTCGTATCATACTGCAACAAGGGTAGCAACAATACAACACGAACATGAACCAAAATTGACATAACTTTTGATTTAGATGTCAGATTGACCTAAAATTTGAAACCTTGGCTCTTGGGAAGGTCTTGAATCTAACTGAATCTAGAGTTGCACAAGTTTCTAATCAAAATCCATAAATTTCAATACGCAACCTTTGTCCATTGATAATGAAGGATAGAGAACGATGATTATAGAAGGGGTGAATATGAGCCAAATTTAGTTTACAGTTCTCAAAATAGGTGGCAATGTGAGACATAGAGTCTCCCACATGGTACTAGATGCGACATCTGATTCCCACATGCTTTTATCCATCGATTTCAATGCGCAGCCTTCGTCGATTGATAATGAAGGATAGAGAACGTCAACTACAAGAGGCGTGAATAAGAGCCAAGTTTAGTTTACACATCTCAAAACAGGTGCAATGTGAGACGTAGGGTCTCCTGCATGGTACTACATGCGACATCAGATTCCCATATGTCATGGCTCATGCCGTATAGTACGACACATGTCGTACGATTCCTCGTATTGTACTGCAGTACGGGTAGCAATAATACAGCATGAACGTGAACCAAAATAAACATAACTTTTGATTGAGATGTCAGATTGACCTGAAATTTGAAACCTACGCTCTTGAGGTCTAGAATCTAACTGAATCTAGAGTTGCACAAGTTTGGAATCCAAATCCAAATTAATTTGTTTTAAATCAAGATTGAAGCCAGGAACATTAATTCCAAACAATGCGAATGAACCAGAGGTTGGAAGCACAATATTGAAAATATAAATTGTAGTTTGCTTGTTGATTGAAGATGAATGATTTGGGAGGATCAACAAAAGTCGAGCTCCAACAATTTTTTAGTGATTTATCTAGCACTGTCTTCCTCAAGCTCTCTCCAAATCCTTCAAAGTGCTCACCTTATCCCTAAGGTGATGAATCCCTTATATAATGGAGGCTCAACCACTCACCTACCTAGGATTTCATTGTTTCCTCTCTCACGCTACACACATCTCAAAACAACTTACAAATGACACTTAGGTAATCTATTTGATTTATTTTGTTTCAAGATGATCATGACCTAAATCACTTATCCTTGCGCCATGGTTTCTCCAAAACCATCGCTCCCACTTGCTTGGCTGCCAAGTCCATCACACATCCAACTCCCCTTGGACCATTCCAGCTTGCACATCTCGAAGCTTCCGTTGCCAATAACCACCATCCACGTGCCCTTGATCTTCTTGACCATGAGTCACTCATTCACATCGCTGACGTGGATCCACCTCGGGTCACCTACACAATTGAGGAGCAAATTAGTTCAAAAAAAAAAAAGTATATCTCGACATGATCTATATTGGTACATAATCATCTACCCTACACCAAGACCTCATGAAAATGTCACAAAACACATATCAAACCAAAGCATGTGGCAAATCGAACACAAATGACCACGTGCACCTAATTTCCTGCACATTAGTACACTTTAACAAGTTTTATGAATTTTTTCGTTGCTTAAATGGAAAAGTTATCAACATAAAATAAGATGCATCCCAAAATTATATACAACTTTCATAAATAATACTTGACTTTTCAAGCATGGAAAATCTCTTAAAATGCAAAATACATAGTATTGTCCATAATGGTACGAGGTGGTGCACCATACGGCGCCGCCAGTACTGCAGGATACCCAAAAAGCTCCCAGAAATTTTCTGCAAAAAGTAGGACAATACGGAACTACCTTCTTTTCAGATTTCTTACTGTACAAAATACGATGCTATGATGGACGGAGATGTCGTACCATACGCATACGGCACAAAATTCTCTTTTACAGATTTATTAGTTTCCGAAGGATTGTGTCGTACGGTACTATACAAACTAAGATTTTTCATGCACTTTACAAACTCGATTCAACCAGACTCGGAGACAAATGTTGATAAATACTTATCGCATGATCTCAATGCACAACTTCTTCTAACAATTCTAGTGCACAGTTTTCTTGAACGATCCCATCTGCTTTCAGAATAAAGAAGCCAGGAGAACCGTTGGGACAAACATTGCATTGTCGTCTTATGGATTGCGGTACCAGGCTGACTATTTTGGTTCTACTCAAAGATTTGTTATCGCTATTCGCTACTGTCATCGGAGGAAACACTCTTTCAAATTCACATTTTCATATATGCCATCTACTTAATGGTCCCACCTGGCATAGACACATGCGGAGAGGCATGTGAATTAAGTGTCATTTAAGCAAGTTTCTGTTTTAGTTGATGATGCATTGTTTGTGTGTCGGCATATTTCAGCTGACAGGTTTTTCCGGGGACTGATTCCGGTTGTTCGGCAGTGGGGGTGTGCGTAGTCGGATCACTCCTCTCTGCTCTCCGACGCAAGAACGCAAGAACAGACACCAAGTTTACCCAGGTTCAAGCCCCCTGATCGGGTAACAGCCCTAGTCCTGCTCAAGCTCCTTGCACTTGTGTATACTGGCTACAGATTTTCCAACCCTCTTACAGATGCACCCCCTAGCCCTTATATACTCGGGCTGGCGTGGGTCACAGAGTACTACTGAACAGTGTACATTAAATGATCCTACCACTGTAGCTGTCCCATCACTGGTCGCACGTCGAAGTTGCCTCTCTGCGGCGCCCCCGCAGCGTCTGGGGGACAGGGAGGAAGTGACAGGGCGGGCGCCTACCCTCGCCTGCCTGACACTGCGCCTCCTGCCACGCGCTTGCAGAAGCTACTGTGCCGCTGACGCCATAGAGTGGCGGGGGCAATCATTCCGTCAGACCCCACCCACTCCGTCAGACCTGTTCCGTCGCATTGAATGCGCCAGATCCGGGATGATCCGCGCTCTTCCTTAGGGAGGAAGCCTCCTCCTTTCGCCACGCACCCTCTGACAGTGGGGCCCTACGCCCTCCAGCTAGTCTCGGATGCACACATCTTGAGCGTGCCGCTCGCCCAGCTGCTCGCTGGATCGACACGCGTACTGGGCGCCTGGCTCCGGGGCCTGTTCGCCCGCCTGCTCGCCTGCGCGCCACGGGTACTGATCGCCCGGCACTGGGGCCTGCTCGCCGGCACGCCACGTAACCTGTCCGCCCGGCGCTGGGGCCTGCTCGCCGGGCTGACACGTGGCCTAAATAAATGACTTTAATAAACTTGAATTGGAACCAGACCTTGACCCGCTTGGGCTCGATGTTGCTGAGTATGGGGCACCCTCTGACGGGCTTCTGGTCCCACACGGCAGCGACGCGGGGGTACACCCCGGTGTAAAATACACCGACAGTAGCCCCTGGGACCACCCGGAGACGCAGATCTTCTCTGCTCTGGGCAACCAAACCGCCGCATTGGGAAGTGCAGCGAATCAGGGGGGTCCCACCACTTTCTCTGCACAGCCGGACTGGTGGATTCTCATGCCGCTGCCTCCGCCTCCTGGGGAACTGGCGCCACGCGTGGGGAAACGGACGGTCGTGGAGATCGTGACACGGCACCTTAATGACTCTGCCGAAAACGGCGCACCCGAGGCGCCGAGGCTCCACCTATAAATTGGGGAACTTAGCCTCGCGGCTCACCCTCCCAGCATTTGCCAACTCCAACTCTTGCGCCGACGCTTCCTGCCTGCGACCTAGTGTTTTCCACACTTAGCTCTTTTTTTCGCCCTTCTCGCCGCCGCAGCAACCACTCCTCCACCGTCGCCATGGTCGTCCTTTCCAGCTCCAGTGTCGACGATGCGCGCGAGGGCAAGATTAGGATGATCGCACCCTACGAGTTGCTCCGCGTCCGCAGCGGCGGCGTCAAGCCGTTGCCCCGAAGTGGCGTTATCGTCACCTTCGTGTGGGCGATCCTGGCGGGCCTCGTCCCACCCTACTCCGAGTTCTTTCTTTCTGCCCTTCATTTCTACAACCTTCACGCTCTTCACCTCACCCCCAACTCCATCATCTGCATTGCTGCCTTCGCCCACCTCTGCGAAATGTTCGTGGGGGTGGCGCCGAATCTTCCGCTTTTCCACTATTTCTTCACTGTCCGCCCCAACACGGACGCTCACGTGGTAGGGAGCTGCCACGTTAGGCTCCGCGACAACCTCAGTGGCCAGTATCTCCCCTTTCCGATGAGATCCAACTGGCGCCACTGGAGGTCTGACTGGGTGTACATCGCCGACGACAGCGGCCTTGACGCCCTGCAGCTCCCAGAGGAGAGGGCGGTCGCCACGGATAGCTGGACTGCGCTGGTGGACGACACGGCAGAGCTCCAGACCATGGTGGCGCGGGTTGAGCGGCTGCGCGCCGCGAAGCTGTCTGGGGCCTCGGTGGTCATGGACTACCTTACCGGCCGGATCAGCCCGCTCCGCCAGCGCGAGCGCCCCTCCTACCTGTACATGGGTACTTCTGACGTGACACGCACCTGCCCCTCCTGTACGTCAGTTCTTCAAACTTGCTCGTTTTCCTAACTTGCTGACAATTCATCATGTTTTTCCTTTTTTGCTTTCTCCTCCAGACGCCGGCGACTTGAGCGCCGCTGAGCTGAGGGACTTGTTCGAGATCCTGGGGGTCACCGCGCCTGACCGCCGGTCGTTCCCAACCGGGGCTCAGCCCCTTTGTGACATCGACCCCTCGGAGCGCACCCGGATCGTGGGCTCTCTGCCCGCCATGGACTCCACCGGCCTGATCGTCACTCCGCACCGGGGCCCCTTGGTGATCCGCGACCAGCCCGCCGCTGGGGGACCCAGCCAAGACCAGCCCGCTGCCACCGGCCTTGACTCCGGCGCTCACGCTGCTGACATGCGCACCGCTGGAAAGAGGCCAGTGGTGGGCGGGGACCCTGCCGCCAAGCGGGCTCGTACCACGGACTCCTCCACCGCCCCGTCGAGCGCAGGAGCGGGAGGCGCCGCCACTGCCGAGCCGACCGCGCCCACCGCGACACCGAGTGTCACTCCGTGCGCGCCAACTCCTCCTCCAACCGCCGTGACGCAGCCTGCTCCGCCGCGAGCACAGCGGCTGGAACCACCGCGGCCACCCCACGACCGTCGGGCGCCGGCGGGCTAACTCTGCCCGTCGGCCGGGCCCGCGTCGCCTCGCGCTGCGACCGGTAAGGCCTAAACCTTTCTT
Organism: Pharus latifolius; assembly: GCA_019359835.1. Taxonomy (NCBI): domain Eukaryota; kingdom Viridiplantae; phylum Streptophyta; class Magnoliopsida; order Poales; family Poaceae; genus Pharus; species Pharus latifolius. The sequence continues at coordinate 11,876,643 of CM033319.1, read as the reverse complement.
TTTTGTTTCCTTATCTGCAATAGCTTTTGTTTGTACTTCTTCCAACGCACTTCGTTCGCATGCAGCCCCGCGCCAACTGCTCCTGCTGGGGACCTGCCGCTGCCCGCTCAGGCGCCTCTGCGCGCGCCCACCGAAACCAACGCCGGGAGCAGCTCTGTGCTGACGACAGCTCCCCTCACCCACGCCGACGTCACCCTGGGCGACCTGATCCGCTTCATGCGGAGGGCCATCGGTGTGTCGGAGACACACCAGACCGCCGCCGCTGAGCGTGTCCAGTCCACGACAGCGCTTCAGGCTGAGCTGGCACGGGAACGCTCTCGCGCCCAGGTGGCGGAGAAGGCGACGGAGACACTCCGCGCCGAGCACCGCCACGAGCTGCATAACACCCGCACCGAGCACCGCCGCGAGCTGCACAACATCCGTGCCATGCTCCAGCTCTCCTTCCACCGCTTGAGCCGCTGCCTGAGACTGTTCGGCGTGGAAGTGAACGGCCCTTTGGACGACACCGCCGCGCAGTTCGCCCTCGCGATGACGTGCGTGGCGGACGGCTTCAGCGGCCTGGGCGCCGCGCTCCGCAAACATACCGTCCGCGAAGGGACTACCACCATCCGGACCACCGCCGAGTACGTGCTGGCGTGCTGCACCGACCACGACCCCAACTTCAACGCACGCGCCGTCGTTGAAAGGGCCGACGGCAACGTCAGCGAAGCGGCACGCCTCCGCGTGCAGGACGCCATCGACCTCGTCGCCGGGAACATGGAAGTGGAGCCGCCCTCGCCGGCAGCTTTTGGAGACGACGAGGACGACGTAGGGGGGCGTAGCGTCGCCGGAGCCGACGAGGCCATCCGCGTCGAAGACGACGAGTGAAGACCTCCTCGCCACCAAGCTATCTTTATTTCTTTGCTTTCTTTTGCCGCGAATCCTGTAAGTGAAACTCTGTTCGCCTTGCAAAAAGTCTCACTTTTGCTTTAGATCTTCTGCTGCTTGTACCTTGGCCCCTTAGAGCGACCACTACCAGACGATCACGCCGCAGCGATCACGTTGGGGTCCAGCCCCCGGGCACTTAGCCTTGCAGCTTTTGCTTTGGCCCCTTAGAGCGACCACTACCAGACGATCACGCCGCAGCGATTACGTTGGGGTCCAGCCCCCGGGCACTTAGTTTTTTCTTCTCTGCTTGCGCCCAGTCTTGAGCGCTTCTCGGCTTTCTGCGACTTGTTGTGTACACCGGTCCAATTCCCTCGCAGGCGGGCAGTAACCAAAGTAAAAGTTAGATCTCAGAATTAGCAGTTCACGCAAGTTTTAAACTGAAAGCTTGCGACTGAAAAAACAGAGAATGTGCCTAGTCGCCGCTTCCCTAAGGCTTTTTCTGGCTGAACACTTGCGGTCTCTTTGGGTTAGATCACAGTGCCGCGCGGCTAAGACTTAGGCGATCAGAGGTGGTCATAAGCCAGCGGCGCCCACGTTGGCACAAGGTGCCCAGACCGTAGAACGCCGTGCTAGAACACGCCCTCCAATCGTCCCCTCTTCGCCCGACGCAGACATTGGAAGCCCACGCTTACCGGCAAGGTACCATCAAAGTTACAAGTACGGCGACTACACAGAACAGACACTGGGGAAAACCCCTCAAAGGCACAGGCCGACAGAAGGTGCATAAGCAAACAGAAGGTGCATAGGCAAACAGAAGCACAGAAATTTCTTTACATTAAAGACACAAGGACTACACTGGTAGCCCCCGGCCAGCTAGCGGGTAGGGAACCTTGCCCACCGGCTGGTCTACAAAAGACACAGAGGACTTACAGCTTTTTTAAAGGGTAAAACTTGCGGAGCTGCTCTATATTCCATGAATTGACCAGCTCGCGCCCATCCTCCATGGCCAACTTTACCGATCCCAGACGAGAGACTGAGACCACTTTGAAAGGGCCCTCCCACTGGGGAGACAGCTTGTTGCGACCTGCTTGTGCCTGGATCTTGCGCAAGATGAGGTCGCCCGCTGCCAGTGTCCTCTCTTGGATTCTGGTGGCATGGTACCTTCTCAGGCTCTGCTGGTAGCGCGCAGCGCGCAATGCCGCCCGGTCACGGACTTCCTCCAGGAAGTTGACTTCATCTTGCCACCGGGCCTCTTGATCTTTTTCATCAAACAAAGCGACGCGCGGAGATCCTAGTGCTAGCTCGGATGGCAAGACCGCCTCCGCACCATACACCAAGAAGAAAGGCGTTTCACCGGTCGCCCGACATGGCGAAGTACGGAGCGACCAAAGGACCACTGGAACCTCGTCCGCTCAGCGCCCCCCGCGCCTGTGGAGTCGATCAAATGCCCTCGTCTTGAGCCCCTTCAACACCAGCGCGTTGGCCCGCTCTGCCTGACCGTTACTCTGTGGGTGGGCAACAGAAGCGAAACACACCTTGGTGCCCATGTCCTCACAAAAGCCCTGAAAGGCCGCACTGGTGAATTGGGTGCCGTTGTCGGTGATGATGCGGTTGGCAACTCCGAACGGCGCGAAGATCCCCCGCATGAATTTGATGGCAGCCGACGCTGTGATGGAGCGCACTGCTTCTGCTTCAATCCACTCGGTGAACTTGTCGACGGCGACAAACAGATGGGTAAAACCCCCTGTGGCCCGCGGGAACGGACCCAGGATATCCAGCCCCCAGACCGCGAACGGCCAAGAGAGCGGGATGGTTTGCAGCGCCTGGGCTGGTCGGTGGATCTTCTTGGCAAAGAACTGACATGCCTCGCATCTCCTCACCAGCTCGCAAGCATCCTGGAGGGCGGTGGGCCAACAGAACCCCTGGCGGTATGCCTTACCGACCAGGGTACTGATGAGGATTGACACCCAGGTCACTTCTAATAAACTTTTGGTTCAAGACAGGTTCGAACCAGACATGTATCTGGCGATGCGAACTCAAGCTATTTCTGAGGGGCATCACCATGAGGTCGCAAGCTTTACGCGATCAGGTCGCGGGTTTCGTGCGATCAGGCCGACAGCCTTGTGCGGTCAGAAGTTCGTATGCTATACGCGGACTGGACTGGATATCCGGGGATGTTGTGCGGTCAGCCCATATTCCGCGGTCAGAATATTCTCGACCAAGGTGCTTGGAGTTTATTCGGTTATCTTTATACCAGGATATTCCAAGCATCCCGAAGATTCTTCCACGTTGAAGACCAACCGTCAGAGGTTATTATATGCGGTTATTCATGATTAACACGTGTTAATAACCTCTGTGGAAGTTAACAGCGGTTCTCCAACAACCGCATCCAACCGTTCGATGCAGTTTTCTTCATATGGCACCCTTTCGACCAATATAAAAAGGTGGCAAAGTACATCAAACGGGGGATCCAAGACATTTGGAAGAACAAAACTCCTAAGATAAGTGAGATACGAGATATCTCGATCACTCAAATAGCCAAGTCTACGGTTTAAATTAAACAACACTTACAAGTCTCCTATAGCTTCTTTTTGTACACTTATATAGGGGAAACTTTCGCCTGTGAAGGTTTTTCCCGGCTAGTTTGTAAAGTTTTATCTCATATAGTGAAATCCCAACAGGACGTAGGGCTTTTACTCCCACCATCGAGGGCCCGAACCTGTATAAATCTCTCTGTGCTCTTGTCCACCATTGTTCGGCATACCTTCCCGGAGGGTCATCTTGAAAGGTCTCACAATTACAAATTTTGCATAAGTTCGGCTGAGGACCCCGAGTCCGAATCGTCGACAGCTGGCGCCCACCGTGGGGCCTTTCTCAAGGCGTCCTAATTGAAATTCGGAGGTTCGCCGAAACATAGCTGGAGCATATGATTCCGAGAACGATTTCGATCTCGAGGATTATGCCCATATACCAATGCCTTCTCCAAGCGATCCTGTTCCGATGGAAGAGGTCGAAGGCCAGAATCTTCCACAGGTTGAATCATCTCTCCAAGTCATGTCAATCGACCAGGAGGTAACTGGCACAAGGTCAGAACCCACAGAGGTTCTTAATGTGCTAGGTGATGAATCCGGCCCGTCATACGACCCCGCTGAGGGAAAATATGATGGTGACCCGGAAATTAGCCCAGGAAGGTTCGACCCTGATAACCTCCACCGTCTCTTTGATTTCGAGTCCGACTCGGAACAAACCGAGATGTTTTCCCCATCGGCGACCTCTCTCCCTAGGCAGTTTGCTGCGCTGTCGGAAGAAACTCCCGATCAACAGGCTGCCAGGGAAGAACAAGATCGCAAACAGAAGGAGGACCAAGATCTCGAGCAACAGAACAACGAACTACGCAGAACTGCCCTAGAGGCTCTTCAAGATGCGCAGGCTCGTTACGATGCTGCCCCGAGTTCTTCTCGACGGTCGCGTGGTCGTAGACGTGACCAGACTCCTTCTTTACCACCGGAGCATTTCCCAGTGGACGAAGAAACGATAACACCTGGTGCCCCTAGGAGAAGTACCCATGGTCGACTGCGATCTATCGCGTAAGTCATGCGCAATTTTCCTCCTACGGTCACGGATGCGCAGAGACCGGCCTTTTTCAGGATCCTGGCGGAAAGACTGGACGAGGTCGCATCCGAGGCGACCCCAACAGCCTCTTCCCGCTCAGTAACACATTCCCGTGAACGGGATGGTCCTCATTCTGGCTCTGACCGGCGGAGTTACCCATCGCCTGTACCGTCCCGACAGGACAAATACCGGCGAATGCAGGACTCTCGTAGTAGGGATCGAGTTCCTGTTCACTCTCGTTTGGGACCACGAGTAACCTCGCCATTGCGTGAGGTTGCTCGAAACCCAACCGAAAGTCACAGGACGGTTCACGATCCTTACGTTGGTTGCAAAGCTTTCTCGCCTGGCCTACGAGCAGTCGTTTGGCCCGATAAATTTCGACCAGGGGCCATTGAGAGGTTTGATGGAACTCAGAACCCATCCGAGTTCCTTCAGATCTATATTACTGCCATCCAAGCAGCAGGAGGTGATGACAAGGTCATGGCCAACTACCTGCCAACAGTCCTCGCAGGACCGGCTAGAACCTGGTTGTTTAATCAGCCTGAGGGTTCCATCTACAATTGGGAAATGCTATGCGATGCCATCCTCAGCAATTTCCAAAATTGTTACCAAAAGCCGGGTAAGGAGGACGACCTGCATAGGCTGCGGCAAACTTCGACCGAAACACTTCGGCAGTTTGTCAAGAGGTTTTTCGGGGTGAGGAATACCATCCCGAACATATCTGATGGCTCCGTAATCAGGGCATTTAAGCGTGCCGTTCGATACCGGAGATTCACTGAAGACTTGCTTATCCACCCTCCTCGATCAGTGGCCGATCTGTTCGATATGGCTGATCGATATTCCGATGCAGCTGAGGCAGTCGAATGGAACCGAATGGTTGACAAAGGGGACCTACCGCCCCAACCAGGCTTCAAGGACGCCAGGAAAGAAGATTCAAGCAAAAAGCCGGAGTCTTCACCGGGTGGGAAGTCAAAGAAGTCGAAGAGGAACCGCTCTGGACAGTACCGTGAGGTCGCAGTCGCAGAGAAACCACCTTCGACCAAAGGTAATAAGTCTTCATTTAAAAGTAAAACTGCCTCTGGTGGTCGGGATTCCGACCAGCCAGAAAAATCAACTAATCCGCAGGAGGGCAAGAGGTGGTGTCCACTCCACAACTCCCCAGGCCACGACCTCAAAAACTGCAGGAGTTGGTTGAAACAACTGGACGATTTCTACCAAGGAGCTGGGCCAATGCCAACCTTACCGCCTAAAGAGCAGGCGTGCGGGATTAGAGACGTCGACGGAGACGAAGAAATGGCTTACCAGGTACCTCAAAATCTTGTTAATGTCATTTTCGGAGGTTCTTCCTCTTTCGTTTCCAAAAGACAGTTTAAAACCTTTTGCCGAGTGGTTAACCAAACGGAGACATCCCTTGGCGAACCTCAATACCCCCGTTGGTCGGATATGCCTTTGACGTTCGATCGCGCTGACTGTCCTGTGGGGCTAACCCGACCATTGAGGCTACCTCTGGTCATTACCTCAATCATCAGTAACGCGAGAGTCGAAAGGGTCCTGATTGAAGGGGGAAGTTCCCTTGATCTTTTATTGGTCAACACACTCGACGAGATGCAAATTCCTCGTTCGAAGATCAAGCCCATAATCCATCCGTTTTATGGGATAATCACAGGCCCCTCCATGATGCCATTGGGACAAGTGGTCCTCCCGGTCACTCTGGGAGAACCAGACAACTTCCGAACAGAATTGGTTACTTTCGATGTAATCGATTGTGATTCAGCTTATAATGCAATCTTTGGCAGGCCGACTCTTGCTAAGTTCATGATGGCAACGCACTATGCTTATCAGTGCGGGAAATTGCCTGGCCCCAAAGGTGTCATTTCGGTCCGAGGTAGTCGCAACGTGGCACTCACGTGCGACCGGCTATCTTTGGAGATGGTCGATCAACTTCCCCTCCGGGACGCTCAGGTCGCCACCGTTGCCACCGATGCGATCAAGGCTGCTCCTCGACCAGATGAGAAACTCAAACAAGTTCCTTTGTACCCAGATGACCCATCCAAGACAATTCGGGTTGGGTCAGCCCTGGATGACAAATACCTCGTTGCTTTCCTCCAGGCTAACGCAGACGTGTTTGCGTGGAAACCGTCCGACATGCCCGGTGTCCCAAGGGAAGTAATTGAGCACAGGTTAGCAATTCGACCTGGACAACGACCAATAAAGCAAAAGCTCAGGCGTTTTGCCACCGACCGACAGGAAGCCATCCGAGAAGAGTTAGACAAACTCTTACAAGCCGGGTTTATCCGCGAAGTGGATCACCCGGACTGACTCGCCAATCCGGTCATGGTCCGCAAGTCAAATGGCAAGTGGCGCATGTGTGTCGACTACACTAGCCTCAACTCTGCCTGTCCGAAGGATGACTTTCCCCTTCCCCGCATCGATCAGCTGGTCGACTCCACTGCGGGTTGCGAACTGATGAGTTTTCTGGATGCCTACTCAGGATATCATCAAATTAGCATGGCAGAAGACGATGAAGAGAAAACTGCCTTCATCACCCCGTTCGGCACATACTGCTACGTCAGAATGCCGTTCGGTCTCAAGAACGCAGGTTCCACGTACCAGCGCTTGATGCAAAAGACCTTTCTTTCCCAGATGGGGCGTAATCTCGAAGCATATGTAGACGATTTGGTTGTAAAAAGTACCAAGAGATTGTCTCATTTGGACGATCTCACTGAAACCTTCTATAATTTGAATCGCTTTGGAATAAAATTAAACCCGGAGAAATGCTCTTTCGGGGTTTCTTCAGGAAAACTCCTTGGTTTCCTTGTGTGTTCCAGGGGCATTGAAGTTAATCCTGAGAAAATCAGGGCTATTGAACAAATGAGGTCGCCCTCGACCATGAAGGATGTTCAACGCCTGGCTGGTCGCATGGCGGCTTTAAGTCGCTTTATCTTGCGATTAGGCGAAAGGGGATTACCTTTCTTCAAAGCCTTGCGGAAGCATCATAACTTTACATGGTCGGATGAGGCCGAAAAAACATTCCAGGAGGTAAAAACATATCTATCCAGTCCGCCAGTATTGGTGTCTCCCGACAAAGGAGAACCGTTGCTTCTTTACCTGGCGGCCACACCACACGCGGTCAGCGCCGTTCTGATCGCGGATAGAGGAGGAATACATAGACCCGTCTACTATGTGAGCGAAGTACTTCATGGTCCTAAGGAGCGCTACCCTGAGGTCCAGAAGATACTTTACGCGCTACTGATGGCTTCCCGTAAGCTACGACATTACTTTCAAGCACACAAGATCACAGTACCCTCCTCTTTTCCTTTAGGGGATATTGTCCGAAATCCAGAAAAATCTGGTCGAATCGCCAAATGGGCGGTCGAACTCGGTGCCTTCGAGATCCATTTCACCCCTCGCACGGCGGTTAAGTCTCAGGTTTTGGCCGACTTTGTGGTCGAATGGACCAACCCTGAGCCACCCGTGCAGTTGGCAGAGGAACTGGAGTGCCCCGATTATTGGACAATGTACTTTGACGGCTCCCGTAGTTTTCAACACTCGGGGGCTGGAATAGTTTTAGTTACGCCCCAGGGCGAACAGCTTAAGTATGTCATTCAACTACACTTTGTTGCAACCAACAATGCAGCAGAGTATGAAGGTCTTCTTGCAGGGCTCCGGGCAACAAAATCCCTCGGAGTCCGTCGATTAGTGGTGAGGGGAGACTCACAACTGGTCGTAAACCAGGTAAACAAGGAGTACAGCACCTCCGATGAGACAATGGCTCATTACCTGGGGGAAGTGAGGAGATTGGAAAAACACTTCAGTCATTTCGAAGTCCAATACATCCCGCGAAAGGACAACATTCTCGCAGACCAATTATCCAAAATTGGGTCCTCACGCTCATCCGCTCCGGCAGGAGTGTTCATTGAACACTTGGACCATCCTTCGATCATGACTTTGGTCGAGGATGATCCGGTAATAGCCTTCGTTACCAACCTCGGTCAGGAACAAGATTGGGCTCATCCATTGAGAGTCTATCTTGAACATGGGACCCTACCTGAGGACGAAACCGAAAGTGATCGGCTAATTCGAAAAGCGCATCTGTACAAACTCATAGATGAGATTTTGTACAGAAAGGGTACTCAACGAGTATTCATGCGTTGTATATCTCAGGAGGAAGGAAAGTCCCTCTTGAGAGAAATACATGACGGTGTATGCGGTGCGCACTCGTCATATCGGACACTGGTCGGAAAGGCTTTTCGACAAGGATTCTACTGGCCTTCGACACTTGATGATGCCACACATATGGTCAAGACGTGTCCCCAGTGTCAGTTCCATGCAAGGCAAGTTCATCAACCTGCCTATGCGTTACAAACCATTCCTCTCGCATGCCATTCGCGGTCTGGGGGATGGATATCGTCGGTCCTATGCCACAAGCGGTCAATGGGTACAAGTTTCTGTTCGTAGCCATTGACACATTTACAAAGTGGATTGAGGCCGAACCGGTACGAAATATTACTGCATCAGCCGCACAAAAGTTCTTCCATAAGAACATTGTGGCACGATTTGGTGTTCCAAACCGTCTCATCACATACAATGGTTCTCAGTTCGCCAGCGGTCTTTTTCTGGACTACTGCGATCAGGTTGGGACCAAGGTGTGCTTTGCTTCTGTGGCCATCCACAAAGCAATGGTGCCGTAGAACGAGCCAATGGGCAAATATTGCAAGGCACTAAAAAGCGTGTTTTTGATCGCCTTAAGACCCGCTCGGGGGCTTGGGCAGATGAGCTCTATACCGTTCTATGGGCATTACGAACTACTTCTAGTCGCTCCACCGGTGAGACGCCCTTCCATTTGGTCTATGGGGCCGAGGCGGTATTGCCTATGGAAGTAAGTATTGGTTCTATTCGGACAGATCAGTTCGAACAGATTAATCAGTCCGAACAACGGGCACAAGATCTCATCCTCTTAGAAGAACGGCGTGATCACACCCTGGTTAAGTCCGCGGCATACTTGCAAGCTTTACGCAGGTATCACAGTAAAAAGGTGCGACCACGTGATCTCAACATGGGCGACTTGGTTTTACGAAAAATTCAAGACCAGTCTAATCGCAACAAATTCTCCCCAAAATGGGAAGGTCCTTATACTGTTGTCTTAGTGCCGCGGACAGGATCGGCGCGGTTAGCTATGGAGGATGGTCGGATTTTGTCCAATACTTGGAACATCGATCAACTTCGCAAGTTTTACGTGTAAGTATTCCAATCACTTTTCTCCTGTTCAATTAGCATCTTTTTCCAAAACAAAAAATGTTTTGCTTTCATACAATGAGTTTTTCTCTTTAAGCCCGTATCATATGCATTTGACCTGGGGGCTGACCGCCGACGGTCAGATCATTACAACAATCTAATCGGATTCGCTGGTCGATCTCGTGATCACTTACAGATAAGTCACTCCTAAATAAGCCGTTTCACAACGCATACGGGGTTATCTGGTAAGTCCTTGGTCATCCGAGTGGCTACCAGTTCGCAATAAGATTAGACGTTACATTGATCCTGGTCGTTGGTTTAATATGCATACCCCTGGTCGTTACGCTTATGTTTTCTCCTCTGCTTATAACACTAAGGCTTTAGTGTTCATAAGCAGAGGCGGGGGCTAGGGGGGATGTGCTCATAGTATGGAATTCATATTATGAGAATGCGAAATATATATTTCCTGTCAAAAATGATTTTTTATATACATTGCATTATACACAATTTTCTAAATACAAAAATAAGGATCATTCGATCCCCAGCTCAGTCAGGAGTCTATCTACTAGGGGCTTGACTTCCTCTATGACTGCATCGAGCAGCTCTTCACTCTCGACCTCAACCGGACCCACCAGTGCGCTCAGATCTGCATCTGGGCCATGGTGAAGTCGAACCCGGCTGAGTACGGCTACTGCGGCTGATCGAACCCTAGTTCTGATCACCTCTTCGCGTCGCCGTGAATCTCCAGGGAGATACTCGAGCAGTGAATCCGCCTGGGCAGTGAGCAGCGATGTCCAGTCACTTATGCTGAGGTTGTCTTTCTTCGGTTCTACCACGTCGGTCTTCAAGAGATCAGCCACGGCCTTCAGTTTTTCGAAGATCCGGAGGCTCAGCTCTTTGATTGCCCGATCGGTGTGGCGAATCGAGGATTCAAGAATCTCCTTGTCTTGACTGAGCTGCGTAATTCGACCTGCGTGCGCTGTACAGAGAAAGGAGGTTATTTGCATATCATGGATTCAAGTCTTCTTAATCAGGAATTGGCTTACCAGCATTCTCTGATCGAAGTTTGTTAAGTTCAGTTTCTTGTTTCTTAAACATTGAAACTGAACTGGCCACCTCTTTCTTCAAAAATGTAACCTCTCTGCAGCACAATCAAGGCAGTCACAACCAAAATGCACCCATACTAACCAAAGGGTAATGATACTCACCTACGCAAGCTGTCGCGTTCTTTTTGAATGGCTTCTGTACTGGCCATCACAACATGCGAATGGCTTATTAGCCAGGATAATCCCTGTGATGCCAAAGAAGAAGATCAAATGTGTCCTAAGTACAATTCAGGCACGAGAATGGAGGTTTTTTATACCTTCATAAACTTTTGTAAGACAACATCATTCAGTTCAGCGGGGATCCTCGCTAGAGCCCCTGATGCGCTCACTACAGGGACAGTTGGTGGGAGTGCCGGCTGGACGCCACCCCCAGTAGTCGTCGGTGGTGACTGGGTCCCTACATTTATTCTTTCCCCTGCGGTCTGGACGACTTCCTGGACCACAGGGGTGGAGCGTTCTTCGTTGGAAGCTCCTGCACCAGCTGCGGCTTCAACCCCTCCGGAGGCGGTTGAAGAGCTGGGCGCCGTCTTTCTTTGCCTGACAAGAAAGACAATTTGAGCAGTTTTTATTTAAGATTATTGCCAAGTTTAAGGTTCTTACCTTATTTGAAATCCCATTCGCTCCTGAGATTTCTGGGAAGGTTCCCCTTGGGAAGAAGAACCATCATCGGTTCTTGCCTTCCTCATGGCAAACAAGGTAGCTCCCCCCTGGATATGTTCAGCTATGAGCATATTTTTAAGGAACAGATAGAGACAAAAAGCAAGGTCTTTACCTGGGCTACCGTACTGGCTGGTGGGGCTACATCCGAAGGCCTTGGCAACTCCTGGGTCGCTGGAGCTACCAAAACCGGCCTTTGCTCAATTACCTCCTCCTCCGTCTGCAGAGGAGGAGGATTTTCCCCCCTGGGACTCGCAGTAGTCACAGGGAGAAGCTCTTCTCCCTGTATGAGCATTGATTTGTCAAACATACAGAAGAAATCATAAAAAGAATAACAGAAAGGAATCCTTACCATGGTCGTCCTTTCGACCAGAGGAACAGAGACAACCGGTCCTGAAGTCTCGGGGGCTTCAGGAATTGGGGGGTCACCCGCGACCACAAGATTTTCGGTGGTCGCAGGATCTGCCATGACCACCTCTTCGGTAGTAGTGATCTCTGCGGGGCAGCTTGGGGCATCGCCGGATGGGAGATCCACGATCTTCCTCCTTCGGAGGATCAGAGGAACGTCATCTTCTTCCTCCTCGCTCCCCTCTCCCTGTACAACGAAGAAGTAATTCCAATCTGCACCTGGTAAAACAGAAGGGATGCGATATCTTACTGCCGTCTTTCTTGCGGTAGGAGGAACGCTCCGTGAAGACCCTTCCCCAGGATTTGGCCTGGCCTTCTTGGAGGCAGGACTCTTTGTCCTGGGTCTTTGGGAGACCTTCTTCACGTTTTTTACCGTCGGCTTCCCATGAGAACCTACGTTCTCACTCGGGAAAGTCGTCTCGGCAAACCTTCCTAGGAGCTGATTCACATTTTCGATGAAAATGTTTAACGCAGGACATGCATAAGATCTTAAAAAATGGAGGCCAGATAGAGAATGTACCTTTCGGCGCTCCTGTTTAAGGTCGTCGCCGGCGTGAATCAGACTCTGGGGACGAGGTGATCCCTTAGGGCCCTCTACATCGGAGTTGTAGGCCCTAAGGAGGGAGTTGGTCCGCCTTTCAATCTCGGATGAAGGCAGGACTGTTCCCAAACTCAAGTCAGAATTTGTACAATTCAAAAATGAGAAAGTTCAGCGCCAAAGAAATAAATACCTTGACTGTAGTCCAGGGTGCTATCAGCCATGGACCTAATCTCCCACGCCGGATGAGCCCTTTCACGCAGAGGACTCACCCGATTCTTCACGAAGTCTCGAATGATGTCTCGAGCTGTCAATCCTTGATTGACCAAGTGAAGAATCACCTCGGCATGCTTCGAAAGCTCTGAGTTCATCGCCGGGGGAATGTCTAACTCGCCCGACTTCTCCGGTCGCGAGTTTTCAAACCATAAACTGCTTTCGGATGGTGGAGAGCAGTAAAACCACCTTTGGTGCCACCCGTGCACAGAATCTCGCAAGGGTGGGGAGGGATACTCCTTTTTGTCCCTCAGCCGGAAGTAGATGCATCCGGCAGCGTTGGTACTCTTCGACCACGCCGAAAAGTAGAATCGTCGGAAAAGATCCACGCTGGGATATATTCCGACGAAGGCTTCACAAAGATGCTGGAATACTGCAAGGATCAGCATCGCGTTGGGGTGGAGGTTGATCAGTTCCCACCCATAATGCTCAAGGACATCCTTGAGGAACCGACTCTCGGGGAATAGGAACTCGCAACGCAGGTACTCCTCAAAAACCACCAACTCGCCTTCTTGGACAGTTGGGGTTTCTTGGTCCTTCTCCGCAGGCCGCCAGTTAATGAGAAGCCGCGGAGAAAGGATCTCCTCCTTCTCTAACGCCATTAGGCTCTCCTCAGAATGGTGGATGGATCTGCTCCAGGACGCCATCTTTGGTGGAGAATCAAAGGGAAAGCTGGCGATTTTGGGAAGATGAAGGCTGAAGAAAATGAGGGTTTTGAGCGGCGGGAATAATGAGGGTTTTAGCTGTGTGGCTTCTTTGAGAAGACATCTGCTCTTTTTATAGACCCAAGGCGACGCATTAATGAGTAAACGGCTCATTTCAAACGTTCCATTGAATGCTTTATTCATTTCCCATAATGGATATTGTCTCTGATGGACCCGATAAAGTACTCAGGCGTCGGATCTGAAACAAAAATACTTCTTTGTTTTGGAAACTGAAAGTGCAAAAGGACTAAAAAATTTTCAGTACTTTTCAGAAGACGTTTTTCCTTTTTATACTTTGAACATTTTATTCGAAAAAATCATGTAACTCAATTTTTGACGTACTGGAGTGTTTCTAATTGGGTTATGGTTTTATCGAAATCGTGTTTTAGGCTAAAACTTTGATTCTAATCGGCGTGACAGCCTGACCGAGTCCCAACTCTGGTCGCACTTTAGTTCTGACCGCGGCTCTGAAACTGATCGCGGAATCAGGGCAGGTCGCGGTGCTTTTTTCTTAAAATCGATTCTGATCGCAGAACTAAAGTTTCCTGTGTATGAATGGTCGCGAACGTAAAGTTTATGGCTATATTTTCGCACAGAAGATGTGAAGAATATTCATGAGAAATAAGAAACTTTTATTTCTTACATTCTTTACATACAAAAGGAATGCAGTCGATCAAAACATCGACTTGCTCCGAAAGAAGTTTACAAAGTTCCCCAAGGGACATGTTGTTGTCAGTAGAATTTACACTGGCAACCCCCAGGGAACTAGCAACTACCCTAAGTCTATCTATATCGTCCCTAACAACAGACGCACTATTGTCCCTAATCAAGTCAGAGAGTTCTCGCTGTTGCTGAGCGAAGTCCCTCTCTAGACGGAAATGGTGCGCCTCTTCTCGGGATCGATCAAGACATTCTGCTAAACGCAGAATCTTCGAGGCCATTTCCTCGGTCTTCTTCTCCAGGGCATTCTTCTCTTCCAGAAGAGTCTGTCCGGAAGGAAGAGATGGAGCAGCAGAAGGCTGATCGCTGGAGCCTCCTACCTCCTGCATTTTGCAAAAGTTAGTCATACTAACTAAAATTATCAACAAAAGGGGAGAAGAATTGTTACCTGTCCCGGTGCATAACTCGTTAATACACCCATCTTGGGAGGAAGATCATCATATGGTGGAAGAGCAACCTTCCCATCAGAAGATTGCTTCGACAACCCAATATGGTAATCATCTGATCGAGGGATAATCACCGCTTGCCGACCAGGATGTTGATCACCCAAAAGAATGGGAGAATTGGATGTGATGGGATCTTTTTCTAAGGATAAAGGCCTAACTTGCCGAGAGGCATGAACGGGGAGGGTCAAAGGAACTGAAGGAAGAAAGAAACTTGCTACATTTTTCACCTTTGTTCCACCAGAAGATCCTTCGTCGACCTTGGGTTTCTTCCTTAAGAGAGACAGAACTTCAATCGTTTGAGGCCTTTGTTCGACAATTTCCCCTTCATCGCTCTCAATCTCGATGATTTCATGATCTGCCATTGGGAGGAGTATGTGAAGAGGAAGGAGGCAGGATAACAAGAAAAGGACTTAGACGTGGAGGAAAATTGTGGAGTTTTACAAATCCAAGAGCCTGGTATTTATAGCCGCCTGGGTGACGGTTTGCATTCCAGGCGCCTCGGGTTTCGTCAAAGCATTTACAATTTTACCTCGAGATAAAAACAATTCTACGGCGCTATCATTGCCCGTCACGTAATGTCAGAACCCATCTTGGGAAACCAACCGTTTTCACTTAGTGTGCCACTAAGTGGAAAAATTGAAGAGTCGGGTTAAAAATCCAATGCATGGTTTTAAAATTCGAAATAAACACGTCTCTTCGTTTTCTTCGAATTTGGGGGCTAGCTGACGAGGATTGACACCCAGGTCACTTCTAATAAACTTTTGGTTCAAGACAGGTTCGAACCAGACATGTATCTGGCGATGCGAACTCAAGCTATTTCTGAGGGGCATCACCATGAGGTCGCAAGCTTTACGCGATCAGGTCGCGGGTTTCGTGCGATCAGGCCGACAGCCTTGTGCGGTCAGAAGTTCGTATGCTATACGCGGACTGGACTAGATATCCGGGGATGTTGTGCGGTTAGCCCATATTCCGCGGTCAGAACATTCTCGAGCAAGGTGCTTGGAGTTTATTCAGTTATCTTTATACCAGGATATTCCAAGCATCCCGAAGATTCTTCCACGTTGAAGACCAACCGTCAGAGGTTATTATATGCGGTTATTCATGATTAGCACGTGTTAATAACCTCCGTGGAAGTTAACAGCGGTTCTCCAACAACTGCATCCAACCGTTCGATGCAGTTTTCTTCATATGGCACCCTTTCGACCAATATAAAAAGGTGGCAAAGTACATCAAACGGGGGATCCAAGACATTTGGAAGAACAAAACTCCTAAGATAAGTGAGATACGAGATATCTCGATCACTCAAATAGCCAAGTCTACGGTTTAGATTAAACAACACTTACAAGTCTCCTATAGCTTCTTTTTGTACACTTATATAGGGGAAACTTTCGCCTGTGAAGGTTTTTCCCGGCTAGTTTGTAAAGTTTTATCTCATATAGTGAAATCCCAACAGGACGTAGGGCTTTTACTCCCACCATCGAGGGCCCGAACCTGTATAAATCTCTCTGTGCTCTTGTCCACCATTGTTCGGCATACCTTCTCGGAAGGTCATCTTGAAAGGTCTCACAATTACAAATTTTGCATAAGTTCGGCTGAGGACCCCGAGTCCGAATCGTCGACAGGTACGACTGGACATATGGCTCCCGCACTCGCCTCCGTGGATATCAGAGAGCAGGCTGCTCCCCTCTTCCCGAGTGATGCACTTCAGAAGAACTCCGTTTCCACCCCGGCAATACAGGTCCCCGCCTACCAGGGTGTAGCGCTTGGCCTTACGCGCAATCTTCTCGGCTGACGCATCATCGTCGGGGACCACTCGGTCCCGCAGGAAAGCTATGATCGGAACCATCCACTGACTTTCCTGGCCAAGTGCGGCGACCACACGGTGATCGCCTGGGTACTCCGCCTGGCCTAGCGTTTCCACCGGTGCCTCCTTGGAAGCAGTGTCAGGTTCCTCCCCTGTAACGGGAGCTGACGCCGGCGCGCTGTTGTCCCCACCGGAACTGGGGGCCGCGATAGACGGTTGCGTAAGTCTTTCTTCAAAGACCCCAACCGGAGCATGAGTTTTGAACGAAGTGAGCTGTGAGAGCCCGTCCGCCAAGTGATTGTGGCGCCTTGGGATATGAGTGTACTCCAGACCATCGAAGTGGTTCTCCATCTTCTTGACCTTAGCCAGGTATGCCACCATGGAAGGATCAACGCACTGGAACTCTTTCCGCGCTTGATTGACGACCAACAACGAGTCGCCCTTGATGTGTAGCCGTTGGATGCCCAACGAGGCCGCGGCGCGCAGCCCCGCGAGCAAACCCTCATACTCGGCGATGTTGTTGGTGGCCTTGAAATTCAGCACCACCATATACTGCAGAGAGTCCCCGGTCGGAGAGACCAGGACCGCCCCAGCCCCCGCGCCCTTTAGCCAAAAAGATCCGTCGAAGAAAAGTGTCCAGGCGGGGGATTTGGGCTCCTCCTCCGCCTCTGGGGCCGCCGGCGACCACTCTGCGATGAAGTCCGCCAGTGCCTGGCTCTTGATGGCGGTTCGAGGGACAAACTTCAAGCCAAACTCTCCCAGCTCCACCGCCCACTTGGCTACCCGACCTTGCGCCTCCCGATTGTGAAGGATCTCGCGGAGGGGAAACGACGTAACCACCATGATCTCCCTTCCCTGAAAATAATGCCGCAGCTTCCGGGACGCCATTAGCACGGCATACAGCATCTTCTGGGCCTGAGGGTACCTAGTCTCCGCATCTTGCAACACCTTGCTGACGTAGTAGACCGGACGCTGGACACCTTCCCTTTCCGCCACCAGCACCGCGCTCACCACCGCCGGAGTGGCCGCCACATAAAGGAGGAGCGGCTCACTGGGCTCGAGGGCGGCCATCACTGGGGGCGAAGATAGGTACTGCTTCAGCTCCTCGAAGGCCTGTTGTGCTTCCTGGGTCCACTCGAAATTGTTGGTCTTCTTCAGCAGCTTGAACAATGGGAGGCTCTTTTCTCCCAAGCGGGCGATGAACCGCTCGAGGGATGCGAGGCAGCCCGTGATGCACTGCACATGCTTCAGGCGAGTGGGCGGCTGCATGCGCTCGATGGCCGCGATCTTATCGGGGTTAGCTTCTATGCCCCGATTGGACACAAGAAACCCCAACAGCTTCCTTGAGGGCTTGCCGAACACACACTTCTCGGGATTGAGCTTGATGTGGTGCCTCCTCAGGTTGGCGAAGGTCTCTTCCAAGTCGGTGAGCAGTTCTTCGCCCTTCTTGGTCTTCAGCACCAGGTCGTCCACGTAGACTTCCAGGTTTCTCCCAATCTGGCTCCAAAAAGAAGAATGCATAGCACGCTGGTAAGTGGGGCCAGCGTTTTTCAATCCAAAAGGCATTCTAACATAACATTACACGCCCATGGGAGTTACAAAGGTGGTCTTCTCTTCATTTTCCTCCGCCATGCTAATCTGGTGGTACCCGGAGTACGCGTCCAGAAAGCTCAAGAGCTCGCACCCTGTAGTGGAGTCCACAAGCAAATCTATGCGTGGCAAAGGGTAAGGATCCTTCGGGCAGGCCTTGTTGAGGTCGGTGAAATCGACGCACATCCGCCACTTCCTGTTGGACTTCTTCATGAGCACGGGGTTGGCAAGCCACTCGGGATGAGTGACTTTCCTTACGATCCCCGCGCCCAGTAGCTTGTCTACTTCTTCTCGGATGGCATCTTGGCGCTCTGGTGCCTGCCTCCGGACCTTCTGTCGGATTGGGCGCACTCCCGGGAGCACTGCCAACCGATGTTCGATCACCTCCCTGGGGACCCCGGTCATGTCGGAAGGTTGCCATGCAAATACATCCGAATTTTCCCGGAGGAAGGTGATGAGCGCGCTTTCCTATTTGGCGCCGAGATCGGCGCCCACCTTGACGGTCTTCGTGGGGCGGTCCTCGCTCAGAGAGACCACCTTGACCTCGCCGGACGAACCGGGCGCGGCACGGGTCTTTGCCTGAGGAGCCCCCGAGTTGGTGGCGCCGGATGAGTGCCTGTAGACGGCTCCGGCCAAGTCCAGAGCCATCTTGTCGCATCGCAAGGACTCCGGCCTATCCACCTTGACGACAATGGGACCTCGCGGCCCTGGCATCTTCACCACCATGTATGCATAGTGGGTGACTACCATGAACTTGGCCAACGCCGGTCGGCCGAGCAGGGCGTTGTACGGGAGGTCGAAATCTGCTACCTCGAAGTCGACCACCTCCGTACGATAGTTGTCCTCCTCCCCGAAGGTGACGGGAAGGCTGATGCGCCCCAAAGGTATAGACTCCGCCCCTGGGGTGACGCCGTAGAACGGGAGGGCTGGAAGCAACTCCCGTTCTGGAATCTGTAGCGCCTAGAACGCCTTGGCAGACAAGAGGTTGATAGAACTCCCTCCGTCCACCAGCACCCGCCCAAGCTTCACGTTCCTGATCGTGGGCGAAACCACAATCGGAAGGTGCCTTAGGCCGGCAGTGCTCTCAGGGTGGTCGGCCTAACTGAAGGTGATCGGAGCCTCCGACCACCTCAGCAGCCTACTCGACCCCGGACTTGGCGCGGTAGCGCACACCTCCCGCATCAACAGCTTAAACTGTCGGTTGGAGGAGTAGGTGGCCGAGCCACCATGGATGTAAGCCACTTTGTGCTCTGCCCGCTGGAAAGCCAGCGGGGCGGGTCCTTCGTCTTCGTCGTCGCTGGGAGGGCGGCGCTCCTTGAGCCGCCTTTCCACCAACTTCGACACGACCTGGCAGTCAGCCAAGTCATGCGCGTTGGACATTGTGGATGGGGCAGTAACCCTTGCCCCCTCCGTCTTCCCGCCGGCCGCGGTTGTCGTCACGCCGGTCGCGACGGTCACCCCGCCGATTGTGGCGATCGTTCTGCCGCGGCTTGGCCTCGTTTTGGTCGCGCTCGGCGGCCAAGACCTGATCGGCCTCGGATGCCTTGCGCTTCTTCTTCTTCTTCTGATCCTTGGAGCCAGAACCCTTGGAGGGCCCAGCTTCCGCTCCGCCACCGCCGCCACCAGTCTTGCCGACCGCGCGCTCGCGAGCCTCCGCCGCACGGGCGCACTTGTGCGCCAAGTCGAACAGCTCGGAGGTGGAGGTGATGTTGCGCGTAGCTATCTTCTCCAGAATCTTGCGATCCTTTACGCCCCTTCGGAAGGCGATGATGACCGCTTGGCTAGAGATCTTGGGGATAGTGTTGCGGCAGTGGCTGAAACGCCGGATGAACTCCCGCAAGGACTCGCCCTTTTTCTGCTCCAGGGCGTGAAGATCATCCTCCACCCCCGGTTAGACGTAGCAGCCCTGAAAGTTAGTGACAAACTGGCCACACAGTTCCTCCCACGAGCCTATCGATGCTCGCAGAAGGTTCAGCAGCCAAGAGCGGGCAGAGCTCGTCAAGACTGTGGGAAAATAATTGGCCATGACCTTTTGGGAGCCGCCCGCAGCCTGCACCACCGTGGTGTAGACCTGCAAGAACTCCTCCGGGTTGGTCGAGCCGTCATACTTCTCAACGGATGTTGGGCGAAACTTCTCCGGCCACACCGCTCGGCGTAGCCGGGCGGAGAACGCCCTGCACCCAACGCCATAGGGGGGCCGGCGCCGCTCGCCAGAGCCCCGGCGAGACTCGGAAGATGAAAAATCTGCCCCGTCGCCGCCGGAGTGGCCCCTGTAGCTGGAGTCCGTTAGCTCCGGCTGATCCCGCGCCTGTACGCGACGGCGTTGCAACCCGTCGCGCAAATCGCCGCCGCGCCGTTGGCGGCGCTCCTCCAAATGAGACCTAAGGTCCCCTTGGCGCCCCCCTCCCTGGGAGGCACTCGTTGTGGTACTTGGGTCGGTGCACGGCCCTCCGTGCGAGCGGAGTCTGCACCCTGGACACCCTTTCCCTTGCTCCGGCCTCCACGGCCAGAGCGAACTTGAGTCGGGCGGCCCGAAGCCTGGGTGCGCGCGGCCCGCGACTTCGAGCGGGGTGCTCCACCGGAAGCGCCCGTCCGCCCGGAGACCTCGACCCGATGATGGGCCGCGTCCACGAGACATGTGATGTCCCGCAACCACGGCTTGGCGGGGGAATCCCCCGCCAACTCCACCGGTGGGTGCTCCAGCAGCAAACGTACGGCATGCAGGTTCTGGGACGGGGAGGCCTCCTCCAGGGCCAACCGCCGCCGCACCGGAGGCACATCCTCCGCGGGAGGGGCGACCTCCCGGGGACGCGACGTAGACGCCCCGTCCTGCCGCCCGCTGAGCGGCTTTCGGCCGGGGTCGCGAGCGCCATCCTCTGAGTCGCGCCCGGACATCCTTGCTTTCCAAAGATCCGAAGACGATCTGAAAAAGAGATCGAAGGAGAAAACCTAGGGGTAAACCAACTACTACCCCTCTACCTGGCGCGCCACTGTCGGCGTATTTCAGCTGACAGGTTTTTTCGGGGACTGATTCCGGTTGTTCGGCAGTGGGGGTGTGCGTAGTCGGATCACTCCTCTCTGCTCTCCGACGCAAGAATGCAAGAACAGACACCAAGTTTACCCAGGTTCAGGCCCCCTGATCGGGTAACAGCCCTAGTCCTTCTCAAGCTCCTTGCACTTGTGTATACTGGCTACAGATTTTCCAACCCTCTTACAGATGCACCCCCCAGCCCTTATATACTTGGGCTGGCGTGGGTCATAGAGTACTACTGAACAGTGTACATTAAATGATCCTGCCACTGTAGCTGTCCCATCACTGGTCACATGTCAAAGTCGCCTCTCTGCGGCGCCCCCGCAGCGTCTGGGGGACAGGGAGGAAGTGACAGGGCAGGCGCCTACCCCCGCCTGCCTGACACTGCGCCTCCTGCCACGCGCCTGCAGAAGCTACTGTGCCGCTGACGTCATAGAGTGGCGGGGGCAATCATTCCGTCAGACCCCACCCACTTCGTCAGACCTGTTCCGTCGCATTGAATGCGCCAGATCCGGGATGATCCGCGCTCTTCCTTAGGGAGGAAGCCTCCTCCTTTCGCCACACACCCTCTGACAGTGGGGCCCTACGCCCTCCAGCTAGTCTCGGATGCACACATCCTGAGCGTGCCGCTCGCCCAGCTGCTCGCTGGATCGACACGCGTACTGGGCGCCTGGCTCCGGGGCCTGTTCGCCCGCTTGCTTGCCTGCGCGCCACGGGTACTGATCGCCCGACACTGGGCTGACACGTGGCCTAAATAAATGACTTTAATAAACTTGAATTGGAACCAGTCCTTGACTCGCTTGGGCTCGATGTTGCTGAGTATGGGGCACCCTCTGACGGGCTTCTGGTCCCACACGGCAGCGACGCGAGGGTACACCCCGGTGTAAAATACACCGACATTGTGTCTTTCGTCGTTATTATTTTTACTGTTATCGTCCATAATGATGTATTTTTATATAGTTATACATGATTGATATACATCTCTATACCTAAAAAACCTCTAGTTGTGATGAGTGATGACTCATCAAATTAGTAATGATCATTCAAAAGAATCCAACAATGAATGCCCTTCCTACATACCAGTGGTCTAGCCTTTTCTGGCCACGGTCCGCGTGCGCCTTGGGTGGCCAATCCATAAGCCCCTACTGTACCGCTCGCAATCCGTGTGTTGTGATCCCGGTGTCTCCATTGGGTATCTAACATCATGAGGCGATATCAGTCCCAAAGCTAGTATCTCATAAGGCTAAGTCCAACGGAGGCGCTACCGGGGTCTGTCACGCGGGCCCCACGCCGAAAAATTATTTTTTAACTCTTTCCGGAGAGAGAAGACGCCACAGTTGGCGTCGGGACGCCACAGAAAAAGTGATTTTTTTTGCCTCGGTTCGCGTGCGCTTCAATTGCATCTCATTTTTGTTTCTTAATTTCAGATCAATCTAGTTCAAATTAGATGTTGATTATATTGAGAAAGTTGTAGATCTTTAAATTATCTTCATTTAGAGACCAAATTTCATATATATTAGATTTTTAAATTAAAAGTTATTGATGTTTTACTAAAATAACCTAATTTAATTTACTCGTGGGTCCGTATGAAGCGCCTCACGAAGCGCCGGTGCATTGGAGAGGGAGGTGCTTCGGGTGGTGCTTCGCACACGTGGCACAGATATACTGGAGAATATTCTGTTGAAACGCCTCGCGAAGCGCCGATGGACTGGACTCAGCCTAATGGACAATACGGTGGATATCATCGCAAGCAGACATTAAGTAATTAAAATAACAGTAAAGGAGTATGTATGTGGCAACATCCACTTATTACATAACTACAGGTAAGCCTGCTTATAGTCACTAAATAATAAGAAGCAAATAGAGTTCATCAGAGTATGAAAGCCAACGACGACGATATCCGAGATTGACCCACACACGTAACTAGTTCAACACACTTGCGCTTGAACCCTAATCAGAATCGTGACCTGAATATAAATATTATTCATGGTAGGTATAGTGAGCACATGGATACCCAGCAAGCGATCCTTAAATATGAATGCAATGGAAAAAGATGGGGATGGTTGTTTTACACCAAAACCTATTTACTAATCAAGTTTTAGTATAGCAAGGTTTGGCTAGTTGAATGCATGAATTTAACCGTAGAGACAATAAATCTAGTCAAAGAAAGACTAGACAACTCGGTATCATCAAAAGAAGGTGCGTCATTGCACTAGGCTAATCCCAGCCTACACTAGTCATGTTTAATTTATCAAATAAGTGGATTCTAACATTGTGAGACCTTTCACCCCGTTCATAACCGTGGACATGGCTATCATGATAGTTTTACCTCTACAGAGTGTGTACACGTTCCCCACAAGACTCGTCTCATCCTGAAGGAGATATGATACAAGGCTGTTCTAGCCTACTATGCCTACCACTTTGCTTGCCCTTTCTTTAGGTTTCATGCGTCTATGCGGCGACATCGCCCAAGCCAGCCCTGAAGTGCATGTATAGATCCACCAATTGAGCGAAGGTGCCATCCGCATAGATGTTGTTTCCCCATTTAAGCCATTCGGTGTCAAGAATGAATTCATCCCTCAGGTGTAGGCAGCCAAGGGCGGCCAAACCTTCCCCTAGGACAGATATTCGAATCATAACCGGCTAGCCTATGAGCAAGGTGTTATTAGTAGGTTTCGCAGGGTATTAGGCCAGGGCCAGAAGGCACAAGTGGCTGTACTGTTTGGTTTGGTCTAGATAAGTCGTAAGTGCTCGGTCTTTAATAGAGGAGACTTCCAATACAAGCATCCATAGGCCCAGATACCACCTCTTCCGGGTCTCCCCTAACCAACTTCACTATGTTGCTTTTAGTTGATTAGGGTTTAATAAAAAAAACAGCACCCCGAAT
Organism: Pharus latifolius; assembly: GCA_019359835.1. Taxonomy (NCBI): domain Eukaryota; kingdom Viridiplantae; phylum Streptophyta; class Magnoliopsida; order Poales; family Poaceae; genus Pharus; species Pharus latifolius. The sequence goes on along the minus strand of CM033319.1, from coordinate 11,852,765 downwards.
CTTCCGCTTCATAATGGTATAATTTTGAAGTATATCCCAATGCAATCCTACACCACTAGTCAAGGATAGGCTAGGAAATAATAATGGGGTTCGCAAATGAGTGGGTAATGACACATTAATAGAAGATTAACATGCCTAGGAACTCACAAACTAGTCTACATGCATGCGATCATTGTAATGAGAATAATAAATTCAGATTATAAAACTCAGAGAGGAATAATGATCTATAGCTTGCCTTCGAAGAACTCGGAGCTTTGGGGGTCTATAGCAGCTCCTGTGCAACAGTCCACGCAACAGTCACAAGTCACAACAGGAATCTACACGTGAAAGAAGAAGCAATAAGAACCAACTCACAACAAAGAAATAGGTTAATAAAAATATATATAGAATATTATGGAATAAATGTGATATTTAGGCTCTGGAATCATCTAATTTGAAGTTACGATGCTCTCTAAACAATTCGGGGAAATTTCGTGTTAAATAGAAATTCTCACGAAATTATTAAAGCCCTTAAACTCTAATCGGGCTCGGTTCCCCCCACGGCCCACACACTCTCTCTTTCACTTAGCCTACCAACGGCCTAGCCAGGTGGCGCAGCGTTGGCAGCTGACGGGTGGGCCCGGTTGGCAGCAGCGCGCGAGCGGCTGTCCGGTGGGGTCTGGCTGGCAGCGACAGAAGTGGCTTGCAGCGATGCGCACGCGGGAGCAGGCCTCGAGGACGCGTGGCAGGCAGCCATTGGTGCTGTTGCGACGGCTCGGCTCGGCGAACCGGGTGGCGACGCGTGGAGGCGACGGCTGGGTGATGGCACGGTCTCACGTGGGAGAAGCGGCGACGCGAGGACAGGTGGCAGCGCTGGATGGCGGTCCCGGCGTGGCGGTTTGGGCTCCGGCGGCGGCGGCTGGAGCAGTGAGCTCCGGTGAAGGCGGCACAGCGGGCGGTGCGGCTCCCGGTGCGGCGGCGACTGCACGGCGTGTCGGCGAGGGTTGCGTCAGCGACGGTCTCCGGTGGCAGCTTGGCTCCCCGGTGGATTCGGCGAGAGCGGTGTAGGGAGAGGAGGCGGCGACTGCTCTTCAGCTATATTAGGAGGCATACCCAAGCTGTATTTTTTATATCAAAAGAAAAGGGTTTCATAAGGAAATAGAAATAAGATTAATAATTTGATTTTTATACGAACTTAAAAGTAAAAGTAAAATTTGAATCATAAATTAAAATGGAAATTAAAATTGACACAAAATCTTTCAATTTTATAAAAAGTTAGTAGTTGATTGTGTACATAGAAATCCTATTAAAAATTGAAAAAAATAAAAAATTGGCTTTTGTACGTACTTAAAATTAGAACTAGTGTCTCAAATAACTTTATAAATAAATTTAACCTAAAAATAAAACTAAAATAATGATTAGCAGACTGGAAGTTTACAGTGGAAACATGTGCCAACGAGCATTTGAGAAAAACAATATGAAAAGAAAAATGCATAAGTATAATCTACTTATTTCCTATTTCTGATGTCTCCTGTGCTATGGTACAGTTCAACCACTACATTTTCGGGACCCGGTTTTACTAAACCGAATCCCTCTGTGTTAACGGTATGTGTCCCAAGGATCAGTGCACGTACCCACATTGAAACAGAAACAAAGTATCAATACCAACACTGTATTAACTAGTACGGCAAAGCCTTTATTATCATTGTTTATAATATCAGAACCAAATAAAGTCAACTGAAGGAGACCCATCATCAGCCACATGTAATCTGACTGCGGAAGCTTCTAGTAGTTCGGATTACCCTCTGGGAAAACAACAACGTCCTACCTAACCTGCTCGTTGGAATGAAAAGTCCCGCATGAAAGGCAGGGTTAGCATGTGACTGCTAGCAAGTCTCCCTGGGAAGGGCCAGGTTAGGGATCATCCTAGGGTAGGCCAGGGTTTATTGGCATAAAAACATTTTACTAACAGTGCAAAAGCATTTATGAAAACATAAATAAATAGATAACAATTCTCACGATTATTTTGCATAATAACAGTAATATAAAAAGGTTCTCAGTCTCATGTCTCAAGTTCTCAAAGTCTCATCTCAAGTGTTCTCATTCTCGTTCTCATCATCAAAGATCTTCTAGCAACGACACAATGCTGAAAAAACCTTACCTGAGATAAATTAATTAAAAGTATAGCTACGATATGAAGAACCACCAAGATGTTCTTAACCGGAAGCACGACCATTCGAATGGGTTTACACTCTGCAGAGGGTATACGCTTCACCCGCAAGATATGATACCCTCCCGTCGGAGTGCATCGTAACAAAACCCTTCAGGAGTCTAACCTTGGAATTGCCACAATCATACCTGATAGAGCCACGGTACCCCCGGAGTTACGGTCGTAGGCAGTACACCCATCCGTGATGCGATACACAGGACGGCAACAATCCCGACGTTATTCTCCCCTCTAGATTAAGCCACGTCCCATAACAGGGTTGCGGTCTCACGAGAATTTTCCTAGTTTAACTCATCACATTCATCGGTCCTTAAGGACCGGAGTGTTGACTCAGATCACCCGCTCTTGGTCAAATTATTAGTTGGTCAAATTTTAATTAAAAGTGAACCAACTCAACCATAACCCAAAATTCTTCATGCTCATTCCAGATGTCTCAGATGGCTCATTATCTCTTGTTAAGAGTGGACATCACTCTGCGATCCCCCGACTAACCAGTGCTAAGCAATGCCCATAAAACATTTAGGGAGTACAATATAACATAATCTTAGTGGCAAATTTCATGTAGTGGTTGATATTACGAAATATAACATGCAATGGGAAACATCTACTTTAAATTATGGCACGGCTATTAAAATAGCAGTTTTGACAAAATCAAGAAAACTAGGATCTAAGAGAGACTTGCGTTCTAGGTACCATTGCTCCTGCTGTACGTCGACGGTGCTGGCGTAGTCCGGTTCGTCGTACACGCGATCTAGCGCACGCAAAACAAGAAAACAATAATAAATAACAAAATAGAAAATAAACTCTAAAAATTATATAAAAATTGCAGTAGATAGATATGAAGTTTCTGGACTTTTAGAAAATGGAATCGTCAGATTCGGAGTTAGGATGAACCCGCAACGAAAAGGTAAAGGTCAACTGTTCATTGAAATTCTGGAAATTGCGAAAAAGCACTGTAGCATCAGGCTCGTAATGTTCATTCGGCCCACGGCTGTTTCTCCAGCGGTGCCTTAAGATAGGGTTCACCGGGAGATCTGGGAAGGGAGAGACCGAGGGAAGAGAGGGAGAGGGCGGCTGGTCGCCTGTGACGGTGGTTGGCGGCCGCTGCGCTCAGCGGCTGCGGAGGAAGGGCGGCGCGCGGCCCGCAGCAGCGGTGCAAGGAGGAGCGGGGCGATGTCGGCTCCCGCGGCACTGTGGAGGGAGGCGTGACGGCTGCGCACTGGAGGGGCAAGGGAGCGGCGGCGGCTCACCGGAGATGGAACGGTGACCGGCGGTGCGGCTGCAACGATGGGGCAAGGAAGACGGCGACACTACCTCCGGCGATGACGAATCCGGTTCCTCCTGTCCCTATCCAACTAAGGAGAACCCTTCCCGGGATAGAGAACATCCTCCCTGTGCTTGGAGGCACATTCCCGGGTTACCATGATCCTCCCCGAGCTTCCTAAAGCTAGCCTGAGCTAAACTTAGCACCCTAACTTTAAGTAGACATATCTCCCTCATCTGAACTCGGATTTGTGTGATTCTTTTTGAAAAATTTGCATTGGCTCACGAACTTTCTGAATCTCTCATTATGATCCATGTTTATGTTTGTTGGATATTTTATTTAGATTTTATTTGTTGTTCTTGCTACTGAACGATATGGTCCGACGTTCCGGAGGAGCCCGAGCTTGAGCAAGAAACTCCTCACCTCGACCAGCAGCAACAAGGCACTTATTGCTCCATTCATTTGACTCAACCATATTGAACTCTATTTGCTATGCATTGTTTTGATTATGTTCTATCACTGATTGCATGCTAGTTCCTAATATGTTATTTGACGGGTAGAAACTAGCTATGTCCTACTAGTTGTCAGTATATTAATAGGTTTGATATCCCTATCCCTTGTAGCCTAAGTGGGTACTATTAATTAGCATGTCCAGTTTGCCTCCGAGCAACTCGTATGCTGGCTTTCAACCATGTCGGACAACGAGTGGACTTTATCACCATTGAGCTGAGTGCAAAACTAAGGGTGTACTACACACGAGATGGCTCGAACTTGTAAATAGTTCCCCATTCTTAATGAAATATGACTCCATCGAACTCATGAACAGAAATTCTCCTTTGATCTTTCGAGTGCCCCGACGTCCTTTACGTGAGTACCCATGCCTACAACCGATCAGGCTTGATTAGGGCGAATAGTCGCACGAACAGGACGACACCGAAGTAGATCAGAAGATATTTCGGTCTTGCGGACCCTTAGGTCGAAATACCCCCACGAAAGTGGAACGTCTTGAGGGGATCGCGACCGTTTGGTTCCGATGAGAAGTCCAAGGTCTTAGGAACGCCTCGAGACTTGTTCATAGAGAAAAAACGAACCTCACCGAATCACAAGTAGTCTAGTGAAGCAAGTTCTTGGCCGACGAGGCACCAGTAACGCGAATCTGCCTGGAGATAGTCCGAAACGTCACGCCGAGATACCGCCGGTTGGATTAAGTCAAACCCGAGAGCTTAACTAGGACGAAAGCCGTAGGGTGAGATTCCTCCTGCCATAAATCGAGTATGGTTGCAGGTAGGGCTGGAAAAATAGCTCGTGGCTCGTGGCTCGGCTCGGGCTCGGCCAGGCTCGGATCGGCTCGAGATGTCAGTGAGCCCGAGCCGAGCCTGTGTCTGGGGCTCGGTCAAAAAGCGAGCCGGCTCGGCGAGCCGTTTGAGCTCGGCCAGCTCCTGGGCTTCCCTGCCTTCCCAGCCTCCCAGGCTCCCAGCCCACTGACTAGAGCCAATACAGGCTACAGCATACTAGCATAGCCCAAGTGCGGAAGTGCCCAAGCCGGCAAGCCCGACACACACCGACACACACACACGGCTCTCCACCGCAACAGGCTCCAGGCGGCGCGGCGGCAGGCGACGAGGGCCGGGCGACGAGCGGCGGCCGGCGGGCGCGAGCGGCGACGGCGCGCCGCGCGCATCTCTCCCTCCAGGATCCAGGTTCCAGCCTTCCAGGCGGCGGCCGACGAGCGCGAGCGGCGACGGCGCGACGACCTGGTGCTGCTCCCATGATCCGGCCTGCTCCCGCGGTGTCCGGCCGCCTCTCCGGCCTCTCTGGGCTCCGCCGGCGCCGCTCCGAGTGAGCCAGTGAGGTGATCCACCGATCCCCTTATTCCCCTCCCCTAACCCTAAATCCCTAATGGCCTAATCCCCTCCACGGTCATGCTGTTATGGTGTACTAATTTTTAGGAGAGCATGTTGATGTTGCACTACTAGTCTACTACCGATCTTTTACATTTGATGTTGCGCTACTACTGATCTTTTACATTTGATGTGTTGTGGACTTGTGGTTAACCAGAAGGAAACTTATGGAAGGAATTATGGGAAGCTGCAAAATCTACACCTGCTGTTCAACAAGCTCCTATATATGATGAAGATTTAGCTGTGTAAGTAGAAAATTCATGGCAATGTTTTTTTATGTTGTATCTTACATCATTAATTAATTATGAACTAACTAATTGAACAATCTAAACTTTATATGCTGTCTTATTGGTTATTATCTAGTTGTCTTTTATATGCTGTCTTATTTATCAACACAAATGCTGATGCGGTGTCAGCGGTGATGCCCTAACTGCTTGCTATTTGATATGTCCAAACTCCAAAGAGAAGCTAGAGGAGATTTGCAAGGTTCTGATGCTCTAACGCTGATGCCCCAATGCTGTTTATTTATCCAGCCTATATATTATGTTAATGCGGGCAAATCTCATATTATGGCCAAACTGACGCCCTTGTCAGGTTTTTTAGACCATGGAGGCTATAGGAAAATTTTAATTTGCTAAAGATCTACTAGCAGCTGTGTTACCTGTGCAGTACAATACAAAAAATATCTTATATCCATCGTGTTATGGCCCAGCCGCCCAGGCCGCTGGAGTATTTAGTCGGGCTCACCGAGCCGCCGGGCTGGCTCGCGAGCCGACCATGGCCAGGGCCGAGCCATGTGTTGTAGCTCATTGTCTGGCCGAGCCGAGCCTGGCTCGGCCCGTATGTTCTCGAGCCTGATCGAGCCAAGCCCGATCCTGGCTCGGCTCGGCTCATTTCCAGCCCTAGTTGCAGGATGCGAGTTTAGCGTTGTGTGCAAAACCTGAAGGGGAACGCACAAGGCTAATGTAGTGAGCAGGGGGCCCACCACACCGATCGCTTCGCGGGAATGACCGGACTCACAACGGTAAAAAATCTCAATGGCAAAAAATCTGCTAGCTGGAGCAGTTTTCAGCCACGCGTGACCCCTCAATCTCTCCACTTTCCATAAAAGGGGTGGAGAACAATGCGGGTGAGGCCATGACACTTCCCTCCCTCCCTACCCAACTCCTCACGCGAGCCCTTTGCCAAGCAGAAACCCTACATCTGTTGCCACCCACCCGCACCATAGAGAGATGGCAAGCTGGGGGCAATCCAAGATCACCGTGGCTCGGATGGAGGAGCTGATTGAAGGCGTACATGTCGACAGGGCCTCCTATGGACTCCCTGGCGAGGAGGGGCATCCTCTGCCACCGGAGGGAGAGGTGGTGTGCACGGAGCTGCACGCCATGAATGGCTTATGGGTGAGGGAATCGGCCTTCGTCCAAGCCATGCTCACACAGCTGGTGTGCGACCCGATGAACCTGCATCCGAATGCCTTCCTCGCAATGGCGAACTTCGCCTAGCTTTGCGAGGCGTACCTAGGAGAAGACCCACAGGCAAGTCTGTTTTTCTACTTCCATCGGATCAGCTATCAGAGGACAACGCCGTTAGGATGGATCAGCTTCGCCCGAAGGCAGGGATTGGAGGGGAAGTACCCGCATTCGAACCTCCGGGACTCAGTGTCCAAATGGTCGGAGAGTTGGTTCTACCTCCTGCTGGTGGAGGGGAGCGAGCTCTCCTACTCCTTGGATATGCCGAAGACCAAGGACACAAGGCACCCTGAGCTAAATGCGGAGCAGCAGAGGATGGTTGCCGAAATCCGCAAGCTCACGGAACAAGGACTGACAGGGCGAGCGATTGTGCGGGACTGGCGCGCGAACAGCGATTCTGCGACCTGACCGGATGGGATGGAGTTACCCGGGAGGCGGAATGAAATAATCGCCAAACCTCAACAGGTATGCCAATCTTTTGATTCGGTTGCTCTTCTAACACCTTACTCTGCTCGTGACCACAGTCTCGGAAGTGGAGTGGGTGGACAAGAGGCTGATGGAAATTCTGGGCGCCCCGCGCCCGAACGAACCGGACCTCGATACGGCGATCATGCCGCTTAACGTCTAGGACCAAAGGACCCTAGTAAGGTTGCCCAAAAATCCTTCCTTCTCTCTTCCAACTCATCTCTCGAAATGAGACAAGTCCACTTTTCACCAGGCCGAGTCCTGGACGAGCGGGCTCATATGGAAGGTGGCCAAAGAAGAAGCGGTTGCCCTTGCTGCGGAATCAACCTGGACCTCACACCCGGAAGGGTGTTGGGATCCGTGGACAATGGAGGAGGAGGAAAGCGATGACGAGGAGCTCGTACGACAGCGCGAAGGGCCGGTGATGAGGTCTGCCACCTGTCATCTGATGAGGACGCCTCCGAGCTCGAGTGACGACGACGAGTTCGGGGATAGGTACCAAATGGTGCGAGTCTCCGCGGCCTCTAAGCGAGCTTGGGAGGAGACCCCTCTTCCAGTGAGGCGCAAGTCCTCACAATTGGATGAGGTCACCTCAAGCTGCTACCGCCTCGAGGAGAGGGGGCATGAAGAGGTGAGTTATGCCGAACTTCACAGATAGCAATGACACTACGAGTGATGACACCCTCGACATTGGAGTATAATTGTGCAGGAAGCGATGAGGGCGAGGGTATGGGACGCCGACAAACTTCGGACGGAGAACGAGGAGCTCCATTGAAGGATGGTGGAGATGGTCGCCAGACCCCGCGTGGAGAACTCTGAGCCGAGCAACGGCCCGGCAAGAGGTAAGTGACCATCCCTCTCCTAAAGCACTATCTCCTCCTTTGGTGCAAAGATTTGGCTCATGCTAAAACTTCTTTGCCCGACTGCAGGCACCCCTGTCGGTGTCTGGGAGACGGGCTCCATGGACCGGCAACAGATTTAGTTGGAGTGAGGCCCAACCACGGCCCTTCCCCGAGCTCGGTGTGGGGGTGATCTCTCGAAGCGAGGCTGGTGAAAGCGAAGGTGATGAATATGCAAAGACATGGGTGTTTATCCTGGTTCGGGCCCCCACTGTCGGGTAATAGCCCTACTCCAGTTCCTGTTACTAACAAGCTTGAGGTGGTACAAAAGGGGGGGAGAGACACTACAACACGGTAGGCCAGCGCAAGCTGTAAAACTGCTGGGAAAAACTTTTTTTCCCAGTAGTCTTGCAGATGAAAATATAATTTTGATTTTTCACCGATGTGTCAGCTAGGAAAAGTTATTATTTCAGATCTACCGCTAGGAATAAATAATATATAGCAAACTGTAGATCAGTTTGGGAAAAGATTTTTTTTAGCAGATCTACAGCTGAGAATATTTTTTCCGCTGGGAAAAACTTTTTTTTACCAGCGGTTCTACAGTTGAAAATATAATTTTAATTTTTCACCGATATGCCAGCTGGGAAAAATTATTATTATTAGTAGATCTACCGCTAGGAATAAGTAATTTATATATTTTTGGCGTAAAACTGAAAAATTTTAGCAGAAAATAACAGATTTATTATTTTGGGAGGGAAATTTTCAGGGAAAAATATTTTCTGCTGATTTGTTGGTTTTGCGCCAAATATAAAATCTTCCTCTCCAGATTTATTAGTTACCTTCACAGCTTCCCTCGATTGGTTCCCCCAATCCAACCTCAACCGAGAATTAAACCTCCCCAATCCTCTCCATCTACATCTACAACTCTCCGGCCGCTGAGAAAACTCCCCCAATCAAACCTCCTCCAACGACAAACCTCCCCCAATTCTCTCCATCTCCAGCTCTCTGTCGATAAACCTCCCCAATCCAACCTCTTCCACCGAGAAACAGCCCCCAATCCTTTCCATCTCCAGCACTCCGCCGAGAAACCTCCCCAATCCAACCTCCTCCAACGAGAAACCACTCCCAATCCGCCGAGAAACCTCCCCAATCTTCGATTTGGTCTCCCACCGTGCGTGAGGTGTCTCGCGGTGAACAGCAGAGGTGGAGCAGTGAACGGCAGAGGTGGAGCGATAGCGGTGAAGCAGGTGCGCAACAGAGGGGTGAGGCGCGAGGCACCAATTCGAGGTAAGCAGAACTGTTCCAACACTTCTGGTTGCAGTGTTCTTTTCCTGGCTTTGCAATGTTGCATCCTGATGAACTCCAGATGCATGTTCTATCATTGCTGAAGACTGCCGGAATCTTCAGAAGTAAACTTCTTAACTCTTGGAACACATGCAACTATCAAGTATATCAAATGATATGATAAGAAATTATCCATTGTACTTAGACTCAGAGCATATTAAAGATCTAGTATTTTGTGCCTTGTGTGGAAGAGTTCAAGTTTATTCTCTTGTGATTGATTCAGACACCAACCAAGAAAATGCTGGCAACACTCAATTAGTAACTCCATTTCAGAACAAACACTTCATTAGAACTAGATCTTGATCAAGATAACTAGAACTGAAATGTTCGAAGGCATAGTTTTTAAGAAACAATTGAAATGCTTGAATGCACAATTTAAATATTTTAAAGAAATTTACAACCACACATTTCACGAGTGGTGAAATACTAATTACAGACTAGCTCAATTTACATGAATAGGGTGTTTTGAAAGACCAGCTCAATTTGGTTTTGCAGAAAGATCATTCTAATTCGTTGTGTTTTACTACATATACATCTGATCAACTCAGATAAACCCAGATGCTCATAGGACTTAGTTTGGACTGAACCCACCTTGATAGATTTGAGCTTTTTGGTAGGGTAGCCTAACCCGTAGTTTGCACATGTCTATCTCCTACTACCCTATGAATCTGTTCACTCCCTCTTTTTTTTATATTGAAGAGTAAATTGTATTTCAATTTCTTAAACTTCTGTGGTATGAAAGTAAGGTATCAATTACTACCATGTGACTTGGATTTATATAATTTTTTGTTATATACTAGCTCCATTGTAAAACTATAGGCATTATAGTTTGGAAGGGAGGGTGTAAGGATTGAAGTAGAGATTGCATGAGCTGGATCTTGCATGAAGCTATCTACTAGCCTATACTAGATGCAAATTGGGGATGTATTATCCAATACCAGGTCTACATTTGACCATCCAATATTATTATGAACAACTTGCACGTTTAGAAATTAATCAATACATGAAGTGATTAGTTGTAATTTTGCCAGTTGGATCCATGCATATGGAAGTGAAGTAAACCACGACCTAAATAAATCTGCACATTTAGAAATTAATTGATTCATTCATCGGCTGATTGATCTATAAAATTAGTTGAGTTGACATTTGACGATATTGCATCGCGACCAAGAAGCTCGTAACTAGTACTAAGTTGGCAGTACTATTGATTTGACCTAACGCTAATTACAAGTGCATTAGAAGTAATATATTATGAACAACTTGCACTTGCAATCTTACAAATTAACTGTATGTGAAGTGATTACCGGTTCGAAAACAGTGAAGTAAACCACGACTTAATGTTACAAATTAAGTTTAGTTGACAATGCAGCGTCGACTAAGAAGTGTGTATCATGTTACTGCCAAAAAAAAAAAAAAGAAAAATAAATTATGCTCTTAGCCCTTAAACTTGTATGATTGTATTATTTAGGTTTCCAAATTCAAAATTTAACTTACCAAATTAGGTCCCTAACTTTTCTTGTTAATTTAGCCAATAAAATTGTCTACATCATTCAATTTTCATTTCATAGGTATTGAAATTAAATACAAATTTTACATTTTAATGTCTTTTTATATTCTTGAACTTGAGAACTTTCACATATGTAAATCAGAATCTGAATTCAGCTTATAATTCCGGTGCCAAAAAAAAAAAACTAACCAACTATATCAAAATGACAAATTTCAGTTTCAGATCTCGGATTTTTTTAGATTATATGCACTGAATTTACACCCCTAGATCTATCATTGTGTGGCATCATATGCTTTCTTATGTTAGTGAACACCTTGCTACTAATTTTACCATGTTGTGAATCAGAGAGATTGGTCTGAATTCACTGACTAGAGTTGGGTTCTCTTTTCTAGACATAGGAATGATGAATGTTGAACTTGTTACTTCCAAATTTAGCCTGTGTTCATAGAAGTCATTGAAAAGGTTCATCAGATCTTGCTTGAAAACTGGTAAAAAATGTTTATATAATTCATAGATGAATACATCTAGATCTAGATTCTTATTGGATGTTGCCTTGTTTTAACTGAATATTGATAATATTTCCTCATACATAAAAGACTTGGTTAATGAAGCTAGACTCTTATATGATATTAATGAAGCTCGGTTGATATGTGATTATGTCTCAAATAACTCATGCATTCTTGCTATCCGCAGATGGTTCCCTGTTCCTAACAATTGTTTAGTATTGATAAAAAGTAGCTTCCTTATCTTTATCCATGTGCGTAGTATCGAACCCCATGGACTCTATCTGGATGCGGCTTTACCCAAACTTGTTTGGAAATATTTTTGAGTGGCGTTTGCAGCGAAAGTTGCTATAATGTACTGCTGCTGCATATCCTTGATATTATTTTCTTTACTGGGTGGTCATTTTCAATCTAGTAGCAGTTGTAAAATTGCCAGTAGTTACCATTAAAGTTTCTGAAACATATTATCATATTTTGTTCTCACGCTTTGCGATTGAAATTTCGTCTTTTGTGTGGTGATATATTACTCCTGCATTTTGGTGAAGATCTTTTGTGTGTGTGTATTTAAATTTTAGTGACACCACTCCCTCACGTTACAAAGAAGTAGTTTATGTTACAAGAAAATTTCAGCATTTTAGTTTATTTGGGGATGAGAAACATGATTATGGAAATTAATTGCTACAATTACCCACCACGATACCTCTAACCACACCTCCCCTAACTTATGTTTTTTGTTCTTAAATTACATTTGTATTTTTTTGCCTTGAAAGTTGTTTCTTCAATCTACTTTCAGTTTACATAATTTCAGATTTCATAGATTGGACTTCCAACTTGGAGATTGTTCCTGTCAGGTTATATCTTTGGAAAAATTTGTTGCAATCAGGTAATATTATTATTATTTTTGCTGCTATATGATTCTTGTTTGTGCTATTTGTATATGAACAAGGAGTTGTTTGCTATAGATTCTTTGAGAAGTATGCCAAAGAGAGGAGCTAACTAGTGGTTATTGTGCAAATATTTTAGTTCAGTTGGAGTAATATAGTATTGGTATGAGCTAGTGATTTAGATATGATATTTAGATATTCAAATTGTAACTCCAAATTTTTGTAACTGGCTATTGTATAAAGATTTTAGTTTATTTGGAGTAATATAGTATCAACAAGAGTTAGTGATTTAGATATGATATTTATAAATTCAAATTGTAACAACAAATTTATGTATTTTCTAGTCTTATATTGATCAAATTCTTATTAATAGGCTCTTCTATTCCCATGTTGCATAGGTGGATGAATGTTCAGGACTATTTTGACGAAAATAATAAAGTGCAAGGACTCAAGTGATCAGTGATCAGCAACAAAGTGGATTTTATAATAGTTGGTGCACATGATCCTAAAGAACAAGGGATTTGAGTATGGATAATGTGCACACTAATAGTGCTATATTTTGAGTAGTTTCCTCACTAATCACCCTTAAAAAGTTCTATATGTCAGGAAGGCTGGACAGAGTCAATCATAGTATTCTAAAAGGCATGCATGCCCTTTAATTTATAGGTGTTACACAATGTATCCACTAAACAGAAAAAATAGTAGTATTATGTTATATAGTCATAACTATTTAACAGTTTTGTATCTAGCTCTTTAGATAGACATTAGTGAATTTTTTATAATTTTGATGCATAGATGTGAAATGTATGGAAATACTCCTAGTTATGTGATTGTGTTTGTGCATATATATGCTCCTACAGAATCCGCAGGTTAGATCTATTGTGGTGTTGGTGCTTTTGCATGAAGCTGAAACCACTTTTACACTAAAGAATTTGATGTGCTTTAACAGCTCTAACTTCAAGTTTACAAATACTCATAAAGTTAGAATTATTTATATGGCTATGTCATTGATTACAACTACAATTACCTTCTATTATAAGATGTAAATTTTATTTAAAACAACAAAATAATAGTCTTTTGTCAAATACTATCAGAACTCTAGTTTTTAGTATATGTCGCAGTAGAGTTATATCATATATGACTTTAGTTTCTCTATGATAGAAGTTGAATCCAAAACTTGACCAAACTAAGTCTTGAACATCAATTCTTTAAAACTAGTATTTAATTTTTTTGGAAATATTATTTAACTTGGAAATCAATGATTTAGGGGGACCAATAGTATATTTTTTTGGCATACAATGTTAATCATATAAGTCTTTAGACTCTTAATTGGAGAAGTAAAATATCAAATGAGCTTCTATTTTCACTTTGGTGAGAAAAATTGGACAAGTAGGAAGAAAGTCTCACTAATTGTGTGCCTTAATTTGAATTTTTTATGGTTTTTGGAAAAGTAATTTTTACCCCTAATCCCATATTTTTCAATTTTCCTGGTAGATCTATATTTTTTCCATTTAAGTACTTATATTTGTTTGCAGGTTGTAATTATGCTTTTGTGTCATACACTTTCCTTTTCACAATTTAAGACTATTTTTATTTTTCTATATTTCACAATATAAACCTTACTATAATTCTAATATATTATTTAGTACATATTTGACTTCTTTATCCTCTATGATATCCTCTCATGCCTCCATTAACAATTTTTCCTCACACATCCAAACTTTATATAATAGAGGCATCATTAATTTATTATGATTATTTTCTCTCATTCAATACTCTTAATTCGCATGTGAATAAGAAGTAAACTTATATTATGAATCAAAAGAAGTATTTCAACAATGAATGAATGACTATATAGAATGATGTTATTGCTTGCTTACATGAACAATAACATGGTGTGATGGGCCAATACTTATCTTATCAAATTGTATTTTGCTAGCCAATTTTTGTAGTTAGCTGAGATTATTATTAAAATTAACCTAGTAATTTCAAATCACTTTGGAGAGCGAAATTTTTGCAGTAAGTTATTACTTCTTTCTAAATAGGAAGTATTTGTTAACCCTCCCTCCCCCGTCTATTTGTGTTCTTGTTTATAAACTCATTTCAGTCTAAAATCTGTATTAAACTAGTAATGATACTAGCTCATTTTATTTCAGATATACTAGCTGATTCTTACAGTAAGCCATATAATAAGGAAAGACTACGAGGATTTTAAGGTCTTTGGCATTTATTATGGATGGCATTTATTATGGACAAGCGTTGGATGAGTACGGCTAGGTAGAAAACAAACACTCAGTCACTAAATCAAATACAATGCTACTTTATGTGATTCTTTTGATTGAAACTAATGATAATTAAATGTAGGTACTCAACTGAATATAACCAAGGCATAAAGGACTTCATAGAGTTCGCTTTTGCAAATTCTGCAAAAGCAAATGAAATTCTCTGCCCTTGTAGAAAATGTGTGAACTGTGTTTGGAGAGAAGCTGAAGTTGTTTATGAACACTTGATTTGTGATGGGTTTTTAGAAGGATATACCAAGTGGATATTTCATGGTGAACAAACATCATTGCACAGGACAAACAAGAAATCTAATATAGAAAATGTTCCTAATATGGATAGTGAGCCACAGCTAGATGAGATCATTGAAATGATCCATGACATAGGATGTGGATACCAAGAAGTTGGTGATATAGGTGGTGATGGTTCCGATTCGGAGGATCAAGATGTAGATGTTGAGACATTCTATAGGTTAGCCAGTGATGCTAGTCAAGAGCTCTACCTAGGTGCAAACTCACAAAGCTACAATTTATTGTGAGGCTCCTTCACATAAAATTCCTAGGTGGATGGAGTAACAGTAGCTTAGATTTGTTATTAGACTTACTGAAGGAAGCATTTCCAAAGAATGCCACAATGCCAAAAAACTTCCATGATGCAAAGAAGATGGTGAGAAGTCTCGGGTTGGGTTATGAGAATATTGATGCATGTGAACATGACTGTATACTATTTTGGAAAGAGCATGCAAATATAGACTCATGCCCAAAATGTGGAACTTCCAGATGGAAGATAGAAAAGAAGAGCCCTGATGGGAAGTGAATATACAAAATTCCTAGAAAGGTTCTTCGATATTTTCCACTTAAAAAGATGCTCCAGAGACTGTATATGTCATCAAAGATAGCAGCTGATATGAGATGGCATAGTGAAGGGCGCACTAGAGATGGGTTGATACGCCATCCAGCTGATTCTCCTTGGACATGCTTTTGATCGGATGGGGCTGGCAGGTGCGGGTCTTCACGCTGAGGGCATGTTCCAGGTCACGGTCCCCAGCGTCGCCCCGCTGGTGTCGTCCAGGTAGATAGTGGTGACGCCGGACTGGGTGGCGGACGAGCGGGGCAGATACGTCGAGTGTGCCGGGCTTGCGGGTCGAGAGATTCGATTCAAGCCTGCGCCCAGTCAATCCCTCCCCGACCTGCTGCAGAGTCTTCACGCTGTCCCGCGCGACGACTTCAACGCGTGGCGCAAGCGCGCCATGGACGCAGAGGACCACGTCGAGGACCTGTAGGCAGTCAAGGAAAGGGTTGCCGCGCCGGGGGTGAACCCCTCGCCGTCGGAAGTTCCGGCGACGCAGGTTACGGTGACTGCGGACCCTCCCGCCTGTGCCGATGGCACGGAGAGGGCCGTAGGCCTGGCCACTGACGTGGCTCCTGTCGCCAGGGAGGGTAAGGCCGAGCCGGCGGTCGGGGCGGGACCGCGCGGTGACCGTGCCGATGAGGAGGCACGTGCGACGGCAGGCGCCGTGGTTGCCGCCCATGCCACCGCCACGGAACTGGATGCCGTAGAGGCGGAACATGACGCGGCGAACACCGCCCGTGCCGCGGCAGAGGAGAGGGCCGTACGGGCGGAGGCGCGGGCCAGAGAAGCAGATGAAGGCCAGGGCCGCGCCTTGGAGGAGGTAGATCGCGCCCAGGCCATGGCGAGGGACGCTCTGGTGGCCAAGGCCGAGCTAGAAGCTCAGCTCGTTGGGGGCAGAGACTCACGCTGCCGGGTCGGCGGAGTGCGTTCCGGCCCCGGCGGACGAGAGGACTTCGTCTGGGCAACCCGAGGCGGGAGCCGGAACGGAGGAAGAGACTACCACGGCCTAGGCGGCGCTCCTGGTGCGTGTCGTGGCGGCGGAGGTCCGGGCCGCCCAGGCGGAGCGGCGCGTTGCCGAGGGCAAGGGGCACGTTCTGACGGTGGTACCAGACGTGGTGGTGGCGTCGGAGGCTCGGGACGGCGCCACGAACTCCGAGGAGGAGGTCGAACTGGAGGCGAGTGGTGGCGCCCTGGTCTCACGACCAGGCGCGCCGTTGGCCCTACCATCAGTCGGCCGGGGCACCGACCTCTGGTGGCCGGAGTTGGATGTCGCTAATTCCTTCAAGTAGGTATGGGGCTGTGTTCGTGCGTGCCCAATTCTTTTCATTCAGATACCTTCGCTTGACGGCTGGCTCTTTTCTTGTGACACAGCTCTACCGCGATGTGGTGGGCTGTATCAGTGCCGCTGCGAGGGCACAGGAGGCTGACGCCGCTGATGTATCGCTATGGAGGGAACGAGCCGAGCGCGTGGAGACCGCAGCGGCGGAGGCGCGCGCTGAGGTGGAGCGCCTCCGAGGGGCTGTGGACTACTCCGCCGTGGCCGGGGCTCGAGCCCTCTTGGCCGGAGGCCGCGCGGCGGTGTTGGGGGAGGAGCTGCGTCTCTCTGCGGAGGTGGGCGCGCGGGAGGAGGCAGAGGCGGAGGCGCGTGCGCTTGAGGCTGCGGAACGTGCCAATGGTCAAATCATGCAGGGAATCAAGAAACAGGTTTACGATGACTTGAAGAAGCATAAGGCTGGATGGGTCGAGGAACTCTCCTCCGTGTCCTTTGGGCAGTATGCACCACTTCTAGCCGAGCTACCGGTGAAACACCGTTCCAGCTCGTCTATGGCGCCGAAGGCGTACTCCCAGCCAAATTAGCTCTCGGATCTGCCTGGGTCAGCTGCTATGCTGACATTGATCAAGAAGCCGAACGTCTACTGGAACTTGACCTCGTGGACGAGCTGTGGGAAAAAGCATCCATAAGGGCTACCTCCTATCTGCAGGCTCTTCGCAGATCATCGGAGCAAGGAGGAAAATCTCAGACCCTACAAGTTGGAGACCTCGTCCTTCGACGCATTCAGGACATGTCTCGCGCCAACAAGCTAACCCCCTGCTGGGAGGGTCCGTACACGATTGTCTCCAATGAACGCCTGGGGGCTTACCGCCTAGCAATGCCAGATAGACGAGAGCTTCGCAGCTCGTGGAACATCGACCAGCTCCGTAAGTTCCACCCTTAGCACCCTATTTGTGTTCTGTGTTTTTTCTCTTCTCTTTCTGTTGCCCTTAGTTTCGATCAATCAAAACCAACTTTTGAGATTGTATTTGTTACTTTGTAACCCCGGGTCGGACGGATGTCTCCTGCCTATCCTCCTAGTCTAGATAAATAAAGTAATGTTTTTTCCCAAAGCTTTCGCCTTTTCATCCTCCTTTCGTTCTTAACATAGAGGTATAGCCCGTCCTTTTGACACATTTTCTACCTCGTCTGTACAACGACTGGGCACGGTTGCGTAATCCAAAGCAGTGCACCACCTTGCGAGCCTGTCCGACGTAAGCCGATTCCGATCGCAACGGACACTCCTTGCGTCAGTTCCGCACTCGCCGAGGTGACACAATACACCATCGAAGGAAGAAGTACAACAGTGGAAATATGTCAAACGGAACCCTCAGTGGTCCTGTGGTTAAACTCACGCCTCCGGGAGCAGTTTTAACCACAGCGGGGGCTAGGAGTAAGGCCGAGATCTTCGTGTTCTTTACGCGTTCTTCTCTGGATTGCTTTGTTTATCCCAATCGCAGATTTAACGTCGGGCTAAACGCATCAGCTTGTGGTTAGTTTCAATCTCGTCTCATTTTTGTCTGTGCAGGAAAGCTCAAAGGCAGATCAATTGCAAGATCGGGAACCTTACAAGTTACGTACAAGAGCTTTAAGCTCGAGGCCTCTAACTTTGGCCTTAAATTCATCTACTTCGTCGGCGAGGGACGCCCGCGTCCGCTCTGACTCTTGAAGATTCCGACGAAGCTTGGAAACTTCCTCCTCAGTCTTCAATGCTGCCTCGGCTGCTTTCCGGGCAGCCTCGGCGTTAGACTCGGCCTTCAATCGAGCCTCTTGGAGATCAATCTCCAGTTGGCCCGAAGTCTTCGCGGCTTCAGTGGCGGCGCGTGCTTCGGCCAGCTCCTTCTCAGGCTCCGTGCACCTTGCCCGAAGTTCCTCTTCGCGGGCCTGGAAGTAGGCCGCAAGGGTGACCACCTCCGTGTCATGGACAATCTCCTTGTCTTGGGACTCCACCTGCAGTGCCACTAGCCTGGCAGCCAGCTGCGCGGATTCCTCACGGAGTCGCTCCCGCTCAGCTCGGACGGGAGCATGCCTAAGTTTCACCAGCCTATGGCTGGCGTCGATCACGTCGGTCATGACGTCCTGGATGAACTGAGAACACACGAGAGTTAGGATTCAATCCGACTCAAGCAAAGGCACAGTATGGAATTAAGCAAAACACTTACAGCGTGAACCTTGACCCTTAGGCCGTCTTGCACAAGAACCCTGAGGTTTCGTTCCTTCGGAGGCTTGGGTGACTGTTGAGTGGGCCCTGCCGGCTCAACATGGGTGCTGCAGGGGGGCTCACTCCCACCCCGTCGCATCGCAGCAATGGACCCAGGGGACGCCACCCCTGGGGGCCGGCACCCTGTCACCAGGATGGTTTAGCATGGCCGCCCGGGCGCTCAGCTCGCCCAAGCGTCCGGCTCTCAGCTCGGCGTCGTCGGCCGTGAGCCTCTATCAGCGCCCTAGGTAGATCGCTACCCCCGGCGTGTAATAGTCCGGCAGGCTCCACATGATCTCGGGGACTTTTATCCTCAAGAACCATGGGCTTGCCCGGGACCAGGGACCTCTCGGCTCCGTGGTCCAGAGCCGCTTTGAGCAGCTCGACGTTCATCATGTCCACCCCCGAGAGGGACGGACTGTTTTCACCTCTCCGGTTCGGCGACGCACCGGCTGAAGTGTCTGCGAGTGGATGACGTAAGGTTCGGCATGATCACAACAACCAACATTGCTGGTAGGATGAAAAAGGGGTTTACCTTGCCCCAAGCCTCCGCTCGGCTCGGTATCCTCCACCTGGGCCCCGGCGGTCGCCTCCTTCAACTTTCGCCAGAGTTCCGCATTCTCGGCTTGGAGACGATCGTTGTCCCGGACCCTAGCTTTCGTTGCCTCCTGCGAAAGCACGCTCCAATGTTGGGGATGTCTTCGCGCATAGCTTCGTTGCCATCTGCGGAGTTCGGCGTAACTAACCTCCTCCGGCCTCCGACTCTTTGCGAGGTGGTAGCGGCTCAAGGCAATCTCCTCCAACCGCGAGGACTTGCGCCTCGTGGGCGAAGGAGACTCTTCTTCTCGTACTCTCTTGGAACCGACGAGAACAAGCACCATCTGTTACCTCTCCGCAAGCTCATCGTCGTCATCGCTCGAGCTCGGAGGAGTCCTCGTCGGAAGACGCACGACGGACCTTGTCACTGGCCTCTTGTGCCGTTGAACAAGCTCCTCGTCGTCGTTCTCCTCCTCCTCCATTGTCCAAGGATCCGCGTGCCCTGCTGGGCGCGAGCTCCCGGCTGCTCCGGCGCCCTGGGTAGTGGCTTCATCCTCGGCCTCCTCTCGGATAAGCCTACTCGTGTGGGATTCGGCCTAAAGAGGAAAGAAGCTGTAATTACCTTCAGCGGGTAAAAAGGGGGGAAGAGAGAAATTTGGGCACTCCTACCTGAGTCCTTCGGTCCTGGATGTTGGGCGGGGCCACCACCACATCCAGGTCGGGCTCATCAGGTCGTGGAACACACAGAATCTCCAGAAGCCTCTGGCTTACACATTCTTCCTCCGGAACTGCGGTACAGAGCAAAAGAGGTTGTCAGTAAAGAGCAAACAGATTAGGGAAAGGTCCCGTACCTGACCCTGTCCAGACGCTTACTTCGATCCTCCTCTCGGGTGACTCCATCCCATCCTGTCAGATCGCGGAACCGCTGTTCTCGCGCCCTGGGCGGGCTTAGCCGATTGTGCAGGCAGTCTCGCACAATCGCCCGCCCGGTCAGTCCCCGCTCCGTAAGCTGGCGGATTGAGTCGGCCGTCCTTCGCTGCTCCGCGGTCAGCTCCGGACGCGAATTGTCCTTGGACCTCGGCATGTCCAAGGAGTAAGAGAACTCGCTCTCCTCGACTAGCTCGAGGTAGAACCAGCTCTCCGGCCAGTCGACCACGGAGTCCCACAGGTTCAATTGCGGGTATTTCCCCCTCAGCCCTTGTCTCCGGGCAAAGCTGATTCTCCCTATCGACGTCAGCCTCTGATAGCTGATTCGATGAAAGAAGAAGAACAAGCTTGCCTGTGGATCTTCTCCCAGGTACGCCTCGCAGAGCCAGGCGAAGGTCGCCATGGCCAGGAAGGCGTTCGGATGCAAATTCATCTAGCCGCACTCCAATTGTGTGAGCACGGATTGGACGAAGGCCGATTCCCGCTCCCACAAGCCGTTGATGGCGTGCATCTCCGTGCACACCACCTCTCTTTCTCTTGGCAAGGGACGCTCCTCCTCCTCTGGGAGTCGAAAGGAAGCTCTATCCACGTGGCCGCCCTCGACCAGCTCCTGCATGCGAGCCACAGTGATCTTCGATCGTCCCCAGCCTACCATCCTCTCCTTGGGTGTGGGCTGAAGCGGCGGATCTAGGGTTTTCGAAACTCAGGTGATTCTTGAGTGGAGAAAGTTTGGGCAGGCTAGGTGGGAAGACCCAGGGTGGCGCGCGATAAAAAGATCCGCCTTTATAAGCGGTGGGGAGACCTAGGGTGGCGCGCGATAAAAAGATCCACCTAAGCCCTATATTATTTTCGAAATTTATTTCTTACCGGTCAAAGCATGGTTAAAAGGGCCATTACACCTAGGCCATTATCCAACACTAACGGCAGTGGAAAAAATGAAGTAAAATCATGAATAGTATTGGAAGATTCAATAAGTTTGCTTACACGGTGGCAAATGTTATGCTGCACTACTTTGTAGTGGCATAAACAAAATTTTCCCATTCTTTTATCTTCTAAAAGATCTGATGCCACTGGCAGAACTATCCACGGATAAAGCTTAGTGAACCATTTTCCAAAGTTCACATGGTCCAACTCAGGTTTCACCAAATCAGTGCAACTATTACCCATCATAAAGTGCCTATCACGTTTGTGGATTGTTAGGATATTATGCATTTTAATGATGTTACTAATCTCTAAATAAAGTGCACATAATAGGTAAATCATATATTACGAACATCAGCATGTTCATTTATAGATTACACATATCTCTCATATGCACAAAATAAATCTGTTAAGCCTTGACTTACTGCAGATCGCTCCAGCAAAGGATGATATCTTGTCGGGTTTTATCATAGTTAGCAGATCAGAAGAAGCGAATATTCACGTCAAGTGCTACCCGAAAACCTAATAAATAGGTTGAGGGGGTGAGGGGGGGGGGGGGGGGGGTGGCATGACACAAACAAACGGTGGGTCAGCACACAACACCCACCCGTAACCTTCCGACCAAAGGTCAAATACCACCCAGTGAAGACCAGCTGGCCAACGACCCTACCACACGGGATGATCAATCGGAGCATCCTCCGCTAGCAAAGACAAAAGGAAGATTGGACAAAAGTAAGACGGTGCAGTCGTAGTCAATCACCACTGCATGGGATGCTCAAGTAGGACACAAGAGAGGGCATCAGTCGCCACCACCTCACTAGATGCTAGGTCGAAATGCACAACCACTATTGTTGACCAATCCAAGGGCCCTGGAGAGCCAAAGACTCTATCCACCACCGCCATGTAAGAACTTGTTGCCGACTCTTCATATGCTCGTCTAGAGCATTTGTTGCCAACGTCATCAATTATTGCAGGCAAAAGTAAATCGACCTAGTTGTCAACCACCACCACTGCCTAGGATGCTTGATCGAGACGCTCGAGAGAGGATGTGAGTCGTCGCCCATGCAGGATGCTTGGGTGAAACCGACTTGCCGCCTTCGCCAACCGCTCCAAAGACATGTGAAGAGCAGCGAGGCTCTAGCCTTCACTATCATGTTATGTAGGAAGTTGTTGTTGTCGACTCTCGGGATGCTTGCCTAGAGCGTTCGTCGCCACCGTCGTCAATTATTGTGGGAAAAATGAAAACCGGCCCAATTGTCAACCATCACCACCCAGGATGCTTGGCAGAGTCATGAGTGAGAGGGCATCAGTCGTCACCCCTTGCAGGATGCTTGGCTGAGACCAGTCTGCTGCCTTTGCCAACCACTCCGAAGACACATGAAGAGCAACGAAGGCTCTAGTCGGCACCGTCACACGGGATGGCTTTGCTAATGGGGAAGAGGGATGACACCATACAAGGGGATGATGCCGCCACCAATTAACTATGCAGGAAGGGTGAGGATGAGGGTGGCGATCACTCTGAAAGCCACCTCTAAAGCAGCACAAATACAGCTTTGATATCAGGAACACTTTAACTAATAACCCACTAGCAGCTTGGGAAGAGGCCACAGTGACGCTTTCAACAAGGAAGCAACGACAAGATCGTTAATGTCGCCCACCTATAACTAGGGTTTTATCCTAAAATGAGGTAGGGTGCACCTTCAACGCTGACACCATGGTGGGAACGACACCAAAATGGCGTCACCATTGCCAGTAGTGGGAAACCGGGCATGGCTTTCACCCTACGAACCCTCACCCAGAGGCTGCACCGCAAAGGAGTCACCACTAGAGCATTGTCATGAAGTATCGTTGCCGACAACCACCACGGCAACCACCATCCCATCACCACCACCAAGGGCAAGGTATGGGGACGACACCGCATTAGTAGACCTTCGGACAAAGACACGAAAAAGAAATGATACCATGCAACTATCGTGCCAAATCGAGCAGGTGGCCGACCTATACACCCCGTGGCCAACCTCCACCAGATCTGGCACCCTACGATCGAAGTCGTCGCCACCACCATGCGGAAGGCCGTCGCCGAAGTCAAAGCCCCGCCTCTACACTAGGGATGGCAATGGGTACCCGAAACACGATACCCGATGGGTATTTACTCTATTAGGGTGCGGGTTTGGTATAGTAATCATACCCACGGGTACGATAATGGGAAAAAACTCTCACCCATCGGGTTTGGAGGGTATGGGTACGTTCTAGTGCTACCCGTACCCATTTACCCATTTACCCGAATAGCAAAATGACAGGGGAGGGAACCGTGGCTCACAGGTCATAGCCCAACTTGGGCCTTGGCCGCTGGGCCTTAACAGGCACAGCACTACAGATCGTGTCGACATTTTGTTAACCGGGGGTGTCGTCGGCAATAATATATACGGGGCTATGCGCTGGATCCAAACTCGATGGTACCACAAGACAAGGGATTATACAGGTTCAGGCCCTCGCGGTGGAGGTAATACCCTAGTCCTGTGTTCTGGAATTATGATGGTGAGATTATGATCTCGTGGTTTTGTGATCTGATGTTATGCGATGCCGAACTAGGTCCCTTGCCCGCCTTATATAGTGGGAGGGGGGTAGGGTTACAAAGTAGAGTCCTAGTCGATTACAAGGTAGGATTTCTATCTATAGACTTCCTTGCCGAATATATAGATATCCGAGGTTTACAATTGTGTCTTCCCTATTCGGGTTAGACTTCCATCTTTATCCTTTGCTTGCCGCACAAGGTAGATAGCAGTCCGGGTGGTACCCGTGCGCGTGTAGACGGCTCGGCCCATCCCCTGTTGGGTGGTCCTCGCGACCCGCCATGCAGGATACCCGGGGTCCATGTTTTCCGCACAGGTCATAGCCCAACTTGTGCCTTGGCCGCTGGGCCTTAACAGGCACAACACTACAGCGGGCCAGCCGCACCTCAGTTCGCAGCTACACATCGTGAGTGGCGAACTGGCGACCTCCAGACTCCAGTCACCTCGCCATGAATGATATCCAGGGTCCATGTTTTCCACAGTAGCCCCCGAGTGCTTCACAGTTCGAGTTGCCGCCTTTCTGGTCGCCTCCTAGCATGCTCCACACCGAGTGCTTCCAGTTCTTGATGCAGCTTCCCAACTGGTTTCTTCTCTATACCGAGTGCTCCATTGCATGCAAGGAGAATGTGAAGGACTCAATAGAGTTCCATTTGTTGAAATTTCTGAGTGGTACCCAGCCCAATTTATTGGAATACTGGTAGTCGGCCCGGCATGGAGCGTACCTTTGTTTAGATTGGGTTTGGCTGAGTGGTACCTGTAGCCTCAGAACCCTTAATCCAGGATCAACTCATGGTATCTGGCTCCGACTTGTGCGATAACCAGCAGTCGGCCTAACATGGGCATACCACAAGAAGAAATTTATTGGTTTGGTAGGTACCCAAGTCCTGCTTCACACAGTGACCGGCAGTCGGCCCATCATGGGGCGTACCATATCCCAAGTTAATTTTGGCTGAGTGGTACCTGTACCTGACTGTCGCGGTGTACAGCTGGCGGCCCTTTTAGAGCGTACCATATCCCAGGCTAGGTTTGGCCGAGTTGTACCTGTACCCGACTGTCGCGGTGTACAGCTGGCGGCCCTTTTAGAGCGTACCATCGAAACCTAGGCCCAGGCCCAGACCGTAGTTGGCACTCATGGCGGAGGGTGGCTCGTGGCCGAAGGCGTAGGCTTGTAGCCGAGCCGTAATTTGCGCTCAGGGCGCATGGTGGCTCGTGGCCAAGGGCATAGGTAGCGCTCGTGGTGCAGGCCCTTCTTTGCTTGTGAATGAAGTCATAGAAGGCACTTGATGAAGGAGAAATCCATGATCTTCCGAGGCTAGCGGAAGGCGGTATAATGCCTTCAGCACTTGTTGTGATAGTGCTAGGCGCAGGATTCCCATCGGACGTGAGCCCCCTGTAACATGTACATGTAGGATTTAGGCAGTATCTAAATGAAAAAACAAACATTCGGATGCAAGGTCCGACTGCTTTATGTAGATAATTTTTATGCTTTTGCTCCTTTTCCTTTTTAATCAAAATTCCTCCAAGTGCTGACCCCTTTCGTTATGCACTCTGCCCGACTAGTCTAGCCCCCGAGTGTAGGGAGTCGGCTCATGGCTCTTTGTCCCAGGCACGCTTTTGGGTGACTAGAGGTCGCCGTTCATGGGGTCAGAGCTTCACTACTCAGAATTTGTTCCACTCGGATTCCTTTGCAATCATTAAGAGAAAGCAACAAAAGTGCACGCAAGTGCACCTATTAGGTGTAGCCCCTGACTTACTGCTTAGTTGGAAACCAACTAAGTAGCAAGTCAAGAAACAACTCAAATTTATATAAAAAGATCAAGATGATGAAAACTTAGCTCATAAGTTCGTGGCCCGGTCGTGGCGCGGGTGTAGGCGTGTAGCTGAGTCGTAGACTTGGGTGCTCGGGGCGCAGGCGTAGGCGTGCAGCCGAGCCGTAGACTTGGGCGCTGGCGTAGGCGTGTAGCCGAGCCGTAGACTTGGGCGCTCGTGGCACAGGCGTAGGCGTGTAGCCGAGCCGTAGACTTGGGCGCTCGGGGCGCAGGCGTAGGCGTGTTGCCGAGCCGTCGACTTGGGCGCTCGTGGCGCAGGCGTAGGCATGTAGCTGAGCCGTAGACTTGGGCGCTCGGGGCACAGGCGTAGGCGTGTAGCCGTGCCGTAGACTTCGGCGCTCGGGGCGCAAGCGTAGGCGTGTTGCCGTGCCGTAGACTTGGACACTCGTGGCGCCGGCGTAGGCGTGTAGCCGAGCGTTATACTTGGGCGCTCGCGGCGCGGACGTAGTCGTGCAGCCGAGCAGTAAACTTGGGCGCTCAGAGCGCAGGCGTAGGCATGTAGCCGAGCCGTAGAATTGGGCGCTCGAAGCGCAGGCGTAGGCGTGTTGCCGAGCCGTAGAATTGGGCACGCATGGCGCAGGCGTAGGCGTAGGCGTGTAGCCAAGCCGTAGACTTGGGCGCGTAGGCGTGTAGCCAAGCCGTAGACTTGGGCGCGTAGGCGTGTTGCCGAGCCGTAGACTTGGGCGCTCGGGGCGCAAGTGTAGGCGTGTAGCCGTGCCGTAGACTTCGGCGCTCGTGGCGCAGGCGTAGGCGTGTAGCCGTGCCGTAGACTTCGGCGCTCGGGCCGCATACGTAGGCGTGTTGCCGTGCCGTAGACTTGGGCGCTCGTGGCGGCGGCGTAGGCATGTAGCCGAGCGTTATAGTTGGGTGCTTGCGGCGCGGACGTAGGCGTGCAACCGAGCAGTAGACTTGGGCGCTCGGAGCGCAGGCGTAGGCGTGTTGCCGAGCCGTAGACTTGGGCGCTCGTGGCGTAGGCGTAGGCGTGTAGCCGAGCCGTAGACTTGGCCCTCGTAGCGCAGGCGTAGGCGCGTTTCCGAGCCGTAGACTTGGGCGCTCGTGGCGCAGGCGTAGGCGTATTGCCGAGCCGTAGACTTGGGCGCTCGGGGCGCAGGCGTAGGCGTGTTGCCGAGCCGTAGACTTCGACGCTCGGGGCACAGGTGTAGGCGTGTAGCCGAGCGTTATACTTGGGCGCTCGCGGCGCGGACGTAGACGTGCGGCCAAGCCGTAGACTTGGGCGCTCGGGGCGCAGGCGTAGGCGTGTGGCTGAGCCATAGACTTGGACGCGCTCGTGCCGCGGGCGTAGGCTTGTCGCCGAGCCGTAGACTTGGAAGCGCTCGTGGCGCGGGAGTAGGCATGTCGCCGAGCCGTAGACTTGGACGCGCTCGTGGCGCGGGATAGGTATGTGGCCGTAGAGTTGGGCGCTCTTGGCGCAGGCGTAGAAAACGAATCAAAATTCTGCCACGGAAACCCAGGTCATCCGATCTGCACGTAGTCGTACGGAAGTAGTCGTTCACGTTCCGATCAACACCGAGCAGCACGCGCCGTGGTCGGGGTCGAACAACGTGTGCTCGCCGAGGTTTAGGCCGTGGTCGGCGAAGTTGCGGCCGTGGTCGGAGACGATCTCCGCGTGGTCGGCGAAGCTCGGCGAAGGTTGGTGAAGGTCCTCGCTGGTCCTCCACGTCCCACGAGGTGTGGCACGGCCGATCCTCACGCCGTGGCCGCCGCCGACGAGCTTTACGAGCTCGCCGATATTCGCGACCTCCCCGCACAGTCTGCCTTCAAACGGACGCCACGGCCACATCCGAACTCGGATTTAGGTGTTCTTGGATTCGTTGGAAAGATAACGAGATAAGCTTTCCAACGCATCAAGAATCACCCCGAAAATCCATCTGAGTCAACGGGAAATCGTGACGCAATTTTCGTCCAGATTCTGGACGCTAACAGATCGCATCTTCTTCTCGCGTTCGCCTCGCGGTTGATCAAGCTAGCGCCCCACGGTGGGCGCCACGATCCTAGTGAGTTGCTGCTGATGACACCCATCATCCTAGATTCGTTCTCGGTCGGATCCTCGCCGTATCCGAGTCGGGAATTGGCCCTCGGCGCTCTACTCGCCGGTCTGCGGCGGGGGCGTTCCCCAACACGAACGGGAGTCCGAGTGAAGCGCTGTTAAAGTCCCTCCCAGATCGAATCTTGTCCGAGTCCGAAAGAGTGGATCTTGGAGTGTTGGTGAAGTCTCTCCCAGATCGGATCTAGTCCGAGTCCAAAAGAGCGAGCTTAGGCCTCCGGCGCATTACGCGTTGGTATGCGGCGGCGGCGTTCTTCAACCCGAACAGGAGTCCGGGCCGGTCATTGCTGAAGTCGCCCTCAGATCGGATCTGGTCCAAGTCTGAGAGCGCGAGCTCGCCGAAGTTGTCGGTGACGAAGTCCAAGCTCCCGAAGCGGAAAACCTGGCCAGGAGTGAAGGCGACGACGACTCCGGCGATTGCTGCCATCGAGCTTGATGAGATTGATCTTGACGCTGCCCCTACCTGGCGCGCCAACTGTC
This sequence comes from Pharus latifolius, assembly GCA_019359835.1. Classification (NCBI taxonomy): domain Eukaryota; kingdom Viridiplantae; phylum Streptophyta; class Magnoliopsida; order Poales; family Poaceae; genus Pharus; species Pharus latifolius. Next base: position 11,824,407 of record CM033319.1, on the reverse strand, counting down.
GACGTTTTGTTAACCGGCGGTGTCGTTGGCAATAATATATACGGGGCTATGCGCTGGATCCAAACTCGATGGTACCACAAGATAAGGGATTATACAGGTTCAGGTCCTCGGTTCTCGCGGTGGAAATAATACCCTAGTCCTGTCTTCTGGAATTATGATGGTGAGATTATGATCTCGTGGTTTTGTGATCTGATGTTATGCGATGCTGAACTAGAGTCCCTTGCTCGCCTTATATAGTGGGGGGGTAGGGTTAATTTTTATGGACTTTTGAAAGAAAAAGGATTACAAGGTAGGATTTCTATCTATAGGCTTCTTTGCCGAATATATAGATATCCGAGGTTTACAATTGTGTCTTCCCTATTCGGGTTCGACTTCCATCTTTATCATTTGCTTGCCGCACAAGGTAGATAGCAGTCCGGGTGGTACCCGTGCGCGTGTAGACGGCTCAGCCCATCCCCTGTTGGGTGGTCCTCGCGGCCCGCCATGCAGGATACCTAGGGTCCATGTTTTCCGCACAGATCATAGCCCAACTTGTGCCTTGGCCGCTGGGCCTTAACAGGCACAGCACTACAGCGGGCCAGCCGCACCTCAGTTTGCAGCTACACATCGTGAGTGGCGAACTGGCGACCTCCAGACTCCAGTGACCCCTAACCCTAAGCGGCGGTGCGGTGGCTCTGCCCTCACACGACGGCGAGTGGCAACGTCGCGACGGGTGACGTCACACGGCAGTGGCACCCTCACACGGCCGCGGGAGGCTGCGCCTTCACACGGTGGCAGCGCACACCGACCGGCAGCGACGCCGGCGCAACGTGCCCTAACACCACAGCCGCCGGCCGCCGTCGCCCTCCGATCTATGTAGCGGGTGTGGGTGACCCGACGGATGAACGGGGCCTGAACGGGGATGGGTATGGGGGAGAAGTTGTACCCGTGGCGGGTATGGGTAAAGTAACGGGTGACTTTTCATCTAATGGGTATGGGTATGGGGTGCCAATACCCGACGGGTATATACCCGTTGCCATCCCTACTCTGCACCAACACTTGCTCAATGGAGGGAAAGGGAGTAGGAGGAAAGACAGGGGAGAAGGGCCTCGACATGACGATGGAGAGTAGGGGCCAGAGTGGGTGCCCTAGGCAGCAGCGGTTTCGTCCCCTAGGTCGCCTCGCGTGCGCTCATGGGTATAGCTTCTCCACAGCCTTCATTTGTCAATGACATCTGGACATAACTTACACATCATTGTCACGTCGAGTGGTATTATCTACAAACACAAGCTTTAGGAGTGGTGTACTGGTGTATATGGAGTTATCTCTTATTTTAGTGATTTCTGAAAAAACGATAGCATCGGTTCCAAACAAGAAGGCAATATTATGATTATCAATGTCGATCGGTTCAACGATGTGTTTTATGAACCCAGACAAGCGGCCTTGTGCAAGGTATTGCAATGAAAAACTGAAATGCTCTTCCATTTTAAGCATCTTCTGTGATCAGATGATATAAAATAACAATTTTTAGTTTGGAACTAGATTTCAATTGTTAGGAAGCATAAATCAAATCTCTAGTCTAACAGCATCCGGAAGTGCCTAAATGATCGATGTAATCTATAATTCCATGTCATTAATATATATGCGGAACCTTCTCTCTTTGGGACTCATGCTTCTGCAAAGATCAATTAGCTCATTGCTGCACCGATAAAGAGCCATTTCCACCAGTGAAGGCGGCATGCCTTCCTCCGGCAGTGTAGTTATACCAGGACAATTCCAGATGTTCAATACTTTCAGCAACGGAAGGCTGTGAATCTTTGAAGGCAATGACTCCAGATGCTTAAATCCTGACAAGGTCAGCCTCTTCAAGGATGTAAGGAGTAGCAGTGCAGCCTCGTGATTGTCCATCAAGATGTCCACTTTGTCCGACCATGTATGAAGAACTCCATGAATGGTTAGGTCCTCTAAAGATGTAAGCTGTTCGCATATTGGTATGGAGAGGAACTCGATGTCATCAATGTCCAGATCTTTAAGTGGTATGGAGAACCCATCACCCTCTTTCTTGATTTGTCCAGCTGCTGATTGCCAACACGGTACGAATCCAGGGGATTTGAGAACTTTCAAGGATCTGATGCCAGTGAGGGATCTGAAACTCTGCCATGATGCCAGTGCAGGGCATTCTCTGATGCTGAGCTCCTCCAATGCACAACATGAATGCATTTCCACAGATTCTAAAACTAGATTTTTGTATATACTGACTTCTTTCAGGGAGGTTAGGGGATGTGAACCATGAAGTGTACGCAATGCATCACATCCCTCAATGATCAAAATCTGCAACGATGTGCATGCGTGGAGCTGTACTGATGCTAGCTTTCGGCAGCTTATAATTTTCATTTTAGCAAGGCAGGTAGTGATCTGTAAGCCTTTAATTGATTCTAGCATGTCACAATCCTCGATTTCAAGCTGTTGCAATGCTGGGCAAGAACTCAGATCTAGTGATTTCAAAAGCGGACTTAGGCCAATATGTAATTCAACAAGGGAGAAGAGTTTTGAGCCTGGCAAAAGCCTTTCTATGACATCACCAATAGAAAGCTTCAGAAGTGACTGCGGGAGCAGGCTGAAGTTTGGTACCTCAGATGCTGCTTCTGATATCATGGAAGAGAAAAGCAATGGGCATTTCCTTGTATTGATTTCCTTAAGGGAGTTTAACCCTCCAAGGCCATTCTTGCCACAAAAAAGCATATCCGAAATATCTATTTCTAACAGTTCCAGAGTCAGCAAACCACTTGGAGGGATGTGCCACAAACCTTCTTCCACTGGAATGTGATCATCAGTAAACATTCCCACAGCTAAGGATGTTATTTTTTCGCAGTGTTGTACCTTCACCTTTTGAAGGGATGTCAGGATTAACATAAGATTGGATAGTTGTTTCCCTGTAATGTCGCATCGATCAAACTCCATCTCTTTAACTGATGTTGGCAGACAGAGCTTCGGACTGTTTGAGAACAGATTTGCAAAGTCAGACATTTTAAATCTTTTCAACGATGCCATTTGTTGGAGTCCCTCCCAAGTGAGGTACTTCGCACATGGATAGCATCTAATTTCCAGTTCTTGCAAGTCCTTCAGTTTGCTGAATCTCAATACTGTTTCATCCAGAGCTTGCAAATGGTTACCTTTATGTCCCTCCATTTCCAGGCATAGCCTACTCCCATTCGTGAGGCTAAGTCGAAACAACATATAATACTGTGAACTTGTATTCCATATATCTATGTCAGTTGATGTGTCCACTAGGGGAAAGGGAGGCAAATTAGTGTAGCCATGGCAGTCGCATATCTGAACCCTTCGAAGGCGAGGGAACAGGTACTCAGTCAGCGTGCCAGAAGAGCAGAGCTGAAACGGCAAATCCCTCAGATGGTAGCATTCCTGTAGTTCAAGGACCTCTAAGTCCTCATATGGCTGGTCTCTTTCCATCGCAATAAACTGTCTGAGTCTCGGCATTTTACGCAGTTCTAGAACCTTCAAACGGCCTATTGGTATGCTCTTGATGTGAGGCATATCGATCAGATGCAGTTCTCGAAGGAGTGGCACCAGTTGGAGAGGTGGAAGGGTGCACCAGTATCTGCATCTTTCAAGATGTAGGGACTGCAAGGAAGTGAGACAGGAACTACTATTCAGCCATAACGGAGCAGAACCTTTGTATCCATCTATTTGGAGTTTCTCAATGCATTTGGGAGGTACAAGACCCTCTATTATGTTGAGAGGGCTCAAGGAATTTGGCATATCCGACCATGACAACCGCAGTCCAGTTAGGTATAGTTTGGCGTGGAGCCTAGCCTTGCTGGCCTCTTCCTGCCTTTCCAAGTTCTGAAGATTGTATATGCTAATTGATCCTCTAATTTCATCCAGTTTTGCCAGCTCCACAATGCTAAATTCACGCTCCTTTCTAACATCAAATGCCATGAGCTCTTGAAGGAAAATCAATCTTCCTACATTGGCTATCTGTGCATGCAGCTCCTCTCTGGCAATGAAATGCCGTAGGTTGCCAAGTTTGTTCATTCTTTTTGGTAGAATTGTGGTGGAATTGAAGTACTTTATATCTAGGACTTGTAACTGGTAGAGCTTACATATTGCCTCTGGTAGCTGCAATTTGAGGCCTCTGTAAAAGGGGCGAAGCTCGAGATAGCGAAGATTGATAAATTTTGAGATACTGGGTATCAAAATATCTAGATCAGGATATACCATTTCCATGTTCATCACGCGAACCGCTTTTACCTCATTGAGCTCATGTCGAAATGTGTCAGCAAAGCTCAAGTCGTGTGCACCAAACAACATTAACGTACTTAAGTTCTTTTTGGGCAGTGTGAAGAAGGTCTTGGCAAACTCTTGCATGAAGTCCTCGTTATTAAGTTGTATGGTGCCATCAAACTGCCCATAATATGCTGACTCAGTGATTACACTGACATGACGAATAAGCTTCAAATCGCCTATAGGCTTAAAGTCTTCAATGGTGAAGGATTCATGAGATGAAACAATCTGTGCTAAATCATGAACTAGATCGTGCATGAGTAAAGACGGTCTTGGAGGTTCACATAGGAAAAATCCCCAATCGATTAAGTCTACAACATATTTCCTTCCAATTTCCTCTGCTTGCGTGTACTGATCAGTCAAAGGTATAAAACCTTGGGCAATCCAGATATTAACTAAATGCTGTTCATCATACCTATGATCCTTGGGAAATACAGAACAGTAAGAGAAGCATTGCTGTAGTTGCTTTGGTAGATAGTTGTAACTGATCTTCAAGGCTGGTATGATATCATGATCACCGCTCTGCTCCTTCCATTCACTGTTCTCCAAAATTCTATTCCAGTGTTCAACGTCAAGTTTCCTGTTCAATAGTTTGCCTACAGTTTTTGCTGCCAAAGGATAACCCTTCAACTTGTCAACTATCTTTCGTCCAATGCTCTGCAGTTTCTGATGTTTATGATGATTTTCATCCCCAAAGGCACATTCTTTGAACAGATGCCAAAAGTCTTCATCCTGTAAACCATCTAGCTTGATGTCGTGTGCTGCTCCTGTCATTCTTGCCACAGACGATTTTCGTGTTGTTACTATAATCATGTTTCCCTTAACACCATTGGTGATTAGAGGAGCTAGGAACTCATCCCATTTCTCCATCTTGCTATCCTCCCACATATCATCCATAACCAGAAGCACCCGTTTCGACTTCATCTCATGCCCAAGGATGTTTTGGAGCTCCTTAAAGTCAGTGATATCGTCATATCTATTGCCACGCAAGAATTCCAACAGCTCACGTGTACTTTTAACTTCATTGAAATGGACAGAAACATAATGCCACAAAACCATGTCAAAATGCTCCAACACTGTTGGATCCTTGTACACCACTTGAGCTAACGTCGTCTTCCCCACACCTCCATTACCAACAATGGCAAAGACGGAAAGATTCTGCCCAGTAGATTCCTCACTTGTTAACTTGCTAACTATCAAGTCCCTCTCTTGATCTCTCCCATGAACTTTGGGTACAGTAGTGAAGGATGACATCTCCCGAGGATCAGTCCATGTGCTCTGGTATATATCTAGCATGTGACAATCAAGTTTTTCAAGCTCAAGAGCCTTGCGCACATCATTGATCATCCTGCGGCATTCTTCAGCATGTTCACTTATCTCACATGAGATATCCTTCACGGTTACCTCAAGATGGGGTACGAGTTGAGTGCTCGCAATGTATGGAACAACCTGGAGAACACCTGAAGATGAATCTTCAGTGCTGGAAGAAGAATCCTCATCAGCTTTATGGATGAACTGAATATCCCCATGTGTGGCGAGAAGCAAGTTCTGGTCAACATTGTCAAACACAAGCTGCACAAAGCATTACGGATTCTTGTGTTTAGACAAAATGAATTAAATATATAATGTAGATTAACTTTAAACAAAAAGCTTACAGATAATATACTATAATAAGAACCAACAAAACCAGATCTAATTGCATCCATGCCATTATTAAGTTTTAATATGGCAAAAATGCCAATACGAAGTGCGGGTTGTTGCAAACATGACAAAATGCCCTTGCCCACTTCTTCCTCCTCTCCTTCTTCCCTCTCCATCTCTCCTCTCCTCCTTCCTCTGTGGCTCTGTCCTTACCTGGCTCTGGCCATCTCTATCGTCTGAATCGGTTCAGCCTTTGTTGGATTGGATTCGCCGTCTGTTGGCAATCTGAAGCTTGGAATGCTTCACGGTCCCAGCTTCGCAATCTGAAATTCGCTCAAAACTGTTGTGTTTTTTTATTGTCTAGATGGATGGCCGCATCGCTCACTGCCGTCGCATTCGGGAATGACACTCAATTCCAACGCGAATGGGAGCAACGATCTTACGAACCACGGCGTGCTTTGCCTCTTCCGGTGGGGTGAAGACGAGCGGCGCCTCCTCTAGCTTTTGGCGAAGCCGGCCTTGATGGGGGCCATGAACACCTTGACCGCGAGCACAGCGTCCTCCTCGCCGCGGAATCCATGCCGGAACACCTCGACGAGGAGCACGAATTAGATCTGCCCCCACATGAAGCCCCTCACCGCTGGCCATGGCCGCCATAGGCCCATCGAACCCCATCGCGCCGGCGTCGCAGAGGGCCCACCTGTGATCCCCGCAGCCGCCGCGCTACCTCTCGGGACCAGGTGTGGGGAGGACTGACAAGGGAAGAGGTCGAGTGTGTCTGGAGGGGGAGAGAGTGTGTTTGCGTGTGGAGGCTGCCTTTGCGTGTGGAGGCTGCCGGAGCTGGGGAAGTAGGCCGCCAAAAAATGGCCGGAGTTGAGGAAAAGGCAGAGGAAGATGAGGGGAGTGTGAGTGCCGAGTAGTGACAAATTTTTTTTTGAAGTGTATAAGGACAGAAAAGAAATACTACTCCAACAACCACTTTGCAGTAATTTTGTATTTCTCATTTGCAGGAAGAAATTTAATTACCTTAATTCCAATGAATGACATTATTATAGGGATTAATTGGATGCATGCCACTCTAAGTCTTAAAATTGAATGGCACGTGTAAAAAAATACCACTATTGGCATACAAGTACATATGAAAAAAATTTAAAACCTAGAAATGGCATATATCCAAGTGATCGCTTCAAAACATTTTTAGAGAGGACCAAGCTAAAGTGTATTAGGCTAGAGAGGAGCCAACATAGTGGATCAAACTAAAATCGTTTATGAACGCTTGTTCGGCGGGACTCGACAACTCAAGCACGCGCATGCGTTTGGACGAAGAATTGGGCGACTTAAAAATTTAGGCATTTTTCTATTGCAAAAGAGCATTTGAAGGAGGATCAATGCTAAGCACAAAACTTGTAATGGATCGAATGGTCGCAAACATACATGAGGCATTGAAACCGCATGAACTAGCGGAAAATCCACTTTGAACTTCGTTCTGTACTGCATATGCTGATATGCATGTCAGATCTGGGGGGCATGCATGCAGGGGTGCGTTGGACTGACCTTATCGTCGTCGTCGTCGTCGCGGTGCTCATCGCGCTCAGCCTCGCCCCAGATGCGGTAGTACTCCAGCGCGCTGAGTAGGTCGTCGGTGCGGAAGGCTTTGTGCCAGGTATCCCTGAGGTGAAGCACCAGCGCCTTGTTCTGGATCTCTTTCCCCTGCGCCTCCGAGAGCACCGAGGTGAGCTCCTGGCGGGCAGCGACAAGCAGCTCCACCTCTCCCTGCAAGCCGACGGTGGAAGCCCACAGCCGCAGCGCGGAGTCGTCGTTGACCCCGGTGCTCGCTGGAAAAACTTCCATCGATCTGTCCATCGGCGCGGAACGGAGCCAGGGGCGCCGCGCGGGCAGCCAAGCGTTTTGGCGAGTGGCGTCTGCTCGCGACAGGGTACGGGTGTCGCCGTCGACGGCGAGAGGGGTTGCAGTGGCGGTGGCCACCGGCAAACGCCCTGCGGCCTGCAAGGACGAGGACTAGGTGCCGGAGGATCAGGGTGTGGTGTGGGCAGATCACAGCCGTGCGGCAACCTAAACAGCGTACACCGAGTAGTCTGGTCTGTTAATCATCGTTCGGGCAATTATCATGTCTATATTTTGATATTAAGAATTTTATTTAAAATTAAAATCTTTCTTTGGTATTTAAATCGAGAAGTTACTCTTACTACGGATAATTTGTCAAAGAAGGGTTGGCTGGGCAATTATCAATATGCTTTCTGCAATGAAAGAGAAACTGTCGGGGAACGGAAGTTGCCCATGCCACGTCGGCACAGCTGGCCACCACATAAGATATATCGGACAAGTGATCACCGAAGCCTGACAAGACTCCCCGGGCAACTCTCCTGATAGAGAAGACGATGCCCGGCGACATAGGATGCTGCGGCGTGCATGAAGACCCCCTCAAAACAACGCATGAAGGCTGTCAGATGCCCGTTGTCAGTTACTACTTGGTTTTGACAGCGCGTTAATTATAGTTATTAGCATTAATTACGCTCTAACCGTTGTAACCAAGCCCCCCTATAAATCTCGTCCTGCGCGGCAGAGATGGGCAGTAGGGGGCACATGATTTCATCTCATTCTCAGCATTCTTAGCTACATTCACATCATGTAATTCGTAGGAGAAGCTTCGGAGTCCTTCCCGGGCAACTCCTACAGCCTGTTTTTCACACAGCGAGCAACTAATACACTGGAGTAGGATTGTTATCCCCCTGTGGAGGCCCGAACTAGGATACGTATTTGCGTCTCTTGTCACACTCAAGATTTTCGCCTTCGGCGTCTTGGAAGCGCGGGTGCGGGCAGAAAAGGGGTCCTCTTGACCCCCCAATCAAGAAGTAAGCTCGACGTGGGAGCCCATCTCCCGATCGTCGACAGCTGGCTCCGTCTGTGGGGATCGTATGTCCTTTTGCCTAGTGATCCTTCCTCCAAGATGCCGAATTCCCAAGACAATCAGGATGTTCACTTTGACAACATCGATTATTTGGACGAGTACTGGACTGGTGGTGATGAGGCTGTCATCACTGATCCAGATGGCCACACTGAGCCAAAAAGAGATGAGTATGCTCCCTCTTTCGTGAAGAAGAAGTGGGACTCAGAGTACGTGCCCGAGTCCATTCCTAACCAGCTGGAGGCTGGATTAGAGGATGATGCACCCATGCTCAATGGGGAAGAAGATTCCTCCATGTCCATCAGAGGAAAGATCGCGGAGCTGTACCAGGGATTAAATATCTCTGATGTTGATGAATTGTCTGATGAGAGAGTGCTTCCCACGGTGAAACCGCGATGACTCCCTCTGATCGTACCGACGATCGCCATGTCAACATGGTTGATGATGCTAAGATAGAGGAAGACCCACCGTAGAATCGGGATAGCGATGCCCGAGAGAACGTGCGCGGGAGGGTTCAAGCCCGCCTGAAGCTCAAGGATGCTATTGTGGATGCCGTTCGCGAGGAAAGGAGCCTGAACGCTAGCTCTAACTTCGAGCATGTCTCAAGTTAGGCCAGACTTAGAGCTTTGGCTACAGTTTTCCGGGGTTTTGAATGCAACCCCGATGAAGTTGACTTGCTAGCTATGGGTACAGCCGTAGCTGATGAGCTTCAATGCTTGGTCAATGAGCTTGACAGAGAACGAGTCCGACAGCAGCGTGAGGGCTCAAGACTACCAAGTGAAGATGCTCAGGAGAGGAATTCCAAGCAACCTTCGCGTCGCAGCAGGGATCAAGGCAACCGTCCAAATGCTCGGTCCGCAGGTCGCGGGCATCACGACAAAGGTGCTCGAGGAGAGGAATCTGAGGAAACTTCAAGCCATCACCGGAATCAAGACAATCCCGGTAGAGACCAGCGTCAGCCTCGTAGAGAGGGGCACCGGAGGCAGAGTTCCCCAGTTAGGCGCGAACGCCTGGAGGATTCTTATGCCTCCACGCAAAGCTTTACCCGGTCAACCCTGGATGAGAGAGGAGGTTTATCTCGAAGGGAGTACCGAGAAGCCACCTCATCCATGCTTTCCTCTAAGGATAATAGTGGACTAGTGTTCGATTGATTGGGCCCTCGGGTCCAAGATCGCTCTTGTGGTGTTACACAAAGAGATGATCAAAGGTTCGGGCGTTCCGGGCAATGTCCGAGCCGTATTTTTGGGTGCCGGGCATTCTCTGAGGCACTCAGGACTGTGAATTGGCCGGAGAGGTTCAAACCTGGCCACATAGAAAGGTTAGATGGAACCAAGAATCCTGATGAGTTCCTCTCGGTCTACGCAACGGCCATCAGGCCGCTGGGGGGATGAAACAGTCATGGTTAATTAGCTCCCCACTGTGTTGGAGGGATCAGCCTGCACTTGGCTGTTCAATCAGAAGAATGACTCCTTTCATACGTGGGAGGATATTGAAGAGGCTTTGCGCAACAATTTCAAAAATTGTTGTGAGCGTCCGGGCAAGGAGGATGACCTGGACCGTTTGGAACAAATGGAGGGTGAATCTCTAAGAAAGTTTCTCCAGAGATTTGTTCGAGTTCGCAATACCATCCCAAATATCTCTGATGAGGCAGTGCTTAAGGCACTAAAAAGAGGGGTGAAGGATATCCAATTTACCCAGGATTTGGAGATCATGAAGCATTTTACTACTAATGCGATCCTCAAAGAGGCTGACCGCTATGATAATGCGGAAGAGGCTGTAACCTGGAAAGAGAAAAGAGGCCGCGGGGGTTCATCCCGGCAGCCTGGGCTTGAAAAGAAAGATAAGAAGAAATCCTCCTCGAAAGACAAGAAGTCTAAGAAGAGGAAGGCTGCTCCTTCTGAGATACTGATGGCAGAAGAATCTGAAGATCTGCCAAAGCAAGAGTTCAAAAGGCGCAATTTCGTCCCAAGGGGCAAGGCCAAAATGCCTCCTGGGCAAGATGGTGAGGCTGGCGAGCAACCTAGAAGCAGAAAGTTCTGCCCCATTGACCAGTCTCCCAGTCACGAGCTGAAAACTTGTCGGATCTGGCTCCGACGGCTCGAAGATTACTACAATGGTAGAGGTCCAATGGCTACCATACCAGAGAAGGGCGAAAGTAGCAAAGGAAAATTCCCTGCCAGAGATGGTGATCAAGAGGATAGGTACCTGGATACCGATCATCATGTGGCCTTGATCTTTGGAGGATCGTCAGCCTACACATCGCGCCGAGACCTCAAGAAGGTTGCACGCGAGGTGCACCACATCACAGAAGCAAAGCCTGAGAAGCCTGGTCTCGACCAACTCAAGGAAGATTGTCCCCTTGGAATGACGAAGCTGCCCAAGCTCCCTTTGGTGGTCTCACCAACAATAAGTAATTCTATTGTTGGTGGGGTGCTCATTGACAGGGCAGCTTGCTGGATCTAATTTTAGCAAGCGTACTAGACGAGATGCAAGTTCCTCGTTCAAAGATCAAGAATATTTCGGTACCTTTTCATGGGATCGTACCTGGTCAAACTATCCAACCTCTGGGCCAGATTGTGTTGCCCGTCACCTTCAGTGACCCAAGCAACTTCCGGACAGAGATGATCACTTTTGACGTGGTTGACGTCCCATCCGCTTACAATGCGATTTTGGGACGACCATCTCTGATCAAGTTTGTGGTTGTTCCCCACTACGCTTTTCATTGCGTGAAGATGCCCGGACCAAAGGGCGTGATCACGGTGAAGGGAAGTCACAAAGCAACTCTTATGGGCGATGAAAGGGCTTTATCCCTCACCGGGCAACTTCCTCCGCGAGGACCAGAACAAGAGATACCTAAAGCATCGCGCCCTAAGATTTCCCTCCACCCCAAATAGGAACTCGAGCTCATTGCTTTTCTCTGGGAAAATTCGGATGTGTTTGCTTGGGAACCATCTGATATGCCCGGTGTCCCAAGAGAAGTAATTGAGCACAGATTAGCAGTGCTACCGAATAAAAAACCTGTAAAGCAAAAGCTGCGCCGTTTTTCTAATTTCAAGCTTGAAATTATTCGGGATAACCTTGTAAAACTCCTCAAAGCCGGATTTATCCGAGAGGTGGAGCTCAAAGCCGAAACGCAGCAGTTAAAGATATCCTACTTAGAAATCTCTACTAATTAACATACCAGCTAAGTTTAGCGGGCTTACCCTGCTCTGTCTTTGTTTTGTGGAGCTAGCAGAGCAGTGCATGACCGGATTCGACCTTCCGGACAATTATCGTCCAAATCCAGAGTTACTCGTACGGAGAGTCAGACTCAGAGTCGTACCTCCGCAAGTCTGAGTCTCTGACCTTCCACTCCAAACAGACAACCCTTTTCTCTCTGCCGAATCACCATCATCTTCTGAGATGGCCGCTGAAAAGACCATCTTTGAGTTCTCAGCACCATCTAGCACTAACGTCCCCACCGGACCAACCACCAATGTGGGAGACGGAAGCTTCAAGCTGAAGCCGGTGTTGGCGATTCTTACGCTCTTCAGAAATAATCCGCAAGCGGACGGATATCGCTTGTAGTTTTCACCCGGGAGTATTCCAAGGTATCGAATCCACAGGGAACGAGGGAGAAGGATAATTCTAACTATCTATATTATTTAAGATACCAGCTAGCTAGTTAACGGGGGTAAGGATAAATATAATAATAGGACCGGTGGCACACACACACAGGAGTATAAAAGGATAAGCTAGGCAGATAGTTGGGAGGACACGAGAAGAGTATAAAGTTCCTTAATAGCGCAATCAATTATCAGGTTGAGCTAGCAGATAAGAGTTTGGAGGTTTGTTTTAAGAACTTCGTCAGTGCTCGATCGATTCACTACCACCCGCTATCAGTTAAGAACACCGAATGGTTATGACCACCCCCGATTGGGCCCTACTGGTCCAATTCCTAACGCAGTGGATTACGCGTGAGATAAATCTCGGATGGATAGGGCTGTCACCACCTACCACCTACCACAAAGTACGTTGGAATGGGTGTAAACCAAGTCAGAGATAGCCTCAGACACCACGTCTGCTACTAAATCCGATCACTCCCCCCCGGATCCTAGGAAGGCGATCCAAGTTCAATACTTAGGCTATTCTAAGCATATGAGAATGAACCCAGACTCGGAACCAGATGAACTTAATCAACCACTCTAATAATTCACACTTCCCACTTAGTGTAAATATGCTCAGCTCAGATAATGAAAGACACTTATATTATAAAAACAAAGTCTTACAAAAGGAAAAAGGATACAAGAGCTATTACCCGAATTCCCGAAGACAATTCTGGAACTCCGAGCTTCAGCTCGACTCAACTATAACTCCCAAACTAACTACTATAACAAGTGAAGAGTGACTCCAAATGAGTTGGATGTGTTGTGTGTGATACAAGTGAGGTGAGGGGGTCCTTTTATAGCCAACCGCAGCCAATGAGAGGTCTCCACGCCATGGGACAAGTGTCACCTCCACACCAGCCAAAGGGGAATCCGAGAGGGGATCCAAGGGGGTCGGCCGACCCACCTTTGGTCGATCCCAGCCCTCGTTTTCGCCTGGGATGCTTCTTTGACGGTGTAGATTAATCCCCCACGTCGGTTTTGACAGTTAGAGCCGGTAAAACCGCCTTCCAAGTGGACCTATGGATCCAAATGTGAAGCAAGTGCTGCCCTTTGATCAAACCGACGTGCATGGACGGTGTAGATCTCTTCATTTTGTGCTTCTTGACCACTTGGGAGAAATTGGAGTCGATTGGGTGCAAAGGCCAGGTCGGCCGGCCGGCCTAGGGTGGGTCGGCCGACCGGCTTCTGTGTCTGGTTCAGCTCCGGTTTTCTCCACTTTATTCCTGAGGACAAAAACTCACCAAAACTTGTGGAAATTTATTAGTTTAAATAAAATGCAAGTATAAACCTTGATTTTCCCTCAAATCACCGGAAAGTTGGCGTATGTCGGCGTATGAAATTGGACTTTAACGACTGCCAACACACCCCCCAACTTGAACTTTTGCTCGTCCTCGAGCAAAGAGCTCAGAATTGGACCCGGTGGATCAGGATTGCATCAATATCATTATTCAATAAATATTAAGTGCACAAGATAATACTTTCATTATTTGTTAACATAAACTCGTACAAGTGTATCCCAACCTTGTACTTACACCTGTAGGGCTTCCAAAATGTCACCTCGTCTTAGACGGTTGAAAAATAGAACAACCAAGAAAGTGCATTGTTAGCTTACCCTTGTTCAGAATAGGTCTCGAAAAATCTTTTCTTTATTTCGAAATTTTAGTTCCTTTATTGGTACTCTCGAATCGCTCAAGTGGTATTTTATTCATCCTTACCAAGGCCTAAGGCCAATTCTAATCCCTATATTCTAAAGGTTTATGTGGAGCTCAAGGTAGGGCTAGAAATGGCCTACTTAGACTATATAATTTTGTTAAGTCAAAAATTGGACCTAATGAAGATCGTGCCGCTTCGCATTCTGGTCATTAGAGAAATAATGTTCAGGGGTGAGGGAGAGAATGGACTCATGCCAAAGGAATGAAGAAACACAAGTGCAAGGATGTGAGGTACTAATGAGTCCATCACATCGGATCATGCGTTTTAAGGAAACAGTCTATATGACTTCTTTATTCTGAGCAAATCCCTCTTTATGAAATATTTTTGGAGAGGCAGAATTTTTCAGAGTTTAAGATCAACTCTTTCTTTTCTTTTTCTCTTTTTTTTCGGGGAGATCATGAATTTCTCCCAAATTTTCTCTCTTTTTTTTGTTTTTTTTAGCCTCTCAATTTTCAAAAAGATTGAGTGACGACTCACGATAAATTTGAAGTCTTTAATGGGATAGACTGCATAGGTATGTATAAAGTGGACACATTGAAGAACTTGGCTTATTTTGGTAGGTGGAGGAATACCTAGCGGAATGGATGCTTTATTCCAAGGTGGAATTTAGCATTGCCAGATATGAAAAAGGCTAGTAATCCAAGGGATACGCGAAAGGAAATGACCAGCTTTGAAGAGTCACTACTCCTTAAGGTCACAAGTTTCGACAAAACTCAACACAACCATAAGTGGCTAAATTATAGGCTTTAATCCTTTTGAGGACTTTTGGCTTTGGTAGGAAGAAAATCCCAATGAAGAACATATCTCAAAATATTTTTATATTTTCAAAATAAAACCTTTTCGAGACTTTTCCTTACTAGAGGTATGAGCAACTAAGCTCTAATCTTAGTTATATCATATCTCACAACAACTTAGACTTGGATTAAAAATGTCAACACCCACTAGATAAAGACTAGGCAGAATCACAACTTATACCATTAAATGTCAAACTAAACAAGAGTACTAAATTGTAAACCCAGTATTTAGAGAATAAGATAGAGCAATTTTTCATCATCTCCTTGGGTAAAAATCAACATTTATACTTTTATTCGAAGGGAAATGTTTTTTTTAAACATGCTTATGACAGGTGCAACTAGGCAAACTCAATTTTCATGGCAAGGCAGGACAACAGGTAAGGCAGGGCAATATGCAAGGCAGCAACAGCAGAAGCAACAGCAGTGGCAACAATGAAGCAAGTGGGAGAGAAGACGGGGCGTACCTTATTGAGCTGGTGGGTCAAAACCCATGTGCTGGAACCAAGCTGTCAAAGCGTTGTCACCAGCCATCACCGCATCAGTGTTGGCTCGAAGGTTTTCGGTCATCTCCTCGTGGTACCTAGTATGTCGGGCAAGCGTTTGACGAACGTTGCCCATATCATCTACTAATGAGTCCACTCTCTCTCCTACTGTGCGGACATCTCGTGCAAAGGGCTCGAAATAGGAAGGGTATCGGGCCGATGACGGCCCTTCCCGTCCTATAGAGGGACCTTGGTCATGCTGGTAATGGGACCCTCCAGCTTCGTGTTGCCATGAGCTCCCAGCCTCGTGATGATGGGTGCCCCATCCCTCAAATCTTTGCGGTGCATACCCGTAGGCAGGTGAGTTCCACTGATCCAACCAGGCACTAGGGTAAAACTGGTGAGGGTGTGCGGCAGCTTCCATCCACGGATCGTGGTGGGGCTCGCTATGCTCAGGCTGAGTGTGCTGCTCAAACTCACGCTGGCGGTGTGCGCGACTACGAGTTACTAGTCCATAGATGCTGTGACGTGGGGATTCTAAGGCACTAAAGTTGAGGGTCAGATTCCGGGCGGTGTAGAGGCCGAGCCTTGGATTAGGTAAACAGACCTCGACCGTGGTTCCCGGAAATCTCATGTAGTAGGTTTCAAATTCATCTACCCTCAGAATGTGCCCTTGGGTGAAGTGGTCCTTCCCCACTAATGGGAATGGTGCCTCTAAGAAGGCTACTTCGGCACTCTCTAAAACCCCCCAAACTTTCTGCAATGCGGTGACAAGAGAAGTGCAATCTGTCACCTATCAAGTTTCTCATCTCTAGCCAGTGTAATACCATGTTTGCTGTTGGATTTACAGGTTTCTTATTGACCATAGCAAATAAGTATTGTAGTTCATCCAGGTGCACAGTACGCATATCATGTCTAGAATTAATGACCATAGCAAACCAGCGGTGCATGAATCTAAGAGTGGGATTATGTATTTCATTCATGCAGGGTGTATTTGTGTATTCCTTGCCAGAAATAGCTAACCAGAAATCATCACAGTTAAAGCTTTTTAGCCTATTAGGAGTGACTCTACATCTCATGGAGAAACCTAGATGTCTAGTCAGATCTTGCAATGAGCATTCAAATGTTTCATTGAAAAATCTACACGAGTATCTAGCCCCATTATCTAGAATGCGAAGAGTACTTAGAAACTCAAGGGTCAGGAGGCGCGAACCTTTTTCCGTGATGGGGATGAAGTTGTTCCAGCTGACTGCTTGAAAGCCATCAGTGAAGTCGTCCAGAAGGCTGGTCTTAATCAGTAACATCGGGTCATAAGACCGCGTATGCTGAAAAGTCCGGTTTCTGAACGCTTCAAACATATGCCGTTCATGGTCGCTTTGGAGGATGATCTGCTCCTCCGACGTCAGCACTTTGATCCTGAGGCCTTGATCAGCCCCAGATGGTTCGGCTGAGCCAGGTTGCCAGCCGTGATGCCTAGAGAAATGGGAGTCCATTGACATGTCCTCCCTTGAGCTGCTATCCAGGACCTCGGTTGGAGTGTGAGTCCGTTCCGAGCTGGAAGAGCTAAACCTTTTGTGAACGCCCTTGGCACCCTTGGACAGGGTTCTACCAATCTTTCCATACCACGACATTTCTGCCGAAAGGTTAGGACCAAAAATACTCGAAGGATATATATGAAGGATCAAGGGTTAGCGGTCCAAAAGTTAGTCGTCTGGAAATTAGCAGTCCTTGCGGAGCTTACAAAAATATTTATTTGCTTAAGTCACAGTGTCATTAGCATGGATGCAATGATTAATGAGCTAATGCAATGCAGAGAGAAGAGAGCAGATGTGAGATCATGCAATCACTGCCTGAGTGTGCATCGATCGCAGCTGCTGGCTCCTCGTTTTATAGGCGACGAATGCATGCAGGATGAGTGCAAATGCAGCAAAAATTCACCTATCTACAGTACTTTGAGTGGCTAGATACCTAGCTAAGCATGTAGAGTAGTTGGTGTGAAGTGAAGTGTGAGGTGGAGGTGAAAGGGGTGGCCGGCCGACCTAGGTGGGTCGGCCGGCCCAGGTGGGGTCGGCCGGCCCCTCACTTTCTGATTTTTATTTTTTTTTATATTTTTATATTTTTATATGAAGGGTAAATGTACGGGTAAAAGTCAAATATGCAGTGGAAAATGCAAGTAATTAAATATGAATGCAAAGATTAGTTCCGGCTTACCTCCCGGTGAGGACTCGAAATTTTTCGTGGTCCTCGAGTTGGACCATCTCCATACCTTATTCTTCCTGAGGAATTTCTGCGACCGGAGTTGATGTCGCGGCTGGTTGAATTTCCTTCTTACGCCACACTTGTTTTGTTCGAGATTTACGGGTGGCGTCGACCTTCGCTTGCGGCTCCGAATTTTCGACCGCAAGTTGCTTCCGCTCCTTAGTTTGGGACTTCTTCGCCCCTTTGTTCTCGCTCTCCTTCCAATATGGACGCCGTAGAGGCTCGTCCAATAGTTGGAGAGTTCTCCTCATGGTTGCAATGAGACTATCCACCTGAGGTTTTGGTATAGCCTTCGCTTTCCTCTACACAGTTTTAGAATTTTTATCATAAAAAGTGCGTACCTGTGAGCATTGCTCAACTCTAGGCTTGAAGTTGAAAACTTCGTCTCGTCCATTGATGTTGAGTTGAAAACTTCGCATTTGCCGTACTCAAGAATGGTCTCCCAAGAATGAGAGGCGTCTTGGTGTCCACCTCCATGTCAAGTACCACAAAGTCCACGGGTACCAGGAAATTCCGGATTTTCACCGGCATATCCTCAGCGACTCCGACAGGACGGCGGATTGATTGATCCGCAAGCTGCAAGGTCATGGCAGTAGGGGACAAGGTAGAATGATTTAACTTTTCATAAATTACCTTGGGCATAATGCTGACGCTTGCTCCTAGGTCGCACAGAGCACGATCAAAGTGTTGTGCACCAATGGAGCACAAGATGGTTGGATAACCAGGGTCCTTCTTCTTCTCAGGGAGAGTGTTTAGGATTGCAGCGCTGCACTCTTCTGTCAACTTGATGACTTCCGCGGTCGGCAACGGGTGCTTGTTGTTGAAGATGTCCTTTAGGTAATTTGCGTACGTCGGCACCTGCATTGCATCTAGCAATGGAATATTGACATATAATTGCTTAATTACCTCAACAAACATGCCGAACTGCATGTCTGCAGTAGGATTGCGTTGGCGACGCGGGAAGGGTAACAGTTGTGTATCCGTGAACTCTGCGGGACTAATTTTAGTCCCCGCATCTTCTCCCATCATCTTTTGTGGCTCGTCATGAGGTTCATTGTCCGTCCCTTCCTTCTCTTCGTTGATCTCGTCGGGGGTGTCATGCTCCTTCCCTGCAGGGTTAGGATGTGGCGGGTCTCGAGTCGTTTTTTGCGACCGAGTCGCAACCGCGCTAACATTCTCCTTTGGGTGTGACTCCGGTTGCCCCGGAAGTTTACCCGGAGTGGATGTGGGAATTGAAGCAGCCAATTGAGCTATTTGGGTTTCTAGCATTTTGTTAAAACTCATTTGGCTATGCATGGTAGTTGAAAATCCCTCTAGTTTTGAATCTATGCTCTCTAGAATTTTATCATTAACAAGAAATTTCCTACTAATGCTATCATTCACCTTTTGTTGAGCATTCATAAATTCATCTAGAGTTGACTTATTACAATTAAAGCTACCAGCATTACCTCCTTGTTGACGGTTGTCGAACGAGAAGTTGGGCTTGGAGTTCCATCCCAGAGTGTAGTTCGATTGCGGACGGAATCCAGTGTTGACAAAGTTGGCATCCTCAGGTTGGGTTTCGGTGCAGTTGTCTCCCGAGTGCCCAAGACTCCCACAAACCTCGCAGGTCATGCGAGATTCAAGAGCCTGGACAGTCTGCGGTGGTGATTCCAACTTCTTCATCAAAAGGTCCATCTTGGCTGCAAGCATATCCATATTGTCAATTTGGTGGACTCCTCGTGTGCGGGGCTGAAGGCGTTCATCGCTCCAGCCTTGCCTTGAGACCATCTTCTCAATGAGAGTGCGTGCAGCATTCACACTGAGTGAAAAGAAAGCTCCGCTGGAAGCAGCATCAAGGTGCTCACGGGCCGTGCGGTTAAGCCCATGGTAGAAACTTTGGATGATAAACCAGTCTTGCATCCCATGGTGGGGGCAAGCCAGTATATACTCCTGGAGTCGCTCCCAGGCGTCTGAAATGGACTCGTCGGTGTTTTGCTGGAAACCAGATATCTTATTTTGGAGGGCATTGGTCTTGCCCAGCAGAAAATACTTGGCGAGGAAGGCATTCGAGCACTTCTGCCAAGTTGAAACTGCATCCTTATTGGCATAAAACCATTGTTTTGCCTTCCCAACCAATGAGAATGGAAAGAGGCGTAGCCGGACAGCATCGAGAGGTGCTCCTTTAATGGTGAAAGTGCTGCAGATCTCCAGGAAGAGCTGGAGATGTGCATTGGCATCCTCAGTTTGCTTGCCACAGAAAGGGCTAGCCTGAACCTTGTTGATAAGAGCCGGCTTCAATTCGAAGCCTCCGTCACCCACATTGGTGGCAGGTCCAGTGGGGACGTTTGTGGTAGACGGGGCTGAGAACTCAAGAATGGTCTTCTCGGCAGCCATCTCAGATGATGATGATGGTGTTTCGGTAGAAAGGAAAGGATTGCTTGTGAGGATTGGAAGGTCAGAGAATCGAACTTGCGGAGGTAGGACTCGAAGTCTCGTCCCCCGTACGAGTGACTCTGGATTTTGGTGGAAGTTTTCCGGAAGGTCGAATCCGGTCATACACAGCTCTGCTAGTTTCACCAAACAAAGACAGAGCAGGGGTAAGCCCGTTAAGCTAGGCTGGTATATTAAATAATGAAGAGATTTTTTTTATATATTTGGAAATATTTTTTTTTGAATTATCTTTAACCGCTGCGTTCCCCGGCAACGGCGCCAGAAAACTTGTTGGCGATTCTTACGCTCTTCAGCAATAATCCGCAAGCGGACGGATATCGCTTGTAGTTTTCACCCGGGAGTATTCCAAGGTATCGAATCCACATGGAACGAGGGAGAAGGATAATTCTATCTATCTATATTATTGAAGATACCAGCCAGCTAGTTAACGGGGGGTAAGGATAAATATAATAATAGGACCGGTGACACACACACACACAGGAGTATAAAAGGATAAGCTAGGCAGATAGTTGGGAGGACAACGAGAAGAGTATAAAGTTCCTTAATAGCGCAATCAATTATCAGGTTGAGCTAGCAGATAAGAGTTTGGAGGTTTGTTTTAAGAACTTCGTCAGAGCTCGGCCGATTCACTACCACCCGCTATCAGTTAAGAACACCGAATGGTTATGACCACCCCCGATTGGGCCCTACTGGTCCAATTCCTAACGCAGTAGATTACGCGTGAGATAAATCTCGGATGGATAGGGTTGTCACCACCTACCACCTACCACAAAGTACGTTGGAATGGGTGTAAACCAAGTCAGAGATAGCCTCAGACACCACGTCTACAACTAAATCCGATCACTCCCCCCCGGATTCTAGGAAGGCGATCCAAGTTCAATACTTAGGCTATTCTAAGCATATGAGAATGAACCCAGACTGGGAACCAGATGAACTTAATCAACCGCTCTAATAATTCACACTTCCCACTTAGTGTAAATATGCTCAGCTC
Organism: Pharus latifolius; assembly: GCA_019359835.1. Lineage (NCBI taxonomy): Eukaryota > Viridiplantae > Streptophyta > Magnoliopsida > Poales > Poaceae > Pharus > Pharus latifolius. Next base: position 11,803,237 of record CM033319.1, on the reverse strand, counting down.
AGATAATGAAAGACACTTATATTATAAAAACAAAGTCTTACAAAAGGAAAAGGATACAAGAGCTATTACCCGAATTCCCGAAGACAATTCCGGAACTCCAAGCTTTAGCTCGACTCAACTCTAACTCCCAAACTAACTACTCTAACAAGTGAAGAGTGACTCCAAATGTGTTGGATGTGTTGTGTGTGATACAAGTGAGGTGAGGGGGTCCTTTTATAGCCAACCGCAGCCAATGAGAGGTCTCCACGCCATGGGACAAGTGTCACCTCCACACCAGCCAAAGGGGAATCCGATAGGGGATCCAAGGGGGTCGGCCTGCCTAGGTGGGTCGGCCGACCCACCTTTGGTCGATCCCAGCCCTCGTTTTCGCCTAGGATGCTTATTTGACGGTGTAGATTAATCCCCCACGTCGGTTTTAACAGTTAGAGCCGGTAAAACCGCCTTCCAAGTGGGCCTATGGATCCAAATGTGAAGCAAGTGCTGCCCTTTGATCAAACCGATGTGCATGGATGGTATAGATCTCTTCATTTTGTGCTTCTTGACCACTTGGGAGAAATTGGAGTCGATTGGGTGCAAAGGCCAGGTCGGCCAGCCTAGGGTGGGCCGGCCAACTGGCTTGTGTGTCCGGTTCAGCTCCGGTTTTCTCCACTTTATTCCTGAGGACAAAAACTCACCAAAACTTGTGGAAATTTATTAGTTTAAATAAAATGCATGTATAAAGCTTGATTTTCCCCCAAATCACCGGAAAGTTGGTGTATGTCGGCGTATGAAATTGGACTTTAACGACTGCCAACAGCCGGCTCTTGTCAATATGGTTCAGGCAAGCCCATTCTGTGGCAAGCAATCAGAGGATGCCAATGCCCATCTCCAACACTTTCTGGAGATATGCAGTACATTCACTATCAAGGGAGCACCCATTGATGCTGTCCGGCTGCTCCTTTTCCCATTCTCGTTAGTGGGGAAGGCAAAGCAATGGTTCTATGTCAACAAAGATGCAGTTTCCACTTGGGAGAAGTGCACCACTGCCTTCCTCGCCAAGTACTTTCCGTTAGGCAAAACAAATGCCCTCCGGAACAAGATCTCTAGTTTTCAGCAGAACACCGATGAGTCCATTTCGGACGTCTGGGAGCGACTCCAGGAGTATATACTGGCCTGCCCCCATCACGGGATGCAGGACTGGTTTATCATCCAGAGTTTTTACAACGGGCTTAACCGTATGTCCCGAGAGCACCTTGATGCTGCTTCTGGCGGAGCCTTCTTTTCGCTTAGTGTGAGTGCCGCTCGCACTCTCATTGAGAAGATGGTCTCGAGCTAGGGCTGGAACGAAGAACGTCTTCAACCACGCACAAGAGGAGTCCACCAAATTGATAACATGGATATGCTCGCGGCCAAGATGGATCTTTTGATTAAGAAACTAGAATCACCAGCACAGCAGACTGTCCAGTCTCTCGAATCTCGCATGACTTGCAAGGTTTGCGGGAATTTTGGACACTCGGGCAACAACTACAATGAAACTCAACCAGAGGATGCCAACTTCGTCAATAATGGATTCCGTCCGCAACAATCGAATTTTACTCCGGGATGGAACTCCAAACCCAATTTCTGCTTTGACAATCCTCAACAGGGAGGTAATGCTGGCAATCAGTCGCAATAGATCATCTCTAGATGAATTATGACCAACCAAAATAAGCTTAATGAAAGCATTAGTTGGAAATTTCTTGCTAATGATAAAATCTTGGAAAACATAGATTCAAAACTAGAGGGATTTTCAACTACCATGCAAAACCAAATGAGCTTTAATAAAATGCTAGAAACCCAAATAGCTCAGTTAGCTGCTTCAATTCCTACATCCACTCCGAAAAAGTTTCCGGGGCAACCGGAGCCTCACCCGAAGGAGAGTGTTAGTGCTGTCGCGACGAGGTCAGGAAAGGCCACCCGAGACCCACCGCATCCTAACCATGCACGAGAGCAGCATGATACCCCTAATCCGATCAATGAGGAGAATGAGGAGGTTGATGAGGCACCTCATGATGAGCCGCCAAAGATGAGCTCAACAGGAGAAAACGCTGGGACCAAAGTCAGTCCCGTGGAATTTTCGGATACTCCAGTGCTGCCCTTTCCGCGCCGTCAACGCAAGTCAACCGCAGACGTGCAGTTTGGCAAGTTTGTCGAGGTAATTAAGCAATTATATGCCAACATTCCATTGCTAGATGCAATGCAGGTGCCTACGTACGCAAGGTACTTGAAGGACATCCTTAACAAGCACCCGTTGCCGACTGTGGAGGTCATTAAATTGAACGAGGAATGTAGTGTGGCGATCTTGAACACTCTCCCCGAGAAGAAGAAGGATCATGGCTAACCGACCATTTCGTGCTCTATTGGTACACAACACTTTGAGCGTGCTCTATGCAACCCGGGAGCAAGTGTTAGCATCATGCCCAAGGTAATTTATGAGAAATTAAATCATTCTACCTTGTCTCCAACTGCCATGACCCTATAGCTCGCGGACCAATCGGTCCGACGTCCCATTGGAATTGCTTAGGATATACCGGTGAAAATTCGGAATTTCTTGGTACCCGTGGACTTTGTGGTCCCAGACATGGAGGTGGATACCAAGACGCCTCTCATTCTTGGGAGACCGTTCTTGAGTACGGCAAATGCTACCATTGATGTTGGTGCGGGCGAGATTCAGCTCAATATCAACGGCAGGGATGAAATATTCAACTTCAAACCAAGGGTTGAACAATGTTCTAAGGTATGTGTTTATTATGGTAAAAATTCTAAACCCGTGCAGAACAAGGTGGAGGCTATACCAAAACCTCATGTGGATAGTCTCATCACGACGATGAAAAAGACTCTTCAATTGCTTTCCGAACCAAACCACAGCCATATTGGAAGAGCAATTCGAATAAGAAGAAGGAGGAGGCAAAGAAGCCTCAAGAGAAGGAGCGAAAGCAACCTGCGGGCAAAAATTCGAACCCGCAGAAAAAGGTCGACGCCATCCGAACAGTCCTGACCAAACGAGTATGGCGTAAGAAGGAAATTCAATCAGCCGCGACTTCAACTCCGGTCGCGCAAAATTCTCAAGAAAATTGAGGAATGGAGACGGTCCAGCTCGAGGACTGTGAAAAATTTCGAGTCCTCACCGGGAGGTAAGCCGGAATTTACCCATTCGCATTCATATTTAATTTTTGCATCTCCACAGCATATTTATTTTTATTCATGCATTTAACCTGCATTTAAAAAAAAAATTTTGCGGGCTGACCGACCCCACCCAGGTCGGCTGACCAACTCCACCACCGGCCGACCCTCCTTCTCACCTCCATCACTCATGTCATCTCACACCCACTATCCTACTTGCATAGCATGGCATCTAGGCATTCAAATTACTGTTTGAAAATGACATTTGCATGGTATTAGTTGCATTCATGCTTGCATGCCGTCGGTGGTCCGCAGCTATAAAATTGAGGAGCCAGCTGTTGCGATCAATGCATCTCTCAGGCAGTGATTGCATGATCTCACACCTGCTCTCTCTCTCTCTTTGCATAATAAACCCCTTTAATCACTTCATTAGTTTTCTAATAAACGTGATTAGTTTCATGACGTCGTAACTTTGGCAAAATAAAATATTTTGTGGCGGCGATTGCTAAGCCCCGCAAGGACTACTAACATTTGGACAACTGATCGACTAATTTTTGGACCGCTAACCCTTGATTATTTGTGTCCTAACCCTTGTTGCAGAAAATATGTCGTGGTACAGTAAGATTGGCAAGAGCATTGCCAAGGGTGCCAAGGGCATTCACACAAGATTCAGCTCGTCCAGCTCCGACCGGAGGCATACGCCAACTGAGGTCCTCGAGAGCCACTCTCGGAGGATATGTTGATGGATTCCTATTATTCTGGGCACCACACCAGCTGGCATTCCGACTCAGCTGGTACTCAGGGGGCCCAATTCAGTCAACGCCATCAGATCAGAATCCTGAGCTCGGAGGAGCAGATTATCCTCCAAAATGATCGGGAGGCACAAATGTTCAATGCGCTTAGGAACCGAACATTTCAGCACACTCGGGCATATGACCCGACACTGCTGATTCAAACCGGCCTCCAGGACGACTTCACCGAAGCTTTCCATGTAATCGGATGGACCAACTTCGTCCCCATCACGGAAAAATGTTCGCGTCTTTTAACTCTTGAGTTTTTAAGCACTCTATGCATTCTCGAGAATGGAACCAGGTTCAGATTTAGACGTTTTAATGAGACATTTGAATGCTCTCTACAAGAATTAACTAGGTACCTAGGTTTTTCAATGAGATGCAAAACTGTCCCTGAAAATTTAAGAGGCTTTAACCGTGATGATTTTTGGCTGTCAATCTCTGGCAAAGCTTATAGTGGAACCCCTCGCATGAATGAAATTCACAACCCCACAGTTAGGTTCATGCACCGTTGGTTGGCAATGATAGTTAATTCAAGAAAGGATATGCACACTGTTCGGGTTGACGAACTTCAACATCTTTTTGCCATGGTCAATAGAAAACAAGTAAATCCAACTTTGAACATGGTAACTCACTGGTTAGAAAAGAAAAATTTGGCGGGAGACATAGATTGTACGTCTTTTATCATCCGCATTGCTGAAAATTTGGGGATCCTAGCGAATGCCCAAGTCGCCTTCCTCGAAACCGAATTTTCATTAGTAGGGAAGGACCATTTCTTGCAAGGACATGCTTTGAGGGCTGATTCCGATAAAAACTTGTTCATGTGTTTTCTGGGAAGTACGGTCGAGATCCGCTTGCCTAATCCAAGGCTCGGTGTCTACACCGCCCGAGGGCTAACCACCTTAGAGCTAGAGAGCCCCCATGGCACAGTGTTTCAGGTCCAGTGACCCGATGTCGTGCGCGCCGCCAACATGAGGAGTACCACCATCAGCAACATCAGCAAGAGCAAGACATGTCGGAGCAAAGCATGTCCGATCATTATCCATGGAGAGATGTCGCCTACACTCCCCAGCAGGACCCTAGTGCGGGATGGGACCAATGGGCCCCATCTGCACATGGGTATGGAACACAAAGTTATGGAGGATGGCGCACCCACCATCATGAAGCTGGGAGCTCCCGACAGCAAGAAGCAGGAGGATCTCAATACCCATATGGTCAAGGTGCCACGTTGGGAAGGGATGGGCAATTCTCATAAGCCCTGTACGCTTCCTACATGGAGCCATTCGCTAGAGACCTCCGGTTTGTGGGAGATAGAGTGGATACTTTGGTAGATGATATGGGGCATGTCCGTGAGACACTGCACCTACACACCAGATTCCACCTAGAGACGAATGCCGGCCTCCAAGCCAACAAGGATGCTGTGACGGCAAATACTGACGCTCTGTCAGCATGGTTCCACCACATGGGTTTCGACCCATCGGCTCATTGAGGTACGCTTCGTCTTTCCCCCATCTTGCTTTATTGCTATTGCTTGTGCTGATGAAAAATCTGCCGCTTTGCTTTGCCTGCCGCTTTGCCTTCCCTGCTGCTTTGCCTTATCTGTACCTGCTAGTTGTCGTTGTAGAACCCTGCCTTGCCACTTAATAAAGTCTTGCCTGGTATTTGTTATCATGAACCTGTCATTAAGGATGAAAACGGATCGGATCCGGATCGGATAATGTTTGAACCATATCTGTATCCGTATTTTTTTCGGATCCGGATACGGATACGGATAGTCCGGATACGAATACGAATACGGATAGTATCGAATACGAATACGGATCAAATACGGGTCGAAACGGATAAGGTTACGGATAATGATCGGAACATTGATACCCCACAAACACAATATTGTAATACCTTGGCAAAGTAAATACTACCTCAAATATTTTACAAAATTCTACCTCTAATCTAAAATACTTGTCATTATAATATCACTCGATTCCGTCAAGGATTGCTACCATTTCTTTTCTTTTCTTTTCTCCAAACACATCTTATAAAAAATATTTGTAGGATTTAAAACCTGTGAAAATTTCTACAAAAATCAAGTCCAACCAGGCCCATCTATGAAGCCCATGTAACTCTTGGAGAACTTGGGGCCCAGGTTAGTCCTGTGAACAGGCCCAATCTTGCGCTCTCTCTAGGGTTCCTAACCGTCAAGATCCGGACCGTGAAATCACCCAGGCTCACATCCAAACCATCCAACTAAACAGCCTCCACGCCTATAAGATCTTACCCCGATTCCACCCACTATTCATCCGCCGTCTCTAACCTGGTTATTAAGCAAATCTCCTCTCTCTCAGCTTCCTCTCCTTCCCCATGGCCGCCGGGGGCAACCTGTTCGGGAGGGTGCTAAGCTACATGCCTACATCGTCAACGAGTTCCTCGTCGAGGGCCCCGCGGCCACGCCGCCCCGCCCCCTCGCCGCCACGCCCCCTCGCCGCCCTCGCTGCTGGGCTGGGCCTGGCCGCCTCGGGAGGGTGCTAAGCTACGTCGTCAACAAGTTCCTCATCGAGGGCCCCGCGGCCTCGCCGCCACGCCGCCCCGCCCCCTCGCCGCCCTCGCTACTGGGCTGAGCCTGGGCGCCGCAGTCTGGGCCTCCAGGGTATCCGGATATCCGGATAAGCACAGTTCCGGAAATCCGGATCCGTCGGATATCGCCTGAACCGGATTCGGATCCGGATCCGAATAAAAATTATCTGGATCCGATAGGTTCTGGATCCGGATTCGATCGGTCCAGATCGGGAGGATCCGGATCCGTTTTCATCCCTACCTGTCATTGAATAATTGGTTTAGTTTTTAAATAGATAAAAATCCATAAAAATTTGCAAAATTTAAAATTACTAAAAAAATATTTGCTTAATTAACTCCCAAATAAATAAATAAGCATAAGCATTGATTTTACCCATGGAAATGATGTAAAGTTGCTCTATTATTATTTGGTGAATACTGGATTCACAACTTAGTACTCATTCAGTTTAACATTTATTGGTATATGTTGTGATCCTGCCTGAATCTTTACTTAGTGAGAGCTAATATTTTGATCCAAATTTAAGTTGTTGTGAGATATGATATAGCTAAGATAAGAGCTTAGTTTGCTCATATCTCTAGTAAGGAGAAGTCTCGGAGAATTTATAAAAATATTTTAAGATAGTTCCTCAGTGGTTTTTCTTCCCACCAGAGCCAAAAATACCAAAAAGAATTCAAACCTACATATTTAGCCACTTATGGCTGTGTTGAGTTTTGTCAAAATTTGTGTCCTTAAGGAGTAGTGACCCTTCAAAGCCGGTCATTTCCTTTCGCGTACCCCTTTGTATTCTAGCCTCATTCATATCTGGCCATGCTAATTTCCACATCGGAATGAAGCATCCATTCCGCCAGATATTCCTTCATAAGCCAAGATCTTCATATCTTTGCGTATCCCTTTTACACCTACCCATATAGTCTATTTAATCAAGACTCCAAACTTATCCAAAGTTATTCCCTCAATCTTGTTGAAAATTGAGAGGCAAAAAAAAAATTGGGAGAAATGTTATAATCTCCCCGAAAAAAAAGAAAAAAAATAGTAGTTAGCCTTAAAGTTTATTGCCTCTCCAAAAATAGTTTCATAAAGAGGGATTTGCTCAAAATAAAGGAGTCATATAGACTGTTTCCTTAAACACAACATCCGATGTGGTGGACTCATTAGTACCTCACATCCTTGCACTTGTGTTTTTTCATTCCTTTCACGTGAGTCCATTCTCTCCCTCACCCCTGAACATTATGTTCCAATAACCGGAATGCGAAGTGGCATGATCTCCAGAAGGACCAATTTTTGACTTAGCAAAATATGCAGCCTAAGTATGCCATTCTTTCCCTACCATGAGCTCCACATAAGCCTGTAGAATATAGGGAATTAGAACTGGCCTCAGGCCCAGGTGAGGATTAAATAAAATACCACTTGAGCGACTTGAGAGTATCACTTAAGGAACTACGTTTTGCAAATGAAAACTCCAAGAACTAACCTGAACAAAGGATGAGCTAGATGATGCTCTATCAAAGTTGTTCTATCTTTCAACCGCCCAAGATAAGGTGAGATTTGGAAAGCTCCACGGGTAGAGAAACAAAGGTTAGGGTACACTTGTACGAGTTTATGTTAACAAATAATAGGGTACTTAGTATTTGCTGAATAATGATATTGATGCAATCCTGATCCACCGAGTTCGACTTTGAGTCCTTTGCTCGAGGACGAGCAAAAGTTCAAGTTGGGGGTATGTTGGCGGTCGTTAAAGTCCAAATTATTACGCCAACATTCCGGTGAATTTGGGAAAATCAAGGTTTATGATTTACATTTTGTTTAAACTAATAAAGTTCCACAAGTTTTGATGATTTTTTGTCCTCAGGAACAAATTGGGAAAAATCGGAGCTGAACTGGAGAAGAAAGCCGGTCAGCTGACCTACCCTAGGTCGGCCGACATAATTTCGTCACCAAACCGGCTGTGTTTTCTCCGCTGATCCAAGAAGCACATAAGAGAGTCATCCAAGCCATCCACACATGTCGGTTTGATCCGAAGGCCAGTTAAACACAAAGGAGGATCAAATGGCCCACATGTCATCAACTAAAGTCGGTTTTACCGTCTCCAACTGCCGTAACCGCCTTGGGGAAAGCATCCTAGACATCCGAAGAGCATCACGAAGAAACAGGAGGCCCAGATGAGCCAAGAGTGGGTCGGCCGACCCTCTTGGATGCTCCCTCGGGTTCCCCTTTGGCTGGTGAGAAGATGACAAGTGTTCCATGGCGTGGCTACCCCTCGTTGGCTCCGGTTGGCTATAAATAGTTCCCTCACCTCACTTGTAACACACACAACACTTGGAGCTACACTTTGTCATTAGCAATAGTAGTCTTAGTTAGTTTGGGAGTTAGAGTCGAGTCGAGCTACGGCTCGGAGTTCCGGAAGAGTCTTCGGGAATTCGGGTAATAGCTCTTGTATCTTTTCCTTTCCCTGTAAGACTTTGAGTTATAATTAATACAAGTTGATTTCTTTACTTAAGCTGAGCATTTATCTTTCGCATAATTGAGAGTGTGGATTAGTTAGAGCCCTGTTTAAGTTCATCTGGTACCGAGTCTAGGTTCATTCTCAAATACTTAGATTGCCTAAGTGTTGGACTTAGATCGTCCTCTAAGGATCCAAGAGGAAGTGATCGGTTCTGGTTGCAGACGTGGTGTCTGAGACTAGTTCTGACTTGGTAGACACCTGATTCAACGGTGGTGCGGTAGGCAGTAGGTGGTGACAGCCCTGCTATCCGAGTGGTATTAGCTTTTGCGAAGTCCGCCCTGTTAGTCTCAGCCCAGTCGAGCCCAATCGGGAGTGACCATAATCATCCGGTGTTCTTAACTGATAGCGGGTGGTAGTGGATCGACCGAGCTCCGAAGAGTTCTTGAACAATTCTATCATTCATTTATCAGCTAGCTCAAGCTTAGTAATTGATTGAACTTATTTTAGGAACATTAAACTCGTCTTATTGTCCTCCCAACTATCTGAGTCTGCCTGCTTTATCTTTTACACTCCTGTGTGTCATTTATTATCCTATCATATTATTATCCTTACCCCCGTTATATATATTAGCTGGTAGCTTAAATAGTAGAGATATACATCAAACGATAGTGATAGTCCTTACCCTCATTCCCTGAGGACAAATACGACACCTTGGAATACTCCCGGGTGGAAACTACCGCGATATCCGTCCGCTTGCGGATTAATTCTGTAGTACGTAAGAATCGCCAATAATTGCCCACACTAGAATGCTGATGCGGATGACAACGTTCGGTGTGAGCTATGACAGCTCCGCGCGGTACAAAGAAAGAATCTACCCTAGGACAGGGTCGCAGGGGAAGCGAAGCCCCGCGGCGTGGAAGGCTTCGAAGACCACCGCCTCATTGTCCGCAGGCTCTGGGACCTCCTCCTCCCCCGCGGCGCGCATGGCGCTCCTCGTTCAGGGCGTTGAGCTCGGCATCGCCGAGTTGGTACTCTCCTAGAATGCCGGAGAGTGCGGCGACGGAGGCCTCGTCGTGGAGGTATTTGGCGACGGTGCGTCCGCGGGCCATCTTTGAGGCGGAGTAGAAGGGAAGAGAATAGCTGGCAGTGGTGGCGGGCGCTAAGTGTTGAAGGGGCAAAGGGGGAGAGCACGAAGAGGCAAAGGCTGCGGCGGCTGCGATGACGTGTAGAGAAGGCCGCAGGAAGGAGGCGTGTCCTACTTATAGGAGGCGAAGCTGCATCTGGGCCGTCCATCCATCCACGTGACGACAGGAGCGAGCTGGCACCTCACCCTTCCCGAGGGGCGCGCCGGTTCACCCCTGGTGGGGATCCATCGTGTCCAGAGGGCCACGTGGCGGCCGGAGGCTAACCGACGCGACCGCGCCTGACAGCGGATGTCAGGCGCCCTCGGGAGGCGCAAGGGCGGAGGCGACAGTTGCGTCGGCGTGGCCTGAAAAGGCGTGCGCGCATTTATGGGCGTCTCCTCGTCCCGAAGCCCTGGAGAAAAGATCGTTGCACAGCAGAGCTACCCGCTCTGAACACTAAGCTACGCAAAAAATCAATCGAGTTTTGTCTAAGTGTGGATTGTGGAGAACCGCGATGCGGATCACGGAGGAGGAGGTTCGCCTGCTCCCTATTCCGAAGGGGAAGGGTCCCCGCAAAAGAACGGTTTGCATGTCTAAGGACATGGCGGAGCAGGCCCGTGGCCATAAGGGGCTCCTGTTGTATCGGGTGAACACCCACCCCCTACGAACCAAGAGAAGGCAAACCAGCGCTGGGGCAGCGGATCGAGGCAAAGGCGGACCAAAGGAGGTGCTAACCCGAAGAAAGCCTCGCCCCCCTATGGCGAGGCAAAGGCGGACCAAAGGAGGTGCCAACCCGAAGGAAGCCTCACCCCCCTATGGCGAGGCAAAGGCGGACCAAAGGAAGTGCCAACCCGAAGGAAGCCTCGCCTCCCGTTGACGAGGCTAGGCAAACCAGAGGAGGGGGCGGCACGAAGGAAGCACCAGCGGGAACTCAAGGAGAAGCCAGATACCCCGGAGCTATGGCGAAGGAGGGAAGCTTTCGTGAGCGCCAAGAAGGCCAAGGGACAACAAGTACTAGGGGCCAACAGGTGTCAGGAATCGAATTGCGTGGCAGAAGGATACGTGTACGGACCGTAACAACCGGGTCCCCTGTAATCCCCTTTATGACCCTGCTTTAGTTAAGGCGGTGGGGGCACTTAGGTCCTTGCCCCGGGTCCGGTAGTGTATTTCCCCCGAAGCCCCTGCCCCGGGGAGCAGGTCAAGGGCCAAGAAGTCTTTTCCGCAAAAAGACTTCTTGGCCCTCGCTTTGCCCTCGGTCGGAGGGGTTGTACAGGGAATTGTTAAAATTGATCCCCCAATAATGAAAGGACACGAAACCAATCTTACGCTAACTACTCTGCACAAGCTCTGCTTCCCCGAGTTACTCCGCAAGCTACTCTGAGTTGCTTCGCGGGGTAGCCCCTTGAAATAGGTTGTCTGGCTCGGGCCAACGACAATCAGTTTCTCCACAAGGAGTGGCCCGATCTTCACAACGTAGGATAGAAATAAGATGACTAGCTACGAACAGCCGGGGTAACTAGCTTTATACCTGCCAAGGTTGGATGCAACCCATACGATGGGGAGAACGATCGAAGCTGCAAGAACTCCAACCCGCTGTACGAACAATCGTAGAATCAGAAACCGGGTCTAATCCACGTGCACACAAAACGGCCGAAACGGTAGAGCACGAACTAGGGGGAATCCAAAGGGATCCTTCTTGCAAATCCAAGAGAACTTACAAGAACAAAGGTTGAAGGAGCTACTAGCAGTCTTGCTACAATAGCGTTAGCATATTGCTGAATGGTTTCATCAAAAAGTCCCTAAACGCAGAAATATTTGAGATATTTATACTAGGAACAACCCTCGTAGGTAGGTGTGAAAGCAAAACACTTGCTGAAATGGTTTTCTTGGCATTCCACGTTAGTCTTGTTGGGTATTGTGAACTCTTTTGATCTTCGCGCAGCTCTTGACTGATTGCGCAGATTCCAATAAAATGTCCATAACTCTCTCCTCGAAAGTCGAAAAGAGGCACGGTTTGAAATGCTGGAAAATAGACTTCAAAATCTTTCCAACCATTTGGCACAAGACCATGTATCTTGTCGTGAAAGGTAGCAGCACAATTCGCAAGTTGACGGATAGTGCATGGCACGAACTTTCTTCACGTATGTGATCCTTCTCCATCCCCTTCCAATGCACCTAAGTTCAACAACAAAAGAGGAGTTTGGAAGCGCTACCAAGTTATTACAATATGGAATAAGACTTAAGTTAGCGTTCACATGGTCTCGTATTTGTTTAGCTCGAGCTCGAGTCATTGGTCCCTTGTATTTGGGCAAAGGATCGTGATCATTGATCTCATCATGGTTAGTTGCAGCTTGGTTGGTCTCCACTAAGTCGATCATAGCGGGGTCACTCTCGTTATGCCTTACGATGTCGACATCATTCTCCCACTCTTGAAAAGGAATTGTCCTCGACTCTAATGGTCCAAAGTACGAGGTCAAATCAACAACGTTGAATGTTTGACTAACGCCATATTCGGTGGGAAGATCAATCTTGTAAGCGTTATCATTGATTTTCTCAAGAACTTTAAATGGTCCATCTGCTCTTGATTGTAGCTTGCTCTCGCGTTGTTCCGGAAAATGCTCCTTTCGAAGGTGTACCCATACTTGGTCGCTGGGGTTAAACAACATTTTCTTCCTTCCTTGTTCGCTCTTTTCTCATACTGCTTGGTCATCCTTGCAATATTCTTTTTGGTCTTTTCATGAAGTTTCTTCACAAACTCAGCTCGTTTTCTTGCGTCAAGATTAGTTCGTTCCTGTAAAGGCAAAGTCAAGAGATCTATGGGACCAGTTGGTTTATATCCATATGCAATTTCAAATCGGCAAATTTTGTGGTCGAATGTACCGCCCTGTTATATGCAAATTCGACATGAGGTAGACATTCTTCCCACATTTTCAAGTTGTTCTTTAAAATTGCTCGTAGCATCATGGATAGCGTGCGATTTACCATCTCCGTTTGTCCATCTGTTTAGGGATGACAAGTTGTTGAAAACAGTAGCTTTGTCCCAAGCTTTCCCCACAATGTTTTCCAAAAGTAGCTCAAGAACTTGATATCACGATCTGAAACAATGGTTCGTGGTACTCCATGTAATCGAACAATATCCCTGAAAAATAAGTCAGCAATGTGTGAAGCATCGTCGCTCTTATGACATGGAATAAAATGTGCCATCTTGCTAAAACAATCAACTACCACAAAACAGAATCACTCCCCCTCTTAGTTCGTGGTAAACCGAGAACAAAATCCATTGAAATGTCTTCCCATGGTGCGTTAGGAATAGGTAAAGGAGTATATAAACCATGAGGCTTCAAACGTGACTTAGCTTTGTGACGTATCTCACAGTGCAGCACATAGGGCTCCACATTTCGCCTCATCTTTGGTCAAAAGAAATGGTCGGCCGACACATTCTCAGTTTTCTTAGCGCCAAAATGTCGTGACCCCGGTGTCTCCACAAGGAATCCAACACCATGAGGCGATACTAGGCCCAGACTAGTATCTCATGATGGACAATTCGGTGAATATCATCGCTGTGCAACATTAACTAAATTCAAATAACAGTTTAAAGGTAGCATCATCTAGTATTACATTAAAGACATGCATCCCTGTTAAACAATTCTCAATAATAAGAAAAAAATAAAGACATCAGAGTAGCTGATAAAATAACGATGACATCTAGGGCGTCGACCCGGACACCACAACTAGACTTGCGCACCTCCGTCAAGACCCTCCTGGCCTTGGCCGTAATCTGAATAACAAAATATCCGCGATAGGTATAGTGAGTACGCGGCTACCTAAGCAAGCATACCTTAAATATGGATGCAGGAACAAGAGATGGGTGGTTGTTTTGCCAAACAGCACCTATCTACTCAAATGTTTGTTTAAGCAATAGTTATTTAGATAACACCAGTGAACATCTTACGACACGGGTTCCACAGGCACTTTCTGCCTACACTTGACCAAGTGGGTGGTCAAGCGGCAAATCAGGCACTCTCTGCCTACACATGACCCATGGGTGATCATGCGGCACAACGAAACAGGCACTTGCTGCCCACACATGACCAAGAGACGGTCATGCAGCACAACGGAACATGCACTCTCTACTACACAGGACCCGAAGACGAACATGCGGCACAACGATACAGGCACTCTCTACCCACACATGACCAAGGGATGGTTGAGCGGCTCAACGGGTACTCTCTACCCACACATGATCAGGGAACGGTCATGCGGCACAAATTCTAGCCCTTCACCATAGCAACCCCACAACACATAATTTTAGTTGATCAAATTCATCTTGGATATCATCATGGAACCTTAGCTTCACAATGTGCAATTTTATTAAAAATGACTCCTATTTCTTACCCAAGCACATCTAAGCAAGTACACAAAGGATAGGCTAGAAAATCACTAAGGGTTCGGCAAATAAGGCTAGTAGATATTAGTTGATGACTAATACGACTTTGGGATAGATATTCACACACTAATCAGGTTATGCATGCAATTAATACATAATAAAACAAAAATATTTAGCAAACTAGGAAGCAATATGCATCTAGCTTGCCTTCGAAGAAGTCGGAGCCCTGCTGGTCTACGGCGGCTCCCGAACAGCACCCCACACAGCAGTCGCAGAAGGTACCTACGCGTAGAAGCAAATAGCAAAAAGAACCAACTTCAATACAAAGAAATAGTTTAGTAAAAATATGTAAAATTCTAGGGATTAAATGTGATTTTTAGGCTCTGGAATCATCTAATTTGGAGTTACGGAGCTCCCTAAACAATTCGGGGGAGTTTCGGGTAAAACAGAAAATTCCACGAAAATAATAAAGGGCTAAAACACTAAATGGCCCCAGTCCGAAATTTTGGTCCGGCTCCCCTCTCTACTCCCTCTCGGCCCAACATGGGTGTGGAAGATGCTATGTCGCTGTCCTTTGTCCTCCTTTGTAGCCCTAATACTAAGCACACGACGATAGATGAAGCACTTATCATTGTCTTCATCAGCTTGAATATCATAATCATCCTTATCACTCAACTTAGCTTCTTCATCTCGTAGCTTGTCATCATCACCATCACTTTCAGATTCCCATTCTCCTTGTTCATGCACAATCATTACCCTCTTATTAGGACACTCTGAAGAAATGTGTCCTCTCCCTTTGCACATAAAACACTCGATGTGTCGGTTGCTCTTGGGTACTGAAGAGGAAGACGATGCTGCTATGGATGCAGCAGGGTGCTGGTTTCCATTTCGACCAACAGGTGAAGATGCCGAGGAAGCAGTGGGTTTTCCACTATTTGCAGGACTTGCTATTCCAACAAGTGTATTCTGATATCGTGAGCCCGTGAAAGACGGATTTTGCTGTGTACGACGCCATGATGTATTGGCCTGTCGGCTTGTAGGAGAACGACCATGACTAAGATGTCGATCTTTCCTCTCAGTTCGTTTGGCTTGATCAACCAAATCCTGCAGAGTGTTATACGGGAACATTTTAATAAAATCTAAAATATCATCAATGAGTCTATGCAAAAACCTTGCCATCTTAGACTCTTCATCTTCATTGATTCTAGCACGAATCAAAAGGGTCTCCATCTCTTTATAATACTCATCAACAGTACGTGATCCTTGGGTAAGGCGTTGTAGCCTATTACAAAGCTCCCTTGGGTATTGAGATGGAACAAAGCGTCGTCTCATAGCACGCTTCATTTGTTCCCATGTGCTGATGTATTCTAATCCCAACTGGAGTTGATTTTGCTGCAATTGATTCGACCATGTTAGTGCATAACCAGAAAATTCAACACAAGCAAGGTTTACCCCTCTTTGCATCAGAAAAGTTGTGTATGCGGAATATCTGTGACATCCTAATAAAATTATTAGGTGTCCCAAGTTTTTAAAAGAAATAAAAACTAAGGTAGATTCAATCCTATCATTTATCCTTATCGAAATTTATCAAAACCTATTATTTTAGGATCCGATAGGCTATTTTATGCCCAAGCCCAGCTTAGAATTTGGGATGAGGCCGTGGCAACACGTGTTCTAGGCCCCAAATGCATATCTCATCTTCTCCTAATTTTTGGGTTTGCCGGAAAATCAGATTAAGCCCAAAAAGACCCTATTTAGGAAGTATTTCACATGAAATAATGAGAAATACTCCTCCGAAGAATCTCCAAAAATAGCGGAGTCTTCTAGAAGCCCTAGACGACCTATTCCCCAAGTTTTGGCCGCAAACTTGAGGGGCAAGTCGGGTTCCCAATTTTGCCAAGTCGCGAATCCTATTCCGAGTAGGTTTAGAACTCCTAATCTTTTCCAACTATAGCCCAGCCGAATCCACCCATCCCCCAGCACTATATAAACCCCCCAAGACCCCCCTTGACGACCACAACTCATGGAGCCTCAAGTTGGAGCCTTAGCCACCAAACCCTAGCTTCCAAAGAGCTTCCCAGAGCAATCTCGTCAGTTTTCGACGCCCAAGTCTCAGTGAGCATCCAGAACGGTCTAGATCTCGTCGAGACGAATCCAACGGTACCAAGAGCGCCCAAAACCGAGGTCCCTAGCCCGAGCAAACCCTCGCCGAAGTTTTGCTGCTCCCACGGCCGCCGCCGCCGGCGACCTCGCGATCGGCGCCGCCGGCGCGAATCACGGGCCCAGCCCGAAGCCGCCACGCCACCCCCGCAGGTCCCACTGCCGCAGCCGCCGTCGCGTCCTCCCGCACCCCGCGCCGCTCCAGCCCGCGTCGCTGACAAGCGGGCCCGGCAAAGCCGTGGGCCCCGCCTGTCAGCCGCGCCCCGCCACAGCAGCTGTCGCCCAACCATCGGCCGCCACGCGTCGCACTGCCGCCCCGCACGCGCGCGCGTCCGCCGCTCCCGCCTGGACGGTGGGGTCCGTCCGTCAGCGCCGTGCGCCGCTGACCGGTGGGACCCACCTGTTGGCGCCTCCCGCAGAGCCGCTGCTAGGCCGTCTGGGCCGCGCGCGTTGAGAGAGAGAGAGTGGGCCGAGAAGGAGAGATGGGCCCAATTAGAGTTTTTAACCCTTTTTATTTTCAGGGAATTTCCTAATTCGGCCGAAACTTCTCTGAATTGTTTAGGGAGCTCCGTAACTCCAAATTGGATGATTCTAGAGCCTAGAAATTCTATTTAATCCCTAGAATTTTTATATATTTTTATTAACTATTTTCTCTGTACTGAATTTGGTGTTCTTTGTTGTTTTGTTCCTACGCGTAGATTCCTATTGCGACTGTTGCGAGGACTGCTGCCCGGGAGTTGCCGTAGACTCGCAAGGATCCGATTTTTTCGAAGGCAAGCAATAGTTTGCATATTCCTATCCCATGTTTTATAATTACACTTTGTGTCTTATTGTTATAATTGTTACTTTTGCATGCATAGTAGACTAGTGCGTGAGTACCCGACCATGTTAGTCTTTCACTAACATGTTGTAGCCTTGATTGATGAACCCCTTTACTGTTCCTAGCCTATCCTTTGACTAGATGCTAGGTTTGCATTGGTTATTCACTTATTAAAATGAGATGGCGGAGCCGAGGCTTGATCGACTTGTTTTGGTTAAACCCTAATCAACTAAAATCAATGTGTGGTTGGTTAGAGGAGACCCGGTTGAGATGGTTTCTGGGTTGTGGCTGTGGTATGGAGGTCTCCTCTTCTAAGGACTCAAGCTTGTGACATGCTAGACCAAACCAAACAGTACAGCCACTTGTGCCTTTGGCCCTGGTTTAGTACCCTACGAAACCTACTAACCACTTGCTCGCGGATTGTCCGGTTACGGTTCGTCACTATTACTCTAGGTGGAGGCTTGCAATCTCCACTGAGGAGTAGGTGCGTCTCTGAGACCGAATGGCTTAAATGGGGAACGCCCCGGGTCGATACCGATAAGTTGAAGGGCCCCCTCTGTGGCGTGTATCGGACGGGCCGGGGAAACCAAAAGAAAGGGCAGGCGAAGTGGTAGGCGTAGTAGGCTGGAAAGGCCTTGTACGGTATCTCCTTCTGGATGAGACGGGGCTTGTGGGGAACGTGTACACACTCTGCAGAGTTAAAACTATCATGATAGCCGTGTCCACGGTTATGGACGGGGCGAGAGGTTTTCACATGTAGTCCCACCATTGTAATAATCAAACTTGACTAGTGTAGGCTGGGATTGGCCTGGTGTGTGACACACCTTCCTTTGTTATTCTTGATATAATTCTAGAGCTCATGCATTCACTTAAATAAAATTTGCCAACTAAAGTCTGACTAGTAATAGGCTTTGGGTAAAACAACCTATTCCCCCACCATTTGCCTTTGCATTCATATGTAAGGATTGCTTGCTGAATAGCCGCGTACTCATTATACCTATCGCGGATGTATTGTTATTCAGATTACGGCCAGGACCAGGAGGGTCCCGACGAAGGTGCGCAAGTCTAGCTGTGGTGTCCGGGTCGACGCTGTGGATATCGTTGCAGTTTATTTACCGCTACTCTGATATTACTATTTCCCTTTTACTCAAGTTATGGTGAACTGTTAAACAGGGATGCCTGTTCTTAATGTAATAGCAAATGATGCTACCTTTTGAACTGTTATTTAAATTTAGTTATTATGCACTGTGATGATATCCCCGAATTGTCCATCATGAGATACTAGTCTGGGCCTAGTATCGCCTCATGGTGTGGGACTCCCTGTACAAGTACCAGGGTCACGACAATATCTGGTCACATTGTTCTTCCCACTCAATATAAGCATCAGGATCCTCCTTTCCAGTAAACTTTGGAACTCTCAACTTGATTTGGGTAGCACAATTAGGATCATTTCTATTACCACAACCATGAAGACGATCATGATCATCAAGGGCAGCACCTCGACAAGGCAATGGTGGCCGATCATACTGTTCTTCTTCATTATTTTGTTCATATTCAAAGGCACCATACTCACCATTCAGTTCATGGGCAGCCTCTCCCACATGCTCCTCTTCCTCGTTGCACTTGCTGAGCAGCGACTCCACGACCACGAACAACAGCTGCAGCCCTGACATTTCCACCACGACCAAACCTAGAATGTTGATCATTGCATTCTCCATCAACGTGATCTCCCACCGAGTTCTCATCGTCCACTTCGTTGTGGGCTTCCTGGCATTTACTGGATGTTCTGTCCCACCACCGGCTGCAGGAGAATGTTCATCAGACATTCTCGCCAGTGCTCGAAGCAAACTTTGCTCCATTTGCCGCAACTTTGCTCGACTCACAGGGGCTTCTGCTTCACCATGGCTTTCTTCATACTCACTTGCTTGCGAACCTGGCATATTAGTAAAAAGGTAATATAGTGGAATAGGAAATTTGTGGGCCACACAGTCTCACCTCCTTACCAAATTTCTTATGTGTTCTCACAAGACAGCGATTTCTGCAAGGTGGTAATCACCGGAAGTGATTGAGCAATTGAACAGCAGTGAGTCAAAGATCTAGCTTTGGTTTTAAGTGGATTTTGGTTGGCTAAACAAAGGAAAGGCTTTGTAGTACTGAAATTAAATGATTAAAATTTCAGCAATGCATATGAACAAAGCAAAGTTGTCACACCAATATGAGCTGCAACACACATCCTTGAGCACTTCTCTCTTTTTTTTTCACAATTCTCTCTTTTTTTCTTCTAACAACTTCTGTCTTTGTTTATCCTCTTTTTTTTCAACCACTAACAAGAACAAAACAAGGTGGCAGCACCAAGACAACTAAGATGCAGAACAACCGGGGATGTGCAACACTAGAATTTTTAGTACCACAACGAAGGTTTGGATTTTTTTAAGGCCTTTGGACTGTAGGACAGAAATAAAACTACGATGAACACAAGTAATAAGTATAGATAAAGATGGAAGAAGATAACAGATTCTACCGTGTCAACGGAAGCTCTGATACCAAATGGTGAGGGTGCGGATCACTGTTGCGCCAATGCATATCAATTTCTCCATAAGGGATGGCCCGATCTTCACAGCGTAGGATAGAAATAAGATAACTAGCTATATGAACAGCAGGGGTAACTAGATTTATACCTGTCAAGGTTGGATGCAGCCCATATGATGGGGAGAACAATCGAAGCTGCAAGACCTTCAACCTGCTATCTAAACAATCTCAGAACCATAAACCGTGACTAATCCACACAAAATGGCCGAAACTGTAGAGCACAAACTAGGGAGAACCCAAATGGATCCTTCTCGCAAATCCAAGAGTACTTACAAGAACAAAGGTTGAAGGAATTACTGGCAGTCTTGCTGCACTAGCGTTAGCATATAGCTGAATGGTTTTATCAAAAAGTCCCTAAACGCAGAAATACTTGGGATATTTATACGAGGAACAACCCTCCTAGTTATGTGTGAATGAAAAACTGTTATGTGTCCTGCTGCGTAGATAGTAATGATGCACGGGACGTCGGACGAGAGGCTTCGACCGGCGATGAACTGGCGCCATCGAAGGCAGTGGACGCACGACAGCGGAAGCGCTGCCGTGCGTGAGGTTGTAGAGGACGAGAGAGAGATATGGGGAGGCAACAGAATATCTGTTGCTTGATTATCTTTATTTCTTGACTGGATATATATAACTAACAAAGATGCTAAACATGGAAACCTTAATTATAGTAACTGCATATCCTAAACATGGAAATCTTAAATATAGAATGCAACCAACTAAAGATAACTTAAAGGGCAAGGCCCAGCCGCTGCTGGTCAGGTTTTGACCCGAGGCGTATAGCGCGCGCCGTCAAACCTGACATCACCCCCGTCCTCCAAAAACAGCTCGTCCTCGAGCTGAAAATCAGGATGAAGCTGCTGAAAACGGTGGACATGTTCCCATGTTGCTTGAGAAGCTGGAAGATCCTTCCAACGGATGAGCACTTGACGCTGTCCACGAACGATGCGGCCTCGAATCGCCTGTTCGGGTACGGGAGCAGCACGACCCCTGACAAGAGAAGGTAAAGGCGCCGGCTCTGTAGGAGGTGTGCCATGAAATTTCTTGAGAAGACCCACATGAAAGACGTCATGAATACGTGTTCCTGGAGGAAGACGAAGACGATAAGCCACAGAACCAATACGTTCGATCACTTGGTACGGTCCATAGAATCGTGGACTGAGTTTGCCGGGCACAATCGAGGACAAGGAGAGGGCTGGCCTATGCGAAATGCGCAGCCAGACCCAGTCATTCACTTAAAATGTCACCTCTCGATGCAAACGATTGTAGTAAGAAGCTGCCGATGATTGAGCTTGAAGAAGACGTTCACGAACTTCGGCTAAAAACTCATCCCTTGCCAACATCTGAGACTCAACAGCCGGTGAACGCGCCTCCCCCTTCACATAAGCGCGCAAGCTGGGTGGATCACGACCATAGACCACACGGAATGGAGTCGTCTTGAGCGATGATTGAAAGGAGGTGTTATAGCAATATTCAGCCCAAGGTAGCCAACGAATCCATTGCTTCTGGCGATCTCCCGCAAAACAACTCAAATACATGGCGATAATTTTATTGGTCGCTTCGGACTGCCCATCCGTTTGAGGTTGATAAGCTGAACTCATGTTCAGTTAAACACCATAATTCCTGCCAAAAAATGCTAGTGAACACCACATCACGGTCAGTGACGATAGATGTTGGAATCCCATGTAAGCGAACTATTGTATCAAAGAAAACTCTGCTGACAGTAGCTGCCGTGTACGGATGCGCCAAGGGAATAAAATGCGTTGCTTTAGACAAACGGTCGACCACCGTAAGTATGACTGTTTTGCCACCTGATTTGGGAAGTCCTTCAATGAAGTCCATAGCAATATCAGACCAAACCACATGCGGTACCTTGTAGGAGACCGCCTGGATGAAGGTGTTCGGTCTTATTGCGCTGGCAAGTCGCACACTCACGAATAAACTCCTGAATTAGTTGACGAGCACGAGGAATATAGAAATCTGCATGGACGCGGTGGAGAGTCTTCTTTGCACCCTCGTGACCCAGCTCGTGGCAACCGGCCACAATAACAGGCACAAATGAAGACAATGCCGGCACAAAAATGCGACCCTTATACAGAACAAGGCCATCACATATAGACCAGGGTGTAGCGAGGCGCCCTGCTTGGATGTCGGCATGGATAGAAACCCAAGCCGCTTCTTCTGGTAAAGAACGCCGAAGATTGTCGAAAAGTGCTAGTGTCGGAATCGAAAGAGCATGCAAAGAGGCCGCTATGGTTCCTCTCCATCACGTCGAGAAAGAGCGTCGGCCACTGTGTTAAGGCGACCAGGGCGATATTCAACAGAGAAATCAAACCCCACCAATTTGCTTGCCCACTGATGTTGCGGAATCGTGGAGAGACGCTGATCCAGGAGAAATTTTAAACTGTAATGGTCGGTGCGCACTATGAATGGCCGCCCCCAGACGTACGGACGCCAGTGACAGACCGCCTGAACCAAACCGATCAGCTCACGTTCGTAGGCCGCCAACTTTGCATGTCGGACAGCTATAGGGCGGTTGTAGAATGCAATCGGCCCGGCTCCTTGATGAAGAACTGCACCAAAGCCCGATCCCGATGCATCACATTCAATGACAAACGAGCGGCTAAAATCTGGCAATTGTAGAACTGGCGCCGAGGAGAGTGCTTGCTTGAGTGTGGTAAAAGCATGAGCAGCCTCGTCTCCCCAGACGAATGCTTCCTTGCGTAGAAGACGTGTTAAAGGAGCCGCTATAGCCCCATAATGTTCAATGAAACGGCGATAGTATCCCGCCAAGCCAAGGAAAGCACGGACAGCCCGTACCGTTGATGGAACTGGCCAATCTTCCACCGCTGCTACCTTTTGCCTATCCATAGCAACATCGTCTGCCAATATGACGTGGCCGAGATACGCCACAGATGACGTCCCAAAAGAACACTTGGAGCGTTTGAGAAAAAGGCCATGCTTCACAAGCTCCTGCAATACCAAGCGAACATGACAGAGGTGTTCTGCCCAAGACTGGCTATAAATGAGTATATCATCAAAAAAAAAACAAGGACAAATCTGCGGAGAAAAGGTATTCATGTAAGAATTTGATCATAAAGTTACTAGTCCACAAATTTAGACAAGTATTTTTTATATAAATAACATTTAAATTTGAATTCAAAAATATAAATATGTCATTTTTATCGAATTTTGTTGGGTTTTATCGGAATGGATATGGACCTTTTTTTTATCAAATTTAGATACAGATTCATATAGAGAAAAAAAAATTATTCGAACGCAAACTTTTTTATCATATCCGCATGTTGTTGGATTTGATAATCGAATAATCAGTATTCATATTTCATCCCTAATGAAAAATGTGTTTGTTTGAATGAACTGCGGAAAAAACACAAGAAATTTGAAGATGATAACTGCTTCCATTGGATGATGCTCAAATTTTTTCATGGCATTGGCAAAGGAATTATTTTTCTTTTTTCTACCCAGTGCTTTATGTCCTTTGAAATTCCTTCGGAAGTATAGGAAAGCCATTTTTCCATTGCTTCTGACTCTTCTGTTTCAAACAAGACCGTAGGAAGAATTTTTTAAAAAAAAAACTCATTAAAAAATCATATTGCATAAATAATTTTAAAAAAAACACAAAAATGACCTTCAATCGCTAGACCATGTGGGTGATTGAGCTTCAGTCATTGACCCGGCCCACGACTGAGGAGCTGACACATCAAATTTGTTGCACCAGCATAACCCACTGCCACGTAGATTATCAGTTACGCACCCAGAGAGCAACTAATAACTCCGCACAATTTCAGTTGCACAACCTGCTAGCAACTGAAAATTGTATATAAACCAGCTCAATGTCAGTTTCAGCATTTGAAAACTTAGACTGAGCTAACAGCAAAAAAAAAGAGAAGGAAAGAGAAATAGTGAGAAGGAAAGAAAGGAAGGAGGAGGAGGTGGAGGAAGGGAAATGACATTCTCGCTGATTTCGTTGAATCTTCGTTCTTTTTGGTAAAAATTCGTTAACTCGTAAATGGTATAGCAATTTAATTTTCCGCACCATCCTGGGGTTTAGAACAAATAGAAATTTAATTTTTCTCATTATCATAGGATTTAGGAGAGATTAAAATTTATTTTTTCGCTTCATCCTAAAATTTAGGGCATTTAGTTTTGTATCGTGTAGTTTCACATCAACTCAGGGTATACAAATGTAATTAAATGAAGTAGCATATATGTTAAAAGTATTTATATATATACCAACACCCTTATAATAAAACTAACTCCCAAATTACCCATTAGGTGAGCCTATTTACATTTTAATATTCTAGCCCATCCGAACCTTAATTACTTTTTTACCTCATATTCAGTTTTGTTCAAATTACTATTTCCCTTTCCGTCCTTTTCATTCTAGTCCCTCTTCTTTCCTCGATGTACATATGAGCCACACAACCATACAAAACAATGTATGTATAACGGATCCAACGCTATATTCTCCTCTTAGCCTAATTCACATGTATATACATACACACAGATACACCAGCCTACACTCTCATTCTTGTTGACCAAAAGATGCTGACTAAGAGAAGGTGAATAGGTGATTTTAAAATTTTAATTCTAATTTGCAATTTCAATCTAAAACAATAATGTGAGATTATCACAAACAAGTATAATTGCGCAATTTAGAGTTTTACTTTTCTAGAGTTATCAAGACAACAACAAATATCTCTAAATATGAAATTTGCAATAGGAAGAAATAATTGATGACACAATCGATTTTTCCTGAGGTATCGAAAATTTGTTAATTTTTCAGTAATCCTCATTGAAACACTCTCCGCTCGAGTATTGCCTCAATTTCACTAGTGGTTGCCCTTCTCCTCTCTAAATAGGCGAGCACCAAATCCTCACACCAAACACCGGGCCTCTCCGACAAACACTGTCAATGAAGAGATAGCTGAACTCTCGGGTCGTCTAGGTGACGGCAATCACTAATAGTAACAAGTTTAGCACATTCGCTCGATCAAACTTAACTATTGAAGCTCAAAATGCAATGTAAATCTCTCCCTTGGAGCTAACTGTTCAAAGCAACAAGAGAATTTAACACACACACGAGATCTAAATGCAAAAATTTATGAACTCAAAGACTTGGCAAGCAATCGAAATGAATTCTAGGTGCTAAGATAGTTAAATAAATGCCAAGTATGGAGCATATATAGCCCACGAGCTAAAACTAGTCGTTTGAGAAATTTCAGACAAAGATTGTACTGATCGGACATTGTCTGGTCACATCGGACTTTGTCCAGCCAATACATGTGATCACTAGTGATTGTTGGACAATTAATAACTTGTTAGTTACCGTTCAAGACAAATATTTTGAAGGCCAGAAAAATGGTCCAAAGGTCGGACAAATGGCCCAGACAATTGCATCTGTCTCTGATTATACTCCACTTAACACATGCATGATTTTTGTATTAGCAAGATATTGCCCATTCAAGATAGATTTTGTCTGACCAATGCAGACTGAGAAAAATTTTCATCTCTGAAATTCATATTTTTCCCTAATTAGCTTGTAGACTATATGAATATACATTTGAGCTTCAAGACCTTAGAAAGATCAAGTTACTAGAGCTAAACTTCTTTTAATAGTACGACCGATGAATTTAGAAAAACAAAAATTAAATCATATCTATTTCTATACCAAAATCTGGCAAAAGACAACGAAATCGATCCTCAATCTTCATTTTGCGTGGCCGTGCTTTGGAGAATTTTAGGGGTCTTCGTTTGTCGCTTTCATGTCGTCGTCGTCATGTTTTGACCTGAAACTCGATTAACTCTGAATAATCGTATTAGTTACATATTTTTCATTCATCATTAATTATCAAAATCCTAAACAGGATCTAGATTCAACAACTCTCTTGACTTTTCTTCCCGAGCACATCTCACAGTCTCAACTCCTTCTGAACTCACACATGTAATATCAACAATGAATGTGAAAGTCAAGAAGATTGATGCGTAACAGCAGGCAAATATCCTCCTTAATTTGAGTTATGCTCTAGTAAATTTCACCATATTGACATCTTAAGATATATTAAAATTTTCAAGTCTTAGTCTAATTCGTAAATTTAATTGGACCAGTTTATGGAGCAACCTAATATGATTTACGTATATTACAGAGATGGTGTAATTCGTAATGGATCATATGGTGATAATCTAAACGTATGTCTTGATGTATATGGCCAAATATTATAACTATTATTGTAAATTTGTCAAACTGTAGGTTATTTTTGAATTTTTATTTTTCATTTGGGTTATTTACATAAAATATTATTTGTTTACGGATCGTGATCAGTCGCCAGCTACTAGTACCAAAAAGAAATATCATTTGTTTACTTATGCTAGGAGATTGAAGACGTGGCTTAAGTCAACAACTCGATTGGTGATTGAGGTTGTTTTTGCTATTTTTTTAGATTTAGGTTATTTTCTAATTTTTTTAATTAGGTTGCAGATTTCAGTCGCTATCTAGTTGCCCTACTGAAAGGAGGCGAGATTCTCAATCACTCTTAGGTGTATGACTGATAATCTATACAGTAGTAGTGTGGGTCAATGTGGCAAATTTATTGTGCTAGCTTCTCATTCACGGACTGGGCCAGCAACTGAAGCCTAGTGGCCACATGTGGTCAAGCGACAGAAGGTTAATTTTTCAATTTTTTTTCTTAAAGGCTATTTACAAAATTTGATTTTTGAATGGATTATTTTAGAAATTTTCTTGTAGAAAAGCGTATGATTGGACATTCGTCCAAAATTTTTTTTGCACTTTTTCTTCATCCAAAGAGGGCGTAATGTGCTAATTCCATGGGTGTCTGCTGTATGGGCCGAAAGGGTTGGGGCCTGTGCCCTCACTCCATATTGGACTGAGGAGTTTGTGTTTAAGAAAATGTTTGTTTTTTTGTTTCAACGAATATGTATATAGGCTATGGCTGCATATTTTTTGCTAGGTCATGATTGTGTTTCCTATATTAAGCGCACACGCATGTAGACTGTAGGATAAAATAAAAATCAATAGTATAGATTAGTTACCACAGAAAAGTAGGATGCGGCCCTTTTTTATTAGGCCCACGGACTAAAAGTTTGATTACTTGATGGAATCATTTAAAATGCAGTAATCTCCCTTCTCCCCAAATACAGTTATATTATGACTGTAGCAAACCCTACATGCATTATCGGAGGATAGGCATATTCATTTCATACTATGTTTTGTATAAATAAGACATGATATGTCACATCTAAATGTAGTATATCATATGTGATAAA
Organism: Pharus latifolius; assembly: GCA_019359835.1. NCBI lineage: Eukaryota > Viridiplantae > Streptophyta > Magnoliopsida > Poales > Poaceae > Pharus > Pharus latifolius. Next base: position 11,775,905 of record CM033319.1, on the reverse strand, counting down.
AAAATTTGCTATATTTATTATATTCTTTAAAAAAAATGTGAATATGACTTGCGGGATTTATTGTTATATTTTTTTTACGATAATGAATCAAATAGTGTGTAATAGGTGTGACAACAAAGAAAGATTTTATTTCTTTCTATTTTCGGACAAATTTAAATTCCTATAAGAATCAATCTCCATAGTTCTTCAAGAAGACTGGGGGGTCTGTGTGCGCGCGCGTAAAGAAACATGATCAAAATAAGTTCTTCGAAGACGCATTTATCAATCTACATGTCCTCAAACCTCAGAGAATACTCAAATTTGTTAGGAACAAAAAGTGGGGAAAAAATGTGAAAACAGAAAAAAAAAAAACAAAACAAAAACTCTTTTCCCCGGCTTGGACCATGGAAACACGTGCAACCGAACTCAATCGCAGCAGCAGCCATGGCCATCTACGTAATGCAGCCGAAGTTATTTTTGTCACTTCCGGAAACGGGTGAGCACTGCTCACTAGTTACTGACTGACACACTTTCCAGTTGGCCCTTTACTTTTTCACAGAAAACAAAAAAAAACTCATCTGCCTTCACGAAGAAAATGCTGAGCGTGGTTGTTTTTCTTAGAATCTCATATAACTTACCAAAATTTAAATATTGTATATTGTAATAGAAGTGAATTAAGATTATTAAACATCTCACTAAAAATTATAAAATTCCCCATTATGATTTGGATTATTCATTGCTAATCTAATGCTTCAAATAGGAAGAAATATACCTGTTTTTTTTTCTCTAAGACAACATACAAAATTACAACTCCGACTTGATAGACTCGACGCACACAGTATACGGTCAACCCATATAGTTGCGGGGTTCATACCATCTTATATTCCTAATAATCTTAACATTTCTATTAATATTATTCCTAGTAAAGGGAATACCAGTAATCTAATTTTAAAATATTTGGTTTATATGAAATAAAAGATAATGATAAGTGCATAATCTCAACTTTATAAAAAGAATAACAAATTCAATATCTAAAATTCAAATCTAGAAATTTAAAACATAATTCAAATTACTAGATTTTCAAAATCTGAAATTCAAATTTTGAATTTAAAATTTTGAAATAAATAAGAAGTTTTGAAATCTAATATTCAAAACTCCAAGTTTTAAATCGAAATTGCAATTTGGGAAAATATAATTCAAATTTCCAAATATGAAAAGTTTTATTTCGAAATATAAAATATAAAAATATGTAATTTATATTTAAAATTTGAACTCTTGGAATTCAAATATAAAAAGTTTACAATTTGAAACTTGAAATTTGAACACTTAAACAAATTTATAAATTTTAAATTTAGAATTATGAATTTATGTCAAAATTTGATATTTAATTTTTTAAAATCGAAATCTAAAATCAAACATTTTAATTCTAATTTTAAATTTGACTATTGAATTTGCAAATCCCATTTTTGAAGTCTCAAAATTGTAATATTTAAAATTCAGGTACTTAATTTTGAGTACTTATGGTTGAAAATTTTGTTAATTGAAATTCAAAAATTAGATCTTTATATTTTCAAATTTTATTGTCATTAAATTTTCACACATGTTGTAATAAAGAGATAATCTTAAATACCCATCTCTCTCTTGAAGTGCTAATCAGATTACTACTATTCACGAGTATTTTGCAGTCTTGAGAATCTTGAATGATCAATTTAGATTATTTATCATTTTTATTGAACACAATAATATTTTAAAATAAATAGATAATTTCTGAGAATTCTCAGAAGACAGCACGAATTGAATACAACCTATATAGCTATATATCTAAGGTCTTAAGCTGTCTCCAACGCTGACGCGTTGGAGTTCTACGCGTGGGTCCCACGAATAAAAAATTAATTTTTTGGCGGAGAGAGAGGAGAGATAAGACGCGTGGTGAAGTGTTCGAAATTTGTGGTCTACGGGTGGGCCCGTCCTCGGTTTACGTGCGATCAAATTACATACATTCTTTATTTCTTAATTTATGATTAATCTAGTTCAAATTAAATGTTGATTATATTGAGAAAGTTGTAGATCTTTAAATTATTTTCATATAGAGACCAAACATCGCATATATTTGATTTTTAAATTAAAAGTTATTGATATTTTATTAAAACCATCTAAATTTTATTTTCGTGGGTCCGTATGAAGCGCCTCTCGAAGCGTCGGTATATTGGAGTAGGGAAGTGTTTTGGATGATGCTTCGCATACGTGGCACAGAATATACAGGAGAATATTCCGTTGAAACGTCTCGCGAAACGTCAATGGACTGGAGATAGCCTTATTACACCTCAATTGCCCTACATGGGCGTTTCTATCTCCCTAAAAGTTACTGGGAACGAGGAGGACTGGAGTGTCAGTAGAATTCTAATTTGGTTTGATGTGGTTTGTTACAGCATACTATAGAAGTAATACTCACGGGTAAATTGCTGGATGAAAATGCTAAACATGTGTGCCACCCAACCGTTGGAGATATTTTTGCTAGGTAATTAGATAAATAATTGATAATGTGAATCGGAAAGTTTGTGTATTGCTAACACCATGAATTATCTATGTATAGTTTTTTATCCACGGTAAAAACTGAAAAATAGCTCGTGCATGTTAACGAATTATCTGAAGAGCTCTATATTAAAGTCATGGGTTTTTATTAGTGAGGAAGTATAATATTTTGTATGTTGAGGAATATAAATTTATTTAATTGATAAAAAAATGTATATTGAAATGATGAGATTTTATTGGTGGAAAAGAAATATGTTTCCTATCTAAGGGGCATCAATAGATTTTGTTTGTCGAGCGTTGACTAGGGGCATAGCTTTGCACATAACGGAAAGCGATGGGTTTTTATTGAAAAGGAAGTTTGACGTTTTGTATATTATGAATTGAAAAAATTATGTGTTTCATATCTAAGAGACACTAAAAGATCGCCGTTTTGTGCATAACGGAAACTAATCCACGCATGATAACCGATTACTAAAAAATATATACTAAGCGAATGGGTTTTTATTTTTATTTTCTTTTTTGAAAATATTATTATCCAGCAAATTATCTTTAAAAAGGTACATTAAAGCTATGTGTTTTTACTGGAAACTAAGTTTGGCATTTTGTATATTATGGATTGAAAAAGTTATGTGTTTCATATCTAAGAAACACTAAAAGATCGTCGTTTTGTACATAACGGATAACTAACCCACGCATGGTAACTGATTACTAAAAAATATATACTAAACGAATGGGTTTTTATTGTTATTTTCTTTTTTGAAAATATTCTTATCCAGCAAAATGCCAGATAATTTTGATTAGTATTACTTGATTAAAAAATACAAATAGTAAAAGAATATACCTACTTCCTTCTCAAGGAGGAGATAGGTAAGTTACAAACAATGGGTTTTATTGGTGAGGAAATATGGTGTTTTCTATCATCAGGGATTATAAATTAAAGCGACCAAAAAAAACGTATATCAAAACATGAAATTTTACTAGTGCACAAAGTTATTGCCTTTAGTACCTAAGGTTGCCTATTCTTTCTATGGTTGAAAAAACCTTAAAACAATGAACCGCAATATTCAATATTTCATAAATAATATCTATTTCTTTATTCCTAGAGTTTACACATGAAATCTAAGAAAATGATAAAGTTATTTTTTACAATTATCTATTATATAGTAAATTTTGGTGATATTAAAAATACCAAATTAATTCTAACCCAACGTAAAAATACTCAAAATTCTCACATTAATCCTAAAAAAAGAAAATTGTTAGAACATTCCCACATTAATCGAAAAAAGAAAATGTCTATTTTATTCATTATATTTATAACAGAATTCCTTTCACCAGAGCAATCAGCACCACCTCAGGAGTGTTTTCCCCCAATCAATTTCAAGTTTAATCCACCCCAGCTCTCTATCACCGTGGCTAGTCTTTGTCTCAGGCGGCCAGCAAATTCAACTCCGCCGTTCGTCGTCGTCAAGCCATCCCAATTCAATTAACCTCACCAGTGGCTCCACCTTGATCCCGCCTGCATGTTTGACAAACTTAGACAAGCAACGCATGCGTAGTTCGTCCAGACAAGCGTACCCTAGTTGCTGCAGTGCAGTGGCATTCGATTTTCCCTGTGCCAAGGACTTTGTTGCAATTTCCTGTAATCCCTGGACTTTTTTGTGAACTCCACTTTGTCCCTTAGCTTGGCCTCCCCCTGAGCATTTCCTTCCACTATCTCGACATCTGGATCTGCCCAGATTGGAAGATATGGCCTTGCCAAGTTTATGTCCAGATCAATGTCTGTGCCGTGTCGCCACCGCAGTTCATCGCCGTTGTTCATCACCGTCCGACCATCTCTTGCCTTGAAACCACTTGCATTGTATTCCTGGCATCTTCGTCTATCTCCTAGACATAGTTGGCGAAGTGTTCAAAGCCCAGAATCAAATCTAATGCGTTGCCCTAGTTTTTGGCATTGTCAGTCCAATGTCAGTGCATGTTAGCCACTGACATTAGCCTTGTTTATCATCTTCTGGTTGAGCAATTGAAATGTCACTTTGTCCCCTAGATTCCTGGAGTTGTGCTCTACATCTTTCTCTTCTGCCACTTCTCCAGAAAACCTACCTAAGACCAACTTAAGGCTATATCTAGCCGTGGATTGAATGTCGGCCTTTCGACATTCAACTTCTTTTGAGCCTATCTCTTCGACCAGCACTCAAGTGACTTTGTCCAAACCTTTCCCTTGAATACATGATATATTTACTTATTATTAGTTTCTATTGCAACTATTTTCTGTATGCTTATATGGTTGTGTGTTGTATTGCTTGTGTCCACCGCAGAGCCCGAAGTTGAAGGAGCGGAAGAAGTCTTCGAAGATTCATCCGAGTAACTAGACCCAGCATTGCAAGGCAAGTCTCAACCCCTTGATCATGTCTCGCCTAATATTTTGAAATGAAGTATGTTAGTTGTTTTCAAAATATATGCATGCCTTAAATTCAAATGAGAGTATGTTCAAATAATGTGGTTAGATATAACCTAAATGATTGTGAGAGCCCCCTTGTGATTGAATACCCATGCACCCTTGTCACCCTAGGATATATGCTTAGGATTATGCTTATGCTTGAAGACTTATGCTAAATATCAAATGGTCGCATATATGAGAAACATGTTTGAAAACCCTTTTTGTGAAAGAAAATGTGAATTAGAATTGATAGTGAGGATGGTTTGATTGGTTGGCTGCTGTGTGCGCATTGGGTATGTGAATGTCTCCTCACTATTAATTCATAAGGACAAGAACCTTGTGTTGTGCCTCAATGCGGCATGAAAAACGTATCAACCACTTGCCTGGTATGGGACAGGCACGACTTAGTAGCTTTCTTGCTATTATCAGTTCCCTGCATGGTTTGTCGGTCTGGTTTCTCGCGTGGAAACTGGTTGGGCGCAGTTCGTCCGTGAGTGATGTGAGATCAGAAAAATTATGAGAGGAAAATGTGGAAAGAAAGAAGTCGCCCTTCGCCTGATTAAGTCGTGCACGGCTGTAATCGTAAGGTCATATGTTTTGCGAGGACACAGGCCTAGGCTAGGAAGTAAGGCAGTGGGGATGACCCACAACGGTACTTGAGACTTTACTGTCTATTTACCGGGCGGGGATACTGTTAATACTAGACTGCAAAAGCGTTGTGTGATCTCGGCTTTGTCACATGCGTAAAAGTCGCATGGAGCTGATCCGACTTGAAAGCCGAGTGAAGAAGTGGATTTAAAAAGAGGTACACATTTGCAAAGTGTAAGAAAAGTATCAGATACTCTGTACTCCCAGGTCATGGAGTATGTTCGCAGTGGATTTATCCATGTGGTTCAGCACAAGTAATATTTGGAATGTTTTCATAATGTGGATTGATAAAAGTGATGACTCATGGGAGACCATCACACATAACGATTTCTAAATTATATCTTAAGATTTCAAAGTATTTCTTTTGAAACTAAAAGCTTTTCTTTATAATTTTAGAGTGAAAATCTATTATATTCTTACATATAAAACCAAGACCTCATTCCTTGAGAATCTCTCATCTATATACCTGCATTCTCATAACGAGACTTGCTGAGTATCGTGTAAAAACATGCTCACCCTTACCTTTGCACACAAATTCAGAAGAAAGGATTCGAGGATCCTAATCCCTTGGCCTTGAGCACCAAGAAGAGGAAGGAACCTTTCCAGGCGATTCGAGTTTCTAGGGAGGTCATGAGCCAAGTTGAGTCCGACGTGGTGGAAGCCCTTCCAGAGTCGTTGCAGAAAGAAGTGAAGACCTTTGTGGTTACTTTTTGTGTTATTTTGCTGTGTTTAGTACTTCAATACCGATTCTTGATTTTGAAAAACTCTCTACTTTTGTATCAACTTTAATTAATGCCATCCTTGACATTATGATATTGTAATAGTAGTCCTCGTGATCTTGTATTTGTTTTATCTACTAGTTTTATTGTTTAAAGTAAATCCTGTTGTTGTGAGTTTGTGATGTACTTTTCTGAGTGCAACCCACCTGAACGGTTGCCACCGGAAAATCATATATTTAAAATTAACTCTATCTCTATTATAGTATTAAAAAAAGACATATTTCTATAAAATATAGATAAAATTTTAGAATATATAAAAACTAGTCATACAATTGCACGAAATTTCGACTAGTTTAAAATAAATCTATATTACTTGTGAAAATACCCAAAATTATTTTGATGTTTTACTTTTCACCCTAAATATTATTAAATTTAGATACTTTTAGTATAGATGTGCTCGTTGTTATTCAATGTATGTGCACTCAATAGTCCCCGATCTAAATTCAAACTAGATTTAAGCATACATTGCATCCTAAAAAAACTTGCAAATGTTCGCCGGTCCAAAGGCAAAACTTAAATTTCCATTTTTTTTTTGTGGCAAGTCCTTGTCTTGTCCTAAACACTTGATTACATTTTAATTTGAAATGGAAACCGTGTTAGCCCAGAAATAACCAATAGTAATTGCTCTCTCTTCTCCTAAAATAAATATCATTTTTTGATTGTAAAAAATCAATTTTTTTAACTTGCCACTAATATATCTCTAAATATTTAGATTGAATATTAGAAAATTATATGAGTATATTTATTACGGGGAATACTTTCATAATATTATAAGTTATAAAATTTTATTATTATACAATAATAAAAAATTAGGCATGACTATGGTAATTACACTTTTTACTAAGAAAATTTCTAAAAATGCGACAAATCAAAAAAATGGAACAGCCTAAAATAAGAAAATACAACAACTTAAAAGAAATACAACAACATAAAAATAATATGGCAACTTAAAATAAACAATACATCAAGTTAGAAAAAATACGACAACATAAATAAGAAAATACGACAAATCTAAAAAAGTGACAATATTAAATATGAAAATACGACACTCCAACAAAAATAGACAACCAAAAAAATACAAAAATTTTAAAAAGTGACAATTTAATATAAGAAAATGTGATATTTTAAAATTTATGGGATCAAGTTGTTGTCATTGAATTAAGATATATTAGTTGATATAAAAAGTGAAAGTTGGGAAAAAAATATTTTTTCTTAGTCATTCCGTAAAAAATAATAATCAAAATTATATCTTACAAATTATATGATTAAAAAACGCAATATAATTTTTCACTGGAGGAAATACTTCCTACTATTTTTAACCTTTGACCACGCAGGTAACTCGTGACCCCCTACCTGTTGTGCTGGCGTCACCACCAACCGGCTCTACTTTGTGCCACATGTCACACTACTCCCAGAAATTAGAGAATTATGTTTCTCTTTATTGTCTCTTCATTATCTTTTCATTCTTATCTGTCGCGCAGTACTTTCTTATTGTGTCTTATCTGCATTATAAGCCAAATTTTCAATGCAGGGAGCAAAGTTGTTGTTAACTTAAGTTGGGCCAACATGTTTTCTGTGAATCATACCTCACCGAGGAAACTCCGATGATGTTACGCTGAGAGGGATTCATATTCTCCATTTATTTCTATAAGATAGATACATTCTATTTAATTATTAGATAAAAATTAATAGTCTATATTAAAATATAAGAGAAACTTATAATTTCTCATGATATATAATCATCTTAACTTCTATTTATAACAATTTAAACTATTTAAATTTTAATTACGTGATTGAAATTATTTAAAAAATCCAATACTTTTTTCTCTAAGACATAGATTCCCAATCCCCTTACGCCTTAAGGGGAGCCTAAGGAGTAAACTATATATTAGAGGTGTAAGGTTACAGTTTAGGATGCCTTCCAGTCGTTAGATGGGAAAGAGATCAACGGCTGTGAGGTCACTCTCACCACTATATTACGCGAGGACTGGGGCTCCCACCAGACGCCAGTCACGTCTCAGCCCAGCTTCTCTCTCCTCTTGTCCCCTCCCTTCTTACCACTTCTTTGTTTGTCTTACACCATCCAAGGCCGTCCTAATGGCGGCGGAGCACTCCTTGTTCCTTAACTCGGAGCCGATGATGACGGGTCCAGCCGAGAGTGTGCTTTCGCCGCTTGAAATGTTCTTCTCCACCCCTCCGGCTGGAGATCTCAGCTTTCTCGGCCAACTGAACGTTGCTGAGGAGCTTGCAAGTGGAGTCCCCGCATGTGTGGGTGGCGGTCCTGCTGATTTAAGCTCCCTTATCAACTTGATCAACACCCCACCTGCCGGGATCTTGCTGAGTGATGGGAACTTTGGCGCTAGTGGTTATGGTGCTGTTGGTGGTGGCTCCAGGGAGGATGTCCTGGCCGCAGGGGGTGTGATCGACGAGTCAAAGACAGCTCGGCGACAGGAGCTGGTTGTGCGCACGACCGTGGACGGCTATGACGTCACAAGGGTCGTCAAAGGGCAGTGGACTCCTCAGGAGGACAGGTACCCCGGTTGGAAATGATTCGTCCAATTTCTCGCCATTTCTGTGCCATTTATCATGATTTCTAAAAGTGTTGTTGTTTTGCTGCGTGAAATTAATATGTTAAAAAAAACCCCTAGTTTGTGTTTTTTTAGAAATCTTGGCTTGTGTAGTTAGCGCATGAGTGGCATGAGCAAGCTTTCTTGATCTATATCTTTCCTTGTTTGCAGCCTACTCAAGGAGATGGTGGATCGGCACGGCGACCGGAAGTGGGCGGTGGTCGCACAGGTCCTTCCCGGTCGGGTCGGAAAGCAGTGCCGCGAGAGGTGGAACAACCATCTCCGCCCAGACATCAAGGTCCTCGATTTTTTTGATGCCTAGTCTTTTGAGAATTCTTGAATCTTGATCCGTACATGTCTAGATCAAAATTTCTTTTGATTTCTTTTACGTACAAAGTGTGCTAAAAAAATTGATCAGCCGTTCAAAAGACGGTGTTAATATCAGAAGATTAAGCTCGACGTGTTGCATGTCTTTATTGTGATCAATTAGTGCGGCCAATTTCTCCATCGAAGCCACTAATTGATCACGTTCAAGTAATTTTCTCCAATGCCCTAGGGACGAAATAGGGGAAGAATGGTCCAACCCCTTCACTCTATTTCTGCTATATTTGTAAAGTTTGACGCTGAATAGCATTGAGGAATTACTAGCAATTAGAACTTTCCATATTATGCCAACCATCTCCAATTCAAATGTATTCTTAAACACTTTCCTTTTGTGCACTTATTCCAATCATTTGGACTCACTTATTTCTACCGCAGAAGAATCACTGGACGGAGGACGAAGAGCTTCTACTGATTCAGTGGCACAAGAAGGTCGGCAACCGGTGGGCCGAGATCGCAAGGTGCATCCCTGGCAGATCCGAGAACTCAATCAAGAACCACTGGAACGCGACGAAGAGGAGCATGAATGCCAAGCAACGGATTAGGAAAAAGACCAACCAGTCCAAGGGTCGGACCATGTTTGAACAGTACATCCGCACCGTGTGCGGGACCCCTGATGCCCCCGCACCCCCACCGCCACCGGATAATCTTGCATATGGTGGACTGCTCCCTCCGGCCATGGTCATGCCGCTAGGGTCCAACTTGGCCGAATCATCCCAGATGGGGGTGTACCTCAATATGCCGCCACCTGCGAATACGGAGCTGGGCCTCCCCATGTACAGCGTTCCGCTGGGTGGGTACAACTCCAGCTCCTATGTGCACAACTTTCCGGGCTATCCGGAGCTCACCTATGCGCCCTACGCGCCGGCACAGCCACCAGTTCATGACCAGACCAGTACCAATTGCAGCCAGAATTACCCATTTGTGGGAAACCATACGAACAATGTGGAGCATGGTAAGAACCCTATCGGTACTGACTCTTTTGTAGGTGAAGCCTCCAACCAAGTGTACTCTGGTGGTTACGGTGAGGCCGGCTCGAGCAGCGGCAGTTGCAATGACGAGTTCATGGACCTCGACTTTGCTGAGATGATCTCCAGGCACTTCTCCGTGCCTTCTGATGATGACATCACTCTGGACTTCAACGGCGTCTTTTGAGCAGTTCGAAATCAGTGAATTTGCCTATTCTAATGTTTAATTAAGAACAATTATGTGTGTTGTCCTGAATTCTGGATAATGAACTGGTAGTGGGAACTTTGCAAGTACTTCCATTGTTGTATAAATCAGCATCTCCGTGTTTGTAGTGACCAAAAGTACCACTTTCGAGCCCTGTGGTGTGCTTACTTCTTAATGGCGCACGACAAATAGAATGTCTCGGTTTGTTTCAACAGGAGAGCTGCAGGAAAGCGTGACTACTGACTACTCGGTTCATGACAGATAAGTATAAAGCAAGTCAATGCAGCGGTTGTGATTTTTAGGACCGGATCTTCACATAAGTACGATCCCGATATATAAGTTTGTGAAGAGCTGCGTGCAGACCGAGTGGTACATGGCTGCGCTTAGCCCGGAGTGGTGTTGCAGCCGCGCTGCTACGCACGGACAAAGAGGATTAGCGGAGGTGGTTGCAGCACCCTTCCTCTCCGACGTTCACTTCTCGTGTCGTGCTCAATGCCGCTCCAACTGACCCTATCCACGTGTACGTCGAGGCAACTATCCTTTTCTTTGCGCGTGGTAATTGCTTGTTTGGTAATAACTCTGAGTTCATTGGTGGTGGAGTCATTTATGTGGAAATTGGCATTTTTAGCGGAGAGTGCAAGAAAAATGCGCCATCTTAATCAGCGAAACTGTGTATTTTAATAATTTTTTTAATAAATTTTTTTCATATTAATAGTAAAATAATGAGAAATGTGTTTTTTAAAAATAAAAAAACACTTATGTGTATATAAATATTTTTAAATTACTTCTGTGAGTACCTAAAAATTGAGATAACTTTTAGGAGATTATGCATTTTCCTCATTTTTTTTTCTCTCAAATACGACTCATGAGAGTAAAGTTGTTGGCTAGCTACTTCATTATTAATCTTCTTCTTCTTCTCTAGAAATATTCTTCTTTTTCTTTTGAAACAATGTAAATGATCCCTCCAATGTAGGTTGGTGGCGGCGATCAGAGGTGGCGGCAACAAGGAGGAGAAAAAAAAGAGAAGATGGATGGAGGGGAGGTGGGTAGCACCAACACCATCTTTGGTATTGATGGCCGTAATGAGAGTAGCAGTGTGTGCAGTGTGGTACGTAGCCGGTGGCTATCAGGAGTGTGCCTCTTGAGATTGAGTGACAACAATAACTATTAAGGAAGGGAAGACGAAGGAGAAAGAGGATGAGAAGTTGGAAGAGGGAAAGATAGGGATGAATAGACTTAAATATCTGACAATGGTGAAAGTTATTATTTTTTTTAAAAAAAAGGCTACTACATATCGTGAGCTCAAATTTTAGAGAGATGTTGTTGGTCAAGCAACCATATAGCCCATGGAGTGTGAGAGTATATGCTTCTGCTGTGTAGTGTACATATGATTATCTATGTGAATGATTCGATCAAATGCAGTTCATGATATTGAAGAATAACCGTAAATTCCTTTGTTACTATTGTAATTAAATACTTGCCTTTCTTTCCTATCAGTGAGATAGAACTAAAATCGTTTAAGGGCAAACCACACTAGTACTTTTTGTATTCCACTTGGTGTACCCCAAGTTTGCTACTATTCCATGGAAGTCGATACAACAATTTCAAGACACGTGCACAAATCATGGGCCGATCTTTCACAGGATGTTATCTTTAGAAAATACTTGGGAGACATGGAGATTTTTTTGTGTTTTCTAATTATTTGTAATATAAATATATTAGTTGATATTTAATTAGTTCTTTCTTATATAATTAATGATCTTTTCATTCTAATACTCTACTTGAAAGTTCTCACTATTTAACACAGTTGTTCCTATTTAACGGAGGACTCTTGGATCACCAAATAACAAAGACATTGTTTGTGAAAGAAAGAGATGATTTTTGCCAGATGAAATGAAACATTTGATTTTTGTAATAGGAGAAAAATTTTCTATTCCTTATCTGTAAAAAAATGTAGCTATGAAAAAGTGAGGGGATTCAATGGAACAGAATTGGCCAAGCGGTAGAGTCGTGAAAACACTTGTTGATTCCTATTTTGGTCGCTCCATAATTGTAATATCCATATTCAAAATACAACCTAGAAAATATTTGAATATATCTCAGTTGGATATATTTCTAATCGATTTCATCTCTATCTACGATGGATTTTATAATCTATTACGATTATAATTATGGTTCCGAACTAATTGTCATGTTAAATATAAGTCGACAATGGCTATGTTGGTGACATATCGGAGACACTAAACATGTAAGAGTTTATCTATTTCGTTTGTGGTAGAAAGTCCATTGGTGACGGATGGCGGCAACATGACAAGGCAATGGTGCAACAGGACAGTGATGATGTTGTTGGGTGTGAGTGGTGTCGGAAGAGGGAAATGTGGTGGCAACATGACAGAGAAGAATGGTGGCAATACTAAAGATGTAGAATCGTAGATATTGACATTGATGATGTGTTTAGCAGTTGTACTTCAACTTTTTGGGTTGTATATAAAAAGTAGGAATTTTGTAGGAATTTTGGAGGAAATAAAACATGCACTCTCACTATAAGTAAAATTTCTTCCAAAATTCTTTTAGAATTCCTACATTTCAAACAACGCCTTGAATAGGATACCTCTAGCCGTTTATTACTGGCTTTAGTTGAACTTTATAATTGCTAAAACTCATAAAGCTGAGCCTTTACCAGCTGGGAGTATTCTCAAAATTAAAAATAGTAATACTAATGTATGGTCATTAAGATATTCACAATTTTTAACGTATAAATTTTTTTTAAAAAATATGATAATTTAAAAAAAAGGGACGACCTAAAATAAAAAAGATGACAATCTAAAAAAAAATAAGTCAACTTAAAATAAAAAAATGTGATAACTTAAAAAAAACACAACAACGTAAAATAAAAAAATGTGAAAAATCTAAAAGAATGCGACAAGGTAAAATAAAAAAATTAAAAAAATACAAATTTTTTAAAAAATTGACAACCTAAAGTAAGAAAATACGACAACCTAAAAAAATATGACTAAAAAAAATCAACAATCTAAAAAATGCGACGGCTTAATATAAAATGTTATGATAATCTAAAAAAAAATATGACCCCAAAATCTAGGTTACATAAAAAATGAAACAAATAAGCTAAAAAAACCTTTTTTCTATAATCATTCTGTTAATTTATGTATAGGGAACTGTGCTTGATCCAAAAAATAACAAACAAAAAAAGAAAAATATGGATCTATCAACTCAGATCAAACAGCAGTGGCAACAGCCGCATATCAGACATATAATTTAATTTTTCTGCTAGACGTCAAAATCAATGTTGACCTGCCATGGCCCATAGTAAGAAAAATAACTAAAACTTTGCATATCTGAAAGACTGAAACCAAGTCGGACACTTTTTTTTTTCACTTTTCTCACTTCTGTTAATCTGTTAGTTATGTGCACTAAACATCAAAAGTCGTTCCCCCTACCGATATTTACCATGAGATGGGAACCTAAATGTTTAATCTCAGGATAATTATTAGTTCCACTGTACGCAAATTTATATCTCGCTCTGTTCAGCAACTCTGTTTATGCTGTCAAAATATATACTCTTATAAGTCGCAATGAAATGATAGAATAAGTAGATCAATTTTCCTATTTTTCTAAATAATAGATCGAACAGTTGGTGGTGCAAACAATTTAGCATCTATCTAACCACTGATTTTGTATGAATATTTTTTAATCACTATAATTTGTAGACAGATGATCTAAAAAGACAAAGAAATAGCGGAATAACGTCCATAAGGCAACTTGGGCGCAAACTGTTGGTTAAATGGGCCTATGGGCTCTGAGCCTCTGAGTTTAGACTTAGTGCCATTTCACCTTGTTGACCGCATGGGCTGAGGGTCTAAGGCGCCATGCTCTAATTTTGACAGGCCACGTGATGAATTATTTTTTTGGAATAACTCATTAAAAAAATTTCAAATCTGACTCAAACTTTTTAAAAATTCAGAAATAATCTTCGGTCGCTGGAGTCAATCCCCAACTGAACTTCATCCCCATTTTTAAAATTTTTAATGAATTATTCATAAAAATCATCCTCACATGATGGTTATAATGGCCATATATGGCCCATTTTCCCTGTAGCTTATCCCATCCTTTCTTTTTCTTTTTTGCTTGGAATATTCCATACTTTTCCTTTGACGATTAAAAAGTTACGGTTAGTAAAAATGTATTGTGTATGTTGTTCTCTTGGAGAAGTTCAATTCTCAACGTGCTACTTGGATAAACACAGCCAATTATAAGAAAAAAAGTTTTATTCAACCTGAATAATTAACAATTTTATACTAGTTCCTGCATTTCAATCCTTATTGGAAAGATCCATATCCATACGTCCATATCCTTATCTACTCAGTACCCATTTTGCCTCAATGAGGAATAGATCTCCTTTAGACTGAGTCCAACACCGGTGTTTCGCGAGACGTTTCAACAAAATATTCTCTAGTATATTATGTACCATGTGTGTGAAGTACCACCCGAGCACCCCCTTCTCCAATGCAAAAGTGTTTCGCGAGGCGCTTCGTACGGATCCACGAGTAAATTAAATTTAGATGATTTTAGTAAAACGTCAATAATTTTTAATTTAAAAATCGACTATATGCGATATTTGGTCTCTATATGAAAATAATTTAAAGATCTACAACTTTCTCAATATAATCAACATCTAATTTGAATTAGATTAATTATAAATTAAAAAACAAAGATAATATACAATTTGATCGCACGTAAACCGAGGGAAAAAAGAGACGGCCCGCATGCAGAGCCAATTTTGCAACGCCGGGTGAAGCGTCTCCTCTCTCCTCATCCGATTTTTTTAATATTTTTTTCGCGTGAGGCCCGCATGCAGATGGCTGAAGCGTCCTGTTGGACTCAACCTTATTCATGTACGTTTGGTGCATTATTACTTCTTGACTTGATAAAGTCTCGTTTTTTTATAAAAAAAAAACTTATGTTTTACCATCTGATGTCTTTATGTATATTCCTTTTGCAGGTTCAGATTGAAATAACTTTGTTAATTTATTGAAAGCATTCAATTGTTGGAAATTGCAACATACGCATATCTATAAGCTTTTTATATTTTGAAATTTCTACATATATATCAACTAATGTGCATTGCTTGTGCCTCTCCCTTGTATGGAGAGAGCTCCAGTGTATAGCTTGATTTAAAATTTTGTCAAGAAAAAGTTCAGTTTCAAAATAAAGTATGTAAAATGTTTTTCAGAACATGCTGTAACAGCACTTTGATCACCTATTTCAATATAAACATTACCATATGTTCCAAATTTATGTTCCCAAAACATACATTTCCTCTTATGTGCATCTGCTGGATTGATAGAATAAATAAGAAAAGTTTTAGGAAGTTATGGTTTTTATATCACAAAAAACTATTACCAATGGTAGTAGAAAGTACATGAATTTGAGACATAATGTTTTTGTTACGATTGTATATGTCAGTTTAAGAAAAAGGAAAAAATAACCTCCTCTTCAAACAAAATATTAAAGCCCCGGAGAAATGCTGTGCTCCTTTGATCCGGAGGCATGAGATCGCACTTTGCAACTATAGAATCTCCACCCACCAAACACAGGCGAGAGAAAAAAAACTCACCCTCCTCACACCCTGCATCCTCCCATTCTCTCCTCCTCCCCATGCCTTCACTCGGTGGTCTGATCGTCCTCCGCCGCCGCCCTCTGGCCAACACGACCGCCTCCCCTTGCCCCTGTCCATCGCCGCCTCTCTCCCTACAATTGTTGTCTCTCGGGCCTCCTCCCTCCAAAAGCATGTGATGTTACAAGCCTCACCACAAGATGCCAGACTCATACACTTGCTCACCGCATCTGATGTTTACACCTTTTTGTCTAAGGAATTTTCATTTACCATAAATTGTTTTATCTGTTTTTATGTGTTTTTTGTAGCATGATGTTTAGTTTTTGAATTTCTAGCAGGCATGGAGCATGAGTTGGATGAATTTCTTGGTAATATTTTCTCCCAGTTTTGAAGATTTGTGTCGCGGTGTTCTTTTGGCTATTGTTGAACTGGTTCCTTTCTCATGCAGAGTGTGGATAGTGACAAAAAAGAGATCGTGAAAGAGAAAACAGATAAATTGGTGCTGAGCTTGACTCATAAAAAGGTGAAATTATATTTTATTCCAAAAACCAGAACAAGTGCATCTCTCTCCTTTTCTTTTATTTTTTGAGAATAAAATGATGTCCATGATACTAGAAATTTCAATTTAATCCTGCTATACTCTATCTAATTGTTTGTTTTATCTTTTTGACAGCTCGATTCTATTTTGCACTGGGAATTTAAATTTGTCACTTCCCCTTTGCTCAATGTTTTTCCATACTAGTTATGTAGTATAAAGTTGATGTTTTGTTCAACTTTACCTTTTTTTGTTCCTATCCGAATATAGGTAGGCTAGTGAGCTAAGATAGTAATATGTAATCTGATGTCTCCTTTACTTTTTGGTGTATGAAACAATTTAAGTTTTTTAATTTGCTTGGAGTGCTTCTCAAACTAGGATCTTGTATCTTGGTGGAGTGATTGTAGCCTAACCAACCAATTTTGCGTATTAGTTTTTTTTTAAGTAAATTGCACCTAGGTGTTTAAATTTGTGTAGATATGACACTTAATTTTCTAAACTTAAACTTGTGCAGATATGTCATTTAAGTTTTTAAACTTTAAATTTAGTTTAGTTGGTCTCTAAACTTGCTCAATCATTTCATTTAGAGCCATTTGTCAATAAAATTAACCGAAAATGATATAGTTCCATGATATAGCACTTCTAAATTGATGTAGCATGCCACATCAATTTTTTAGTAGAATATTGTTGAACGTGACATGCCACATCAGTTTTTTGATGACATGGTATGTTAAGATAGAAACTAAAATATGATATTTTTTTGATCAAATACTTAAAAATAAAAACAAAAAGATAAGATAAAAGTTCAAGAACAAAAAAATTGACGAGGATTGACACCCGGGTCAGTTCAAATAAATGTACTGTTGGTTCAAGACTGATTCGAGTTAGACATATGCCTGGCGGTGCGAACTCAAGTCATTCTGAGAAGCATCAGCCCGAGGTCGCAGGCTTTCCGCGATCAGGTCGCAGGCTTCGGGCGGTCAGAAGTTCGTATGCTATACGCGAACAGAATATCGGAGATGCTGCGCAGTCAGCCAACATCCCGCGGTCAGAACATTCTCGACCAGGATATTTGGAGTTCATCTATCCGGCTGTCCATATAGCAGGCATATTTCAAGTATCCCGAAGATTCCTCCACATGGAAGACCAACCGTCAGGAAGTTAATACGTGCAGTTATCCATGAATAACACGTGTTTAACCTGCGTGGAGGTTAAGAGCGGTTCTCTAAAAACCGTATCCAACCATCCAAACAACTGTCTGATGCAGTTACGACATGGCACCCTTTCAACCAGTATAAAAGGGTGGCAAGATGCATCAAAGAGGGGGGATTGAAGGAGATCAACGTCTCTGATACAAGCGAGATACAACACATCTCAACTACTTAAACAGCCAAGTCTACGGCCCAGATTAGATAGTTTTTTATAAGTCTCTTTGGCTTCATTCTGTACATTGACATAAGAAAAACCCTTCGCCTGTGAAGGTGTTTTCCCACCATCTTATAAACCTTTCTCACCTATAGTGAAATCCCAACAGGACGTAGGGCTATTACTCCCACCATCGAGGGCCCGAACCTGTATAAACCTCTCTGTGCTCCTGTTCTCCATTTTTCTACATACCTTCCCGGAGGGTCATCTTGAAAGGTCTCACTATTACAAAATTTGTATAAGTTCAGCTGAGAACTCCGAGTCCGAATCGTCGACAAAAATATGTAGTGTTAGTGTTGGATATAGTAGCATATTAGTATTCGTAACCTATTATGATTTATGTTAGTTTTTTCTATTAGGATTCTTATCAATCCTTTGTTAAGGGAACAATTGTATCAATTTTTACAAGCAAGCAATAAAGCCCTAAAATCAACTTGGTATCAAAGTCATCGCCGCTCAAGTGCCACCGCCGTGTTTACTTACCTGACTTCATCGGTCGCCCGCCGCCGCACCTCTGCACCTGCGCTCCGCCGACGCCCTGCCGCCTGCGCCCGGCGATGGCGGCTAAAGCTCTGCGCCCGTGCGCTGCGACCACCACCGAGTTCGTGTCCGCACATCGCCTGCTGAGCCAACGCCTCACTGAGCCCGCCCGCTAAATTTTTTTTTACTCAGTGATTTAGAAGACTCCAAGTCAAGATCCTCTGTGGCAGATCTGGATCTTATGTATGTAAGATCGAGGATGCCGACTAGAGGGGGGGTGATTAGGAGACTTTTAAATTTTCTTCCCCATTAAACAATTTTAATACAATAATGGAGAGACCTAAATTATACAATGAGGCTTAAAAGCAATTTAATCAATTAGTTGCATTCAACCAAAAGAACTATTCAATATGACAAGCAACAATGGTAGATTTAGCAATTGTGTCAAGATAAAAGTAAAGCAAGTATGAAATACGCAATTGACACAATATTTTTACCGAGATCTCGGAGACTCGCTCGGTCTCCCCTACTCCTCGTTGAAGCGCTCACTCGGAGCCTCGCTTCTATATCCACAAAGGATATCTCACTAGGGTTGCTCCTTCTCCACACTGGATAGGCGAGCACCACACCTTTCACAATCTTTTGCCGGCCTCTCCAACAAACTTCAATTGGAGAGATCGCGACTCTCCTCCGACACCGTCTAGGCGAAGGCGATCGCCAAGAGTAACAAGCCGGATACGCTCACTTGAACAAGTCAAGTGCTAGAATCTCAAGAATGCAAATGAGATGCTTAACACTCTAGCACTAGCATACAAATGGTGATTGAAGTGTACTAAGCACTATTAGCTTCACCCAATTGCTCTCTCTCTCAAATCACTCAAGATTTGGGCTCAATTCTAGTCTCTAAATGCAATAACACATATGCAACTCAATTGGCTAGGTTTTCAGCTGAAGAATGAACTCTTTGAGCACCCCCAAAAGAAGGCAAACACAAAGTATTTATAGCCCTCAAAGAAAACTAGCCGTTTGCAACCAGATGCGTCATTTTTGTACAGGGCAGACAATGTCCGGCCACTTCGGTCACTGTCCGGCGAGTATAAAAAATACGACCGTTGCAAACGAGTCAGTGACTGTTGGGGGCAATTTTGTGAAGGCCGGACATTGTCCGGCCACCTCAGACAATGTTCGGCCATCACAATACAGATGAGCCAGACAGATGCATTTGTCTCTGATTCATTTCAATGCTCAAAAAATTTGTACAGGCCAGACATTGTCCGGCCATATCGGACAATATCCGGCCATATCAGACAATGTCCGGTCTACCCGGACAGATAGCCCCGGACGGATGCAAACGTCTCTGGTTTCATTTTGCATAAGGCTGAAAAAATTTATACAGGGCAGACATTGTCCGCCCATGCTCGGACAATGTCCGGCCACTGCACACTGACAGTAAAATAAGCATAACTTTTGGTCTAGAGATCTAATTGAGGTGATTTTTAGCTTGTTAGAAAGATAACTCAGAGCTCTACAATTTTCTCAACAGGAGCAAGACCTAGAAAGGTCTAGAAACTTCTAGAAAACTCAGAAACTTTCCTGCTGTCAAAATATCCAATCCAAAAATCATCTCAAATGCAATTTGGGGTATTTGCACATACGGATTTGCCGTTTTCTCGCGGATGTGATTGTTGTCACTCAGCAACAATCACGACCACACAGGTCTGACATCCGATCAAAAACAGGTGGTCGATAGGGTTTGGTCGAGCGTACGCAATCGAGCCGAAGACTGGTACGACCAGTCCGAACTCCTACGACCACACCCAAACCCTAAACAGAAAGCCGCCAAACAAGCGACACGACCACGACCACGTATCAACACTGATACGATCAGAATATGCAAATACGACCACGACCAGCTCTAAATAAATAAACTAATTTAAATAGCTGGCGATCACGACTAAATGCAGTTTTCAAAACATTTACTCTAATGCACATGAACTACACTTAGACTCACTAACAATGCAAGACACTAGTGCAAGATGATATGAATGCATCTGAGCTTCCACACTAGATAGATTCAGGCTACTAGTTTCCAACCCCTCTTAATAGTACGATCAAACTAGTAAAAAGAATCCTATCAATCACGTCTGTCTCCAAACACCGAGACCGATAAAACCCTAAGAAAACAATCCTTAATTTTGGATTTTACTTTAGGTGAAGTTTGACCTCGTGAAGCTCGATCGCTCGACGCTCGTCATCGCAAAGCCTGATCTCGCTAAGCTTGATCACGCGAAGCTCGACCGCTTGACGCCTGTCTTTGCAAAGCTCATCCTCGCTAAGCTTGACCTTACTCGGGATGTCTCATACCGTCTTCATCCTCCTCACGTCCTTGCTCACTTTTATCCTGCAATCAAACTGAGACTACAATACGTACACTCAATACACAATATTAGTCTCAAATATAGGTCGCCATTAATCACCACCAGAGAAACTACTCCACACAGGAGTTTGCTCAGCAGTTTCTCTTTCCAGTGAAATGACGCAACCATATTCAACGAGTAGTAAATGAGTATGAGGTATAATACAATCATATAGATCGTAGATGATAAACACATACGCACACGATCTATACTACTCATGTCATGATATCAATCTAATCAAGGTGATGAGCTCCCCCTCAACATATGTATTAATATCAAGTCCACAACTGGAGTCATCAATCTCAAGATTTAACATATTACATCTTAATCAATTAATCAGCACAAGCTTGATGCAACCACTGAGCTCCCCCTCTACATATGCATCAATATTAAACCCACAACTAAGTAGATATCTATTTCAGGGTTTATCAATAGTCAACTCAATTTACTTGTGCTAAATCAGGATTTATCTAAGTTATCATTTAATCAACAAATCTGACATTCTCCAGATTAACTGTAATCATCATGGATTTATCCAAATCGTCATTAATCATCAAAACCTAAATACTTAGATCTACCTTGATCCAACAATGTATACCAGATCTTCTGTGGCGTAAAAAAAGAGAGAGAGAAGGGGTTTGTGAGTACATGAGCTCAATTTCTTTTTGGGACATGTTGAGATAACAACCAAGTTTACAACCATGGAGGAGTTTATGGCGAAGATGATGGAGATGATGACAATGAGGACGAATGACATCTCATCATCGGACAAAGCTGTGATGGCAGTGCCATATTCACATATGGTGAAAAAGATAGAGCTCATGTCAAATGATGTGAAGCTGGAGGGAACCAAAAACTATTTGAGTTGGTCTAGGAGAGTGATTATGATTTTAGAGGCAAAGGGGTTTGTTAACTGTGTGCAGGAGACATCTGTCAAGCCCCTAAAAGATAGTTCGGAATGGTAGAACTGGAAAACCACTAATTCTGTAGTGAAAGCGTGATTGCTTAACTCAATGAACCCTTCTATTGCTGGGATGGTGGAAGCCACTCCAACCGCAGCCGGGATGTGGGCTGTACTAGCTAGACTATATTCTGGAGCTGGTAATGCCATGATGATGGCTGAGGTGCATGGGAATCTTCGAGGGATGACTAGGGGGAGCGGACTGTATCCGAGTACTACAATGAACTCTAGTGATTGTGGACAGATTTGGACCACTATGATCTGTTAGACATTACTCATGCTGAACATCTGACTATGTTCAAAAAGTGGATGGTTCGCAGGAGAATACTTGACTTTCTGCAATGCTTGAATGTTGAGTTTGAGCCTAGAAGAGCTGTCATTTGCCACCAGCCACATTTGCCCACCATGGAGGAGGCATTTGCTGCTATAGTGATGGAGGAGACCCGGTTACGGGTCATGACGTCGGGTACCCTACCACCTCCTACTAGATCTGCGTTGACTGTTGCAGATCACCGCGAGTGCTTTACTTGTGGAAAGATTGGCCACATTAGCTGGAATTGCCCACAATCACGCGATTTTGGGCGTGGCAGGGGTGGTGGAGGACGTGGTAGGCGCCAAGGTCCTAAAGTCAATCCTATCATATCTGATGAGGGATCAGTTGCGCATGACAAAGAGAAGCTTTCGGAATTGGAGGAGTTATGACAGTTCAAAGCAAAGGTTGAGAGTTTCACCGGCAAGTCCATGGCCACCCAGGAGATCCCTATGACCACTACATTTGGTATTTTTGCTAATTATGCCCATGTGGGCACAGGTATTGAGGCACAGGTTTTTGCATCCTCACATACTTCTCCTTTAGATTGAATAGTCGACTCAGGTGCATCTAGACATGTCACTGGTGCTTCAAGTGAGTTTTCATCATATTCTCCATATTCTTCCATGCATCGTGAAACTGTTCAAACTGCTGATAGGACTGCACAACCCATCAAGGGAATTGGCACAATTTAGTGTACACCTACCATTACACTTTCCTCTGTTTTGCATGTTCCATCCTTCTCGGTCAATTTTCTTTCTGTGAGTGCTTTGGTGAATCAAATTGATTGTGGTGTTTATATTGACCGAGATGTCTGTCATATTCAGGAGAGGCAGAAAAGAAGGGTCTTGGGGACTGGGACTAGGCACGATGGATTGTGGTATTTAGATCGAGGGACTGTGGATGCTGTGAGTGCTGCTTTAACTACTGTTGTAGGTAGAGAAGAGGCTGAAGTGATGCTTTATCACTATCGTTTAGATCATCTATCATTTGATCGACTGAGGAGTATGTATCCGGATGTTATGAGTCGAGTGCCCATGAAGAAACTCATGTGTGATGCTTGTGAGTTTGGCAAGCACACACGATCATCTTATGGTAGTATTGGGCTTCGTAGTATTGAACCATTTGTACTTATTCACTCAGATATTTGGACCTCTCCGGTTATCTCTATTCATGATTTTAAGTACTTTGTTACTTTCATTGATTGTTATTCCCGTATATCTTGGCTCTATATGATGAAGAATAAGAATGAAGTTTTGCGTTGCTTTCAAGATTTCTATGCTCTTGTGCAAAGACAATTCAATACTCATGTTTGTATTGTTAGAACTGACAATGGAACTGAATATGTCAACAAGGAGTTTGCGACTTTTCTTTCAGCTCAAGGGATCTTGCATCAGACATCCTGTCCGAATACATCGGCACAGAATGGTGTGGCCAAGCGAAAAAACAGACATCTTTTGGAGACTGCTCGCTCACTCATGTATGGGACGAATGTACCAAAAATCCTGTAGAGTGAAGCCATTATGACAGCGGCTTACTTAATTAACCGCATGCCCTCAAGAGTGTTAGGCATGAAAACTCACTGTGAGCTGTTTATGGGAACGAATACATTTGTTGTCCCTCCGAAGGTATTCGGATGTGTGTGTTTTGTTTGGGATTATCGACCCTCTACAGGAAAGCTGGACCCTCAGGCTTTGAAGTGTATATTCGTGGGATATTCTTCTCGACAGAAGGGCTACATGTGTTGGAGTCCTCAGGCCAAACGGATGTTTGTGAGTATGGATGTCACTTTTGGGAGTTTGAGCCCTTCTATGGTGAGAAAACTGAATTGACGCCTTTATTTGGTGATATCTCTTCTCACTTGCCTAGTGCTGATAGAGAGGGGGAGAATGATGAAGCGAGTAGTAGTGACTATGGAGTGAGTAGTGGTGACCATGGTGGAGGTGGCGATGTTGTTGTGGGTATAATTCCATGTCCTGTTGCAGATGAGGGGGTGGATACTGGAGTTCTGAAGATGAAGAGTTTTCGTGGCACTGGAGTTCAGGGGGAGCAGCAGTAGCCTCAGTCTCCTGTGATTGAGATTGACGACCAGTCATCCACGCAAGTCATTGTCCCTGACTCCTTCTCAGTTGTCTCACCTTTGACCTCGTCTCCCTCTGAAACAGATGGTAATGTATCTCTTGACCTTCCTATTGCTCATCGTAAAGAGCCCTGAGTCAATGCTGGTAAGCCTCTGGCTAGGTGTGGTTTTGAGGATGATCTTTCTCATGTTGTCTCATATTCTTCTTTGTCTCCTGCATATAAGTCTTTCATTCCATTATTACAATCTGTGCCCATACCAAAAGATTGGAAAGTGGTAATGCAAGATCCTTTGTGGCTTCGTGCTATGCAGGAGGAACTTCAGGCATTAAGGAAAAATGAGACTTGGGAACCAGTCTCTCTTCCAATCGGGAAGAAAGCTGTTGGATGCAAATGGGTGTATACCATAAAGCAAAATGTAGAAGGCAAGATTGAGAGATATAAGGCGAAATTAGTGGCAAAGGGATATAGTCAAACGTATGGGATTGACTATAATGAGACTTTTGCACCAGTAGCAAAAATGAGTACAGTGGGAACTTTAATCTCGTGTGCAATAAACTTCAACTGGCCCCTACATCAACTTGATGTGAAAAATGACTTTTTGCATAGTGATTTACGGGAAGAGGTATATATGGAGGTCCCACCAGGTTTTGGTGATAGTGGAAATGTGTGCAAGCTGAAGAAGTCCTTGTATGGCTTAAAACAATCTCCAAGGGCCTGGTTTGAGAGATTCAGACGTGCAGTATGTAATATGGGTTACAAGCAGTATAATAGGGATCATACTGTCTTTTTCAGGCACTCTAGAGCATTCATTGCAATACTTGCTATTTATATCGATGATATTGTCATCACAAGTGATGATGCTGAGGAGATTGTCCGTCTAAAGAACAAATTAGGTAAAGAATTTGAAGTGAAGGATTTGGGTCATCTCAAATATTTTCTTGGCATAGAGATTGCACAGTCTAAAAAGGGTATAGTTCCCTCACAAAGGAAATATACTCTAAATTTGTTGAATGAAACTAGAATGTTAGGATGTCATGTTGTCTCTACTCCCATTGAGCAGAAGCACAAGTTAAGTGATCAGGGTAGAAACCCAACTAACAAGGAGAGTTATCAAAGACTTGTTGGGCGTCTTATTTACCTTTGTCACGCAAGACCCAATATTGCTTATGTGGTGAGTGTGGTAAGTAGATATATGCATGACCCAAGAGTGGAGCACATGGAAGCAGTATATATGATTCTAAGATATCTGAAGGGTAGTCCAGGAAAAAGTCTCTGGTTCAGGAAGAACATGAATCTTGATGTGGTTGACTATTGTGATGCTGACTGGGCAAGTTGTTTAGATGACAGAAGATCAACATCAGAGTATTGTGTTTTTGTGGGAGGCAACTTGGTGTCATGGCGAAGTAAGAAACAGAATGTTGTTTCTCGATCTACAGCAGAAGCAGAGTACAGGGCTATGTCTTCTAGCTTATGTGAAATGCTCTGGTTGAGAGGTTTGTTGTCAAAGTTACGATTGTTTCGAGGTGGAGCTTTGACACTATGGTGTGACAATAAGTCAGCAATCAATATTGCTAATAATCCAGTGCAACATGATCGCACCAAGGATGTGGAAATTGATCGCTTCTTCATTAAAGAGCGCTTAGACGAAGAAAACTTGAAACTAGAGTATGTATCTTCTGGAGAGCAACTTGCTAATTGTTTGACAAATAGAATTAGTCCCAAAGAGTGTGTGTTAACTTGTAACAAGTTGGGGATGATTAATATCTATCGCCCAACTTGAGGGGGAGTGTTGGATATAGTAGCATATTAGTATTCGTAGCCTATTAGGATTCGTATTAGTTTTTTCTATTAGAATTTTTATTAATCTTTTGTTAAGAATTATAAAAGAAGAACAATTGTATCAATTTTTACAAGCAAACAATAAAACTCTAAAATCAACTGTTAGACTACAAAATTTGCATTCAATCCAACACTGAACTAATGAAATTCTCAAATTGACTAATGTAGATAAGTCTATGGATCATATGGATCAAATTGAGTAAGAGAGAAAAAGTTTAAAAACCTGTTAAGTTAAATTTGAATTTTAGGGGCCTAAATGACCAAACAACACAAGTTTGAAGGTTCAGAGTGCAATTTACTTTTTTCTTTTTTAATGGTTTACTTAGTTTTTGTGAGCTAAAATCACTTTGTTTTGTTTCATGTAGGAATAAGAGCCTTGATTGAAGACGAAGGTGGGGTAATTGGCGTGTAGCTAGCTAATTTTACTATATTATTTACTTTGTTGTGATTTTGTTGGTTTTGTCATCTCTTTCCCTTTTCTTACAGGATGTATAGTTTGTAATTTATGAAAATTGCATTTGTAATGGGAATCAATAACAGATTCAGTTTATCTGCAGGGTGTTTGCTAAAAAGTTGTCCTATCCATGGCCCTTCTAACCTCAGCAAGTTCCCAGCTTTTCTGTCGATGATTTATCTTGCCTTTGTTACTTTCCGGTCTCAGAAAATTCACTTCATTTTGTCTTAAAACTCCTGCGAGTTGCACTACAACAGACATCATAGGTCATCATTGAAATACAAGTCGTGCAAAACTTCTCATGATTCATAAATTTGAAGCTACTCTTTTTAATTTTCTACTGGTGCTTTCATGTTATCTATGTATTGGATAATCTATGCAAAATTAAGTCATTCTTCTTAGTTTTAGCAGAATACAAGTGAGGGCCTGAACTGCTCCATCTTTGCTTCTTTGCCTCTATTGTTGCATTCTTCTAATTTGCAGGAGAAAACTATCAGTTATATGTTCTCTTAAGGATATTGCTCTCTTCTTATCGGCGACTAGCATAAAAGGCTCTCTATTCCATTTCGATTTTGATTGTTGTCGACCAACCTGGAATTGTTAATTATTCTAGCATTTTTACCTTTGTCTTTACTTTGCTCCTTCTTCCACTGAACTTTATCTAAGATTTTAGCATGTTTTTCTTTGAACTTGAGCTTATTGAACGTGGTTTTGAGGCCAATGAGAAGCAGGAATTGCTTGCAATCAGCTTGGTGGAGTTATCTCCATACAGGTTACTTTTTTTCGTTCTATTCTACAACCAACGCATTTGCAATTAAAAGTCTATAGGTATTCATATGCTCCCGCTTCATATTAGCAATCAAAAGTTTCTATTTCATCACAGAATAAGTAGGTGTCAATCATGTCCAATAGAATGAACAGACTAGAAAGCGCATGGGCTGAAATATATTTATTTAGAGTTGTTACACATCTCTTGCAGATTTTTATATGCATATTAAAGTATTTGTTCTTTCAGAAGAACAAAGAATATGTGTTAAAGGATTTTATGTGCTAGAATGACAAGAGGGAAAACACATCAGCAGGTCATAGATTGTTTTCTCTTTTTTCATCCTTTGATCATAGCAAAATGTGTTTTTAGGTTGCTTAGCCTTGGGGGTTGTTCACCGACCTGAAAATTGCTCAACCGAAGTTCAATATGAAATTACTAGATCTCACAATGCTATGCCTTCTCTGCTTTTAGTTGTTAGTACTTTTTTTTTGGGTGCCCTTCAGGACAATGATTACGTCCAAGATGGAAGATTTTTAGTCAGTGAAATTGCTATAGTAGATAGGAACCACATTAATACTTTGCATCTAATGCACTATGCAACAAAGCCCATAATTACCGCACACTACATTCAAGATCACTACATGCTTTCATGAAATGAAATAACTGACATTTCAAGTCAGATTATGCAATCAGGATTGCTGCTTCAAGAGCCCCGCCACCAAGCTAGATTCTAGAATGTGATACCAATATATAATTATATGTTCTGTAACATATATATGTTGTAACATACTATTTGGTGTGTATTCAAACTAAACATTATGTTGTGAGAACTGTATATAATACTTTTATATCATTACTGATTTTGCCATGCAAACGGTATGCAGATTCATACCTGGTTGCGTGTTTTTTTTTGTTCGCTGTACACATTATACTCTGTTCTGTCTGTATAATAAGCATGTTTCCCTCTCACTTTTTCTACAATAATTCTACTGTTGATTACCTGCCTAGTTTTCAACTATTTTTGCTCCCAAGGCAATGACATGTTAGGTTCTGAACTACAGTGATTGTTATTGGTATACTATTATCTGTTCTCCATGCAATCGACATATTTAACACACTATCCAATCGATGTGTTTAGCACTTAACACTCTTAGATTGTTGATCATAATATATAACTTTACATTATACATATTTTTTATTGTAATCTACGGCACAGCGAAGCGCGTGGTATGTTCTAGTATACTTTATACCACAGGCCAACTTGCGTTCGGAGTATTAAGTCTTTTTGTTTCGGTATAAGGACATGCTAGGTATTACTCGTCAAATAGCATTGTTGTCCGCATTATTTGCAGCTACCCCGCAATTCATTACCCCGGGCAAAAGAAATTTTTAGATGTTGGAAAACTAACGATAAGTCATCGTATATTTCTCATCTAAATTTTAATTTTATATTTAAGTTTTGCTAATTACTAAATTTTTTTCTTATGTTGCATATACTTCTCTCCATATCTCTCTTCTTAAATCTACAAATCTAGAGTTTACTTAACTCATTTCTTATCTTCTCTGATCGTGACAACATGATGATAAATTAAGATAGTGGTAAGATGACAAGAGTGTCATCGGCCACATGTGGAGACAATGAAAGGTGGCGGTTGCAAGATAGAAGAAGGCGGTGTGGCAATGTGACGGTGGAATGACTAACCACAGGTAGCGGTGGCCAACGAGGGAAGGGAGGAGTATAAGGATGAGGGGAGACGACAGGCAATATGAAGGAAAAAGAAGAAACAAGAAGATGAAGAGAATTGTAAGTGTGAGATTAAATTTAAATTTAAATTTAAATTTATAGTCTAGATGTTGCAAGATTTTTAAGAAAAAAAGAACATGCCCCTA
Organism: Pharus latifolius; assembly: GCA_019359835.1. Taxonomy (NCBI): domain Eukaryota; kingdom Viridiplantae; phylum Streptophyta; class Magnoliopsida; order Poales; family Poaceae; genus Pharus; species Pharus latifolius. Next base: position 11,746,612 of record CM033319.1, on the reverse strand, counting down.
GACAGTCCCTTATTAATGTAATATGAATATAGAAAAATGTAATTAACTTTCTTAAAAAAAGAGCATGCCATGCAATTTATCAGCTTTCCATAGCAAATATGCAAGCTGCTTACAAATAATATGAGGCTGTAATTTTTTTTCCTGACAGAGATTTAATTGAGACAATAGGAATCCAAATAACATTAAGAACAGATCACAGATGTGAATCAAGAACAAGTTCAGTGCACAATCTACATTGGTGTACTATATACTGTCGTTATGGAAATGAATCACGTCAATAATAATTATCATAACTAAAACAAAGATGCACACCATCAACCCGGCAAAATTTACTTTAAACTACGCTATGTTGCCGTTTCAGCTCCGGCTGGATGAAACAGAGCTGGCCATCTGCTGAACCCAATAGTCCGCCAAGAACGTCTTGGCGGCGTCGAGGCTGGGAAAGTACGGCGGCTCTAGGAACATCTGCGCAGTGAGGTCCATCTCCTCCGATGGCATGAACAGCGCCCGGTTGCCCGATGCCTCCGTTGTTCCTATCACCGCCCCCACAAGCTGCCGGTAGGAAAAGAAGAACCTCCTCACTGCTGCCTCCACGGCCTGGAAAGCCTGCAGCAGGTCCACCTTCCCGGCGTTCTCGCCCTCGCCGCGTCTCCTGCTATGGTAAAGCCTCATGGCTTCTTCCTGCACTCTTGGTCCGCCGTTAGGATCCACCTCGACGTCGAGCACCCACGGCACCCTCTTCTTGAGATCTCTGGTGGCATTAGTGAGGTGCAAAAGCGCCCTGGACCGGAAGTAGAAAGACGCGTCGGAGCCCGGCGTCACCCGTATCGCGAGCTGGCTCTTGAGCCGCAAGAAGTCGTCCGGGTCCATCAGCAGGTGCAGGTCCTCGATGTCCGCGAGCAGCTTCCAGACGCGCTCGAAGATCCAGCAATCGTTCGCCGCCGCCTCCCAGTTTCTTGCTTCGATTCGGTCGCATATGCGGGTAAGAAGGTGGGAGGCCACGCAGAGCCATGACTCAAGTATCTGGTGGATGGTGGACAGCACCTCGTTCTCCCGGTTGTGGTATCCGGTCTTCGGCTCCGGCGCAGTTTTCGGCTTGAGGGCGTGAAGCTCGTGCGGCTGGACGACGCAGTCGTACTCGAGCACTGGCTTGCCGGCGAGGTTGGGCTCGCCGAGGCCGAGGGAGAACAAGCAGCCCTGCATCTGGCTCTCGATGGTGTACAAGATCTTGGCCGCGAAGGTCTCAGACTTGTTCCACGCCGCGAGGCGGGGGAGCAGGCTGGCCTCGCTGACGCGGCAAACGACTGCGGCGGGGCTCCCAGGCAGCTGCCACACCTCGGACGAGCTCCGCTCCCTCGGGAGCACGCCTTCTGACGCGCTCAGCTCGGCTAGCGGCGCGCCCCTCTCCCCTTCGCAGAGCGCGGCGACCAGTTCGACCTGCCGGGCGGCGAGCGCCTCCAGCCGCCGCGCCCGCTCCCGGCGGCTGGTGTAGCCGCGCGGGTCGGAGAGCGCCACGGGTATGAAGCGGAACGTGATCTCCAGCCCCTGCAGCGCCGGCTTGACCAGGCCCTCATCTGGCCACTCGGGGAAGCACTTGGCTCTCCACAGCCTGGACAACTCCGGAAGACGGAGGTACTCCTCGTAAGCCTCCGCCGCCGAAGCATCCTGCACTCTCAGAACCAACGAAGACGACGAGGAGGACGACGACGAAGTGCACGGCTTATCATCTGGCCGCACGGATGAGATCGGGGAACACTTGGCCGTCGCCATCTCAGCGGCCAGTCGGATGGTTGGTAACGTTTGAATCGGATGCGAGTGGGAAAAAGTATAGAACTCTGGAGAGAAATTTCCAATCTGGTAAACCAATGGTGGTTTTGCTCTTAGGATGTCTTACAAGAGGAGGTGGCTTATATGGTAGTACACTTGTCTGACGAGGGGATGGCCTTATGGCGTGCGGACCGGGGCGCAGCGAGGTTTGAAAATCGAATTGTGCAAACCGCGGCTGTGGGGTATGGAGGAAGGCAATAAATAAAATAAAATAAAATAAAATACTTTGAGCTTATCCGAAGCTTTTTGATGCGTTTATGCTTTCCATTTGAGTTGATGTATTTTACGGAAGTCACGAAACGGCCGTCGTGATCCTTTTGGCCGGCGGAAGGTTCTCTAAAAATTGCCGTTTCTGTTATTCTTTGTAAACAACGAAATGAAAAGTTTTTTACCTCTCTTTTCTCTTGCTTTTAGCTTATTTTTTCCAAGGATATACATGCATTATCTAATTTGGCTCGGCACTATCTTGATTAGACTTTGGGAACGGGCAAGGTTCAGTCCTAACCTTATCCATTATTACTTCAAGTAACTGATCTGATCATAATCCAATCCAACATCATCAAACATAACCAAAACCCAACTCAAGCTACTATTAAAAACACTAACCATATTTTTTCCCATTTTAGACCCTAAAATAAGACCAGTGGAGCCTTTGCATCTACACAGAAAAGATCTTGCAGGGAAGGGAGGGTTTCTGAAAGGAAATAAAGAGGAAAAATATGGATTAAGGAGGAATGGAGGGTCAGAGGCCCTGAGCCGGACTCTTTTTTATTCCTGGGTCAATTTCAAAGCCCAGCTTGTTTTGACCCTTTTTTTTTTGTTATTAAGACATATTGTAACCCGGTCTTTGTTATGTCTATTAGATAGTCTATTTAATCCTTGGTTTGCTCAACCCACTCCTAGTCCTAATGGTTCGTTGAGGATTAGCTTCCATCTACAGACAATGCAGTTTCTGCAGTTGACATTTGATTCTTTAGTTGGTTATTTGTCTTACCACGCGTTCTCTTTAACGTTTTAGACTGCCTTCTTGTTTTCTCATACTATGTATGAGGCACGTAAAGCGGCCAATATTAAAAATCTAAACCACGTCCAAAATACAAACTAATCGCAAATTCTCATTCCTAAGTATATTTCTGTTTTCCTATTGAACAAGATAAGCGCAACCAGGCATGGTTAGTGCAGGACGGCCTAATTGACCAGCACAATAGCATATGCGAAGCTGATACAGCATGCACCAATTGCTCCCTCGAATTCCATCAACTCACCAATCCAGAGTGCTTAGTAGTGAATCTTTTTTTGGAAGTGAACGCATAAATATGCGCCGAATTCGTGTACATAATTGTATCTACTCTCGGAAACCACCATTAATTACCCTCCCTAATAACAAAATCACACATCAATTACTGAGTAAAATTTTTGGACACACATTTAATTCGAAACATATTCTAAATATCTATCTCATTAAAAGATTATATTCTGGATTAAATCCAGACTGAATTTGATATAGACAACCCTTCAATTCCATAAGACGATCTCCAACGGCGGCAGCAGCACGGGCTCGCGTCGACGGCAGCGGTGGTTTGCCCGGCGTTAGTTCGACGTGATGTGACGCGCGCGTGCACCGGGACGAGGCCAGCGCGAGGCGAGGTCGCGGCGAGGAAGCGTCGCCGTTCGAGGAGACGAAGCGGCCTCGGGACGTTTGGGTGTGGGCCCACCGACGACGCTAAATACGAATGTTACCCGCGTGAAAGAAGTATTGACATGTGGGGTCAGAAAATAAAATGGCCCACCTGTCCGATACTGGGTGTATCGATTAAACGTCGCCGGCAATTAGAGCGTGGGACCCACGGCAACGTTTATTGCGCCTGTGTCAGAAAATTTATTGCACCGCGCGTACGTTGAGAACAATCGCTTACAGATGGGCCCCTTTGATTGCGTCCCCACATGTCACACAGCCACCAACAACGAATCGCGTGGCACGCGTTTATTACCGAGTGGGGCCCACCACGACCGCGTGCACGTGTGTTGCTGACATCGGCGACTTCGTTTTTTACGCGTTGGAGACACTGCGCCGTGGGCCCGGGACAAATGACGGCCCACATGTCATTGAGTGCAGTCAATTAAATTTCTGTTATAATTAGTAAATGCACAAAATTTACCGAATTTAATACGTACGTAATTAATTAAGCCCGAGAGGATGACAGGTGGGGTCAATATCTTGTCGGCCCACCTGTAAGTGACGGGGATGGAAAAAATAGCCGTTGCTTGTCATTTTTTTGCGGGTCCCACCTGTCAGCCTCTCTTTTTTTTACCGTTTTAATTTGGCCGTTTGAAAATAGCCGTTATAACAATTTTTTATTCATTTCTGGCATAAAAATTCATAAAAAATTCAAAAAAATTCCAGAAAAATCCCAAAAAATCACAAATTTTTTTCCCAGCTCTCCCCTATATAAAGACATGCTATTTCACCATTTTCACTCACACATCTTCATCCATCCACACCCAAAACCCCTCCAAAATTACTACAAAAATTTTCAAAAATTTCACATAGATTCTAATCCACCTGGCGGTTTCGTTAATTGGCTTGTCTCTTCCCAATCTCCCGATGAAAACACTGAAACCCCAAACACCCAACACCAACCCGGTTTTTCGCAGCCACCAACTTACCAGCCGTATCCACCCAATTACCAAGCGTATCCACCGAATTACCAGCCATATCCACAATACAGCCAAAACTATCGTCCATATCCACCACACGGCCACGCAATTCCACCGCCCCCACAATATAGCCAAAATTTTCATTTTGTTGGCATGCCACCGACATGTCCGCAGTTTTCCCCACCTCAACCGCACTCTGCGTCTGTCTCCGAGAACGGTACTCCAGACTATGCTCCGGCTGATCTGGAGGCCCGACCTGTCATCGATGACACCAACACCAGAGATGCTGTGGATGCTGGCCGAAAGCCGAAGCGCTTACCGTGGTCCAACGATGACGATATAAAATTGGTAACATTTTGAATTTTCATACACGAGTGCTATGAAAGAAATATATTTAGGTCGACTTCGATATCCAAATTTTTTTAACTACATGCAGATTAGCTCTTGGCTCAACAATTCGCTCGATCCTATTGATGGAAACAATAGGAAGTGCGATATGTACTGAGGCAACGTAGCAACGGCATACAACGACACAGTGCCGGCAAGTAGGAGAAGGGAGACCAAACACTGTAAGGACCACTGGCAACGAACCAATAAAAAGGTGGTCCAATTCAACGGTGTTTGGCTCCGACTTAAGGAAGTCTATGCCAGCGGTCGTTCAGACGACCAACTCATGGCGCAGGCCCGCGAGATGTACAAAACGGAGATGGGTCATCCGTTTGTGTTGGATCATTGGTGGACGGCGGTTCGCGGTCAACCTAAGTGGTCCGCAGCTTATGTTGATCCTCCCAACAAAAGAAGTAGATTGTCCGAGTCGGACACATACACGTCATCGTCCAACAACGATGACGTGCCACCAGCGCAGACACGGCCGGAAGGACGAGACTCTGCTAAGGCGAAGCGCAGAGGTAAGGGAAAGGTTGATGACTCGCAGGATTCTACGTCGGCAACGAGAGCAGATCTCGATGCCTTCATCTAAAATGAACCCAACCGAGCCGAGAAGAGGAAGGACATACTTCGTATGTCAGATAACTTGCGCGACGTGGCGAAGGCGAAGGAAAGATCCGCCTTGTATAAGGCGTACTGGAAAATGATGAGTCTCGACAAATCCATCTTCGACGATGCGCAAAAAGCGGAGTACGATGCAGGGCTGAAGATTCTAAGGGACAAACTTAATGCTGGCGATGATTAGTTATTTTATTTTGAATTATCTCTTGTAGCCAACCATGTATCCTCTATTATTAATCTATATATGATTTTCTATTTAATTTTACTCTGATATCCAACTATGGAATCTGGCCGTTGGAATATAGCCGTTGCAAAATAGACGTTCGAAAATTGTCGTTCAAATATAGTCGTTGGAATATAGCCGTTGCAAAATAGACGTTCGAAAATTGTCGTTCAAATATAACCGTTGGAATATAGCCGTTAGACTCTTTGTCTATATATTCACCCCTTCCGCAAAACTTCTCTTCACTATCCAACTATCTTCTCAAACGGCGTAGCTCTTTAAAAATCCAATTTCATTAGCCACTCACAAAATGTCTTCTAGCTCTAGTTCCAACACACATAGCTCCGAGGAGGATGCCATGAACCAAATTGAGGATTTCTTAGTGGAATTCATAGAGGAGGAGGAGAAGGAGGAGGAGGAAGATCGTATCATCGCCGGTCTTTACGCCCGACTTGATGCTTCATCATCCCGCGGACGCCGCCGAAGCAGCAATAGGAGATATGTTGACAGAGATCACAAAGAGGGGCATCAACGGCTCCTCGCCGACTACTTCTCCGAATATTCCGTCTACCCTGACAATATCTTCCGCCGGCGTTTTCGGATGGCGAGACCCCTCTTTCTCCGCATCGTTGAAGCTCTAGGTGGATGGTCCCCCTACTTCACCGAAAGAAGGGATGCCACTAATCGCTGTGGACTCTCCCCTTTACAGAAGTGTACCGCAGCAATGCGTATGCTCACGTACGGTGGCCCCGCCGATGCCGTCGATGAGTACGTGCGGATTGGGGAGTCCACGGCGATTCAATGCTTGGAGCACTTCGTACAAGGTGTCATCGGCATATTTGGCGAGCAATATCTTCGCAGCCCCACCGTCGACGATACCCACCGCCTACTGCAACAAGGAGAGTCCCGTGGCTTTCCAGGTATGCTAGGCAGCATTGATTGCATGCACTGGGAATGGAGAAATTGTCCCGTAGCATGGAAAGGTCAATTCACTCGTGGAGATTATGGAGTCCCGACGATTATACTTGAAGCGGTAGCTTCGTATGATCTCTGGATATGGTATGCTTTTTTGGGTGTTGCAGGCTCCAACAACGACATCAATGTGCTAAACCAATCGCCCTTATTCACCGATGTGTTGAAAGGGCGGGCTCCTCATGTTCAGTACTCTGTCAACGGCCGACAGTACAACATGGGGTATTATCTCGCCGATGGTATATACCCGGAGTGGGCTGTCTTTGTGAAGACGATACCCCTCCCACAGACGGTGAAAGATCGGTTGTTTGCGCAACAGCAAGAAGGAGCGAGAAAAGATGTTGAGCGGGCTTTCGGCGTTCTACAGTCTCGATTTGCCATCGTGCACGGTGCGGCACGATTTTGGCGACAGTCAACTCTCGTGAAGATCATGCGGGCTTGCGTCATCTTGCACAATATGATCATAGAGAACGAGCGCGACGACAATGCCGCCAACTGTGACTACAATGATCATCCGGACACATCCACGGTAGTTGCGCCTGTAATTCACACTGGGGGTACACCTTTATTCGAAGATGTACTTCGAAGAAATACTGCCATCCGTGCTCAACCCACGCACACGCAACTCAAAAGAGACTTGATCGAGCACATTTGGCAACGTTTCGGAGGAAACACCGACGAGTAGCATCTTACCGGATTTTGTAGTAGGCATTTGTTTGCAAATTTAATTTTTTTGTATTTCGCAATTATGTCATGTACCGCTATTCGAATTTTAATATCTATTTTTTTTCAAGTGCAATTTTTAAATCCAAAATGTCGAATTTATTTTTTTTGTCGCAAATATCGAATTTAATTTCCTAGGTAATATATTAACATATTGGTAATATTGAATTTAATGAATTAATACAAATTCGTTGAATATATAATTGTTAAATTGTATAGAGCCAAGTAAGAGCCAAGTCATTGGAGTGCTTGGTTCTTACTTGGTGTTTGGTTGGTGGTTAGGAGTGTGAGACCCACGTTAAGAGCCAAGTAAGAGTCAAACTGTTTGAGACTTGATGCTTACTTGGTGCTGGTGTTCACACACGTGGCAGGGAATATTTTGTTTAAGAGCCAAACAAGAACCAAGCCTGTTAGAGACAGCCTAACAACTCTCTGCACGGGTTTGTTTGATGTCATAGACTCGTTGCCCCCCAATTAAAACTCCATGTAGCAGAAGTCCATTGTACTTAGGCTGGCGCTTAGCGAGACCGTCAAGTGTCAACGATGCCAAAGTTTGACGGCGCCCGCGACTAAGCGGAAACAACCAAGAAGCTTGCCTTGCTTTAGGAGGAAAACTTTAGTTACTACTTTGTAATGGTTGGTACTTGCCCCTCTAATTTTTGTGCGGATTGACCGAGTATATTCTCGTATACCTCTGTCGCTTTTGGAAGGTGATAGGAACTAAGTTTATAGCGATAAATATGAAGTAAACATGCTGTTTTTAAAGTTGACAAGAGATTTGGTATATCTCTTCTTCTCAAAAGAAAATAAAATAAGTGGACGAGAGGTTTTTGTTTTTTGTTTTCCTCTTTTGATTCTTGTGTTGGTTGTCGTGGATATATACGATGTATTACAGGAAAGTAAAAATTACAGCTGAAGAAGCAAATGGATTGGAAAGCAAAAAAAGTAAAGTATGTCGGTCGGTAGATTACCCGCCCTAAGATAGCCAGCCATAAAGCCAAAGCATACGTATGTGCACCGACTGAGCGGCCGATTTACACGACATCCTATAATAAAATTGTGAGTTCAAACGACTAATCCGTACACATGCCCTTAGCTTTTCTGATTGAAGAGAACTCGTCAATTCAAAAGAATAAAACGAATAGTTTCATGAATCAATCGGCATGGAAAACTGCAATTTAGCTCATAACCAGGGGTGCAGACGTGCATGTTAGAAATTTGGATTTGATCCCGTGAGTCCGTGACCTCTCCACTAACTAGTACTTTGACAAGAGCAGATTCATGAACTTACAATTAATCCATACAAAACTGAAGCTGTACTCATGCTACGTACACCAATTATGGTACATATTCATATAAAAATTTCGGCAAGGCCCATGATTTGTGCATCAATTCATGATGATGCGTAACGTCTCAGAAGACCCGTCCATAACGGTAACAAAGGTTATGGTCACCTGTGTCTCAAATTTTTTCTGGATAAGAGCTAAGGTAGCTGACCATCCAACTTAATTTCTAATCGCGTGCTATGAATGGACGTATAGAAAACGTCGGCCACCGTGTCCGAATAATTGGCAGGATTTGTTTCTAGATAAACTCGACCCACACGCCAAAACATTTCAGACTACAATTCTAATATCCACTTAAATATCTGGGAAAAAACAAATCACATCTGATCTTGAAAACAACGTATCTAGGCGGGAGGAGGAGGAGACATGATGTTCCACAACAAATCAAAGTAGTATTGTTCAATCTTTGGTCAACAAGTGAGTTCAAAGTATGTAAGACATGGCTTTTGCGAGATAAGAGCAAATTTACGCGGTAAACGCTAATGTTAGGCGACAAGGCGTATGATAATTGCCGGCATAAGCAGCTGGACGTGCGCCCTTTTCTTTCCCACTCTATACGCGCCTTCACGTGCGGCGAAATTGGAGTTCGGACCAGGGGGCGTGAAAGTGAAACGGAGATGGAATCGTGGCCACAAAAAGGGCTTTCCAGAGGCTGTGGCCTGTAGCTCACGGAAGGCCCATCAGGCACATGGTTTGCCGCATGGGCCAGCCTCGACGCGGCCCATCACGTGAAATGCCCGGCCCACGGTACCAACCACATGTCTAAAGAGATGAGATGTTGGACATGCCGGGTGATGCTAGTATATGTTACATCATATATTCATATCATATCGTGTCATATATAGTCATCATATCATCACATCATACCATATCATATATCATATCATATCATATCATATCATATATCATATATATATAGATATATAAAGCTCAAACCCACTATCTCGACACTGTTTGAAACCGGCTTTCTGCCTCGACCACGTCACTCTTTTTTCATCGTCCGTCCGATCTCTAATGCATGCGATCTGGGCCGCTCAAGGGCATCCCAGTTTGGACCACAAGATCTTTGGCCTGTGTATCTGGGTCATCCGTTAGCGCACTCGGTGGCTCCACCCCTGTGCCGGCGACGCGTGTTTTCCACTCCACTGACGCCGTTGTATCTATATTCTACATCATTCCTTACAGTGTGATGTTTATGTGTCTTTTTACCTATTGCTACAGCTATGTAGTCCAAAGGACTGACCAGAGCATATAAATACTGATCTAATGCAAGGAAATACTTAGGTAATTACACTGCCGATATTTTTGTACGGATATCACAGAATAAAAAAATAATTTTAAAAATAACACTTAATAAAAAAAATTTCAAAACTGGCTTCAATCACCATTCCAGATGGCGATTTATGACATTTCGCCTTCAGTCGCCATCTGGAATGGCGACTGAATGCCACGTATCTTCAGTCGCCATCCAGGATGGCGACTGAAGATCGAAAATGTGTTTTTTTAAAAAAAATTCTTGACAATTGTGTTTCTTTTAAAAAAAACAATAAAAATTGTATTTTTTCTTAAAATAACATTCAAATTTGTGTTTTTTTTAAAATTAGCATTCAAATTGTGTTATTTTTTAAAAATAACATTCAAATTTGTGTTCTGTTTAAAATTAACATTCAAATCTGTGATATGTTTAAAATTAGCATTCAAATTAGTGTTTTTTTAAAATTAACATTCAAAATTGTGGTTTTTTTAAATTAGCATTCAAATTAGTGTTTTTTTTAAAATTAACATTCAAAATTGTGGTTTTTTTAAATTAGCATTCAAATTAGTGTTTTTTTTTAAATTAACATTCAAAATTGTGGTTTTTTTAAATTAGCATTCAAATTTGTGTTCTATTTAAAATTAACATTCAAATTTGTTTTATGTTTAAAATTAGCATTCAAATTAGTGTTTTTTTTAAAATTAACATTCAAAATTGTGGTTTTTTTAAATTAGCATTCAAATTAGTTTTTTTTTTAAATTAACATTCAAAATTGTGGTTTTTTTAAATTAGCATTCAAATTTGTGTTTTTTTTTAAAATTATCATTCAAATTGTGTGATTTTTTAAAAATAACATTCAAATTTATGTTCTGTTTAAAATTAACATTGAAATTTGTGTTTTTTTTAAAATAACTTTCAAATTTGTGTTTTTTTAAAAATTAGCATTCAAATTATTGTTTTTTTTAAAATTAGCATTCAAATTTCGTGGTTGGTTCAATCTGTCGAGTATGATGTTCCCAAAAACGAAAATGAACATAAAAAAATAGTGAAAACATGAGAATACTAATATAAACCAAAATAGTACAACCATGAGAATCGATATAATGTTCCATAAAAGGAGAACATAAAAAAAAACTACTGTCGGCCCCTCTTCGGACGATGCCTCCGGTCGCGCTGAAACGGCGATGACGAATAGGTGCTGCGCGGATGCACTGTCCTCTGCGAGGGCTGTCGACCGGGAGGCTGAGCACTCGGGTCCTGCGACGGTGGAGGTGCCTCACCAAGCTGCGAAGATGCCAACTGATGTTGGCTCCGATCGGCATCGTCTCTCATCTGCAACATATCGGCATACTGAGCATACGATGGGTCGCGGACCACCTGGGGGTCGGCACGGCCCGACTGACGAGGAATGTATGGTGGGTGCCTAGCAGGAGACCGAAGCGGACCAGCCGACGGGATAGGCACCGTCTGCTCAGACATAGCAATGTACTCGTCGTCTGAGTCGAACGTGACGTCGAAGCCCAATCCAGAATCGGAAGTGTGTGCAGAAGGCGGCGCTCGGGGACCCTCAGAGATCCGTACACCACCACGCGACGAGAAGTCCACGTGAGGTGCAACACCTGTACGGTACGAGCGAGCCGGGGGCCCACCGAGATAAATGGGTGCGGCAACGGCCGTACCTGAAGGGCCGGCTGTGTCGGGATGAGGAGCGGCTGAGTGCGACGGCGTATGACTGGGTCGGGCCCGTGGACGTGGAGGTGCAACAAAAGTCGACGAAGTGGCGGCACTCTCAAGGGTCAGCTGCGAGGCGAGTCGGTCGACGTAGGCGACGGCCCTCTCGTACTCGTCGGGCGTGATAGGCAGACCTGCTTGCCTCCGCTGGACTAGTGGCCGTGTCACGGAACTGATCGCACGGATGCCGTCAGCCTGCAAGACGGTAAGACAATGGGAGGCAGAAATAAAAATAACAAGTAGGTCATGGGCTGGCGGCATGTACCTGGCGGTGTACCCGAGATGCGTGATGTCGGTCGTATGTCTGATGCACGCTCGGAGCAGGCACGTCTGCAGGCGCCGGAGGTGGTGGGGCAATGCGAACTGCGGTGCGAGGGAGGTACCATCAGAGGTAGTTGCCGTATGTCGTGGAATCGTACGCCCTCTCCTCACGCACGACATCTATCGCTGCTGTCTGCTCCCAGCGACGAGTGTAAGGAGACTGTCGGTCCTGCCAACTGACAACCTTCTTGCCCTTGCGACTCTGCCTGCAAAAAAAACAAAAGTGTTCAGTTATTTCACAGAGCGAAAATACTATACGCGGAGATAATGGAAAACTTACTCGTGCTGGTCATGCGACAAACGATGCGGGGCGTCTGGAGGAGGGATCGTCTGGAATAAGCCAAACTGGCGCATCACCCTCCACGAAGCGTACACCTCCAACATATGGCTGAAGACAAGAATACAGCGGGTGAGCCATAAATCCCGGTCCTCGGTACACACCACAGAGATCGCGCCGCCGGCTGTGCTCTCGATATAGCTCGTCGTCCAAACTCTCCATATAACACGAGCCGGATGCAACAACTCCAACTCGCCACTGTACGCACTGTAGCATGCATGCACCTGAACTGTGGCCCACTGCAGCTCATGTTGCAACCAGCGATCCCCCATGGTAGGGCGATCGATCTCATCCTCTGCATCCCTAGGCGGGTGCCCCTCCGGAAGTGCAACGGGCGTGTCAGTGATGAGCGGTCGTCCGACCGGTATGTGCTCATACGACCACAGCAAAAGAAGCAGAGGAGATCCGGCCATGTTCGCCGCTCGGGCACGCCGAACGCAGGCGTCGCACAATCCTCGATACGTCGCACAGAGAACCGCTGACCCCCAGCTGATGCGTGGGATCTGATCGATCAACGTGTCCGCGAGCATCTGCGCCAGTGGAACAAGCCAACGATCCACTGTGTCGCCGTGAGTGCCTGTAGAAAAGCAAAAAAATAGGAATTAAATTCAACAAGAGAATGGAAATAGCTGTGCCTATAACATGTTTAAGCATACCAGTGAACATGAAGCCCCCGAACAAGTGCAGCAAATACGCCTCGAAGTGTTGGCTCACAGTCCACTCATCTGCATCTGCTGGACACGTCCTGAAGTGAACAAGCCAAGTCGCAGGAACTCCGGCGTCGTGCTGGAAGGGCTCCTGGCCCAGAGGTAGTGGATGAAACCTCTCGGCGAGCATGCCGTCCCATCCGGCGGGAGTGGGTGGTGGTACCCAGGCCTGCCCGCGAATCGGGAGTCTGAACAACATGGCCACATCCTCCAGGGTAATGGTCATCTCCCCCCACCGGAAGTGAAATGTGTGCGTCTCGGGTCTCCACCTGTCCACCAGAGCAGAGACGAGTGATCGGTCGTGCCTGAAAGTCTCCAGTCTGGTGATCATCCTGCTAAAAGGAAGCAGCCCCGCCGCCCTCAGCCGTGCGATGTATCTCCCGTCGAGAGGCCAAGACGTGCCGAACGATCGCAGGCGGAATGGCCGAAGCTCCTCTCCGGATCGCACCGCTCGAGACCGATGACGACCGTCGTAGTACTGATCGAGTAACTCAGGAAACTGTGGACGAGGGTGAGCCATGCCTGCAAACAAGAACATTAGGTTAGTACATCATCAAATACACAGCAGGAACGAATAAGTGTTGCACAACATTACTCAGTCATGTTCGACTAGGTCCGGATGCATCAGGACATGTCCTCCTCGTGTGGCCGGGCTGTCGACAAATGGCACACTTTCGTAGCTCATCGCGTTCTGCGTTATCCATGTCATTGCCAATTCGCATTTTCCGCCGTCGTCCAGGGCCTTTCTGCTCCAACTGCGGTGGTGGAACATATCGGATCTCGCCTGCCCTACACGACCGATCTCTGTAGTGCTGCTGAGTCCCCCAAATCTCAAAGTCTGCAGTCCATGTCTCGGCAAGGTACCGTGAACCATAGTAAACTGAGAGGTACATCTCGCTCGACTTGTTGTCGTGCGCACACGCGGCCATTACATGAGAGCACGGTTTATGCAATAGAGTTGGCTTGTTACAAGTGCACTTGACACCGTCTTCAAATGTCACTCCTTGCCTCTTGATTTGTCGCATGTATCCACCCCCCACATTCTTACTGCGCAGATAAACGACCCAACTTTGCCTTCTACTGTTAGGAATGCACTCGACTGAGTGTTTCTGAGCGGCCGCGGCTTTCATTTCTAAGTACCTTTGTACTTCATGAGGAAATTTTGGTGGTGTCACCCGAAGCAATGCTCTTGCAGCTGTACCTCTCTCGTAGAAGTATTTGGCCGTGCGATGCCATGTAAATTCCACAATTCCAGTGAGCGGCAGACCTCGCACCCCCCTCAACACAAAATTGTATACCTCCGCCATGTTAGTTGTCATTACGCCATATCTGGCACCTCCCTCATCGTGCAATAGAGACCACTTCTCAGGAGCTTTGTCACTGATCCATTCACTAAATTTCTTTGGCCTTGATCTTCGGGTGCGTCGTCTCGCCACATCTGTAGTCTCCACGACATTTTCTTCATCTTCTGGATGTTGTGAACTGCTTGCCTCTGACCTTTGGGATTTACCTAGATCTGAAGTTTCTTGTTCTAACTCGTCCCAAAGTTTTTGGAACTTATGGCTTTGGTTCTGATCGCACAACCGCTTGAACTTCTTCATAAGCCGTGCACTCTTGTAGTGTGTGAAGAAGTTCGCCGCAAGGTGTCGTTTACACCACCGACTGATCAAGTCATTCCAGCTGTACTGCGGGTTCTCAGTGGACAACATGAACTCAATGGCACTTAACAAACCCTTGTGTCTATCATGGATTATACATACATTCCGTCTGTCTTTCACGACTGTTTGTTTTAGGTTTGCAAGGAACCATACCCAGCTGTCTGTACTCTCTCCTTCCACTAAGGCATACGCCATGAGAAGTAGCTGGTTATTTGCATCTGCAGCAACTGCTGTCATCAGAGTTCCCTTGTACTTCCCAGTTAGAAATGTGCCATCCACGCAAAGTATTGGCCGCATGTACTTGAACACAGAGATTACTTGACCAAATGACAAGAATATACGCTCCATATACTCAGCTCCAGGAACTATCTCACCATTTCTGCCGACAGCTGGGCTATGGACCATATCCATCACAGTGCCAGGGTTGGTGTCAACGATTTGTTGGATCAATCTGGGCACATAGTTATATGAATCATAGAAAGATCCAAATAACATCTCAAGACCAAGTTGCTTGGCTCTCCATGCCTTCCCATATTGAATGATGTACCCAAATGTGTCATTGATCTGGCTAACAATTTGTTTTGGTGGCATATCAAGATTTGCATGAAGGTTCGACAAAATTACACGTGCCACAAATGCGGAGGACATATTTCTATGACTCTGTGATACTTCTGTCACCGAACAGTCGTGTTCGGTGATCCTGGAAACAATGAAGTGCTCATTGTCCCTGTACCGAGCAATACGAACATAAAATCGACATCCTTCCACTTTGTACTTCACTGCGTACAGTCGCGGAGTTATTCTGTCAACTTTGAAAGACCGACACAGTGTCACGGACCACATCGCCACGACTTGCTTAGCCTCCTCCTTGCTTCAAAAATGTTGTCCCAATGTTAATCTGTGCTCACTCCCTGCCGACTCCGAACTGCGATCGTCGTGGATTCGCGCATGCTCAAAACCACTAGGATCTAGCCATTGTTGTGGAGGTCCCATTCCACGATAGTCTTCTTCACCAGAGGAATCCGCATAGTCTGCGTCCACCTCCGACCCTTCGCTGCCTGAAACTTCCAGACCCTCGTCTTCACCTTCGTCGGCATAAGCCTCATCCCCAGGCCAGAAATACCCGCCCATGAATTCTGCGTTGGGCATATCCACAGAATTATAAGTCATGGTTGGATCAATGTTCGTATGTTGTCCTCCAATTAATGGTTCGGGTACAAGTTCTGCTCCCGGTTCTGGTACATTGTCTAGCTTTGTCACATACAGTATGCAGTCATCTGGCCCATGATTGGGATTTATCACCCTCCTAACAAGAGAGCCCCATGATCTATCGCCTCTAAGTTTACACAATTTCCAACAAGATGTCAAACCAATAGGCACCAGCGCTTCCATGACAATTTTGTGTAAACATGGGTCAATATTTAGGATGTCCATGACTCGGGTCTTAAGGTCTTCAAAATTAAGAACATTAAGATCATTCAATTCCATGTCTACATGGTGACATCCACTTAGGTCATCTCCAGATGGTCCATTTCTAATGATTTGTTCCCCGTGAAAAATATATACTACTCTTGTTTCCGACATTGTCTACAACATAAGTATTACAAACATCAGCTATCATATCTTCAATATATTTTGCACATTACTCTATACTCATCCTTAAGACATCTGCGACTTATTTTTTAACATCTTAGAAGTACACTGCATTAATGATATTGCATCACATCTAATCAAATATGTATTTCTGCACATTTTCTACGAATAAACCGTATGTCCTAAATTATCGATTCACTATTTATTAATCTAATTTATTCGCTCAATACATAACATTTCTACATAACGGATCTACAAATACAACACATCTACATAACAGATCTACACATTTCTAAAACAGATCTACACATTTTTAAAACAGATCTACAAATTTCTAAAACAGATATACAGATACAACACATTTCTAAAACAGATCTACACATTTTTAAAACAGATCTACAAATTTCTAAAACAGATCTACAAATACAACAAATTTTTAAAACATATCTACACATTTCTAAAACAGATCTGCAAATTCCTAAAACAAATCTATAAACCCCTTTCTTTTTTCTATAAACCCCATTTCTAAAACAGATCTGCAAATTCCTAAATTCCTAAAACATTCTATACTAATTATCAGTAAAAAAAATTTTACCTTTCTTTTTTCTTCTTTTTCTTCTTCTCCTCCTCCTTCTCCTCTTCTCCTCCTCCCCCTCCTCTTCTTTTCTTTTTTCCCCTCTCCTCCTCCCCTCTCCTCTCTTCTTTTTTTTTCCTCTCTTGCTCTCTGCCGTGAGTAAGTGAGTTCTGAGTTTTTTTTTCGTTTCCACCACAATCGCCCCGGCCCCCCCTTATATATTCCCCATCAGTCGCCATTCCAGATGGCGACTGATGGAAAAAAGCATCAGTCGCCATCTGGGATGGCGACTGATGGCCCATTTTCGGTAAGTCGCCATCCCAGATGGCGACTGAAGCCATTTTTGTAATTTTTTTTTTAAACGTAAACGTTATTTTTAAAATTGTTTTTTTATTCTGAGATATCCGTACAAAAAATTCTTACACTGCCAGCTCAATGAAACCTATGTTTACCATTGCCAAAAAATGTATATCTATATTAAATATGTTGTGATCCACTATTAACTATGTTCGTGTCTTTTTTTTCCAGAACTGATTAGCTCAGAGCGTTTTCTTTGCCCATACAATTGCTTTGCTCAGCATTATTTGCAATACACCCAAATAGATATGCGGGCATGTATGTAGTATGTAACAAGCAAGCATGCCATCGCTCTGCTGTCATTGTTTGACATCCTTTTGCCATTCCTATATCTATGTCTGGTGTTATGGCATTCGTGCTACAAATATGCAACTCTACATCTTTTTGTCCATTCTTATACAATCAATGTATAGTTATTCTACCAAGCAAAAATAAATAAATAAAAGTCAGCTGTTCTAACATGTCTGCATGTACTCTACCATATGTTTGTAGTGTTAAAAGAGTTCGGGATCATTCCCAATTTTTATTGTGGTGTAAATGGTGTCTATTTATAGTCATTGAATATACATCAACTCATATATAAATTGTTCAATTTTACCACCGACATTACGTAATATATTTCCTGCGGTTTGCCACACGGGCATCTTACTAATTACATACACAAACAAAAATGCTAGGGATGTGCTTCTATACTCTTTTAAAAAAAGTTTGCACAAATTTTTTAAAAAATATATTTAATTATTTTTAAAAATAAATTAGTAAGTTATTCTACGGATTGAGTAGTGGGTCCGAAATTCAAATTTAAACAAAAAAATCTAAGAACTAACCACCCCTCCCATATACCTGTTTGCCTCCGATTCTTCCCCATGCGGAAGCCATTGAAAATATCTAGCTGTGCCTGATGGATATTTTTGTTGCAATAGTGACCTTTTGACACCAACAAGTAGTAATTTTATCCATAAAAGATCGTGTATGACATGATAGAAACATAAATAAAACGATCTTTAAGGAATAAGATGACGACTGCGGTGCCACCACTCTTTGAAATCTTGTTAGAGAAGTGCGATAGTGGTCATGGCTTAAGTATGATTTTTTTATGCTAGGACCTGATTTTTTTTTTCTAATTATAAAATTATCCTTCTTCAAATGTAGTTAGAGTAATGACTTGGTTCATCCCAATCTTTCATTAACTTTAATATCAGTGCAAATTTTTTCTTGAAAAACATAAAAGCACGTCTCAAAATGTTAACTTAATTTTTTAATAATTTAATTAAAAAAAGCAGTTAAAGATAGATGGGAGCAAATGAAAGATAGGTAGAGCTATGAAAAGTTACGAATGGTTATGTATCGGTAAAAAATGGTAGACCATTTATTTAGTACGCAGAGTTTTCCTGTATGCTCTAGAGACATGACAGACATATTTGTTCCTTCATTTCTTGGCGTACTAATTTTTTATTCAATGGTGGTTCCCCACTAGGTTTGAGGGCGAACTAAGAACTATTTCATGATCGGGTCAACTTTAGTCTTATCTGGTACTCCGTTCGCATAACGCTAGCTCCTCAGATTCATATCACTTGTTCGAATGAGCTATCTTTGTTCAAAAACTACTTTATCAAATCATTATTCCAGGTTGAGGTGGGCTGAAAACTAAAATATTCATAACTCTATTGTCTTAATCTTAATTCTTTAAGGATTAATTCGAAACTTATAACATGTTTATACACTTTCCATTTCTTCTTTTTAAAATAGAGGATCAAATTCTAGCGATATTTTGCATGAAAACAAATAATTTAGTAGTGTCATTATTCTCTACTAATATTATTATACTTGTTGAAAATCATAGCAGTGCTGATATATAGTATTATCTCTGTTTCACGATATTAATTCAAATTTATTATATGTATTACTAAAAAATTGTTAAATTGAGTGAAAAAAAATATAAAATAGGTCGTGCTACCCTATTAAAATAACAAAAGTGGAGTATCTATAAGATATTATAAAGAATAAAACAAAAAGAAATACAGTAAAATATAATCATTTTCACATGTGAACTTATATTACATAAAACAACAATTTTCAAAAAAATAGTCTTATATTTGCATGCAGACTATCATAGGATTAACCTGTTTTGTCCATATAATTACTATATATCAAATCATCAATGCTAATATGTAGTAATAACAATTATTAAACTGAGTCTAATGAGAAAAGATGATTAGAGTCAAAAATCAAAAATTATAATGATTATATTTTTGGTGAGTCTTCCAGAGGGGAGAAAAAAATTTGTTTATCTATTAAATAAAAGAGAAAAAGAGTTAGGAAAGTATCAGCATCATATAAATAGAGAAAAGCCGGAGACGCACCCACTAGCTGCCTGGTAGAGCGTTGCCGGGCGCCTGCCGAACTGAGTTGGCGTCTGCGTTCACAGAGCCATGCATCGTGTATGCAGTGCCCAAAAATTTGAAGGGATACCAACAAAATGGTCGTTCTTTTGCGCGTGTTCCCGCGCAAAGCAGGAAACCCTTTCGCGGGCTATCGCGCCCTCCCCACCCCGCCCTTTTCTTCCTAACCCCCCAACGCCTCCCCAATCTACTCTCATTGCCTCCAAATCCAAACCCAAATCCAACTCCCAAATCCCCAACCTGACAATGCCAACTCTTCGCAGTGCAACCGCTCAGCCGTCGCCCGCCCGCTCCCCGACCCCGTCCACCCCTCCGCGCAGCACCAAGCGCCGGCAAACCCCTCGCCGCACTGCCGCATCGCCCGACGGCGGAAGAGGCGCGTCTCAGTACACCTCCCCTCCCAGATCTCCCCTCTCCAGTGCCGGAACCGTAAGATCTTCTACCCCTCCCGTTCAGATCTGCACGCCTGTCACTTCGTTTCCTGTAATATGTCCCAACGCACACCACCTGCTCGATCTCGCAGGTCGGCACCCCGAAGCTCCTCTCGGCGTCGCCAAAGTCTTCCAGGAAGAGGCTGTACAGCGACCTTGTCGCGGCCGAGAAGTTTAAATGGAATCCTCGAGGCAAGTTCCTACAATCCTATTCTAATCCAGCCGCTGCTGTGGTTTTGACGAGTTAATTTTGGGATCTGATAGAAATGAGTTATGCCCTGCAGATCCTGCGCAGATGCAGGCGGTCAAAGAGTTTTTGCATGTTGCGACAGTGCCATCGTGTGGGTTGGTTTGCCGAGACCAAGAGCAAACGCGTGTGCTTGAGTTTTGCAAGGTGTGTGTCGAGCATGAGAGGGCCGGGAGCCTGTATGTGTGCGGATGCCCAGGCACAGGGAAGACCTTGTCCATCAGCAAGGTCAAGGATAGTTTGATGCATTGGTCAGAAGAGGTAGACTAATTTTTTTGGTGTTTATGTACAAATATGTGGATTTGTGCATGTACTCTTGTTGATTGGTTGTGTTGGTTATGTATGTGCAGATGGGAATTGAGTTGCCTGACGTGTTAACGATCAATTGTACAAGTCTGACAAACACTTCCGAGATTTTTAGTAAGGTACTAGTGGTTGATAAATAAGTACATTCTCTATCTCTATACTAAATTGAGTTTTCAATGCAGATACTTGGAAAATTCCAGTCCCGGAAGAAGGTAAGCAGCAAATTATCACCTCTTCAACAAGTGCAGAACATGTTTTCACAGAGAGAATCGACTCCGAGAAGGATGTTGTAAGAAAAATTACTTTATTCCACACTTATAGACTCGTAAATGACACCATTTTGATATCCCATCTCAGTTTTGCACTGCTGTTTGACAGATTGGTCATCGTTGATGAGATGGACTACTTAATAACTAGAGACCGGGCTGTGCTACATGATCTTTTCATGCTTACTACCTACCAGTTCTCAAGATGCATACTGATAGGTGAAGTTTTGAAGGTTACCATTAGCTGCATGTCACAATTGGAATGTCATGCTAGATCTTGGCCTTATGCTAAGTAATAGTTGCTAATGTTTTGCAGGAATTGCAAATGCCATAGACCTAGCAGATAGGTTTATTCCAAAGCTTGAATCCTTAAACTGTAAGCACCCTTCTACATATTGTGTTGAGTGAAGTGATTATGAAATGCGTTTGTCCTTCACTTGTTGACTTACAAACCATGTAATATCTCTTCTCTAAAAATAAAAACTGGATGAAATATCTTATGATTATCATCTGGGGGTGAATTGAATATCTTATTCATTGTATGGTATGAAATATCGTATTGCTTCTAAGAATTAACATGTCCTTGGCATCGTGGCATGAATTGACAGGCAAACCTCTTGCTGTAACTTTCCGTGCTTACTCTAAGGATCAAATATCTGACATAATTAAGCATAGACTAAAGGTGATTCCTTTGTCATGTTGTGTATTTAAATGTCTATTGATGCTATATGTTCAATTTCTAAAGTTTCTTGTTCTCAAGAGTTTTCATATCTATAGGGCTACAAAATTGCTCACTGTACATAACTTTTTGTAATGGTACTTTTTCAGGTTCTTGAGTATGACGTCTTTGAACCACTGGCCCTAGAATTCTGTGCAAGAGTAGGTCCAATTATCCATTAATACTCATATTTTCAATTTCATGTATCCAACTATATCATATTCTTTCAGTATCTTGTATGTTCTATATCAGTTCATCAGGCTGTAGTTGATGGGGATATCAAGAAATCCTTCATTTAGTAACACTGTTTGCTTAATGTTCTATCAGAAAGTTGCTGCAGCCTCTGGAGACATGAGAAAAGCTCTTGGTGTTTGCAGGTAATCCTCTTGTCTTACTGAGGCAACAGTTGTATTTTTGCAAACCATGATCTTTAGTTTCAAAGTTAAATACAAAGCATAGTTTCTCTTCAAATAGAAAGAATTATGAACCCCATTGATGTATATCTTTACCTTCCCAGAAATATTGCTTTATATGCCTGCCTTCCATATGGTGATTACGCATAAGATATAATTTGTTTGTGGTCTAACAATGTCCAGCCATATAAAAATGTGAAGCTAAAGTGTATAACATCTTTTTTCTTCAGGAGTGCTGTGGAGGTTCTTGAAGCAAAGTTACGAGATTCTTCTGATCAAGAATTAAGTTTGGTAATTTTCAACATCAGTGTTTTCTTTTTACTAGGAAGTTTTATAAAAATAATCAAGTATTTTGTATGCGGGTTTAACGCCTAGGTAGACTATGGTTGTTCATATGTATAATTCAAATCTGATCATTCTTTTTTGTTGAACATACATGACGAGGTCACTTATGCAAAAGTTTGAATAAGTGGTTCATATATTGCTTTGACAATGCAGCTAACCTTGGTGCTGTGCTACTTTCTAATATGTAGTAGTGAATGTCATTTGTGCCATATCTCAAATTTTCTTAACTATATGGAAAGGAATTTGGTGAACCTTTATAGTGCCAAACAATCTCATATTCTTCTAGGTGACTGCAGAATTTGAACGATCACCATTAGGATTGAAAATTTCTAAACTACATGTTACTGAATGTTTTAACTGTCCTTGTCAAGCATTCACCTTTTTTTTTAAAAAAAGAAAACAGAAAGGCAGTTCGACATACTAATTTTGTCACCTGACAACTACTTTATTGGTGATGTCAAACCCATTTTATTTCAATGTATCCTATGTGGTCTAATATTTGAACTTACAGGTAACATTTGATCATATGGACATTGCCTTGTCAAAGGCATTCAAGTCAGCAGTGGTAGATAGTATAGTCTCTCTTCCTCAACACCAACAGGTAAATTCAGATGGATCATGCCTATTTGTTCCATTTACTAAATTGCTATGTTTCCTGGAACCTCATGAAAGTCATGATGAGCAGATGGTATTGTGTGCATTAGCGAATACATCTCAGCTTTTCAAGAAAAAGCCTACTACACTAGGAGAGGTAATTTGCCTTGTATTTAATGGCATTCTGAAAGAATGCACTTATTTACCTGATATTATGCACTTATCTACATGATGTTTGTAAAATTCTAACATCTCTCTGAATTCTCTTGTTGCAGCTTAACAAATCATACATAGAAATTTGCAGATCAACCCAAGTCCCAGCAGTTGGAATGCTTGAATTTTCTAACATGTGCAGGTCTTTGAGTGATCAGGTTGGCATATACTAAATTATGGTTTGTTATGTACCAGTTTTATTCAAAGAAAGAAAAAGACACAAAAAGAAGTCTGCTTCAATTTTTGATGTTCGTCTTGTAGGGATTCATGAAACTAGGGCAATCCAAGGAAGATAAGCTCAGGAGGGTAATGCTACAAATTGACAGTTCAGAAATCACTTTTGCATTTAAGGTGAGCACAATGCTTTTTGTTTTTACCTAATTTGCTTAGTTATTTTATTTTCAGGTGTATTTACTACTTTAACTCATGATACAGGACAACCGGTTCTTTCAAAAGTTTCTCAAACAACCAAGATCTTAGTTGATCTATCTATGCAACCATTTTTGTGATTGTAAAATGGACCTGGGTATCGGAACCAAGAATGCCCAAAAATTTATGGTGAGCTTCTACATTGAACTCCATACTATTTCATTTCATGATGTGATCAACCATTTAAACGATAACGTAGTCGCCTGCAGTATTGGCTTGAACTACATTTAGTGTGCCCATTTCGCATGCACTTGGTCACCTACAGTTTATTGCTTTCCCTTTATGTGTTGCTTACAATTCAGATGTGTCGTTTCAGGTGCTTGCATTCCGTTGGATGAATCTGTAGTAATATTCAGCTAGTCCTCAATTGTATATCAGGTTCGTTGATGTACCAACTCTGTTGGAATGCCGAGAGAAGTGTATATGTGATGAGTTCTTATAGTCATTCTCTGTTGACACAATTCTTTGAACACAATTGATGTAGTTCTGATTTTTCAATGTTATTTATCCCAACAGTTTTATTTTCAGCTGTTTGAATTGTCCGGTGAACTAAATATAAGGTTCTATTCTTTGGCATTGTTTAAAATATAAGACTTATAAAAATCAATATGGTAATTGAGTTTATCATTTCTAATCTTCAAAATCTAAATGACAATTTTTTTTCGACAATCTCTGCCATTAATAAGAGTAGTATGGTCTATTTCTTTCATTCTTTCCTCGAGTTTTTTATTCTTTAATCTTTGTGCACAAAATCATGCGGTTTTATATTTTGAAATAGAGAGTAATAAATAATACTCTGCTACATAACATAAGTTATATTTCTTTTTTCAATTTCTTGTAAAATATAAGACATGTGTATTTATTATTATTTTTTTATTCTATTTATATATATATATTTACTTTTTTACTATTTATGACTAAATTTTCACACTAATACTCTCTTATTTTCAAAGCATTAAGAATGAGGGTATGGTTGAGTAGAAAATTGAAAAATCGAATCGAACCACTTGAAATATTGCTATTCGGTCGATTTTTTAAAAATTTGGTTTTTGGTTTGGTCCAAAAGTATGTGAAATTTGGTTTTCGTGTTTTGGTTTAGTTCTAATCCGGACTGAATTAATGGAATAAGTCATTGTATTTATTCACCCCATTCTTTCTTCATTTAGCTCATTTTTTTTTCTTTAGAAATAGCGGTAATCTTAGAAATAGTGGTAAACTGATGTTGTATTCAAGTTGTTAAAATTGAATTTTATTATATTTTAAGATTGTTATAATTTTGAATAAAGATTGTATGTTTGAATATTTTTTTTATTTATGAACAAATTATTTTAACTAGTATATCGAATAAACTGATCAAACCATTTGAAATCATTTGATTAATTTAGTTTGATTTTGATTTTTTACTTTGGTTAACTTGGTGTCCAAATTTAAAAATTGAATTTTAATTCGTTTAAAAATATTGCAAAACCATATCAAATCGATTGAATGTTCACACCTAAATGAGGGTGGTCTTAAGTCATCTTCACTCAATGTTTTATTGAGTTAGAATTTTTTTTAATTTATGTGCATGATTAAAATATCTCTTATATTATTTTGCAACATATGGAGTAATATTTTATTTAAGGTGTTTTTGTTAAGCGAGACATTTACTTTGAGAGTGCAAATAAGTTGAAGGATGTAGGGCTTGGGGATCAGCTGATAAAGCACTAGACTTCTAGCAAGATAGAGTCTATACCGTTGATATGTCATTATCGGATGTAGTTTATAAACTTTGGAAAAGGTTTTTTAAATAATTCATTAAAAAATAATAATTGTAAAAATAACCAACAGGTAAAGTTTTTGTAGAAATTACCTTTTATCACCATACGTCCTAGTGATTAGAGGATGTTTTATTTTAGTGGTTATATGTTTGGGTGATTTGGCCGACAACGTCTTTTTGGGTCTAGTTGTTATTCAACATAGTGATTAGTTTGCAAATTCAGTCTAATCACTGGGGTGTATGGTGATTGGGTTGAGAAAATTTAGAATTTTTGATATTTTTTGTATTTTTTTTGAAGAAATATATAGGAAATTGAACAATATAGAAATTAAGTCCCAAAATTAGAGTGAAATATATATAATTAAGTATTATAGGTAGACTAAAGTATAGAAAATTAAGTCTTGGAAGTTGGAAGTGTGATTAAAGCACAAATGTTAGAAATTGAAGTTAAACATGATTGTGACAGTGGCATGAACAGGTCTGTGAAAAACTGAGAAGCTAAAAAACCTAATAATAGAGAAATTTTAGTTAAGTATGTATTATAGCTAACAAAAATAAAAAGGTAAGCAACATCCATATCTAATAACAACCTCTTTTGGAGGTAGGATGTTGCGGAGGACGCTGAGGTGATTGATGAGTGGACTTATTTGTGTCATGAGGGGGCTGTTGTTGTACATATGTTTGAGACCTCGTTTCTCATAGATGAGAGTTGGAGGGTAACTATTGTGTGGGCAAGGCAATGACGCGACTGCTCGGAGCACGTGGCGATGGGAGTTGTCTCTGACGTCTCTGATGTGCAGGAGGTGAAGGCGGTGCAGTAAGCTGCATTGATTGTGTTGGCGGAGGTGCATCTGCTAGCTGACTCGGATCTAAGTAGATGGTTGCGGTCTCTTTGAATATTGCTTGTATCAATCATTGAACTCAGCCTGCTCTACCATCAATTGAGAAGGGTCAGAGTAAGAGAAATGTTGTGATATCCATGCCAGCCTAGTGGTGGTGTGTGTACAATCCTGTGATGTGGATGGTCATGTTGAGTGAGACGTCCATGCTGCCTGAAGTATCTTCTCTTGTGATAGCTCCTCGCCTGTTGTCATACTCTTGGCGATACTTCAATTGTAATGCTGGCATGCTTGGTCAATGTTCTCCTTGGAACTCTATTTGGTTTTAACGGCTAATGTATAGTACTTGATGGACCCAGAATATATGTCGATTTCACCATGTCGTCGCCTTCACGACATTCCACCACCTCGAGATGGCATGTGGAGGTGTCGTATATTTTGGTGAGAATGGGGTAATCTCATGTGTTGTAACTTGCAATCCTTGTTGGAAACGATGAAGCATCACTCAAGCTGAATGTTGGTTGTCCTAAAGACAGTCAGCGTAAAACCAATGCAAAACAAGTTTAGTTATATAAAATCTATTAAGTCATGCACAACTAAATAATTTGAACATAAACACTATACTACACGATGTAGCTTAGCAGTCGAGTCTAAATTAAATGTCTGGTCCAAAAAGGCGGGTAGTGTCATAGACTCCTCATAGTAGTGGTGTGCACCAGTTTGGTGTGGGTCCTTGTCATGTATCACACCAAATACTAAGGCTAAGATATTGGATCAAATGGATGTGCATCTATCAGCATGTGGTGCTCTGCGACGGTGTTCAACCACCCATCTCTCCATGGTATCTGTTTGTTGTGCCATGAGTCATTGAGAGTACCCTTGGTTTGCTTGTTACAAGTAATTAAGCAAAATAAGTAACCAACTTATAAGCATTAATAAAATATATTAGTTAAAGATAACGTACTCATGTGCATCTCGAGGAAGGGTTGGCACCGATAGAGGAGGCACCTTCTAATGGAAACCAAACTGGCGCATAACTCTCCATGACATGTAAGGCTTCCCTAGAAATGAAAAAATTAGTCAGCAACAAGTGAGTTAGAAGTGATCATCTCTGGTGCATGGTATGGAGAAGCCATAGGGTGCAACCGCTTGAATATACTCAGTGTGTCGAAGATGATTGAATTGGGCGGTGAACTCTAGATAGTATCTAATCACCTGATAATGAGTCTAGGCATGTGATTGTTGAGTCCATCACAAGCCCATAGGCGCATGTTTATGTCCTCATGCGGATCGATGGGAGGAGGATATGGAATAATTTGTACTCGAGGTCGACTGACGTTGAAGTGCTCATAGGACTAGAGTTGTAGTAGTAGTATGCAATCCGTGAAGCAAGAGCTGTGGGAACGGCTTTGGGATGAGTTGCAGAAATAATATAAATCTGATAAAATTAAGAAAATATTACATAAGATATACAATACTATAAAGTTCTTGTTCACTATTAGAGCCATTAGGGCATTGCCTTATTATGTCTCGGTTGTCGACATGTAGTATATTTTGTAAGTCTACCACTCTTTTCTTTGTCAATATCCTTATGAATCTGACAAAATTTGCAACAATTGGGTCGTGTATATTCCAATTGCTTATTTGGGATCCAAGTGGTCTCACTTTCCTTCATTTCTTTATAATCACCTAATGTCCTAAAAGTGTTGAAGTTGTGTTCTTCACCATGCGTGTTTTCACTAAGTTTTGCAAATTGAAATAAGGGGAAAGGTATTCTCTTAGATCTTTCAAGCATTGAACGCACATTGCAATGACATGTGAGCATGGTTTGTGAAGAAGCTGTGGTTTGTTGTATATGCAGTGTGCTACCTCATCTCCTAAAGTGCATTAATGCACCTCTGTGACCTCATATGCTCATTGACATGTTTCTGTCTCAAGTGGACCTCGTATTTTTTCTTGCAAATGCTACATCACTATCACGATATGCAATTGAGATTTTGAGATCTTATTAATGTATCTCTTGATGATCTCAGGATGTCGTATATTTAGGTTCGCGGTTGCCTGCATTGTGGGAGGGTGCTTATTGTTGAAGTAATGAATGGTATTGTAGACAATTATTCTATTATTGTAGCTATTGGAAGGGATCTAAACTCCTTTAATACATCGTTGTATGTCTCTACAAAATTCGTTGTTATTATGCCATATTTATCTGCTTCGACATCCTCAATTAGTGCTCACTTTCCCATCAGAAGGCTAGCAATCTAATATGAGAACTTAATCCTACACCTTTGCTGCATTGAGTCATTAGGATTGACATGCAAATTGTCTTCTACTAGGCCAAGGCCATGCCACCTTGTGTCTCGCTGTGGATGGGCTTGCTGCTCTTGCCTATCGGGCTATAATTCCCTCCCTTTTGTTAGACAAAGTGTAAGATCATCTAGTTTCTTCATGCTTTCAAACTTGTTTTCTTGGTCATGGATGAGTGCACATATTATGCACACACAATTTCTTAAAATGCGTCATTGTTTCATCGAGTAAATTCGTTCTCTTCTAAGTAAAATTTCTGAGTTGCGGGCGTGTCAGTATACATAAGACTACACATAAAAAAAATTAGAGAACACATAAACATAAAGAAAACAGTGTACTTTATTTATTAAAAAAGAATTACAAGTTACAAGTTCTCTTGAGATTTTAGATATTCTCATTGTGCCTATAGAGTACATCTGACATACAGGAGATTGCACATTCATGGTTTCCAAGGCTTCATAAAGCTCCTTGTTAATTACATATGCAAACTTTGGATCTACAGAACACCCCTGATTAAGCCGCTGATGGTCATTGTTTTCAACTTTTAATCTGTCCTCTGCATGTGCAATCCGTATGCTTATGCATGTATGCAAAAAATATGGAACTCTGTAGCCTCGTCGGTCTATGATGCTAACATATAAAGTATGGTTTTTGCCTTGTCGGTGCCCGACATTAGCAGTGTTTGGCTTCGTCAGTCACGGACAAGATGGTCACCTTCGCTTTGTCAATGCCTAACAACAAGGATGTATAGATGGTGTGTTAATAGAATTATGATAGCACCATGACTTCCTTGGTCTTGGATATGCATGTAGTCATGACATGGATGAGTGCACATATTGTGTTCGTCGGTGCCCTGAATTTCTCTTCCAAGATGGGACATGAATAACTTGACATTGGAGGACTTCTGGATGGGTCGCTTCAATAATTTCTTGAGTATTATTTCGAACTGTGATCAAGGTGAAACTTTGTAGAGATACTTCTGGATAAGTTTATTGTTGCTCATAAAAATTTGAGATTCATCAACCCTTTGGATCAAAAGTTATTAGTCATCTTTTGCCAATATGTCAGATTGAAATTTGGCAGAACGCCGACTAACTTCCACAATTTTGCTGACCTTTGATAGAGGTGAAACTTAGTGGAGTTTTTTCTGCATGGGTTTACTATTCATCATAAAAATTTGAGGCCGATTAGATTTATGGATTAGAAATTACTATCAACATATGGCCCACATGTTATGCTGGAATTCAGCAGTTTGTCATGATCTTCTGGAGACTCTTTCAACCTCTGATCAAGATGAAATTTGGCGTAGTTATTTCATCACAAGTTTTCTGTCCGTCATATAAACTTGGGGCCGATCGGACTTTTGGATCAAATATCATCATCAATTCACTGTTAGCACATCAAGTGAAATTCAAAAGGACGCCTGCTATTTCAACATAGATTTGGAGTGACACGTTGTGCTTGCGCATTCCCTAGATCCGATCCTTAGGCACAATGTATTAGCTCCCCATTATGATTGGATGGGGGCATTTATGTTGACATGAACTACCGGTGGTAAGATGAAAAGAGAAAGGGCGATTCAAAATCACACCGCCATATGTCGGCATGACTTCGCCTCATGTTTCATGAATTTTGATGTACTCTCCTTTAGGATAGTGGATTTGATTGCACATAGGACAATGTACCACTGCTCCTTTGTTGCATGATGGGACGATATCATCAATGACAAGGTAGAGGTCTTGCACCGTGACCAACAGGCGCATATAGCGAATTCCTGTACAGTACGGGCATGTAGATCGATTGAATGTGGAATATTGCTGAAGCCACCTTTACATATATCCTCCATGTGATACATAATATATGCTATGTCAATGAGAGGCGCTCATCATGGATGGTCGTCTCCACAGTCTCATGCATCATGAATGAAGGAGAAGAGAAAACTTTTACATGCAGGGAGTATGATTGTAGAGCTCCTTTATTCATAGAGGATGAGGATGATTCAAATCCCTAATTTTGAGGATAGAATTTAACAGATTTAAATTTTCTAACGAGAATATTTCAAGGAACAAACAAGTTAGTCTTTATCTCTTTTTTTATTATTTTATTATTTTGGACGAATTTATTAAATATTTTAGACCCACTTATTCAATATTTTCGTGCTCCACTTGTTTGTACATGAAAATGTGTGTTTGAACTGAATACAGATTGACTTGACAAATTATTTCGGTCCCGAAAAAATATCAAATCTGCTTGAATAAAATTATATAAGAAAATTATATATGGTTGTGTTTGTCTCGGTGAGGAGAACACAATAAAATATTTAATTGCCTAATTTGGACCACAGGGTAAAATTTATGGTTACATTTATGTTTCAGTCCTTGGTAGACGTTCGTTAAAGCTATAAATCTTCAAATGTACTATTCAAATCAAAATAGCACATTGCTTATGTTCATAATATTTAGAGGATTCTAAAAAATCATGAAACCACTCATTTTGTTGAAAGACCCAAAAGTTATGTCTGATTTACAACTAAGTCCCTGCATTGGTTTGACCAAAGTAGACTTTCTGTGTTTTGTTTTATTCATGTTGTAACTTTGTATTGAATATATCTGTCATGTCAAAAGGTTTCTAAAATGACAAAAACCACCATATTTTGACAAGTAATGAAAAAGATCATGCTTTTTACACATAGGTCTTTTGTGACAAGGCTGACATTTCATCAATTATGACTTAAATTTATTTTTCATGGGGCAAATTATATATCATTGCATTCGTATTAAAAAATAGAATACAATTTTCTATTTAATTTCTCCCGCAAGTTAATGCTCAATGATTTTGCATTTTAACCCTTAATTAAATGTGGTCTACATATGATAAACATATGACAAATTTTGTTACAAAATTTTGGCAAACAGTCATAATTTGCCATTGGTTGAATCAATTGAACACATTGGCAACCATAGGATGCATACATCAATTGATTTGTATATTTTTCCATGGGTATGATTTGCTTTCAAGTGTTCTCATGTCCTCAATGACACTAAGTGTCCCTTTGTTGCGATCATGAATGATGCATACCTTCTCTCTCCATAATCCACCTCTTTACATTCCTCAGGAACTATAACCAACTATCTTTATTTTCACCAACCACAATTGCATATGTTATAGGAGGAAGTTGGTCATTAACGTCAGACGCTACAACAGTAAGGTATCGTAGTACCTTTCATATTGAAAGGTGTTATCGATGCAAAGTACATGCCTACAATACCATAGGAATTTATGCACTGCTTGAATAACCAGAAAACATGATGAAGAATACGACGTGACTCAACACCATTGACCTTTTCGTCACCAATGTCCACAACAAGCTTAGGATTAGCTCGCTTCATAAAGTCTAGCAATCTTGTGATATAGTTGTAAAACTTCTTCAATGCAGTGATTTTAAGACCTTCTACTTCTGTGGTATGATTTTCTTAAGAGTCATCAAGTTGGAGTACATCACACTACAAACAAATTCAGATGACAGATTTTTGTGATTACCCAATACTAATATTAACATACATGAATGCTCCCTTATCCTAGACACGATAAAATGATTTGTCTTTTGATTTGTACGCATACATGTACTATGAACTTTTTTTGACAGGCAGCGCACCTCATGCAAACTTACTGAATTTTGATACTACGTACTATCTATTTAGTAACATAGTTCATTTAGCAATTGCTTTCTTTAATTCTTTTTCGTTCTTGAAAAATCTGTTCAAAATGTGCGATGTTCTCATTGAAAGCCCACGAAAAATTTTGTTAGTGACTAACGATGGCTTCACAAAACCCACTTTCGTCTCACCATTCTCCTAGTTCACCGTTTCTTTCATTCCCATTATTACTCTTCTCCGAGTTTGAAATCTCATCTGCATATGTCGCATGGCCGTCACTAAATCTTTCCATCAATTGATATATGTCCTTATAGGTGAACTTGAACTCATCCGTTGCAACATTTTACCTAAATGAGGCAATAGAGTCCCGGGAGAGGGGCAGGTATATGACATGACCAACAAAGATGCATTTTAGTAATAACTGCAAGTGAACGTTTGTTTGTTCAATACTTGTGAGTCAAATCAACATGGAACCAGCAAAAACTCAATTTTGGATCGAAATTGCTAAACTAAATCAAGCAAGTGTGTTGTTTGTTGAGAGCTAATTCTAAAAATTACAACTAAAAATTATGAAAATTAGCGTTTAAAATTCAGAAACTATGGAAACTAGTGTTTCGAAATTCAGAGAGAAAAACCAAGTGTTTTGGAAATTTCATAAAGCGTAATTTGTAGCAAAGATCAATATATTAACAAATTAATTTTCAAGATTTCAAGTGAGACGAATTAAATTGTTTGCTCCAACTCCAATCAATAGTTATAAAGGATCGCATTTGTCAGTCAGCTAGGTAAACAACCTCTTTCAAACTTTAGATTTAGTGTTAGGGCACAATGGTATCGTGTTGCTCTAAAATACGAATACCGATCGTCTCAAAGAGTATGAACAATATCGTGGATGAAACACAAAATCCAAGATTTAGAGAATAAAATTCAGAAAATTAAGATGACAAACTTGTAAACAGAACTAGAGTTGAAATCCACAACCTCCGAATTATATGTCAATCTTGACCCTAGAGAGAAAATTACTTGTTAGAAGCCATATAAGTAGTATAGAAGCAAAGAATTAAGAAAAACATATTGAATTGCATTAATGAAATAAGAACAACCGTCCAAGTCGGCTTACAATTGAAGAAAAATGAATAAAAATTAAACTAAAACGAAACCTAATTATAGAGAGAATCTAAAATAAACTTTCCTAAATGCCAAACCAAGGCAAAAACCTCTCTATTTATTCCTAAAAGTTTGAGTTACCTTGATTACAACTTCTCCAAAGAAAATTTGTACAAAAACATGTTGGAATTGTATAAAATAACATGATGTGGCTCGAAATAGAGTTGACACACCCTAGGGCGCGAGCATGCCCTAGCCCGTGCTCACTTCTGTTTCTTGTGTCCTGGTCATTTCTTCATGCCTTCATTTCTCAAAATTCGTTTTGGCTTCATCCTTCAACAAAGTCGCTTCAAATTTGGTATACTTAACTCCTGAAAAATAATGAACACACTCGTTGAAGCGGCTTGTCTATATCTTAAAAAAACACATAAAATGACAATTCAAATGCATTTTAGAACCAAAAATGGCCGCTAACTTATGGCAAAATATAAATTAATAATATGCTTATCAGTATGCTATACAATTTAGTGTATATCAATGTTGAATTAATATAATTCTTTGGGTCTATCAACCTCAACACATAGGCCGATCATGTCTACTCGTACATAAGTTTTTGAAGCATCCCAATATGATCATGACTTTTTCCTACTTTTCCACGACACCAAATCCTTTAGTTTGACATTATGGAACCCAACAGTCCCTCTAAATATACCAATAACCCATACAACTATTTGTTCCAATGACCATGATTTAGAGTCTACTGTTTTACCACTCATATACTGACATCCACTCAAATTAGTTCTATCTAGGTCATCGTAAATTGCACCTTCACTGTAATAAATATACACAATTTTGGATTGAGACATATCTTACAAGTCCAACACCGAGCCGTTCGTAAAAATCATTTAGGTTTAAAATTTTCCGATGCACAAACGGTAAATGAATTTAAGTTCTCTTTACCTAAAAATTGATATAATCTACTGAATTAAAAAAAAATGGGAAACATACAAAACTAAATACAAAGTACCATCACACATTTTATCTGAGTTAATTGTTGTACAAAAATTTAAGTCTATATCTTTGAATAACTAATCTCCTATTAGTTGAAGTACAAACAATTAAGGCAAAGATCACAAATACTAACTGAAAACTCGAAGTACAATTCTCGTAGTAGATTTGTCATGTACGAGTCAAACTGTCCCACATTCTCCTACTCAACTCTACGGTCAATTTTGGTACAAAAATTTAAGTTTTCATAATTATTCTAATATCATGTAAAAAAAGCTAATAGCATTATTTAAAAACACTCACTAGACAATTGCAATAGATCGACTGCCATATGAAATCGACAGAACCTCCCATGATGTCTTTTTTTCTCTCTTTTCTTCTCTCCAACCCTATTCTTTCTTTTTTCTGAATTAAAATAAACCTAATTTGAATTTCTGCCATTTTATATAGAGCTACTTTCAAGTTAGTCACCATATGTACTAGTGAAAATGGGGGTTGGGTATGTTGTTGTAGGCCTAGTCGCCACATGCCCTAGCGACTGGACTGAATTTGCAGTCTAGTCGCCAGGGTGAACAATGATTAGACCCAAAAAGATGTTGTCAATCAAGTCGTTAGGTCAAATGGCAATTGAGTTGCAAATTTAGTCAGTTGGGTCCTGGCGACTGGACTCAGATTTCTTCTAGTCATCAAGACTTATGAAAACAATAGATTAATTCTGCAAAAATTTTATATTGTTTGTTATTCCTGCAATTATTATTTTTTTAAAAAAAATTTAAACTTTGCTTCGCCTGTTCTTCACTGTATTGTTTCCTGACTATCGTTGGCTCTACGCGTGATCCTAACTATGCTAAGCAGTTCGCCGGTAATAACCCGTCTGCATGTTGCGTGTGATAACTGGGCGTTTTGTGCGGGCCTCCATGGGACTTGGAAGATTTCTCTAGTATAATAATTTGATCGGGCTTATTTAATGGACCTACATGTGCTGTGATAATGGGCTTTTGTGGGCCTCTTTGAGAAAGTGATTTGTAATTTGACGGTGGAGATATTATCACAGCCATTTTGTAAGAAGCATCTCTTTTTCCTTTCCTTAGCTTTGCCCACATCGCTATTTTAGGATGGGCTAGAATTAGACTAAGCTAGCATGATGTTACATTCATTAGGTCAACAATTATTCTAGGTGACCTAATGCAAGGGAATATGGGTTTAGGCTTAGCTTATTCTAGCACGGCACTACTTCCTGAATACCCAAAGATTTAATTTGGGATAAACAGAAGAAAGCAACTCAAGAAAAGAAGAAAAAAAGAAGCTAAGTACTAGTGCAATGCCAGTTAGGCAAATGGAAGGGAATAGATGCCGGTCCATGTCAGGACGCAGTGTCGCAAGTTCCAAAGAGACCCACCACCGGATTGGATTGGCCGAGATCATCACCATCATGATCACAGCTCAGATTCATTCATTTGATGCCGCCTAGTCGGGCTCAATGCGGTACGGCCGCCTTCAATTGGAAATGACAGCCACTAATGCCTATCTTTCAATCCTGATCCCCTCGGCATTTTTACCCTCCTGCACACCGCACTACGAGACTAGACCTGAATAAAATTGCAACAAAGCTGAGCTTTCCCAAAAGGACAAAGTTGTGCTTTTTTATTAGGACTCTCTTTTCTCAGGCTTTCAAACCTTAATGAGTTTCCTTAGCAAAAAATCAAAAGGGCATCCGAAAATCGGGAGAAAAAAAAACACAAAATAAACCCCAAAGGTTGATGTTTGAGCAACATAATCAACATACATGTTTGATTTGCTACCTTTTTAGTCGTATTAAATATTAGTCAATCAATTGTGGTATATAAAATTTTTTTGATTATAAATCAAACAATAGTTAACATTTTATTAGTCAAAATTCAATAAGACAATTTATGACCCACATATTATAAAGAATAAGAGAGAAAATTTGGTTAGAAATTTGAGACTAAACTTTTCTTCATTTCAATTTTGACTAAAATTTTGGTTAAAAAGTACACAGAAGCAGCCAATTTTTATGTCATGACTAAATTTTGATTTCAAATCAAACAAAATCCAAAATAATGTGACATGATCAAATATTAGTGAGACAAATTAAACTTACAAATCAAACAGACCCTACAATCCTACCAAACTCTACTTAATTATGAGTGTCATGGTTGATTGTTTCTTTCTAGTTGCTAGTTGCTGGTTGCTACTTCTACTGCTCTCTCTCTCTCTCAAGGAACAGTAGAAGGACTCCCAAATTTCTCTTGCTGTTGCTGTCCTTGCAGATAATTTTGGTGGCAATGCGGGATCCCGGAGCCCATGCAGACAGCATGCAGTTCTTGGGCCCAGCGAGAGCCGTGCTTGTTTGTTCCGCGAAGTTGTCATTAAGATCAGATGGACAACAGTTCGCAGTTCTGGATCACAATAAAATCGATCGCCCATACGATATCCACAGAAGAATTCGACACCATCTCAACCAGATCATACCATACCAGATAATGGCGCTTAGCCGTCGCTGTTAGGCGCGATGGCAGCACGTGAACGGCACGAGGTTTCCCATCCTCCGCACGAATGTTTGTCCATGCACGGGGGACCTTTCTCTTTGGAGACCCTACGTCCTGAGACAGATTCGTGTCCTTTTGTGTTATGTACAGAAGCCATGAACAGTATACGTGTTTGAGCCATTCGTTTTAAAAATTTGCATTTGCAGTCAAGGCAGACAAAATTTTGATAAAATTATGGGGTATCTTCTTTCTTGTATTTTAATAGAATTTCAAACAGAAATTAACTCATGTGAATCGAGATATATAAGAAATTTAAAATCTCATAAAATAGTTATTCATTATCTTCATTTCTGACCGGTCTACATTTGAAATGATTGGCTTCGTGCCCTCTAAGATCACTAATGCATGAGTAGCCTGTGCTTTCAACCCGTATGAAATAAAATACTAAAAATAAGGTGGATAACATTTTAAGGGAATTTTATACTTCGCTTTATACTCTAATCTATCCGTTTCAAAGTATAAGACATGGTTCTCTTGCATACATATGCAGATTAATAATGGATAAAATCAAAGGAAGGAAAAAAGACCTCCTCCAGCAAAAGATATAAAAATTACAATATTTTTCTTGAATCTTAAAATTACAATATCATGAAAGTATGTTTTGATGATGAATCTACTCATATGACAAAATTTTGTGACTGGTGAGAATAATAGAGGCGATTACTCATTCAATTTGATCAATCTGCGGCATTAGTAACTGTAGAAGTGAAAAAACAAAACTCATAAATGAACCATTAATTTTGATCGAGTCCTTGTATCATAAAACTATACATTGGGGAAATGTGACCTTATATTCTAAAAGGGAGGCATAGTTTCAATTAATGTTGTTCACTGTATTTGAAATATTTGATTAATTAAAAATCAATATTTTAAATAGAGGTCGACAAGAATTTCAAAATTTCCATTGAGACGTTACCCTCGTAATTTTCCGCCAGCCCCCATTTAAGACATTTGAATTTCAATCAGAGATAAATGAGAGGTTTGTAGCACATTCTGACCAAAAAAATGTAGGTACTATAATTTTCTGATTTTGACGTTCAAAATTTCTAAATAGAATACTAAAACCTCTCAACCTCAATATCAATTAGAGATGTCAATGAAATAGGACCAGCACATAGATTAGATCTCCATCCCATCTTTATTATATTAACAAGATATTTTGTCCTTGTATTAATCCCCACTAAGATTTAATGGGGATCATGATCTTCATGAGGATATTTATTATATTATTTAAATTTTTTATTTAATTTAGTGCATATTATATAGTTATAAATTAGTTTTTTAACACTAAAAAATAACAAAAGAATTATTATGAGTCATTTATATATGCAAAAGAAATAAGCATATCGATATTAACAAAATATATATATACTTAATAGGATAAATACTTATATTTTAAAATATAAACTTATATTTATGAGAATTAACTAGAGTGTGTTATCATTCTCATCCCCATTAAGTTAACATGAATAATTTGTCTCTCATCCAAATCTCTGTCAGGGAAAAATCTTCACGTATTATTTGCCTCGCAAAAATTAACATCCCTGAACAGAACACACACAAATCTCAATTAAATGCATCAAGTGTGTTGAAGGGTGCCATTACTTGGAGGCCATTTGGAGCTCCAAGTTCCTTTCATCACCAGTGCCTCCATATACCATCACCACTTTTCCCACCCGCCAAGTTCGAAGTTCTTTTCATCACTAGTGGTCGCGCTTTCGAGTTGTGCGCATCATGAGCAGGCGCTCCCGGATCCCCCCATTTCTCAACCGGCACTATCATTGGGCACCCGGAAAAGGACGCCGAAACCCTCCCTGTACTCCAAAAATTCGTGTCACATTTTGGAATTTTGGCCCCCTTTTGGCTTTCGATGTCACTTGTGGCTGTGCGAGTTTTGTAATTATCCTCACTCGGGCGCGCTTGGCAGTCCACAGAAACGTCTGAGATAGCGTTCAAGCTGCACAATACTATATGTTGATATCTATATATGTGCATGGTTAGTCAAAAGATTCTGAGTGTGATTATTGCACTTAAGCCGCTTGCAAATGTATATTAGTAGGGTAGATAATAGTGCTGGTAGGGCAAGCTGGCCGATTAAGAGCATGCTAAGCATTCTCTGGAGTCAGATATATGCATATGTTTAATTGTCGTTCTAGAATAAGAGCACTAGTCGAGATCTCTTAACTCTCTCCTAGGACAATAATAGCGTTTTATCTTTGGGCTATAAGTTGGCCGGCACCTATGTTCGTTGACTAAAACATTAATTTAAAAAACAAAAACTAAACCAATACTCTAACTAATGGTGTATATATTTCTGACTTGATCATCATAACTCAAATGCTTTTGATCATTTGTTGCTCTTATTCAGAAAATGAGGGAGTGTTCGGTCTAGTTTTAGTTTTTGTTTATAGATTGAAGTTGGATTGAATATGTGTTCTATTGGAGTTTATTCAATAAGAGCATGTCTCATTTCTTCTAAATAATTTCAAGTTGATGGAATAGAGGTTTTCAATTTTATAAACAAGTAAACTGAGTTATTGTAGAAGGTTTTTGTTTTTGAGACCGAGTTATCGTAGAAGCTTAATACATGCCAAACACAACACAAACTAGATAAAAATGCACCAGACTTGTATGCACAAAAAATTGACACATGACTTCATATTTACCAGAATATTTTTCTCTATGGAACCATCTATAGTCCCATCTTTGCATATAAAGCTGATTTCTCGAATAAGAAGGAATCATAGAAAAGAAAACGATTTATGTGCGCGTGAATCATTTTACTGCACGGACATGATGGCATGGCCGAACTGTGGTGCTACCGAATTATTTCTTACAGGAAAAACGGGCCACATTTTTCTGACCCCGTTAAGGCCCAGTCCAAATTGTCAACACCTCAGCGGCTGGAGTAATAAGAAGCCCCCAAAACTATGGTAATGAAAAAAAATACGACTTATCTTTTCTCTTACTATACCCATTTATGTTTCTCTTTATCACGTCACATAGGCAGACACACCAGTCAAATACTTGCTATTCCTATATTGTGTATATTGTGTATTTGTTTATATTACTCTCTATAAAATATAATTACAATATTTATCACCGATTTTGAAGAACCATAATTTAAAAAAAGATAGATAGAAATAACAAAAAAGCATAGAAGCCACTGCCATTCAATATAACGCCATGATCGCGTCACCACATTCTCCATTTGTGAATTATGATTGACGGGAGCTGTTAAATGTCAAATTTTGGTTTGCCGTGACGCTCTCAAAATAAATCCAAGTCCCAAAGCCTCCAAAACCGGCCCTGGTAAATTGGTAACTGTCACTTCACTGCCATTAGTTCTTGCTTCCTGGAGATCGGTTTCAGTGGTAAGATGTTTTTCATATCGCTTCAATCAAATCGTTGCTCCTTGTTTGTCTTAGAATTCTCAATGCAATGTCATGCGTTGCCCTTTTTGACAGATCTGGGAAAAATTGCACTGCGTTTTGGGCTACACATTGTTTGTTTTAGTGGGCATATAGATCTTCACCATCAACCACAGGCATCAGATACCTTGGATGATTCTGGACGCATTATAGTAGTAGACATTGTTATCTTTGCGTGGCAATAGACAAACATTCCCTTTTATACATACAATTGCGTACAAATTTACAACTTTTCAATGGGTAATCACACTTCCACATAAAGTGAGACATCAAGAGCATTTTCTCGGAATATTGGAGATTTTCTCCACGATGACACATATTTGATTGCCGCATTTTTATAAACAACTCGTTTATCCATAATTATGCCAAATAAACTATAAGAAGAATGGGCTTCCACCTGGAAGCAATTCTAGCCATCCGACGCAGATAGAAATGCTCTATATTGGTGGATTTAGCCTTATCTCGTTTATAGGACAGATTTACCACCTAACTGTAGGGGATTTGGAACCCGACACACACTAGCACTGTGATCCCGGCATAATGGCCGCCGGATTCGCGTGGGCTTAACGGGCAACACCGTATCAAGGATTGTCTTTGTGATGTCCCGTTTTGGTGCACCGGTGCACCCTAAGGCACGTACATGGATAGGA
Organism: Pharus latifolius; assembly: GCA_019359835.1. Classification (NCBI taxonomy): domain Eukaryota; kingdom Viridiplantae; phylum Streptophyta; class Magnoliopsida; order Poales; family Poaceae; genus Pharus; species Pharus latifolius. The sequence goes on along the minus strand of CM033319.1, from coordinate 11,705,631 downwards.
TTGATGGAACGTGATTGGCCGTCTATTTCTCCCCAACACTGGAGCCAAGGAGCTCTCTCTCTCTCTCTCTCTCTCTCTCTCTCTCTCGCTCGCTCTCTGTGATATATCTGCACGTATCTCGTCGCTAATTACTTCGTGTACCCTACCACTACCCAAAGACCCAGATAGATTACAATGGCCAGTGGAGTACTGACATGCCCACGTCCAGCTTAGTGAGTGCAAGCAATGATCCATGGTGTAAACTATTGCAACATCTGGATTCCCCAGGGGCAGACAAGAGGGGGACAAGCAGTGCTAGTAGTGGAGCAGCATGGCCATCCGCATTGGCATTGGCATTGGCGCAGCAACTTGCAAGTAGCCGGAGAGATAGAGAGAAAGAGAGAGGGAGGCATGGCAATATGGCATGGCCATCGTTGTTAGCATTTGTTAATGTGGTGGTGTCTTCTCAGTGTGTGCCACTAGTGTTAGTAGCTCATGACCTGTTTGCATGAAATGTGCGCTGGCTTGGGCCAGGTGGGGAGGAAATCTAGGGAGCTCCAGAAACCACCTTTCTGCAAGTGCATGCATAGCTAAAAGGAGACTTCTACAAATCCTTTTCTTCTTTTCTAATGGATGGGATGGAGTGGGCAATAGCTTGTGAAATTGTCACTTCTAGTGTACACAAGATAATTGCGTCATCTTGATTTTTTGCGTTCGTTTCTCTCGTCATTGCTTGTAAAATCATAGGATTATTATATCATGTTTATGCATACACAAGGAACTTGTTCATGTTCCAATTCCATGTGCATAGAAATGATAGAAAACATGAAGGATTTTTCAAGCACGTAAAAGTCTTGGGGTCTTGTTTGAATGTTGGCTCATATAGGCAAACTGTTTTCTAGTCTATTTAGTAACTACGTTTAATCCTTATTTTCTCATATTAAATTACTCAAATTGGCAAATAAATTCTAACTTGTGATTGAGAGTTAAAATTTCTCTCTCTCATAGTTAAATTTTGTTTTTTTACTAAAATTACTCTTGTTGTCACCATATTTTGATATATAATATAGATTTTAAAATAAAATATTTTGAGAAGTTATTATTAATTCTTGAAAATGTATTTTGATATTTACACTTTATGAGAAAAAACATTATTTTTCATAAACAAATTTTACCTATATAAATTAGTTTGTGCATACAAACAATAGTTGAAGTTGAGCAAGAGAGCAAAAGGTCCCATAAAAACACATTCGTTTCTTAATTCTTTGGAGTTATGTAAGAGACTAGTTGCCTAGCTAGCAAGTCCCGGGATAGTAGCCTACAAAACCTACCAACTTTAGTTTCACTACACTTTAGCTACAGGAAATGGTGAGGGAAACTGGCGAACTGCGTTGAGACAGCTACCATGCAGCATGCAGGCACACATGCATCTAATCCATGATATCAAAGGCAGGTTAGTTAACTTGCGTGGGTCCGACGAAATCACTGTCTTTTAGAAATTCCTATTTTGGTCAGGCCTTTTTCAAAACTATAGGCCTAGCTTGCATAAATCCAGCAATCTAATTTTTTAGATAAGTCTAAGAGTGATTTAGAGTATGTTTAATCGAGTTTAAAATTTTCAAATAAATCAGTTTATTGAAATTTCAGTTTATAAGTCCAATAAATTTTATTCTATTCGCTTCAACCTATTTGAGACTTCTAGTTTAAAAGAAATTGTATTTATAGAATGAATTCTAAAATAAACTGGGCTTATAGGGTGAAGATGAAATTTCATGAAAACACCTCTATGTAGGGATATGTAGTGTTGAACACTATTTAAGTGCTAACATAATAACCATACTGATCTATTTAAAAAGATTTTTTAGATATTTCTAAGAGTAATCTAACACTATAAAAAATTTAAAGTTAAAACCCTATTAGTATTAAGAGAAACAAAAAAATTGCTATCAATGGTGACTTTTTTTATTTTATCATTTATCAGAAAATTCTCTCTTTACTTTCCAATTATTATTTAGAGCATATATATTTATATATACACTTACTCTTAATACTAGTTACTCCTACAATTATTACCCTTGGAGCATCCTCGAGATTCGTCTGTGGTGGAATGGTATTTTTGCATTTGTATCAGATGCTCTATTCAAAATACTGAATTTTTTATTAAGAAGAGTTGAACCATAGCATATGTGGTGTATTTCACAAAATTACGTGATCTTAATGAGTTTTGGCTCACATGTCATGCACAACATAATATTAATATTTGGTTTGAAAAAATTTCATCTCATATCACTTTTTTATCACTTTTTTGTTTTCCCAATGCAAGAGTGATAATACAACATATCACTTTTTCCTCTCCCCAACAAGACATCTTTTCTTTTCCCAATCTCTTCCTCTCTCTCTCTCAACACAACATCTTTTCTTTTCCCTATATCCTCCTATCCCCCAATACATCATCTTTTCTTCTTCCACATTTTTTTCTCTTTGGTATCTCTTGCTCTCTCAATCATTCTTTACCTTATGTGGAGTGTATACATCATGGTGGTGCATAGATAATAGGCTCATGCGATGGTACCCATACACAATGTCGACCTCACGAGCAGCGGTGCACGACATAGACCTCATGGGCTACGGGTTTGTGGTCTCGTGCGACACACAGTGGCAAAAGAGGTCTTACAGGTGGAGGCTCATAGCCTCGCATGGCTCATGATCACAACAAAGATATCATTGGTGGTGGACTTGTAGTCTTACATAACACATGACGACCTTTTAATGTGGGCAACCACACTATTATTGATTTTATTTTGTTTTGGTTTTGTATTGTTTTGCTGCTTTCTGGCTTTTTTTTTTTGGCTAACTTCTCGGTATGGTTATGTTATATGAAAAGACAAATTTTTTTTGGAGAACTCTTGTATTACAATTGCCTAAATTTTCAGTCTTCTGTATATATACTTCAAATCATTTGTACGTACATCTATGTAAATTTTAATTTAAACATATATAGGTTTTTATTCATATGTATGTATATTTTAAATCATTTTAGTGTATATTTCAATTATCTGTGTATAAATTTCATTTTAAGACTTTTCTTTTTCTTTTTAGAATTTTGATGGGATTTTTTTTGTCATTGTGGATGTTATTTGTTTGAAGTTGTAGATTATATTGTTATTATAGTTTCAGGTTTGATTGAAGTTTAAAGTTTGAAGTGTAATAGAGTTTTTTTTAGAGTTTGTTACTAATATTATAAATTCTTAGGAGAGTTTGTTATTGAGATTATGTGTATACATTTTCTGCTATATGTGAGTATATTTTCAATTGTAAGCACATACATTTTTAGTTAATTGTGTGCATATTTTCATGTATATATATGTATAGTTACTGAGATTGTAAATTCTTGAGAGGGTTTTTGTTCTTAACTATGTGCGCATATGTTAACGTACATTTTTTTTTGTGCTGATATACATTTCGTTCTAGGTAATAGGAAAAACACTCTCTCTAGTATAATTCTACTTGTTTAAATTTTCTTTTTACTACATGTACATTTTGAATTATAAGTGTGTACACTTTCAATTAATTTTACGTACATTTTGAAACACTTGTATGTATATTTTGAATCATTTGTGTGTACATTCCAAATCATCTATAGATACATTCCGAATCATTTGCATGTAAATTTGTATTTGATTGTGGTTTGCAACTGTTAAACCATAAAAAAGATTCAAATTTGAACGAGCCATATTAGATTTCTCATTTAAGAAAACTTTTTCCCTACAAAAAAATTCAGATTTGAAAAGTTATATCAAGTTTAAACAAAAAAACATTACCTCTATCTCTTCTACATGTCTGTACTTCCAATTTTGTATAAAAATTGTACTACTTGTAAAGCCGGCAGAATACTTGAGTCTTGACTCTTAAGAAATCCAAATTACATAGTTTCCAAACAAGAAAAAAGTTCAGACTAGATACGTTCGATCTATCGTGCTCAACATAGACCGATCATTTACACCGTCCGATCTTATGACCTGCACGCGAGGCTGCGACGTCTCGATCTAGTGCCGTATCCGTATACGAAGTCATGCTAAAGACTTCTCGGTTGCGCCCTGTCCAAGACGCTTAATTGGCACGTACGTTCACGTGCAGTCGCTTGTGGAACGCGATTCCGAGAAGATCGGCTCGCAAACACACAAACATGGGTGGATCCATCGATAAGGGAGGGCGGCTGAAGCAACCCTAAGTGCGTATCTGCATAGTTTTCGTCTTCTTTGTTTAATCTGTTTCGCTTCAGGAACCGAAGCTTTTAATTGCTGGTTTACTCATAGGACCCAGTTGTACCTTGTACGTCGTAGCGACTTCGATTAGTTAGCTTGGAGGCGTATTAAAATCGGCAAGTGTACCACCGTCGCCGGTGCCGTCTCCGTCTGTGTCTCTGTTTGGCCTTTCCTAGTTTGTTATGTACGAAATTACAGGTTGAGAGTGACAATGTTACACACATTGATGTTTTAAGTATAAAAATGAATATAGTAATATTGATTCTGTGAAATACCTTAGCCTTCCAATTAGAGGTGTAAGTCGGGACAGGCTTTTATCGGGCCGGCCCGAAGCACGTTATTTTGGCCCGACATGTGGCCCGGCCCGGCACGAAAGAAAACGGGCCGTGCTGGCCCGGCACGGGGGACCGGGCCGTGCCGGGCCCCGAAACTCAGCCCACGGGCGGCACGGCCCGGCACGATACTGTGGGCCGTGCCCAGGCCGGCACGGCACGAAGCGGCCCGTTCGCACGCGGGCCGGCCCAACACTTTGGCCTCTTCCACGAGACCACGACTCCGTGCCTCAGATCGCCGCCATCGGCACCGTCCTCAACCTGAGCCGCCATCGCGCCTCTTCTCCTCCTCTTCCACTCCCTCTCTCTTCTCCTTTCTCCTGCCCGCACCGCCTTGGGCCGCCGGTGCTGCTCTCTCTCCCTCCTAATTCTTCCACATAGCTGCCGTTGTCGCCGCCGTGCGCCACAGAGCGGCCAGCTCCCGTTAGAAGCTCCTCGCGCCCGGATCCCACCAGATCCACCCCGCCCCCTCATCCTCTCCGCACCAAATCCAGCGCCGCCTTCTGCTCATGGCCGCGCCACCCTACAAACCCTAGTGCGCCGTCGTCGATCAGGATCTAGGGCCCATCCGCGCCGCTCGCAGCAGCTTCAGCAACGTCGGCGCCGAGGAACACTTCGCCGATCGCTGCAGCGGGGACGGCACGGACGCGCAGGCTCCCGTGGCGAGCGCCAGCGACGGCAGCAGCATTTCCGACTTAGGAGGACAACGGGCCGGCGTGACTGGCGGAAGGGCAGAGCCGCAGAGGAGGACGACGAGGAGTCGAGGACGAAACGGGCCGTGCCCATGCCGGCCCGACACGCACTGCGGCCTGCGGGCTACCGTGCCGTGCCGGGCCTCTCCGCCGAGCAAACGGGCCGTCTCGACCCGGCACGACAGCCCGTGGGCCGGCCCGGGCACGGCACGACACAAGCCACTGGCCCGACGGGCCCGTGCCGTGCCGGCCCGGCACGGCCCAACTTACATCTCTACTTCCAATTTCATATGATTAAATAAAAGCAGTCAATTTTTCTTCAACAACGGCCACTAAAACTGTGGTCAACTCTTGCACGATGGATCACTGGAAACTCGGTTACAACGGGTGGATAATCTGGTCATGAAATATAACGGATGTATTAGGCAAGTGGCATTTGATAAATGATGTACTCATCTACAGGTCATGCATTCCATTAACGCACTGACTTAATTTAATTAGAATAGTGTTATATGTGTTTAGGAATGATCTTTTTCTTTAACAAATACTCAACTAAAATTGGAATCCAGGAAATCTGCGTGTCATTGAGTATTCTAAAGAGTTTGCAAGTAGGGTAGTTCAGATTTCAAATGTATCAGTTGACTGCTGATTAAAAATTAGACCCCACTTGCTTACACTTTCTCCTATCCACCGTCCAAGAGATGCAATAGAAATCAATGTTTGCTCCTCCCAAGTTTTAGCAAGTTATTTTAAAAATCATGTTCCTTAAATAGAAATTAAAGCAGAACAAACCTACAGATAGATATGGAGTTCAAATCAAACGAGAAGCAAAGTCACGTATATCTCAGGGGAGTTAAAATATTAACCCATTTTCTTGAAAAGAAAATAATGGATTCTTCTCTTCGAAATTGACTTGATTAATTGTACATAACCAGCGGTAGAACGAGAGTATGATATTTGGGGTCTACTGATCCCTTATGTTTCAGGTACATCTTTGATAGCAAACGATTTTTTGAGAAAATTATTATTATAAGTAGTATTATTTGTTATGTTGATAATATATCTCAAACCCACCTCACCCCACTCTACACACTCCCCCACATACTTGCCAACACAAAAATCCAACTAAACACTAGACATGACCACAGAGTGGCTCACCCAAACTTCATCAGGCTTGGTTTGGCATAGCCTGAGATTAGGATTAGATCTATGCCTGACTTAGACCTAAAATTTAAAAAACCCAACCTGAGTGCAGCCCGCCTCGAATATTTGAATGTGCCTTGATCAATCCTAGTTAATTCAGCCCAATATGTATGTTGGGTTTGGGCTAGACTGAGCTCAAACTAGCTCTAATGCAATTGGGTTTTTTGTCGGTCTGTTCAAACCCAATCCGAATTCGAAGATGCTAGGCTCTATCAAATATATATATGAAAATAGAGAATACCGAGAGTCAAACTCACGATCACTTTATATCAACATACATTGTAACTGTTTAGAGACACATATGAGTACAAAGACTAGTGAATTTGATTATGCAAGTCACCTAATTGAGAAGCTAGCTAAACAAATTGATGGAACCGTTTTAAACCAGACTGCACGTATGTTTTGCCGCACTTATGTGCATATATCCACTATATTATTTAGAAATGTGTATCCATTAAAATTGTGAAGCAACTTGAGTTGCGCAAAAGATTTTTTGAAGCAACAGCACGTGTGAATTATTAGATCATGACCATCGAATTCAAATCGCACATTTCTTATCTTCTTTGACCCCAAAATCAAGGAACTGATTACCTCAGAGAAATTCAAGGCTCATCTCCCCATTTTCCATGTACGAATTATCAAGAAATGGTCTACAACATTTAAAAACAGCTTATCACTTGTGTCGTGGGATAGAATTTTCACCACTAAGATTTGACGTGTCACAAATGGTCGAGCACTCAAAGTGATTGTGTGAGGAGTCACTTAAAACTTTCGTAAAGAGAGACAGTAGAACATGAAAATTTATATAGTTGGGTCTCGAGAAAGATTTTAGTCTTATTAGTGTACCTCTGACTTAGAGTTAGTTGTGAGGCTTCCTCAAGGTGAGAAGTCTCCAAGACACACACTTGAGAGTAGGTAACCTGGTGAGTCAAGAGCTTACAAATTAGATATTACATTGGGTATATATAACCTAACAAAGTGGCAATTAATCATAACAACCATTTTGAAGACTTTAGATGAAGGATAGGTGGTCATTGAATAATTTTGGGACTCTTCTGTGATCCTCGCACGTGTTACTGTAAACCCATTGGAGATTAAAGTAATACTTTTGGGAAAGTGGTCCCCACGACTTCTGGTGAGAGATCCCTGGTGAAGAATGAACCATCGGGATCCTCGTTGGACTAGGGCCCCTGGTGTGGGGGAACCCATTTGAAATACAAGTTCTTGTTACTGAGTAGGGTTCAACCCTAGCAACTTCCCAGGATAAGTTGCCTCCAGAAATGAATATCACAACTACAACTCATATATACATAATGACACCAAAACACTAGGGTTTTAATAAGTACTTGCACACACTGTATTTACAATACAGACCAACAAGGTTGAATATAAGTTTTTAAAATTTAGTAAAATCACAGACATGGAATCTAGTCTTGCTAGAGCCAAACTCAAATGTGGCATGTAGACCTCAAGAGATAGGATCAAACTCACTGTCCTCAAACGGCTCAGGGTCAACCTCCAAAGACTCTAAGTTAGTAGCATCTTCCTCCTCTGTAGTATGATTTAGTAAGATTGAGTACTTGGTACTCATCAAACAATTTTACAAGAATGCAAATAATATATTTGATTGGAAAAGAACATGATGGAAGATTCATGGAATAGGTATGTGAGTTTTGCTCTTAAACATCATAGCAGTACATAATTTAAGAGAATAAAGTTTTCTGTAAAGATAGTACAATAGTTAAAACAATTTATTAGTATTTTCAAAAGTGAATTAAGTATTATAGTGATAACATCTCAATTTCCAATTAATTAAAACTCTACTTATCCCACACAACATGAATTTTCATATATTGACCACGACATAACCCAAGAACCCTGGGTAACATATTACTTGAATATTTCTTTAACTCTATAGATGGGTACCACTTTACCTACAAGATTCTATCAACTACCACAGTCAAGCCAATTACATACATAACTTGTATGTGACTAAGTTGAAGGAAACATGACCTTTATGCAAGTATGATATTAATTTATATTCTTGCCGGGCAAATGAACTTCAACAGTCCGCCTTACCATTGTTAGACTTGTCTCACTCACATGAACTTAGATAAGAGTTCAAACAGTCACTCCTCTCACATCTCCCATTTACACCCATTTCAGATCATGAAATGAAAATGACCGGGACAAAATCAATACACAGCAAGTTACCGAGTCAAACTTGTCACCAAGCTTGTGGTTGATATGTTAATATGTCATTAGATGTATAGCACAATTTATTTAATCCTTAAGTGTCTAGATGAGATATGAACCCCCTATTCTTGTGTGCACTAGGCACCCACCGTTCCTTCTCAATCTCATCATGAACACAATACTTTCCAAATTAAGTTGCAAAATTGAATTGCTGCAATACTATAGATTTATTTCTAGTCATCCTATGGTATCATTAACAAATTGTATGGCTTGGCAAATCAAGAAATGGTTGTTGAGATTTGGATTAAAAACTACCAAATTCATCTCAATATAGCTTTGATTATCAAATTATCATCCATAAATATGTTCAAACCAATTTATTTATTATTTGTAAATTATAGGATTCGAGATGGTCAAGAATATTGTGACTTGCCTTGCTATACAACAGTGAAATCCTCATAAACTTGGTCTTCTGGCTGATTTGACTGCTCTCCTGATCCTAAAAGATCATCTCCTAGTGGAAACAATTTAAATGCATAACAAATTAATCAATCAAAAATTATATTAATAATATTTTTATACCTAAATAATGCCAAAATGCAGTGCAATCCTGATTCTATAATTTTGGTTCAGCTAGGGTTCAAAAAGAGTTGAAAATCTAAGTTTTTTTTAAAGGAAACCTCTTTAGAATAGACTGAAAACTAAAACAAATCACATGATGTTTGGCGTTCTAAATGGCAAAGCAAACTAAATGACACAAGGGGATCTGAAATCAAATGCCTCTAAGGCCATGGTTGACATAGGGTATGTCAACAGTATGCTTCCAGCTAGGTTTTGGCTGACTTTGGACACAACCAGACAAAGCACCGAGACATACAACCTCACTGGTGGTGATTTGACTAGCGACAAGGTCCAGGCTTCGTAGGCTAGAGGAAGATGACTCTAAGAAACAACTTGGCTACAGCTGCAACAACGGAATAAGACCAGAGTATGGCTGGTGAAGAATGATGCCACTAGCTTTGATGGTCACGATGGTCGACTATGGAAATCAAGAAATCGACTGTGAGGAAACAACACAAACTACTAATGACACCCAAGAGCATCCTCTAGACACCAAAGACACAACAACAACCATGAATTCAACAGTGACCTCCTTGGGAGCATGCACAACGAAGCATGAGGTAGAAATAGGGGATTTCCCCTTTTCATTATTGACAGACCAATTGGGGCATTGTGGCGCCCGACGGTGACTTCAGTGATGAAAGATATGCCTCGAATTTGGTAGAATAGTGTCTGATTGGACGAAGACTATTGGAATACAAAACCACATCGTCCTCATCGAGCATAACAGGATATGAGGTGAACTCCATCAATATTTCACCAAAGATGCTGAGACTTGGTAGAAGTTTAATTGAAGTAGGGGTGGTGGAAGTAACATGGCTAGAACTGATAGCGATCTATCATGGTGTTGGGGCACCGTTGAGGCCAAGAGTAGTTGAATTTAAGTGAAGGCGAGAAGACATCCTCGGCAGCGATCTCGTCAGTGCTATCGAACAGAAGCACTTAGGAGACTCTAAGGAACGCGCCTAATAAATTGGGGCTCACTGGCAATGGTTGCTACACGGGGAGTGACGTGCCATGCCATTGGCTAGTGCTGGAGCGCACGTAGCATAGCCAGACACGCATACAGACAGACACAGAGGTGAATACAGCAAAAATGGATGATTTGGTTTCAATTTCTGGTGGATTTGAGTGTAGATGAACTGGATAAACTTACCATATGAAGATGAACCAAATGCTTGCATAATTTCACATGATTTAAGCATATATACATGTTGTTTCTCACAAGCATGAGGTGCCCTAAGAATTTGCTAGAGAGAATGAGATGTCCACTAATAAAGTGAGGTTAATTTAGTCTAAATACTGTTGCATTAGTGTGTTAGGTGAGGTTAGATTAGTTATTTCACTTCCTAAATGACAAAAACTTATGCAAGGAATTCTTTGCAAATACTCAAAACCTTTGGGCCAAAATGCAAATAGCTTATTCATGAAAAAGGATACTTTTAATAATTCAAATTCAGCCTTATACATATATTTGGACTCAAATATAATTATTTTACTCAAATTTGTATTGGAAAGGGATTCTTTTTTAAAAATTTTAGAAAACTATGAAGATCAATTTGTAATATCAGCTTTAACACTAATTTTGGGAATATTTTAGTTATGCAGGGTTATAAAAAAAATACCTCTAACATGTTCATGCATCAAGATTGAAGATAAGAGTTGACAAGCTGAAAATTTGGTACTAGAAAACTGAAAAACACAAAGGATTGAAGAGACAAAATTTTGGGGACCAAATCAAAAAATTGGGATGAGACACCTGGACCTTCTGGTGGCCCCTTCTACTAGAAATTGGGAATGTCTGGCACCTCCCGGTGAGGTTTGGCTGTTGGGATTCCCCATGAAGGATGGACAACCAGGATCCTCTATGGACTAGGGCCTTCAAGCCTTCTGGGAGCCCATTCTAATGGACACCGTGAGCATCTGGCACCTCCCAGTAAGGTATGTTTACTAGGTCATCCGATGTCTGAGCACCAGTAGTGTCCTTCTCTGGTAAGTCCTAGGTAATGTTATCCTAGTGAGGCAGTGCTGTGGTTTCTATGACCATTGAGGGGGCAAAGACATTGGGCTCGCTCGGCTACACACCACACTTAGACTCATTGCCTTGACCCTGCGATGTACATCTCAAGGATAGCAATCTCCAAAGTGTGGAGGATTCTCTCTGTGACTCCAGAGACACTTTGGGGGTGTTCTCGGGTGAATTATCCCAGCGAACCTAATCCTAAAGGATTTGCCCCCAATCCCCCATGTTTTGGGGGTTCTCCCTCAATAGCAAGCCCCCTACACCTCTGGTGCTACTTGGGAGTACTGCGGGTGTGACCGACTTACCACTATCGAGGTCCGTTTCTTGGAGGAAATTTTTCCCAGAGATTAACCTTCTGGTGATTGCCACTAGTGCTATTCCTGACATCTCTCAGAGGCATGTGTTCCAAGGCAAAGGCTCCCGAAAGTGAGTGGCAGTTCATTTCCTGAAGAGTCACCTCGATCACACGAGCATCGTTTTGTAAATTCAAGGTGACGCTTTAGAGCCAACAGCCAGGATTCCCCCACAAGACACGTTTCACCAATCCATTGCCCCAAGCACACTTATAAATAGGGGAGTCGGGGTGATCCTGGGACCACTACTAATTAAAGCTCTCATACTTTCCCGATTACAGACTCCACCTCTCATTGGTCTGTTCCTTTTCCAAGTTCCTGGCAACTCTAGTCCTTGAGCGCTCAGTCTCGAGCCTATCTTGAAACCCCTACATTTGCAAATTGGAGACCTTGGGAGATATGGCTCCAAAGGTCTGAGTGAGAACTCTAGAATTAACTGGGGCATGATGACTTTGAACTTCCTAGAGGTCTCCAATCCTAAAATTTCCTTAACAATGATGACATTAAAAGTCTGAATCCCAAGCAATGACACGACGGTCCCCCATCTGGAGGAAGGGGAGGTGGTGGTGTTTCAAGCCTAATTCGATGCCGGTCTTCGGCTCCCAGTGCATTGCTTGCTCTGGGAGTTCTTAAAGATGTATAAGCTGGCCATTAACAACCTCAATCCTAACACCTTCATCCAGATGGGGATCTTCATTTGAGTGTGTGAGACGGTAGCCGAGGTGAAGCCCACACTCTAGCTCCTCTGGTATTTCTACAGGCCTCCCCAAGAAGCTCGTTGGTGATCAAGTGTGGCCCAAAGTCCACATCTGGGTTGAATTTTATCGAACTTTTGAATCCCCAGGTAGGCAAGAGCTTGGTGATGTCCCCTCAGGACCAGTGAGAGGATTGCACCTGAAGATGCTTCTACCTCAGGGTGGGCAACTTGGACATTGTCTACTCCCCGAAGCCCCTGACATCCTCTGGTCCCAAAATGAGTAGCAATGTCCTACATGTCATACACAAAATAAAGAAGGCTCAATCCCAGCACAACATGCGGGACCTGGTGATGGAGATGGCACTCCTTAAGACTAGTGCTTTCTGCATGAACCGGAGAGGACTTGGCTTTGCGCGAACTACTATCCCTCGGTTAGGAATGTCTCCTATTGCTCATATCCTCCCCTTCTATTCTCTCGACAATCTTTTAGCTCTGAACTAATTTATATTTTGGGTGCAGTCACTCCTTACTGCAACATCGGGGCGAGGGCTGAACTTCTCTTGGGAAAGTAGTATGAAGAAAAGTATACGAAATACGTTGAAGTCATCAGGGATGGCCCTCCCTAGAACTTGGTGGCTAAGTCGTTACGGCTGCAACTATCAATCCGGAAGCCACTGCCAACCCCAAGCTCCCACAAGTGAGGCAGGGAGTCTGCCAGGGTTCTACTGTGAAGCGTGCCAAGGTATCCAAGGCTCCTAGAGAGCCCTTAGCATTGGGCAAGGACAAGGGTGTTGTGATACTGAAAAATCATTTCCCTCCCCCTCTAGGTATGTGTGTTAGTTCATGCAAGATTTCAAGTCTCCGAATCTTCTAATGACTTCCAGGATGCCTAGATGACTCTTAACCTAGGGTTAGGTGCCACCTTCATTACTAGGGACCTTGGATCGCTCAACCCGAAGGTAACCTAAGTTGCCCAAGTTTTATTAGACATGGCCTTGGGAGACATGGGTTTTCCAGTTAGGGGAGACACCTGATCCGGCCCTAGAGGCCACGGCTTACTGATACTGGGAAACTTCGAGGTTTGAAGTTTACTTGGATAGGATCTGGGGACCCCCTTCGACCATGTTGTTATGATAGCTTTCGGAGTGGCACGTGACTTTCTTTGAAGATAATAGATCGAAGTTGCCACCTCCAAGTCTGGGAGTGCTAAGGGTCCTACTGCTCCGTATTGTGCCTTTGAAGGGTTACGAATTCTAGCCGGAAGATTTGTAGAAGGCTACACTTAGGAGAGTCCGGTGCCTACACTAGGAGTTGGAGGAACTGAATGAACTCTTTAGAGATTTGTAGATTGTGTCTCTTGGGGAGGGCTATTCCCCGGGTTGGTGTTAGCTCACTGGAGGGGGTTATTCCTCGGGTTGCTATTGTTCGACCAAGGGAAAATATTCCTCCCGGGTTATGTCAACCCACCAAGGAGGGTTGTTTCCAAGGAAAATTGTAATTGGTCGATGTAATCTTACTTGGACGGATTAGTCCCCAAGCAAGTTTTAATTCACCCAGGGGTTGCCCTCCAGGTCGATGTAATCTTACTTGGACGGATTAGTCCCCAAGCAAGTTTTAATTCACCCAAGAGTTGTCCTCCAGGTTGATGTAATCTTACGAAGGTGGGTTGTTCTTTGGATCTTTGAGACAAATAAATAAAAATTCTTTTTTGAAATATGTGCCAATTATACATCTCGTAATCGATTATTGCAGGTTAAAGTCAGAGTAGGGTACTGAGCTTTTCTGTACTCGGCCTTCTTGACTCCATGTCCCTCCCCCCATCCAGTCTCTGATAAAGGATGGTACCCCCTTTCCTGGAGAGTGGCTAATTTCGTGAGCCATTTAGTTTATTAAACCTTCGTGTCATGACCTTGTGACATCCTTGGCATTAGTATAGTGTCATGGTCGGGTGGTGGTTCTTCGGGTGACGAAGGCCCCTGTGCTTCAGGTCATATACTGGTACATGGCCTAGATGTTTATTTTGGGTAATAAATTCTTCATCGATTTATGCTTTGCACAGGGAATCCCCTCCAGTGCAAACTCCTGGTAATCTCTTGCCAGGGAATTCCGATGGTGAAGGCTCTTGTGAAGTTGTTTTGGGTGATGCCAATTTGGCTTGGGGGTTTGTGGTGCCCCTAGGGGTGTTTGAGAGGGGACAAATCTCGCAAAGTGACTCATTATCTCAACTATGGAACGTAGTTGTCACTTAAGAGTTAATGTAAGCCAACCATGGAGACTATGGAACATCCTTGTGTCTCGAGATGTTTTGACGTTGTATTCGTGTAAGTTGTGGTATGTGCAACTTAAAATAAATAATTGGAGACATCATAATTAAGGCCAGAAAGGTCTTACTGACATGCCTGAGAGGGACGCGTTTAGTAATAACCATGAGTGAACGGTCGAACATTGAGCATTTGAGGGTCGAATCTACGAGGAACAAGCGGATTCATCTTTCAGATTAAGAATTTGCCAACTAAATAAGAGTGAGAATTGGGTTTTTGTGATCTACAACTAAAACTATAACTAAAATCTATCAATCTAGGGTTTTGAAAGCGAAAAGATTGTAAAATATGAAAGCTAGGGTTTTAGAAACCAAGAGAGAAAACCTAGGGTTTTAGGAATTCCATAACCATCAGACGTAATTCTAACCAAGGTATGAGAATTGCAAATCAGTTTCAAGTGTTTTACAAGACATATTAAGTTGCCGATACGGTCACCGGTACAACGGTCAGAGGATCGCTTCCACGGTTAAGTTTAGTGAGAGTATCTCTCCTATCAGGGTCCTGCGTCAAGGCACAAAAGGACTTCAGAACTCTCCTATATTCTTGCTAATGCTCAACTGTTACGTCTATTGTTAGAGCGATAATTTAGAGTTTAGAGGAAGAAAACGTAAGAAACTAATCGCAAAACTTGAAAACGAGACCGAGGAAATATTACGCCTTCTCGATTAGGTAATCCCTAACTCTAGAAGTGAGTTACTCGCAAAAGCCATAAAAATACAAAAATAATAAGAAATAAATCAAAATTTACTTGATTGCATCAAATAATTAGGTATGTTGTCCGCACCGGCTTACAGACACAAAGATTAGAATAAAATACAGAAGGGTCTCTTCTAAACCTAACATCTAAATCGAAAATACAAATTAAAAAGGCATCTAAAGGCATGCCTAATTGAGCTAAAAGATTCTCTATTTATAATACAATAAGTTAACGTGTCCAAATATAACTTGATGTGCAGGTGACAGACTCCAGTTTCAAATGGCGTGCAAAATAGATAAACTGGAGCCAAAATGACTCAAATTCACTTAGGACCCGAGCTTGGCATAGGCCGTGCCATGGGTCGTGGCTGACTCATGCTAGGCCCTTTTTGGCCCGGTTTTTGTGTTTTTTGTTGAAACTAGTCCAAACGAACTCAAAACGCTCCCAAATTTTGTAGACATGATTCTTAGAATATAACGAACACAACCATGAAACCAGATTATAAAAAAGATATAAAAAGTTACATAGAATGTCGCATCGAAGGAGTTTTAAGCACACTTTTACTAGCGAGCTTAGAGTAAAAATACTACCAACTAAGCACTTATCAAATCCCCACAAGCCAGCATTTTGCTTGTCCTCAAGCAAAGAATGTGAGTGGAATAAAATCAAGTATCAATCGGGAATGCCAAAACTTCAAAAAATGTCAAAAAGAACTAACGGCAATTGTTGAAAAATCATAGGGTATGTAATAATTGATCAAAGCAATTTAATTTTCGAATACAAGCATGCAATGCATGAATTTCCAACCTTAGAAAAGAAAAGTTTAATCAATTAAACAATTTTGGCTAAATCGTCATGAAGAGTGGAAAGTAAACAATCACGAAACCACCGAATATACTAAATCCGCGTAATTGCCCCACTTATACTAATGATAAACATAATATTTTTCACTTTTTTATTTTTTTGTTTTTATTCTCCAACTTTTTTTGTGCTCTTAGTCAGAATGTTTGAATTGGAACACTCCGTCGCGGCTAGAGGAGACACAACTGAAGACACTTACTTAAGCACACTTACAGATAGGCAGCTTTGTTAATATCCTGAGCTCCTATAAGCAACCTCAAGGCTTAGTGCACCTTCTCTTCACTAGCTGGTCGACGATTCATCACTGCCTCCTCCCGCGAGTTGCATACACTTCACACGAGACTTAACAAAGCCGCGACTGAAGCAACCGTTTTATTCAATTTTGAAAACTCATGTTTTTGTATGTACGATTAGTTGTGGGGTGCAGGAGAGACTCAGTAAGTGTTTTATTTGAGCGATGGGGTCTATTTTGTGAGAAATTGTGATTTTACGAAAGTGCAGCTAATCAGAGTAATGGTGTCTGAGAAAAATTTGGCCAGCAACCTGCTGATTCTCCCAGTAGCCTCTTTGTTTCAAAGGACCTTGCTGAGTGGGAAAGAAGGGTGGATAGTGATAGGGAGCCCGAGGTAGTGGTGGATTTTTCTCGACGCCATAAGTAAGGCATAACACATCTTCTTCATCTCAGTGTAGCACAACTTAGCGCCCTGGAACACCTCGCTTACGTAGTATACCAGCATTGCACTTCATCTTTCTCCTTGACAAGGACATAATTGATTGCGACACAAGTATCCGCGAGATATAAAAGGAGAGACTAGCCCAGCTGAGAGCTTGCAAGTGTAGGAGGGCTCGCAAGGTATTGCTTGAGGGAATCGAAGGCGTGCTGGGTCTTCGGGGTCCACCAAAACCCCTTGGACCTCAAAGGATTTGAAAAACTATATCCCGTGTTTTGGGGACCTTGAGACAAAGTGGCTTAACACTGCCATCCACCCTATGAGTTGTTGAACATCTTTGATGGATTCTAGTGGAGGCATGTCCAGGACAATTCAAATCTTCTCAGGGTTGGCTTGGATGCCTCACAAGGAGAAAAGGAAACCTAGGAGTTTGCCGCCGCCATACATTCGAAAGTGAATTTCTTCGTTTTAAGTTTCAGTCCATACTTCCAAATGTTATGGAATGTCACCGCTACATCTTCGATGTGGGTGACAGCAAGCACACTCTTTACAACTTCATCATCCATGTACATCTTGGCATTACACCCGATTTGATTTTTCAACATTAGACATACGAGAGCTAGAACATAACCCCGACATTCTTTAGGCTAAATGGCATATACAGGTAATAGAAGACATCCAAATATATGATAAAGCTAATATTCTCCTCGTTTTGTACTACCATCTTGACCTTGTGGTAGCCAAAATTGGTGTCAAGAAAGCTAATTAATGAGCTCGTAACCAGCGGTGGATCCACCAGTTGGTCGATGTATGGCAACAAAAAGTCATCTTTTGACCAAGCCTTGTTCAAATCGAAGAAGTCCATGCACAAGCACACTTATAGTTTGTCTTTTTCATGAGTGCAGGGTTAGTGAGCCACTAGGGGTGTCATAGTTCCCTGATGAACCTTGTCTCTAGGAGTTTGGACATATCGGCCTTAATGGCCACCTGCCGTTCGAGAGAGAGATTTCTCAATTTTTGTTTCACTGATAGGTGGCATTTCACTATTATGAGTTTGTACTGGATCACTTCTCAGGGAATATTCTTCATATCCGAAGGTTTACAGATGAAAATATTGGAGTTTTCGTAGAGGAATTCGACAAAGCACTAGTTGAACTCTTTTGGAAGGTCGGTCCCTATCTTCATGGTATTCTCTTCATCCCCTGAGAACAGCTAGACCTGCATAGGTCCCAATTCAAGCACGGCTTAGGGACAAACTTTCTGGCAGAGGAGGTTAAGTTTGCAATGTGTGAGGGCACACACTCTACGTCTATGATCATGATTAGGTTGGTGTCCTCAATCGTGGCCAGTGCATGTTCAACGAATTTTTGTAATAAAATTCATCAGGAAAAGTCCCATATAATTAAAAGGGTCAAAATAAAATTACAATTTTGAAAGTGAGTAAAACCTAGTCAAAACCTCACTGGTCGAGTTAGACCTGAGTTACACCTGGTTGAGTCAAACCTTGATTAAATTTGGTCAAATTAGATTCAGACTAGGCCTGGTTGAGTCAGACTCGGACTAGGTCTGGTTGAGTCAAATTCGGATTGGGTCTGGTCGAATCAGGCCCTGGTCAGATTCGAATCAGACTCGGATCTAGTCGAATTCGACCCAGATTAAGTCTAGTCACACCAACATTCAGCCCGAGCTAGAATAGGATATATAAACTCTTAACATTATCTTTTCATTATTTAAATAATCAAGTTTATCTCCTATTTGAATTCAAATCTCTCAAATATTTCTGGTTGTTGGATGGTTGCAACTGACCTAGAGTCTCTATAAATAGAGAGGGGTACTCACCCTTTGCAGGCAGACGGCGAACCGAAGACCGGGTGGTAGGCGACTGATGGCCTTAGAAGCTTCTATTCGACCAGGAGCTCTCCTCTCCTTTTCCCTTAGCAGAACCACTTGAGCAAACCATGAAGGTTGTCATGGGTGAGTTCTGTTCATATGCATACCATGCATTAAGCATTGCATAAGGATGGTGGAGGCCTTGTTCGTTCGTGCCCGTGCCAGCCCATTCACGAAGATGGAGAAGGGCATGGAGCAAAGAAAGCCCCAATATAGAGAGAGCCTTGGTGGATTTCTATTTTTGCAGGTCGATGGGTGATTGAAGACAATCAAGATCGAGATCGAGACATTAAGTCCACTTTCGGTCAAGGCCGTTAACTGCACAAGTTGCATGTTTGGTTGAGACCCTTAATTCGCACTTACGATTAGATCAAGATCAAGATCGAGACCTTAAGTCGCACTTTCGGTTGAGGCCATTAATTGCACAAGTTGCCTTTTCAGTTGAGACCCTTAAGTCGCACTTACGATCAAATCAAGATCGAGATCGAGACCTTAAGTTGCACTTTCGATCGAGTTTGTTAATTGCACAAGTTGTGTTTTCAGTTGAGACCCTTAAGTCACACTTACGATCATATCAAGATCGAGATCTTAAGTCGCACTTTCGGTCGAGGCTGTTAATTGCACAAGTTGTATTTTTAGTTCAGACCCTTAAGTCGCACTTTCAGTCAGAAATCCAAAACGGTAATTTGATCAAAATCGATTGCATTTTTGGTCGAAACCGATTCGATCAGAAGGCTGCATTCAACCAGTTGCGCCCGTTTGATCAGAAGGTTGCATTCAACCAGTTGCGTTATCTAGATCACGATCAAAAGTGGTATTTTCGGTTGAAACTCCAAGTACTTTCGGGTAGAGACCAAATTACACTTCGATCACGATCAAAAGTCATATTTTTGGTTGAAACCTCAAGTACTCTCTGGCAGAGACCAAATTACACTTCGATCATGATCAGAAGTCGTATTTTCAATCGAAATCTCAAGTCACTTTCGGGCAGAGACCAAAATACACTTCGACCATGATTCGGAGTTCTATTTGTGGTCGAAACCTTAAGTTACTTTCGGGTATGGACCAAATCTACACTTCGATCATGATCAAAAGGCAGCATTCGATCAAGACCGATTGGGGCAATTCGATCAAGATCAGTTGCGCAAATTCGACCATGGACCAGTTGCGCCATTCGTCTAAAAAATTTTCAGTTTGCCCCATAGGACAATATGGATGATAAATTGTCATCCAAAAGTCCGATCGATCTCAAATTTTTATGAATAATAGAAGACCTGATGTGCAAGATTTCCTCCAAGTTTCACTTTGATTCAAAGTTGGGAGGACGTCTAGAAGATCATTGCAAACAGACTTTGTCTTGCTGAATTTCAGCTTGATATATGAGCGATACATTGAAGATAGCTTGCGATCCGACGGTCCGATTGATATCAAATTTTGGTGAATAATGAAAGACCTGTCCAGAAGCTATTCTACTAAGCTTCAACTCAATCAGAGGTCTCCAAATTCCAATTCTACCAAAGATCATTGCAGAGAGGCTCTGTTCAAATAAGTTCCATACTGATATATAGGAGAAGATCGATAATAACTTCTAATCCAGAAGTCCGATCGACCCCAAACTTTTATGCAGGATTGAAGACTCTATGAGAAACCTATCCACCAAGTTTCAAGTCAATCATAGGTTTTGCAAGTTGCAATTCGACCAAAGTTCATAAGGGTTACAGCAAATAAGTTATTCTCTGATGAATTTCAATACTCATGGGAGAAGATTGATGATAACGTCTAATCCAAAAGTCTTATTGACCCCAAATTTTTATACAGGACAGAAGATCCAATTTGAAATATGTCCACCAAGTTTCAACTCCATCAGAGTTCCCCAAGATACATTTTGATCAAAGCTAAATTCCAGCCTGATATGCGTGAGAAGATTAAAGATAACTTCTAATCCAGAAGTCCGATCAACCCCAAATTTTTATGTAGAATAGCAGGTTCATGTTGAAGCAGTTCCTAAAAATCCCACCTCAATCAGAAGGCAAGACAATTATCAGAAGACCATTACAAATAGTCACTATCTTGCTGAATTCCAGCTTGACATATGAGCAATGCATCAAAGATATTTTTCAATCCGACGGTCTGATTGATCTCTAATTTTGATGAGCAATCGAAGATCCGTCTAGAAGCTATTCTAGTTTCATGCCGATTAGAGACAAAAAAAGGCCCCCCTATCCAGTCAGGAGAAGAAGAGCCAATATATTCCAATCATGTCAAAAGTTGTCAAGACATACCAAAATATTTCTAAGCCATTGATGAATGTTCCAATGTGCTGTCACATCATGCAATGTGTATTTCCTGAAGCTAAGGAAGTCGATAGTGTTATCACAATTCACTACCACTCATATTTTCCATGTCACTGAGTACTGATGAGGCGAAGACGACATCCTATCTGTGATTGATGAAGTCGGACACCATTTATGTCGGGTACTGATGAGGCGAAGGGATCCATTTGTTCGGGTACTGATGAGACCGAACAACCCCTGTCTGTGACTGATGAGGCCGAACAACCCCTGTCCATGATTGACGAAGCTGGACACCATTCATGCCAAGTACTGATGAGGCGAAGGCATCCATTTGTTCGCGACCGACGAGATCGAACTACCCCTGACTGGGCACCGACGATGCGAAGGCCACATTTTTGTGATAGCACATAGGCTGATGAAGCTATGGATTTAAATACTTGCATGCATGGACATCCGCATTGCATTCATTCATCAAGGGCAAAATTATTTTGAGGCTTGAAGACAACAACCATCAACACAGCTTAATCAGAGGTTTTTTGTAGATTTGTTCTATGTATGTAATTAATCAGGAGCTTTTCAAAAACCTGAGGAACCATGGACCACGCAATCTCCTGAAGTCAAGATGTATTTCCATAAGGTGTGGTGAGGACATGTAAATCTCAAGGGGACTCGTAACTTGTAATTCATTTGAGAATTAATAAAGTACATGTTTCTCTAAGATTATGTGTTATCTATATTTTTTTATGTGTATATTTATGTATACTAGCACACCCGCAACATGGAAAGGGTAATTTCACCCGGGAAGACATCTTTCGGAAAAAACAATGGCGTTGTATGATGACAAGAGATCAATTATGTTGAATTGGATGAGCTCTTTTCAGTAGCTCTCTGAGGTGCCAAATGTCATGGGGAGGTCAATTTTGCCGATCCAGTGTATTGCTTTCCCTAACACAAAGCTCTACAAGGGCCCGGCCGCTGCTTCAATAGTTTTTCATCCACCTGCATTTCCCTCGATTCCTTAATGTAGAGCATGTGGCAGAGCTACCACCATCGATGAGGGTTCAAGCCAACTGACAGTTATATACAGTGTTGAAACCATGAAAGTGTCATCATGTGGGAAATGCACTCAAGTTGCATCTTTGGCGGTGAAAGTAATGGGTTCATTTGCCCATCTTGGTAGTTGGGACCCCAACCTTCCTGATGTCCCACACATACTATTTGCACTAGCACTTTGAGTCTCGCCCGGAAGCGGATCCTCCCAAGATGACATTAACATGTTGTTGGGTGCCTGGAATGGAAGGTCGGTGTTGGAATTTTGACCTCCAGACCTACGCTCCCCTTTGTGTGTTTGCAAGCTTGAGGGAGTTAGGAGAGCCAGAGGTAGAGGTAGTATACCATATCTCCCTCTCTCATGTTGGTCGAGCACAGTCTTGGGTAGCATGAGAGGAGTAGTGAAACATGCACCAAGTGCACGACTCCCCTCTCTGGTCTCCGACTTGGCGCTTTCTTTTGGGCAGGACCCCTAGGGCACCCTCTTCCCTTGTGGTAGGGGCATTGGTCCCGATCGTTGTTTTGAAGGGCGCTTACGCTTTCAAGGACAAAGTTGTTTGTCCCAAGGTCTTTGCTACTGCTTGTTTTCATAGTTCCCCTTTTTATTTGGCATCCCATATTGTAGGGAATAGAAGCGCCCTGACTTTATTTCCGAAGGTCGTTTTCCTCTGCCTTTGCATACTTTTCAAGTATGTTGATAAACTCATTGGCGATTGTGGGGTAGCTGTGGGAGAGCCAGCACTGTAACTCACTGGGATGTATCCTGCTCTTACTTGCCTCGACGATAAATGTCGGGGGTATGCAAGAGTTTTCTATTAACTTAAGTAATTCGCTTGAAAAGCTCCATATAGTCTCATTCAGCTGTTGCTTAACAATATAGAGCTAAGATGAGTCTAGGGGATGGTTGTAGTTTCCCTGGAAATTGACCAAAAACTCATGCCTTAGTTGAGAGAAGAATGTATTAGAACCCTCCATAAGGTTATAGAAGCAAAAACATGCTATTCTTGACAAGTATTGAGGGAAAATGTTGCATTAGGTGCTTTCGTCCCCCCACCCCTACGGCCCAGTTACGGATATGGCGATGGAGTATATGAACAAACTCATATGGGTCGAAATTCGTGTCATAACCCTTGATGTTCGGGAGGCAATATGGGCGCGGTCACTTAATACAATGAAGGCATTTACATAGAAGTTAATTTGCCCCCTCCACCTCTCTCGGTGAGGCACCATTATCGGCATCTCCTTCATTGTGGGTGTGCTCCTTGTACGACTTTGACAGGGTCCCAATAGACCCTTGGTTTGACAATAGCAATATTCTTCCTAAGGGTTAGAGGAGTTGAGCTTCTAAACCTTGGGATGCTGGCTCGATGTGGTCATGTGCTCCTTGACCAACCTCTTACTCTTGTCCATCGCCTACAGGGCCCTCTCAAGGGCTGCGATAGGGCATAGATGACGGTGGGGTGCATCTCCGAATGGCTAGGGTTGAACCAGGGAAGTGACCTGGTGGCGTCATTTCCTTGGGAGGGGCTTTAAGTGATGGTGCGATGGCGGCCCTTCGCAACGAGAGGTCACGATGGTGGCCCTCATTGTGCGGGAGGGGGCGGCCGTTAGCCCTTGTAGCATTGGGCACGTGCATCTACTCAACCACCTCATGATTGAATTGAACTTGGTCTACGAGGGCAGCATAGGGTAGTGGCTAGAGGTCTAGCTCTTGGGGTTCACCTGCAAGAAGTTTGGTTGAGGGGGGAGCTGATGCGTGTTAGGAGCGTGTCTTGAGGCGTCAGAGGCGGCCTGCGTGGCTAAGATGGATGGTGGAGTAGCTTGCACTGCCAGGGGGTAAGGCTCCACCATCGGTGGAGGTCCCATCACCAGCTAAGGGGCATGCCCATGAACGGGGTATTGGAGACATGCGCATAGACGGCAGCGCCAGCATGTGGAGTAGATCTCCAAAGCATGTTGGGTCCTAGCCTGGCCTTCCATGCAGTCCCTCAAGGTCGGGTCTTCCACAGAGATTGAGATGAGACTCAAGGAGTGTCCTTGGTTCCCATGGAAGAAATTGTCGATAGTATTGGTTTAGAGAACCTGAACATTGACTGGGAATAAGGAGGATCCACCGCGAAGCCATACATGACAGTGATGTCGGCAGTCAAAACCTCGGGTGCGATGAACGGTGCTTTTGAAGCGATGGGAGTGGCAATAATGGCCCCTTGAATTACAAGGTGGCATTCATTCTTCAAGGGTGTTGACGATGATTGTTAGCTATTTTTAGGCCTCCATGGTCGCGATAGTGCCACATGGTCGCATATGACTATGGCTGCAGCCCTCCCTATGGTCGTCAAAGGCCAGAAGGAAGAACGTTGAGTAATCCAAGGGTATTCTAGATATAACTCAAAAGCATATTCATTTCGCGCAAAATCAAGACATTCGTTATCTTAAAACCTATGTTTTATACTGTATCCAAGGACAGTGTGGTCGCAAAGATAATCCCTACGACTATCCTCTCTCGCAGATACAAGAACCAATCCTAGCGTCGTGGTCGCAATACTACGTGATCACCCTTGAACATTACCTTATCATAATCCTTATGGTTATTCCCGAGATAATCATAAGTCTCTGATAAGATAACCGTCGAAGGAGGTTAAGACGGTAAGGCGATTCCACGACGACCGAGTCAAGACTGCCAAACAGCCACGTACTCATGATCTACGGCAACTACCACACTCATGACCTCACAACTACTACTTCGGGACGGTTAGGAGAGATCTTGGGCCGTGCCCTCAAGAGAACAACCGACAACCTCTTCGACAAGTATAAGAAGGTCTTCAAGGGGAGGATCGACGACAGAGAGAAGACTAGACTTAGCAAAGATAGGATTAACTAGCTACACTTTGTAACCACCTCTCTGTAACTCTTTTTTCCACATAGTTAATTACACAGGACGTAGAGCTATTACCCAACTTAAAGGTGGCTCGAACCTGGATAATTCTTCCTCCCCGTGTCTTTAGATTCATTGATACCTTGAACAGGTCTCATACTGTGGGACCCTCATTTGAGGAATCCGGTGGCAATCGCCCAGGTGGGTTGCACTCAGAAATGGTACATTGCAGCTCACAACAACAAGATGCATTATATAAAAATGCAAGTAATTAAAAACAAGTGCTGATCACAGGGACCAACATTACAATAACATAGCGCCAAAATAACGCATTTGAATGTTGATACAAAATTAAGGAGTTTTCGACACAAAGGTCGGCACAAAATGAAACAACAATAGCAAGCAAAAGGACTTCATCTGTCTTCATCCTCTTCAGCAGCGGTGTTGCACGGGCCTTCTCCACATCGGACTCCACTAGGTGCGTGGCCCTCTAACAAGCTGGGTCTTCTGGGGCAGTTTCTTCTTCTTGTTCTATGTTGGGTTCAAAACCGCAGGACTCAGGGTGAATGAATCCTTCTTCTAAATTTTGTTTGTAAAAGCAAGGGTGAGCACATTGTCCACATTGTGCTCAACAAGTCCCAAATAAGAATGCAGGTATATATAGATGAGGGGGAAATTCTCAAAGAATGGCCCTTTGGCTTTATATATATATGAATAGAATAGATTTTCACACTTAGTTTTGAAGAAAAGATCTTTATTTTTGAAAGCGGGGCTTTTGAAACCCTAAGCTAGATTTTCAGAAAATATTATGTGTGGCGGTCTTTCATGAGTCACCACTTTACTCAGATTTGTGAAAAACTTTCCAAAAGCTACTTGTGCTGCATCAACGTGGATAGAATCCACCGCGCGCAGACTCCATAACCTGGGAGCTCAGAGTATCCGATACTTTTTATAACTTTGCAAAGGTGTACCACCTTAATCCACCGATCACTCAGCTTTCAAGTCGGTACCTCTCCATGCGACTTTTACGCATGTGACAAGGCCGAGATCACACAACAGTTTACAATCCTAGCATTAACAATTCCCTGCCCAGTAAATAGACAGTTAAGTCTCAAGTACCGTTGTGGGTCCTCCCCACTGCCTTACTTCTGAGCCTGGGTCTATGTTCTTGCAAGACACATAGCCTCTTTTGATTACAGCCGCGCACGACTTAATCTGGCATAGGGCGTCTTCCTTCTTTCCACTTTTTCCTCTCATAATTTTTCTGAACTTACATCACTCATGGCCCTCACTGGCCCACTAGTTTCTCGCAAGAAACCTGACCGACAACCATTGCAGGGAAAAACTAATACTGAGAAAGCTACTATGTTGCGCCTGTCCTATACCGGGCAAGTGGTTGGTACGTTTTTCATGCCGCATAGAAGTACAACACAAGATTTTAGTCCTTATGAATCTTTAGTGAGGAGCCTTTCACATTCCCAGTGCGCACACAGCACCATCCAATCAAACCATCATCACTATTGATTCCAATCACATTTTCTTTCACAAAAAGGGGTTTTGAATATGCTTTTCTCATATGTGACCATTCAACATTTAACATATAATCTTGAGCATAGCATAGCCTAAGCATGATATTCTAGGGTGACAAGGGTGCAGGGATATTCAATCACAAAAGGGGCTTTACAATTATTTAGGTCATATCTATCATTTCATTGGAACATAACTCTTATTTGAATCTAAGGCATGCATATACTTGAAAACAGCTAACATACTTTATTTCAAAATATTAGGCTAGACATGATCAAGGGTTTGAGACTTGCCTTGCAGTGATGGGTCTAGCTGCTCAGACGATTCTTCAAAGATCTCTTCCGCTCCTTCAACTTCTGATTCCACGACGGACACAAACAACACATACACACTATATAAGCACACAAGTACTAGAAAATAATAAATAAATATATCATGTATGCAGGGGAAAAGGTTTGGACAAGGTCACTTGGTGTTGATTGAAGAGATAGGCTCAAAAGGACTTGAATGTCGAAGGGCTGACATTCAGTTCATGGCTAGACATAGTCCTAAGTTGGCTCTAGGTCTGTTTTCTGGAGATGTGACAGTAGGGAATATTGTAGAACATGGCTCCAAAGGCTTAGTGGACAAAGTGGCATTTCAATTGCTCAAATAAAAAGGGTTAAACAGGGCCAATGTCAGTGGCTGACATACATTGACACTGCACTGACATTGTCAAAAACTAGGGCATAGGGTTAAATTTGGTTCTGGGCTTCAAACTCTTCACCAACTATGTCTAGGAGGTAGGCGTGGATGCCAGGAACATATTGGCGGTGGTTTCAGGGCAAAAGATGGCCGGACGGCGATGAACGGCGTCGATGAACTACGGTGGCGACACAGCATAGACATTGTTCTGGACAAAACTTGGCAAGGGGATAACTTTTGATCTAGGCCGATTCAGGGTTTGGGCTAGTGGAATAAAATACTCAGGGGGTTGAGGCCTAGCTAAATGACAAGGTTGCATCAGCTAGATTGGCCGGAAAGCGAACTCCGGTGAACGAAGCCGAAGACGAAGGCACAGATTTGGGCGTTTTCGATCTAAGGCACTTGAGCTCAATTCCATGCTTGTGAAGCATCTAGGGGACAACAGGAAGCTATTCGGGTGTTCAATTTAGCCAGGTGGTTACTGGAGAAGCTTGGCGGTGATCTCCGGCGAACTGCCGAAGCTCAAAATTAGGGATTCGACGCACGGGGCAAAATTGAGGATTTCAATCTTGCGGGCTTACTCCAATGGGCTCACTGATCATCTTTCTCTACTAGCACGAGGATTAGTTTGGCTTGAATCGCTCGGCATTGGGGGAACAGGGCAAAAGGTAAACTCGGTGGTCGTCGGTGCTAGGTCTCGCCGGGGTTCAATTAATGCTAGGAAAGAGAGAGGAAGGTGAGAGGAACTCACTGGTGAACTCGGGTTGAAGAAAGATGCTGAGACTTGGGCTGGCAGCGAAAGCTCCTTCGATGCCTCGTCGGGGAAGATGATGATGGCAAGTTCCAGAGAGCTACGCTACGGGGTTTGCTGGTAAGCTGTGGTGTGGAGTGAAGCTCTGGGCGAGGGGCTTTATATAGCCAGGGGGCTGGGTCCTCGGGAGTTGCGGTGAATCGAGCGTGGATGCTCGTCTGGCACCGGAGCAGTCATCGAGGTGGTGTTGGGACACGGCAGAAGCTCTGCCAGAGGCGAAGGAATCGCGCGATATCCGGTTTTGCAGTTCGACGGAATGGCAAGTCTCGGCATGGCAGCGAAGTGGCGCAAAGATTCTGACAACAGTAGGCACGCAGGCGCGAACGGTGATGCTGGCGGTCTCCGGTCATCGCCACGGTGGAGCTTCTTTGGCACGACGTGAACACGTGCGGACATGTAGGATATGGTCGTTGGTGGAGGCACAACTGGCCGGCGGTGAAGGTTGCGGCAGTGGTTCAAGGCAAACAGCAGCAACTGCGGTCAAAACGACCTCTGGTCGTGGTTGTGCACGCGCTCAGCTCTGGTCGTGGTCGAATAAGGGCCAGGGACTAAACCGCGAGGTTTTGGACTGATTTGCGAAGGTTTGGACTAATCTGCAAGGAATTAGGTTTGGGAATTTGGGCCTATTTGCAAATTTGGAGATCTGGAGGGCTAATCTGAGATCTGGCTTTGCAGATGAGTGATACCAAAACACTTGGACTCATCTAGCAGGAAAAATGGCAAAATTCGTTAAGATCTGATGGTTTTAATAAAAATCGAAAACAGGGTAATTAGGGTTTGACATTTTTGTCGGGGCTGAAACTAAAGTTTCGGTTGAGATTTTTGGGTTCTTCCAGAAGGGAAAAACGTTCAGAAAAATGAAAGGAAGACAATCATCGGATCAGATTAGAATTTGGAGGTGATCTGAGACTTTTAGCCTTTTTGGGCTTTTGACAATTCAGAAAAGGACTAATCTGAAACACTTTTGGACTGAAATGTGAAAATGATCTGGGAGATGGAGTTTAGCTGCCAACTTTTTAAGTTAAGGTAGTGGCACACCTAAGATTATGATTTTGAGATAAGAGATCAAAATAGGGTTGAGACATCTGGGATTTCAAAGAAGATGTGCTGACTAACAAGTAAAAAAGATAGCAAAAACTGGGATGTTACATATACCTTCTAACTCCCTTTCTTCATAAGATCGACAGAGAGATCCAGATCCAGAGTTCGTCGACAGGTGTTATCGGGTGAATTATTTCGGTGAACCAAATCATGAAAGATTCACCTTGGTGTCCATGTTTCAGGGGTTCTCCCTCAACAGCTTGCATGTACAAAAATGGCCGTAGGCAAATACCATAACCTACTCCAAATCTATTAGCCATATCTATTGAAAGTATTAGTTCAAAGGAATTGTGTTATATAGTGATTCGGAGCCCTGCAAGCTTTGGAGACCAAATAAATGTATTAACTAATTGGACCAAACTAACACACCGCGACTTACGAGTTCCAGTTAGGCTTCGGAAGTCACGTACGAGGCATGGTTTGAAATCGGATTCACCGCACCACAGCACTTCGTACAATTATATCGGATCCCGCGTTTCTCGGGTTCCTGAGCAAATCGCCAGCCTCTCATCAAGTTTGCAAAAATTGCGTACACATGAAAGTTTTTCGTTTTCCACGAGCAAGTGGCCAACGCGCATAGTATAGGAATACATAGAGGTTTTTTTTAGCGTACTTATGAGAAGTAATAAGTGCTATACCTCCATCTAGATACAAATTAAATTCGTCCATTGATTAATAGCGGGCAGAATTAGTATTTTATTTAGAAATTTTGTTTACAAAAGACTCCTCAGGATTTCTATCAGACTCATTGCCTCCCTCCAAAACACATTCCTATTGTTCAATCTCGCGATCCTCTAAAGTTAATTCATGACGCCAATCTGGCGATGCGTCGCTGTTTTTGGAGTAACGTCACCGCCGGTGGGTCTGATTCAAGACCTTGCGCCATTGGTATATGACAACTACAGTAATATCATCGGACATCTAATAATTTTTAAATATAAAATAAATAATTCAAAGATATCCGCTAATTATAGATCTTTCTAATTTCTTAAACACTGGCAATTGAGACAATAGGCTAATAGACTTCATCATATGGAGGCATTCAATTTTCAATGTATATAATAATAGAAATTATGAGAAAATCACCAAGTAAGTGCCGCATCTATTGAGAGAAACGGACAGAGGAAGAAAAACCGAATAAAATCACATGATTTGGGAATGGTTACAATGAAATTACAAGTTTATCCTCTATTATATGATATCTACAATATTTAGATAGGAGAGGTACTCTCATATATTTTTTAATTCTGTGTAATCTAGTATATTGAATTAACCAATTTGGATGATTTAAATAGATTAAAAGTATGAGAAAATTTGTCGAATACATATGCATGGAAGAGGAGTAAAAACTAGGAGTCACCTGTTTTGTCCGCGTTGGGCGAAAAGTCGTAGGCTTGGGGCTGCCGCCGAATCTGTAAGCCCATTGCATGTTTTCGATGTCCATGACTAGCCACCGTACGGCAAGTCAGAAGAGTAGTGTTTAATGCTCCCTCCCAACTCATAACATAAATTTGGTTTCTTAAATAATTTGGGTTTCACAGTATAAGTTCAGTGATAAGTTTAAGAGTGCTATTACATTTTTTCCATATTTAATCAGACATACAGTTTTGTGATTAATGCCCGCTCTCTTTTTTTTTTTCTTTTTACTTCTCATTTTATTTTTTATGCGGTTTTAAAAAATGATGAAAAATTATATTTCTACTTTTAATACTTGTGCTTAATATGTCAAATATAATATTTGCATCTAAGTAAATATTGGTCGAGTAAAATAATAGATATAAAATCATTTTAAAAAGATAAGATCATCAAATTTCGTCTCGGAGGAAATTTTAATGATGGGATGAGAGCCAAATTTCAAAATTTGATGTGTTATTTTAAGGATGGGCTTTATTTCATACAATGTGTCCTGATAATTATCCAGTGCAGTATGTTAGTTTGCTTGATCAATCAAACGGCTCCAAGTACTTCCATGGTGGGGCTAAATTAGTTTGGCAGGCCTCTCGGTGTAATTTTCCGTGTTTGGTAGGAGGTAATCAGCGATGGATGTATCCGATTGGCTTGCAAAAAAGGACACCAACAAGCCACCCGTGTGCACATGGCATGATTACGTTTTAGTTGCTTAATTATACAGGTTAGAGCCTTTCGGAGATCGGACTACTACATAATGCAGTGTCAAAAGTCCACTCTGTAATGATTAGGCGCCGGATTAGACTGCCAAACCCAGGTGCCTCACACTCATGGGAGCAAAAGAGGGGTCTAGCTTACTACTCCAATTAGTAGCATCTGAAACCCATTTTCTAAAGCAAATGGTGATTACTTTTTTGTGTTAATGGATCAATTAGTCTACTATATTTCGCCTCCTCTAGCCTAATAGCCACTTATAGATAGCTATACCTCTCTAAATGCTACATTATTATCTCCATGGTGGTTTGAAGTAGTATAAAATTAGAGCTGTACTCAGTTTCATGCCCAGTCTAGCTTGACTGGGTTCGTTTGGGATCGGCTTGTTGCTAGCTCTTAGATAAGTGTATACTGGACCCAAAAGAAGACGCACCAAACCGACAAATCCCGTATGGGCGGGCAAAATGCGTCGCGCTACGAAGCATGGCTTCATGTATCAGGGACCCGGCGGCCACTCTCCCGTGCTGCGAAGAGGCAGCGGCCAAAAAAGCAACGCGATTTTTAAGGAGTTTTCTGGACGTGGTTTCGTCTTAGATCCATGCAAATCTTCCTCCAGATTAGCTTTACTCTTTGTGCTTGTCTATCGCTTATACTACCTAACTATATATCGTGGAATAATATTTTGCGATCCTGAGATTGATGGCCATGCGTTCGATCGATCATACGCAAAAACTACATATAGCATTTGGACGGCCATTATATGGTTTTATATATATGCACGTCGTTTTCCGCGGGAGAGCGAGGGAAAAATGCAAGTCTAGGGACCGATTCTGCGAAAAGGCTGTGAGAGGTCCTCCAAACGGAACCAGCTAGTATCTTAAACATATATCGAATCTAAGAGAAAAGATTTGATTGATCATCTGATGTAAATTTTGTACATAATATTATTTAGAGTCTTAGTTTTATAGATATATAAAATAAATAAAATTAATAATACATGATATGAAGTCACGTGCGAATCACGAATTCCCTAGAACAGAGAATGTTAGGAATACTATCTTAGATCAGTTGATACCACCGGAAAATTTTGATTTGATGTAAAAGCTAGAGGATAACGAACACATTTGGAATAAACTTTCCATTAGGTCTTCTGTGTCCACTTGTTTTGTCACAAAATCGTATACCATTTTAATTAAGCCCGCATAATTTAAACCTTGTGGATGGCAATTTTTTGCGTTCACCATAATAAACTAGCTTATTAAAAATGTGTCAGCTAGATCAAACAAGATCAATAATAATGTCGACATAAGCTGAACTTCAAATAGTAATTATCAAAGTCTAGTAGGTAAATTGATGATATTACTCTTTTTCTTTTGGTTTTTGCTAAGTGGTATGTACATGTTTTTTATATTGTATATATCTCTCTCCACCGTTAGATCAAAATTTTCTATTTAGATCTAGTCTTTTAGGGTTTATCTAGCTCCTTCTTTAACATTTCCACGCGGTGAGACGGTAGAGATACCACTAACCGAGAGTTGCGGTAGATGGGCGGTGGTAGAGATGGGTAATGGAAGAGACGGGGTCATGGCGACAATGTGGCGAGGCGACAAAAGCGCTGCCAACCATGAGTAGGGATGGGATCAAGTCAAGTTTGAGTGAGATAGTTTTGGTTTGACTCGGTTTTCTTAACAAGCTAAGTTAACTCGGTTCACGATTTTCTTAACAAGCTAAGCTAACTCGGTTCATTAAGAATCACGAGTCAGAGAGCAAGTTCGGCTCATATGTGAGCCAAGCTGAGTCTGAGCCGTTCACGAGCTAGTGAATTTACCTATTCAAATAGATTTTATACATCAGCCGAGCCTCTATTATTTGAAGAAGTGGAGTAAAATTTTTGATAAACCAAATTGCATACAAGGCTAAATGAACCAAACATAAACGAGTTGGTTGTGACTTGACATGGCTCGTTAACGTACAAGCCGAAAACATGGTTTGCCTCATCTTGCTATCTCCTTCAAGCGGATCTAAAATTGAGGTGAGACCAAATTGTTCAAACCCTAGAAGCGCACAGTAGTGGTATGTGAGGGAGAGAGGAGAGGGTGGTGGCGGCCAACCACAAGGGGGACAAAGAAGCGCAGTAAAGAAGGAAAGGTGAAAATTAGATCTAATTTTTGAATATATGATATAAATAATGTATTTTTTTTAAGAAAAACATGTAATGCTCATTAGACAATCCTATTGTTTTTTAACAATAAAGATGGTTAGCCAACCTAAATAAATCAAGCATTTCTTTTTTCCGAAAAGTGAGAAGGAAGAACAATTTTCAGTGCTTGATGA
This sequence comes from Pharus latifolius, assembly GCA_019359835.1. Classification (NCBI taxonomy): domain Eukaryota; kingdom Viridiplantae; phylum Streptophyta; class Magnoliopsida; order Poales; family Poaceae; genus Pharus; species Pharus latifolius. Next base: position 11,672,033 of record CM033319.1, on the reverse strand, counting down.
TTCTTTGAATAAGCATGCGTGATTAGTGTGCTAGCCTGTTAATTTCGGCCAGCATTTTCCTCGTCTGTTCATTTTTTTTTCCAGCCATGAGGAGGACATTAAACAAGGGCGAAATTTTAACCACCTATGTAATCATGATTATGATGATGTCGCCAGTATCAATCTATCCGTCTAATCTATCTCTTTTGGAAATTCGAATGGAATCAAATGTTCCAGTGCCGCCTTTATCCTAGCGACCTTTGCTCCAACGCAATCGCGGTTTTATTTATTTTAAGTGCCTTCTCGAGGGAAAAGCATCACTGGGAAGCGTTAAGGACAACCCAGTACCCCACCAACCTCGCTACTTTACTCCACAGTCCACACCTCCATTATTACAACCCCTTTGTAACGTACGAGTAATGCACTAGAAGAACTGGAAAAAAAAAAAGCGAAGGGAAATAAGTGCAAGTGGACACACCTTCTGTTTCGAGTTTGTAAGTTGTAACCCATTGTTTGCATGTTTTATCTTCATATTGGTCAATGTGAAGGCTTCAAATAGGTTACAAGATAATACCCTCTGTTAAAAATCCTATTGTACTCTCTCTGTTAAAAAATACTAGGTCATTAAGAACATGAAAGAGTTGTAGCTGTCACGTGTCTGTTTCGTGAACAAGAAAAAGAACTATAGGTGAACACATTTCAGATAGATATTTGTAATATAAGCTTGATATGTGATATGTGATAGTAAGGAAGTTAGTTGTATAAGTTTGTTGTATTTGACTTCTTGGCTTGACCAGTACAGCACTTGAACAGTGAATTAAGAATTCTAGATATAGTTATATAGATGGCCACTTAACAGTTTTCAACAGTCAAGATACGAAGGTCCGAATTAAGTTATGAGTGCTCACTCCTATCAAAAAAAAATTATCATTTTCTGACTGTATATAATCATCAAAATATAACTTTGACTACTATTTTTTATTATAATATATTAACCAAAAATTATAATATTATAAAATTATTTTTTATAAAAAATATACTTGTCTAATTTTATTATGATTAATGTAGATATTTAAAAACATATTAGTGGCTAAAGTTAGGAAAAACTTGACTTCCTACAGTAAAAAATGACAATCTTTTTAGATCTATGAGAATATAATAGACTGACAAATAACTACATAAGCAAACCCATAATATCAGTTTAAGGGGAAAAATTGTCCTGAACAACCTCCTATGAAACCCTTGTGAGTGACTGCACTACTTAAAATATAGAATGAACTGCATTATAATCTCTAAAATTATACAATTGAGCCATTTAGATCTATAAACTTTTGGCCCATCTCCTAGCTAGATGTAACAGAAAAATAACGTGACGTGCCAAACTTCCTAGCTAACATGGCATTCCCAAACTTTCTAACTGACATGGCATTGCCAACAAATATAGAAAAATGATGTGACGTGCCAAACTTCCTGAGAAATCGATGTTGTGTGACACATCATGCCAGTTTAGAGACTTCTTTGTTACATCTAACTAATTATGTATGGACTAACTAGGTAACTCAATACAAGATTAGGGATTGGCCAGGATAATTTTAGTCCTCGGTTTAAGTGAGTCAAGTTTAAGTATATAAGTTTGGTGTTATACTATAATTTCCGAAATTATAAATCTGAGAAAATTTGCAACATTTGCATTCTTATTTGGTTCGAATAGTGTTTCAGTTTTTTAATCTTTTGGTTCCCTTTCCTCCTGAAAGACGCCTACAGAATTTATGGAGGATTATTGATAGACAGATTGTGTACAAGAAAAGAGTTGTAGGTAGAGAAGAATTTTGTGCATAAGTTATTGCATCTGTACACACTTCCTATTTCATTCAATAATATATGACAACTTGACTAGAAATGAAATCTGGACATGGCTGAATAGTGACAAATAGGTTTGATGTACATCAGACCTCTCGAATTAATACAACCATAACTTTCTAGAGATATTTGCAAATAAACATTTTGCGCGGTGAATCTTTTATTTCAGGACATTGAATAATGCTGAATGCTCCACGACCTGTCCTACCATAAACACAGGATTTGTGATAGTGCCAATCTTTTTTTGTTGGTGCCACATAGTTTGCACCAATTTGATTGGGAAAGAACTAAATGCAAGCAAAACAGGAAAGAAACGTCGAAATTATATTACTACGGAGAAACAATGTGTGTTGATGTACACACATCAATTTTTTTTCTTTCTTTACTAAATGCTTCATAATATGAACTAAATGCAGTTCATAGTATTCTCCGGCGTATCAGTCCTTTAATTTCATTTCGAAAGTTGGACATATTCATTATTAAATTATATGTTCTGTTTGGTCAGATTTTGACTCCTAATTTTTTTTTTTGAAGTCAGAACAATTTGACCAAACAGGATGACTCTAATTGATGATTTCTTTGGTGCGAAATCATCTTTATAGTAGAAAGTTGAAGTTGGATTTGAGATATTCCAATAAGACTAACTTTAAAATTTGCTGGGACAAAAAATCTTTCAAATTTGTAATATACCACAATGTTAGAAGTCATTAAACAATTTTAATATTGATTACAACTAATATTAAAATTTATTTACATGATATAAATGCCATTTAAAATATTACCTTACGCAAACATGACCTTTACTATGAATTGCAAAGGAAAATTTTCTATGGTATGCAGAGCCTTTCTACCGGCAAAAACTTGTTACCTTATGGATTGATCTGAATTCTGGAATCTGCATCTTTGGGATTCTTTTTTTTTTTTCTTAATCAAACGGTTCGCAGAACATACTCCTCTCTTACAACAGGTGATAATCCTGTGCCGGTGGCTGGGCCCCCGGATTCAGTCCCCCCCTCACCAACCCGAAGATGGCAAAATTGAATTTAGAATAAGTACACCCGATCAGATGGCTCATGGGAACGGAAACTATGCCACGTAAGCGATAACGGGGCTCTGACCCTGGAGTAACTTGTCACAGGAGCGAAGACTTTTGAGAGCCCAGCAGTTAATTCGCCCCTCGCACATCCGGCCGTTGCTTCCTTCTGTTTTTGTAATCCGATCAAATCATCGCCATAAAGTCTTATGTAGTCATACCAAGTTACTCAAAAAGAGTAAGAAAAATAAAAAAAATAACTACTAGGAAAAAGAAAGAGAGAGAAAGGACTTCGAATGCTCTAAGCCTCTAAGCAGAGGGTTATAAAGGCGCAAGTGGTTTCCCCCTCCCATCTCACCTCTCACCAAATCACCACACACACACACACACACAGAGGCGCGCGCGCACACACACTCCCCCGTCCCTCCCTACTAGTTATAGCCCACATCTGCTCGGCTCTCTAGCCCCTCTCCATTACTACCTCATAAAAGGAACAGAACACAACAGGGCAGAACAGGGCAAAAGCAGAGCCGGAAAGGAGAGAGAGAGAAAGAGAGAGAGAGAGAGAGATCAGAGAGGCCGTAGAGGAGACGCATAAAAGAAACTGCAACGAAGCACCATCTCAGCTCTGCAACGTCGGCTCTCTCCCTGCCTTTTTGTAACCCGCGCGGCGCAGCCACCACGCTATCCAGCCAGAAAGAACCCTCTCAATAGCACAGTAAATTCCATAGCATTCCATCCCCCCTGCATTTACTGTGCGTCACTCGGCCGTGATCTCCAAATCTTTGCAAAAGGTTCGTGTTATTATTATTTTATTCGCCTCTCCTCAGTTTCTTGCTCTGTTTGGATGTAGTTTATGTTTTTTTTTGGGATCTTGATCTGGTTGTGTGCACAGCGAGCGCGGCCGGAGACGGGAAGGCCGGAGCATGGTGCCACGCGAGCAGGCGGACGAGGCCATCGTGGCCGACGGCAACGGCAAGGAGGAGGAGGTGGGAGTGATGGGCATCGCCGCCGGGGATGGTGGCGAGGAGGGTCACCCGCCGCACACCGGCAAGTTCAGTATGAAGAACATGCTCTGGCACGGTGGCTCCGTCTGGGACGCTTGGTTCAGCTGTGCCTCCAACCAGGTACATATCTTTTGCTTCGCAGGTTTTCCATGTCGCGGCCTGACATATCGCATATGACTCTGGCTTCTTGGTTTCGCAGGTGGCGCAGGTGCTGCTGACTCTGCCGTACTCGTTCTCGCAGCTGGGGATGCTGTCTGGGGTGCTGTTTCAGCTGTTCTACGGCATCATGGGAAGCTGGACTGCCTACCTCATCAGCGTCCTCTACGTCGAGTACCGCTCGCGCAAGGAGAAGGAAGGCGTCAGCTTCAAGAACCATGTTATTCAGGTGCCACACACACCGTCTCCCCCTCAACTCACACGCACAGTGTGCTTGCTTCTCTCTCCACTTCTCCCATCTCTTTAACAGTTGCAGTTCCATTTCCCCCGGATTTTCTTGGCTGTAATGCTTCTATCTGTGAATGGAATTTCGCGCTCTGTTACTTGTTAAAACGAAAAGTAGCTCTGTGAATTTGAGAGGAGCGCCTTATCGCTGATTGTACGAGTAAGCAACAAACTGGAGGTTAACAATTTAGTTACTTTTGATGTTGACCAGTGGTTCGAAGTCCTGGACGGGCTTCTGGGCCCGTACTGGAAGGCGGCCGGGCTCGCCTTCAACTGCACGTTCCTGCTCTTCGGCTCTGTCATCCAGTTGATTGCTTGCGCAAGGTCAAATTTTTACCCCATCTCTCTGCATGTACTAAACCAGTAAACATTCTTTTGGATTGGATAATGAACTAAACTTGTACGATTGGACAATGGATGTATCAGTAACATATACTACATCAATGATCGGTTGGACAAGAGGACATGGACGTACATTTTCGGTGCGTGCTGCGCCACCACGGTGTTCATACCGTCTTTCCACAACTACCGGATCTGGTCCTTCTTGGGCCTCGGCATGACCACCTACACCGCGTGGTACCTCACCATCGCTGCTCTCATTCACGGCCAGGTGAATCCTACACACGTCGCATCCATATCCGTCGTTATCAGTCATCATCCCCCATCTGTTTCGACAGTGAGCAGTGCATGAGTCAAGTGTGATGGGCTAACAAATGATTGTTTTCCGGCGTCGCAGGTCGAAGGCACACCACACGCGGGTCCGACCAAGCTGGTGCTGTACTTCACCGGCGCCACCAACATCCTCTACACTTTCGGTGGCCACGCCGTCACCGTGTAAGTAGTCCTTTCCAACACATTCGAAACACCTTAACACGAAGTTAGTACTTAGTTGTTAGTACCATAAAGCTTTTCACAAGCTGCAGCAGCTTTTGCCTGGCAATGGGGAGGACATGGCCGGCCGGTTTTGGAAAAGAAATGGTTTTGGTTTCCATTCCATGGTCCCCTCCTTTGGTACATTGAAATCGTGTTGTTAAACATGTTTATAGCTGGCTGATGCCGCACAGATCCCAATGAACAGTCAGGGGCACTTAAAAGATTTAGGTTTGTGCTTGGTGGGAACCAGCTGCGTTAGCTCCTAACCATTGGTTACATAGAAATGTAATACTAGCCACTAAAGCAGCTTGGTGTGTGCTCATGTGCATCTGTAGTGATCTAATCCAAAAGGTTCCCCCCTACATTCCCCTATATGAGGGCCTAAGTAGGATAAAAGAAATGTGTTAGCCACTATGCATTAGAATAGTCCTCATGAGATCCCTTTATTCCCATTGCTCATTTGCTGTGCTTAATCTAGTGGTCGTTACTATTATTATTTCTTGCTTAAGCATGATTAGAGACCATGCGAGGAATAATTAGCATCGCGGTGCGCTGTTCAAACTCCGTAGTCATCAGTGGCCAGTGGGGTAACTGTTGTAGTGGTGAAAATTGTTTTCTATAGGTTAAATGCTGGGTCCTAGTTTCATTCAATTCAGCTAGTGCGGAGTTCACATCAAGTTATGCAATTTAGTCCTGCTTTGCCCTCATCTGAGGGGTTATACGATATGATACATATCTATCCATGGATTGGGACAATTCGGCGCCCGATTATCTCTTGAGGATTCCATTTATCTTAGCATGGCAACGTTTGCCTAGTGGAGAAAAGGAAACATAAACCTACTTTGAGAATTCCATCCCAAAAAAAGAAGGCGTCTTTGTCAATTTTGACAGCAGCGCCCCAAGCCAAATTCTTGTTTGAAGCAAATTCAAAGGGCACTTATTGCTTGTAGAGTGACACGACAATTAACACCAGATCGATCGTCTTGTGAGTTTTTAGGTGATTAATTTAATTGCAACGGCCTTATTTGGCCGCATTTGTCGGTCCCCTCTATTGTTTGACCGGAACAGCATGTGTTGGTGTTGTAATGAAAGTTTTGCAAGATTCCCCCTGCCGCGATCTTTGCAAATATCCTGACTAGGAGAAGCACTACCTTTTTTTTTTTTCCATCGTCGCTTAATCATTTGATCAAACTAAAGTCTCTGTATCATTGGGCTTGCATGTGCAAAGGTCGTTTTGTCCGTTAATTAATTATTCATTTGTTCCTTAATCGTGGAGCTAAAAAAGGCTAGCTTTTAACTCCCAAGAACTAAGCTGAGTTTTTACTGAAAAGTGAAAATGTTTGTGTTTGTTGACTGTTGCAGTGAGATCATGCACGCGATGTGGAAGCCGCAGAAGTTCAAGTACATCTACCTGCTGGCGACGCTGTACGTGTTCACGCTGACGTTGCCGTCGGCGGCGGCGATGTACTGGGCGTTCGGAGACGATCTACTGACGCACTCGAACGCCTTCTCGCTGCTGCCCAAGACCGGGTGGCGCGACGGGGCGGTGATCCTGATGCTGATCCACCAGTTCATCACGTTCGGGTTCGCGTGCACCCCGCTGTACTTCGTCTGGGAGAAGGTGATCGGCATGCACGACACCAAGAGCATCTGCCTGCGCGCGCTGGCGCGGCTCCCCATCGTCGTGCCCATCTGGTTCCTCGCCATCATCTTCCCCTTCTTCGGCCCCATCAACTCCGCCGTCGGCGCGCTGCTTGTCAGCTTCACCGTCTACATCATCCCCGCCCTCGCGCACATGCTCACCTACCGTACGGCCTCCGCCCGAATGGTAAGCCCGCCCATCTTCCACTCCCGCCAACTTGCTCCGTTGTTCTTTCTCAGTACATCTAGTACGCGACGTATTAAATTAGCAGGTAGACGAATGTAACAACACATCAGCGCCACATGACATGACACAAGTGAGCCATGTCAATCCGGTTCAGTTCGTCCCTGGCTCCATTGCTTGAGCAGTATATTGCCGGATGTTTGGCATATACATCCGTGCCAATAGCTAAGTCAAACCAAACCAAATTAACCAAAATTCTTGGTTAATTTACTAATAGGTATTTAATTCATTTTTCATTTTTCATTTTTAAAATTCAAAATAACCAAACTTACCAAATTATCTTTAATTGCCCTCAATAAACTATATACTATTTTTATTAGAATATTATTGGTAATGATAAAACCTATATACTATTTTAATTAGTATACTATTTGCAATGATAAAAATATAATTTTATTAAATAAATTTTGAATTCAAGAGTACGAGTATAAATAGTATAATACTTGCATTATACTATTAAAATTAACTGAAATCTCACATAATTGTGTTACTAGTTTTTATATGGTTTAAAATTTTATCTACATTTCCTACATCTATATCCTAATTTAACACTGTAATAGTTTAATTGATTTTGGATATCATTTTTCACACCAATATATTATAATAGAGATAGAGTGAGTTTTATTTGTATTATAATAGAGATAGAATTTTATTTATAATTTTCAAATAATGAATCTATATCATTATAAATATAATAAATAGAATATGTCTTTTCTTTTTATCGATTAATGTGAGAATTTATGGTAATTTTTCTTTTTTAGAATTAATATGAGAATTTTGAGTATTTTTTATGTGAGGTCGGAATTAATGTGGAGTATTTGTCCTAATTTAATACTATAATAGTCAAGACAGAGTTAGTTTTAGATAAAAATTTTCACATTATGTACTATAATAAAAATAGCTAGTTTTGTTCACAAATTTTCGTATAATGAATCTATACTGTTATAAATATAATGAATGAAATATATTATTTTCTTTTTTAGTGATTAATGTGAGAATTTTTTTTTTTTTAGGATTAATGTGAGAGTTTTAAGTATTTTTTATATGGGTAAAAATTAATGTGGTACTTAAAATATCACCATAATTTATTATATTATAAATAATAGATATGTGGTAATTTAAATTTTGTTTTCAAAATTGTTACATCATCTACATATAAGAATGCTAGTTTGTTAAATTTGATATTTTATCGAATCAAATCAAATTTTATTTGGTATTTGTTGAAGCCGAAACCGAATTATAGCGCGATTAATTTGGTATGAATTTTACATAACTAAAATCAGGGGCATAAAATCCAAATCATTGAGTCCAGCCAACAACCATATTCATTGGAAGCTGGACTCAAAAGAGGCCCATCCCTAGTGCCCGACAGCGAAATCCTTTGTAATTTCCTTATCTCCATCGCTTTGTGGCGATCTCCTCGTGCCGTTGTGTCAGTTCTGGTGTGGTGTCCCTCCCAAAATTAGGAGCCCCTCTTTTCTGGTTTATAAGATAATTTGGTCCGTCCGTTCGTTCGTAAGCTGGTCCCCGGTGCACAGGTGCGCCTTTTTTGGGGTTGGATTAGAGAAGAATCCACCACAGCTTTTACGCGATGGGATTGATGTGTACACTCCGAAGCGTGTGTGGGTCACCGGAACCTGACACCCGGCGAAAAGCACAGTGGCAACTCGTGTGATGCAATGCTGATGCAGCACAGATGTGGTGCCACGTTATCACGGCAAGAAAACAGAAAAACTCTGGCCCGACGCGCCCGTCTGAGCTCTGGACAGGCTCTGCTTTTCGCACACGCGATAGCGAGGGCGAAGACATTGGACTGGACCTCGGTTGAGAGGGAGAGATGGCGATAGAGATTTAATTGGGTTAGGACAGTTGGGGCGTTCCTTTCCTATACTTTTTTCTTTCTTCAGCTTTCCAAAAGAATGTGCTTATGAGCAAGGCGAAATGAGTCATGCACGCACAAATGTTATCTCGTACAGTCGTGCTGTATCGTCTCACTGTTTTAACCACTTTTGTGTGAATGCAACAGAACGCGGCAGAGAAGCCACCGTTCTTCCTGCCGAGCTGGACCGGGATGTTCGTTCTCAACTTGTTCATTGTGGTGTGGGTGTTTGTGGTTGGATTTGGGCTCGGCGGGTGGGCTAGCATGTCTAACTTCATCAGGCAGATCGACACGTTCGGGCTCTTCGCCAAGTGCTACCAATGCCCGAAACCTGCCGTCCCAACCGCGCAGTCGCCGATGGCAGTGCCGCACCATTAGTCAGAAACGGATCGTGACAGTGCCGGCCGGAAACAAGGAGTTCTCGGTTCAAAAGGTGTTGCTAGTTTTTGGTCACCTTGTAATATACAGGCCTCCTAGAGTGTCACACCATAGTAGAACAGCATATGGGTCCCTAAGATCTCGCCCTGGGCCGTCCGTTGCTGGGTTGCTTTCCCCGATCCATTGGTGTCCTTTTGTTTGTTTGGCTTGACCAATATATATGTGATGATGGCTATAAGTTTTTCAGCTCATGTGACATTTCATATGACATAAGATATGCTATAGGGTTCATTATTTTTCCTTCTTTGATGGAGCTTGGTCCATGTTGTTTACTGTGAGTAATTGAATTGGACGATTCCTCATGCTAGCTAAAGGCAAAACACAAGGCCTTTGTTTATTGTATTACCTCTGAATGTTCTCCGTTTAAATGTAGCAATTGCTCGCTGTGACACCTTTTGGTTCTTGTTGCTTTTGCATGCAATTAAAGTTTCTTTAAAAAAAATTTATGGGTTTCTTTGAAAGGACCACACAAAGCAACCAAGAAAGATGTGTTTGTAGTAATGAATAGCCGTGGAGTGGGGGTGTGTTGCGGGTGCGGCGTGGGTCGGCGCATATCATAATGATTCGCACGCTTCTTTGTAAAGCTCAAAGTTTAAGTTCTAAACGTCAAAACCTCCTTGCTTTGTATACTGTATTGTGATTATTCTTCTTTAGAACGGATTAGCTTTGTGTAGTGGCTTTGTATAGCGAGTTAGTGCCACTGTGCCACTCAAATGTGTCTGATATACATCCCATCAAGGATAAACAGCCGGTCTTATCACACCGTACTGATACCGGGTGGGTAAGGTTCACTTTCAAGGATTAGACTCCACTACTACTAGTAGTGTACATTATTGGGCTCTTGCACCAGTAAGGACTTGATTACAGAAGATTGTGCTTTAATTTTCCCATGTGAGCCTTCTAGTCTCTCGTCAAGCACTTGCCAATGGGATGGATTCTCTAATCCTCTCTCGGGCATCAGGTTTCACATGGAGGGAGCATGTGCTCACTTTGGCTGCTTTCTCTCTCCAGCTTTCCTCTTGCTTGTATCTGTGTAACTGTGTTCCAACTATCTTTGGGGATTCATATCCAGCCTTCATAAAAAGTCATGTTCCTTTTCCTCCGTTGGGCCCATTAAATCAGAATTTAACCTTTAGAACAAGGCGAATAAGAACTCAAAATTTCTTGAGAGATGATTGAGTATCTCAACTTCTCTTTTCTATATCTATTTGAACCATTCAAATTGTTATCGGATGGTTTAAATAAAAGGAAAAAAGCATCGTCATGCCATAATGGTTGAGGCTACAGTTCCATAGGTGTAAGACACAGGTAGTAAATACGAGGGGGTGCATGTGCTTCTGTACCGCCAGATGTTAAATCTACCAGGAACTAGCCACTGATGTCGCTTTTGTTTGATCTGACCCCCCGCTGTAAGTCTTTAGGATTTCGTATGGTATAATACTGAGGGAAATTCGCGCATTGCTGCGGGAATCATCTGTTTGTGTGGAATGATCTTCTATATGCATGAATAGCATGCTGAAATGGTACGTGACTGAGAGTGTTGCATGTGTGTCAGTGAATAAGTGGAACAGATTGTGCGTCTGCTTGTTTAACGGTAGAGCTCATTTCAAACACATACATATGTTAGTGAACTTCATGGAGTACCATGGTTGAAGCATATTTGACAACTCAGACTAGTGTTGATGTGTTTATGATTTGGCAATTGATATTTTAAAGGCAGAAACAGGTGAATAAGATGAATTCACAACACTTATTTACATTCAATGGATCATACAATGATAAGCTAAGTACCGAAGCGAAAGGGCACATAGTTTGCTGGTTGTTTTCCATGATATATATACAATGTAATTCTGAAGGAACTGTGGTATTGTTTGTTTTTGGGATCAATCTGGCAAATACAACAGAAAACGGCAAGTTAGTAATTTATTTAGTTTAAAAAATACCTGAAAGGTTGATATATCTCCTCCAGTTTGTACTTAAGGAATGGGATGCCATATTATAATTGAAAGGGGAAAAAAGTAAATCGCCTAAAAGATAGGATGCCATTTATATTTCTTAGAAAGAAGCAAGATAGACATGCTGGGCATATTGAAATATCTAGTAACGAATGGCATATTGAAATGTCGAGTAACAAAGCCATGCTAGTGCAGACTTCTCTTCAAAAGAAATAGGGTCAATGTAATTGACTTTTCTTCAAAAGAAATGAGTACATCCACAATATTTAGACACTCTGGACTCATCTCAGATTGAGACCTTACACATTGAACATATTTTTTGAGGTATGGAAGCAAGGATTCAGACAATGCTACACAAATATTGAACCTGAAAGCATTAAAACGAAGTGCTACTCATCAATATGGCAAAAATCTACGCAAAAGCAAATGAGAAACTTACTGCCTTCTTCTTGACCTGACAATAAGAGGTAAATCGCTAGAACAAAGAAACCTTCTTGAAATTTCAAGAGGTGCGGGCTTCTGCAAGGACAAGAATAAAAATATTTTTTATTTGCTACAATCATAAAGCACAATATGCAAAAAAAATAAAAAAATAAAAACATAGCAAACCATGGAACTTTAGGCTAAAATCACCTTCATGCTAAGTAACATAACCTCTGCATTTATCCGCCAATCCAATAGAACAAAGTCATCAACCATGATTCACTATGTGTAAATAAGAAAGGTGATAGGCATTATGTATGATTCAAGTTTACAGCCACAATTTTTGTGCTATATGGAAATAAAGTGGATTAATTAGGTAAGTTCTAAAGAAAGGGTAGGCAAGAATATATCAAAGATAACCAATAAAAAGGACACGGTATTCCACTACAACTCAGCAATCTGAATTAACCTTACCAACATCATGTACAACTCGGCAATCTGAATTAGGATTACCGACATCATGTGGGTGGAGATTTGATACTACCTCATCTTGCACTTTTTTCAGACTTTTCACTATACAATCAAGACAACTGCCCCTCTAAAGTCAATGACCAGAGAGACAGCAGGAATTCCAATTCATGCATCGAGGTAAAAATGGCTAGAATATTATCAACCATTTCATGACTGCACGTGAGATTCAGGAACTTGCAATTAAAAGAGTAACAACTAATTGATGGGCGAAGATCAATTGAATTAAACCACTAATAGTAGCACAGAAGATAAGAAAATGCTAAGGGTGGCTATATAGTACACCTATATCATTGCTGTGGAGATAACATTAGGCTCTTATCTTTAAAAATCACTATGAAAACCTGCAATGGACAGGACAGAAGAATGTATAGAATGTAAGAAACACCAATAGACACATTTACAGTATGAAAGTTTTCATTTACAATATTGTAAACTTTAATTAGCAATTAGATGGTTTCTTAAAAATATATCAATGAGAAGCACAACATTCTATGACTACTTGGATAATATTCACAGATGCTAGGTCAAACAGTGAAAAGTGTGCACTCTTCTACAGATATTAAGCACATATTACCACAAAATAAACAACCAAAACAGATTAGAAAAAGGCAAGTTTATTACATTGGAAAATTTGGTAGTCAGAATGAGAAGAGCAGTATGTATAACTAAAAGAGCAACAAAATATACCTGTACCAATACAAATGATCGAACACACCATTTGAAAACTAATCTTCAGATAAAAAAAACATTGTACACCAAGAAGCCCACTCGCCATTTGTTCACTTCCACTGCTGTTTCAGTCATTCAAAACTCCCCTATAAAAAGAAAATAACAAAGATAAATAGATAATCACAAGGGTAGAAGACAAAGGAGGAAAAAGGATGAAGAAATTCAAAAAAGCACATTAAAAGATGCAAGATTCTACAATAGCATAGGATATTCATGTGGCTATTTAAGGACACATGAAAGGGGGGAAAAACATAAATAAATGAAGAAATAGCTTAAGGTTGTAAAATTTCATGAAAAATTTAGCCAGCTACATGACAGGCAAGATAGAAGCATACCACAACATATAAGAGAACGAATTCAAAGATGGTAACCACAGATGAGCCCACAAGAATCTATCTTTCTACTGCAAAGAAGAACAGCATAAACACAGCGCATGCGCCACAAACAAACAACTGATACATCACATAGACAGCATGACAGCACAGCATAACCAAAACAGGGACCAAAAGGCCTCCAACAAAGCATACCATGCACGTCGCTTAGGAGCGCATCAGCTGTCATGGGCACTGGGTGCAACTATGTAAATCCCCCGCAAAGAGAACACTGACATAACAAAAAAGGATTGGGAAAACAATGCAAACAATAGAAGGAAAATAGGAATAAATATAACAACATTTCCTAAGAAATGGATTTCACCAAAAAGAAGAAATAGTGCTAGGAATAAGAGCTATACATTCATGGTTGATTTAAGGACAGTAAGGAATTTCTTATCTATCTACTCTCAAAATTTTTAAAAATATTGTGAGAAGCAGAGTAGTAGTGTTATATTGGACAGAAAGACTCACCTATCAGCAGGAAGATTCAGCACCGAGATCGTTGTTGTCGCTAGTTTGGAATGGAGGATATCAACGATGGCGTGCACCCACAGCCATTGAGGCACAGCAAGAAAGACAAGGGCGGCCTGAAGAGGTGGGGAGGAAACGTGGAGGAGAGGGAGACAAAGCCGGCACTGGAACATGGCTGCGGAGGTCCGGTGAGTTCGCCGCATCACGGCCAGCGTCGCCGATGGGACGGCCGGCAGAGGTGTCGGAGGTGGCCCCATTGGTGGAGGACGGCGGTGCAAGGTCGGGGTGCGGGGATACGATCGGCGATAGTGATCGTGACGGGACGCCGGCGGGCTGCGAGGGCCGCCGGTAACACAGGCGGTGTGGAATCGGGATTTGGATGGCGACAAGGAGGAATTTCTTTGAATTTTTTTTCCTAATAACAAAAAAAAACAAATTCGAAAAATAATCCAGACTTTTAAATTTTACAAAAATGGCCCTTGTCGCGAACTGGGCCGCACGATTGACCTTCAGTCGCTAGCCCAGCTAGCGACTGAAGACGTGGCACGGCCCAATGCCCTGCTGGCCCAATTCGCGTGCCACGTATGCTTTCAGTCGCTAGCCAGACTAGTGACTGAAAAGATATAAAAATATGCCATAGCAAATAAGTTATAAAAATCGGTTGTAGTCTAATTGATTAAGAGGCTCTCTCTCTGGAAAGATCAAGGTTATAAAATTTAAAAGATCTGAGTTATTTTTCGAATTTTTTTTTTGTTATTAGGAAAAAAATTCAATTTCTTTTAATATCAAATTCAATTTCTTTTAATATCCCACTTACAAAAATTATTACATAATTAACCCATACCCCGAATTTTTTTAAAAACAATAACGTGCGACTTGCGGTCCGGAGCCGCCACAGGCTTGTTTTGACGCACAACCGGCTACCCGCTCTTGTCCCACCTTCAGGCAGCACTCCAAATGTATTTTTAGTTGTATAATATTGTGTTGAGTTTCTTGTTTTTTTCTAGAATCAACATTTTTGATCTAGGACTGAAAATTCATTTAAACCAATAAAACTATAAGATCAAAATGATCAGATTTGCATAAAAAGATCATCAATCAAAATTATATATTATAAGATTCAATCGAATAAATTAAATTGCATTTTGTAATATATAACTCTGATTATCGATCCGTTTATGTGGATCAAATCGTTTGAACTTCACAAGTCTATTTGTTTAAATAGATCATTAATCGGAGTTATTGGATTAAAAAATATTAATTTCAAAAAATTGAAAATTTTAGTACAATGTAATCAAAAAAATGAACTCAAGCTTCTCAAGAAAATATATTTTGATTTATGTTCCAACTAATGATACATTTAAACTGCTAGACTTGTGAGGTCGAAACGATCAAATAAACATAAGCGAATCATTAATTAAAGTTATATATCACAATATTTGCTATCTTGTTATATATAAGTCAAATTGGCAATCTGTTTGTGTCAATTTAATCGTTTTGACCTCACAATCCTGCCGATTTAATTAGATCACCAATTGTAGTCAAAAGATATTGATCTCAAAAGAATAAAAAATTTCAGTACAATTTGATAAAAAGAATAATTCAAACTTCTGATTTTTTCAGAATCAATATCTTTTAATCAATAACTTCATCAATATCTTTTGATATATAGTTCCGATTAATGATCTGCTTGTATTAATCTGACCATTTTAATCTCACAATTTTATTGGTTTAAACGGATCATAAATCGAAATTATAAATTAAAAGATAGTAGTCCCAAAAAATAAAGAAAACTTATGTAAAATACAACACAATTGAATTGGATGACATAGTATAGTGTTTGTCATGACTTGGAGATGCAACATGCCCTGGTCACTACTCCAAACTAAAACACATGGTTGACACTCGTCCAAACAGACTTGTGGTGACTCTGAAATTGATGTGATAAGTCATTTTTACAAAAAGCACAAAGTATAAAGGTTAGTTTTGCAATTATTTTTTAAAATGTATTATTTAACAAAAAAATTCAGAGGAGAAGAGGTGAGTGAGGAGGGTGGAATCGTGGGGCCTACGAGGTGAGGGGGCTGTAAGGGTTTGGTTGGGAACTAAGCCCACATCCTTATTTATATGGGTTTGATGGATGGCCGAGATTTGCACAGAGAGAGATCAAACGGCAGCCACGCAAGAAGGAACGGATGGGTCAGATGCCAGTGCAAAGAAGATCGAAGGGCTGAAGATTTTGATGCGACGTGGCTCATTTAGGGGGCAGAAATAGCACAGTGCTTGGGATGACAAATAGAAGTACTAAAGATTCCACTCCAGTCCCGTCTTTCACATGCAGCAACCAGTAGTTGCGTGCTGTAACATGGAATCCTAAGTAAAAATGAATAGCAAGTTAATGATTAATGAAATATCTTCCTACCCTTACTTATCAACTGGCGCCTACCATCGTATTTGCAACCTAAATTTTTGGTGTTTTTGAGATAAGTCACAAACCCAGCTGCTATGTGCCAACAACAAAAAAACTTGGACTCAGCACTGCAGACAGCACACCTAATTTTCCACTCTCTTTGCTTGCCTAATTTTACCAAGTATTTCATTCCGGGCGAAGAGAAGAAGATAATTGACAGAGATTATTACTCGAATTAGTCACTCATATTATTTTATAGTCGTAAAGACTATAGAACGAGACCTGAGTTATGTATACCCTTTCATAGTCGCAGAGACAATAGAAAAAGACTACGGTATCATATACCTACGAATATTGTGATTGTGAAGACTTTTTCTCATGACCATAGTGGTCGTGGAGACAAGAACAAAAACAATATATGATCATAGCCAATACGCGATCATGATTGTCGGAGACTCGTATTAATCCTGAGTAGCGGTTAAACTCTCTCAAACACGATCTTAAGATAATATAATTTCCTCACATACGTGACAACCATCAAAGAAGATAAGGATGAATATGCAGTTATGCTATAACCGCATATCTCAACCACAACTACTAAAAATTTGTTGACAACTGTCAAACCTCTCTTTGTTGGCACCCTTCGATAAGTATAAAAGGAAAAGGAAAGATTGGAGAGGGGGATCCGAAGGAGATAAGAAATTTTTAAACAAAGATAATGAGATATTGTTAGGCTTTATAACAATCTCTTTTTGTAATTCACCACACTGATAGTGAAAGTATAACATGAAGTAGAGTTATTACTCAATCTTTTGAGGATCCGAATCTATATAAATTTCGTGTCATTAGATTTATAGATATCGTGATTTACTTGGTACACATATGAAATCACCTCCATACTAAGCAATACAAATTTGTATAAATTTGACTAGGAACCCTAGTTTCAATCGTCGACAATAACTTCCTTTGCAGGTGATGTATAGTTGTGCAACTCATCAAATACAAGGCAGACAGGCATAATATGACCAAGCCCACTTTAACTAGAGTTGCAAATGAGCTAAATTCGAGTAAACTAGATCTTGTTCAATTCAACTTGCTTTAAGAATCAAGCAAATTCAAATTGAAGTGAGTCAGAAATCAAGTTAATAAATTGCCTCACAATGGGCTAGAACCAACCTCGAGTTAACATCGAGTCAAATATAGATAACAAATTTTTTAGATAAATTTGTAATTTATAATTATAAAAGTTATGGGAATTTTCTTTATATCACAACAAAATTTCAATATTATATATTTGTCACTAGATATCTCACTAACAAGTGAATTTTATTCTATCTTATCAACTCACAAACCACAATTTTAAAACTTTTGCAATGACAAAAATTTTCCATAAAATTTAAAATCCTATCTTGTAATTATAGTTGGAACTACACAAGACTACTAAATAGTAATTTTTTAAAATAAAAATTAAGATCCTAATTTAGTTCAACCAATTGAAATTTAAATAAAAAAATATTTTAAAAACTCAAGCTATATCAAACCAAAATAGAACGAACTAACCTTGACTTGAACTTAATTCGTTTTTCATTCAAACTAGAAAAGGTACTTAAACTCAACTCATTTTATTTCAATCTAACCTCGAGTCAAGCCAAAAACTGAACTCAAAGCGATTCACCGGCAAACCACATCAAACCTCATTGTGTTAGCCAGCTAAAACACCCCCACACATATCTTTTGCACATAAAGGGAATTGATACAGCATCTTTTCAAAAAAGATCCTTTCCAACAAAGTATCATATCAATACGTTGCAACATAACACACACCAAGGCCCAATCAATATTCAAGCTGCACTGCAGGATGAGTACAGCACAGCCAGTACACAGAACAATTAAGCATTCAAACAAAATGATTTAAATACACGAAACAAGTCGAACATTTTACCCAATATAGGAAAATGATTTAAAAGAACGCAGCCATAGTACATGAGCTCACTAATGATAACCCGCAGCTCACAAGTTTCACATTTCTCATCCAAAAGTTGGTACTTGCAGTAGTCTGTGGTGCCAAGAAATGTTGTACTGACTTCTTAAACCTTGTCTATCTGATACCCTGCCTGATTCTAGCTGATCGAGCAATCAGATAACTACCATACACTCTACTGTCAGTACCACATTTCTGTTAAGCATAGTTCACACAACCACACAAGACAGATGTACTTGGATTAGGAAACATTGAAATCTTTGCTGTTGGACAGCAGAACCAACCATAGCATTTTTCACCAGCCTCAATCAGAACAGCAAGCAAATGTCCATCCATGATTGAATCAGTTTAACCAAAACCTTGGGATTGCCGAGTCACGTTCAACTGCAGCACTATTGTTAGACAGCCTCTGTATTCTTGTTGAGAATTCATTAGCCTAGGAAAAGAAAGGGAAAACAACATTAATAATGATTTCCGATAGATATAACAAACCAACAATTCCCACTATACAATCACTATTAGGAACATGTTCATAGATCCACCTAACATCATGTAAAAGAAGAAAAGATTGGAATCAAGTTCCCAGGATTTGTTCAAAGGGCAGGCTTTTACCAAACCATGAAAAGATAGGGATAAAGTTCTCCAGATTAATGCAAAGGCATGATTCAACTGAACAGTATGTAAAAGAACAGGGATCAGCTTCCAGGATTAGTTCAAAGACAAGATTCTGTCCCACAGCTTGTGAAAAAGAGGATCTAGTTCCAAAGTTTAGTTCAAAGGCAGGATTCTACTAAGTCATAGCACACCAAGATTAGAAATACAATTCTGAATCATACTAACATGATTGCCAGAAGGAAGATCTGGTTCAACAACTCGATACTAAGCCAAAACTGGAAAATGAAAAGAAACTTGCTGATAATTAGTCTTAAGAAACCTTAAACTTACCAAAATGATATACTTGTAGGAACAAGAAAAATGTATTAGCTAATTAATTGTGGTCATTGAAAAACAGAAGAGCACAAAAGCAAGATGTCACATCAGACTGAAAGGTGTAAAAAGGACAAAAAAAGATGAATCATAAACCAATTACAGATAGTCAGATGCACTGACCTTCTCATCTATCCACATTAGAGAACGCAGTTGATTGTCTAGTATTCGCACAGCAACATCAAATGGCGTCATACCATCAGCAGCTTCAAGCTCACCACCCTACAATAGACAAGAGACTGAGATAACGCCTATAATCGAGCTAGTAAAATATGAACATTTACCTGAGTAGCATTCAGGGTCTGAATGATGGATTTTACTTGTTCAGTCACATGTTGCAATTCATTCTCCACAACTTCAGCTTGCTCATACCTTGCAATTGCAAAATAATTTGATTAAAATTGTGGAAGACTCTGCATCAACTCTTATATTAAGCTTAAGCATCTGTCAGCCATAAACATGAATCAACAATATCAGAAATTACAATGAAACAGATCAAATTCTATACACATTAAATGAATTATTTTCTAGGTACAAGCAATCTTTCAAAAACTCAGGTTGCAAGTTTCTATATTTTTTCATATAAGCTGAGTAATAAAGAAACATAAATGACAAGACTCTCTTAAAACATTCTAAAGATGCAAGAGATGATTTAAATGAGAGATGAGAATACACCTTAAGCAGGCAGATGTTTCGATTGAAGTTGTACACCTTATTTCTTTTATTAATACAAATTTGGATTTAAATGATTTATGCATTCCATACAGTAGCTGCTAAGTAGTTCAAACAAGAAAAGTGTCCTTTACTTCCACCATGTAGTCAACAGTTCACCAGCCCTCTTGATTTTGCTCAACCCTCCATATAAGATCCCAAAATTTTCAATGGAACCTAGATGTATTGAATTTCATGCTTCATAAAAGTTTTATGCAACCTTTCTTAAAAGTATACCAGCCTAAATGGAATAAATATTTTATGATAAGTGATTCAATGCTTTCCAAAAAAGTGAATTAGGCAACTTCTAAAGCAAATTAACGGCCCAATAAGCAACAACCCACTACTAACAACATGCCTGTAAGATGTGTGCGATTTAGTTTCTAGAAAGCATAGAAGCACTACTCATATTTTACACTTACAAAATTATTTCACAAATGATGATTTAAACAAGAATCAACAAAACAAATTCTACTTGCTGGAACAGCCAGCTGGAAATTGGAAAGTATTTGTACAGATTAGTTAAAGCAATGCAGATCACATGAGTAGTAAAAAGCCCAACCAAACAAAATTGGCTTTTGATTTTTGCTCTCTTATTAATTCTCAAAAGGGAATCCAATAAACTTATAAAAAACCAATAATGTGCTTCTTTACATATAGGAAGCAGGTATAATGATACTCTGAAACAAGTACATATTAAATGGAACAATCTCCATCTATTTTCATCCAATTGTTCAGTTTTTTATAAACCAAAGAAAATCCATTTCTGAACATAACACCACCACAAACATGCCAGCACCGCATAAAGAAAAGTAATGTGTTATTTATCTTTAAGTTATCCAATCAAATATCATTTTAGCAACATAGAATAATTTTTTCCCAACTTAGTTCCATAATTTGCTCATAATGCAGTTATCATAGATTCACAACCAAAACTGAGTTTATTGAACTAACATGGTATCTCTTGCAGAAGCAGCTTCATCTTCTCGAAGTACCATCCGTTCATCCTGGAATACATGTTCAGCTTCCTCCTCCATGCTTTGTAGAGCCTTGTCCACCTTCAATTATGATATTAGTTATTTTCAAGTTGCAATGAGGATCTTAATATAAAATGGGTTATTACAAGATGTGTAGGCAGCATCTAACAATGTGAAGCTAAACAGTTGATAGATTCATAGTGTTTGGATAATTTGTAGGTCAATATAGTTGAATTTATAAGTCAACAGCTTTTTAGTTTGTGTAGAATTTGGTAGTGCTTCCCTTCCATAAAATTGTTGGTGGCATAGGATTTTCTTCATGTACAAATAGGATTGCTCAAATAAGAAGACAAAATCCTACTTTTGTATTGATTATGTAAAAGTTATCAATAGAAGCTCTTTGTGATTAAGAAATATCAGTGATGTACATTCTTAAATAACATAGTCCTCAATAGAAGGCAATCTGAACTTGTTATAGAAGAGAAATGAGTGAACTATACTGATGGACAATCAAGATATGGATTTATGGAAGGTAACCAACAACACAAGATGTGAATCTATGACAGGTAACTAACACAATATGTGTAAACATTGAAATGTTATAAACCTAACTAACTGACACAATACTTGTAAACATCATAGAGGACAGAACAGCATATGACAGTTAATTTAGGGGGAAATATTTGATGACATAACAAGGAGAATTGATTACAATGAGATTCAGCAAACAAGAAAAACAAATATAGAATAAGAAACTACATTTCAACTAAGTTGCAATAACAAAACAAAAAAAGAAGGTTGCACCTACCTCTTTCTGATGAGTTTCTATCAACTCAAGTTGCCGCTCCAAGCCTGTTTGTGTTTCAACAACTTTAGCCACCTCAGCCTAGGACAAAAAGAGGCAAGTATTCAGTTTCAAAAATCATCAATGTGAAAATCCATTATAGACATCAACGAAGGTAAAACCTACTTGCTCAATATTGATACACTATATACACTTGACACATCACATGACGATGCAGACAGATGATTAGATATTGATGATAAGGCAACAATTTGTCAACCCACTGGTTAAGATCAAGTATTCTAGCAAGTAAATGGATCAACATATCTAAACCTCAGGCATTATTGAATGTATTACATGTTGGATTAACTTATTTTGCAAATGTCGCATATTTAAATGGTTTTTCAGGATTTCCATCACAAAATCTGACTAACTAAACCTGGATAAACACAAATTGCAAGCCCATTTAAAAAAACCCAGAGTGCAACTTGTCTCCATGCCTTTATATGGACTTAGATACTTTTTCATGCACTTTCGGATTCCATATCCTTGTTTTTCTGTCATAAACATCAACAACCAACATTATGCTTACCAAACTCAATCAACAAAACCACAAAAAAAAAAAAACTATCAACTTGTAAAAGGACAGTAGATTTTTGAAAAGGAAAGAATAAGGATAAAACAATAAATAATAAATGGAAATTAATATGTAATGCCCCAGGTTCAACATGCCCCCGCCTACCCCCATGGAGGATAAGCTACACACTACACACACATACTAACTAGCTTACACTTTCGTCCTTGTTTCGCATAAAATAGTTAACTTATATTTAGTGCTGTTGGCTCCCCTATGCATTATATCACATCTAATCCACCCTAAACTCCAAATATGGAACTAAACCACACATATGGGCCACTCAAGTTTTCCAAGTTGGGTAGGGCATCGCATGATTCACACCCCCACCCCCCCTCAAAAGACTCAACATCCTTGTTGGTACACACACAACCATACACCATCTACAGCGACAAATGACAAAGATAAATGCCCTCGGGGGACCTACCCATCCGTCCGCCCGGTCTCACCCACCTGTGCATTCATGAATGGTGTAGCGCAGTGTACACTGACATGGCACGACATGCAACACAATGAGACCAAGGATTTGCTTTGATATCATCTGTAACATCCTAATATCTAACATGCTTCCGACTACCCCATATGGGATGAGCTATGCATATACACTAACTTGCTCAAGCTAATTAAACTTGAAGTTAGTCTTGTCGGCACTCCTAAGCATTATATACATATCCAATCCACCATAAAATCCCAATATGGGGCTAAACCACCCACATGGGCCACTCGAGCCTTCCATGTTGAGCTGGGGTATCAAATCAAATGATACGTTAAACTTTTGAAAGCAATTCTGCATCAACCTTCAAACAACCAAATCACACCAATGAGGTTTTGCACTGTTCCCAAACATCCACCAGAATATAGACTAAAACTCATGTCCTATCCAATAATAATAAATAAAACATCCAGGATTGAGCAAATTGAAGTGTTTGATGTCTTTGCACTGTCCACATTAAAAAAAAATTCAGTAGAATGCAGAGACAATCAAATTCAGCCCAGCTCCATCCAATCTACCTCGATTATTTGTAATACAAAATATGTTATTATTTATCTTAATCATCACCCTATGCAAATATCATTAGGTAAATAAACTAAAAAAGTTATATGCATGCATATATAACCACCAAGAGAACTCCCCCTGAAATCAATATTACTGTAAATCTGACTAAACCCAGAAAAGCACAATTTGCAAGCACATGACCAAAAAACAGAAAGCAACTTGTCTTCAAGCCTTCAGCTGGACTGAGATAGACATTGACTGTCTGCACAAACAATATTTATTGATGAACTATCAAATACCATGTCCCTGTTTTCCATGTCATAAACATAAAAAGCAACACTATGCTAACCAAACACGATCCATTTGACATTCTAAAAAATAATCAACTTGAAAAGTAGAGCATCTTTTTAAAAAGAAAGAACAGATTGAAAAGAATTAGCAAAAAATGGAAATTGCTATGTTAACTTTTGAAAGCAATTTTGCATCAACCTTCAAATAACTAAGTCACCCAATGGAGTTTTTTTACAATTGCTGAACTATTTTAGAATATCAACAAAAGCATATGATTTATGAACAATAATACACAAACCATCCAGATTTGAGCAAAAAAAAATTTTGTTTGATCTTTGCACTGTACACTCTACATAAACTTTCAGTAGAATGAAGAAATAATCAAATTCAACCTAGCTCCAACAAGCCTCTCAAGTCTCAACTATTTGTAACATAAATATGCAGAACCATCACCTCATACAAATGACAGTAGGTACTCTAAAAAATATGTATGCATATAACCTAGGAGCTGCTCTTGACATCAATCCAACTGTAAATGCTCACCACAAGTCAAGTCTACACGTATCACCATGTATCAATTTATATTGATACATCAAGCCTGAAAGTTGGAGCCAGAATACAGCATAGCAATGAAGTTTATGAAAAACATGTATAATCAGTGAGACAAACACACCTCAAGCCTGATAAGAACATTCCTATTTTGCAGAATTCTCCTGTCCCATTCAGCTATTGCGGTGGCATGTTTACGGAACTTCGCAGTACAGTCTTGGAGCTCATTGTTCCAGTCCCTGATAATCTACAATATCCACCAACTACTTAAGAGGCCAATTTCACAAAGATATCTACAAAATAAACTGTTAATTACATTGCTTAAGCAAACAAAGATGTTCATGATTCATGAATCACCAAAAAAAACACCGATCTATCATCAGAAACAAATATGATGTTTTAAAAGATAAGAAGTGCATACCTCCTCGACACTTTTGCCAGCAATTTCCGACGGTAGCTTAGGTCCTTGGGATGCTGCTGGAGCAACAGCAGGACTGCATCAGAAACACAGGTGGGAAACCATGAAAAATGTTAGTATGTCGGAAACCAGCTCCTGTACCAAGTAAGAATACAAACATGTGAAGAGAACTTGTACAACCCAGTGCTGCTAGCTGGAATAGCCGAGGAAGTTGCCTGACTTGCACTAGTGCTGGTGGCTGATGCACTTGCAGCTGTAGCAGAAACACATGTCGAAAATTGACCACTCAATCTAAGACTAATCACATAGAAGTGACATTCTCCATAATTTTAATAACATATTACAAGGCAAACATTATGTTGAAAGTAGTATAATGCAATAAGGACTGTCCAGTATTAGAAATAACTTGAAAGCTACATTAGTAGAGTGATATATTGGGTTCTGAATGAGAATCCATAGAGTCAATTGAGATAACAGGTACTATTCAGTGGCCATTACTTACAAGTGATTCTTCAATGGTCCACACCCAAATACAAAAGTGTAGTAAATGTCATTATGAGAACAAGCAGACATTGGACTACATTCAAAATAAAACATCAAATTGGCCACAATGATGACATGAATTAAGGGGCATAACAGCTCACCAGACTGCAGTGGTTGCTGAGTAGACATAGCTGGAGCTGAAGTAGAAGCTGGTGTAGTTGCTTGCAGACTAAAAGCAGGAAAGGTTGTTGTTGAAGTTGAAGGGGCTGTTGTTGCCATGGCTGCAGATGATGATGAACTTATAACAGTAGTAGTAGTGGCCATCGCGGGTGCTGCCGACGATGATGATGGTGCTACTGTAAAACTGAAACCAGTAGAAGCATCAGACGTAGCGGACACTGGTGCTGGCACCGAGAACAACGACCCTGACGCTGCAGGGGCCGCAGTCACTGATGGTGCAGCAGATGCACTCGTTCCGGAAATGGATGCAAATGTTGGCGTGGAAGCTGCAGAAGAGGACCCAAACGAGAGGCCCAGCAAACTCGTGGAGGAGCTAGCAGCCGATGCAGCTGGCGAACTGGCCAAGGAAAAGCCAGTGGACGGCGCTGATGTCTCCACGGTGGGAGTGGCAGAGGCACTCTTAGAGAACGAGAAGGCGGGGGTTGAGGACGGCGCAAAGCCGAAAGATGGGGAAGAGGTGGTTGTGGCCGGGGAAGATGAGAAGCCAAAGGATGGTACGGTGGTCGCGGTGGTTAAGGAAGACGAGGCGGTGGTGGTGCTGGTGCTGAAGAATGGCGACGAGGAGGTAGTGGATCCAAAGAGCGTTGAGCCAGTAGCGCCGCCAAACCCTAGAGCTGGTGTGGAAGCGGAGGTAGTGGTGGTACTCGAGGCGGCGGCCGCACTGTTGAACGAGAAGCCGAAGGATGGGGTCGAGGCGGTGGTCGTGGTGGTTGCGGTGCCCGACGCGGCGGAACCAAAGGAGAAGCCCGTGGCGACGCCAGAGAAGAGACTTGGAGTGGACGCGGCGGAGGAGGCTCCAAAGAGGCTTGGTGTGGACGCCGCGTAGGAGGCGCCGAATAGGCTTTGAGCGGGCGCCGAGGAGGAGGCGACGCCGAATAAACTCGGAGCGGACGCGGCGGAGGAGGCGGCGCCAAAGAGGCTCGGAGCGGAGGAGGCGGAGGAGGCGGCGCCGAAGAGGCTCGGAGTGGACGCGGCGGAGGAGGCGGCCCCGAAGAGGCTCGGAGCGGATGCAGTGGAGGAGGCCGCCCCAAATAGGCTGGGAGTGGTCGCGGGGGAGGAGGAGGCGGGTGCGCCGAAGAGGCTTGGGGTGGACGCTACCGAGGAGGCGGCGGCGGTGGATGGTGTGAAGGAGAAGCCAGTGGATCCAAAGCCAAAGGGAGAGGCCGAGGCGGAGGAGGTGGAGGCAGAGGCAGAGGAGGAGGAGAATAGGGAGGAGCCGAAGGTGGGAGTAGATGAAGCGGCAGAGGAAGAGGAGAAGAGGGAGCCGAAGGCAGGGGCAGAGGATGAGACGGGCTGGGAGAATGAGAAGGCGGAGGGGCCAGAGGAAAAGGAGAAGGGCGAGGATGCAGTGGAGTTGGCAGCCGAGGAGGAGGAGGCGGGGAGGGCGGAGGAGCCGAACGCGAAGGAGCTCGCCATCGCTGCGGCTGGCAGGCGGTCGCCGATTCGGGGAGATTTTAGCGTGGTTTTGCCTCTGGCTACTCGGGCGTGTATCTATGAGCAGTGGCGTTTTTTTGAGTAGGGTTTAGGAGAGGGTGGAGAGGAATTGTTATTTAAATAATCCACTTAAAAAATAATTAAACAGTTCCTATATTTTATAAAAATGGTTTGACACGTAATCGTGAGTTAGAACCGTGACAAACTCTATTATCACACAAGACAACAATATGTCACGGCTTCAAACAGCGACAGGGTCACCACTAGCTACTATATGTTATTAAATTGTAATTGTGTTTATGTACTGAAATTTTCGATTTTTTTAAGATCGATATCTTTTGATTGACGATCCCTTCGAACCTGTGTAGTTGTGAGGTCAAAACGATCATATCAATACAAACGAATTATTAAACTTGTGATATATATTAATTCCATTGGCGATATGTTTGTGTCAATTTAATCAATTTGACCTCACAATTTCATTGTTTCAAATGGATCGTCGATCGAAATTATATATCACAATATTCGATCTCAAAAGAATTAGAAATTTCAGTACAATTTAATCTAATTGATGATCCGTTTGTATTGATCTGATCATTTTAATCTCATAATTCATTGCTTCAAAAGATATTGATCTTAAAAGATCAAAAATTCAACCTAATTTAATCTGAAAAATTGAACTATAATTTTCTGATTCCTCTATAATCAATATCGTTTGATCTATAACTCTGATTGATGATTCGTTTGAACTAGTGAACTTGTGAGGTCAAACAATTAGATTGATACAAAATAGATCATCAATTGGAATTATATATCATAAGATATTTGTGCTAGTTTGATCATTTTAACCTCATGAGTTAACTGATTCAAACAGATAGTCAAGCAGAATTATAGATCAAAACATATTAACTCCGAAAGAATCAAGAAACCTAATAGAATTATACACAGTTAACTTGGTTGATTCTAACACATGGGATTTGCTGTTGCGGCTTTGAGTCGTCACATGCACTTATCACATCTCCAACCGTGACATGTTGTTGTCTTGGCCCAAACAATCCTATTGCAGCTCTGAGTCACGACTCGTTGACATGACAGATTATTTTTGTAACATACATGAAGTGTAGATTAGTTATGCAATGATTTTTTTAAATAGATTATTTTAAAAAATAATTCGAGAAGAAAGGGATTGGGTGAAATGCTGTGGCTTTGTGCCCTTGTTACTTGTGGGAGCTTGGCTCGTGTTGGGACTTGGGACTAGATCATGGCCATGTTGCTCGGGGGTGAAAGCAAGAAAAATTGAGATTGGTGTGCAATTTTAGTTTATAAGAGGACCAAATAATATAAATATCTAAGAAAGTTAGAAGATCACAATAACTAAAACACAAATTTCATATTCTTGTGGGCCTAGCCACTCTTTGTAGCCCATGATTGTTCCATTCGTTTCTTAGGCTAAGTCTAATGTATGGGCTCTTCAAAATACTCTTCAGAGGAATATTCTGTGTTATGCATGGAAAACACCACCCGATTCGTCTACTATTTCAATGCAAAGGCTCTTTGGGGGGACTACTCATCCAGACCCACGTACAAAGCTCCTTCTCAGAGGCTAAATGCTCCAATGCATCGGCTCTTGGGTAGCGCTTTGCGTGTGACCCGCGTATAAAATATTGATATGTTAATTTATTGCAATATATGATTAGCAATGATTAAAAGAAAAAATTCAAAAATTAATTCCTTTTAGCTGTGTCCTACAATTTTGTTGATGCAATAATATCATCCTTAGGGGGCTGTGCATATGAAGGGGTTGTGTATACGGAGAGGGCGGTACGTATAGTGGATAACACATAAGATATGGTGGGATAGAAGAAAATTTGAGTGAATTTTGACTACTGACCTGTTATGTATTTTCTCCATCTAAACTAATCTTGCTAAACCAATTTACAAAATCATCGAGGGATTATTATCCATAGGAATTTTTTTTGAAAATTTAAAAAGTCTTGGGGAATGAATGATGTGAGGTTTGTGAGTGAAAATGAGCTCAACTATACTTATATTTATAAAAAGAGGAGGATACAAATTTTCTAGAATTTTTTTAGATTTTTCCTAAATTTTTGGTAATTTTTTACTATTTTTTGCCCCATAAAATATTGAAATAAGTGCAACTGCTATTTTTAAGGATTATATTTCAATGGTAATTTTTTTGAGTGACTAACATGTGGATTCCACCCATTAATTACTCTCAATGGTTAATATTAAACTACATAGTATTGAATCAAGGCTTGTTTAGGGTTTCAATGATTAATGATGACTAAAAAATATGTAACTAATACAATTATTTAGAGCTAATCAAGTTTCAAGTCAAAACATAATGACGACAACATGAAAGCGATAAATGGAGATCCCTAAAATTCTCCAAAGCACAACTGACACAAAAATAAAGATTGAGGATCAATTTTGCTGTCGTTTGCTGGATTTTGGTATAGAAATTGATAGGATTTAATTCTTGTTTTTCTAAATTCATCAATCGTACTATTAAAAGGGGTGTAGCCCTTCGCTTGATCTATCTAATACTTGAAGTTCAAAATACATATCATATAGTATAGATGCAAACTAAAGTCTTTTTGCAAAGCTTTGGGTTAAGTCTCCACAAATTGGTTACATAGGCACAACTTATTTGATATGACCAGGACAAAGTCTGGTGTTACCAGACAATTGTCCGGCCAATACAAAAACCTGGTCGTAACAGTAAAAAGTCTAATTAGTATAAAACCTAGTTGTGACAGTAAAAAAACTCGGCCATACCAATAATAAATCTGGTCAAATTAGTAAAACAAAACCTGGTTGTAGTCTTAACAGTAAAAAGTTTGATTGTTTCGGTAAAGAATGACCTAGTCGTATTTATATAAAACTTGATTGTGATCGTAATTGTAAAAAGTCTAGTCGTTTTAGTAAAGTAAAACCTAGTTGTATCAGTAAAGGGGTCTTTCGTGGTTATATTAGTACAAAATCTGGTCATACCAGTAAAACATCTAGTCGTATTAAGTTTCAGCAAAAACGTAATCAGAGACATACATTTGTCTAACCTATTTGTCTGAAATGGCCGGACAATATCCGGCCAATAAAAAACAATGTATGTGTAGTCAAATTGTAACCAGAGACAAATACATTTGTCCGGACTATTTGTCCGACCGAGTATGTATCTATCCGGCCTTCACAAAATTATGTTGAATGGCCACTTATAAGTGTATTAATTGTCCAATGGTCACTAATCACTTATACCAGCCGGACAAAGTCCGATATGATTAGATAATGTCCGATCAGTAAAAATCTTGTCTAAAATTTCTCAAACGGCTAGTTTTAGCTCGTGGGCTATATATACTCCACAGTTAGCATTCATTTAATGCTCTTAGCACTCAGAATTCATTGCTATTGCTTGCCAAGTCTTTGAACTCATAAATTTGTGCATTTAGAGCTAGTGTGTGTTAAATTCTCTTGTTGCTTTGAAGAGTTAGCTCCAATAGAGATTTGCATTGCATCTTAAGTTTTAATAGTTGTGTTTGATCAAGTGAAGGTGTTAAGTTTGTTACTCTTGGTGATTGTCGTCACCTAGATGACCTCGGGAGTTCGACGATCTCTCCATTGACGGTGTTTGTCGGAGAGACCCGATGTTTGGGTGTGAAGGCTCGGTACTCTCCTATCCGGAGGGGAGAAGAGCAGCCACTAGTAAAATTGAGGCAATACTTGGAAGAGTGCTTCAATGAGGACTAGTGAAAATCAACAAATTTCTGATACTTCGGGAAAAATCGATTGTGTCATCAGTTATTTCTTCATCTTGCAAACTTCATATTCAATATATTTGTTGTTGCCTTAATCACTCTAGGGAAAGAAAAACCCAAAATTGTGCAATTATACTTATTTATGATAATCTCACATTATTGTTTTAGATTGAAATTGTAAATTGGAATTAATTTTAAAACTGCTTATTCACGCCATCTAGTCAGCATCTTTTAATCAACACATAGCTGAAACACCCAATGACATGCAGCCCCAAGAGTACGTTGGCCCAATGTCAACTGAAGGTTACTTACTTTTTTAGGTAAAAATAAAAAAATTCAATTCAAATCATACCAAAACAAAAAAAACTATCTTTTAAACTGATAGGTAAACCAAAATCTATCTGAGCCCACTTATCAGTGACCTTGAGCTAACTATGCGCAATACACACGACACACGAGACGAGAGCACCCACAATATTTTTACGCGTTTTGTGGGACTCACCATTGCCATGTAGCTCCACGCGCCGCACGCATCAACTCAATGCCATTTCACTAACGAGCAGACCTGAGGACCATCAGGCCCTACCTATTAGTTGGCATTTCAGCCGGGTTTGCCAAGCGTAGTTTGTGAAATTGTGGGATCCACAAAACACATCGTCAGGCGGTTATTTTACTCCAACACAGGTGCTACACATACTAGACGTCAATGAGTCCCACATATCAGAGTTTCAAGTGATTGGAGCCTACCCACACGGCGCCGTACAATTTGCTCGCTCATGCAAAACTGATGTGGCAACGAGGCGCCACCCCAAGCATTAGCGGTGGACTTAAGCCTTAATGTCAAGATGCAGATGCTTTAGTGCAGTTTGATATATTCCAGTCAGAGCAGTGATCATTTTTTTTTACCAAAACTAGGAAACTATCTTTGTTGCCCTTAATAACAGTACATGCAACGTCGTCCAATGGCTAAGGTGCACTTAGAGCATTCGGAGCATAGGAACCAAGCTTACTAAACCTACCAAGCATCAGACCTAACATATCTGGCCTATTTTTATATATTAGCAATTAAAATTTAAAAATTTAGTTTGTGTGCATATCAAAAGAAAAGTAAGAAATATGAGAGAGCATGTTAGAAGGATAATGCAATTACTGTTATGGAGACGCCAGAGGGGACGCAATTTCCCAAAAGTAAAGGTGTCGGAAAAAATAGAGCAGTATCAAGCGATGGATCTCTCTCGGCGTAGTGCAACGCAGATGGGATCGGTTGTGAATGGACTATCTTCGACTAACTAACTGCACATGATGTGACTCGTGAGTCGTGATCACCTCAAAGCTTAAAATTACAGAGCAGGATCGCAACGAAACGAACGGCAGGAGCAGAAATGTTCCGAACCGAACCCCTCCCGACGCTTGGATGATTGGATCCAACGTGCGACAGATCCGCCCCGAAAACTCCACAGTGCATATAGCCAGCCAACCACTACCACCACCACAGCACGGCCACGCAATCCCCCGCCACACAGCCAAAAGGCAAAAATAAAGACCAAATTAACAAAGAAAAGAAAAAAAAAAGGCTGAAGCACCAGCAGCACTACACGAGCAACGCTCGCCCTCGCCTGGAAGTGACGTTGCCGTCCGGCAAGATGGAAGCCACGGCCGTGCTGTGCCGCAGTGGACTGCTCGTGCAGGTCCGGCTCGCTGACAGGGCGCGGGCGCGGGCGCGGCGCCACGGCACAGGCGCTTGCCTCGCCATGTTCGCGCGGCGGAAGCTGCTGGTCGCGTCGCTCGAGGAGCCCCCTTCGCCGCTCTCGCTCGCCGAGGGTGCCATAGCGCGTGAGGTAATGAGTTAATTTGGCGCTTTGGTTCCTTCGTTTCTTGGCCAAAGGCCAAAGCTTCCTCGGGTTTTACTCCTTTGTACGCTAGGATGATTAGGCGCCATAAATTGCTGCAGGCTGATGAGGGAGTGGCTTCTACTGAAATCCTGCCTCCTCCGGATGGTGAGTTCCATTTCAACTCGTACGTATAGAGAAGTATTGTTAGAGATTATCACTATTCACGCCCGCTTTAATTGCGGTGAGATGTTGCCCTCTTCTTTTATGTTCTTGCCAGGTCTTGGGAAGACGGTGCAGGTTAAATTTGTACTGCAAAAGCAGTGTTCGTTCGGCGAGCATTTTAGTATCGTAGGTGACGACCCGGCGCTTGACCTTTGGGATCCAACAAAGGCGACTGCTTTGGATTGGTCGGAAGACCATGTCTGGACGGTGACGAAGGTGAGCCTCGACTGTGCATGTTCTTTCATATTCCACTCTTGTTCCGAATAATGGCTTGCAAGTTGCATCATCTTGTTTGGTTTGGCCAGGATTTACCGGCAAACAAGTTGATTGAGTTCAAGTTCTTTCTGCGAGATCCCTCGGGGAAGTTTCATTGGCAGGAGGGCCCTAATAGAACTCTTCAAACATCTGAAACCTCACACACCCTGGTTGTCTACGAAGATTGGGATGACCCCAAGAATCAGAAAATATCTGAGGTGGGAGAGCTGTCCACTGGGGCGGAAGACGTGATCTTTTCAGATGATGGTGCCAGCGGCAATGGTGCTATATCGGCAGATGCGCTCCAAATGGATGAGAATCAAGAGATCGCAAATGAAGTATCAAGTGTTGACGTGGATGACAATGAGAAGTCAAACATTGTTGAAGATACTTCTCTCAGAGAAATGGAGGGAGATGAAGCTAACGAACCACAGGTAATTGCTTGATGAGATATCCATCACAACCTTCTTAATACGGCACGTAATAAACATAGATACTTAATTAATTCTTAGTCTCTTACCTACTAGTAATACTGACGTCCCAGAGCATTTCATTTTTATTTGCCTTTCCCTTTCTGTTGCAAATTAGTAGTTCAATCAAGTGATTCAGTTGCATCCTATGAATAGAACTATGATTAGAACTTGTGAGCTGTGACTACTATAGAACACCATCACCTTTTGGTTCATACAATCATACAAGTGCATTTGTTTTCTAAATCAGTCATCCTTGGACCAAGAACAGAAAATTCCAGATGAGCTTCCCGAAAAAGTGGACGTGGTTCAACAAAATGGCAATCCTGCTGCTTCCGCTGATGATGATTATGCCGACAAAAGCAATGATGATACTAACTTGTCTGCAGAAGACATCCCAGGCGAGAATGGCTCTTCCAGTATACTTGAAAATGACTTGCTCTGGGGTCGGAAAACCCTGCAGCAGTTGCTCCGGAGCCTGGGTTTCGAGACTGATATGGGAAAAACATGAAAGAAGTATCAGATATCGCTATACATATCTTATACACATGTTGCAGTTTGGCTGGGGGGGAGGGGGCGGGGTTGATAATGATGTGCCATCATCAAAAAAGGGCTGTGATAGGAAAGCCTTGCAATTTCAGACTGCTAATGTTGCTGCATTGCATGTACAAAATTTTCCTAGCAATTGCTTGTCTTAACAAGCATTGGGCATTGGAATAACCCCTTCTCAATTCCGTGAAAAAGTTGAGTTTTTACGTGTATATATTTGTGCCGAAAACATGTGATACCATGCTCTACCCGAACACAATTTTTTTAGAAGATTCACAAGGAACGCAGGTGTCTTTGTGAAAGTAACTCAATAGGTTTCGGTATCTTTATGGTTCCTAGGTGGCGATCCCATGGGCTGTTTTAAACAAGGTTTTTTGGCTGGGTTTTCCGGTGTTGGGGAACAAGGTTTTGCTGATCCGCAATTGAGGCCTAGTGACACTAACTCGTCTACATCACCCTCCATGTCATGTCAGTATAAGAGCCACGTCAGAACACCTATCATCATGAATGCCATATCACCCACCCCATCATTATGTGTGCTACATCACTCATCGACCATCAGCCCTCTCCAGCTATGTTGGCTGATGCCGGTGCGGATTCGTCGTCTTTGGACAGTACTAATCAGCAGGTTCCCAATTCAACTCCCTCCCTGACCCCACCCCTATCTCATGCGACCCCCTTCCACCTCCCGTGCCCTTACAAGGCAATGAAAGAGCAGAACAGGCCAACGATTGCCTTAGCAAGAAGGCAGAGAAGCGCGAGTTCTAGCTACACCTTCAAGGCTCCGCGTTGGGGTGGGTGGACATGCGCACTAGAATACTGTTGGTGGTCACAAAAGCCTGGTACAATCAGAACAACCATTCCATTCTAATAATATTCCTACTTGTTTACAGCAAACTAAGCTAGTATCCTACCGATGAATCCATTTGAAGTTATATGAGAACAATGGATTGCCAAAGAACCCACAAAGCATCTAGTCCTGATATTTACATCATCCTGCTCTTAAAACTTGCCTCTCCGCAATGATGTATGCTCAAATTTTGGGCAAATATCATCGTTGATGGGGCAACCATACACAAAAGGTGCTTCCAGTAAATTGAATGATGTGCAACCGTCTTGAAGATGTACCAACAAAATGAATAACCAGCTTCACATTCCAGCCTCCTTAAACTTATGTAGCTTTGCGACTGGTGAGGGGGAAAAAATCAACCATTGCATCTATAATAAAAGCACAGGAGAAAATTGTAAGATGGGAGTAACAAGCTTTCCAAATGGTCTGCTAGGAGAAGATATTACAGACGCGAAGAAACACATGCTTATTGATGTGATAACCACCTAAGACGCCAAAACTCAAGCATTAAGTAATTACCTGACTGGTCTCAAATGCTTCTTAATTTGTGGGTTAGTAGTTGTTTTTAAGGTTCTCAGGGCCTCTTCTGCTGCCTGAAATAAGATAATGTCCAAAAAGAGAAATAAATTTCGCCGAATAAACACACTATATATCTGCAACAAGACAAGATGACATCTGCCTAGAAGTTGACCAATATGCGTCACAAACATAATGATAAAAAGTAGTGACTGGAAATGGCAGTCTTTCACATAGCAATCAACCCATTTGTGCAAAGCATCAACTAACCATGCTGGTGACTATTTACGTGAATCGTGAACAACTTTCAGACTCTCGATGACTCTGCATGCATGAGAATCCTAGATATGTAGTAGGAAACACCATTGTAGAAGGTACAAAAATCATTTTAAAAATGAATCAATTTCTCGAGTTTACATGAACTAGTCAAAATCTCACACAATTGTACGGTCAATCTCTATAATTTTAAATTTATCTATGTTTTATAGAGATATGTCATCTTTTAATATTATAATAGAGCCAGAGTTAGTTTTAGATATAAATTTTCACTAAATCTGTATCATAATGGAGATAGAGTTACTTTTTGATACGATATTTTAGATGATGAATATATACTATTGCAAATATAATGAATGAAATAGATCTTTTCTTTTTTCAGATTAATGTAGGGATTTCTGGTATTTTTTTCTTTTTTGTAATTTATTTGAGAATTTCTAGTATATTTTGTGGATCCAAAATTAACATGGTGTTTCTAATATCACCAGAATTTATTATAGTTGAAAGCCAAAACAATGGGGTGCAAATATTTTGATGTTCTAGACCTACATCGAATTTGTATTAGAACCTTACATTGTAATCCAATGACCCATACTACTTCCTAAGAAAACTCTAATCACCTTAATCAGAAAACTACAATAACCGTAATGAGTTGCAAACTGAACTAACCTCCTCCGCCCTCACTAACTCAATAAGGAGAAGATAAACATCCATACATGGCACTGCAAAAGTACCAAATTCATAAAATACCATCCAAATATTTCAACTAGGCAAAATACCACCGAAAACATGTAAGTGGGCAATTTTGCCCTTTAGCCCTTATCTGCGGCTGGCTTGCTCGACTAGCTTGACTGGTTCGGCGACTAGCTCAAAGTTTTCAGTTGCTCTGATGCTTGCAACCAACTCCGCCCACCTCCCAACAAAGAAGTGCGCCTACGCGCCACCACAGGAACTCCTTGTTTCGGTGTGCCATTCGACCAAGAAGTGTGCCAATACATCGCTGCTTCGGTAGGCCTTCTGGCCAAGAAGTGCGTTTATGCGCCACCACCGCCAGAGACAGATGCCTCGCCGTGCCCTCTCAGCCAAGAAGCACACATCTATGAATTGCCGCCGCCAGAGATAGATGCTTCTCCAAGCTTTCTAGCCAAGAAACGCGTCTATGCACCGCCGCCACCACCATAGGCTATTGCCTAGTCTTCGTATGTGTAACAACTCGTTAGTTTCAATCCCCAAATCTAAACTCTAATATCCAAGCCCTTTACCCTAGGTTTGAACCCAACTCCAATTCGACCGAATCCGAGTTCGTTTGAACAACGAATTATGCCCAAATCGGAGTCCTCTTAGAGATAGAGGTGGTTAGAACCAAATCTTTAGAGAATCGGTTGCTCAACTGAAGAGATTGCGTGAGGGAGGCTATGAATAGGAGGTAACCAAAGCCTAACGTCGTGCCAAGTTCTAAGAACCCTAGCCTCTAATTTCAATTCCGCTGTCGCCGCCGCTTTTCTCGCATCGCCTGATCTAAACTGTTGTTGGCGTCGAACCCGCCGTTGCCGCGAGGTGAGCATGTGTGTGTCAACCGACAGAGGGAGGGAGAGAAGAGAGTTAGATTAGGTTTTATTTAGGACTTGAGCGCCCTTTTGTAAATATTTTATTTACAGATTGGTCCTCAGATATGTTAGCTTAAGTTTTAAGGACCTAGGGACCCGATGGTAATTATTTGAATGACAGATTAGTCCTTGGATCTGTTTTTAATAGTTTCTAACTAATAGATATGTAGTTTAGATTTTAGATTTCAACCCTAACAAGCTGAAACCTTAATTAGAGCCTTTCGTATTTTAATAAGTAATTATGAATTACCTCTTAAGTTGTTATTTATTTTCGATTCGACTGTCAGATCCGCCAACAACTGTTGGAGTTTACAATGAGACAGCAAATCCAATCGACGAACAAGGCAAGCCTGTATACACCAACCTTGATGCATATTGGATCTATAATGCATTATTTAATTATTTTGTTTGAAATCTATTATTTAACTATCAGATCCAAATTTGCATGTTTTATCTGTTTAATCTGTAGTTCATTAGCACATTTTGATTGTGGTCTGTTATCAAAGTTTATGGTTTGGATCTGCTATTGGTTATCAAATTTCAATTAATCTCTGGTAGTTGTTTTCAGTTCTAGTGTAACCATGATTTAATTTGTTAATCAATAACCCATTGATGAGTGTCTAATGATTATTTCGTAATCATCATGGTTCTGGAATAGGATGGGTTGAGGAAAATAAACTTATGGTTAACATAACCCACATGGTTAGTGATGGAAGTAATTGGTGTAGTGAATTGCGGTTTACTACACGCCTTATACATGCCAATGTGGATGCATATGTCCGAACGAACTCTTTATTAATTGTATGGCCAAATACTTCGTTTTCTTATTACCAGTCATGCGTTAAGAGACACAATGCGCATTTGGCGCCAACTGTGGTGCCTAAAAGATGTGATATGAAACATCTCTGCGGAGTTAAACTAGGTATATTCGCTAACATATTTACTGAGTCTCTGAGACACATAAACTAGTTGCATTATAGTGTATGCAGAGAGCATTGAGTCTGAACTGGATTTTGACTGCAATGTCGTTCAAGACCATGTAGGCAGAACTATGTAGGCAAAGGAAGGGATTCCTTCCAGGAGGATAAGTGATTCTTATAGTGCAACTACTTAAAGACTACTATCTTATTTCTTTAACTCTATTTCCAGCCTTTTATTTTCTAAAAATATTTTGTAAGACAATAGTATTTTTAATTGAAGAGGTTATTTTTATTTATTTGTTATGAAATATTCAATGATTCCATTCTGTGTTATGAGATGCTCATATCTTTCTATATCCCTAGTTCGTCACAGTATGTCTCTACAATTAGCGTGCCTTTCGCCTTCACTGCCTCCTTCCATAGAGAAAAATGCGGCTTGTGTCGCCGCTGTCTAAGAAGCCAAAGTTCAAGAATCCAAGAAAGTTAGTGAAGCCATCAACTCCAAGGTAGCAAAATATGCAAGACATAGCAAAGGGGAAGCATTCAAGAAGGTCATTATTCCTAAACTAAGTTAAGGATGTAGAATCCATGAAATCTGTCCAGAAGCAACACTTGCAAAGAAACTAAAGATCAAGAATGGAAGAGAACTAGCAAGGTTGCAAATTCCAACCAATATAAAGCTCTAGTGGTCAACAAAGCCAACAAAGTGATCAACTCTAAAGAAGCCACACATCAAGAGTTCAAGAAACAAACTGAAGAAGTTGCGCAAGAGCCAAAGCAAGAAGCCACAATGGAAGATGATGATGGCGTGCTATGTGCCGTGTGCGGGAGGACTGACGACAACCTATCGGACCCCATCGTGTTTTGCGACGGTGCGACCTCATGGTGCACGCCTCATGCTATGACGACTAGCTTGCTCGGTAGCTTGACTGACTAGGTGGTTGACCGCATATAAGGGCAAAGGGCAAAATTGTCAACTAAAACATTTTCAGTTATATTTGACTAAATCAGAACATTTGAATGATATTTTACTAATTTAACATTTTTGCAGTGCTATGGAGCTAATTTTGCCTTTCAAAAAGTATGATTCTATATCACATGTACAATCTTTGGATACATGCAAGTGTCCAATCTGCATGCAAAGTTAGTGCAATTGTGATGCAAAAAAAATTTAGGACAGCAAGGCAAGCAGAAATACGAGCTACAAACAAAAAGACAAAAAGGAGAGAACATCAATAAATACCACCTGAAGCTTCGCGAAATCTCTGTTTAAACCAGCACCCCTACCTAGAATCTGTCCTGCTAGTTCAACCTTCAAAAAAAAAAAATTATAACGGAGATATTAATATTTGAAGTAACAGGATTATGGAAAACTGGCTGGTTTAGAAATATGTTAAATTTGATTTTAGAACTAAAATTTTAGTATCTTTTTTTCAAAGCAATCGAATACTGGCTGTTACCAGCCGGTTCCATTTTCCAAATACAAGATCTGACCACTCCAATAGAAAACTTGGCCGGGCTTTTTACTGGTTGCTGTCAGTGTATAGCTGAAAAAAAGTGCAACCCCACCAGCAGGGAACTTGGGGTGCATTATACTAGAAGATATCCACAACTGAGTAGACAATGAGTGAGTAGGATAACCTGAAAATGGTATTCTCCTTTTATTGCCAAGTCAGAATTTGGGACTTGATCTTGGAACACTACATGCTGACCCTCCAAGCACTAGAATGAGTAAATGCACACGAGAATTCAGTGAAGCAAAGCTAATGAAAGAAGCATAGAAAAAGAGATATCAGGCGCAGCAGCATCTCTTACAAGTTCTCCAATAAGACTTATAACAGAAGATAACCTATCCGAATTATTTGACTGGTCCTGTTGTTTTAATGTATTTGCAGAAGGTTCTTGCTCAGAAATATTGACATTTGAACTAGTAGCATCTTCCAGAAAGCCATTTCCACTATCAGGTGGAGACTTGCTCGTGTCTTTCTGAAGAACTCCAGCAATTGGTGCAATGAATGATAAGTAATTGCCTACAATTCAGTCAGTTTTTAAGATATGAGCCATGAAAAATTTTGGGCAATGAGTGCTTTGGTAGACAAATGTCCAAAATTAAGCAATATTTTCTGTAGCAAGTTTTCAACAGAAAAGCACATGATGATGAAACAGTCATGCAAAGCTGAAACACTTCCATTTATGCAATACGACTAATGAGTGGAGAGATGACCTGTTTCTAAGACAATTGAAGCCACAGGCTTGCTTTATTTGCCAAAAGTTAAACAATGGCCAACAGATCTAACAGTTATTTATTGATGCTCTCATCTCACAATGTCTCTTAGGATACAAGTTAACCACAAACAAGGGGTCATGGTTCCTGATTATTTCACAGCTGTCAGTCACGGTTAATGCTGTTCTCACTGCCACAAGCATTACTACAATGCCATTGTGGCCCAAATTGGGAGATTTGGTTTCGTGCTCAGGAAGCCAGGGTGCTGTGCATGTGCATCACTTACCCTTGCTATGTTATTACATCTAATCTAACCAAAATCATGCATTTGACTTCCATTCATTAGCAGCACTCTTGAACAGATCAAACCAGGTGATGCATGCCAATATTTGGATCAATAAAACAAGATCCAGAAGCAGTTCTACAGCATCAAACAGCAACTGAAGCTGTGATTAGTGTATATACCAACAAATAAAAAATGTAACAGTTGCAATTCGTATCTAAGCATTTATTGAAGTAGTCAAGTACTACGACATGTGACAGCAAAGTCAAATGAACTTGTTTGGCATACATAAAGAAGGCATTCCCCATTATTCCTTATTATCTTGGCGTCCAATTTACTTTTGAGACTCCCACTTATCAATACTAAATAAATTTTGGTAGCAATCAATTACTATAACCAAAGTATAATGAAGCAAAAGCTTGTAAAAATTGCACATAAGGAGTAACAGTTGATTATTGTATTACTGAGAAGATGGCAACTCAAAAGAAATCTCAAATTAAAAAATGTCACAACACTTTCAAGCCTGCAGTTTTAAAATGTAAAGGATGCACATGACATATTTGCAAAATAGTGCATACAATGGTGTTGCGCTATGAAATGATGCACTCCCAGAAATAATAACATTCACACTTCAACTGATGGAAACAAAGCACAACAAGAAGCAGCACTCACTTGCTAAATTTCGAAGAGCTTTTTCAGCAGCATGTAGTTGGGCTTCTTCTCTTGTTTTTCCAATTCCAATTCCGATCTTTTCATTGCTAAATAGAACCTGGAACAGGAAATTTATTTCTAAAAATGAAGGCAAACTAATTAACTAGAAATATGTTATATAAGTTGAAAGATGCATAAGCATCAAGCAAGCAAATAAAGCTAATGAAGAGCGGCTTAAAGATAAAAAAAATAAGGTGGAATCTAGAACAGATGACATCACAATAGACTTTTTATTAGCATTTGTTATCAAATATATCATCATGAAGCAAAACCACTGGAATGATGTTGGGGGCTGATGTGTGATTCAGGCAATGTAGCTCCTGTAATTTTACACAGATAGTTGGCAATATAAAGTTCCTTGCAGACCTTCACATCAAAAGTGAGATATGCATTAGGCTTTGGTTCCATTTTTTTTATTAACATACTGCCAACTGCTGTAACAGTGTTTGCATGAAATTACATTTGTCCACAAACTGTCCGCATAACCATATACAATAGCCAACAATCTCATCTTCTAATAACCTGAAGCAAAAGTCTCTGGACATTCAAGGCAAAGGAACTAGAGGTCCATAAAAGAGATAAACTCTACACTGAACCCAGCATCAAGGGTTCTTATCTCCAACTTAGCCCAGGGTTGTTGGCAAATGACAAGAGAATATAGTAAAAACAATGTGGTCCATCACAAGTTCAAGATACCAACCTCAACAGAAAATTGCATATTCTTGCCACTGCTTACAGTAGACCTGAACTCCACCTGTATGAAGAAAGAGGTGTATATACTTCTCAGGTTAAGGACAGGGGGTAAACAAGATTAAATCAGAAGGACACCACAATATTACCTTGGAGTCACATTGCCGCCCAATTTCTTGTAACACTGTGGCAAACAAGGAGGGGGGTATTGCAGGTGATCCCCCATTGGACTGGAGATCTCTACTTCCAGCAGTGCTGCGGATTCCCAGCACCTCATCATCTAAACCAAATGCTGATGTCAGTTAATCAACAAAAGAAAGCACCAGTTCTTATCCAAAACATGCAATGAACTTGAATGCTAACACTACTTGACAATGTGTTCAGATACTTCACAAAATGACCAGTTGAGGCTAAACCTTGAACATGAACTAGATACAACATTCTATTGAATAAGACAAATAACAATACCTTCTGTTAGCCTTACAAGGTTTCAGTTAAAGCAAACCAAAAATAGCATTATCGAGAGGAGAGTTGCGTCCTTGGAACATTAAGTTGATAGCTATGCTATCACACTGCAAGTGCAGTACCTAACTGAACATGCTGAAATTTAAAGATGGACCTTATGTCCTTCTATCGGTGCCTGGTGTTATTGAATCTGATGGCCAGGCTACATCAGACACATATGGGTAAGCATGTGGTAATTTATCCTATCATATAATGGGATTCAACAGATCTGGATATCATCCTATCCTAACGAATTAACCTGAAATTTTTAGTTTCACAAAAAAAAAAGAATAAATAAATAAATAAAAATATTGCTACATTTCTTTCCATCAGTCCATTTTGCATGTCTTCAGTGCATAGGAGTCAAATAAAAGCATATTATTAGGCCATAGCAGCCATATCTAGATTCTATTAATTGAAAATCAAATTATGTATTTTATGCAAATGGGAACTAGATCTTGAGAAAAATTTTGAAGCCCATCTCTCCTTGCAAGTAAATACAATAATTCCAACAATGAATTTTGACAAATTGATACATTAATACAAGGGACAAGGAAAGTTGGCAAAGAGAAGCCAAGAGAGAGCTGACAGAAAAGGATTAAATGAATATTAGTACCTAATGAACGGGCCGATAATGATGTTTGCTGTGCATCCCTTTGGTCTCCTAGGGATGCCTGAAATAAGTGCACTATTATATATTCATACTATAAATATCAATCAGAAGTTCTATGCTCATCTCAGAAAAATTGCATGGAATTATCAGATAACATTCAATATTATAGATTAAAATAGAGAAAATTTGCACTAGATCCATCCATGTTATGCAAAAATTGTACATTTCTGCTTGTAATTTTAATTAAATAAAACTTAATCTAATTTTGGCAATAGCACCTACACTCCTTAATCAGTACAAATTAATACCTGACTGTTGAGAAAATTGCTCGTTAGCATACAGGGATGAGAAATATGGCACACAATATGTGAACATTTGACCCTCTCCGAACCAATTTCTCTGTGCCAGTAACCAATTTTCTCCGGACAGTAAATGTTAATTTCCACTGATTCATGGAATACATGTACTAAATTGTCAAAAAAAAGTGTTAATTTGTGCTAAGGACTATAGGTGGTAAATCACCAAACTCAAAGTGCATGTGAAGACCTGCAGCTTTTAAAAAGTACAGGTGGGTCCTACGAAATTTCCTTAATTAAATATTACTCCTGCATAAAAAAAATAATATTATGAAATTATTTGTTACAAGAAATCTACTAATATCATTTTCATATGACCAATTCAGATACTTCTATATATATTAGTGATGAAAGTCAAATAAATTTGACTACACATATACCAGAACATCATAGATTTTATGATGGAGAGTATAATTAACTAACCAAAGTTTCAATTCCACGTGTTATGTCTAGCCCAACATAATGAGCATAACCAACCAACAAAGTCCACCCATGCTTCCTCAATACATCATACAGCCATTAAAATTTGGTTAGTTGGTTATAAAATTCAATT
Source organism: Pharus latifolius (assembly GCA_019359835.1). NCBI lineage: Eukaryota > Viridiplantae > Streptophyta > Magnoliopsida > Poales > Poaceae > Pharus > Pharus latifolius. Next base: position 11,628,055 of record CM033319.1, on the reverse strand, counting down.
TATAGTATCTTAATAACATTCGGCTGCACAAATCTTAGCTCCATTAATTGTATAGATTGTTCTTGCTCTTTATTCGTCTGAGAACAAGGTAAAAAACTAATGACACTCAGTTAGTCCGTGAAGAAGATTTAACTTGTTCAAGATCTTTGTACATTAGTCAATTTTATGGTTCAACATTTCATGCTTTGGCTTGCACTCAAATTTGCCTGTCTACTGTGGCACATTTTCACCCTTCTACTTGTTGTTTTCCCAATTGAAAAAGGACTACTGATGCAACTGATAGGCCAAAATGCTTCAAAATTCAATTGGGGCAAAATTTGATTCCAAGGCAAAAATAGGACTTTTAAAACTAATCTCTATATATATAGTCATAGTTGTATCTATTACAAAATCTGATTTTCTAAAAAGATTTTGTGTAATTATATGTAATTCAAAACAAATTTGAAGTTGTATTTTATATGAATTTCTAAAACTTATATGATTTAATTTATACCATTATAACTTAATTTCACCAACTTATGAAAAGTCAACTCTTTCTCTTTTTCTAAATTTTCGTTTAATACAGGAATTTCTAACTCTCATAGTAAACGTGGTGTCTCCAATATCATATGTCTTTCTTATATTTTAGATGGCAGGTAGTTACAAATTAAATACAAGCCAGCTGCATGAGAGCAAACATATGATATAGGGCACCATTAGCCTATTTCTAGTAGTTAAACACACTAGGGTTTAGCTCACAATCAATCATAGTAACAAGAGATCAAACTCACCAGCCCATTCAACCTCCTCTCTACTTCAGGTCCACTCATACCCTCAGGTATAGGAGCAGGATCTTTATTATTTGGTCCGAAATTAGTGTCCTGGAAAGTAATTAGCAGGCAACATAAACTCTCTGAAAATGAAGATACAGATGTTACATCAGGGTAGCAACACAATTACCTCACAAACTAAGTAGTCACCAACATCTGGAGCATATGGAAGATCCAACAACTCATTTTCATACTGTAGTTCAAATACTTTCCTCAATAGATTTTCATCAAACTCTCTACAAGAAATAAATGAAAACAGAGATAAGTTGAAGCAGTAAGCAAGATATCATGATATGTAGAAATTACATCAAAGTATTTTTTTTTTTTACAAACCTGAAAAAACCACCACGGACATTGCAAGCAACATTTCTAGCAACACAAAGAACTGGAACAGCATTTGCCATCTAAAATAGTTGTAGCAAGTACATAAATGATTCCAGAATTGCCATGCGTTCAACAGAAGATATGTAAGAAAATAAAAATAAATACCTCAGCTTGCGGGGCATAGTATGGAGTATATGCAGGGACAACATGAACTCGAGGCTGATCTTTCTCCTCCCAAACCTGCAGCCTGTCATCAATCACCATGGCCATCTTTGGATGGCATACTCTGTCTTGAAAGACATGTTGGAGCGACTTCTTGAAACCTACCAGGACAGGAAATAAGGGATATAAGACGGGCAGGCAAGCCAGAGAAATAGAGAATTATGTGATATAGGAGTATGGTCTACAACAGAAGTTCTGCACCGTAATTCCTGTTTTTTGTTCCCTCCACACACTGTTGACCTTCTATTTCTCGTTCACTTACAGATAATCCTTATAGATGATCTAGCAGTTCCACTGTAAACTAAGTTTACAAAGATACAAATGCAATGTAATACTAACCAATGGAACTACCTAAGTATCCTAAAGGAAAAGAACTAACGACAAATCTGCAACTTCATTATTTTCGGTCATGCTAGACAAGCAATGTTGATCCGAACATTGCAGCTAACGATCTTTTGAAATAATTATGTTGGATTCTATCATATTTAAAAATAGTAAATAAGATAGGCTATTTGCATTTGATTGTTCTTTTAACAGTAGATGTAGTGCATCCAGTGATGATGTAAAGATAACAGGACAAAAAAGCTAACACAGGAAAACAGTGCACAACAGTTGAAAACAAAAGCTCCCAAGTCTCAAGAACTTGCCTGACTTCACACATACTACACGTTCTGAAAGCTGCTGTGAACTGATCAGATTGGCTTCTGGGTCAAGTAGTCTCCACATCTCAAGAGCATAGTCTCTTTCAGCCATTGTACATACATAGACCTCAAATCTTTTACGTCCTTTAGCAGTTAGATAACTTCTCAAATCCTCCCAAGCAGGCCTTAGCTTTACAAAAACACTAGTATCTCTAATCTGAAGTAAAGGTAATATTGCAATGGGCAAGGATAAGCTAATCAACCCAAAAAAAGAAATAAAATGACAAAACAGTAAAGCAAACGAAAGAAAAAAAAAATCTCTAGATGATCACAAGTTTTGAAATGTTCGAAATACAAGTACAACAATAGTTAATGCAATGTGAATGTGAATGTGGTGAAGGAAATAGTAATTTGCCAATGGAAGTATATTGATATTTCTGTCTTCCTTGAGCTCCCACCCACTAAACCATTCTAGAACAGCAGACCACTAAGATGACCAAACATTTCATTGACAATAAGTCTATTTGGAAGATAAATATTGAGTTCTTTTATGAGATAAAAGTCTTAATGCATTCTTCTTGCTGTTCAATTTGATCCATATAAAGTAATTAATGTGAACTGCATCTATGGGAGCAGTGGAATGGATCATATAAGTTACAGAAAATCAGACCTCTGGATTGATACGGGTCAGAATAGCATTCCTCTCCGGCAGCCTGATAACAGGCCGGACAACACGTTCCTGGCTACCACATATAGGCAGAACCTCCTCCTTCTGGGTCCCAACGATCCTGCCATTGTCTGTGACAGTATCTGTGTCAATGAACTCCTTGAGCAGATCTCGGTCCTCAATATACCGCTTGATTTCAGCAGACATCCCTGATACTTTGACAGGGTCATCCTCAAGATCCATCCTGCGAGAGAGAATCTCAATCCGGTCCTCAAAGGACTTCATCGTGTTAGCAACAATCAGGGTCTCATCAAGATCAAATACAATAGCAAGGCAACGCAGGTTGAGCATCCCAACAGATGCTACATAGAGCCCAGTGCGTGCTGAGCAGCACCAGAAGCACGGCACCTTCTCCACCTTACTTGGCATTGCCACCAGGTGCAGCTCCTCGTCGCCAACCACCACCACTGCGCTCTACATAACCCGAGGAGACAAAATGTTAAACATCCCGTCCATTTCACAGAACTCTCATACCATGAGAACACACGATATTTTTTCAGTGGTTTATTTCATTCGAAAACCCCAAATTATAATGAGGATATGCTTCAATTCCTAAGTGTTGTTCCACAGATTACAAACCACACCCTACCCGTTTCCTCTGGAGTGGCAGACATGTACTTATTTCTCCTCGATTTCAAATGAGCATGGCGACTATACATACAGCACGGAAAAAACATTTGCAATTGTTCAAAACTAAAGGGGGGAAACCTTGTACTCGTTGAAGCAAGTGAGGTATAGGCGGTGGAGGCTGGGGTGGGGAGGTAGCGGCTTGGCCTGGAGCTTGCAGCGCACGGAGAAGGGCGCGATGGTCTGCAGGATGGCGAGAGGCGGGCACCTCTCGCTCGCCGGCGAGAGGTGGCTGATGCGGATCTCGTTGCTCGGGAACGGAAAGCCCCTATCACCTCCGGCGGCCGGCTTCTTCATCGGGAACACCTCCGCCTCGCCGAGGAACACGTCGCCGTGGAACATCCGCATGATGACGCCACCGGGGGCGGCAGCGCCAGCCGCCTGTGGCGGAGGGCGAGGCGCCGCCATGGCGGGCAGGGGCTTGGAAGAGTGGGAGGGAAGGGAAGGGAAGTGTAAAAGTGTGCGCGGTGTGTATCTAAGCGGGCGTCTCCCGCTTCGACGGACGCGGAGTCGCGAGGTTTGGTATTTGGGGGGAGGGCGGAGAGAAGAGTGGGAGGGGGCTCTGGTGGGGTGCTTATATAGAATTTTGGGGCGAAGTGTTGGGGCGGAGTAGGTTGGTTCGGTCTGGTCAGCGGTCTGGTCGCGGACGGGCGGACCATGTCGCGTGGCGAGCCGGGTTACTGGCTGGCTTACTGCAGCATGCCGCCCGGTGGGCTTATTTTTCCTCTTTTGCCCTTTGGCCTGCCACACATTGGCTTATGGGCGTGACCTCATGAGTCATGGATTCTTAAAGAATCTTTATCAGGTAAAAAATTGTTTATAAACCAACTAAATTACATTCGATTTTATGAGCAGATTTGAACCATGATTAATGGATTATGGGTTTTTTAAATTGCTGTTTCTAGGAAAATGGCAAAAAAAGAGACAAAAGAAATTCTTAAGATTTCAAGCAAATAGCGTACCTTATTTAACAAAACAAGGATTATAAAAACTTCTCCAGTGAAGGTTAAAAGATAAAAAGTTTTACTGGGTGTATGATTTTTTTCAATTTTGTTTGAACTATTCTTCACTGTTAGATTAAATTATTCCACCAATAGATCTGCCTCCTTAGGGTTTACCCATCTGTATCTCTTAAATTCTTGGACAACGACTAACTAGTGCCAATAACAACAAAACAATGAGGTAGCGGTGGAACCACTTGTCATGAGTGGCGATAGTAGACAACAAGAGAGATGAAGGCGACAACAATGGAGGAAGGGAAAGAGGTGGTGTGTCGAGGTGACAATAAAGCGCTTCCCATAGACTATCAGAATTGATGATCGTAGGAGCAACAACAACTTGTTAGTAGTCTATAGCTCGACACCTTCAACGTCAATGGTCGACAAGGTGAGAGGCCCAAGAAATGAGGGTGCCAATCGGTTGGGAGGGAAGAAGAGGAAGGAAGAGGAGAAATGGATTGATTAGATTTAGATACGATGGCTATAAATTGTATAAGTTTTTTTTAGACTCTATTTTTCATGATTTCTTCAATTAGGTTTTTATTCAATTTTAACATGAGTTCCCTTATTTTTAAAATATTGCAATCAAATTCATTTTGTCAATTGTTGGAAAGTAAACTATATTAATAACTGCTGCACGAAACTTGAAGTGGCAATAACACATGGATAAAATAGGTGGAATTAGGACGTCAACCTGGTGGCAAGCAAGTGTAACTATTAATCAACTCTGTTCTTCTGCCCCCTTCCCCCGTTCTGTCATCTTCATTTGTTTGTAGACTGAAATGAGGTAGATATTTGACATTTTTGCTCTTATGTCTACACATCCCCAATTCTAATGGTTCATCAGTCAAATTATAGTTTCGAGGGACAGTAAGCTACATCACCCGCCTCATGAGGCAACTTTTAATTCACCTCATGAGTCATGATAGATGAGAGAAGATATTTTATTGCATGTTTTTAGATATAATGAATCGCCAAAATTGAAAATAAATGAAATTATGAAAATAGAAAGACTTAAATGAAAATTCCTAAAACAAAGAATACACGTACCTTCAAAAGATATATTTCACCTAAAAATATAATTATACTTTACTAATTTTTAACTGTCCCATAAACAATTAACAAAGATAGCTAAAGCACGAAATTCTCACGATAAAAAGGACCATAAACTTAATTTACTTCTACTTTAGAATAGACCGACTAAATCAATCTAGCATGCCCTAACAAAAAAAATTAAATGTGAACAATCCCCGCATAAAGATTTGTCCCTAAGGTCCTGTTTGGTATTAGAGATAAAAATACCAGTATGAATTATATCCGATTAGGATTTTTAGTAATCCAAAAATCACTTTGAAAAATAATACTACCGGTGAAATAATCTCAGCATTTATTTGTGAAAGAGTAGGATGAAAATCTTGGTCATTCAAAAAAATTTGAAAAATAGCAAAATTCTGAAAATTCAAAAAATAACTCAAGGAAAATTCCAAAAAATAGAAAAATTTCCCAATACTGTTTCTGCATTCAGATATGAACCAAAAGACTATACTGTTTCAAAAATTGGCATTATGACATATAGGATTCCCCAATCCGAACCATAACCATAATCAGAAGACTCCAATTAGAATAGAAGTACAGAAACACTCTAGACAAGTTGAACAAGAAAATGCACTGGTCCGAGACAATGATGCCGACAATGAGAGCACAATTATGTACTAGCAGAGGTCAAACAAATATACATTGCCATGGAATGACAAAACACTCGGAAAACAAAGTTGAGCGCTAAATTTCCAAAGAGAGTCCAATCTAAGTAGCAGGCAGAGGCACCTACCGGGATAGCTAAAGAATATGCATAACAAGAAAACAAAATTTGCATTAAATAGCATGTAATGGTTGGTAACTCATAAAATATACACGCTAGAAATTTGGAAGATACAAGTCAGGTGTTCCTATGATTTCTTTTAGTTCTTTCACTGAAAGTGAATCCTTATGTAGCAGACTATGCAAATTGCACAAGAACATTATTTATCTTAAGTACAAGATAGGAGCAACTGCTATATCTACTACCGCACAACATTTAAACAATTTCAAAAGAATATTCAGCCAAATAGAATAGGGTCTCTTATCCTTAGCATAAACCAAAATTAGATAATATTAAATGGCCATCCCATAGACTATCATCCAAACTTCACTATCTGGCATCACTGACTCAATCCTAGAAATCAGTACATGCATCAAAACAATGGGAGGACGAAGAAGCTCATCCTTGCTACGTCTGGCATGTATTTCACTAGTTGCCATTGGATGTGCTCAACCCAGCTACTACATTTCTAAAATTTAAAATATACAAAGATTAGAAATCTCATTAATAACTGCAAATGAGTAGCAGCTTTCAATAACCATTAACAGTTATTTTAATCTTCAATGAAAATGTTCATTTTTCCTATAGCTCAAGAGCGTAAATCATCCAAAGCAAAGGTAGATCATAAAACTGCAGCAACTAAGAAAGACAGCCAGAGCCCACGTGGACTGCTAGTTTAAGTGACAATATTCAACAATTATTTTTGTTCATCAACCAAAGCAAGTAGATGTAAAAAAGGTTAGAGAGCAACCTTTCATACAAGCATTGGGAGGACAACAAAAAAATGTACCTGAGAAAACATCCTTGAAAAGAAAGAAGGAAAATTCAAAAGAACCAGCAGGAGAATATACCTACTATTAGGAATCTAAATGAGTTAGATAACTTGAAGAAAGCTAACGAATGAACTTGTGTAACTGTGTGCGTGCATGCAAATTATCAAGTACAATAAATTGTGTCTTACCAATTTAACTTGAGGCAAGTTTTCTTAACTCTTTCTTTACCCACAACAATCTCAACTTTGACTCAAGAGAGAAAATGATTCCTCGATTCGTAGTATCTTTAAAAACATCGCAAGCTAAGATTTTTTTCCTCATCAGTCACATTAATCATTTCATATAATGCATCAATACACTTAGCAATTGAAAATTTTCCTCTTTGTTGTGGTTGACGTGTCATGAGGATTTGTTCTTTTCTAAATTCAAAATAAGTATCCATCCTCTTTAAAATATTATTCTTGGTTTTCTTAGACACTTATGGTATGATAGAATAGTTTAATGTAACATTCTCAACAGGTCTTTTTGAATGTGAGCATGCATTCCTTGCTACTTGCTCCCTCTCCTCATTGCTTCTTGGTATTGACTCACAGATACCATAGACTAAATTCCCATCATCATCACTATCCTCTCTTTCCTAAATTCCTGCTCCACCTTGTACAAGCATCTCCTCCTTTATCATTGTAGTAGACCTCTTTTGAACAAGTGCATCAGCATTGCTATTAGGTCTCTTTCTTGTGGTTGATGATTTGATAGAACTCAAATGGTGCTTACCTTCAGCAATATGACCTGTTACAATGACAATTCAGTTATTCACATAAAACTAACTATTAGCAATATGGTTTAGCAATATGACCTTGGTAAAATTAATCTAAGAACTCAAACAATAAAAAGTTTTTGTGCTGAAATTTCTAAGCCTTTTCATTCCCTATCAAATTCAAAATAAAGAATCATGTAGAACATTCAATGCGGACTTTTGTTAGTAGTTACTACACCATACTAACTACAATGTCTATAAGTTTTTAACTTACCTCCGATATTTCATCTCAAACATCATCGGTAATAATCATCATTCCAAACTTATTATCAAATGACACGCCACTTTTTTTACGCAAAACATCTTTTAGCACCATGTAATCTTTCTTCAACTGCGACTCATGCTCTTGGATTTGACTTTTGCTAAAATTTGTTTAAGGAAACCTTGCATTGAATTCTTTCACTATCTTGTTCCATCCTTCGAAACTCCATCCGTTGTTTGTTTGATGTCTTGGAAAATTATGTTCATGGAGCAGATCAACCAACACCCTTTCGTGTCTTAATATCCACCTTACTCGAGTTTCCATGAAACCTAAATATGAGTTACATATAAAACAAACTAATCAATTATATACCTCACAAATTTATGTACCTCTAACATGCCTATGAATACAAATCAATATCGACAACCACAAACTGAAATTCACACCAAATCAAGTATCTCTTAATTCTCAAGTGAATCAGAAAAAAAATATTGTCATATATATTACATTCAACAAAGATCAACTAACAAGATATTAACTAAATATTAATGACGCCTATAATCATTCAACTCTACATTGTTGAAGCTGCCTATTCCACCTCTTGTAGTTATCCCACATCTTGAAAGCAATCTCATCTTGCAAAAAATTGCCAGCATTTCGTTAACTATTCATTGACTCGACATCACCACCATACATGTAATCACCATTAGGTATCTCTACAAAGTGGCTGTCCGGAATCAAATTTTCTCATCGACTAAACCATTGCTCATCGCCATTTTGACCTTGAATCATATTATGTAAGACAGTTGCCACTACTAAAATTTAACTTGTGTATCAATTGAATGAAATGCCCCAATTTTTAGAATTGGAAACCGCATTTTTAATATGCCAATAGCACGCTCAATGTGATTCCAAAGTTGAGCGTGACGAAAATTAAAAAGTTCCTTATGATCATTTGGGCGATAACTATTGCGTCCTTGTTCTTTGATATGATATCGCACCCCTCGATATGGAGCAAGAAATGATGGAGTATTAGCGTACACTGCATCGACAAAATAGTATTTTCCTCTTGGAACTTTGAATCCAACTTGTATGGTAGATTGTAAGATCACGGCATTTGATGCAAATCCTTCCCAACTGTTTGAAACATACACAAAATTTAGATCAAAATCACAAGCCAACATTATGTTTTGAAAAAAGGTCAATTTCCTATTTGTATATGGGGCGGGCTTGCTATCTGCTATAGTAATTGGGACGTGAGTTCCATCAATGGCTCCAATACAATTCTGTGAAGGATATATAAATATAAAAATGAATCCACTAATTGAAAGATAGATAAAATTTTTTAGTTTGTAACTATTACCTCAAAGTATGTAATTTTTGGATTGGACAATATCTTCCAATGTGTTTCAATGGATGGAAGCTTGATGAAATTATAAGCCAATGATGTTATAGCATTGAGAACTACTCTAACATGCGTATAAATAGTCTCACCACTATGCTGGAATCTTTTTTGTAAAGATCAAAAACTGGCATTTCTAAAAAGCATATACATGAAAATACCAAGTTGCCCCTCTACATTTAGTCCTCTAGTATTCTACAAAAGATTTCTCTCCCTAAGCATGACTGAAAAATCTAGAAATATTTTTTGTTCCATTCGAAGTTTTGTACGACAACAATTCTTATGCCCCTCAATGATTTCACAAATCCATTGTGCATCGGATAAGACTGATATATAGTATGGTTTCTTTTCTTAAATTGCTGCTAGGTATAGAGTGGGTTAAACAAACAACATCGTTTCGTCATCTTCCAACTCTTCATGATCACTAATATCTTCTTCAGAATCCATTCTAGAGGTTCAAGATCAAGTAACGAAACAAGATTTAGTGATCATGAGGAAACTATAACAGTAGCATCAAGTGTCTAGAATAAGGCTGCAAATACTGAAATAATGCAAACACTGAAACAAAAGTTCAAGCAAATCAGTATACTGGGAATCACACAGCATTAATCCATGAGGAACAGAGTAACGCGTCTAATACAAATATTGTAGGTGCAATACATCTATTCATATGCAGTACAGATCAATGAGCCACAGACTATGAAAAATGTCCTTTACTGACTTGTCATTGTGTCCTTTGGACTAATAACAGTACAGTCACTGACAATAAAGAAAGAATTATAGCAAGTATAGCTTTGGAAAAGCTCTTGTTGGGATGTCATGTGCCACACTAGCTGAGTATGTGATTAGCTCATTGGTTATTGCTTATTAAGATTGTGACTTTGGATCAGACAATGTTTCATGGTTAGTAAAACATAGCTTCAAGTATAGGTGTATTGCTAGTTCTTCTTGCACCATTAGAATTGTTATTGAAAATATCCAATTTTCAAGTAGTGACATTATCAAATATGTTGAAATTTTTTTGAGGGAAACAAATTTGCTGCAGTTAGTACTATACATCATGCGCATTACTGTCCAGTACATATTGCAATTGTTGTGCCCACACTTGTGAATTGTGAACAGATACAGACTTAGACAATAGGTTGCGATTATTGCTTGAAATATTGTCAAGAAGTCAATACATCAAGAATGTTCTTTTCCCATCAAGAAGTCACAAGCACATTGGCAAACTGCCCTCATTATATGCTCACTATTTAAGCATAGAGTAACACTAACTGCAGTTATAAAGTCACAAGCACAGCAATATCTAATCAAGAGCATACAAGAATTTATTGAATTTACTTAGATGAGTTACTGAATTTAGTAAAACTCATAAAAATACCATATCTCAATGATGTTGAAGAGCATACAAACAAGTTTGCAACCTACAATCTAGTTCACAACACAATGAACAGTGAAATTCAATAAATTCATAACACAATATAGTTCACAATCCAACACAATGAACAGTTCACAGCACAATCCAGTTCACAGCACAATGTTGAAGAGCATACAAACAAGAAACAGTTCAAACTCATGCCAGATGCTAAAAACATGTTACCTCAAATATACAGATTGATGGGTTAAGATGCCTCTGTGTAGTAGTCTTTTCAGACGCGGCGGGAGATCTGGTGGCCTCCGAGATCGAAGGCCTTGAACTTGATCTTGTCGATGCTTAGCTCCTCTGACATTGGGTGCTGCGTCGGCTGGTGCTGCACCAACCTCTGCATCTACCCACACATACAATCCAATCAAACACACACATACACATATCTAGCCATCCAACCAAGAAACTATATAGAGAGGAGATCTGAGACATATACAAAGATATAAATACCTCGTCGTCGTTGATGCTGAAAAGCTGGAGCTTGACTGGTGAAGAAGGATTGTGGAGATCGTTGATGCCGTGGTTGAGGAGGATGCCACTGGGATCTAGGCGGTGCGGTAGATTTTGGGGGTGAGAAGCAGCATGAGAGATCGAGGAGGAAGAGAGAAGAAGAAGAGAGGGAGAGTGGTGGAGCAAGGAGTTGGGGGGGCATATCTGGTCTACGATGGCGACCGTGGCTCGAGAGCAGAGGCGGTGCTCTCGGGTGCACTAGATCCGATGGAGGTGAGGCAAACCCGCGAGGGGGGTGGGAGAGGTGGTGGCGTCGTGGCAAAGCAACAAGGTGGCAGTGACGCAGGCGAGGAGGCGGAGCGACGAGAACATGAAACGGCTAGGTTTCTTTTTCGGGCCTCTCACGCACATTTTCTCAAGCCAGCCAGATTGGGTTTCCTGGATTGTTTACAATTTCAGATCCTGGCCTCATCCAAACGCCTTTCTAAATTCAATTTAGATTTCAATCTCAGCCCATGAAATCCACTCGAAAATGAGTCAAATCCTAGACTTCCAAGCAGGTCCTAACTGTTCACGCCCAAAGATCAGAACATCTACAATAATCCATTATTTCGGTAATGAATCTTCTCCGGAAGAACCGTCCACACCCAGAACCAGAAGACTAGAACGCCGCCGGTACTGATCTACAGTAATCCAACGGTAATAAATCCTTCTCGTGAGGACGATCCACACCAGAACCAGAAGACCAATAAATCCTTCTCGTGAGGACGATCCACACCAGAACCAGAAGACCAGAAGGCCTTACGGCCTAACATACGCCAGTTTCTTCGGTTGAACAACGAATGACGCAGCCAAGTCCCCCCAAACCGAATCGAACCATATAAACCAACTCATCCTCATCCTCTGGCGCCGGCAATGAAATACTCGACGTTCAATGGCCGACGGCGCCAGCAGCAGCAGCTGGCCGGACGCGGCGGTGAGTCGGTGATGACTGACTGCGACCGGCACCGCTCCACATGTCGCTACTGCCGATCCACCACTGCCACAAGCATCTCACAGTCTCACACGGTCCAACCTCCCGAAAAGGTCTTCCCCTCTGAACAATTCATGCAGATTCGATCTGAACCAAGTCTATTCACATGCTATGAACTGACGCGTGATACGGTGCATGTTTAAGATCCATTTAGTTACTGACACATGGTACTGATCATTAGTTTATCGGCGTCACTCATTTGTTGATCACTTTTGAACTTTAGCGAGTGGGATCCAATCTCTTGAGTATGATTGTATGAATTATGCAAAAACCACACCCCAAACTCTCTTAGTTGCATGATGGATTTCACTAATTTATTGTCATATGAAGTGACATCAATATGCAAGCTGCTCAACAATATGTTTTATGTCAATATTAATGTTGGCAGTGCACTGTCATTGCTCCCACTTCACAGGCTCATTGAGCAACTTGTGGAGCTCACAAAACATCAAGTAGGGGGGTCTACATTCTCCTGATAATTTGTAGGTTATAAGAAATATATAAAGCTCTTAACACATGTTCTCATATCATTATTTTGGTGAAAAATGATTTGAAGAAATGTCCGCTTACATTCCCAACTTTTTTTTTTTGTATTTGCCTACTTTGATACATTCACCTTTCACATGCTATAAACAAATGGTCTCTGCTACTACAATGGGAGCTTGTCTCCTATGTGTTCGTCTTCTTGATCGACCTACATGCATAAAACTGAAGCTCCCTTTGCGACAAACAACAGCACATCAAACGCTATAAATCCTAAACTCAGCATGTTGTCATTGACCAACGTGTGTATGCTATAAATCGTTTGAACACTAGTAATCTAGTACCTTGCCTTTCTACTACAATTTTCTTAGACCAAATCGTCTTTCTCTGCTTTGGTAAGAGTTTAAAGCTTCGAGATAGTCAACCTCCCCGAAATCAGGCCACAGCGTGTTCGTAAAGAAGAGCTCTGAGTAAGCTGACTGCCACAGCAAGAAGTTGCTCAGTCTTAGCTCGCCGCTCGTTCTGATGAGCAGGTCAGGGTAAGGAAACTCGCCGGCGCAGCTCGTTTCGAGCTCCTCGGCGAACAGGGACTCGTCAATGTCCTCCGGCCTGAGTAGCTTGCTGCTCACCTTCTGGGCAAGCTTTTGACATGCCTGCACTATGTCTCTTCGCCCGCTGTAGCTGATTGCTACGATCAGATCGAGCTGTGAGTTGCTCCTTGTGGCCTCCTCGGCTCGCCTAGCAGCCTTCTGTAGAGAAGCCGGCAGTCTTGAGAAATCACCAATTACACGTAGCCGGATACCTTCCCTGTAAACAAGAAATAAAAATCCCAGCTCCTCATTTGGTCATATCTGGATAACAATATGGAGCTGTTCTTTGAACAGTACGCGGGGATGTTCGTAATTCTACGATATGTCCACAATATTCGTGTCAAGTTTTGAATGCTTCTTATCAGAAATACTGGTGGAACCAAAATTTGCAGCCATTAATTGCAGTAAAAATAGTGCACCTCACCTCAAGAACTCACCGACGTCGTCGTGGATCAACCGTTCGAACAAGCCAAGCAAGAAGTCCACTTCCACCTGCAAAAATCAAGAAGAACCGTAAGGTCGGTGCTAGAAGAGCGAAGGCAAAGGAAGGTCAAGAGGTTGCGCGGTGGGCGCGGGCACGTGCCTTGGGGCGGCGCCAGTTCTCGTGGGAGAAGGCGAACGCGGTGAGCGCGCGGATGCCCCAGGCACGCGAGAGCCGCACCGTCTCCTCCAGCGCACGCCGCCCGGCCTCGTGCCCGGCCGCCGTCGGCAGGCCGCGCGCACGCGCCCACCGCGCGTTCCCGTCCATCACCACCGCCACGTGCCGCGGCAGCGCCTCCGCCCGCAGCTCTCCCGGGAGGAGCGCTCCCGCCGCGGCCGCGGCCTCGGCCGGGGCGGCGCCGGCGCGCGGCTGCGGCGGCCGGTTGAAGTGAGGGCCTCGGCACTGGGGTCGAGGTGGGAGGCGCGTGCGGCGAGGAGGGGTGGGAGAAGCTGGAGAATGGAAGAGGAGGGAGAGGATTAGCATGGGAGCTTTTGTGTTGGGCCTCCTGGGTTTTCTTGGCAGTGTGGGCAGGCAGCTCAACTCCACTGTGTAAAACGACTAAGAATATCTTGCGGGACCTTAAAGGGCCCAGGGCCTAGGACATTCCAAACTGCGTTGAATTGCCATTTCTTTATTTTTTGAGAATACGGCTAATCAGTTAAAGCACGTATTGTGCATTGCATAACGAGATTGAAATGAGTTGCCTAATGCTTCACAAAGAAGAGGTGGTATCAGTATGATCTTTTTGCCATTTCTTACCTGCACTAACAAGAGATTAGTACCGGTCACAGACGAAGTCCTGGACGACGGAAACTGGTTTCCAAACCCTGATGGCACACCTCTCACAACCAGATAGATAATCGTGTTAAAATAACCTTTTTCTTAGATTAGGAAAGTTGGATAGGATAGGCACCTTAAAGATGTGATTAATTGGATGGTTATGGGATCAAGATCCCAATAACTATAAACATTCAGTCAGATATCTAGGTACTAAACCAGTTAGAATGTAAAAACACCAGATTATTTCATGTGGTCTACATCATTTAAAAGGAAAAAAAATGGCTGGCAGATGTACACGCATCTATGCTTTCCCAAATTGTACACATAAATCATTTGACCAAGCTCGAAAAGGACATAGCTGACAAATCACGAGTATTCAACATAATATAAGAAAGAGAGATGACAGATTCGTACATGATTTTGTAATTTCTGCAACGCCGAATTTGCCTAGGATCTACTAAAACAACATATCAACTATCATGGAGAATTGCCCCGCGCCATTCACCCCCGCACCATTCAACAAAATAAAAGGATGGTAGCCTAGGACAAGTTGTTGAAAACGCTACATTGACATGTTAATAGAGCAGAGGTCATGACCATGGCGATACTCTCCAACAGTGACTGTAGGGGCTGGTGGCCTTTAATTTGAGATTAATGTAGCCTTTGTCACCACCATGTTAGGTGTATACAAAAATGACCAAGGCTGTCAACACACACACACACACACGAACGAAATGCATTCTTGAATCATGGCAGCAGTGCCCTGCAAAATATTGGCAGATATTGATGTGACAAAATATCAGCTATATTAGACTTCTCTTTTTTCATTTGCATATGTTGGAGTGTGAAGACTTACAGCGCTTAGTCAACCATTCCGTGTATCCATTTGAGAACTGAGAGCGAAATTGCGGACTAAATTCCATACACGGCTCACAACTCCATCAGACATAATGGCAAAAGCCTCTTTTGCAGCTCTTTGACGTAATTCCAAAGCTTTGGAATCACTGAGCAGTTCTTTTAGCATTTCCAAAAGCTCGGATTCTCCTGTCACCTGGAAAAATATTAGCATAAGTTCTCCAACAGATAGATATAAGGAAAGAGTTGTAGCTCCTCGTGACCTTTCATGTATAAAAGTATGAATCGATCCTACTGCTAATGCCATGTCACAAGCATCTTTCATTCAAAGAGCAATTTGTCAAACTATAATATGGCAATTCACAGCATAAGCCCAAATACTAGCATCCTATCTAATCCCAAGTAGGTAGAAAACCAAGTCTGTACTCTGGACCAAGTAAATCCTAGGCACTCCTCACTCAGCCAGCTTTTTCATTGATTAGGTCTGTCGAGGTTCAAACGTTGCACCATAATCATAATCATAAGAATAGTCTCGTATCAAGATAAACAGCAAAGTACACAGAAATCCATAACATTTACTGACTCAGGAGCGATTGTAAAAGACGTGCTCTATCATGGCTTATAACCTGCAAGATATATATTAGATAAGAGGAAAGAAACTAAGCTACAATCTTGCATTCATCAGAGGATAGCACAGCACAAGCTATCACCTGTTTAACTGATAAAGTATTTATCTGCCACATTTCAACCAACATATGATAGAAGTGTCCAACATGGGGGCCTGAAAGCCAGTGCAACTCGTCAAAATTAGATATTCAAAAATTGTTTTAGAAAAATGATGCACAGTCAAATAGGTGGATAGCTTTGTCTTACCAATCAGAACAGCACAACCAGCAGCAGCAGCCTCAGATATATTATGACCAGCTAGACCAGGTATAAGGGAGCCCCCAATGACCGTTACTGGAGTGACCTTGTAGAGCATTCTTAATTCCCCTGCTTTCCATGGTATTTTTCGTCATTATTTGACATTTCAAAAGGATATAATTATTTTTTACAACAAAGATGCAGCAACTTGGTAGATTTTTCTCCCTTTTGTGACTGGGGAAGGGGATGGAGGGTTGGGGTGGGTGCACACAGGGAGACAACCAGCCAATGTTAACATACGAACCTAATGTATCAACCACATATATCCTAGTATTTTGAGAGATCATTTCCCTTGTTGACCTCAGCACAACATCAATTTTTTGTCTCTTCAAGGCCTGCAAGAGGATATACATACATATGAACAAGATATATTACACTATTCAAAAAATAGCATCCAATAACAAAACAGCATTTACACTGAGTTCAAATATACCATATTCTCGACATGCTCTAAAATAACCATTAAAAACTTCAAGTCATATAAGAGTGAATTGCATCATAAGCCCCATAAAATTGTCTCAATTAGTCCATTAACTTTTATTTTACTTCAGCGGATTTCTTAACTTGTTTTTTTTTTTCAATGCTGCCTTTAGTCCATCCATCAGTGAAGACTGACAGAAAGGGGATATGGTATGGTATGTGGGCTTCCCAACTTACGTGCCATGCCACATCAACTGTGAAGCCGGCATAGCACGCCACTTAGGTTGCCACGTCAATCAAAAACAAAATGTGACACACCACATGACGCATCACATCAGTTTAGACACTTCTCCATTACTTATAACTGAAAGTGGATTGATGCAGCACAACAAAATAAGTTTAAGAACTGATAAGGTAAAATAAAAGTTGACGGATATGGACTATAGTGAGATATTTCTACAAGTTTAGTGACCACTTGTGCAATTTCTCTTCATACTAATATTCCTATCTCCTTTTTCGTCTATTACATGGTTTTGACTTTTTAGTATCAGCCAAGAGATGACCATTATAACACAAATTTAGTACGAAATATATAAAAGTTGAAATTAAGATAATGTATAATTATTATTGCTAGGAATTAAAAATGATAATTCCAACTCAGCTTGATTAATGGTAAAAAGAGTCATATATACACCAAAAGAGGAGTAGCCTCCAAGAAAGGAAAAGTAAAATTACAAAAAAAGGGTATAACAGTAATATCCTATATCCTCTAATACCCCCCTCAAACTCAAGGCGGGTCAAACAGCCTAAGTTTGGACAACAGAAAAGAAAACTGGTGTCGAGTCTGGGCCTTAGTGAAGAGGTCAGCAACTTGCATCTCCAAAGGAAGGTAGCACAAGTCAATGGTATCCTGCTGAACATGAGATCGAGTGAAGAAAGCATCAGTTCCAATATGCTTATGAGCTCATGCTTCACAGGATCATCAACAATCTGAATGGAGCTAGTGTTGTCACAAAATAGAGGCGTAGCCGTCGTGACAGAAACACCGAGATCACTTAGAAGCCATCAAAACCAAACAATCTCAGCTGTAGTGGCTGCAAGAGAGCGGACCTCAGCCTCAGCATTGGACCTAGACACAACAGTCTGCTTCTTGGACTTCCAGGCAAGAAGAGAAGAACCAAGGAAAATGCAGTAACCCGTGACTGAACGACGATCAGTCGGATCACTGGCCCATGTAGCGTCAAAAAAGGCCTGCAACTGCAACAAGCTGGTCTTGGAAAAGAATAAGCAGAAGGAAGAAGTGCCCCGAAGATGCCGCAAAACACGAAGAAGATGAGCATATTGTACTGAGGTCAGGGCACTGACAAACTGACTGAGGGCATGAACAGCATGAGAGATATCCGATTAACACCAAGATAAACAAGACAGCCCACGATCTACCGATACCTGGATGGATCTAGAAGAGAGTTACCATCTGTAGAGCGCAGCTATAAGTGCAACTCCATTGGGGTGACAGCAGTCTTGTCATCATTGACACCAGAACGAGAAAGAAGATCCAAAACATAACACTGCTAGGAAAGAGAAATCTCATCAGATGAATAGATAACCTCAATGCCCAAGAAATAACTAAGTGGACCAAGATCAGACATTAGGAACTGCACATTGAGTTTTGCCTTGACGGAGGTTATATGAATAGATCATCACCAGTAAACAGCATATCATCAACATAAAGAAGAAGCATAGTCTGTCCCCGAGGGCTCACATGAACAAACATAACTTGATTATAATGGCTAGGAGTAAAGTTGGCTGCAACAATCACAGACTGAAAATGCTTAAACCAAACTCGAAGAGCCTGTTTGAGCACATATAAAGCTCGTCGTAATCGGCAAACATAACTTGATGGACAGTCAAGACCTTGTTGTGGACGCATACAGACCTCATGCAAATCACCATTCAAAAAGTCATTCTTGACATCCA
Source organism: Pharus latifolius (assembly GCA_019359835.1). Lineage (NCBI taxonomy): Eukaryota > Viridiplantae > Streptophyta > Magnoliopsida > Poales > Poaceae > Pharus > Pharus latifolius. The sequence continues at coordinate 11,609,236 of CM033319.1, read as the reverse complement.
TTTGAGGGATAGTCCAACCACGCACAGCAGTGACAACAATGAGTATGAACAGTCATCATGTGAGAAATCGGAACAAATGTCTCCTTATAGTCATGCCCATACGCCTGTTGAAAACCATGAGCGACCAGACATGCTTTATAGCGCTCAACAATACCATCTGGCTTGGTTTTGACATTGAAAACCCACTTACAGATAATAGAGACTGCATGTGATGGACAAGGTACAAACTCCCAAGTTGAAATCCGGGCCATAGTATCAAGCTCCTCAGCCATGGCAGAGCCCCACTCCATGCTACTAGTTGCCTCCTGATAAGTAGCTAGCTCTTGTACATGACAAACGCTAAGAAAGCCAAAATAGCCAGGTCAAGCCATAGTAGAGCGATCCTGCAAATGATACCAAGGCTAGGGAAACTCTACTGCAGGGGTCTCAAGTGGTGGTGGATCATCACAAGAGACCATAGGAAGGGATGCTGGGCCAAGTGGAGTAGGCTCTAGTGCTGGATCATCAGAGCAAGGATGAGGACAACGGGAGTAGTGATAAGGGAAAGGAGAAAGAGACCTCGAGGGTCGGTGGCTCGGCTCGGCTCGACTCAAAAACGGCTCAGGTCAGCTCAATCTGGAGCCGACTCGGTTTATAGGCTCCGTTCACATGGAGCCGGCTTGGTGGATCGGCTTAGCTCGGTGTAGCAGCTCAGCTCGATTTAGTGGCTCAGCTTAGAATAGATCTAGATCTAACTTTTCCAGATCTAACTTTTCTAGGTTTGGCTCGGGATAGATCTAAATGCGGGATCTCGAAGCCGGAGACGACAACGGCGACGACGGAATCGACAACGATGGTGGCGGCAACGACGGAAGTGGCGGCGGTGACAGGTGTGGCTGCAGCAAAAGAAAAGACAAATCTATATGCGGGATTGTACGGCGATGGTCCAATCACAAAAAAATCAAGAAGAGGGATGGATACTGGAGATAGATTCACTCCGATGGGAGGAGGTGATGCCAATGACAGTAAACACCGGTGGGAGATTGGAGTCTAACCCTAACTTTGCTCTGATACCATATTAGGAATTGAAGATGATAATTCCAACTTAACTTGATTAATGGTAAATAGAATTATATATACACTATAGAAGGAGTAGCCCCCAAGAAAAGAAAAGTAAAGTTTTAAAGTAAGGGTATAACAGTAATATCCTATATCCTCTAACAATTATCACAGCGTCAATAACCAAAAAGGCGATTGTGTAAACATCCTTTAAAATCATTGAAAGTAGTGCGCTCAAGAACTGCCACATAAACTACATCGAAATAAGACTGGTTAAAAAGGATAAGAAAAGCACCATTAACATACTATGGTAATCTCCTTGCAAACTTGAGGATGCCTTGGCACAAGAATCAGAAGTAACGTAGGATATACCTTGATTAACTCATCATGAACCCGAAGCATGACTGAAACAAAAAGAAAATTGTAGGGTGACTTCTAATAACTTCTTTGACAAGATCACAAGCATGATCTAGGACTGCACTTCCAGGGTTCCCGAACAAATGATGTAAGTGAAAGCAATTTTGCAAAACACATCCTTTTCCTTGACTAGTGTACTTCCAGAACAGTGAACAAGCCAAGATTAATATAATGCTTTGCAAAGAGGATCTGGCTATCTATTAACCATAATTATGATCATGTGGAGTGCAACACATTCACCAACATGTTCAGTTCTAGTCATGCACGTATCTCATTTGAATAATACAGTGCATCAGTCAATGCAACACTAAAAAATATAGGTTCTTACCTTCTTCTTCACCTTTGTGAATAGAAGCTGCCATCCAGAGGGGCCTATTGCCAATCTGCTGCTGAAGATCTTTTATTTTATTGGCCGCTTTCTCAACAGCATTTAACTCTCCAACTGCTGGATAAATCACATGAACTTTTGTTTAAATCATTTGACTTATAAGCATGCTTATCTTCAAGTTCGTAAAACAGCCCTTTAAAACCACATGTTTGGAGGTTTTCTTTCCATTTTTAGCAATATGTGTAAATATATCATGAGAAATAAGTATAGCCTTTTTTTCTCTATATTTATCTTCCATTTTTTTCTTTGAAAAAGGGCATACCATATTTCAAGTCACCAGCAAAATGAATGATTGGTGCTGGTGCATGCAACAACTGAAAACGAACAGCCTCAATAGTACTCTACAACATATAGAAGTGAATATGATCAATGACTGAGGTAATAGTTGTGTACTGGAGTGCACCTCTATTGGCTATTGCTACATACCAATGGGATAACTAGGGAGAGTTTAGAAAGCATCAGTGAGATTAATGGCAACCCTAGAGGCACAGACCAACGGTTGAAAGACTTCAGTGAGATGCGGGCATTTAACAGAGCCACTGCAATCTAAAAATAAGAAGGTAAACAACCAATTAGCTGCTGCTCGATGTAAGAACTATGGAAACATTGGTAAATACAGAAAACTTTTTTTTTCTTTGAGAATCCATTACCCATCAAGGCAGCAGGTAAGGGGCAAATTCATTAAGAACCGAAAAGTATTTACAGAAGGTTAAAGAAGAAAAAAAGACCAGAAACAAGAAATTACTTGCACAATTCAAAGTGTACCATTTGTTCCCCCGAAACAAATTGTGCAAATTAATTCATGCCAAGTTTGCTTGTACACACAGACAAAACAAAGGAAAGGCAGCCTAACCACTAGAAACTAAGAAACATACTTGATCATGAAAGGCGAAAAATAGTGATGCTCAAGAATTACAAATGAAACACTCACTCCTTTTTCTGCAGCAGACATAATGAGGTTTGGCCACAGTTCACTTTCCATAAGAAGGATCAAACTTGGTTTCCAATATCCAAGAAAATTTTCTATCGCATCAGGGCAGTCAAGAGGTGCAAACTACATCAAAATAAATGCCATTGGAAGAGAGAAAATACAACATATGAGCAAAAACTGTAAAAAAAGGAGCTACCTCTAGTACACATAGGGCCATCGGAAGAATGAAAAATATCAAACAAACTAATCCCTCTTTAAGTTCTTCTATTCTCACATTTAGACAAAATGTATGTTTCACTAGTGCTTCATCTAGACAAGCTCTGTTGTATCATCATCGAACAAAACTCGTAGGCATGGAGAAGCAGAGAGATATGAACAAAATCTTCTCCAATTCAAAGTGATCAATCAAGTAGTCAACTGTGTTAAGAAATAAGAAATCTCCTGAATCAAACCCTAGCATTACTACTAGAGTAAAAAGACTAAAGTTACAGAGTAATCCCCAAATGCACCTGATATATGACGCCATCCGGAAGCAAATCCTTGATGACCTGGCTGCACCCAAAGCAAACAAGGGAATCGATCAAAAGCATAGCACATGTCAAACATCGAGAAGCTCGCCGTTGTGGAGAGCCTTACAAGGAGGAGAGAGTGGTGGTGGTGAGGAGGACGGGGAGGCCGGGATGGAGGCGGACGCAATGTCGGACGACGGGGAGCGCGGCCATGCCCTCGCCAAGGGACACGGCGTGGAACCACACCAGCGGCAACCCCGGGCAAGGCCGCCCCGCCGATGGCCTGCCGAGCCGCTCCGGCCACCGCGACGAGTGCTCTAACCCGCGCAGCCGCCGCCACATAAGAACCACCGGTGCCGCCGCACGGCTCGCCGCCCGGTAAAGCTCGTAGAGCACCAGGCCGCCGCGTGCCGCTGATGCCGGAGTGCCGACCGGCCGCATCGAGGCTGGTGACCGAACGAAAGGAGCAGTAGTTTTTGGCGGCGGAGTCTGAGGCCGGTGGCCGCGTCTAGTAGGTTTGAGTTTAAGTCGGATTCACGTACTCCAAGCGCTCCGCTTTCAAAGAACAATTACGTACTGATGCCGGTTCGTTTGCCAATGAAGTGTAATTGTGTGAAGGTAGCCCACTCGGTTTCCTTATAGAGTTCTAGGTGAGGTGGGATGAAGTAAAAGCAGATTTTAGTATCATTTATATCATTTGGTCTTGATCAGAGTAAGTCGGAGTTGACTAATTAATAAATATCCGTCAATTCAGGTGGAATCGGATTTTATGTTTCGACAAATGATGTAATTTTCAAAATAAAAAAATAATTTTTTTATTAAATAATTTTATGAAAATATTATTATAAAATAAATATATCAAGAAACTAATTATTGAAAACTATACTATATTAATAATAGTTGAATATAAAACATCACATAACTATTTAAATTGATGTATTTATATTTATAAATTATAAATCTAGAACTATAGTTTTTCTCGCCTAGGGTTGGACATGAAATTTGCCATATTTTTACGCTGATGATATAATTTTACTTCTTTATGTATCGTATAAAGAATTGATGAGCTGAACTATGATTGGAGCTAACTCTGGCATATGACTTAACCTACCCATGAGCAAACTGCGTCGGCACTTTTCGGACCCGCCTATCTATCAGCAAAGATTTTAGACCACCACGTATGAACAAAACATCCATGCATAATAATGCATGTCTAGTTGCAGAACATATGCAAATTTGGAGTTTTGTGTACGAAAGTACATAAAAAATGAAAAAGATAAAAATAACACAAACAAAAATTAAATTACAAAAATAACTCCAGTCGCCAATCCAAAGACTGACTTAGCAAAAAAAGTTTATAAATCGTCAATCCACTTGACTATTGTAAAAAAATCAATCAGTCGCAAGTCCAGGTGGCAATTGATGGTGGGCTGTAAAAGACCTACGAATCCGACCCTTGGTGACTGTTGAAACAAACAGTCAAAAAAAAACAAAGAAGAGGGAGAGAAGAAAAGAGAAGGAAAGGGAGAAGAGGAAGAGAAGAAAAAGAAAATAGAAAAAGTGGAAGAGGAAAAGCGAAGAAGAAGAGATTTGGAAAAGATATAAGTTTTTTAAACTTCTAGAGATAATTAGTGTAAATTTAATTATACATATTCTTATTTAAATTTAAAATGCAGATATGTTATAGAAATTCTTAGAGAATTTGTAAATAATTTAAATCTGTTGTAGAAGACATAGATCTGATGTACATATATAATGTAGATCTAGTGTATAATTATAAATCTACTATATAAGTATAGATCTGATTTGTAGATCTGTTGTATAATTAGAGAAATAATTAGATTATTAATTTATGAATTGATAATTTAGGAAATGTAGATCTGTTGTAGAAAATTTGTGGATAATTTAGATCTGTTGTAGGAAACGTAGATCTGATATATAATTATAAATATAATGTGTATATAATTTAGATCTATTGTATAATAATACCTAAGTATAAATTTTATTTATCTATGAGCTGTGTATTTATAAATATTAATAAATAATTAGATTATATATATGTGAGATTAGAATGTAGGAATTTTAGATTAGATGTGATACGATAATCTGGATTTAAATATGTCACATAAGTCTTAGACCTCACCATAGACATTCAAAAAATTTGTATTAACGATCATTTGGTGATGCTAGATTAGATGTCTTGTCCATTTCGCCTTCACGTCTCTAATTCCTCTGACAGAAATTGTTGCTCTGCAAATTGTATTGGAGATATGATAAAAAATGAATTGAAATATTAAATTTTTTCATTGTAGACAATGTCTGAAATAAAAACAGTTCATATTTTCTACGGGGAACAAATTATTAAAAATGGACCATATGGGGATGACCTAAATACCTATCACAGTACAGTAATAGATTTGGATAATTTTAGTACAGTTAATTTTTGAGAGGCTTAAGACCCGAGTCCTAGACATCTTACATATCGACACAACTTTAGACAATATTGTCATAGAGGCACTAATGACTACTAGTGGAAGAAATTGTTAGAAACTGTGTAAACTTAGAGATGACAGGTTCTAAAGCTCTTATGTTAGGAGGGTGAGAAGCCCAAATCATGCACCGGATGAGTGTATAATGTATGTGACGATTAAAGATAATGTACCACATACAAATGTAAACACCGGAGCAGCAGAAGTCAGTCGGAGCATGGGAAGAAGGGCAATATATGAACATTAATGCAACCATGTCACAGGATTTTGCGGATGTTCCGAACACAAAATTCATGGGTGGTGATCATTTCTGGCCTGGGGATGAGGCTTACGTCGACGAATGTGAAGATGAGGGTCTGTAATTCTCGGACAGTGAAGGTTCGGAAGTCGATCCAGACTATGCGGATTCCTCTAGTGAAGAAGAAGATTATCATGGGATGGGACATATCCAATAATGGTTAGATCCAAATGGGTTTGATTTTGCGCGAATCCACAATGATAGCGATTCAGACTAGGTATCCAATGAGCACAGATTAACATTAGGGAACATTTTTAAAGTAAGCAGAACGCCAAACTAGGCACGACTATGTGGGGCTGTGGGCCATGTCACTACGTCAGTCTTTCAAAATCGACAGAACAAATCCAAATCTCTATGCAGTGAAGTACTCAGTGGAGGGATGTCGATTTTATGTTCGTGTTACCCGAAACAAGGACAGTGAGCATTTCATTGTTTCTAGAATCACTGAATATGATTGTTCGGTTACAAAAGTCTCACAGTACCATAGAAATATGTCATCTGCATTCATGGCATGTGTAATTTTATCGAACCTCCACGTAAATCTTGTAGTGGAACCAAAAAAATTGTTGGTCAAATCAACGAAGCATTTGGGTATAGCATTTGGTATGGAAAGGCATGAAGAGCCAAACAACTTGGTCTCGAGATGCTATTTGGATCTTTCTACGATTCATATAACTACATGCCTAGACTTATTCAACAAATCATTGGCACCAACCTTGGCACTGTGTTGGACATGGTTCATAGGCCAATTATGGACACAAATGGTGCATACTGCCTGGAGTTGAATACATTGAGCGTATATTCTGGTCGTTTGGGCAGGCAATCTCTATCTTCCAGTACATGCGACGAATAATTTGTCAATGGCACATTTCTAACTAGAAAGTATAAGAGATTTTGATGACTGCTGTTACTGCAAATGCAAACAGCCAGCTACTTCCCATGGCATAGCCTTAGTAGAAGGCGAGAGCACAGATAACTGGTTATGGTTTCTTGCAAATCTGAAAAAAAAACTCTTATAAGGGTAGATGGAATGTGTGTGTAATTCATGGTAGACATAAGAATCTGTTGACTGCCATTGATTTCATGTTGTCCACTGAAGACCCCAAGTACAGATGGAATGACTTGATAAGCTAGTAGTGTAAACAACATCTTGCGAGAACTTCTTCACCCATTTCAAAAGCGGACGCCTGATGAAGAAATTTAAGAAGTTGTGTGAGCAGAATCAATGCCATAAGTTCGAACAAATTTGGGACGAACTAAAAAAAGAGACTTCAAATCTAAGTAAAGGTCAAAGGACAGAGGTAAATAGTTCCCAACAGGTGGACGATGAAGAAAATGTCGTGGGAATTCATATGTGCCTAGACGACACAACCAAAAACAAGAATTAAGAAATTTAGCGAATGGATTAGTGACAAAACTCCTAAGAAGTGGTCACTAATGTATGATGAGGGAGGTGCTAGGTACGGCATAATGACAACAATATGGCGGAGGTGTACAATTTTGTGTTGAGGGGGTGCGAGTTCTTTTACTTACTGGAATTGTGGAGTTTACCTAACATCGCATGGCTAAATACTTCCACGAGAGGGGTACAGTTGCAAGAGCACTATTTCGCACAACACCACCAAAATTTCCTCATGAAGTACAAAGATACTTAGAAAGGAAAGGCACTGCAGCCCAAAAGCATTCAGTCGAGTGTTTTCCTAACAGTAGAAGGCAAACATGACTCGTTTATCTGAAGAGTAATAATGTTGGGGGTGGATACATACAACAAATTAAGAAGTAAGGTGTCATTTTGAAGACGATGTTAAGGTGTGATTTTTGAAGATGATGTCAAGTGTACTTGTAACAAACCAACTCTGTTGCATAAACCGTGCTCCCATGTGGTGACAACATGTGTGCACGACAACCAGTTAAGCGAGACGTACCTATTAATCTACTTTGAGTCATGGTACCTTACTAAAACATGGACTGCAGATTTTGAGATTTGGGGGACTCAACATCATTATAGAAAGCCATCGTGTAGGCTAGGCGAGATACCATATGTGCCACCCCCATACTTGGAGCGGAAAGACCCTGGATGACGGCAGACACATCGAATTGGCAATGACATGGGACGCAGAACGCGATGAACTGCGAAAGTATACTGTTTGTCGACATCCTAGCCACACAAGGAGGACATATCCCACTGCATCCGAACATCCTCGAACTTAATTCAGTAATGTTGTGCAATACTTACTCTTTATTCTCCATTATTTGATTTGCAATTTATTTTACATGAAGTACAAACTTATTGTTCCTAATTGTAAACATGGCTCGTGATCGTTGACAGTTTCTTGAGTTACTCGACTTGTACTACGATGATCGTCCTCGGTCTTGAGCGCTGAGGGCTGGATAGGAGCTGCAACCCTTCTGACTGCGATTGCCTAGCACGGCCTAGCCTCTTGATAGGAGATACATCGCACAATTGAGGGCAGTCGGATTGCTTCCCTTCGTTAGGACGATTATGAGAGGGGAGTCTTTCAAGCATGACCGATCACTAGTCTCCGTTCTGGTGGACAGATGGAGACTCGAGACACACATTTCACTTCCAGTGGGGAGAGATGACCATTATGCTTGATGATGTGGTGATGCTGCTCGGTCTGCCGATTAGCGGACAGGCCTGGGTACCACCACTCACTGTTACAGAATGGGATGACACGTTCACATAGAGGTTCCATCCACTGCCTCTGGGTCAGGAGCCCTTCCACCATAATGTCGGAGTTCCTGAGACTTGGCTCGCTCACTTCAGGATCTGTCCAGCGGATGCCGACGAGTGGACAGTCAGCTAACACTTTGAGGCATATCACCTGCAACTGTTTGATGGCTTCATGTTCACAGGTATGCTTTAATATATTATATTTACAGCTATTTCAATTATTACATATAATTATTATCTTTGTACTTGTCTGCAAGTACGCACGGCGACACCGTCGATCGTTGGCTAGTTCCACTAGGGCAGATGCTCGCTGGCACTCAGATGAAGCACATCCCACATCAGCTAGGGGTCGGCGGTTCTCTATGCGACATACAGAGCGTTGTGCAATTCTTGTGTTTGGCATGCCCGATAGGCGAATATGGCCGGGTGTCCTCTGCTTCTTCTGCTATGGTCATATGAGCACCTCCCCATTGGACGACCAGTCATCACCAATGTGCCGGTGGCTTTGCCAAAGGGATACCAACACAAGGATGAGGGCGACGAGATCGATCGCCCAACCATGGGGGATCGTTGGTTACAGCACGAGCTGCAATGGACCACTGTCTAGGTACACGCATGTTACAATGCGTACAGTGGCGAGTTCGAGCTACTCCATCCGTCGCGGGTTATATGGAGGCTCTGGATGGCTGCCTACATCGAGAGCACAACCCCAGGCGAGATCTTGTCGGTATGTGTGGAGAACTAGTACTTATGACTCACTCGATGTGTTCTTGTCTTTAGCCATATGTTGGAGGTGTACGCTCCATGGAGGGTAATGTGTCAATTTGGCCTATTCCAGTTGATCCCCCTTGAGACGCTGCCCTTCAGTTGTCACACAACTAGCACGAGTAAATTCGCGATCATCTCACCCAGAGTGTTTTTTCTCCATTAATATATTGACTAATTTTGTTTTGTTCACAGGCAGACTCATAAGGTCAAGAAAGCTGTCAGTTGGGTGGACCGATAAACTCCTTACACTCATCACTAGGAGCAGGCAGCATCGATAGACGTAGTGTGTGAGGAGAGGTCATACGATGCTACAACCTACGGCCACTACCTCTGATGGTACCTTCCACGCACTAGCGCTCGCATTGCCCCACATCCTCCGGTACCTATAGATCTGCCTGCTCCGACCGTTCATCAGACATATGACCGACATCACGCAGACATGATACACCACTAGGTTCAAAACGATAGTTTGTTTCTTTTTTATTATTGTTTTTACCGCTTGACATTGTCTTGTGGTTTCGCAAAGTGATGGTCTCTGTATGATCTCCTCGTTGACACGGCCGCTCCTTGAGTGGAGACATGCACGTGCCCTTATCACGAACGAGGAGTACAAGACGGCCATCGCCAGTATTGGCCGGATCGTCTCCTATCTAATACTTGAGACCGTCGGCATTCCGCTGACAAATGTTGCACCTCCATTGACACGGGCCCCTCCTAGACATACACCTTCGGCCACTCACCATCTCGACGCAGCAGAGCCATCAGGTATAGCCATCAACGCCTCGATTTATCTCGGTGATCTGTTTGAGACCTAGTCTTGGTTTTTGTTGGATCAAGGATGCCGACTAGAGGGGGGGTGAATAGGAGGCTTTTAAAAACTTAAGACTTAAAGCAAATAATCGCAAATCAAGAACAAATAATATAAGCAAGAGAAAAAATGAACGAACACAGCAGTTTTTATCGAGGTATCGGAGACTCGCTCGGTCTCCACTAGTTCTCGTTGAAGCACTCAAGTCACTTGAGTTTTGCCTCAATACTCACGAAGAGTATTATCAACTAAGGTTGCTCCTTGTCCACTCCGGAAAGGCGAGCACCGATGCCTTGTACAAGCTTGCCGAGCCTCTCCAACAATCTCCGTTCTGGAGAGGTCAACGGCCACGCCTCCGAACCGTCTAGAATCAAATAAACCGTTGGAGCTAGGGCTGAAAATCAGCAACTCAAACTGACAGTCAGTTTGCCTAACTGACAGTCAGTTTAGTGCATAACGGCCGACAAAATTTCCGGATAAAACTTTGCTAGCCGTTCGTGTTCGTTTAAGGAAAACTGAAACCCACAACTGACAGTCAGTTCGACCACAAACTCGACCAAAAACAAATAGAAACTCAGTTCAAAACACAGTGGTCGAATCCCCAACTGACAGTCAGTATGGACAAACTGACAGTCAGTTTAATACAAAAATTTTGAGCACAAAATACACCATCTCTGGACAATTGTCAGTTAACACGAACTGACATTCAAACTGACAGTCAGTTTAGCAAACTGACAGTCAACCTGAACAAAAATAGAGATAACTTTAAAACCATAAATTCAAAAGAGGTGTTTAATAGCTTGTTTGAAAGATAATTTCAAGGGCTACATTTTTGTCAACAGAAGCAAAAACCAGATCTTCCTAGATCTTTCTAGAAAATAGAAAAACTCTTCTGCTATCAAAAACTGAACTGAAAAACCAGATTTTTCAAATTAAGTTCAAACCAAATCCAACCAAAAAGATGCAATGCAATGACCTAAGTTTCTTGGTTTATGTTGGAGATAAAGAGAGGACTTTCGCCACCCCTCTTTATAGTATGGTTAAAACTAAAAACAATTTTCCTAACCGATCATCTCCAAACGTCTAGATCGGTAAAAATAAAATACAGATTACCTTAGGTCCTTTGCTTTTTCATATTTGCGTCTTGTCTTCATTTTTGCGACTTGTGCTTTTACGTCTTTTGTGTTGGGTTCGTTTTGTTCGTCTCGACAATCTTCCCAACGGATCCCTATATTAATCAATCTCAAAAAGCACAGTTAGTCCTAAACACTATGTTTTCATTAATCATCAAAATTAGGGTTAGGCATGAAGGCCTAGATGCAACAGTTTTCGCACTAGACTCACCCAGATTCTAATATGCGGAATTATGGGATCTTACTCGGAATTACGAAACTCAAAGAATGATCGAAAACACAGCTCAAAGTAATTGCACAACTCTTTATTTCAAAGAGGGCTTTACACGTCGAACGTTAGACACACTTGCCTACGTCGAAGGAACTATGAGCTGGATATATGATCCAAGGCTGTAATAATATTCGATGATCTAAATTAGACCTATTACAAGGTATTTATAGTCAATCGTATGAGTACGTATCAGACTCAATAACCTAAATATATTAGACTCATATAACTAATTAACCCTAAACAGATAAGCTTAGTTATACATATTCGGATCGAATTACAATTCCGACCAGAGTTTGAATCCTTCCCGGATCACTCGGTGTGCCCTCGGCCCGCTCTTACCGTACAGGTGTTCCACCTCATTTTGCGCCGCCGTCGTGTGGTGGTGTACAGATCTCTCAGGGTGCCTGTGCGCCGCCTTCTGCCTCCACGTCCTATTCTAGTTTAGGCTTCAACATCACATTCGACTCAGACGACAAATATGTCACATTGTAACAGAGGACGGTGGACGAGCAGTTGGCTACGCCCTCGGCTGCTACAACTGGATTGCACGACAAGCTCCCATACTACATTCATCCTCAGTCAGTCCGTGCCGAGTCAAAGGTGGTGTTGGATCTAGGTAGATCTAAGTATATAGGTTTTGATGATTAATGATGTTTTGGATAAATCCATGATCATTAAAGTTAATCTGAAGATGTCAGACTTGATGATCAAATGACAATTTAGATAAATCCTGATTTAGCACAAGTGAATTAAATTGATTATCGGTAAACCCTAATGGATGTTTCCTTGGTTGTGGGTTTGATATTGATGCTATGTAGAGGAGGAGCTCGGTAGTTGCATCAAGCTTGTGCTGATTGACTGCTTAAGATGTAATATGTTAAATCTTGAGATTGATGACTTCAGTTGTGGACTTGATATTGATACATATGTTGAGGGGGAGCTCATCACCTTGATTAGATTGATATCATGGCATGAGTAGTATAGATCGTGTGCGTATATGTTTATCATCTACGATCTATTTGATTGTATTCTACCTCATACTCATTTACTACTCGTTGAATATGATTGCGTCATTTCACTGGAAAGAGAAACTGTCAAGCAAACTCTTGTGTGGAGTAGTTTCTATGGTGGTGATTAATGACGACCTATATTTGAGACTAATATTGTGCATTAAGTGTACGTGTTGTAGTCTCAGTTTGATTGCAGGATAAAAGCGAGCAAGGACGTGAAGAGGATGAAGTAGATATGAGACAAGCGTCGAGCGGTCGAGTTTCGCGTGATCAAGCTTAACGAGATCGAGCTTTGCGATGACGAGCGTCGAGCGATCGAGCTTCACGAGGTCAAACTCCACCTTAAGGTAAAATCCAAAATTAAGGATTGTTTTCTTAGGGTTTTACCGGTCTAGGTGTTTGGAGACAGACCGGATTGATAGGATTCTTTTTACTAGTTTGACCGTACTATTAAGAGGGGTCAGAAACTAGTAGCTAGAATCTATCTAGTGCGGAAGCTCAGATGCATTCATATCATCTTGCACTAGCATTTCATCGTCTCTTGCATTATTAAAGAGTCTAAGTGTGGTTTGTGGTACATTACAGAAAATATTTTGAAAACTGCACTTAGTCCTGATCGCCAGCTGTTTAAATTGGTTTATTTATCTAGAGCTAGTCATGGTTGTATTTGCATATTCTGATCGTATCAGTGTTGATACGTGGTCGTGGTCGTGTCGCTTGTTTGGCGGCTTTCTGTTTAGGGTTTGGGCGTGGTCGTAGGAGTTCGGACTGGTCGTACCAGTCTTTGACACACTTGCGTACGCTCGACCAAACCCTATCGACCACCTGTTTTCGATCGAATGTCAGACCTGTGTGGTCGTGGTCGTTGCTGAGTGACAGCAATCACATCCGTGAGAAAACGGCAAATCCGTATGTGCAAATACCCTAAATTGCATTTGAGATGATTTTTGGATTGGACATTTTGATAGTAGGAAAGTTTCTGAGTTTTCTAAAAGTTTCTAGACCTTTCTAGGTCTTACTTGATGCGACATGGGCGGTCCGATCTTTCGATGAGAACAAGAACTATCGATTTGTGAAAACGACTCTCACGATCCGGCTACCAACCGTACACGACTGATACGCCCTGGCAATCGCTAAACCAACTTCGGATTGTTATCGACCGAACTAGAAGCACGATCGACCTGATCACGAAGATCTATTCCTGCAAGCAATCGAAGAACAAGCAAGAACAAGATAAACAAGCAATCTGAAATTGCAAATATAGATTGAATCACGAAAAAGAGTTGGGGTTCCGAATACAGATATTGATGTTGATCTAGCCGACCAAGAAGAATATCTCAATAGCTTCACGAAGGAAAGACTATGACTAAACAAAACCCGTGGAACCCTAATGGTTCAGTATGATTATATAGAGGAGGTAAAAGAGATCGGTGGCCAGGTAAGGAAACCTGAAACTGACATGGACTCCTTCCCTACTCGGACTCGAACTCAATACATGGGACTTGACCCAACCAAAAAGGTGACGCAACACCGACTCGGTCCAATCAGAATCTGGTCGAAACTTGTTTTGTCAATTTCCAGCAATACAGAAGGAATTTGGATGTGGGACTAGATCCATTGGAAAGATCTCGTCGTGGGCTTCTCCGTGGACTATAAGAATATCCCAATCGGACTTCGTATGAGGGAGTTATGATCGTTTGAAGGCAGGCTGCTCCTGGATGGCCGAACCGGACTCTAACTCGAATTTATCTCGGACTCCAACTCGACTTGGACTCCTTGATGGTCCTTGCATCCTTGCTGGTCCTCTCCATTGTTCCTAAGCACAATATTATCACTATTATATAGTAAACTATTCTCAAAACCATATATATATAAACTTAGGAACGAGTTCACCTGGCAATGCAACAATCGGGCTTTGCTACGCGTTATTGGTCCTTATGTAACAAGCGGATGATTTTGGTTGGTGTGTGTATCCGAAGAAGTGATGTCCTCATCATTACTCCTGTTGATAAAATTGTAGAGCTCTGAGTTATCTTTCCAACAAGCCAAAAATCACCTCAATCGAATCTCTGGATCAAAAGTTATACTTGTTTTACTATCAGTGTATAGTGGCCGGACATTGTCCTAGCATGCGCGGAAAATGTCCGCCCTGTACAAATTTTTTCAGCCTTTTGAGAATGAAACAGAGACAAATGCATCCGTCCGGGACTATCTGTCCGAGTAGGCCGGACTTTGTCCGAAATGGCCGGACTTTGTCCGGCCTGTACAATCTGTTTGAGGCGAGAGTTAACAGAGACATATTCTTTTGTCCGGAGTTTTTGTCTGGACAAATAGTATCTGTCCGGCCTTCACAAATTTTGTTGAAACGGTAACTGACACTCGCAAACTCGTGACTAACGGTCACTATTTGGGTGTACTGTCCGGACATTGTCCGAAATGACCGGACAATGTCCGGCTTGTACAACTTTTGGCCCAGTTTCTTGCAAACGGCTAGTTTTTCGTTGAGGCTATAAATACTTCGTGATTGGCTTCATTTGTGGGTGCTCAAGGAGTTCATTATTCAGCTGATAAGTTAGCCAAGTGTTTGCAATTGCTATTTTGCATCTAGAGGCTAGATTTGAGCCCAAAATCCTTAGTGGATTTGAGAGAAAGCTTGAGGGAGAGTTAGTGAGTGTTTAGTGCACTTCATCTCCATTAGATTGCTAGTGCTAGAGTGTTGAGCATCTCATTTGCATCATTGAGTTTCTAGCACGTGGTTGGTTCAAATTAAAGCGCATCCGACTTGTTACTCTTGGCGATCGCCTTCGCCTAGACGGTGCCGGAGGAGAGCCGAGATCTCTCCAATTGAAGTTTGTCGGAGAGGCCGGCAAAAGATTGTGAAATATGTGGTGCTCGCCTATCCGGTATGGAGAAGGAGCAACCCTAGTGAGATATCCTTCGTGGATATAAAAGCAAAGCTCCGAGTGAGCGCTTCAACGAGGAGTAAGGGAGACCGGGCGAGTCTCCGAGACCTCGGTAAAAATATTGTGTCAATTGCGTAATTCTTATTTGCTTTATATTCATCTTGACACAATTGCTTATATCACTATTGTTGCATGTATTGTTAAATGTTTTATATGGTTGAATGCAACTAGTTGATTAAATTGTTTTAAGCATCATTGTATAATCTAACTTAAACAATTACCTTGTTGAAATTGTTTAGTGGGGAAGAAAATTTAAAAGCCTCCTAATCACCCCCTCTAGTCGGCATTCTCGATCTTACAGGTGGTACTCGACCCTATATACGCAGAGTATGTCAACATGTTGCGGCAGAGAGATGACACCAAGCAGAGACATCATCAGTTGGTATTTGCACAACTTGGTGGGGCACCTCCACCATCGTAGGACCCTGTGGAGCATATCGCACATACAGATTCTCCTGATACAGGCTTTGACCGGGCAGTGACTAGCCCCCGTCAACAGCTGTCGCAGAGGACGGTGGTTGCGCCCTGTACCTTCTCATTGTCGCTGTTTCAGCAGGATCGGAGTCATCGTCTAAAGAGGGGGCAACATCAGTATTATTTTCAAGCAAATGTCTTATTAGCTATGTGAAACAAGATTTATGTTATCATGTATATATTATTTGTCTTTTGGAAGTTATGCAACTGCTTTACATTTTGTCATATCTCGTAAAAAACCCTAACTTTTCTATTTTTCTGCTTTTCTACAATTCAGTCTTTCTACTGTACAGTTTTTCTACTTTTCAGCTTTTGTACAGATGCGTCCGATCAACGTTTAAAATTTCACTTCTATAAATTAGGTTTTTGAGCTCCGAACACAGAACTCACACTTTCCTCACTAGCCTATCTGAACATGGTGAGTGAGAATAGTTGTGGCAGGAAAAGAAGATGTACCTAGGTAAATACATAATCAATTTGCCTAAAATAAGCGGCTCTTTATGCGTTACTTTCTTGGCTATTCTCTTTCGTTCATAGGATGAAGAATAAAGTTCAGGGCTATGCCATTGCAACTGTGGTTTGTTGCCGAAAACTACTAAATCCTCCGTTCAGGGTAACTATGAGAGAAGATTATTATAGTGTCCTAGGGAAGATGCTCATAAGTGTACTTGTCTTCTTTGACTTGACCCCGAATGGAGCATAAAAGCTATGCATACGATACTCTATCTTCTCTACAGAAAGAAAATACTTAATGAGCAACTATGATCAACTTCATGGAGGAGCTGTTGGTTAACATGAACGATGTTCAATACATGTGTTGCTGCAGACGTTCTTACTTTTACTCTTGTCATGGACACACATACGCAACAACGCGTCCTCTGGAGGAGTTCAACTGGTTCGATGATTCCTCCGACACAAATGACTTTATGTGTAGATGTCAATGTGATAGTAGAGTCAGTACGTCTTGGGCCTACGATACTACGGGTAGAAACTACGTACATTGCGGTAGCAAAGAAGAGAGAGATAAATGCAATTACATGTTATAGTTCGACCCAGAGTGGAATGAGGTAAAGAAGAACAATATAAATACTTTTCTAGGCGAGCTGGACACTCTCTACTCGAATTAGGTGGCGCCGAAGTTTGATCACCTTTTGTTGCTGTAGATCTATCTCCAATTATTTTTGCAACTGTCACAAACACGCGCAACTTTTTATTTTATCTACAGCAACAATAGTTTCTAGCTATACACTCTCTATTAGTTTCCTTCTCTTAGATTCTAGCTAATTTACTTACTGTAAGTTCTCCTCAGCCTTCAACTTTAATAAGCACTTCACTTCTACATACTTGCTTTGAGCCATTTCCTTACAAGTCATTTGCTTCGCGTGTTCTAAACTACATATTTGTTGAAAAGATTTAGAACCTAAATACTTACAAAACTAGATGATTTTCAAAACATTATAGAACCTTTGATAAAACGTAGTCATTTTATAACTCAGAAACAAAAAAAATCATAGCATTTTGTCCCTGTAAACAAAAAATCCATAGACTTCGGCTCCCAAAAGCCAAAATCATAACATTTTATAACCAAGAAACAAAAAAACCCTAACCTTTGGTCCCCATAAACTGAAGCACTAGCTATTTTATAACCTAGAAACGCATTCAGTCTCTAAAAGGAAAAAATCCAAGCTTTCAGTTCCCGAAAAACCCTAACATTCATTCTTCGTAAACAAAAAAAAAAACCTAATCTTTGATTCCTGGAAACATAAACCCTTTCCATTTTTAACTCGAAAACAAAAAAAACCCTAGCAGTTAATGCTCGAAACAAAAAATATCCTAACATTCACTCCCCCAGATACAAAAAACTCTAGCCCATATATTCCATAAATTGAAAGTGTGTAAAAACTGAAAGTATGCATCGGATTTATAAAAAAAATAATATATGCAAAATTAACAATATTATGCATTCAGTTGCTTTTTGATGTTAAAGTTTTTTGTGTTTTCAGTTGATTTTCGATTCCGCTATTTTTTTTATAACCTAGAAACAAAACTCAATACCGCTATTTTTTTAATGTTTAATTTGTTTTTGATGTTTTTTTAATGTGTTATTTTCACAAATTTTACACATTTTCTAATTCATTTTTGTAATTTTCAGAAATTTACTCACTAGTCACCAGCTTCACTGACGACTTATGCTGACGACTAATAAGCTGGCTCAAGTCACCAGATTCATTGACTACTGGTGGTTTTTACGCGTTGTCACTATCTACACTGGCAACTAAAATCAATCCAGCATTTTGTGATTTTCTGCAAATTTGGTGCATCATACATTCACACGTTTGCAAAGAGTTTGTAACTGTTGGCATCCAAAATGATCTGCCGCACCGCAGCAACGGACCCGATCACGGAAAACGCCGAGAACACCGTGACGATTGTAGTGTTCAGCCAGAACACGAAGCCCCTCTTGGACGGCTTGAAGGTGACGTTGTAGAACAACGCGGGCACGGCGAAGTCGAGCGGCAGGAAACCGAAAGCGCCGATCAGCGAATTGATGTCCCCGAAGAACGGCACCATGGCCGCAATGGTGGTGGCGAACGCCACCGCGCCGGAGCGGAACACCAGCCGCGGGATGACGTTCCGCGCCGAGTACTGCCCCTTCTTGGGGTCTGAGAAGAGGCCCTCCAGGACTTCGTTCGTCGGTTGCAAGTAAACCTGCTCGACGTACACATCCAAGAATCAGATTGTTTTGCCAAATAGAGCAAACAAACATGCACCCTGTACTGCATTGTATGATAGATACCACTGCAACAGCGGAGAGCTGAAGGATGGTGAAGAGCTCGGTGATGAGGAGGAGCCACTGTGGGATGACGGCCTTGCCGTTCACCATGAAGTTGCTCAGGATGATGCCCTGCGCTTTGTTGCCGAACGCCCAGTACCCCGAGATGCCCACGCTAAAGAATGTGGTCACCACGACGGCGTAGCAGAGACACAGCCCCTTAAACATCTTCCCCGTCACCGGAGCCGCAACCGTCGCCTGCAAATTGAGCACAAAAGGTATAATGTACGTGTAAACAACCGTCGATCACCTGTGCACTGGCGATCGGATGCAGGGTTTCTGATGATTTGTTACCTGTATCTCTGGGATGATGCCGTTGCCGTACGTCGTGGCGATGACGGCGATGGCGTTGAACACGCCAAACACACGGTTCTGGGTGTTGCTTGTGATCGAGTAGTCCTTCGGGGGTGCATTATCAGAGGTTCCTGCCATGTATGATGTATTATAAGATTCATTTAACCAAGGGTTTAATTATCTTAAACTGAAACTACAGTAATGCCTTGTCATTGCATCATAGGACGTCTCTCCGGAAAAAGAGAGTCTCTTAACCAATTAGACTGCAATCGATTTTTATAATTTATTACTATGGTATAATTTATATCTTTTCAGTTTACGTGGCACGCAAACTGGGCCAATGGGGCGTTGGGCCGCTAGCGACTGAAGATCAGTCGCACGGCCCAGTTCGCGATAGATCATTTTTGTAAAATTTAAAATGTTTAGGTTATTTTTTGAATTTTTTTTTTTTTGTGGATTATTAGAAAAAAAATTCGGAAAATGGGGTACCTAAGTAGATGCAGCCAGCGACAGCACAAGAAGAGTAAGCAAGGCACAGCACCAGGGATATGAGGCTGACGTGCCGGATAGAGTGGAACGACGGCAATTGCGACAGAATTATCATGAAAACACCGAAGATGACCACGAACACGTAGAGCTTGATGGTGCCCTCGGGGTTGGCAATCAGGTAGATAGCCTGCAAGTGGTCATAAAACATGTACATCCTTGAATTGTGATTCATCATTCATCACATATGCATTGTTCAAGATGTGATACAACTTCATCCACGGTATCTTTTAAGAAAATCACATTGCATCACAGAGACATGGACAAAAAACACGGGGTGCATCAGTGAAATTTTGCAGTTAGGCCCATTATATGCATAGATTTTCATATGATTCTAAAAAAATCTGCAAATCTTCAAGGAGTGACCCCATCCTACTCATTTTGATATATGCAAAGAACCTTTTTCTTATTAACCCAGTAGTCGACTTTATATCATATGGCTTGTTCCTCCTAAGAGAAGTAGGTGAAAAGCTTTGGCGATAATCCAAAAAATGCAGATGACATAAAACTACTATTTTCAACGGTGCGCGAGCGAAATGGAGATTTCTCTTCAGTTTTGTTAATTAATATATATTTATTTTTTTATCTTATATATGTTAGATTATTTTATAATCAGTAGTGGTAAATGTAATTAATTGAGCTGATTCTAATATAAATAGATCCAATTTGATGATCATTGCAATTTAAGAACTATAGTCATTGGATTTAAATTCCCTCTCCTCTCACTTCAAAATAATAGCTGATTCTTGTGTATTTTTCAGTTGTTTAAAGCTAGTATTACACTAAATAATTTCGTTGTCATTAAATATTGATTAACCATAGAATTTATATGGTTTATTTTTATGTTTAGCTCTTAGTATACTAAACCTCTTTAGGCCTTGGGCCAAAATGTGAAGCTGTTGCACAATTCGGCCCATAAAAAGTTAGCCTGCTTCGGTTTCGTTTAGCACATGTTTAATGCTTAATTAGGCCGTTGCCTTCTGAATGCAATTTTGAGTGGTTCGGAATGCAATTTTGTCAACTGCTTGATCGAGGCAACCTTTCAAAGTCTGCTTCACTATAAATATAAGTACTAGAATGCATTTGTTATATACAATTACACTTGAGTATCATACACACATAAGAGAATTCTTTGTTCTTTCACTATCAAGAGAACAAGAAAAAATATAGTAGAGGAGAAAGAAAGTTTAGTTAGGATGGAACAACGTAGAATTGTGGCTATGCAATTTCTATTATTTTCTAGGTTGACTTAAATGATGCAAAGATCCAAAGTTAAACTTCCGCTTTCAACGTACACTTGTCTCCATCTTAAACCAACCTTTTCTTTTAAATATAGTCCTCTATAGTTCATCCAATCCTCTCTTTAGTTTATCTGGTAGTGGGCGGAGGCGGGACGGTAAGGTGGGGGTGGCATTGCCGACCGCAGATGAAGGTGGTGGGAGATGGCAACCACAAGAAAGAAGAACGTGACAATGGAGGAGGAAAGAAGGTAGTACGGTGAGGCGGTGATATTGTTGTTGGGCCTGGTCGCGGGCGACAGTGGTCAAAAGGGTTAGGGGGAGGAGGAGGAGCACAAAAAGAAGGGAAGTGGCAGCAACAATGTGAAGGAAAGAGGAGAACAAAGAAGATGAGGAAAGATGAAGCGTGAAGATTGAACATAAATTTAAATGTGTGGTCTAAATAGTGTAAAATTTTAAATAAAAAAATAAGTATTTCTTTCTAGACAATCTCTTTCTCTTTCTACAAATATTGTAGCTTGAATTTCCTAAAAAAAATATATAGTTTGAGTTGTAAATCAGTGACAGTGAGCAGTGCACAAAGAAAAAGAGAATTTTTTATGCCACTATAGAATTTTCATATTTTATATTTTTCGTTAGATGTTTAATAAGCATGTAGGTCTATCCTACATTATCAGTCTCATAAACTATAATTACAAAAAATTTTATAATGATATAGAAAAAAATTTTCAAAAAAATATGCGGTTTATGTGGTTTTAATTGCTCTAAAGAGTAACTAGGGACACAAGGAACTCTGGCCTCTAATGTGTAAGTGGTATGGCGATATAAATAGTATGTATAAGCTCATTTTTGTCACTATAAATATCTCAATTAGTCTTTTTATTTTTTAAACTGATTAAAAATAATTAATTTAAATTTAAATAAGATCTAAAATAGTGATGTAGCAAGATGATTGACGTGGCGCTGACCATTTGGCTGATTTCCAAGAATCAAATCTTGGCTGCTTTGCGAATCACAAGAAGAAAATTTGATTCTTGGACTCCCAAATCGACAACAAAAGAAGGGTGGGGGGACAAACTCACTGGACCATGCATCCAGTCAGAGGTGGAAGGGGCGTCGGCGTCGTGGGCGATCACCACCAGCAGTCGCCGCTGCGATGGTGGTGGAGGTGGCGGCGGCGGCAGGCTCCGCTCGGCTCGGTGGCGCTTGGGGGCCATGTGGAGATGGAAACCTTAGACGTGTGGAGCGGGAAGAGGTACAAAGTAAAGCTATGAAACATACCAAATCAAATCTGAGATCTCATCCCATTTCACATCTCCACCAAATTCCCACTTCTTCTCTGATCATTTCGAGCTCCGATTCGGCCGGTTTCACTGTTATTTTTCCAATATTAAGATTCAGCAAGTTTGCTCGTTTCTTCTCACTACGGATTCGACAAATTTCATGCAAAATTTAGAAAATTAGAAGCGTTTGTGTGGAATTCTAGATGAAAGTTGTCTTCTTTTTCCTCCATTGCACAATTTTGCTCGTTTATAGTTCGTTCAAAAATCTGCAATTTGGAAAGATTTGGGCTTGTCCGCGACGCAAAGCTAGAGGCACTCCCGCAAGCGACAACGGCGAACTGTGTGCAGGCCAATTACATGTGGGGCTAACTGAGAAGTGGGTCTACTTGACAAGTGCGGCCATATTCTTCTAATTCTATGAGTACCCTGTTTAATTATGAAAAGATCATTTTACACCATTTCAGACAGTAGAGGACTAAATTAACCTTTTTGAAAGAATTAAATATATTTTTGTGTAAATAAATGCCCTTGTCCCTAAATAGTATGCAAGGAACCACTGAACTGAAAACTTGCAATAAATAATGAAATACCTTCATGCTCTGACCAGCCAGAAGCGTAGAAGCAACGACTGCTCCGAAACATACCAAGAATTGAATTGGTCCAATGTAGTAACGTCCCCATCCAGGCCCTTCAAAACCATGTAAATTATCTCAAGATCAGCGAAAGAATCACTTGGTATGCATGGAACATGGATCAGGTTTGACAAAAGGAGCTAGCCCATGTCCTATCTGTTGAGATGGTCACATTGACTTCGATATGTTTGTCATTAGTTCGTGTTACATTTAGGAATTTGCTAGTATAACTGTATAACACAGTAATGTTCCTTCCCCTATATGTGCCTAAAATTCAGAGATATGACGACACCGTGTGTTGGGATGGGATGTTGGAAAAGGAAGCTAAAAAATTCAGAAACCTGACGTAGTAATGGATGTGCTAGGTGTTGAAGTCTGGAATCCAAGCTGAAGACAAAAGCACATGGCCAAACTGGTAATTCATGAACTTAAGCAATATATGTCAGGGTCAGTGAATCAGTGATATAGTGCTGAAGAGTGAAGACCTAGTGGCCAACCTCGCTAATCATTTGACTTTGACCATCATGGTGCACACCTCCCACCATTTTGTTCGTTCACATGTAAAAATGGTACGCTTGATCGGCCAAAAACCTCTGACTTTTTTTTAGGACAATGTACGCGGTACAATGGAATGGATGAACGGCGAAAAATGGCACCTGCAGAGTCCAATACATGGACCGCTAAAGCCTAATGGGAATACCGAAAGGTTTCTATCATGCGATGTCCAGTAGAGATAAGCCCAGAAAATTAGGTCTCTCTCCTAACGCCCCCTTATTTAACTAAAATACCTCAATTTGACTGTTCAGAAGTATTCTCTTTCGTTTAAAACATAGGAATGTTGGAAGAATTTTCTTATTAATTTTCACTAAATTTTTATTCTTTTTAAAGAAATTTTGATGTTTCAAATAGGTTAATACTTATCTCGTTGTGTTTTGATTCTTATAGGAAGTATATATCTAGTTATTCGCAAATATATCCTCAAAAATATTAACATGGCTAAGATTTGAGATTTGTATAAAAGTACCAGCAATTATAACAAGAGTCGTAGTGCACAAGACACAAACATTTGCCTTGGCTATGGACGATCAGTTTGTGTGTTCTAGTCAAAAACGACTTTAAATTTTCAGATCCGTGTGTTCAGCGTAGGTGACGCTGTCGATATGGACACGTCATTAAGCTCCGCGCACTTCGTGTCAATTCACACTTCGATACGTATCTCGCTCTGATTTATGACTCCTATGGTTCAACGGTCCAGCTAAGTGGTAGCTGATGTTGCAATCATATAAATAATAAAGGTTTACTAGTCAAAAAAATCATCAATTTGCTTATCCTTTTTAAATTCAGTCACAATTATAGACCACAACTTCACGTTTCACAAGAAACAAATTCTGGTGCACTTTCCATTAGACAATGCTATGAATACAACGTGCATGGACCTAACAAACCGACATAAAATTATATACCTTGAAATTGCAGCGTTTAAAATAAGCAAAGAATTGACAGAGTGATGTACGCCACTTCCAGTTAATAATCAGATATGATTTTGTTTCCAAGGAGTATAAACAAGCTCCTTTTCCATCCATGAAATGTACTCCAATTTTTGCTCAACAAACCTTTCGTAGAAGTTTTCTACCAGAAGATAATGATTGGTATCAAACCACTCAGCTTGGTTGTGACATTAATTACAAAAGGGTTTTTTTGAGTGGGTGTGGTTGATTTTTATCATCTCTTGTCCCGAATTAGATGGTTCTAAATCATTTATTATCATTTCTCCCCCTATAAATATTTGTATTTTTGGAAGAAAAAAATTAAGGCATAATCTCCTCAAATTATGTAAGATTTAATTTCTAACTATTGAATAATATGATTTTCGGTTTGTATACGAGCACAACTACCTAATATGATCACATAACTATCTGATATAGATTATAACACCATCTCAACTACCCATTAATACAATCTAAAGGATAACAAATGAGTCTTGAATAATTTTTTATAAGAGACATACCTTATAAAATTTGTATTCTTAAATTTTTGTTCAATTTTGTCGGACCAAAAGAAAAGCAACACAATGCGATACTGACCTAGTATATCTGCGGCCATGTCTCTGAACCGTAGTTGCCGGTGGCCCTGCTGCGCGTGGTGCTCAAGGACGAGGGAGATGAGGTTGTAGGAGTAGAAGGTGACCATGGCGCCGATGATGAGGCAGATGATGCCCGCCGACCACCCCAATGACGCGAATGCGAACGGCAGGCTCAACAGAGGGGGCGCCACAATGGAGGTCGTCAAGTGGTAGCCGCAATGGAGCCATGACCCTGCATGAACAAGCACTAATATTAATGCTGCGTGCCATTATTAATTTTATTCCTGGAGGGTACCGGCAAGATGGTAGATATTAATTGCATCTTGCAAGCACGCAGTGCCCAGCAATGCTTTGTTTTATTTTAATGTAACACAAGGCGTTTCTAGATAAATTTATTTTATTCTTAAATTTTATTTTTGAACAATATTATAATAATAATTTTTTGAACTGATATGATATAATAATAAATTATAAAATAGTATTTCAGAACTATCGCGGAGAAGCACTTTTGATAACTTTTTTTTAAAAAAAAATTGTCTTCGATTAACATGATTTATGCTGGGATTGGTCATTAAGGATCATGTTAATCGATAAAATTTCTTTTTTGGACTATTTGGTCATTAAGGATCATCTTAGTCATCATTATATAAATTATTTGTGATATGTGATAAAATATTATTATCATGTAAATAAATAATAAATAATCACATTAGAAAATAATATATCAAACATAGTTTCTCGAATACATATTACTAAACGTAACCATAGTAATTTGCACTAAGGCGCTTTGACTGTGAATAACAAATTGTTTTGGGCACTGGAACTTCGGACGACCCATTTCACATCTGAGCTGTCAATCTTGCAATAAACCAGCCAAACTCGACAATTAGTGAGATATTTATTGCATAATGGACTGCTGAGATTGGGAGGAAGATTTTTTTTTTTTGCCCCTGCCATAATGGAGACGCCATGCCTATTCTTTCATTAAAATTCTGACTAGCACTTCATTAAATGTACTACTCCCCCATTTCACCAGTCCAACTGTCCAAGCCCATTACATATATAAATTAAGAAATTATGAAATTCCGGATATAGTATTTTTGTTCTCAAATATTGTCTCTGTTTTTAAAAGAATATCATTTTAAAAAATTAAAATTTATAAAAAGATGTCATTTTACATTTTCAAGATGAAATATTATCTCATCTTCGAAAATACTCTCATAACTATTATTTAATTTAATCATTAATTATTTACATAAAAACAACACAAATATCATATTAATTATAATTAGTAAGGATAGACATATAATTTTACTTCATTTCTTAAAACTATGTATGAACGATATTATTTTAAGAACAAATATAGTAGTGTTATATTTTCAAATTGTAATTATCAAAGCAATCATATTTTTAACAATACATATAATAAATACAAATGCAAATTAACTTCAATTACATATATACATAAGACACACAAATCTCAACTACTCAATTTAAAGGGGTCTTGTAGGAATGTTTATCTAGAATAATAAAGTGATATATATTTGTGAAAAAATTGAAAAAAGTGATACTTATTCGAGAACAAAGGTCATAAAATAGACTATACTACTCTTAATTAAATAACATGACATCAATAGAAACAATTAATTGTTCACTTTTTCTTTTTATTGGAAATAATAAAAATAGAGAATCTACATGATATAATGAGGGGATAAAATAGAAAGAAATACAATAAAAATATCATCATTTTCATTTCCACCCACATAATTACATTGTAAAATGAAATTTTCCACACACAAAAAAAAAAAGTCCATATAGTGAGAGGGGTGGACTACTATCCTAAGTATCAGGTGAAGGGTTAGTACTCGGTCAAAAGTAGTAGGAAAAGAAAGTAAAAGGAAATAAAGGTAGATTTCCATGTTAACTAGTAGTAGAAGCTTAGCATGGGACGACTATGTTGATATGAGATGCCTCATCAAGCATATCTTTCACCAATGCTTCTGTCTAATTTCGAAAGGTACCATTACTCTTCCTTGAAAATAAAAACTATATACGGTTCAGGAACTTGAGGGGTCAACAAGACAACAATGGGATCGGAGATTTGCCCTGTTAAGCTTATAAGACTGACACAGTGACATACCCATTAATGACTCAACCTGTAGGCGCACTCTTTTTTTTCCTTGTCTGAATTGGATTAAATATGATTGTCGCATTAACAGCCAACTGCCTGGTGGTCTATCTATGTAATTATTGCTTCGAGTACACGCAGCATGGACACATGAATGATACATAAACGAGACAGATTTGTTTAGAAAAAAAAGATATAATAAACGTGACAGAGTGAACTGTTCCAGGCCGGACAAATTTCATCTCATACGGCTTAAGCAAAACACACAAATTTTCAATATATATATATATAAAAGAGTTCAAAAACTTCCTCAGCCGTATGATTGGGTCAATTTGCTTTGAGAACATGAAATAAGAAAAATCCAAAATTTATTCTTTCTGGTGATAATACCAAAAAATACGGTCACCAGGCTAATTGATAGTCCACGTACGATTCATGTCTCGTGTATTTGAAATATTCCATTTCCTTTGTATTAATTTATTTGACTCGTTGCTTTGTCCCACTTCAACTACAACTGATTAACTAACTAGCTCGGATTTAGCGTAATGAGACACAAATACAATTCAATGTTGTATTGCATAACCATAATGAGGGTACGTTTGAGTGTCAAAAAAATTGAGAAGACAATAATTATTAAAATTAATTAAGTGGTATGACTAAAATTTTTGCTATAGTTATTTGTAACCAACAGAGCCACACAAAAATAGCTAGTTCACGGATAGACAAAATCCATACCACATTTTGATTGTTTTTATTGGAAAGATGGTGACCAAAACTTGGCAAGTTGATCTTGATTAATCAAAATTTGGTAACAAAGTAAATCATGATCAAATTAGATTTGAATTGTCATAACTTAGATAAATTTTGACTATTAACTAAACATACTCAGTACTCCTGCCGGCACATTGATTTTCATTTTGTGCTCCTTGTGTTACCTTTTTCTTAAAGAAAAAAAAATTCTTCTTTCTTTCTTCAAAAAGAGAGATCAAGTATAAAAGAAAAAGACTGATGGTAGAAAGTTTAGCCAAAGAAGAAGAAAAATAATAAATAAAGTACGAAAAGACCATCACTCATAAAGTAAACAGTCGCGGCAATTATCTCTGTCAATTCACCCACCCAACTATCCATCCGACGACTTTTGAAGAATTGGTGCAAAGTCTCAAATTAAGGTGCAGTTTGAAATATAGAAATTTTGACAGAATTTTAGAAAAAAAACGTTCATTCTTACTGTGTAATTTTCTTTAAAATTTTTGTAAAATTCTTAGATTTCAAACATTTCCTATTCCAAGAAATTATCACCGGCTAGGCAAATGATTGTCCCATGTTGCAACCAAGGAAAAAAACCAAGGAGTTGTATCCTCTCTTCATGCTAATTGCAACAGTAGCTATTGGAGTGCAATAATTGACGGATAGAAGAATCGATCACTTGTCACACACAGCTCAGGCGAACTCATACATTTCACAGCAAGTGCTACGTCTTGCTGTTTGCTACTAAACATCTATTGGTGAGCTCATCATGGGTCATAGCATCCCAGAACTAGATCAGAAATAGCATGCATGCATCAAATGATCGCGAGAGGAAAAAGTTCAGGCACCTTTAGACTGGAGGACGAAGAGAGCACCAGCATCCAGGTTCTGGCCGCCGGCGTCGCCGGGGCCACCGGCCTCCATCTTCCTCGCCTCCTCGTCCTCCCAGCTCCCAGCTCCCATGTTTCTTGGTGGGTGGAGAACGAGTAGCTAGCTCACCATACGTTGATCGATCTCTACCTCTATGAGCTAGTAAGCCGTATGCTGTTTGACTCAACGGGCTTGCATATGGCATCGATATATAGAGAGCTGGAGAAGTGTGCACGTGCTTAATCACTGTGCGCACGAAAGCGATGGCAGATCGATCAGCTGTGCTGCAGGGAGAACGCATAAGCAATAAAGCGGTTTGCAGCAAATGAGAACACTTATGGCCATGTTCCGTTCAACATCGCTCGTAAGTCGGAACACATGCTATATCGAGTGGCTGCCGGTGGGCGGGTTGGTGTAGACTGTTAGTAGTGTATTGCTCGGGGTGGCCACTTGGAAAAAATTTTACTGGGATCTGTCCAAGTAGGACACTAGATAATTAGCATATTTTACACTAGTCCGACGATAAAAGCATGGATTCTCAAGTTAGATACATCCTGACTCTACAGACCCGTCCTAGCTGCTTCGCCCACTAATAAACTAGTGCATATACAGCATATAGGTTACGGACATTAAGGTTATACTAGGTTGTGGTTCTTTCCCATGCATTTTCATTATTTATTTCTTAGATAGTGTTACAAGAGATAAAAATGATTACTTGAAAGCTGGATCGCGATGGGATTTGATTAGGAGCGGTTGTTGTCCACAAAATGAGGTATATTTTCTGACCATAGATTTGGTATATCATTGATAAATTTTTTTTTTCTAAAATAGATCAGGGGTTCACGTCCACGTATTATAGTGTAAGGGTTATACAGCTAACTCTAGAACCAATAGCATTAGCTATGCAGACGCACATTTGACTTGGTAATGTTCAATGATAAATTTTTTAAACAAATTTTTTAACTGCATGACATGTTAGGACAGTTACCTAGTTTTATTTATATCATCCAACATGGTTTGACAACTAGCTTTCAAAAATTCATTGTTTGACAGTTAAGACTTAAGACCAAATCTGATTTAACAAAGCTACTAATTTACTATGTTGATTGCCCATTGGCCACATTAGCCACCTTCCCCCGGTCCTCCGTCCACCCCCGACGGAAGCACAGGAAAAACTATTTTGTATACTTAAATGGGATATTCTTCTACTATGAACTATCATAAGATCTTGATATAAATGTTGAATTCAATGCTAACATGCTCTCTTTTCCATGGTAGGTCATCAAATCCGGTTTCAAAATATTTTCAGACCGTTCCAACCTCCTACATTCACGCGCTTTGTTGCAGATACAGAGCAGATCAAACCGAAAGTTTATGTAAACAAAAGCTTTGCACAGCTTCCTACACATAAATATATGCGCTGTTTTACTTGTGGAGAATATATAACGAGACCTACGTCCATGGTGCCTGCATGGGCACGCTACCCGCTACTAAAGTTGAATCAGTTTGCAGCCCCCCACACCAGAAAATAAATAAGAAAAATAGTACGTGCCGCGTTTATGAACAACTTGCATCGCTGCATCGCATCTTCCCGTGAATTCGAAACTGATCTTGCATTCCTTAAACTTTAATTTAGTTGGCAAAAACCAAGCCGTGCTGTTTCTTCCGCATGAATAACAAAGTGCATTATTTTTTTTACCAAAAAAATTATGTATTTTTGTAACTGCAAATGAAAATTTGACTTCTTATTTACTATTGAAACATGTATTGATATTTTATATTTAATATCGTTGTTTGATCAATCATTAACCAACAAAATAAATGATATTTTTATTTTATAAATGAAGAAAATATATCTCTATGAAGAAATTTTAAAAATCTTGTATTCAGATAAGCAATACTTTTGCATCAAAACTACATTTTATTCATAAATATATCTCTACAAATGTAAAAATATATCTGTTTTGTTGATTAGCGGTTGACCAAACGATGACAAATATAAAATATTAGTTTAGATTTTAGTACTAAATAAGAAAGTACTAATTTTTCAATAATAAATATAAAAATATGCATTTTTCAACTTATACTATTGAAATTTTTTCTTCTTTTTTAATGTAAAAGAGGGGACATAAAAACGGTATTGTCTAAAGTCCATGGTCCAAAAGAAAGAATGATAGGAAAGTAAGAGTATGAGTAGGAAGTACTTTCACTGGTAGTGGCTTGTGGAAAAGGCGTGCCAAATTGCCAATCCAGGAGCGGACAGCTGCGGTACTGTACCGATGGCTATGCGACAAGTGAAAACTCAAAAGAAACCCGACAAATATTCATCGGTGCGTGACCCTCGATGATAAGAAAGGCGAAATTTGAGAGCTCAAGTTTTTATTTGAAAATTTTGATTCCATGTCATTTGGTGTCTAATACAATGTATTATTAATTTTTAGATTTTTTCTTAAATGTCATTAGATTTTTACAACCCAATATTGCATACTATTTTTTATTGATTAACTAAAAAAATACCAAAATACCTTTGTTAGTTTTGAATTAGTCATGATTTTTACTGGAATACAAAATTTCTAATTTTTAAAACCTCTAACACAAAATTTCAAAAGAAGAGATTCTGTGTTTTAATTTTATATTTATTTAAGATTATGATTAAACCTCAACAGATAGGGATATTTTAATCATTTTTTTAGTTTATCGGTCAAAAATAATATATAACAATAGGTAATAAAAATCTAGTACCATATAAAAAAGAGTCAAGAAATTAGTAGACATATTATATTATATACTAAATTAATTTAGTAGCATAAAATCAAAATTACTTTTTTTATTTAGTGCGTTAGTTCAAGAGCTTTACTTTGGAATTGGAAGCTGTCGTAAGCGCACCCGTTACTCGGTCTGTATTAGTAAGGCAAGGGTCTCATTTAGCTATGCCCCACACGCACAACCTCGAAATAGACTTTTAAATAACCAGCCGGCTAGGCTGCTAACTACAATTATCGATTATTCCGAAATTAGAACGTGTTTGATTGGTATATGCCTAAAAGAGATGTGGAATGTCCATAGGAAAGTATGGCTCGCTACTTTTTTTTTTTCTTTCGATCAAAATAGAAACCAATTATAACTTTTTTTTTTTCTGCATCTATGAGGTGGGCCAACTTACAGTGCCGGACCTAAAAGTTTGATTATGTGGGGGCAAGATATGAAAGGACCATAAAATAATTTCATACAAAATCCAAAACATAGTATATTTTGTTAAATAGACAATTGGCACTGAATCTCAGTAGATAGTAGTAAGGTCAATAGGATGAAATAGTGGGTCAATGTTCTTTATTTTGCTAGTATGTGTTAAACTAATATGGGTCATATTGTTAGCCAAGAAAAACTGTGGGGTGACAAACAAAAAAGATCTTTTCTTTACACGTTGTTATTGGTCTATAACCAACCGAACAAGTCCTGAATCTTGCCATTCCTGGATCAGTTTTACACGCGAAACAAGGGACTAGGGAGGTATGCCAAGGTCTTGTGCGGAAGGATCAACCTTAGCACATCAACACGGCCAGCTTCTGGCCTAAAAAAAATGACCAGCTTCGGCCATGACGCGCTCACAACTCTAGGCTTGTGCTATTTCTATCAGACGTAAATTTCTCGCTTATGCATTTTAAAACAGAGTGCGTCTCGGCCAAGGACGGTGAATCTACTAATGTGGTGTCCAACACTTCGCCAAGACAAATCGAGATAAACTTAGGTCGGTGAAGCACAGTTCCCCTGAAAAAAAAAAAGGTTGGATCACTGTTTCCTTCTGAGATTATATCAACGGAGCCCAGTATGGCTCGGCCTGATTCCTTCGGTCTTTAGATGGGCCGGGCTTCCTGGCCGGGGCCAAGCTTAGCCCTTCTAAATATTCCTAAACTACAGTAGCCCTGTTGACCCATAACCTGGATATATATAATATATACAAAATGCAAATATATATATAGACACACACAAAGTCTACCATTTAAAAACAATATGCAAATGGCTATACGCCACAACAAACATTGAAATTTCTGGATATGTCATTGCAGAATCAAATATTTTATCAAAACATGCAAACCTATTCTTTCTACTACTGGAAATTCACAATATACCACTATAAAATCATACATTTTCTATATTTGTTTTATGTTTTGCAATGACACGTTTGTTTTGTAATGGTATGTCTAAGTGTGTATATTTCAATAACATGTAATTAATTTGTATTTATTAAAAAAAAAGTGTATTATATTAATAAATATGAATAGTTTTGTATTGTCTTATATTTAAAGTCTTTAAATTAGAGTTTTAAATGATAGAATATTTTAAATATAAATAATATTTTTTAAAGACGTTCTGTTTAATCGGGCTTTTTTATGCATGTCTATGGTAGCAATCACTGCCATAGCGCGCGCGAAATAGATTGTCCAAAGAGGAAGAAGAGGAGGAGAGCAGGAAGAGGACCTCACCGCTTAGCTGGTCCTGGATGTTCGCTGCTGGCATTAGAGAAAGAAGAGATTTCACTTCTCCCTTTCCTTTCCGCATTCTCCCCTCACCAGCATAGAGCAGCCGACCAAAAGCTGCTGTCGTTGGTCGTCTTCATCCTTATCCTTCCTTGTTCCTTACCTTTTTTTTTTCTGTCCTTTTTTATTTTGTTCTGCCAGCCATACTGGCTCCAAGAAGCAGCACATTCTGTGAGTTCTTGGCCTGCTTCTCTTGTATTTTTTTTTGGGGGTGTTGTTTTATCGTAAACATCAAAAAGGTTCTTCCTTTTTGTCTTCTTGAACATTTTTTAATTTGATCAGAATCTAGAGGGTGTACATCCAGTCTGCTGGTTTCTTCTGAAAATTTATTTATTTATTTTTGGTTCAGTAAAGGGTTAGCAATCCTCTTTCTTCCATTTTGAGTCGGAGTTTCTGAAAGAAATGGGATTTGTAAATTATTGGTCCCTTTTTCCATTTATTTAGTTTCTTTCACATAATGATAAAAAAGGTGCAATTTTCCACAAGATTTGTGGCAAAATGAATTTTTTTGGTTATTTTCTTGAGTTTGCATGTCAGATCAAGAGAGTTTATTCGGTTTTAATCTCGTAATGATTCGTGGAGTTTTCTTTAAAGCATGCAGGAATTTATGAGTCATCGTAAGGGCTTATACTTCACTAAGAGGAAAGAACAGTAGCTGGTGGAATGTTTATCACAAAAGATACTTCTTTTTTTGTTTGATACGAAAAACTTGGTGATCACATCTGCAGTTTTACTCAGATCAAGCACCCAAAAGAGGTATTTACCAACCTGTCTTGAGCTCTTGAACATTTTCCGTCCTTTGGTAGCAATTTCCCCCTTTTCTCTCCATCCTCACCACACTGCAATTGTTTTTTTTCCTATCCCTTGCACTTTGATCTGCTGTGCAATGGCATCCTTTTGAGTGTAAATCTGCAGAATGTAGTCAATAAGATGCAATGCAATAGATCAAACTTATTAGAATTTCTTTATCTTGTTCTTTTGGGGTCTTGTGGAGATTTACCTTCCCTCATTCCTTTTTTTCTTTGTTGAATGTCATCATCTTCAGGTTGTGGAATAAGCAAGGATGGACCCTTCATGGCTTACACTGCAGATGAAGAATGCTGAGAATCAAGATAGTCAGATTCTCGGCACCTCAACAGTGGAGGGCACCCCAAACATCCCTGACGACAGGCCTCAGATCTTGGGCATTCCAGTACCCAATCGAGGCCAACAAAATCCCACCTGTATTGCGGCAGGCCGTAGCATTCAGATCACCCACGCAGCCTCAGTCACAGCAGGCTCCACACCCATGCTGAATTCCATGCACGAGAACATTATTCCACATGTGGCTCCGTCAGTGTTCATGAACCACACAGCAGGGCAGCTTGCTGGCCCCTCGATCAGACCATTCATTAACCTGCCTGCAGGATGCTCAAAGGTGCCGATAGGTATCTGGGTGTTAAATAAGCGACCAGCAGGAAGACACACAGTGCCCCAGACACAAGTGTCTCATGATGTTATGATGGCTCCTGCCTTGGCCAGGGGCTCACAAGGTAAGTAACTTTGCTTCGCAGGTTTTATGCCAGTTATAGAAGCATGTGGCTGAATTGTCATATATAGCCTAAATAGACTGACAGTTATGTTATTTGTCTGCCACAGATTCTGCAAATGGAACTTCTGTTCAGCTTGCTTCAAATAATTTATTGTCACTAGGAAGAGCATCAAACATAGTTGCAAGTAACAAGTCATTGCCACCTTTAACTCCAGCCAATATAGATAAATACAAACCCGTAAATGCGCCTTTTCAACAAAATTTAGGCACAGAAGCATCCAAAGCTGGAACTGAAACAGAGGCTAGCAGATGGCAGCAATCAGCAACTGCAGTTATCAAGAATTGCTGTAGTGAAGCAGCTTCTATTTCTCCTAAAAAGGCCAGGAAAGTACAAGGTCAACACCCACAGGAATCAAATATCTTGGTTGGAGAAGGTTCTGCTGAAGGCAACATGCAGAAGTACCAGACGCAAAAACAGAACAAGACACAAATCAATCACAGCGACAATCCGGCTTTGTCAATACCAAATATATACAAGGAATGCACACTAACTCAGCTAGAGACGCATATTTTAGATGCTGAGCAAATTGAAACAATCAAGAATGAGAATGAAACCCCAGGACGAAGACCAAAACCTCGGAAGAAAAAGCACAGACCAAAGGTGATTCGAGAAGGTAGGCCAGCTAAAGCTCAAAAGTCTGCTGTTGCCACACCAAAAGTGAAACCTCCAAATCCGACAGTTAAGAGAACCTATGTCCGGAAGAAAAGAAGTCTCAGCTCTCTGGAGAATTCACCAGTGTCTGTTGGTGACAAATCGATCTCCAGTGGAGAATGCATGATAGCCGAGGGCCAGACAGCCCGGATTGCATCAGTTAGACGAAGGTTACAATTTGAACTCGAGGAGCAAGCAGTGGGTGGAGAACAGTCATCAATGGCCAGAAAACGCCACCACTATCAGGAGAAACTGCCTCATCCTCAAGGTCCTAACTGCTCGGTTACCAAATCAACTGTTCAGGTTGGACAAGGACTGCAGATGGATGTGGACAATTCACCAGAAGGATTGGTTTTTGGTCTGAGTCATAAGCTGAATGAAAATTCACCAGGGCTTTATCCCCACCCTCAAGCTCCACCACAAGCTTCTGTGTGTATTAGCAGCACCATGTTGATGGATAATTCAAGAGAACCACCAAGGAAGCAAGATAATAGAAGCGGCACTTGCTATCTTGACACCACAAGAAAATCTGTGCTGCAGATTGAAGAAAGGCTGGGGATGACCTTCATGAGAGGAAACAAATTGGAGTTGAATTCTTCTGATGTAGATGGCCTCCAGATTTACTGCTCGGCTAGGTCCTTATCTGAAGCAGAATCCACTAAGAGTCAGATGAGTAAGGCAGATAAAGTGGAGAAATGGAACCATGAAGAGCATAACAATGGGGAATTCACCTCAACTGGAACACAGGACTCCATCTTGAGGAATACAGCTAAGATGTTAGCATTTTGCCAATCTGGTGAAATAAAAAAGAAGCGATCAGTCCGTTGTCGTAGGATTTCCTTTGTTCCTATTAAGGATCTCAAGAACAATATTCCACAAGCATCTCAAAGATCATCACTATCATGTATGGAGGCCCTACTTGAAAGCAGCCACATTAAATTCATGACCAAGAAACGGTCTCAAAAAGCACAGCTGCATTCCCCCAGTTGGTTTGAACCAAATATGAAGCACAAAAACAGGATTTCCACTAAGAACATTTTTTCTAGTGAATCTAATGGGTCAAGTACATCTGATGGAACTTTTCAAAGAACCTTGCCTTGGACCCTGGTTGGTTATATTCCAGATAATAAAAGCATCAACGTTGATATCTGTCCTGAAGTACCAAAAAGAAGCTTGGCAAATACATCAACAACGGCGGCATATATGGATCCCTTGCCAAGTGTTGCATGGAAGTTGAGGTATCTTGACTTGAATACAGAGCAGGTGCATAGAACTGAGATGCATTTATCCATAGCTGCCTCCCCTACAGTTTCTTTAAAAAAAACAGCTAATCTGCCAAATGCTCTTGTCCCATATGGCGGCAGAATGGTCATTCCATATGAGAGGCCATGGCATCTAGCCAAGAAACAACGCCCTCGAGCCATGGTGGATTTGGATGTTGAGACAACCAGAGTTTGGAAGCTTTTGATGGGGAAAGCAGCCGAACCTGTCGATGGAAGTGATGCTGAAAAGGAGAAATGGTGGCAACAAGAAAGAGAAGTTTTTCAAGGTCGCGCTAACTCGTTTATAGCACGAATGCGACTAGTTCAAGGTGGTATTTTTTTTTTTTATAGCCTGGAGCTGTGCTTCTTTCTTATTCTTGAACATTCTCTCCCTACTACTCAATCCCTTTCTCAAGCACTTGTCAGCAGAAGAGTTAGTGGATAATCCTTGACCTGTCATACAGATACATTCTATTAAACATCTTAATTTCACAAGTGCGGCAAATGTGCTAATGATTATACAGCTTTAAACACAAGGAATCACTTGAAATATGTTAAGCTAAAGTAACTGTATTGCTCAAATAAAAAATGTACTGCTCCAAAACTACTGAGTTCATGTTCAGCATGGAATTTGTTACCCCCTAAAAGCTTTAGCTCCCTCTTGTAACAACTTTGTAGTTAGAGTTTGGGGCTGGCAATACAATGAGCTATACTAGTTTTGTTTTTGAAATTTTCCTTCTGCCCTTTGTCTGCACCAAAGCAGGAGGTTGGCAATATGCAATGTTTTCATTGGTGAATAGAACAATATGATTAACACTCATGTAGACTTATGTCACATTTGAAATAAGACCATTATAGTACACAGGAAAGTGGGATATGATGCTTGTTGTTTTAAATCTTCCATTGCCTTAGTTGAAATATTGGATTTAAATTTTTGATCACTTCTTTTTTTAGGGGACAGGCACTTTTCTCCTTGGAAAGGATCAGTTGTTGACTCTGTTGTTGGGGTCTTCCTCACTCAGAATGTAGCCGATCATCTTTCAAGGTACATTTTAAAAGTAAAGTACTCCTAACAATCTTGTTAATTTCTAAGAAATCAGTTAGCAATCTTTTTATGATAGCCTGTCTCCGTGACTACTGCTTTTACATTATGCTACAGCTCTGCTTTTATGGCCCTTGCTGCAAGTTTTCCTCCAAGGTCAAAAAATAATAACAGTAAAGATGATGAAAACAGTAAAGACAAAGAAGATATCATTAGCACGAATGCAGTACAAGACAATAGCATGTTACACTTTTGCAATTACAGTGTAGGGCTGGATGTAGACATGAATTGTGAGGATCTGTCTGAGATAAATGAGAATGTCCACACAGATCCAAAAGATAATACTAGTGCTAATGAGTTGATTAAGGGTGACAATTATTACCTTTATGACAAAGCATCAAATGAAAGATTGTGCAACCATCAAAGGACGAGAATAACCCCTGAGATACAACAGTTTGCGAAGGATTCCTCACAAGAATTAGCAGCATCTAACAAAGAAGCACAAGAAATACAGTTCCATGAAGACATTGATTCTTCTCAATATATTCTTACTTCAGAAGCAATTCTACAATCAAGAGTATCTTTGAGTTATGGAAAAGATTATGCACCTGGAAATCTTGTTGGTGACCTTGGCATTGCAGCTTCTCAGGAGCTTGGATGTAATTTAAATGATGGAAAGTCAGCAGCAGGAAAGAATACAGCTATGGATGTGGTCGAATGTCAAAGAATTGGAATGACAGCAAGAACTGATGATGTTGGTCAACCTGGAATTTCTTCTAGATCCATGATCCACCAAAATATCTCGGATGTTTATTATCCACAGCTAGATGTGCAAAACGAATTATATGTTTCTTCAACATCTCTCTGTAGTTCTTCAGGCTTATCAGTAAACAAGAACAATGACGTGATGAAAAAGGGCAATTCACTTTTCATGCCACTTGGTGCTCATACAATACAAAATAACGATAGCAACACTGTTGATGGTACTCTCAACTTCTCAGAAACTAGTGCAGAGCTTCCAGGTCAGCAAGCATCTCTGACATTTCTCACTTGAATTAAGTGCATTCTTGTTTGTTAATTGCTTGGCAAAATCTTAATTCCATGCAGTCAAATTAGATCACAACAAAAGGACTGGTTGGGAAACACCAGACTTGAAGGAGCATATATCATTCTCCGCCACTGATGGGCTGATAGCAGAAATGCCACCCAAGGCAAATAAACCTAGTTTAAAGTATGGTGTTAGTTCTCATAATGAAGCACCAGATACAGCAGCGTACACACCAAAACCAAAGAAGACAACATCTGCAAATAAAACTGCAGAGAATTTTGATTGGGATAGCTTGCGAAGGCAGGCTTTTAGTAATACAAAAGAAAGAAGTTCTGAAAGAAGAGACTCCATAGACTGGGAAGCAGTCAGGTGTGCAGATGTACAGAGAATTTCTAATGTCATTCGGGAACGAGGAATGAACAACGTTTTAGCAGCGCGAATCAAGGTACTGATGGGATCATTACTAATGGATGCTTATGTCATGGCATTTTGTATATCTCTAAACATTTTTTTCCTAATACAAATTGAACTTTTAAGCCTTCTTTTATTTTCTCAAAAAGGCAATGTGATGATGTTATTAATTAACCTTATGGTCACTTGTAAAGCCTATATAGATTCATGGGAATTGATGTTTTCACAGAACTTCCTGAATCGTTTGGTTAGAGATCATGGAAGCATTGATCTTGAGTGGTTAAGAGATATCCCTCCAGATTCAGCAAAGTAAGTTATTTTTTTTTATTTTCAATTCTCTATTGCCCTGTTTGTGACATATTATGAAGCTGGAAAATCACAAGTTGATCATCATAGAAGTGTATAACCCAATTAAAATAGAGCAAAAGGTTTGCAATAGCAAATCCAACTGGTTCAAATTATAAATTAGTAGCAAAAACTCAGTAGTGTGCGGTAAAACAAAAATTGTTATATGGCATGCAAGAGCGCATGCAGAAGTTTACATGATAAATTGAAGCATGTGAAAAATTGGCTAAAGTGATATCTATAGGAACATTAGATATTTGTAGTAAGGGATATGCATCTGTAGTAGTTCACAGATAAGTTCGATCTTATTTTCAGGGATTATTTGCTAAGCATACGAGGGCTGGGACTCAAAAGTGTTGAATGTGTTCGTCTTCTCACATTACATCATCTTGCCTTCCCTGTAAGTTACTGGTGGAGTCGTCAATTGTATATGCCGCCAGTCATGTAAATATTTTCAGAGCAATGCTTTTACCATACAGGTTGATACAAATGTTGGTCGCATATGTGTAAGGCTGGGATGGGTGCCGATTCAACCACTTCCTGAATCTCTACAGTTGCATCTCCTAGAGCTGTAAGCATGCCACATTCTCTTTAACATTTCTTCTTGTATTTCTCAAGTGAAACTTTGATTTTATTGATTTCCTTTCTCTTGTCAAAGATATCCTGTTCAGGAGACTATACAAAAATATCTTTGGCCTCGCCTGTGTTTGCTTGATCAACAAACACTGTGAGTTATAACAATACCTGCTGTAATCCATGTGTATTTATTTCTGTTTGAGTATTGATTCATGTACAAACAGCAATCTTTATGAAATTTAATACTGCTCACTGGCATGCAGGCCCATATGATTGTGAGCATTACAAAATTTTGGAAAAGCACTTTCTTTGAATGTGAAGTCTTTCTGTCTTTATTTAGCGTTCCTACAAATTAAAATGCTTGTAAACCATGTTTAATAAACATCATAAGCAATGGTTAACAGAACTGTCATCGTTTCACAGGTATGAACTACATTATCAGATGATTACTTTTGGAAAGG
The DNA here is from genome assembly GCA_019359835.1 of Pharus latifolius. Lineage (NCBI taxonomy): Eukaryota > Viridiplantae > Streptophyta > Magnoliopsida > Poales > Poaceae > Pharus > Pharus latifolius. The sequence goes on along the minus strand of CM033319.1, from coordinate 11,568,464 downwards.
TACTTCATTGCCATCTACAAGTAAATACATACAAATTGCTATATTCTTAAACAAGTGAAGATTTGCCATTAATCATGCAGGTATTTTGTACCAAAAGCAAGCCAAATTGTAATGCTTGCCCAATGAGGAGTGAGTGCAAGCATTTTGCAAGTGCTTTTGCAAGGTATTATCGCATTTGCATACAACACCACCACTGCCACCATCCCTCCCTCCAACACAAGCCGACGCAACATACACACACTCACACACAGAGCAAATCCATCAGTGTGGGGCAATCGTGAAAGCTATAAACCATTTGCATGAGTTGGTCCATGCATGTGATATTGTGGACATGAAAGCTATAAACCATTGGCATGAGTTGGTCCACATATGTGATATTGTAAACATATTGAGCCAACAGAAACCAAGTGGCAAGTACATTGGTTTGACTTGGCTGGAAGGCATTGCCGCACTGGCATTAGCTCCCTGACTCAAACCTATGGATTTGGTAGCTTCCTCTGCCCAAGACTTGCCGTCAAAAGGAGCAAAGAGAGATAGCTATGTGCAACAACCCACATCAGCTCTATACCAAGTTGCATATGGAGTTTAAGATGGTCCCATTAGTTCACCAGACATTCACCCCTACACAAAAGCTGCGGTCATTTGTTAGAATAGCGTCCAAAATATAACCAGCACTTTTATGTGAAGGCCTAACTTTTGCATTCACTTCTGTCCATTTGTCAAGTCAATTCTTTTTTAATTCTTGAAATCCCTTTTACAATGCAGTGCAAGACTTGCACTTCCTGCTCCTCAAGAGAAAAGCTTAGTGACCTCAATAAACCAATTTGCTTTCCAAAATGCCGGCATACCCACTTTGAATTCGACACCCCTGCCCCAGCTTGTGGGGAGAACCCATACAAGAGATCTACTTGCTGACAACTTGGAGCCAATAATTGAAGAGCCAGCAAGTCCAAGGAAGGAAGAAAGTCCAGGAACTTTGAAAAATGAGATTGAAGATTTCTATGAAGATCCTGATGAGATCCCCACAATAAAGCTTAACATGGAAGCTTTTGCACAAAACTTGGAGGATTGTATTAAAGAAAAAAACAAGGACATCCAAACTAATGATATTGCAAAGGCATTGGTTGCTATTAGCTCAGAAGCAGCTTCAATTCCTGTACCTAAGTTGAAAAATGTGAACAGGCTTCGGACAGAGCACTACGTGTAAGTGACTAAAACTATCTACTTTGAAGCTTACCATGCACAGTTCTAGAATTAGAATACTTTGTTCCCAATACAGAAAGATTATATTTTCAAAAAATTGATACATTCTTTAACTTTTGTTGCTATGTTTGACCATGACTGCAGTTATGAACTCCCAGATTCACATCCTCTTGTATGGCAGGTGAGAAAACTTCCTGATTTCTTTTAACCATTTTTCAAAACATGATTCCTAATTCAATAGGTGATTAACAGCTAGAGCTCAACCAACGAGAACACAACGATCCAAGTCCTTATCTATTGATCATACGGATGCCAGGCATGCAGATTTTCTTCAATAGTGCATGGTTAAGCACGTAATTTGTCCATTACTGAATTTTATGGCTACTGTACAGATGAAATAAAGGAAACAAGCAAGGCACCACTATCATGTTGCAGCTTTCAAGTGGAAGGTGACTTGTGCAACAATGAGATGTGCCATGCTTGTGCATCTGAGCGAGAAAATCAATCTAGATATGTCAGAGGCACAATTCTGGTAAATGAATTAGTATTACCTAGCAATCACAATACTAATACCCTTGCTGTTATGAAAGAGACTTTCTGGGTAATAGTGGATAAATTATTAGTTGTGCCCAAGACTTGCATTCTGATCTGAGAAACACTACACTAGTTGATCTGATTGTGTCTTCAAACTGATTGATGCAAGACTTTAGGAAGATGCAGAATAGAGTATAGCTATGGAACAGCAATAAGGAAAAGAAAATGAATTAAGTGGCAAAAGAGTTTAACTTAAGAATAAAAAATATTCTGAACAGCGCCTCTGACCAGTTTACTGATGAAGTTGACCTGAAGTTATGGGTCATTCTCAGTGACAGAAAAAAAAATTCAAGCTATCTTTTTGATATACTGTTCTTTAAGACATTTTCATTTTCAATGCGCTGTTCCTTATGTAATAACTTCTATAATAATGTGTGGCTTAGCTTTATGTACTAATCAGAGATACAGGAAGTGATCGTAGAAAGCTGCAAATGATTAATGCATTGTTAATCTCCTACGATCATTAAGCACTCGTCCATTAATTCTTGGTTATTGAAACAAGAACAGGTTCCGTGTCGAACGGCAATGAGGGGTAGTTTTCCACTTAATGGAACTTACTTTCAAGTTAATGAGGTATGTTGAGCCTTATTTCATCATAAATTTATAAAATGTGTCCATCACATCACAGTACTGGGCAGCATTGGGGTAATATCTGGCTGTACAGGCTTTGTTATGGGGTCTCTATGAAAAATTTGTTCACACAGGTATTTGCTGACCACAATTCTAGCTACAACCCCATATTCGTCCCAAGGGAACAGTTATGGAACTTACGCAGGCGGATGGTCTACTTTGGGACTTCTGTGCCCACCATATTCAAAGGCAAGTTATCACTAACGAGATACTAAAAAAAATTCATTGTACTGTACCAACCACAGTTATTTTCACTTGTAGGCTTAACAACAGAAGAGATACAGCAGTGCTTCTGGAAAGGTATGAGCAGTACATGCTATTTGCTATGTCATGCATGCTATTCCAAGATATTAATTCTGTTGTTCCTATCCTGGGATGAACTACTAATATGTCAACAAACAATTTGCAGACTCTGTCATATCATCACTATTCTAGACATTAAATATTGAACGACAATTTACAGTAATTGTCTCAAATGTGTAGAAAGTGTGTACTAAGAAAACATTAGCCTGGTCATGTGGCTCTCTGTTCAACATTGGCTAAACTACAATGTCATTTGCCAGAACACAGATCATGTTTGAGCCTCTGAGAGTTAAAAAAAAACTAGAATAACAAAGTAGTCTGTTCTCCAAAGAATCAATGCGAAAAAAAGCTACTGAAACAATGTAATGGGTTTACCACTTTATCTATTGGCAAATTAATTCATTGAAATTCTCAAGCAATAAGGTCACAAATAGAAGTAACTCCGAGCTTAAACAGCATGCTAAAATGCATATCAAACAGAAAGAAAAGAAAATTCATTTACTTAATAGTGTTGACCATAAAACTTTGCTGTTCATGGTGTAACTTATTTAAGAGTTTCCTGATAAAGATTGAAATGTAATGCAGGATTTGTCTGTGTGCGAGGATTTGACAGGGAAACCAGGGCACCAAAGCCTTTGTGCCCACATTTGCACCTTGCAGCAAGCAAATTGCCAAGATCCCGTAAAACAGCAGCAGGTGGGCAACAAAGATGATGGTAATGACAGCTAATATGCAGGTTTTCATTGCCAGGATAGAAAAGGAGGCACCAATTTATCATGTATCAACTTGATGGTGATAATTATATGCTCTTGACCTGCGCGTGGGTTATTAGTTCCTGCTGGACGACAGCCATTCTTCTAGGAAATAAAAACCATGGGGTTGGAAACTGTTGATTGCAAGCTGTAGCAGCTAATTGAACCTAAAAAAAACACTCCCAACATTTCATATGTGCCTCCATAATGAGTGGTATGTCAACTATCTAGCTGTTACTCTAAAATGTAGAACAGCCTTGCATCCCGTCCTGTAAGATAGCCTTGTTGTATCTTGCTCTTTACTTTCATTTCTCCATTACACGACCTGTACTTCTCTGAAAGACCCTCGTTTGTACAGTGTTTTATATTACTAGCTTTTGTTATCAATTTTTTAATATATAACTTCCGATGTGCCTACATCCACCTTCGGAGGCCTAAACTGTGTCATATCAGCAGAATTTTCTGTTCTTGCTGGAGTAATAGATCTGACCTGGCATTTCTTTTCTTGATGTTTGCTGCATATGAATGATTCAAGCTGGTCCTTGTGCTTGGCATCTTATGTGGTATTGTTTATTTTTGGGTCACAGGAAATAAGAATTATGGAATCTCGTTTGGGCCTAATAAAGATGTTTATTGGGAATAAACAAGTTGCATATTCTTTCTGCTGAATAATTGAAGTATATAAAACTGCTCATAGGCTAGTAGATGTACAGCATTTTTGCTGACACTCGGTTTTGATACTGGCGGCAGATAATAGAAGAATTCTAGTCGAGTGATTTCTGCACTCACGGCAATCAAACTTTACATCAATTCCTAAGGAAATGAGATACACCCCTTCTGTAAATAAAAAGAAATAAATTAAAATAAAACAGTTGATCTGGTGTGCCCTTATGAACTCTTTATGAACAAATCGAAATCTCTCTGAATTAAGCCATGCATAAACAAGCCCGGCAAACTGACCCGCTGTACCAGCATCGTCTTAGCATGCATGACGAACAAATCAACCATCTGAGAACTAGCAGGGGGAAACATATATGATCTCAACCTTTTTCGTTTATTAGCTGCATCTAATCCATCTTCCCTGGTATCATACTTTACTAACGGACTAATTGTCAAAGTTGAGTTATGTAACCGCGAATCCAGCACAAGGCAAAAGGATAATTTTTTGGGGAAGGATAACTACAAATTATTTCTCCAACAATAATTCTCTTGAGTAAATTTCACTACAAATCCTGCTATGATACAAGAATTTTAATTTTATTTCATTTCTTTTAACTTTTCACTACAAGTCCCAGTGTCCCACATTGAAATCAAGTCTCTATCTATCAAATCCCACTAATAATGTTAATAGAATATAGTTTAAGAGGTACTAAAAATTAAGAAATCTATGAAAATTCATAAAAGATTATATACAAAAATAAATTCACTAAAATACTACAAATTTACAAAGTATATATAAAAAATAAAAACAACTTCGACATATTATAGAAAATTGGAATTCGCTTATAACTTTTTGTATGAAGGAAGAAATAGTGACGTACTATCCTGCAAAGTATATCCAAGAAATAAAGCCAATTTTGTTTTGAATTAACAATCTTTGATATTTTTTATGAAGAATTCTATAGTTTTTTTGGTTCTGTTTGGATTTATTTCCTTTTCAATTTTCACCCTTTTATTTGAAGTTTTAATAGTTTTGATGACATATATAATATTTGACAAGATGATTTTGAATTTTTTCCTTCCTTTGTTTAATAATTCTACATTTTCTCCTATATGTTTCAAGCTATTTTTAGTTTTATGCTTCCTTATTTGCAATTTTCAAATAGTTTTGCTAAGTTATTCTATTTTGTATTATTTTTTCCTATAATCTTACATATTTCTTTATTTTAGTAATTTTTAAGTATTTCCATAAACATGTTTTAAAATTTTCAACATATAGGGACTTAATTGCAATTTTAAATGTAATGTGAGACTTGTAGTGTAAAATTGAAAAAAATGAGAACAGATTGAAATTCTTGTGCCATAACGGGGAATGGTAACGAAATTTAGTTTATGAGATGTAAATTCAAATATCTATATCTGGATGAGTGAATTGCACATTAGCACACAGATCATTTGACAGGCATGACAGGCAAGCAGTTCAATAAAAACTAACATTATTGTTAGAAGTAATTTACTGGTTAATATTGTACCTTGAAACTTGAAAGACGATCGGCTACATTCGAGTGAGGAAGACTCCTGCTACAGTGTCAATGACCGATCCTTCCCAAGGAGAAGAATGCTTGTGTCCTAATAAAGTAATAAAAATATTGTCACATATTTTAAACAAGGAAGAAAAGATTTAAAACAACAAATATCATGTTCCCACACTTTTCTTTCTTGTGTACTGAACTTATCTAAAATGTTTGATATAAGTCTATGCACGTGTTAATCATATTGTTCCACTTACCAATAAAACATTGTATTTGCCAACCACCTACTCTAGTGCAGGCAAAGGACGGGCAAATTTCAAAAGAAAATAGTATAGCTACTTGCATTGACAACCTCGAATTCTAACTACAAAGTTGTTACGGGGGGAGCTTTTCCATGCTGAAGATTAACTCCGAAGTTTTTGAGCAATACGTTTACTTCAGCTTACCAGATTTTAAGTGATTCCACGTGTATAAAGCTGTAAAATCATCAGCACCATCAGTGCATTTGTGAAACTAAGATGTCTAATAGAAGGTAATTTGATGACATGTCAAGGATTATAATATTACATCCACCATCTCTCTTCTACTGACAAGTTCTTGAGAAAAGGATTGAGTAGTAGAAGGGGGAGAAGGAATGTTCAATAAAAGAAAGGAAAAAAACAAATACTCCAGGCTTTCCACAAAAAGAAAGAATGCTAAATGAATATATTAAAATATCACCTTGAACTAGTTGCATTCGTGCTATAAACAAGTTAGCATGACCTTGAAAAACTTCTCATTCTTGTTGCCACTATTTCTCTTTTTCAGCATCAATTCCATCTATAGGGTCATCAAAAGTTTCCAAACTTGGTTGTCACAACTTCCAAATCCATCTTGGCTCAAGGGCGTTATTTCTTGTCTAAATACCACAGCCACTCGTATGAAATGACCATTCAGTCACCATATAGGACACCAGCATTTGGCAAATCAACCATTTTTCTGAAATAAACTGTAGGGAATGTGACTGGAAAAATGCATCCTGGTTCTAAGCAGCTACTCTGTACTCACGTCAAGATACTTCAGCTTCCATACAACATTTTGCAAGAAATTCATATATGTCACTGTTGGTGCTCTTGCCAAGCTTTGTTTTGTACTTTGTGACAGATATCAAGGTTGGTACTTTTATTATCTGGGATATAACCAATCAAGTTCCAATGCAAGGTTCTTTTGAAAGTTTTCTCAATGCACTTGATCCATTATATCCACTAGAAAAATGCTGTTAGTGAAGACCTTGTCTTTACTCTTCATATTTGGTTTGAACCAACTGAGAGAATGCAACCATGCTTTTTGAGACTGTTTCTTGGTCATGAATTTAATGTGAGTAGGGCCTCTGGGAGAATGCAGCATGGTTGTAAAATGTTATTCCCAATATAGGAGCAAAGGAAAGCCCAAGGGAACAGAGTGATCACTTCTTTTTTATTTCACCAGCTTGGCAAAATGCTAACATCTTAGCTTGTACTGGAGGGATCAATCGCCGGAATCAAAATCTACTTCAATTCCTAAGGAAATGAGATATACTTCCTCCTGCAATAAAATAAAATAAAATAAAAACCAATCGGTCTGAGATGGCAGCATGAACTCATCTGAAACAAATCGATATCTCTCATAAACAAATCCTGCAAAACGACATACATGACGAACACATCAACTATCTGAGAACTTATAGTGGAAGAAAATAGATCTGATCTGATATTTCATCACATACAGTTTTTACCTGAACTCTAATCCCTCTTCTCTAGTACCGCACCTTTCTAATGGCATTCTAATGGTCAAATCTCAGTTACGCAACCACGCAGTCGAAGGATACGATTATTTCTCCGTCACAAATCCTATTACGAGATGCCAATTCAAACATCTCCATTTGGATGAGTGAATTGCATAATCACACAAAGAATTTTGCAAGGCATGAAGAGCGAGCGATTCAAGCCTTAACGGCATGACAGAGAGAAAAAAAAAAGATCCAGCTAGTTACCTCGGTCACCGACGAGCTGAAATGCGGTGGATCACCTAGCCTTGTAGTGCTGACTGCGCGGAAGGGAGCGCGGCGAGGTGAGGGTGGGAGAGGCGGGAAGGCAGGAGTAGTGATGCCCCTTTGCCCCGCCAAAACCACCGCTATTGTGCTTGGCAAAAGAGAAATATGTAGGCTGTGGAAGAGGATCGGCTGCAGTTGAGAAGATGCTTCACGAAACTACATATATTAAATTATATGTAGTTTCGTGAACTATTAATTATTAAAATAGATATAATAATATATCATTTTAAAATTTTAAAAATTATTCTTCGTATATATTGTACCTTGACTAAAAAACTATGATATAATAAAATAATCAATTTAATTTTTTAAAACGTCTTATAATTCAATTAACAAATGAGTCATCATGACAAAAAAAAAAATATATATATAAACATAAAAATAGTATAAAAAATTTGTCTCAAACAACTAAAGTGAATTGTAATATTTCACATATAAAAACTAGAATGAATTATAGTAAAAATGGGCGGAGAATATTTTCGTCAATAACGCTAAATTTAATAATTTATCACCCATGCTTCTCGGTCCGTATAAATTAACATATGCATCTTTTAACTTTGGTAATTTTACCATCTGACTCCTAAATCAATGAAAATTAACACTTACTATTATTTAAAAAAGAATTGCTTAGTAGCACAAAGGAATACTATCGTAGAGGTTTGAAGTGTCCGGCACCTATATTAATATATTATGCCTTAACCCTTTGTGTAGAGAGCAATTTCCTCAAAGTGGTATATATCAATTTGCACTGATTCTTGTTGGACGAAAATTTATAATAAATTTTATGTGTTTCTGATATGTGGATTTTATTTCATCAAAAAGCTACAAATACAAAAACATATATATATATATATATATGAGGAAGCAAATAAATATATTCATCAATACTATAATGATATATAATTAGTTTCATAAAAATATATTTGGGACATAAAGCCTTTTGTCCTAACTTGATGTACTAACATGTACTGACTCGGTGCACTAACTTAGTCATACTACATAATTAAGACAATTATGAGGTATGACCACTCATGATTCCAAAATGGTCACACGAGTTACCCTAAACCATCAAGACTCACAAGTCTTAATCAAACAGGAAGCTATCGATCATGTTAAAAAAGACCTGTCTATAAATTAATCCTAAAGTTTTCGCTTCTCGTCAAAATAAGATATTTTATATAATTTTAAAAACATTATAACATCACAAAGATATTAAATACAGATTTATATCCTGTAGAATAAAAAATTATGAAGTCTACTTTGGTTAAACAGATGCATGGACCAAATTATAAATCGATTATAACTTTTGAGTCTTTCAATAAAGTGAGTGGTTCCATTATTTTCCATAATCCTCTAGATATGGTGAATATATATAATTTATCATTATGATTTGAATGGTACAATCGAATTTACAGCTTACTAAATGTCTCTTAAGGGCTAAAATGTAAAAATAGTTGTAACTTTTTATTTTGTGTCCAAATGAGACAAACAAATATTTTATTGTGATCCCCTTGTCGAGACAGTGCAATGGTGCACAATTTGCCTATGTAAACAATCATTTATATAGTTGATATTTTTTGGACCAAAATAACATATTGGATTAGATCTGGGTTAGGTCCAATTGCATGTGATATGAGCCAAGTTAATTATGCACAAATTAAATAATAAAAATACTTTAAATTCATGCATAATTCTGAATAAAATAATAAAAGGGATTATCTTCACATTATCTCCTCACCCCAACATTTATCTCTTGGATTTTGAATTTAATAAAGGATAAATATTCTTGATGTCCTCGACCAGCCCTCCGCCCTCTATAAATTAAGGGGTTCTTCGTCTTAGAGAGTTGAGACATCTTCTCTCCAGAGGTACAAGAGTTCTAGTGAAAGTTGTCTTGTAGAAGTCTTCTTTTTTGTACCATCAATAGTGAGCAGTTATCGTTGACATAGCATGTATTATATGAAGGGTCTGTGCATGAGTGTCAACTTAGCACATGCACTATTCAAAATAGTGATGGAGAGATGAATGTTCAATGGCAAACATGCTACTGAAATTCTTAAAGCACAAGGCGGCTCTATGACATGTGTTGTTATGAGGTCCCCATTCAGTCGAGTGAGAGGAGCTTGATTCATTATTGCGATAGATAGGATAATGAAAAACACAAGATGGGTCTTCTAAATTCATTTTCATTGTGCCAAAGGATTGGATTTGGGGACGATGTAATACACGTCGCTCTAGACCCATCCTAAGATCATTATGGCAAGTCATTTGTCCCGAGTCTTCTAGTACTAAACTATTCATACCTCATCTTGAAAGTGTTGTCCAAATTATTGATAGACATTCCATTGTGTCTTTGTCCTGTATCAAGTTACTTGCATCTCCCAATGCCTCTGAGGCTAAAGTGATCATAACCTCACTACTTTATCACCACATCATGTTGTCAGGCACTAATGAAACGAAGGAGACCATTCATTCTATGATTGACAAGATTATACACCATTAATACTTGACACCAATAAGGTGAAGACATTCATCTTGTTGAAGACCGGCCAGGCCAAACAACATCTAGGCCTAGCATTAACAAGGCAAAAGCTACTCCATGTGATAACACCATAGACTACTGAGGCTAAACACTTACATCCTTGCATCCATTGATGTATACATTGCACACTTGGAGGACATACCTGAAGCTCCAAGACAATGACCATCGGTGGCTTAATTGAAGGTGTTATGTAGATTCAAAATCTATAGATGTAATTAACTATTAGTTTTAAATAGCCCCAAGAACCAAGAATTGTGCAGTCTTTGTATGTTAGATGTAATTCTATATGCACAATATGACAATATAAACATCCTGAGGAGACTTGTATTTTATAATTTAAGATGAATTAATAAAAACACATGTTTTCCTTATGTTAATGAGTTATATCTTTTCAATGTGTATATTTATATATATTGGTACACTCATATTCTTTTAAGTTTATCTGGAACAAAATTTCTCAAAAAACAATTCTATAATGGTAAATTGATGAGAGAATGTCACTTTACCTCCTCTTGTTATGAACTGATTACATCCACCACTTATTTTTTGTTATTTACATTGCACTCCCTTGTCTGGGCTAAAAAGTTCAACCTGACCCTCTATTGTTTTGTGATGATGCGCGGTTCCTTATTAGAGTTATTGCAACTAACGAGGAATATGTTTACCTATATCCGTTGCAATCTTCTTCCTGTTTTTATCAATGATTTTTCCTCCATATATCTTATTTTTTACAATACTTTTCTGTCTAAGAATAGAGTTAAATTTCTGATTTTCCACAATAGAGAGATTGTTGTAAGACCAATACTATATGCTGTCGATAAAAACAAGAAATGATGTTGCATTTTTTTTATGAATATTTGCATCAACCTTTAACATCACTAATCTTAACTATAGAGATATTAATCTTACAGCAGAGAGAGATGGCTGCATCTTACTTGATGAGGATAGTAGGCAGCCACATCAACTCAATTTTACCTCTGTCACCAATATAACAAAGGCATGCTATATTATCAAATACTTTTGCAACAAGAAAACATTTATGCAAAAAATGTTGAAACCCTAGGTCGACACATCAAATTGGTTTTCTGCAACATCATGTACATAAAAAATCCAATATTAATATACAACATATTTTGAAGAATCCTTATTTTTGCGCACGTCAATTTAGTTTCTCTAAAAAAAAATTAGATTAACTTGCACACAAAAAGTCAAAAAAAATACAATTTTGTTTATTGGACAATTCCTTCCCTAACTGCATCATGTTAATTTTGACGACCAAACAGAAAATGACCAAAAAAAACCTAAAACTAATTCAAATTTGACTGATGACAACAACGAGTGACTCACATATTTACCCCAGAAAAACGACAAACAGACCGCACGCACACACGCACAAACGCGAATTGAATTGATCGAACTCACACGTCACCCTATTATAATTTCAAAAACACACACCACCCCACCCCCAACCCCCCTCCCTCCCACCCCAAACCCGATAACGGCCACTGACACCGAGGGCCCCACCAACCCTCCCCAAAATCTCCGCCTCCGTCTACCACCTCTTCCCCCACGCACGGATTAGTACACTAACAGCTCACTGCCTCCACTACCACCCCGCTCCCATAAAACCCTCGCCACCCCCCTCCCCTGCGGCGCTACTCGCCGGCGGCCAGCTCTGCCTTCGTCATGTCCTCTTCCTCTGGCGCCCTGCCGCCGCCTCGCCGCACGCGCCCCGGTCCCTGGCCCCCGGCGCCGCCACCCCAGCCGCAGCAGCAGCCCCTTTCCTGGGCCAAGCGCACTGGCTTCCAGTCCCGCGTCTCTGGTGAGTCCCTTGCGTCGGCCTCCGCCGCCAACTCGGGCCAGGCCCCCCTACCCCGCCCCGCTGAGCCCCCCGTTGATCTGGAGTCCGGCCCGCCGGCACGGCCCAACTCCACCCTCCCGCCCCCTCCTGCCGCCGCCGCCACAGCTGCAGCCAATGCTGAGCAGCGGCCGCCGCCTCCAGCAGCTAGGACGCGGAGGAGGGATTCCGACGATGGAAGGCCGAACGGGCAGGCGGCCGCGGTGGCGCTTCCGCAGCTGCAGGAGGGGGAGGAGGAGGCACCGGAGCGGCCAGCTCATGTGAAGTACGAGCTCCGTGATACGCCTGGAGTATGTAAGTACCAAAAAGGAAAAAAAGAAGTACCATGTGATGTATGGTGTGCTAATGTCGGCGATTTTAAGCTGTGCTGCAGTTCCACTAGCGATATACGGATTCCAGCACTACATCTCTATGCTCGGTTCCATCATACTGATCCCCCTTGTGATGGTTCCTGCGATGGGTGGCTCAGCTGTGAGTGTTGCACTGTGTAATTTGTTGTTATTGCTGCTGCTGTGTGTGGTTGATTGCTTGATTTCCCTACATAAAAGTGGTGCTTGGTGCTTGTTTTGCAGGATGACACAGCGGCAGTGGTGTCGACAGTGCTGTTTGTTTCAGGGGCAACCACATTGCTGCACACATTCTTTGGGACGCGGCTGCCGCTTGTGCAGGGGCCGTCTTTTGTGTACCTTGCTCCTGCGCTCGCAATTATCAACTCCCCTGAGTTCATGGGGCTCAATGACAATGTATGCTTAGTTTAATTTATGTTTTGGTGATTAGTGCCTAGAATGATGGTGCATTTTGTTGCAATGCTGGCTTGATTGGTCTTCATTACCGATTTACTGTGCACTTCTGATTGAGCTTAACAAGTCATGTTTGGTTGCAGAACTTTAAGCACATAATGAAGCACCTGCAGGGAGCTATAATAATAGGTGGTGCATTCCAACTGGTGTTGGGATATACAGGTCTCATGTCACTATTTCTAAGGTGTGCCTCCCTTGCTGTAGATAAGATTGATATACCATATTTTGTTCTCTAGTCATCACATTGATTGATATGGTAGTCATTTTTTTTACCAAGGTTTTAAATCGAGGTTTGCGGTCCATCATGGTGAGGAATAGAAAAAAGCTATTGCAGCTATCATGGAAGCTATCCTACACATCGTGGATTAGTATAAAATATTATTTTTTATTATTTAAAGTATGAGTTAATATAAGACTAACGTGTTTTTTTCACTAGTCAATAAGAAGCTACAACATTACAGTAAGGAATATTATTGAGTAACATATATATATATATATATATATATATATATATATATAAATATATAATTATATATATATAATTATATCGGTTGCTAGTATGCCTTTGATTCAAACTATTTATGCTAAGTATCAGGAGAAAGTGATCAATTTGATGCTGAGTTCTAAAATATTATGTTTGATCTTTAATTTAAAAATAACTTTTAGGACATATTAATTAGACATATTCGTACAATGCAACCATGTAAGATGTATTAAGTATATTAAAATCTATTGGTACATGTTGCAATCATAATATCATATAGATGAGTCATGCAAAGTATAAGAGACAAGTTGTTTATCTCACTATAGAAATTTGAGGAAGTGTTTTAGAGTTTAATAGATACAAGTCAATTAAATTTCAGTATAACAAATATGAGAAATAAAGAAGAGCACGAAGAAAATATAAGTAATGTCTTAGAAATTCAAAAGAATTGACTCATGTAGTATAGCGGACAGCTATATGACTATCGTGGCTACGAGAATAGAGGATTTAACGGTCCATATAGCGGCCATGGTTGTGTTTGCGGAATTTTATTCAATCGCGTAGCATTTTATGTCCAAAAATGCTATAGCGGAGCTATCACGGAGCAATAGAAGACGCTATTTAAAACATTGTTTTTTACCATGAATGTCTTATTGGTTTTCCAGTAGTGGATCGAGTTGTACTTTTCAACAATGCACGCTATTAAGAACCACAACTTTCCTTGTTAGTTTTTTCATTTGAACTGCCAAAATTTCTCTACTAGTATAAAAGAAAGTATTGATTGAAGGAAAGCCGATACCGGCTCCTGCAGTTGTGGACACCATGTGCTGCCACCGGTGCCTTGTCCATGGCCCGCCTCCTCCATGGACACGTCACGCTATGCATAGCTTGGCGAGTGGGCCATAGGCCTCAACCGCTCCACCAGCTATAGGCAGTTCTTGCGACGCGGGAGGTTGACTAAAAAAGAAACTTTCAAGAATCATGGGAGTTACTATGCATTACTCAAGTGTATTTCCAATTTACTATGTACTTAGAGAAATCACATTTATCAAATTTTTTAAAAAGAATATATCATACGAGTTATTTGTGATTCTGTAGCATCGTGTAGTCACTTGTCTAGTCAAATACTCGAAATACGGGGCACCATTTTGTGATGACTCAACAACATCTTTCACATATCTAGATAGCCTAGACTATGCTCATAGTATGCAATTTAAGGATACCGCATAATCATGTAAGTATACTCTCTTCACTCATTTTCCTGAGCTTTGTCCAAAAAATTGGAGACTGCTCCTGTAACCATTCATCTCAGTAGGGGGGAAATGCTAGCCATTGCTTCGGATTTTGGACATGGAGGAGCAGGGACAAGTCTCTGTGAATATAAACTTATAAAGGTCATTTAGGAAGAGTGCCATAGATGTATGCGTAAAGCCATATATTTCAGGATGAACAATAATCCCACAGTGCAAGTTTAACTCATCAACAGTAGTGCTGCTATTGGGAGGACAAATAAGTTATAGTTCTTCTATGAATCTTTATGTATGCCTTCTCTGTTTTTTAATCCTTTGGTGATGCTTTCCTGCTTTTCGAGCATTGCAGTTGTGAATTAGGTTCTAGTCATAAATCTCTCTGTTTACAACCAATGACTCCATTCTGTATGCATTGGAATTAATGACTTCATGGCTGCAATAGATCAACCTGACAATATGCCCGGCTTAAAACAAAAAATCTTACGTTATGCCCATAATCTAAGCTAACCTCACTTTTTGTGCGACCCACTATCTATTCTAATCACAAATAGTAGCATTTTCGGTGACTCAATATTTTGTTTGAGTATTTTTTCATTCCTCAAATACATTTGTTTCAGGTCGATAAATCCAGTTGTTGTCTCACCAACGGTTGCAGCTGTCGGACTCTCATTTTTCAGTTATGGGTTCACTAAAGTAGGGGCGTGCATTGAGATGGGTATATTGCAGTTATTAACGGTCATCATATTTGCACTAGTGAGTTTATAGTAAAAAACTTGTGAAATGTGCATAACATAATGTTAATTGTGAAAATCACACAATGTAATGTTCTGTGCTGATCTCTACCTATTTTTCCATGCTGCAGTACCTCCGAAAAATAAAGTTATTTGGCTACCGGGTGTTTCTAATTTATGCGGTAAGATGGCTTATAACAGATTTAATGTCTTCATTGATACTGCTGTTAGTTTGATATACTAAGTGCTAAACTACCCATGCTGTTCCTCAGGTTCCTATTGGTCTAGGAATCACATGGACTGTTGCTTTCGTACTGACAGCAACCGGGGCTTATAGCTTCAAAGACTGTGATGCGAATATTCCTGCCTCAAACAATGTATCAGCCTTCTGCCATAAGCATGTATTGAGGATGAAATCTTGCCGCGTAGACACTTCACATGCCTTAAGATCTTCACCCTGGTTCAGATGTCCATATCCGTTGCAATGGGGTACTCCAGTTTTTAGTTGGAAAATGGCCCTTGTGATGTGTGCTGTATCAATAATAGCATCAGTTGATTCTGTAAGTTAATAGTTGCTTTTGCACAGCTATGATTTTCTTTACCTCATTATCTTTACCTTGCATAAATAAGCTTGCAATATAATGTATTTATTGCGAAATGATCTACACTATAAACTCCTCTCTAATCATCAACTTAACATAATTGTCTTCTCAGGCACTTGTTTTACTATTTCTTGGTGACCTGAAATTGATTCACTCAATAAATAACACTTTGGAAGCAAACCATTCTATGTTCTTGATGATCCCAATTCTTCCATCTCCTAACAATAAGTCTGCTTTTTTGTCTTAAGGTTGGTTCATACCATGCATCATCTTTGTTCGTAGCAGCAAGACCACCAACGGCTGGAGTTGTTAGCAGGGGTATTGGTGTTGAAGGTGTCTCCACGGTCTTGGCTGGCCTGTGGGGTACAGGAGTTGGGTCAGCAACACTAACAGAGAATGTGCACACAATTGCTGTGACTAAAATGGGTAGCCGAAGAGCAGTTGGATTTGGTGCTGGGGTACTCATACTGCTCTCTTTTGTTGGTAAGCAACTAAATGCATTTGCATTTTCAGTGAGGAGTATTCTAATAGGCAGCCAGAGCAAACATCACTTAACAGGATGCTGGTGTTCAGAGTTCTTGCTTATCACTATCACTATTATTATTATTATTATTATTATTTCCTTTGTAGGAAAAGTTGGTGCCTTCATTGCTTCGATCCCTGATGTCATGGTTGCTGCACTCCTTTGCTTCATGTGGGCCATGCTCTGTGCTCTCGGCTTGTCCAATCTTCGTTATAGTGCCACAGGAAGCTCCAGGAATAGTATCATAGTTGGGCTAGCTTTATTTTTGTCTCTATCTGTTCCTTCATACTTCCAGCAGTATGGGTTACATCCTAATGCAAACTCGTCAGTTCCGACCTACTTCCAGCCATACAATGTTGCATCTCATGGACCTTTCCATACTGAATTTGGTGGGGTATGTACTCAACTTTCTATCTTTTGTATCAACAAGCTTTATTCTCTACATATTTTGCACGTAGAAATTAGATGGGAATGCATGGCCATCCTTTGCTGCTTAGAAATGCATGAATCCATATTTTTAACACTCTGTACACATGGGCAAGACACATGTGCATGCATCTATTGTCAACTAGAACTCATCATAATGTCTGCATAAGTGGACATTTGGTTTGCTGCTAAAAATCCATATTTTTAACAAAACCGCTGTACACATGGACAAGACACATGTGCATGCATCTATTGTCAACTAGAACTCATCATAATGCCTTCATAAGTGGACATCTAGTCTCTTCCAAACAGTAGGAGAGAATGAAGTAATTGAGACGAAACAGAATGGAAAAAGACAGAAAACTAGGAAGACATAAACCAAAGGAAATTGGGTAGGAAGTCCAGAAAAAGACAAAATTGTACACAAACTACTTGTACTTCATTGTTTAGGTACATGATCACTTAAACTTCTAATTTTGACCGACACCTGCGCTTCAAATTTGTTGTCCGCCTGTCACTTAATGGTGTGTTTCCAACTGAAAATTAGCCAAATTATAAACCGTTCTAGTGGTTAAAACGCATCTATTGTTGGATCTACCCCAAAACTTGCCTATATGTTTAGTTTTGAGCTCAACATTGGTGAGTTACAATTCATGATTGTAGGGTTTCAAGGGACACATTTTCAGAAATTAAAGTTGTAGATTGTGACTGATCAAAACTAAAAGTTCAAGTGCTTGACTGCCGAAATGCTAAAGTATGGGTGGTTCCTGTGCCATTTTCTCCCAAAGAAACAACAGATTTATTTCATGAGAGTAGTCTGGAACCATATTCTTAGCTAAATATAATGGCAAGACATCCGATCCATATCCATATTTGACATGTTGCCTGCTTAAACTCTTGTGTAAACTTGTTCAAATGTGTGCACTATGGTAACAGGTGTACCGATATCATTATTGGTGTGACTAACAAACCCATTCATGACCATAGTGCTGAAGAAAATCTACTGCTACTTGTAATCATGTTGTGCGTTAAGTATTTTTTTGTAATTTCTTTATGTGCTGATGTCTCAGGTAAACTATGTCTTCAACACATTACTGTCACTCAACATGGTTATTGCATTTCTGGTTGCTCTCGTACTTGATAATACAGTCCCTGGTGGCCGCCAGGAACGGGGTTTATATGTCTGGTCAGCAGTGGAGGTGGCGAGGAGAGAACCTGCTGTCTTGCAAGATTACGAGCTGCCATTTAAGATTGGACGGGCACTCAGCTGGGTGAAGTGTGTTGGCCTATAGCTCAGTTTTGGTGTAATTTGTAGCTTTGGCCAACCACAGAAAAAAAATATTCTGCAACTTCAAATTTCGAAATGCTTCACATGCAAATTCTCAAGTGAAGGAAATGGTTTGGTCATGGTAGGCTGTTTCCCAGCCAAGTTTGGCAGTGTATATCCCTGAATTGCTATTTAGGTTAGTTGTCTGGCCCTGATGCCAGATGCATCGGAGGTTTCTGAGTTATTTTTGAGACTAATATGTCACCACTGACGGATTTTGCTCTTTTCCTGGTTTTAGTAGTTTAGGATTGTTATTTTGTACAGGCAGTAAATGATCTGAGCTAAACCTGAACTTTGTTTGGTTTTATGTTTACTTGGTTTCATAGGAATCGGAAAACTGACATTTTGTCTAACCTTGTGTTGGGCTGCTCCGTGGAATTTGCACGGTAGGCATCTGTAAGAAGTGTAACATCATTTCTTAATGATCCCTACAAAGCATCAGGTGGATAAATGTGACACCACTTAATGGAAACTTTTCAAACAGTTTTAAATTTGTATTTTGTAAGTACTTGCAATCAGGCTCTCTCTGTTGGCTGGCTGTCTCTTTTCATGGGCGTAATATAGGCCGCCAGAGTCGGGGACACAGCTGAGGGGACTCGTGGATGCTCCATGACAGCTGTATAGAGACCATTCACGTCCTGTTTCTGGTTTTTACACCCATGATTCCCAATTTAGTTTGCCGCATATCAATTAAGGCACTTGTTTTCCTAACTTTAGACTAAGATTGGCTCTATGAGTACTGTGGTTGCTACTCTCAGAGAAAAGGTAATGTGGCTGCTGTCGCAGAGCCTAATGTTCGGAGCAGCGTGCATCGTCTGCTCTTGATCGTAGAAGATATGGTTTGTCATTGCACTTAGAGATCAAATAGCTGTTACTACATCAGCATCTCAGTCTTGTAACCGGTGTCTCTAAAATAGTAGACTTATTATATAGGTGTTGTATACATTTCTATTCATTGGTCAACCAACAATCATTATACTTGATTTTTTTGTAAAAAAATTAATATCTTCTGTGTTTTGCAATTTTTGTTGCATTCGATATGATCTATCTGTTGTGTAATCGAACAATAAAAATGTATGCAGTTCACTCTGTGTAGTAGTTCATCTATTTTAGAAAAATAGTTCCTCTAAATCAGAAGAAATACTTCACCGAGAGAACTGTTTTATTGTTCCCTCAATGTTATCCCAATGTAACACCGTTCAGTTCCCTATTTCAAGTGTTGTCTGTCTCACTAGTCACGGACAATCCATGTTAAACTGGTTAGATAAGAACTTCGCGAAAATGGGACAGATAAACATTGGAAACGAGCTGCACCACAAATGGACTTGAACACGGTAATTGGTGCCGCAGTAGGATGGTGATCGGGATGATGACGGCTGGCATTGGAGGCAACACACATGCCTGACATTATAATGAGTTGCAGGACAAAAAGCGTACAAAGGTTGCTCGAGAAGGCAAGCAAGACTTTCCCATCATGAGTGCCATGCTGCTACCCAAAAGGAAGAGCTTTCTTGTCAAATAAACTATGGCAAACACCCGAACAAAAGCCTAAGCATGCCATGCCAGAAAGGAGCAATGCCTGCATGATTAAAGCCTAGCCACAGACATTGCCAAGTAGTAGAGAGCAGTCAAACTGGCTGTTTTCTTTGCCACTTGCAAGGTTGCACACACCAAGTAGCAAGCGACCCAACTTTCATGCCCTAGCAAATCTATCTTTAGATCTCTACTACCAAGTCACAAGGATATAGAAAGAGCAAATATCTCCAGCACTAATGCTGCTTATAAACAAAAGCAGTTGTTCGATTACAATGCTACAAGACACATTATTGTCAAACCACAGGCAAAATTGACAAAAAAAATAACTAATGCAACAGTAACAGAAAGAACATGTTTTGTTACAACATCCACTTATTAGAAATGGTGTAATCACCACCACGCTGGATGAACATATCTGCATCTCCAGTAGGTGTTCCCCTTCTAAAATCATCGCCGAATCTTGGAATTCCAGAGGGGAAAGAAGTTCCCCCTACTGTAAAATCTGAGGTTGGAATGTTACACCTACCAGAAGTATGCACTGACAACAACATGGAACTCTGAGGATCATAGTATTGCTTTGTTGAGAACACAGAACCAGCTCTGAAGACTGATGTAACATGAGCAGGGTTGCTCAAAAAGTCGGTGTGTTGAGTAGCTGCTGATGTCAAACTAAAACCTGAACCATAGGCATCACTTAAGCACTTCTGATTCTTTGGAAATGAGTCTGTTGGCAACCGAAACAAACCAGCAGTACCAAAAGGGATTTTCATGTCGTCCAGAGGTACATCTATCCTGCTATGGTAATCTTCTGGTGCGGGGAGCGCCAATATTTCCTGGCGGGGTGGACTTGAGCTGCTGAGTGTTTCTTTGAGCGAAACTTTTGCATCATAGACTGGTAAATCCACTGCTGTATGGTAATCTTCTGGTGCTGGGAGTGCCAATAGTACCTGGCTGGGTGGAAGTGGCCTGCACAACTTCTCTCTGAGGGACATCTTAGCACGTCGAAGGGCCTCTAGAACACCTCCCACATTGTCGTTTGACTGTTGGTACAACTGTGCATCAAGCTGGTTGTCGCTATGATCCTGGAAGTGTGATGAGCTCCACTCAGAGACTTTGCTGTTGAGGGTATCACTCACAGGGCTTCCAACTGATGGTGTTCTAATGATATAATGCTCAGATAATTGTGCATTCCCACTGTAGCTTGAACCACTGTCTGAATTTTCGTCTCCTCGGACTCTCTGTTGTCTTGTAACTGGGCTGCCAGTGGAGCTTCCTTGTGCCGAAATGGATGATCTTCCAAGATCATGCCCACTTCCTTTGACAATTTCAACATATTTTTGGTTTGCCAACTCATCCTTTCTAGGCTGTAGTTCACTATTGAAGGAATAGATTATTGCAGTAGTATGTGCACAAAGATGATCAGGCTCCCCATCAACTTTCTGCTGCTGAGCAGTGCTTTCTTCTGGTGCATTTTGAGACAATTCAGAAACAGTGGAGGGATTGCTGATGCTAGACAGATTCTGTTCACATGATTTTGACTCTTCACTGCATTGCACTTCTTGATCCATAAGATGAGCATGTTGGTCCCTCTGCTCCCATCCATTTTCAATCTGATATGGTTTATTCTCTACCTCGACATCACCCTGGAAATTGGAAAATAAACATGGGTCAAGGCATTAGCTCCTATGGAATTCATCTAGTGACTCGTAAATTTCGAACCAAAAGAAAGCAATGAACCATGATTTACGTGAGTTATTTCTGCAGAAGATATACTTTGCTTGACATTGACACCCTACATTGCATATGAGCCTTCTTTGTATATACCCGCCAACTTAATGACCAGATGATCAGCCAAGTTTCACTCATGAAAAAACATACAATGTAGTGCAGTATTTCAACAGACAGACTGATGTGACTAACAAGTTCAAACAGAAATGGTAAAGCCACAAACAAAAGCCCTCATGCTATATTCATATGAAATGACAGAACATTAAGGTAAGTCATTAAACCTGGCACAACACATAGCTGTATAACTATATAAAAGGTGCTAGTTTGAACACTCACTAAACACAAGCCAATAACTTAGAAGAATAGTACGTACCACAGTTGAATTTCGGTTTTGGTTGAACTGTTTCTCCCACTCTCTCTGTGCGTTTTCTTCTGCCTCATACTGCCCTATCAGCTCAGCCTGCCTCTCGAGTACCCTCTCCATCTCACCATCCTTCTCATACTTGATCACATACCGATCACCAGCATCCTCCGAACCCTGGCCATCTTTACCCGCCTTGGCATCCAAATCAGGCCGGTCATCAGTACAGTCTGATCCGTCCTGTCCCTTCGGACCCTCCGCACCGACAACGTTGCCCCCCTGCCCATCAGGCGCCGACCTGTCAACCAGGACAAACAACAATGTCAGCCAATGAGCACACACCAACAACTATTGAAGAATCTCCATTAACTCCAATGCCAGGACCTCAGCTCCTTCTTCTTGATCTTCCGGCATGACTGTCCCGGCTGATACTTGGGCGAAGAATCCGCAGCCAACAAGTAGACATAGCTCCTCCTAGGCCTTTGCCTGAGTTGCCTGGCCTTCCGCCTCTTCTCCGAATCGGGGCTCGCGCAGCGGCCTTTCCACGACAAGCCACCAGCCTGCAGCGCCACGGCCGGTGCGTCCTCTAGTTCATCCCGTCCCGACAGCTCCTCCCCACGGCCCGTCCCGGCGTCGCTCTTCTCAGCGTCAGGCTCGTCGCCGTCCTGGTCAGAGCTCGAATCGATAGCATCGGAGAAATGACCGCCGAAGCCTTGGGACTCCAGAATGGCCACTACCCCCGCGGCCACCCTTTCCGCCTGCTTCCTCTGCGCCGTCACCATCCGGAGCTGCTCCTCCAGCTCCGCAACCTAAAGTAACACACACAACGTCAATGCGGCAAGAATTGCTCCTCTATTCCAGACGGCAAGAAACGAAACGAAACGAACACCAACCCTTTCGGCGAGCTGATCTGCTCGCTCTTTGGCGGCCCTGGAGACGGACCTCTCCGAGAGCAGCCGCGCGCGGAGGAAGTCGATGGTCATGGCCGTGGAGTCCCCCATCTCCGTCCGTTCACCCAAAACGACGCTTCCGCTCACCCCGCCATATCCGCTTCTTGCAACGCAGCGGTGGTTTTTTTGTACGGGGTGGGGGGAACTGGGCACAAACCGAGGTGTACAGGTGCTACTAGTAGTAATAAGTAGTACACGGTCACGCGACGGTGCTTTGACGCACGTCGTACCCACAGCGCAGCGTGTTGGCGCTCACCGACACTAGTTATAAGCTCACACATGCAACCTGTTGTCCTGTACCACGAGTATCATAAACTGACAAATCCATTCCAACCGTATTGCCGTGCCATCCATTTCAAAGCCTGATGATGCTTCACCTACTCTACTCTTCCGGTGTCTTTCAAATTTAATGGGACAAAATTATTGATAACACCGGTGTTAATTTTGCTGTTAATTTTTGTGCCACACAAATATGCTACATAGTTCGAAAATAAAAATTCGACTTGACCTTATAAAATAGTATGACATACACTACTTAATATAGGATTTTGTGACTAACTGTTAAGATGGAATACAACTGACTGATATGAAAGCACTATCTCAATCACTCTCATCTAACCATACCATCTCACAGATAAATTAGGTTTCACACATTATTTTAAAATTAGATTTTAAAGAATTTGCTAATTGAAGAATGAGGATAATGTCCTACCACGGACATCCTAAATATATTGTCGAACAGTGAATGTCACCTTGTGACTATGTCAGTTATTTCTTTTTGAAGAGGAATACCGGTGAAATCTAAATATAGTAGCAAGGGAATTTGGGATCATACGAGAGACTAGGAAATGGGAGTATAATCTGCAAGTCGGATTGCTTATTTGAGGCTGTCATCGATTGGAATATTTTGGAGTACAGCCCCAGCATTTGGTCCAGGTGCCCTACCCACTTCCATTTCTTAAGGGAGAATCCTATTTATCTTATTTTGCACAGGTGAACTAATGTTGATATTGTCTCGCAGCTTTACCGCCTCAGTAAGGCTGTAACATCTATTGTTAATAAGGACTTCAATAAGTTCATTTAGTCAAAGTCACCTCCTCGTCATACATAAAAAATGTTCTGGGTCATACCAAACAATAAGATATCCTAATCTTGCTTCCGAGGGAGCTGGGGATTCTCCCTTCAACGGAAAAAAAAAAGTAACATTAAAATTTTCAGTGAACAATACAGTAGTAAGTTTCAATTAAATCCCCACGGTGGCGGTTCTTCATACTGCTCTGTAAAAACTATATACTTCTGGATAGTAATTTTCAATTAAATCCTCATGGTGGCAGTTCTTCATACAGATCTGTAAAAACCATATACTTCTGACTAGTTAATAACAACGTAGAATCTTTCATGCCATAGCAATGCCTGCCTTAAAACATGGCGACATAATCAATTTATAACTTTTGCAAACACAAGTTGCATAGGAAGAAAATTATATGGCCAATACGGTTACCTGTATCAACCATCAGCCTGACTCATGCCTGCATAATCTTTTAAAATGTTAAATTGGCTGAACTACATGACTTAATCAGGCCCGCCTAATGATGGTATTAAGAGAATAATTAGTGTATATTATAAGTTTTTAAAATGGATTAAGATGAATTAAACTTTATTAAAATATATTAGTAATTATTTGAGTACAATAAAGACAAACTAATGAATATAATAAATTTTTTTATATTACATATTCTCATTTGTATTATTCATATAACTAACCAAACAATATTTTATCTCAAGTTGTATCAACTCATACAACCAACAAAACAATTCTTATTTACATTTTCACATCCGATCCCAACTATATAAGTCTATCCTACAAACCAGGTTAGATTCGTGCAAACAACCAATCACCCCACAAAGAACAAGTGGCCATACTAGTATGGCAATGCTAGTAAGCGCATGGTGCACAATAACCCAACCACATGCCTGATCCGGCTTATCTAACAAAACAGTTGAGGGATTCAAGTCTTAAACATTACGAAAATGAGTAGTGTCGTACCAGGGTTCACAATACATTTGCATGAATCACCTGATTATATGGTGCTTTTTTTAATCAGATATCATGCTTAACGAACAATTCGAGTGGATAAATTTGAGATGATGTGTTCAACACCACAATCACCGCATTAATCACCACTGGCACAGCCACCGCATCCACAATGGACACATTCTATAACTTTTTCCTCCCTGAGGTGCTTCGGGACCCTGCAGACACAAGTGGTTGCGAAGTTGTGGTCCCGCGTCTGTATGCATCGGAGACAGCAAAGGCGCTCATAACCTGGCTGTAAAAGACTCGAGCACAAAAAGCAGCAGTGAGTAATCAAGATTAATATACGAATGTGTGAGAAAATATGTCCTTTTGTCAATTGTAAAATTATTTGTAGACATAATAGTTAATTATAATGAGATATTTTTTAATTTCTACAATTAAAGAAACTGTGCTGCTTGACGTTTTTATAAGTGTATTTCAGGTGCTTCCGAGAGATTCAATATTGGTCTAATTTTGAACATCAATGACTCAAACAGATTGTAAATTGGAGATGTAGTTTAAGAGATATGGTCATGTGAAGCCTGCTTATCTTAAAGATAAAAGATTGCACAAACAGTGTGCGATCTATCACAGAGATTAATTAAGGATAAGAAGAAATCTTATACAGTCGAAACTTAGGAATCCATCTTGTACACAACATGCGACCAGGTCCATGAGATCAAGGCAAGCATGTGGCACGTACGGACTTCAGGACTTCGTAGACGTGAGCATCTGAGTTAGTTGAAATGCAACAAACTTCGTCTACAAATCAATATCGAAATATAAAGGGACTCTGGTACGGTGCATGACAACAGACCTGGACTTGTATGCAGATAAGAGGATTCAGGTTTTCAAGCTGATAGATTTAGACAATCTTGGGCTATAAATAAGAACCAGAATGAAAGGTTTCACGGCATTTCCAATCTTTTCCACAGCTTTATAGACTATATTTAAGAGGAGAAAATAGATCTAGACTTGACAGTTAAATTTTGAGGGAAAATATTTCTTGTTTCTTTGTTTTCTGAGCGGCGCACTCATTATCTTTGCATCGGAATAAAACAATTAGCATTAGGCTTGGTCAATTGGAATATGTATTATCCTTACGAGAGATCTTCCAATTGAGAAGATTCATTAATCTGAGACAAAGAGAAAGGGCTAATTTTTTTTACTTATTTAGTTAAACCAAAGATTTGTTATGCAAGCAGATAGCAACAACCATTTCATCAGACATGCATATTTTTGATTATTTTTGATTATTCGGTGGATTTACACAATTTCATTAATGCAAATTGGTTGATGTAATGATGTAGTTAGTACTTAGGTTGCTTGATGCCCAAGAATTCTTATTTATGTAGTTCATATCATCCATACATAGTGTTTTGATCTAAGATTGTAATTCTTCCATATTTTTGCAGTAACATATTGCTCCTTGGAGTTAGGGTCCAAAATAGGAATCAACAAGTGTTCTCACAACTCTACCATCCGACCAGTCCTGTTCCACTAAATCTACTCTCTTTGTAATGGCCACATATCTTTATGGATAAGGAGTGAGAAATCTTTCTCTTGTTACACAAATCAAATGTTTCATTTCATCCGAGAAAAGCCATCTCTTCCTTCACAAACAATGTCTTTGTCATTTGATCCAATAGCCTTCCGTTAGATAGGAATGACTTTGTTAAATACAGAGAACTTTCTGATAGAGTATTAGAATGAAAAAGCCATTAATCATATAAGGAAGAACCCAGAGTTCTAAATCAATACTTCGTAGTGCTTTTTCCTTTCTTGCGTACTCCTAATGAACTAGTTGCTAGCCATATGAGAGGTTTTTCTCTCGGTGCTAGTACTAAGTCGTTTTGCCATCTCTTCATCTTCATTTGCAAAGAATTCTAGACGTGAAAACACAGAGACAAAGGTCTGATCTTTGAATAGGAAAAAGAATGGATTTGAAGGGTCCCAAATCAATTATCTTATTAAAAAAACCTTCTTTGGAAGATATATTTCGTGTATGGTACTGCATTGTTCCACTCTGCAAGAAGTCTAAATCAATCCCCTGCACCTCCTCCTTTTTGTGATAAATATACCAGAAATAATTGTAATAAATAACAGTCTTAGTCTCTGACAACTCATCCTCTTTAATTTGCTTGGAGTCGCTCCAATACCCACAGGAAAATCTCCAATCATATTCAGTATATCTATCCCTACAATCAAATAGATTGTGTCAAAGGACCCCATATTCTAGGAGCCCAAGTATATACTATTGAAAATTCGTTCTTGTTTCTTTGTTTTTTGAGCGGCGCACTCATCATCTAGAGTAGGTGTTTATTTTGAAGGCTGATTGGGATCAATGTCGGGCATATGTGGTGTAGCTAAATTGATTTCAAAATTGTGAAGGCTCATCTGCTACCCGGTCGATGGAATTCTAACAGTGTGATCTGGTAGGCGGAGACATAGAATTAGGTGTCTAGTCCAAACTCCGTAAACATTGGTGTGCTCTCTCTCTTTTAGTTTTTCTTGACTTTGTTTTATTTTTTGCTATATATCAAATTCCTGATTTAGATTTGATTCACCCCCTCTTGATTGCCATATCTGGTCCAACAGAATGTAAAATGAACTCTTGTAAAATGGCATGTGGTGTCATCTATTCAGCCTGGTTAGCAGGCAACTGGCAGGCTGGCACAGATGCGAAATGAAAATGATTTGAGAATAACAGAATAACAGAAACGCCATGGAGACAAAAAGGAGGAAAAATATTTAAACCCAACAAAGACACATTAAATAGAGCAGTATGCGATTCAAAGGTCAAAGTGTGCTTCTATATTTTCACAAAAGGAAACGGTCAGATCCTAAAGCAGTTGCCACTGGATGGCACTGAAATGCTCTTATATATGATCATCTTAACTTAGGCATCGGCTGCCATCACTAACTTAATAAAGTACCAAACAAAAGGAGTGTCAACATATAGCAGTAGTACAATGATTATGTTCAGGATGCACCTTTTTTAAGCAACTATAGCATGATCATATCAACTAATAGCATTTGCAAACTCCAATTAGTAAGTACTAACGCAAACAAATTGATAGGCTGAAGTGTAATGAACACATCAGGACAACCTAAGGGATCCAAACTATTCACATCAATTAAAACAAAGTGAAGTGCACAAACAATATTCCCACTAACCTTTTTCCACTTTGCGATCAGATTACGGTCTGCATAACCCTGATCAAGGCAAAATTCATACAACTCTTTTGATATTTCCTTCCTTCTATGGTAAAGATCGTATATGTAACGGCTTCTTTGATGAGAAATTCGGAAGATGGGCCAGAGTGCTTCACACTTTCTCTTCCCATCATGTGGATCATTTTCAGCTGCATCAGCACATCATATCAGTACCCATCGTATGATAAGAAATACCGGACATCTGCCAAAGGTACATCAATGAATAAGCAAATGTGTGTGCATACCTTCTCTCATTTTAGCTTCCAACTCACGGAGTGTTGGTTCAATGAGCTCCCATCCATCAGGATATTGGACATGACTTGTCTTTATCTTAGGCATGCTGTCTTCACAAATTCAACTAGGCCTATGCCTTGAACACAAACCTGAGAAAAACATGAAGCAGGAGAGAGATTCAAAATCCTTATATAGGTAAATCAGCCTCTTTTGTTTATCAAACCACCGAAATATAAATAAAAACAGCCCAAAAAATTCCAACACTAAAGATAAAATAAAAAATGCCACACCCACACACACACTCCTGCTCTAAACTTATTTAACATGATTGGTGTGATGCCACCTAAGAATCTGTTGTCAGTGAACTTAGGCTACATCAAAAACACTCTACTAACACTTGCTATGGACTTAAACGTGGATCACTTGGCATTTACAGTTAAAAGCATCACGCAAGTCATCTTCCGGCCTAATTGCCACGCAACAAAATACCCTCATACTTCACTAATGGGGCATTTGGACTGTCATATATGAGAGGTGGGATTAGGAATAGAAGGCAGGGATGATCTAATTCTGTTTTGTGGATATAAAAGAGGGAATAGGTACGGGTATACATGGCCTCATGTCCCACCAATTTAGTCTCAAGGGAGTGTGGCTTTAGCGGTGGGATTTGAAATAAAGTGAAAAAAATACATTTATGCCCCATTCAACTCAAATCTCACTCATAGGTTAAAAAAAAACAAATCCCAAACCTAATCCCACCTCACAAATCTCATCTCTCAACTCCTAGGCCCATTCCCAATTGCAACCAGACACACCATAAACCCTAGGAAGAATACGCCCAAGGAGTTCAACAAGCTATTTGCTCTTGTCCAATCCTCCGGTTCGCGATCTAACCCGCAAGCAGCTGCTGTAGTCATGTAGAATCTCGGAGTTAGAGCGTGGATGATCGAAACATATATATAACTCACTAATGCAAAATCAAGTGAGAAGTTCCAAAGCCCCAGGCTTTTACGAACGAACCTGTGAAATCACAAGAAGTTCCTACAAAACTACACTATAGCATGATAGAAAGCGAAGTACTCGGCGGCCATAGAACAGAGCTAATCCAAGAAGTGATGAGGCCAAGGAAGCCCAAGAAATTGCTTGCACAAAAGAAATCACAAATTTGAGGGGCAAGAATAACCTTGGGGGTTTTCGGGGCGTAGGATGGAAACTGTGAGCGCCGGAGAGAGGCGAGTCCGATCGCCGGCCCCCGGCCGCCAGAGCTCTGCCTCCGGTCGGGCGAAAGGCTTCAGAAGGTGGCTGAGCGAGAGACGGGTTTG
This sequence comes from Pharus latifolius, assembly GCA_019359835.1. Classification (NCBI taxonomy): domain Eukaryota; kingdom Viridiplantae; phylum Streptophyta; class Magnoliopsida; order Poales; family Poaceae; genus Pharus; species Pharus latifolius. The sequence continues at coordinate 11,538,752 of CM033319.1, read as the reverse complement.
GACTTTGGAGTAATGGCTGCGTCGGGTTGGTGCCTTGGTGGTTCCTGTGTTCTAATTCCCGACCTGATTACAACCAATTCGACAAAGATTTGGGAATCGAAAGACTTCCTGGGCTTGTTTTGCAATATGGATTGGGCCGGATTCGATCCATCAAAGAACAAATATGAAGACATTTCGGCCTTTCAGGCCCTAACAAATGGTGTTTCGGCAAGGCTTGGATGGGCTTATAGACTGGACAATCTCCAGCGCATTCGACTGGAAGAAAAATGATAAAGAGTAAATTGTACTAGTAAGTCCCAAAACTTCAAAAATTTAAATCATAGCCCCAAAACTACATAACATAGTCCCTACAGTTTCATATGAATGTCAATTTAATCCCAAAAATTTCCAAATTTTTTTTTGATAAAGGGTAGGCACACAACTGTTTTACAGAAACAAGTTAAGAAGTCGTTGTGGCTTCACCAAGAGTTAGGAAGTAAGCAGTAAGTATGTCACACGATTTTAAAAATCTTTAGAGCACGAAGGTTTGGAAATTATCGGCAACTTGCAAAACGAAAAGGAAAAACACACGTAGTTCAGGTGCATAACCAATTTCGTTCCGAAGTATTAAACACCGTGTCTATTTAGTTGCCTCATCAACATCAGTTAGTTGGATTAATGAGACAGAGAAATGCATCTCATGTTCTTGACACATTGCACTAATTTCTGTTCTCGAACAATCTAAAAAAAATCATACACTTACAATTTGGAAATTACTCATACAAGTTCCACGCCACACCACTAACAAATAATGAGATAGGAAAATCAGTATCTTGGTGAAGACAAAATGAGAAATATATACTTAAATGCAAAAAAACAAAAGCTTGTGAACAAAATTCTTAAATAAAAATGACAGTTATTTGAGACTATAGACATAATTTCAAGATCACTAGTGGAGATGAACCATCTACGGTGCTCCAAGATTGGTGCAGCATCTCCTGTGCGTGGAAAAGGTAATATACAACCGACTACACAATCCATGGCGCAACCATGCCATGCATATGCAACGAGCCACTGCTACTTCCAATAGTACGGTGATTCTCGTACGCGCAAACTCCGGAGCACAAAAAGCGTGTCGCCTACCCGGGCGGAAGAAAAGGCCATCATTTCGAGGGAATAATGCCACCGTAGTGGGCTTTCGTCACGGTCCAAGATCACCATTAGCAAAGCACTATATTTTTCTCTCACATTTCCCCGGCCTTTCCGGCTTTGCGCGGCTCTAAATGGCAAATCTAGCAACCTCTATTTGGTGGATTTGGTTCGCACGGCATGCCGGATCGAGGGGGCCAAATACTCGCCTTTCCGAATTAGGTTCCACATCCACGTGATTCGCCACCTACTGGAACCAAATGCCGGGGTACCATCAATTTGATATGTGTTTTAACCCGTGGGGGCAGCGTGTAATTGCAATTGATTGCTTTCAGCTGCCAACATTTGGGCACATGGAGAAGAACATTTTGTGGGTGCAGGGGCCAACTCAACTACTCCTCACGGTTGGTGGTGAAATGTGGCGCACGCTGGTACACCACCACTTCGTCCTTTCCTCCAACCTACGAGTCCTTATTTTCTGTTGCAGCTACAGAGCTTTTTATCCGCCGCTAATTTAAATACGTAGGTGCTGAAAAAAAAAAATCTGAATTAGCTTCGAATCTTCTGATTGCTTAACGTACTTTTTATTTATTTATTTATTTTTTTGGGTGAGATCTCGTACGGACAACGACGACAGGGGCCCGCGGTCGGGAGACTCGATTGGCACCTGATATAATCACTTCAGATCACATGCACGAGTCATGGCGCGTCACGGGATCCGTTTGGCATTATGATTACCTCGTGAGACGCTCAAACCAACTCTAGGAAATTAAATGTGAGAGTCTGTAGAATTAATCCGCAAATATATTTATAATATGGGCATGGGTATGGTGTTTACACTTTTTATATACAATTTTTTTTAAAAAATGTGAAAAATCAAAAAATATAATAATCTAAAATAAGAAAATACACTAACTTAAAATAAGATCATGCGAAAACTTAGAAAAAATGCGACAACATAAAATAAATAAATACAACAACATAAAATAAAAAAATGTGACAACAAAAAAATATGATAATTTAAAAAAATTGCAACATCTTAAAATCTATTAGATCAAGTTGTAATTATTAGATCAAAATCTATTAGTTGATATCAAAAGTAAAAGTTGATAAAAAAATATTTTTTCTTCGGTCATTCTGTTATAATACTGTAAATTATTCTTTTTACAAATAATGTTAATGATTGCTAAAAAAAATATTATCAAAAGTGTTCCAACCTTATTTAAATCAATAAAAAAATCATGTGTATTATGTGGTCACTTAAGTGTTTAAACGAGTGTTTTAGCTGTTTAAGTACTAAAATTGCTTATTACAACTAATTACATAAAAGATAAAATAAATCATTGAGTTAAAATTCACCCCACAAAATATAAGTTATGTATCCGCCATTATATATCTTCTGGCTCAGCTAAATGATACTACGTCAGTGTTTCTTCTTGCAACCACTCAACCGAAGCAACTAATATATCGCCTGTCGTTGGTTCACGGGGGTCAAAGTTGTGGTTGCAATTTCGCTTCTTACACATGCCGAGGAGATCGATACTATTCAACCCATTCTTTTCCCGAGTACCAACAACAGATATGACAACTACGGTGGTGTTTCACCTTCTACGTGATCACTTTAGACAAGACACATCACCTCGTCATTATTAACTAACCAATCTATCAAGCCAACAATATATTTGTCTTAATGTAACAAAAGTACTTAGAGAACTCGTAAAGCAGTTAAATGCAGCCAAAAGAACAGTATGGCCTTCTGTTTAACAAAACACAGTTACGTACAAAGAGCATAGATCCTGCAAACATGTGACGAGACTTTAAGTGCAGACAAATAACAAAACATGCCTAAATTTCAATGTCCAGTGTGATCGACTCTTTTTATGTCACCACTCTAATATATTTTTTATTAAAAAAATTACAATAGAACCACTTTAATATGGGCCATTGCTTATTTATAATCTAAGTACCACTTTCTTTTTTAATGTATGACTAGATGACTTGCAATAATAGAATATTCATGTATAACAACAAAAATATTGTTGATCAATCGACAGTTATGATTGAAAGTTCATTTTATCAAGAGAGACGAATTGGTTGAATTCTAAAAGAATCATTTACCTGTGTAGGCTGCTTGTGTTCTTACTCATTGATGGATGTTAAATTCATATTTGGAGGGTAACGATAGGTGAGATCACTATCAAACCCTTTAGTGATTGACTAGCTTCAAGGGACCACAAATTCAAGGTCAAACTCTTATTCACAACAAAAATGAATCTTGATATTGACAAGTGCATATTTAATGACATGTGTAATTTTGCCAAATTTAAGTACCTAGTTAAGACACTAACAAGCAGGCCCAACCCACTAAGACTCTTCAAAAGAATTTAAAAGTAAGGCATATTTTGGTTGTTTTAGAAAAGAAAAATAGTTGTAAGGAAGACTCACATGGTCAGATGTGTCTTGAGTGTTGTCATCTAACCCTTCGAATTTAGGGTGAAGATTGCCTATTTGTATAAATCTAGATTTAAAGAGGAATTTAGCTCATGTTTATTTTTTACAGACCTATGTACATATAAGTGAGTTTTCTGCTCCAAAAACTAACTTCAGAGGATACTGTTTATAACTATAGCTTCTTATTTAGAGTTGGAATTGTTTGGCACCGGTTTCAGTTAAAAGTGAGTTCAACAATAAGTAGTCTAATGTAACCACACTGGGAATCTACAATTCCGAACACACCAACCCGCCGATAGTTTTTAAGTAAACTGCTATCCATAAGCTTCTAGTCTACTAAAGTTTGGACCATATAAAGAGATGGAATGTGTACCAAGTGACTCGTGACGTTACATACACGAAAAGGAACTCGTGTACAAGGAAATTTTTTTTTCCGAATAATCCAATAAAAAAAAATCGAAAACTAACTCAAAACTTACCTTCAGTCGTGAATTGGACCGCGCGACTGATCGGTTCAGGACCGTGCTACGTTCCCTTTCAGTCGCTAACCACAACTGAAACCCACAAAAATATTTAGTAATGTTGTGAGCGGGATTTGAATCTTGGTCTCAGTAGAGAGATCAATCTCTTAACTAACTAGACTACAACTGATTTGTGTAACTTATTACTGTGGCACGATTTTATACCTCTTTTAGTCGCTAGTCTGGTTAGCGACTGAAAACAGGCATGGCACGGTTCTAGGTCAGCGGTGCATTGGGCCGTGCCACGTCTTCAGTCGCTAGCCCAGCTAGCAATTGAAGATTCGCACAGCCCAGCTCACGACTGAAGGTCAGTTTTGAAATTTTTAAAAGTTTTGAGTTAGTTTTTGATTTTCTTTTCTATTAGGTTATTTGTAAAAAAAATTCGTGTACAAGTTGTTCCTATTTTAAAAAACTGTTTACCTAGTCCCTTGCACCCCTAATTGGTTCACTAAAGTTTGAACAAATTGTCCCTTGGGTATCTGTATTTTATAAATTGTTTATTTAGGATTATATACTGTCGATTTGATTATATAAGTCAATGTGGCCAATTACTTTTATTCGAACTGGTCCTTCGTCGGCAGTGAAATAACACTGAACGACATCATAAAGTACAATACATGTAGAATTGTCCTCTGTAACTGCATTGGCAAGAGTGACTCAAAAAAAAAAAAACAGCTAAGTACAAGAGCTAAAGTGATCACTTTGATAGTACAGTGATTTTGTGACTAAATTGGAATTATGGAAAGTACAAGGACCTAGGATACAATTCGGCCTGTCAAAAGATTCAAAACTACAAGAATAATATCTTTGCTTTCCATACAGAAGAAAACGTGTTCCCTGCCCCACCTTGATGTAAATGATTTGGGGGCTAGAGAACTGGAGAACACATGTGGCTTTCTAACTATCAGTTACCGCCCATTGGTTGGCGCGAGATCTACAGACAGCACGTTGGGACTTCTGGACCAAAAGGGGAGGATCTAACAGTGGCAGTCCCACAACGCCACAAGCACATGTGCGTTGGTTCCTTCCGACTCCTCCCGACCACCAAGAATTAGCATCTGTTTATGTAGTCGTACATGCAGACGTGAAGAGCTCTGTTCAAAGCCTGCTCCTCGCATACTATACTCGCCATTACCAGCACGGCTCCAGAAAGGCCGAATCTGTTGTCTGCACCAAGCAAGTCACACGTCTAATTTGAAGGTAACTCATTGAGAATTTGCATTTTTAGTTCCACTTAACTCCTATTCTTTGAATTGGAGATGGAGTAGATTGAACAATTACTTCTCATGAACTGAGGTGAAAGTAAAACCACTTTTATATTGAAAGTTAGAATAGAGTTTGAAATTCTTTAATAACTCAAACTTTCAAATTTGTAATAAATCATAAAATTGAAAGTAATTATATATCTTTGTTATTAGTTACACTTAGTATTATATTATATTTATAGGGTATAGATATCATTTAAAGTATTAAACTACATAATTTGAAGTTTTTTTGTTAAAAAATTTTCAAAACTTTGATTTCTAATTTATGTAAAGTTGAAATTGTATAATTTTAACTTCTCTGTAATAGAAGTCGGGATCATAATCTCATCAAAGAGGATCTTATGTAGCACCTAACGGATGATCAACCTTGCTCCAATAATGAAGAATTGCTACTCGAAGTTGTAAGGTTGTAAGCGGAGATTTCTCAATGCCCTTATCCAAAGTGCAAGAAAAAGTCGTTTTATCCTAATCTGAACATTTCGAGGAATCTGATCAAGTGGACACTAATTGTCCAGTATCAGCCGTTGGGTGCTGCCAAGTGCCAACGCACTCACCAAGCTGAGTGGTCACAGAGTCATAACTCATAATTGACACCAACTTACAAGCGCGTGATATAATCTAATATTCCGTTTGGAAGAAAGAAAATTAAAAGAAGGGGAAGAAAAGAACAGGTCGTGGTGACAAGAACAGTTAATTTAATTTTGGCGGGCTATGTCCGCTAACACGTGCTCGCCGGCGTACTCTAACTGGCAATCCGCCGGCGAACGTGGCGGTGAGCCCTGGGGCGAACTTTGGCTGGCGCGAGCTCTGGGAGATCGCCTCGATGTCGAAGCACTGGACGACGGCGACAATAACGGCCTTCATCTCCATGAGGGCGAGATCCTTCCCGACGCAGACGCGGAGGCCGGCTTGGAAGACCGGGTACCGGTACGGGCTCTCCGGAACGAACCGGCCGTCCCGGAGCCACCGATCCGGCCGGAACTCGGCGAAGTCAGGGCCCCACACGGACTCCATACGGCCCATGGCATACACGTGGTAGGTAACCCGGGTGCCCTTCGCGACAAGTGTGCCGTCCGGGAGCTTGTCGTCCCCGGCTGCGAACTTGGAGTCGAACTGCACCGGCGGGAACAACCGCATGCTCTCGTATAGCGCGGCGTGGACGTAGTGCATATCTTTGAGCTTGTCCAAGGTGGCGGCCGTGAGCTGGTCGCCGTCGCCAGCGACGCGGGTGACCTCCTCCCGGATGGCGGCGGCGACGTCCGGGTGGTCGGAGAGTAGCAAGAAGAAGGCGGTGAGGGCAGAGGCGACGGTGTCGCGGCCGGCGAGCATGAAGCTGACGACGATGTCGCGGAGGTACTTGTCGTCGTTGATGGAGCCCATGAAGCGCGACAAGAGGTCGCTGCCAGAGGTTGCTCCGCCGAGCTTGTGGCGCTGCCGGATGACCTCTAAGGCGAGCGCGTCGACGAGGCGGATCGCTTCCCGGAGCTTCCTCTCGTCCCCGACGTTCAACAACCGCTTCAGCCTCCAGAGAATCGGCATCGGCGCCGTCGCGCGCCGCGCCGAGAGCATCGAAGCCGTGTCGAACGCCGTCGCGACCGCCGACATCGGCATCGACAGCTCGAGGCAGCCCGGGTCTAGGCCAAACGAGATCTTACATATGCAATCAAAAGCGAAGCGACGGAACACGTCCTGCAGGTCGAGCACCTTGCTGTTGACATCGCCAGAAGCAGAGTAAAGCAGGGGAATGAGACGGCACCGCAGCTCGGAGGTCACCACATGCGCTGCGAAGGCGCGCAGTGCAGGGGATGCAAGCTCGGCCGCGGCTAGCTTCCGCTGGAAGACCCAGGCGTCCCCGTCGACGTTAAATATGCCGCGACCGAGGAAGTCGGCGAGGATGGCGGAGAAAGGCGCGCCCTTGGGGTAGTTGTCGAACCGGGCGCGCAGCATGTGGTCGACCGTGGCCGGGTTGGCGGTGAGCACGTTCCCGAGCACGTGCACGTGAACGGTCTGCGCTGTCGAGCTCCTCAGCAGGTGGGCGAACCAGTCGCACAGGTTCTCGAACTCGCCCGCCCACGATGCCGTCAGGTACGCCTCGCACACCGCGCACGAGCACCACCAGGGCGGGCGCAGACGCACCACGGCCAGGAGGACAGCCAGGATCACCGTGCACACGGCCGTGCCGAAGAAGACGATGGCCACGTGCGGCTGCAGGGAGCTCACCAAGGTCTGCACCGCGACATGTAACGTTGCAGCGTCCACACCCATGAGCACGAGCAGTTATTTTCGCGTGCGTGTGTCCGTGGTGCACTTTGTCATGCGAGTGTGTGCGCGTGTTTTTGTGTTGTAGCATCCCCGGAGGAAGCCGTTTTATATCGGATGTCTAGTGTTAAGGTTAGTGGTATATATGGAGGAGTATGCGCAAGGACTGTTTGCTTTTCCTTTGTTGCTTTGACCTCTCGGTTTTGCTTTTTAGCCTTTGAGCACATTCTTTTTTCCGTCTTCTCTGGTTGTTCTCCTGTTTGTTTCGCAACATCCTTTGGAACAAATTTTGTTTCGGTGTCGTCTGCGGTGCTCAAGTTGGTGAGAGCATGTGCTTTAATCTGCAACGTCATTTCATAGTTGTAATGCTTAAAGGAGGTTATAAATATGAGATAGGATCGTAACAATAAAAAAATGGAATGATTTTTTTCACATAATGTATTGAGAAGTGTTAGACTGTCTCTCATCTTATCAATAAGAGTTTATATCACTGTTATTAGAACTAGATTCAACCGTTAGTTGTACCAGAAAAAATTGAAGTCGATAAACTTTCCAGCCCGATCTGCCCTCCTGTATCGTTCATACAATCAAATCAGAAAAGCCACCCAGATTTTGTTTAACCAGTTGACTCTTGTCGATTCTTAGAAAATATAGATTTATCCTTAATTTAAACCTTGTTGTATTTTACACTAAGGCTAAAATTCGAAGAACTTGAAATATGAGCATAGAATTAGGTTTTCCTGGGGCGGCTGCATCTAATCTAAGAACAATGCCATTCTATCTCTTGCACTTTGCAGCCATCAATCGACGAGACGAGGTGATTCTCCGACGATCGGCGCTAGAACAGTTACTAGCTACTACGCAACGAGTTCTCCAACGGCCTATGAGCTATGACAAGACTTCTCTCATCTCCGACAGTGGTGTAGTTATAACTCCCATATCCGGTGACCGAGTTCTTCCATGGCAACTGGCCCGTGCAGCTACAGAGTATTGAATTTGGCTCTAGACTTCTAAATATGTGCGTATATTTCTTTGTATACAGTGAATTACTAGTAATTAACATCAGAGCTTAGGCTCTAAACATATGTAGTAGATTGGTTTGATTTTAGCCATTTCTGTAGCAACAGAAATACAATATTTCACCATTTTGTTAGGTATATATGAGTTTATGTTTACGTAGTTGTCTATAATTGCAATTCTTTCTTGATTGGTTTGTAAATTTTTTTCTAATTAGTTTCTCATTTAATTGATTCTTTCAATGCAATGCAGAAAATCTAAAAAAGCCCAAATACATATATTGAAGTTAGTATATAAGTATATACAAACATAAAATCGATTAAAATAATTTTAACTATTAAAATACTAATAACAAAGAACCAACGGTCCAATCATTGAACCGATAAACCTGTCACTTGATCGGTTTGATCATCGGTCTGATTGTGATAACTATGGTATGAATCAAACAGAAAGTTATTAGGATTATCTCTTAAATTCTTCTACGGTCCTCTCAAATTCTTTTGAACTATCAAATTAGTAATATTCAACGATTTAGATATACTAGTTAACTTTTGATATCTCCTCTAATCAATTTATATTAAAAAAATCAATTTATATAAAAACTAGAGGTTCAAGATATAATAATAATTTTACAAATTTCTTTATTCATCTGACACACTCCAAATTCTACAAAATGTTTAAACTAACTAATCAAATCTCGTCCTAACTACTCTAGAAAAAAATCCTACTAATCTGCTGAAAGCCTTCTCCTCCGCTTGAAATATAGTTTTGTCTTCCTCGCTTCATACTCCAGCCATCGTCACCCTAACTTCCAAACAATGGGTGATCATTGAGTCCAATTAGGATTTGAACTCTTCTTCAAATAATTAGATTTGAACTCAGCAGAACCTTTAAGACTCATGAGGAATTTGAACTCCTTTTTATAAGCCATAAAGTATTAGTAGTCCAACAGATGAATTCGATCGAAAGAGGCCTCGTCATGCATTAGTTCCGTGACTTCCATCACTGCTCGAGTTGTTGGGAAGGACCGACTCGCTGGAAGTTCTGTCCAAATGAAGATTTTTTTTGAAATATGCAAAGTGAAGGTTTTGATTAGTAAAAGGGGGATATGTTGTTTTGGATCTCACCTTATTTTGTTTCAAATGATATTACAAATCTATTTTTACTAAATCAATGTCCAGATTAAATTTATACTTCTTTAGAAACTGAGAGGTACTAGTATTTTCTGGGAAACCGTAGGATTTGCTTTATTTCTTACATTATAGTAAGAGTTTGGGTCGTGAAAAAAAAATTCTCTCTTACCTTATTACTTAGAGTTTGGATCAAATTTTAGTCGGATTCCTAATGAATACTGTTTTAGCCTTATGTCTATATAAGGGTTGAGGTCTTTGTAATTTTATGTGCTTCATTTTCAAATAAACCCTCTCTCTTATCCCAAAAAAATGATATCAAAACTTAGGTTTCTCAAACCCTAGCCATCAATCCACCACCCCCAAGATGCATTGAGCACTATCCTAGGAGTGGTTCTAAGAAAAATCCTCCTCTCTTACTGTTGGCTATCTTTGATCTCTACTCATCTTGGTTGCTAATGTTGCAACTCATTTCTACTTGTTTCTATTTCTTTAATTTGGTTGGTTACTACTATACGATTGAACCCTCTTGCTATTACATAGCATTGCTCGTTGCTGTGCGAATTAGATCTATCGTTGCTATCATTGCCACTTTTTTGCCTTAGGCAGTTGTCGGCAAATCTCTTACTATCCCACTCTAGATTGGATCTATTGGTTTATTGATTTTACTCTAGATCAGTTGTTGCTACCTTGTTTGTGTTAATAAGACATCCATATGCTGCTGTCTCCCTCTATCGGTAGTTCCACAGACGTATGTTTTTTTTTTGAAAGAGTTTTATTAGCACATTCTTTCCATTTGATTTTGTCTGCCTATCACATGCCATATAGGACCTAGGCAGAACAGTCGCCGCACACTTATACAATAGGACCTAATAACCGTGTAAGATTTTATACAAAGTAGACTGAAATCAGAAAAGTATCTTCAAACTTACTTTATTAATTTCATAGAAAGGGTATATTAGTTTTGAAGAAAACAAAAACTATGAACTGAGCAAAATAAAAAGTTGCTAGCCACATCCCTTCTCAGTTGATTTAGCCCAATACCCAAGTTCATGTCTTGATGGAATTTCAACAATATGATCATTACCTTTTGAAACTACAAAAATTAAATTAACATAAGAATGGGTATGATAAATCATACTCTGCAAATCGACATACACACTAATAGATAAGAAAATAAATTATTGTCTTTTATAAAAGATTTATCTTACAAAATTATTTATAATTGTGAAGTCACATCCTCATTATTAATAATAAATAAAATGAAATAAATAAACAAATAAATAAATTGATAAATAAAACAACGAGAGTAAAACAATTTCTGATGCCACACATAACCACAAGCTTATCAATCCTAGAAGTCATTGGAGTGAAATTTCACGTTTTTACATTCTATGGAAACATATTTGACATCATAGCCTCTACAAGGACATTTATGTCCTAGAAAATCTAAGTCCTTTGGACCACTTAGAATTGCAACCCTTAACTTACTAGTTACGGTCACTCATATGGATCTATCAACGCATACCATGTTTGGACAATGGCTGTCTCTAGGAAAGGGCTCAAACAGTCCTATATTTGAACTGTGACTTGTACAATATGTTTTTCGTTGTAACACCAATTTTCTATAAAAAAAAATAACATAATAGTACTTTTAAAAGAAATAAAGAAACATGTTCTTCCAATACTAGAAAATAAAGTTGAAATATATATATATTATGCTTCCAGCATTATTTCTACTCGTCGATTAATATTTGTGACTCTCACAGATCAATCACCATAACCCCAACGGGATGTAAACCCATTCTTTTTCATATCGAATAAAATAAAGTCATTTTATTTTTACAAAACTTCAATGTAAAAGAGTATTAAGATAATAAAAAGAGCAGGTAATAGAATAACATATAACTTAAAATAGCTGTGATAAAATAGTTTTAAATGAGAAAACGTGATAACAGTATATGCACAATTTATTTTATACTCTCTTGTCTTGACGCTCTAATTCAATGACCTAACTTTGACAATATTTCAACATAACTATGACCATATTTGAGGGGTGTTTAACTTGGGTTTATTTCAGTTTTAAATCTAAACTCCTCAAAATAGGAGGTTTCCATAACATCTTATGGCCTAAACCCAAGCCGTCCATATATAAAGAAATCCAAGTCGCCTATCAACTGCTTCTCTAAAAAATTCAACCCTCCCAAACATGCCCTATAGCTTCCTCCCTGGACTAGTGTATGTTGAAAACGACCGAGAATGAGGAACAATTGAAGTATGATGTAGTATTTCTAGGTGTTAGAGTCAGTAAAAATCTTCCTATAATCATTAGGTCTAAGAGTTAGTTTTAGGTTTTAGCCACTCTCTTTGGATTAAGATCTACTATTTCATCCTTTCCTCACTAAAATGCAAATACCTTGAAATTCTAAACTTGATCATGTTGGATCAAGGATGCCGACTAGAGGGGGGGTGAATAGGAGGCATTAAAAACTTCAAATAAAAACAAATTTTTATACCAAGAAGAACTAAATGCAATGTAATATATTAAAGAGAGAAGATAGAGAACAAACACCACGATTTTTACCGAGGTATCGAAGACTCGCCCAGTCTCCACTAATCCTCGTTGAAGCACTCAAATCACTTGAGTTTTGCCTTAATATCCACAAAGGATATTATCATTAGTGGTTGCTCCTTGTCCACTCCGGAAAGGCGAGCACCGATGCCTTGTACAAGCTTGCCGAGCCTCTCCGATAATCTCCGATCTGGAGAGGTCAACAGCCACGCCTCCGAACCGTCTAGGTGAGGGCGCTCACCAAGAGTAACAGGCAGCGAGGTCTTCTCTTGACCTCCAAACACGCACCGAGAAACTAAGTGAATGCAGATGCAAATGAACTGAAGTACTCGATGGATCGGAAAACACTCGACTTGATCAAAAGATCAAGATTTTAAGTGGAAAACTAAAACTCAAGAGTGTATAAGAAATGCTACTGCTTGTTGTGTCAAATACATGCCCAAAGCCCTTTTTTATAGCCTCAAGAATCAAATGAACCGTTGGAACTAGGGCTGAAAATCAGCAACTCAAATTGACAGTCAGTTTGCCTAACTGACAGTCAGTTTAGTGCACAACGGCCGACAAAATTTACGGATAAACAGTAGCTAGCCGTTTGTGGTCGTTTAAGGAAAGCTGAAACCCACAACTGACAGTCAGTTATTCAAACTGACAGTCAGTTCGACCACATACTCGACCAAAAACAAATAGAAACTCAGTTAAAAGCACTGTGGTCGAAACCCCAACTGACAGTCAGTATGGACAAATTGACAGTCAGTTTAGTACAAAAATTTTGAGCACAAAATAAACCCTCTCTGGACAATTGTCAGTTAACACAAACTGACATTCAAACTGACAGTCAGTTCAGCAAACTGAGAGTCAACCTGAACAAAAATAGAGATAACTTTAAATCCAGAAATCCAAAAGAGGTGTTTAATAGCTCGTTTGAAAGATAATTTCAAGGGCTATATTTTTGTCAACAGAAGCAAAAACCAGATCTGCCTAGATCTTTCTAAAAAATCAAAAAACTCTTCTACTGTCAAAAACTGAACTGAAAAACCAGATTTTCCAAATTAAGTTCAAACCAAATCCAACCAAAAAGATGCAATGCAATGACCTAAGTTTCTTGGTTTATGTTGGAGATAAAGAGAGGACTTTCGCCACCCCTCTTTATAGTACGGTTAAAACTAAAAAATAATTTCCCTAACCGATCATCTCCAAACGCCGAGATCGGTAAAAATAAAAACTCATAATACTTAGGTCTTTCGCATCTTCATGATTTGCATCTTGTCTTCATTTTTGCGACTTGTGCTTTTACTCCTTTTGTGTTGGGTTCGTTTTGTTCATCTCGACAATCTTCCCAACGGAGCCCTGTATTAATCAATCTCAAAAAGCACAGTTAGTCCTAAACACTCTGTTTTCATTAATTATCAAAATTAGGGTTAGGCATGAAGGCCTAGATGCAACAGATCAAATAGGCAATTTGTTCTGTAACACTAAAATTTTTGGCTTTAGCTATAAAACATGGTGGTTTAATGATAGTAGAGCCTTGGAATCATATATCAATCTTACAACTATTGTTCTATAGCGATATCTATTTTTGCAATGCCTTTCAGCTAATTTTTCCCAAATTAATGCATACAATAGATTAAAAATATCACTTATAAAATTTTTGCCTGACTGGTGTTGGGTTTTCTTCTAATTGCTATAGTTGATAGACTAATAAAACCATTTAGCTATAAATATATTTTAGTATTAATACGGGGTATTACGCGGCTTATTGATACGACCATTTATCACATCAGTTTTTATTTTATTGAAGCACTAAGCCATCGTGAGTTGTCCTCATATAAAGGACTTTGGTCGAGCATGTAGCTTGCATTTGTCGCATGTTTTCTTGGTTGGAGTTTTTTGGCTTTAAGGAGATTTATTGGCTCATGAGTTTTTCCTCTTGTTATGTTGTTTTAAGCTGTTTGAAGTTTTCACCTAGGTCTCATCGCATTTGGGCCAATAGATCTCATTGTCTTGTTTTGAGAAAGATCATTAAGAATTCAGATTTGGCAATAATGTTAGTTTTATTAAACTTAGTGTTTTGCATTGTGGCAAATGCATTTGATGACTATTTTATCCAACCAAGTTAAGCCAACCATATTTGGGTTTTGCAATCTTTAAAGTTTGTTTAATTTGTTATTTGTGCCAAGAGATGATGAACATGAAGAGTTATAGAATATAGAAGTAATATCTTCATCAACTATGATGTTGAGTCGGAATATTTTGTTTTTGAGATGAGATTTTGAGCCAAGGAGGTTGTTAGGGTTGCATACCATCTCATGAATAGATAGTTGAATCAAGTAGGAGACTATTAGGATTATTTTTACCTTATCTGCAAATTTAAGTCGAATTCTAGCTAGAGTACTTGTTTATTCTTGTTTAGCCTTAGGTCTATATAAGGGTTGATGTTTTTGAGATTTTGTGTGCTTTTATAAATGGAGACTCATTTTATCTATAACAAGTGGTTTTAGAGCTTTTGATCCATCGCCTCTAAGACGTGTTGGATGTGTATCCTGGTGGTGGTGCCAATCCTTCTCTTTCTTACCATTGGTCATTTTTGGCTATGCCAATACTTCTCTTTGGCTATCTTTGATCTCTACTCCTCTCAAACTCTAAAAGTCTTGCTGAAAATCAGATCTATTTATTGCTATGCAAATATAACAGATCTATTAATTTGTTTATTGTTTTTTGTTGTTGCTTTCTCTGATTGATTGCTCCTATACAGAGTAAACCCTCTTTCTATTGTACAGTATTGTTTGTTGCTTTGCAAATTGGTCAACAATTCTATCAATGCATTTTTTTTAAATTTGGAAGCGGTTTTGATGATTTTTTTTATTTCAATGAGGAGATTTCAAGTCAAAGAGAAGATTATCAGGATTGTCTCTCGTACCATCAATATGAGTTTGAATCAAACAGAATATTGTTAATATTATCTTTTACCTTATTTGCAAGAATTTGGGTTGAGAAAGAATTATCTCTTATCTTATTACTTAGAGTTTGAGTCCAATACTAATTACAGTGCTAGTTAATTTCAGTTTAACCTTAAATCTATATAAATATTGATATCTTTGTAATTTCACATGTTTTCTCCTAAAATAAAGACTCACCTTTTATCCCTAACAAAAAGTCAATCCAAATATTGCTAATATGTCATGAGAGTCGTAAGTCTTTTCTCAAATTCGCATCATCTAGATTTGTATACCACAAAAATTCAACAATCACATGGTTTATTTCTTGATCTATATTATCTCAACATACATCTCTTCACTCCCACTATTGCTATTTTATACCATATTTTCGCCTTGCATGACGCGAAAAAAAAATAGGACTATTATGAAATGAGTTTTCATCTTACTTAAAGAGATCAGCTATGTAATAGAAGTGCGAGGCATAAAAACAAATTTAATATCCATATTGCGCTTTCTTTCTCTCTTATCTGGATGGCATGATTTTCAGAGGTCAAGAAAGTCATAGTCATCCTCACTGTACATCTTAAGAAACTATGTTGTTCTTCTACGATGGTTCCATCTTTTCAACGATGCACCACAAGATAAAACGTAGATAGACAAATAATGTACGGGATTTTTTTTTTAAAAAAAGTAGTAGGTAGTTTTTTAGGAGTTCTTAATCTATTTGACACATTTGTGAACTGAAAAATATTAAACTTGTGGGGAAAACTCCCAATTCTCCAGTCACAACATCCTGGAGAGGATCCAGGCCTCCGGGCCTCAAGTCCCTAGGCCTCTAGGCCTTAGGTCTACGTGGTTTCCTGGGAGGTCTATGGTCCTGTGAGCTTTGGGTCTCTAGGTGGTTTCCCAGAAAGGCCCCTAGTCTCTAAGCTTTAGGTCTCTAGATGATTCTTTGGGAAGAGGCTACGTCTCTGGTCTCTACTTGGACGGTTCTCTAGAGAGGTCTTTGGCCTTTAGATCCCGTTTCCCTGGTGGTTCCCATGGAAGGTGCCAGCCCTTCAGGCCCTGGGGTTCCCAGGTGGTTTTTTGGGAGGTCTTAGACCTTTGAACCGCAGGTTCCCGGTGGTCCTCTAGGAAGGGCCTATGTCTCTAGACCCGTTTTCTCGTATGGTTCCCCGGGGAGGTCTTTGGCCTCTGAGCGCCGGTTCCTTGGGTGGTTCTCTGGGAAGATCCCAGGTCTTCGAGTCTTACGTCCCCGAGTGGTTCCCTGAGAAGGTCTCTGGCCTCTAGACCCTGAGTCTCCAGGTGATTCAGTCCTCTAGGTTCTGGGTCTCTGAGTGGTTCTTTGAGAAGATCTCAGACCTTTGAGGCCTATTTTCTTAGGTGGTTCTCTAAGAAAATCTCAGGTCCTTGGGCTCTGGGTCTCTGTGTGGTTCCGTGGAAAGGACTAAAATCTCCGAACTCTAGTTTCCTAAGTGGTTCCCTAGGAAGGTCTCGTGCCCCTGGGCTTTGGGTCTTGGGTGATTTCCGGGGAAGGGCCCGAGTCTCTGAGCCCCAGTTCCCTGGTAAGGTCTCGAGCCCTTGGATCCTTAGCCCCCGAGTGGTTCTCTGGAAGGGTCTAGGCCCCAGGTCCCAGCTCCCAGGAAGGACCTGGGCACCCAGGAGCTAATGTCTCTGCAAGCACCTTAGGAACCGAAGCGAACACGTGTCTAAGATTTGAGCATTATGCTCTACAAAAGGATCGTTGTGTCTTCGATTTGACGATTCAAGTTAGGATAATTTAATAATTTGCATCTTTTGAAATCTATATATACCGCTTGTACTCCCTCTTTTGTCACAACTTCATTTGCATTCACTACACATTAAATCAATAGATGTGTTTAAGTGTTCTCTTCCCGTGAGGCAACCTCCCCAACTGACTTATGCTATGGTACATCGACAGAAATAAAGTTCTCATTGGAACCCAAACTTGTGTAAATCTTTATATCAATTTCTGATTGCCTAACGTGATGCCCTTCCCCTAGCAGTGAATTCTAGCGGGGTGCGGTAAATTGTTTGGTTTGAATTAGAGGTGTACAGATCAAATCTCACTTCAATTTTCATGGATTCACTGTTTTCGTAAAGGCTTGAAGAGCATCTTGAGCTTGGTTCTATTAGATGCCCGTTTCGCCCTGCCTCGGGACCGGCCCAGATGTTAAAATAGGAGCAAGATGTGGTAGTAATCCAAGCTCCAAATAGGAGCAAAATGTGGTAGTAATCCATGCTCCACCAACCCGTTTATACCCGACCAACGCATAATAACTTATCTCGTCCTGTAACATAAATAGGAAAAAGAAACAAGCAGTTTTGGTAAAAAGCTAAATGCACTCCAGTGCGATGTGCCGAACCCTGTGGCCCGTGCCAAAGGTAAAAACACCATAGCTGCAGCAGGTGACACTCACCGACCACGAGTTACAGCCGCAGTTTCACTGGACTCGAAGCGAGTGAACGCCGAATATTTTACTGCGCCCGAAGCAATGAGCACGTGTTAATTTGTGTGCTCCCCGAGGAGCTGTCATGGGACCGGTTGGTCCAGCCTCCGACGCTAGCTCCGACGTCACCAGTGCAGTAACTCGCCATTGGCCGAGTCTGACGAGCACGAGAGCGGCACTTTTTTACGCCCGTGGGAAAGCAGAGGGTTATTGCGGCCTCTGGCAAGCATCTGCAAGTACGGTGGTGCAGCGAATCTTAGGTTGGCCTAACGGTGTAAACGGATTAGATTTTATCATATTTTTTTAGTTAGATTTGAATTTAAATTCGAATATACATTATTCGAATTGAGATTGAATTTCAGATTCTATTTGATACTACTAATATTCTTTTGATTTGGTTATTTTATTAGTACAAAATCTAATAGTAACTTACTGTAAATCAATAAATAGCACAAATAAATGAATTTATACAATATTTATATTATTTATGTAAGAATTTGATTACAAATTTGCTTGCTACAAATTTGAACAAGTATTTTATATACAAATCATATTTAAGTTGGAATTCTTATATGCAACTATATCACTTTATCTGCTTTTGTTAGATTTTATCATATTCGGATTCGAATATGGATACGAATTTTTTTTGTTGGATGCAGATAAAGAAAAAAATTATTTGGATGCAAAACCTAATCATATTTGCATGTTGTTAAATTTAGTAATAGAATAATCCGTATGTATTTTATACCACTAGTTAGGTCTGATGCTGTTTTAGGTCTCATTCAACTCGACTTAGTTTTAAATTTATTAGACTTATAAATTTAAAAATTGGGCTAAACACTTCGATGAATAAACCAGTAGATCCAGGACTGTGGCTTATCTGAACGACTAAGCTGCTGGAACGGACCACCAACTTCTCCAACTTATCACACATTGTATAGGCTGCTCTGACGAAGTAATGATACCGCGATGCTCTGTCCATCCGAGATGCCACTGCCGTCCACGATGCCGTCGCCCATCGCCATTGCGATCCTGTCGCGATGCCGTGCCGCCGCCCATCGCAATGCTGCTCCTCATCGTGGACAGATTTGAGAGAGAATTAATGAGAGAGACTACTGGTTGCTGAATTGTTTGGGAATTGGGATGCTTTTTTGTGGTCTCATGGATTGGAGAGATGACGAATTTAATTGGCAAAGAAGTGATCCGATAGAGATAGGAGAAGGTGAATTGAAAAAGAATCTAGAAATTTTTTAAGGAGTCACTATTTATTTCTTAAACATATTTCTATTTTGCAGTTTACAAACAAAAGAAATACATTTCTCAGATTATTTGGCTTATAAACTTGAAATCTTCTCAAACAACTTTTGGAACTTATCAAATAAGCAATTTTTTGAGTTTATATGTCAGACCCATAAACCCAAAATAACTGATTTATTTGATAAGTTAAGTCATGTCAAATGAGGTCTTAATGTGGTGGGTGTGTTTAGTTCATATTGGAGTCAAAAGAGCATAATAAGGATATATTTGACTGAATTTAAGTTTTTAAATAAATTGATTTATTGAGATTTCAACTTACTTGATCAAAAATTACCTTCCACTTGCTTCAATTTTTTTGGGGTTTTTAGTTCAAAGGTGGCTCATATTTATATAATAAACCCCAATATATGTTGAATGTTTGACTGCAGTGTTAGTTTATAGACTTAAAAGTTAAACTTGAAATTAGATCATATATTGAACTAGATGTGTAGATGAATCCAAAATCTACATATAGAAAAATTATAAACTACCCAATATAGAGTATTAAGAGAATGTTTGATCAAATTTAGCTTGTTCAGTAAGTTAGTTTTTTTTTTATTTATAACAGTTAAAAAATTATTTTTGGCAATATTTAAGAATTTGAGCTTGATGGGTATAAATAGTTTGATTTGAGTGTGGGAGAGTGGAGATAAGCTCCCAATTATGCAGAAGAAACCCGTCTTCACTGTCTTCAAATTATTCAGACTGATGCTTATACGCCCCTAAACAAGCTTAAGTGTTTGCATGAGTTTTGAGTTTTGGCTTTGGAAAAATTTCTAATAAATTTATATTTCATCGAAGATAAGGAAAAGAGCCCTGATTTTAGATGATCTACCTCATCATAAAGCAATGGAGTACGACAAAGTCCAAAACGAGTATCCTCTACACCCTGTCTACATCAACTTAATTAGCTCCTAACGAAATGGCTAGAGCACCTAAATGCTTTTAGCTATTTGTCAAGCGCCTACAAAAGTTTATCATACCTTCTAAAAAACGTTCTCCTCGCGAATATATGACATATCATAATGAAAGAAAACGCCGACTGTAGTCTGTGGATTTTGAAAGAAAATCACATCATACTTGACGTGCTACTTAACAAATATATATATATATATATATTGGCCGGTTTGATAGTTTCGTAAGCGAGCAGGTATTGGCCCCATGAACTGGATCGGAAAACAAATATTGAAAAATAACAAACCCACCGAATCTAGTGCACAAATGATATCTTGACTTGATGTGTTACATATTTTTCAGACAAATAAAGTTGATGTGTTACTTTAATATCCGTATATTGTATATAAATAGTTTGATCATTACAGCATTATATCCTATCCAGGGAGATGACTGATGAGATTCCCAAACGTGCACTCTCATGCACTAGACACGTACATATAAATGAAGCAAGGCATGTGGGCATATACTTTTCAACCCTCTTCTTTAACCAATCCCTAGAAAAAGAAATGTTTTAATCATCTTCTGTGTGATGTCTTCGTGTCTACTTATTAACCTACAATATTTTTCTACATATTTACTTCTAGCAAAAAATTAGAGATTTGATAATAGGTATGTAATTATTTTTTATCTTGCACATATTTATTTCTACTCTTGGACCAAATCACTAATCTTAGATTTAATCCCTCTGATGTTCGCGTAGCCTTATTCTTAATTTTTCTGACAATAATGGCCCAGCAGCAGGTGGGGTGGCGAGATGGCAATGACACTATTGACTGTTAATCTGAAAATACACGAGGCTAATTGTAGTTTTTCAATGAGTAAATTATCGTATCCATAGAGAACTATATATTGAATTATCTCTATTTTTAAAAACTAAACGATTCTTTTGAGATTTTCAGTAAATAGAAGATAGAAATTAAGAAATAATAATGCAAGATTGGAAAGAGTAAAATCTGAAATATTATAAATTATTCTTGGGTTAGAGTTCAGTATTGATGCAATTGTCAATCATGAATTAATATGAATATGATAGTGTTTCTTTAATTTATTTGGTGAAAGCCTATTCCACAAAGGTTATTGCGTCCCTCTCTTGCGACGTCATCGCAATTCTCTTTCTAATAAAACATTCTGCTTTTGTGATGTCACCATTTTATTAGATTGGGAATTGGGGTTAAGAAATAAATATGACCTTACTAAGTTAATAAATTATTAGATTATTCATGCTATCACTAATGAAATCAAATAATTAATCTTCCTAATGTGTAGTGATTGAGGATCCGTTAATTTTCTGTCCACTTTCACTACTTGAGGGAATTAACTAAGAACTAGAACAACTGCAGCCATTCAATTACTTTTAGAATTAAAACATCAATCAAAAGATCACCACGTAAAATAAAAAACTCATCAAAAATATTAAATTATAATATAACAATGATCAAGAATCTCTTGTCTCAAGAATTGAGTGTCTACCCTATAAAAAAGAGATTATAAACCACCAAACTTAAATAAATTGAATAAAATATGAAGAATAGACCGGTGTTTGATGTAGGTTTGCTCACTCTGATGATGACGATAACCTTTAACTTTGAGATCTTGAAAAGGGAAGAGGAGGGAGGTCTATTTTCCTACGATTGATTCTTAGTTCCTCTCTGATCATTTTCCTTCTTCCTGTTTCTGATTATCTATTTGTGGAGAGATGTCTCATGAGATATGATGTGGTTCCCCCTTCATTCTCTGTTTTCCTCTGTTTTTATAGGACACAAAGCATTATTTTTGGCGGCTGCCACCATCACACAAAACTGTTTGATGAGGCAAAATCCTAGAACACCCATACGGGTTGCACATATGGGTTGCTAACCCGTATGACAAACCCTATGGGCCTTTGTTCTCCTTTGTGGCTTCTATTCAGGGCTCCAGTGCTTCATATTACTTATAATACTAATTGTAACTAGTAGTATAAGTCGTATTCTTCAAGTTTCTTCTGATTTCTTGTCATATTATGTGTTTTTTGCCTCCGAACCTTCAAAGAAGGGGAGTAGGGCAGATTGAAGACATTTAGACTTTTATTAAACTAATTTTAAATGAAATCTAATATAAAGTAGGATAAAATACTGAGTTTTTAAATAAAATAATGGTGAAAAATCACCATTATCACCGGCCGTGGGTAGAGGTGGAGGGAGGTGACGGTTGTAGGGAGACAGGAAACAAGAAGGGGTTGTGATTGTGGCAGTGGTTTGACTGGTGGTGGTAGCACCACTGGCCGCGAGCATTGGTGGTCAGTGAGAGAGAAGAAGATGGGTCGATAGTGATGGTGGTTTAGGAGGAAGAGGAGGGAGAAAAAGTGAGAGCGGAAAGGGACGGTGGAGATTAAAACAGATCTAGACGTGTGATATAGATGGTACAAGTTTTTTTTTTAAATAAAGGCACTTGCACTCTAGGCAAGCTCAGTATTTGATTCTCAACTAATTAGGGATATTTTTTATCCTTACGAAATATCATATAAAATAGAAGGTAGAAGAAAGAGATATAATGAAACTCTTGATTCGATCTTTTGACCAAGTTTATTTGATTATTGGATCAACAAGCAAACTACCCATTTTATAAAAGACAAAGGAAAGTGGTCTTATTCAAATTCAAAGCACTTTGTGATCTTCAATCAATTATGTGCTTCAATATAAATATCCCGAGTAAGCGCTATAGCTTGTCTCCAATACTCAGCAGCTTGATCAAACCAAGCTTCCGCAATTTCCGAATCTCCTCGTAGAATGACTTGTTCTCCTCAGTTGGAATAGGCAGTCCCTTCCCCTAGTGCCGTACTTGAGAGCTTCCTACCTCATACGGCTCAGAAATTAAGATAAATTAGTGGAAAGAATTTTCCATATTTGATCTGCAAAAACTTTTTAGGGTCAGGGAAGACTCCTCTGCCAAAATTACCTTAATCCCCACTTAGACTCTTAGGATGGACTTAGAAAAAAAAATGCTTTATGTAAGAGCAATAGTAGTTGCAATACATCTATCTCTTGTCAAACTCTCCATCATATTCATAGTTGCATTACTTATATAATCCTTATTCGTAGGCAAGGCAGATTTGGAATTGTCTTTCATTCCAAAGATAATTTGTATTTATACGCTTCAGATTATTAGCCTTGAGTTTGCCACTAGTAGTATAGCCAACTCTTACCTATTATGTCAATCCGACAAGTTTCTTATCCATTCTTGTTCAATTGTGGCGGGGGAGTAAGTTAAAATAGAAAAAACCCACATTGGGTTTAGGGATAATTAAGCTCAAATTGATAACTTCCATCATGTTAAGGTAACACTCTACCATTGAGTTATACCCTTCCACATCACATAAAGAAAGAGAATTAACTGATTCTAAGGCAAAAGGTCGAGAAACTCAAGGCCACTCTTCCTCCGAGTCTTTTTTCTACACTATTGTGATAGTAAAATAATTATAAAATTTGGATTCAATTGTCAACCGGTCCGTTCGAAAATAGGATTGGATTTGAGCCATAATACATGGTTTCATAAAATCTATATGATTTTCCCGATCTAAATCAAGCAGATTTTCCATGAATAAGACCTTATTTATCATGTTCTATTCGATACTGGTAGGAGAAGAATCCGACTTGATATTCTTAGAAAAAGAGGGGAAGCAAAACCAAATCAAGATGATATGTATTGCTCCCTTTTCTTGTGCTAAAGATCTAACCATTTCCAAAGAAATTGGGGCTAGATTGCTTTTCAATTTCCATTCAAGAATCCCTATCTATTTCCACGCCCATTTTTTGAGACCTCGAAACATGAAATGGACTAATTCTTCTGTTAGAAACACATGCAAGAAAAAGATAATGGTACCCCTCTTATTAACTACTTCATTTTCAATTATAAATTTCATGCTAATAGAAATACATGTCCTACTAAGACAGAATTTCTAACTTGCTATCCTCTTGCCTAATAGGCAAAGATTGACTTCAATAGAAATATAGATTCATTCAGATTGATATGAGGACCCATGATAAGGACATCTCTAGCACTAGTAGCATTAGTGCTCGACTAAAGGAACATACATGACTAATCACTCGAGCGAGAGCCAAACAACTATATTAATAGGTGATTTTGTTCTTTAAAGAATTAAATTATGATGAGAATATGTTGCTACATAATAGCTCTTGTTTAATATTGATTAGATATAAAGAGAGAGCATAACATGAAGGACATAGCCACATATGGGCCAAACAACTTCATCAAATCTAGTTGTACACCTACTGAGTGGAAAGAGAATTTCTTAAGCTTTCCAACAAGCCCAAAATCACTCGATTCCGTCAAGGATTGCAACAGCTACAACCAAAAGAATTCTGCTCGGCCTGCAGTCTGCCGACCAACGTTCGACCAGCCACTTCGACCAAGCACCATTCTCAGCACAGAATTGGGAGTTATTCTCCGCACATAGGGTTTGTGCTCAGAAGCCGTCGCCTAGAATTGGGAGTTATTCTCTTTACCATTGTTCTTGTAATTTCTTCGTTGATTGCAGGAACAGTGTGTCTACTTTTGCGTGGTCAAGTAGACAACGATCAAAGTGTGTGGTTGGGCGAATTCTTTTGTCGCAGGTTGCTGTATTGATAGTGATTGGCACCATCGGTTCATCAGGTTACATGAATCAACGAGTTATCAACGACCCTATGTTGTGAAGATCGGGCACCCTGTATCATCTTGGTATCAGAGCTTCGGTTTACACGGTAGGATTATTTATCCCTTAGGTTAGATCTGTTTTCAGCCTATACATCAAAAGGCCAAAAAAAAAATCTTTTTCTTTCGCCTTAGATTCAATCTGAAATTTTTGTGAGTTTTGTTAGATCTTAGTCCATTAGAGTCTTTGTTTAGTTGGCTGATCCAGACTTCTTTGCGTATCTTTTGTTTTCGTTGAGTTCAAAACAAAAAAAAACAAAATTCAAATCACGTGTATCCTTTGACAATTAATCTGTTCTTTGCAAAAACTTTGAACCTACTTAAGACTAGCTGTTGAGAATTATATTTGGGCTTTGCACACTTGAATTAATATCTTGAAAGTGATTTAATAGTAGAGTATCATAATCTTGTGCCTGTGCTTGTGTGCTGATCCTAAATTAAAAAAAATATCTAAAAAATTATCAGTTTTTGTTTTAGGTAGCATCATTTTGAAAGCTTAAAAAAAAGATTTGTGTTCGATCAAATCGTGTTCTTGCTTCGTTGTGTGCAAATCCATAGGCCAATTTCATATTGTGTAATCTGTTGGATCAAGGATGCCGACTAGAGAGGGGGGTGAATAGGAGACTTTTAAAACTTTTAAGCTTGAACAAATAATTGCAAATCAAGAACAAATAAAATAAGTAAGAGAGGAAGAGAACGAACACAGCAGTTTTTACCGAGGTATCGGAGACTCGTCCAGTCTCCACTAGTCCTCGTTGAAGCAATACTCACGAAGAGTATTATCAACTATTGGTTGCTCCTTGTCCACTCCGGAAAGGCGAGCACCGATGCCTTGTACAAGCTTGCCGAGTCTCTCCAACAATCTCCGTTCTGAAGAGATCAACGGCCACGCCTCCGAACTGTCTAGGTGAGGGCGCTCACCAAGAGTAACAGGCAGCGAGGTCTTCTCTTGACCTCCAAACACGCACCGAGAAGCTAAGTGAATGCAAATGCAAAAGAACTGAAGTGCTCGGTGGATCAGAAAACACTTAACTTGATCAAAAGATCAAGATTTTAAGTAGAAAACTAAAGCTCAAGAGTGTATAAGAAATGCTACTGCTTGTTGTGTAAAACTCATGCCCAAAACCCCTATTTATAGCCTCAAGAATCAAATGAACCGTTGGAGCTAGGGCTGAAAATCAGCAACTCAAACTGACAGTCAGTTTGCCTAACTGACAGTCAGTTCGACCACAGACTCGACCAAAAACAAATAGAAACTCAGTTAAAAACACTATGGTCGAATCTCCAACTGACAGTCAGTATGGACAAACTGACAGTCAGTTTAGTACAAAAATTTTGAGCACAAAATACACCCTCTCTGGACAATTGTCAGTTTAATTAAACTGACATTCAAAGCTAAAAATAATTTTCCTAACCGATCATCTCCACACGCCGAGATCGGTAAAAATAAAATACGGATTACCTTAGGTCCTTTGCTTTTTCACATTTGCGTCTTGTCTTCATTTTTGTGACTTGTGCTTTTACGTCTTTTGCGTTGGGTTCGTTTTGTTCATCTCAACAATCTTCCCAACGGAGCCCTGTATTAATCAATCTCAAAAAGCACAGTTAGTCCTAAACACTCTGTTTTCATTAATCATCAAAATTAGGGTTAGGCATGAAGGCCTAGATGCAACAATCTCCCCCTTTTTGATGATTGATGACAACAAGTGTTCAAAAAATGAAATAAAGAAATGACTCCCCCTGAGTATATGCATCTCATCATATCAGAGCATAAACCATTACATATACATCAGAGCATCTCATACATACAAGCACTCACAGATATGCATAAGTCATATAAACGTGTATCAGAGCATACAAATCTCTAAACCAAGACATCATATATATCAGAGCATTTAACAACACAAAGTCAGATCATCATATCCAAAGATACACAGATATACCAAATAAACCCATATCCAATCATCCATGACATAACTGCAAATGACATCCATAAAATAAAAACTAAAGACATATGAACCAATATCTCCAAAATACTATAATATCCAAAACACTTCTCCCCCTTTGGCATCAAGCACAAAAAGGGAGGCAATACAAATGATGGAGCCTAATACTCATCATCTGAAGAACCTCCTAAGACATCTGTATCTCCGGAGCCTGCTGGAGATCCAGACGCGCCGATAACTGGGGATGCCGGAGGAGTAGCTGCTGAAGCAGGAGCAACTGAAACCTGAGCAGGTGCCGCAGGAGCTGGATCAGCAGGTCCTGAAGGTGTGCTCGGAGAAGTCGAAGCCTGGCGGGCCCTCTTGCGAGGGACAGGAGAAGAAGAAGAGGGAAGACGCCGCAGAATCTCCTCCTGCTGAGCAAGCAAACGGAGCAATAACTGATGATGCTCCGCCTGGGTGCTGAGGATCTGCTGCTGCACCTGGATCGCCTGATCAAGCCGAGAGGAAGATGCCGCTCCGGTGCCTGTCTCCGCAGCTGGAGCTGGAGCATGCTCCTGAGCAGGAGCCTCGTCCTCTGACTCCCCCGCAACATCATCATCTGATGCGGGAGAACCAGGGTCCACAGCAGCCGCAGGCCGGGCACCAAGACGGCGATCAGCCTGGCCCGGAGGATAGAAGAGCAACGGATGATGGGGCCGAGGAAGCTCAGAATCGACAGCATGGATGTGAAGAAGCACCGCCATGATATACGGAGCGTATATCAGTTGACGGCGCGGGGAAAGAAGGAAGTGCTGAATCTTACTAATGATGAGATCAGCGACGTTGAACGGCTCCTCCTGAAAGATAGAAATCAGGACGTGGAGCCCAAGATAAGTGACTCTGGCCCTATCTCCGGTCATGGGGACTAAAGTGAGCCGGAGGATCCGTAGGGCCAGATCAACATCGCGGCGCAAGCCAGCGATGTGACGGAGCTGGAAGGGGCCGGAATAAAGCATGACCACCTCCTGACGCTCAAGGTCTGGAAGGGTGTGGAGCTGGCGGCCAGAAGGAGGGCGCACCAGTCCAAGCGCAGACTCCAACTGCTCCTTCGTGACGGTGTAGACCTGGAGGCCCGTCATGAAGGTCATGAAGTCGCGCTGAGGGGAGATGAAGACGGTGGAATAAAACTGGCGGATGGGCCCCTCAGCCCAGTGCAAAGAGGAATCAGCGACTAGTTCGCGGATCCCTACAGAGCCGAAGAGGTCTGCGATGGTGGCGATGCCTGTACGAGAGGGGATCGTACCCCACGACAGAGAGCGATGGGCGAATATGGGTGCGCGGCTGTAGACACTGGTGAACAGGTCTAGGTGGAGGTTTGTGTAGTAAGTGAGGACGTCGCACGCGTCGCGACCAGTGGGATGCGGCGAGAGGTAGGGGTTTGTGGAGCGGAGCGTGCGAAGACGGCTCGCGTGCCACTGGGAATAATCCACGGGCAAGCGCTCAGGCGGAGGCGAAGGTCGGGTCTCAGACGTTTGACCCGATGAACGCTGGCTGTTTGCCGCGTTCTTCCGTCGGGCCACACGTCGAGAAGGACCCGGCTGATCAGACATGGTTGATGAGAAAAACAGAGAAGGAGGCGAAACGACCTGAACAGGGCGGCGAACAGAACAGGCGAACGGAGCAGAAGAGTTCGTCGGCCGGAAATCTGCAACAACGTTCAAGACGACCGAAGAGAGGAGGCTCAGGACGACGAGGAGGATCTCAAAGAAGATCTTCGACGAGGTGAAGCCGAGCCGGTGAAGAAACCGGTGAACAGAGGAGCCAAAGCCGTCGAGGTCGAGACGAGCGAGGACGTTGGCGCCGGCGGTGAGGAGATCACCGGCGACGTGTGGAGGAGCAAAGAGGTGGCGGCGAGGCACGGTGAGGTAGAGGCTCAAGCTGTGACGGCGAGGAGGAGCAAGAAAAAGGCAACGGCGGTGAGGAGAAGCCGAGAAGACAAGAAAAAGAACGGGGGATTTTAGGGTTCGAGATCCCACAACTGATAGTCAGTTTGATAAACTGACAGTCAGTTCCAAACTAAGAAACATGGAACTGACAATCAGTGTACCACACTGACAGTCAGTTCACAGAATTGGGTTTTGAAACTGACAGTCAGTGTATGAGACTGACAGTCAGTTTGAGACTCGAACATGACCAGGAGCTACGACCAAAATCAATTGCACGTAACTGACTGTCAGTTTGTGAAACTGACTGTCAGTTAGGACAATGACTTCGACCAGAGACTAAGGCCAAGCTCCTAAGCACTAAACTGACTGTCAGTTAGATGAACTGACTGTCAGTTTGGTCAATTTCGATTAGAAGCAGTTTAAGACCAGAGAGGGAATAAAATAATATTATTTTATACAAACAACACTTTTAGCACATCAACTAGCATTTGATATATCAATAATGTTCAGTTCACCCCTTAAAAAGTAAATCTTGATTCATCTAGGGGTTTAGTGAAGATATCAGCTAGTTGCATATCTGTTCTAACATAATTCACATCAATATCTCCTTTTGCCACATGATCTCTAATAAAATGGTGCCTTATTTCAATATGCTTAGTTCTAGAATGTTGAACCGGATTATTTGTAATTTTAATGGCACTTTCATTATCACACAAGAGTGGCACTTTATCAAATATAATCCCATAATCCAAAAATGTCTGCTTCATCCATAATAATTGAGCACAACAACTTCCTGCAGACACATATTCAGTTTCAGCTGTGGAGAGAGCTACTGAATTTTGCTTCCTAGATGACCATGATACTAAGGATCTCCCCAACAGCTGACAGCTACCAGATGTGCTTTTACGATCAATCTTGCACCCAGCATAATCCGAATCCGAATATCCAATTAATTCAAAATTTGCATCTTTTGGCTATCAAAGGCCTAAACTGGGATAGCATTTTAAATACCTATAGATCCTTTTAAGAGCAGTTAAATGACATTCGTTAGGATCAGATTGAAATCTAGCACATGAGCACACACTAAACATGATATCAGGCCTAGATGCAGTAAGATATAAAAGACTACCAATCATAGACCTATAAAGTTTAGAATCGACCGATTTTCCGCTTTTGTCCATGTCCAGATGTCCATTGGTCGCCATGGGAGTTTTGATTGCCTTCGCGTCTTCCATCCCAAAGCGCCTGAGCAGGTCATTCACGTACTTTGTTTGACTCACGAACGTACCGTTCTTGAGTTGCTTGATTTGAAGTCCGAGGAAGAAGCGCAGCTCACCAATGATGGACATCTCAAACTCCCTAGACATCATCTCTCCAAACTCATGACGGAAATGTTCATTAGTAGATCCAAAGATAATATCATCAACATATATCTGACAAATGAACAAATCTTTTTCAATTTTCTTTGTAAAGAGAGTTGTATCAACCTTCCCAATTTTAAAACCTTTTGATAAAAGAAAGTCTCTAAGTCGTTCATATCAAGCTCGAGGAGCTTGTTTGAGACCATAGAGAGCTTTTGACAATTTAAATACATGGTTTGGAAATTTAGAATCTTCAAAACCAGAAGGTTGTTCAACAAACACAAGTTTAGAAATTTCATCATTTAAGAATGCACTTTTAACATCCATTCGAAAAAGTTTGATATTAAAACATGATGCATAAGCAAGAAGTATGCGAATAGCTTCAAGTCTTGCTACAGGTGCAAAAGTTTCCACAAAGTCTAGACCTTCGACTTGAGTGAAACCTTGAGCAACAAGACAAGCTTTGTTCCTAATTACAACACCATTTTCACCTTGCTTATTTCTGAAAACCCATTTTGTTCCAATAACATTATTATTTTTGGGTCTTTCTACTAAAGTCCAAACTTCATTTCTAGCAAAGTTGTTAAGTTCTTCATGCATGGCATTAACCCAATCAGGATCATTTAAGCTTCATTAACATGTTTGGGTTCTAAGGAAGATACAAATGAATGATGTTCACAAATGCAGCAATACGAGATCGAGTTTGAACACCCTTACTGACGTCACCCAATATTTGGTTTAGAGGGTGATCCTTGGTGATCGTTTGATGCTGTATTGGTGCTTCATCTTGTACATCTTCATCTTGACCTTGTTCTTGAGGATCAACATGAGATGATGATACATCTTGATCAACATTCCCAATGTTGACATTTTCTTCTTGATCTTCTTCTCTTGGCTTGATGTCTCCAATGGTTATATTCTTCCTGGATTTTTGAAGATCTTCATTTGAAATTTCATGAGAGACTTGCTCCTTTTGCGAGCCATTAGTTTCATCAAATTCAACATCACAGGATTCTTCAATACAACCAGTATTTTTGTTAAAAATGCGATAAGCTTTACTAGTGGTGGAGTATCCGACTAGAAAGCCTTCATCTACTCTTCTTTGAAATTTACCACCAAAATTTCTTTTCTTAAGAATAAAGCATTTGCAACCAAAGACTCGGAAATAAGAAATATTTGGCTTATGCCCAATAAGAAGTTCATAAGGAGTCAAATTCAGAAGAGGATGCAAATAAAGTCGATTTATAGAATAGCAAGCGGTATGCACGGCTTCAGTCCAGAAGCGAGTAGGAGTATCATACTCACTTAGCATAGTCCTTGTCATTTCTATAAGTGTTCGATTTTTCCTTTCAACGACTCCATTTTGCTGTGGAGTGTAGGATGTGGAAAATTCGTGTTTGATTCCAAGAGAGTCACACAAATCAAACAAGTTGAATTAACGAACTCTCCACCATGATCACTACGGATTTTGTTGATGGATAATTCGAATTCAGTAGAAACAGGTTTTGCAAAACTTTTGAAAACATCGGGGGTTTCAGATTTTTGGGAAATAAAGAAAACCCAAGTATAGCGAGTAAAATCGTCAACAATCACAAAACCATAATTACTACCCCGATACTTTGGAACTCGGAAGGTCCAAATAAATCCATATGAAGGAGTTCCAAAGGTTTACAAGTAGAAAGAATGCGCTTAGTTGGATGTGAAGTAGCTAGTTACTTGCCAGCTTGACAAGCGCTACAAGGTTTGTCCTTTTCAAAATTCACATCCTTTAAGCCAATAACCAAATCACGTTTTAAAAGTTTTCTCAACTGATGCATTCCAACATGTGCAAGTCGTCTATGCCATAGCCAACCTTTTGAGGTTTGAGAGACAAGACATGTTGACAAAGATGCATCTTTTGAGTGAAAATCAACCAAATAAAGATTTCCAAAACGAAAACCTTTAAAGATCAAGGTTTTATCTTTTAAACTTTCAACTAAAACTTCTTTTGGGAAAAATGTGCAACTAAAACCAAAATCGCAAATTTGTGCAACGGAAAGCAAATTGAAATTCAGAGATTCGACCAATAAAACATTCGAAATAGAAAGATCATTAGAGATTACAATTTTACCCAAGTCTACCACATTTCCTTGACGATTGTCGCCAAAGGAAATCTTTTGGTTCTCGCTTGAGTTGTCTTTAAGTGAGGTGAACAACTTCTTGTTACCGGTCATGTGTTCGGAGCATCTGCTATCGAGCACCCAATGACTCCCACCGGTCTTGTAGTTCACCTGCATAAAAGAGTCAAGTCTTTTTAGGTACCCAAACCTTTTTGGGTCCTTCAATGTTAACAATCAAAGCTTTGGACACCCAAATAGATTTCTTCCTTTTGTTTAACATGGGTGCACCAACATACTTTGCTATAGCATAACCTTTCCTCGACTTTTGAAGCATGTAGCAAGTATCAAGATAATTTGAAGTCATTAAGGGACATGATTCATACGAATGACCAGTTTCATGGCATTTATGACAAAATTGTTGCATGCTTTAACAAATATAGTTTTATAATTTGGTTTCTTCCCTTTCTTTTGAAAATATCCTAATCCTTCTTTTCTAAATGAACATTTTTATTTACTAAGGATTAGATCAAGAGATATTTTGCCTTTGTGGCAGTTTTCTAAACCTTTTCCAAGTTTTTCGACTTGTGCCTTAAGTTCATTATTTTCATTTAAAAGATTATCACTTGAAACACATGGAGTATGATGACTACTAGAAGGGGAATCATCTAAGTCACATAAGGTGGATACATCAACTTTAGATGAAGCATGAGTGATATCTTTAATAAGCAAGCTTTCATACGAATCTTTTAGTTCATAGTATTGAGCGCGTAGGGAAGAATGTTCTTCCTTAAGCACCTTATACTTCTTTTTAGTTTTTCCAAAGACTTCATTTAATTCGGTTATCATTTCAACTAAATCATCATATGAAGGATCATTGATGTGTACCTTTTCATCGCCTTTGGCCATAAGGCAAATGGATGAGCTAGTTGAAGTGTTGATGTTGCCGAGAGCTAATCCGGCCATCTTCTTGGAGCAACTTCTTTCGTTGTCGGAGTCGGAGTCGGAGCTCTCGCCTCCGGACATCCATTCTCCAAAGCATGCTTCTTTGGTTTCTTCATTCTTCTTCTTGAAGAATTTCTTCTTTTTGTTCCATCCCTTGTTCTTGTTTGGACATCTTGAAGCTATGTGTCCCTTCTCATGACATCCATAGCAAATGATGTCCTTGAAGTTGTTTTGCTTTTGTCCCTTTGGTCGTGTGTCAATGTTGACACCCTTTTTATGCAACCTGCGAAGAAGTTTTTGAGTATTTTTTACCATGAGTGCGAGATCTTCATCGGAGGAGCCATTGCTTGAATCGTTCCTTGCGTTTGCTTTGAAAGCCAAAGCTTTCTTCTTCGTTTCCGAGTGTTCGGCTGCTTCCTTCTTCTCCTTCTTATGCATCCCATGGGTGATGAGGTTCCCATAAAGATCGGTTGGTGTTGTGGTCGATAAATCGGAGTTTGTGAGAACCGTGACCAAAGTGTCGAAGCTATCCGGTAAGGCCCTAAGCATGTTTCTCACAATCTCAAGGTCAGTAAAAACAACACCAAGACCCTTGAGTTCATTCACAATGTTATTCAACTGAGTAAACATGGAATCCACGGACTCAGTTGATGACATGGTGAATGTCTCATATTTTTGTCTCACCATTAGCAACTTTGCCTCTTTAACCTTTGTTGTGCCCTCATAAATTTCTTCGAGGGTGGTCCAAACCTTGTGAGAAGTCGTGAGATTGCTCACACAGTTGAACTCATTCAAGGATAAACAGGCAAAGAGTGCATTTTTCGCACGGGCGTTTAAATGCAGTTTTCTCCTGTCGTCCTCAGACTGACTTGCCGGATCATCCGGAGGAGTAAAACCGAGTTTAACAATATCCCATACATCAAGCCCCATAGCTTCTAGGAATACCGACATGCGCACCTTCCAATACGGATAGTTTGTCCCATCAAAGATAGGCGCACGACCGGTATGACCAAGAAGGAAATCTCTACTTGACGACATCCTCTCTCTAGGCGGTAAAACCTAATGAATCGAGAGATCGTGCTCTGATACCACGTGTTAGATCAAGGATGCCGACTAGAGGGGGGTGAATAGAAGGCTTTTAAAACTTTTAATCTTGAACAAATAATTGCAAATCAAGAACAAATAAAATAAGCAAGAGAGGAAGAGAACGAACACAGCAGTTTTTACCGAGGTATCGGAGACTCGCCCAGTCTCCACTAGTCCTCGTTGAAGCAATACTCACAAAGAGTATTATCAACTATTGGTTGCTCCTTGTCCACTCCGGAAAGGCGAGCACCGATGCCTTGTACAAGCTTGCCGTGTCTCTCCAACAATCTCCGTTCTGAAGAGGTCAACGGCCACGCCTCCGAACCGTCTAGGTGAGGGCGCTCACCAAGAGTAACAGGCAGCGAGGTCTTCTCTTGACCTCCAAACACGCACCGAGAAGCTAAGTGAATGCAAATGCAAAAGAACTGAAGTGCTCGGTGGATCGGAAAACACTCGACTTGATCAAAAGATCAAGATTTTAAGTAGAAAACTAAAGCTCAAGAGTGTATAAGAAATGCTACTGCTTGTTGTGTAAAACTCATGCCCAAAACCCCTATTTATAGCCTCAAGAATCAAATGAACCGTTGGAGCTAGGGCTGAAAATCAGCAATTCAAACTCACAGTCAGTTTGCCTAACTGACAGTCAGTTTAGTGCACAACGGCCGACAAAATTTACGGATAAAAATTTGCTAGCCGTTCGTGGTCATTTATGGAAAGCTGAAACCCACAACTGACAGTCAGTTATTCAAACTGACAGTCAGTTATTCAAACTGACAGTCAGTTCGAACACAGACTCGACCAAAAACAAATAGAAACTCAGTTAAAAACACTGTGGTCGAATCCCCAACTGACAGTCAGTATGGACAAACTGACAGTCAGTTTAGTACAAAAATTTTGAGCATAAAATACACCCTCTCTGGACAATTGTCAGTTTAATTAAACTGACATTCAAACTGATAGTCAGTTTAGCAAACTGACAGTCAGCTTGAACAAAAACAGAGATAACTTTAAATTCAGAAATCCAAAAGAGGTTTTTAATAGCTTGTTTGAAAGATAATTTCAAGGGCTACATTTTTGTCAACAGAAGCAAAAACCAGATCTGCCTAGATCTTTCTAGAAAATTGAAAAACTCTTATGCTGTCAAAAACTGAACTGAAAAAAAAACAGGTTTTTCAAATTAAGTTCAAACCAAATCCAACCAAAATGATGCAATGCAATGACCTAAGATTCTCGGTTTATGTTGGAGATAAAAAGAGGACTTTCGCCACCCCTCTTTATAGTATGGTTAAAGCTAAAAATAATTTTCCTAACCGATCATCTCCACACGCCGAGATCGGTAAAAATAAAATACGGATTACCTTAGGTCCTTTGTTTTTTCACATTTGTGTCTTGTCTTCATTTTTGCGACTTGTGCTTTTACGTCTTTTGCGTTGGGTTCGTTTTGTTCATCTCGACAATCTTCCCAACGGAGCCCTGTATTAATCAATCTCAAAAAGCACAGTTAGTCTTAAACACTCTGTTTTCATTAATCATCAAAATTAGGGTTAGGCATGAAGGCCTAGATGCAACAAAATCAAGCTAGCGTTTTTCTATAACTTGTGCAACACGAGCTGTTTGTGCTATTACTCATTTTTTTAGCTCATTCTTTGGGTTGCATCAAGTTACGTCATCTTTGTGTGTGAGTTGTTTTGTCTTTCACTTATATCTTGAGGTCAGCAACTAGGCATTGGATCTAGTTTGGATTGTTACCTAACTTTACAATATCGAGAATTTTGGATTGCTTAGGATAACACTTAACCTTCCAAGCTCCACATACAAGCCATTGTTGTTACAATACTTGGACAGTGAATTCGCTTGATCCATCACCTTTGATCATCTATTGCCACCAAAGTGCGTACAACACCTCAATCTAGTGAAGAAAACATAAGAACTTCAGTTGATAAGGAGAGTGTGAGGTTGAGTGATTCCACAAAAAAATTATCCATATTTCTTCTTGTATCTATTTGTACTCACCCTGGCAGGACAAGAAGAAGAGGAACCGACACCTTATATGACCCAAGCTGATGTAGACAAGATGACCCATGTTTTCAATGTGCAATTGAATGAGAACATGAGCATCTTGCGAAGGGAGATCGCTTCAGAGATGGCCAGTGAATTGAACCAGAAACTGGAGGAGCTACGTCGAGAATGAACACCAGGTGATGCTAGTGTTTATGGAGGAGGATTAGATCGTGATGAGGCTGACGAGTAGATCATTTCTCGTTTGGCACGTGAGGTCCAAGCAAGGAGAGATTGAGCCGCTGCCAACGCGGTTCGACCAGGAGGAAGAGGTCGTTGTGCTGCCCATGGTCTAGGGAGAGGCTGTGGACGAGATGACATCGACAACAACTACATGCTGCACTGCGATGATGACTATCAACGTCGTGGTCGCCGCCATGATGGTCATCCTGAAGAGAAGTTTGGCAAACTCAAATTCAACATCTCAAAATTTGAAGGCAACTCTAAATGACCAAAGAATTAGGAGTCAGGTTCACTAAGTCGATCTCGTAATACTCCATGATGGTAGCGAAGAATGTATTGATCGGCAGATGAAATCCACAACCTAGGAAGTACGTGAACATCACCACTTCACCGTCCAACTGCTTCGGAGAGCACTTGCCTTTCGCCGCCAAACATCACCCAGGAATCACTGCCGAATCAAGATGATAATTCACTTCTAGGCATCCAAAGCACGCGAGGAGCAGGAAGATGTGTTCCAACCCACCATTGACAAAAGCAAGAAGCAAAGTGTGAAGGAAGAAGAAGGGCTCAAGAATTTGTTTGGCGCAAAATGAAGTTTTCGCAAAAATAAGAAGCTGAATCATCATGCAACGCTACAACGATTATACACCTCCCTGATTTCCCTACCACAAATATTACAGAAATAAAAATTCAACTATCTTCACTTATTTATTTTCTGACTAAGATTCGGTGAGTTTTGTTCTTATAATCTCAACTGAACAGAGTCACCTTTCACAGCTTGGTCCATTATGACCACACATTTTCGACCAAACTTTTGATCCATTCAAATACTCGGTCAAAGAGTTATAACCTCAAAAATTCTCAAGTAGATCTATTTGCTTGACTTTGGAGGACTAGCCTACGAGAATTACACGCCTCCTCTTTGTCGATTTTTAATTAATAAATGTCATATATGCCTATTAATTAGTTACCATACCGTGATAACGATTCACTGCGGAATGTGCAGTCTAAAACTACGATAAGCTCTGGTCGAGGATACACAGTCATGTTCAACATAGGATAATTTATTCGACTACGATCAGCTCTGTCGAAATGTTATATATAAGAAACTCCTAGTCGAAGGTAATGACCGCTAAGACCCCTGGTCGAAACAACAATTACCCACAACCACACACGTCATTATCCCACATGCTCTACAACAAACCAGTTAACACACAATTTTCTAAGAATCATCAAGACAACCACCAATGAGAGAGATAATCGGCAGTAACTACTAGTAACTAACAGCAGTTCCTAGAGAAATAACTGCTCTTGTACATTTATAAAAGGGAGAATGAGATAAAGAGGGGCGTTTCCTTTTTTCTATTTCTTTAAAAACACATATTTTCTTAAGCAATTAACACAACACATGACGTAGGGTTATTACTTGATCTTTCGAGGGTATGAATCTGTCTAAAAAAAATCCTTGTGCCTTATCATTGTGTTTGTTTTTCTTTATTCTCCACAACCTTTATTTATATCGTAAGCTCAAGGGTGGTCCACCAATCGTCGACATTAATTTTCTTTTATTTATTTTTTTACAAAAATACGTCGAACAATGATGCTAGGTGAATCGCTAGAAACATGTGAAGTGTACAACTAACCTAATAAGGAGAACTTTTTTGCCTAATAACCCATTAAAAAAAAGAAATTCGAAAACTAACCCAAAACTTTTAAAATTTTCAAAACTAACCCTCAGTCGCGAAACAAGTCGTGTGACTGATCTTCAGTCACTAACTGGGCTAGTGACTAAAGACGTGGCACGGCCCAATGCACCCATGGCCCAGGACCGTGCCACGCCCGCTTTCAGTCGCTAGCCCAACTAACGACTGAAAAATGTATGAAAATGTGCCACAGCAATAACTTACACAAATCGGTTGTAGCCTATTTGGTTAAGAGGTTGCAATCTCTACTTGGAGAGCAAGATTTGAATCCCGCTCACAGCATTATCAAATATTCGCGACTAAAGGTCAGTTTTGAAATTTTTAAAAGTTTTTAGTTAGTTTTTGAATTTCTTTTTTTTAATAGGTTATTAAGCAAAAAATTTCTAATAAGGAAGCTTTCGTGAGGGGATTGGAGCATGCTACCATGAAAGAAAGGATTTTCTTTTTAAAAAGATTCAATTCGGAACTCTTACCCGTCTAAGGTCAATATGAAAATTATTTCAGAGGTTTTCCCTTATTTTGTTCGCGTCAACAAACAATTCAAAATATCTCAACTTTTTTAGAACAGATCCGAGTCAAATAGCAATGATTTGAAGCACTTTTTTTTTCCATTACACTATTTTGAAAACCTAAGGAGTTGATCGTTTGAATATATGAAATACATGATTTTCAATCATAATAGGAAAATGAGGGGAAACAGATACTCAATTTAAAATGAGTAAACAGAATTTCATACTCGATCTCATATATCTCTATTGAATTTTGTGAAAAGTCGCATATAATAAAGTAATGTGTACAATTTGGAAGGAGATCTTTTTTATCTTTCGAAATTCACCCTGCCATATGGGGTCAAAAAGGCAAAAGTTTCTTTTTTTTTGTGGTACTTTTGTAAATGTTACCTTATTTGTCCTTTAGTTTGATTGGATTAGAGGTTTTTTTTTTGGAAAAAATAGTTCTAATTGTTTAGCTCCGAATTTCAAACCAATATCACATTTTATTTTATGAATTTCTAGAGAGCACGCTTCAACTCTCTTTCTGTTTATAGAATCTATGTAACTTTTGAGAGAAGTGTGGAAGTATTTTGTAAATTAAACTGCATGATAGAAAACGATCGACATGATAATGTGATGATACAGTAGTGTGATGGTGTTCATGAATGCGAATACTTTTCTCAGGTGTGGTGTACACATACCGCCCCCACTGGTGGAGACAGAAAAACTATTTAATGGAGCCCTTTACATTGGCATTTATTTTCATTTGGGTTACTCTTTTAGATATATTAGAGAATTTTTTGGATTTTTGTGGAAATACATTATAAGTGAAATTTTGTTATGCGAATTTCCAGTAGAATCCTATGTCTCACAGTTACAGGACCCTATGTCGCTCAACCACTGCTGGGCCCACGACAGATTGTGCCTAATGTGCCAAAATTTTTAGATGGAGCTAATGTCGACACGTCTCTTTGGTTCCGTTTTGTACTGTGCGGCTGGATAGAGCAGTGGAGAAACCTAGTTGGTGACGGCAATATATACTAATTGCCACTGCTAATAATAGTGTTTAATCGGTCATATATCTGTTTAGAAAATTTACACAAGGTGCCAAAGGAATTGCTAGAGTTGTTTTCCCTGTTGCTATTGCAATGATTTTTTTTAGCTTGTCTTCAAAAATATATAGATCACATGTTATATATATTAAGTTTCTGTCAATGTAAGCATGTGACTATGTGAGACAGATTCCTAGCCGACATCATTGAAATAATTGTTTAACAAAGGATATGATAGCAATAACAATGGTGAAAGACACCAAATAGATAGATAGATAGATAGCTAGAAAAAATTGAGATGATCATCCTTCAGAATTCTAAGATTAAACATGTGTTTAGTTGAATTTGAGTTTATTGGATTGACCAACTTATCAATTTATAATTTATAAGTCAAATAGTTTTTTTTAAAAGTTGACTAATTGATAAGAGATGCAAAAAGACAAGAAGAGAAGAGCAATAAGCAGTATAAATTGGGGCAAATGGTTGCAACTTATTGTATTTAATAAAGTGAAACTTTTCATTTAAGTTCCACAACAAGTTATTTGTGTAGCCATAGTTTGAGTTTATATTGACCAATGGAACTAATCTAAATTTTGGATCTGGTGTTTTGAGAAAATACAATTTTGTTATACAAGATTTGGAGTTTAACTACTTAAAACTTTGTTTGTTTCTCTGCATTTTCATAAAACACAGAAAAATGAGTTTTATAAAAAAGACGAAATTATCATTTTTATGACTAATAATATTTATGTGATATGAAAATTATCATTTTTATCAATGTCACTAGACCATGTCAACTGATAAAAATGAAAACAGAAATTTATTATGAGCGAGTCCAACTAATAAACATTGAATAATTGAGGAGAGTAAATGAAAATTATATATCTTATTTGGTGCAAAATTATGTGAAAAGAAAGTTTGTGTCTGGTATAAGAGAGGTCACTAGGCCAGGTTTCTACTTGCCCTCCTCTCTCTTCGGCTCTATCAACTAATATATATAATTTTAAGAAACAGACTAGGAAAATAAATTAGAGCTCTCTATTTCAAGAGGAAGCCCAACAGTAAAATGTCTTTTGAGTTGCTGCGGCATAACGACGAACACATTCTGCGATTAGTGCATGGCGGTGCAGGGCTTTGCCTCCGGTCTCCAACGACATTTTTTTCAAGGAATCCAACGCCAGTTCAACATGTCATACGCCTATGATACGAATCCTCACCTGGCTCTACCTCCCGGTCCCCCGGCGACCCCCTGTCCGACAACCGGAGGCCCCGCGCCGCTGAGCCGACTTTCTTTCAGGGTACTAAAAGCTAGGGCCTTGCACAATTCAGACACGATGCGGTTGCCATGCCAATTCCACTGGCCCATCAGCTTTCAATCGGCCGTCCCCTCTCGCCTCACCAAACGGACCCAAAAACAGTATTCATCGCATCAACCGTCGCAGGATTAATCAGCGCCGTCCGATCGTCAGACGCAACGCAGGGTAACCTCTGCTCGCTCATGCCCATGCGCAAAGCAAATGAACCGTGACGTCAGTGTGGGTGTCTGTATACGGGGAGATGTTGTACAGTGTACCATTCATATGGAGGAATACGTAGAGAGGAACCTATCCCCCTTTACCGAACAACACGTCAGGCAGGTAGCCATTCCATTCACTTTTGGATGGTCATGACAAACTTTGAAATTCCCAAACTCTCTTTTATCTTGATCTCAATTTATTCTTTATTGAATATATCTTAAAACTATACTGTCGATGTCATTTGTACTTAAAGACAAGACATAAGATTTTATGATAAGACAAGACACGTATTCACACAATTCTAAAAGACAAGATTCCAAATTCCCAATTTTTCTATTTCAGGTGTTTGATTCCCGATTGAACATTTGTTGAAGCTATATTGTATATATCATTTGTTTGGAATAATACAAACATGATTTCATGGTAAGTTGGAACATATTATTGCTCTATCTATTTCAAAATATAAAACCT
Source organism: Pharus latifolius (assembly GCA_019359835.1). NCBI lineage: Eukaryota > Viridiplantae > Streptophyta > Magnoliopsida > Poales > Poaceae > Pharus > Pharus latifolius. The sequence continues at coordinate 11,497,226 of CM033319.1, read as the reverse complement.
TATTCTCTATTGCACATATTTCATAATGTAATGCCTTCACAAAAAATTAAGTGTAATTAATAAGAATAATATAATCTATTTTTTCTTTTTTCTTAATTTTTATGCACGACATTAAACAATCTTATATTTTAAAAGTAGTAGTTTATCATGTTTCTAGAAGACAAATAGCTAGTAAAGACAGATAAGGATGTTGGGCCGATCTTAAGTCGAGAAAACCAGTTGGCAATTTGGCAGGGCGGAGGATGATGCAAAACGCCGGCACCTGCGGGAAAAACGTGGGATTTTGGCGGAGATCCAGTCTCCTCCTCGGTGCCGAATGTCACGTACGCACGGCGAAAAACTCCCATTCGGTTGCATCGTTTCGTCAACACTATACGCAGAAAAAAGAATTTTTTTAAATAACTCAAAAATAAATTACAAAAATAACCTATATTTATTTTTTTTTACAAAAATAATTCTCCATATCAATCTGTCAAATTTTGAGAGTGCTACGGATTGAAGTAGGTGAGAAGAGATTTGTCATGCTTCTAAAGTACAATAAGTAGGAAGAGGTTTTATTTTGTTTTGTATTGGAATTTTAAATTTTTCAACATTTATATCTTTTAAATTATAACTTTGATTAACGATTCATTTTAATCATTAGAATTATGAAATCAGAACGATCAAATCGACATAATGAATCACCAATCGGAGTTATATATAACAAGATATTATATCATATAATATCTTAATATACAAGATATTATATCAAATCGACATAATTTTTTTTGTAATTGATATACTTTGATCTGTAATTCTGATTGACGATCCGTTTGAACTAATAGAATTGTGAGTCTAAAACGATCATATCAACATGATCGGATCTTCAATTGATTGATCATTTTAGACTCACAATTGACGATCCGATCATGTTGATATGATCGTTTTAGACTCACAATTCTATTAGTTCAAACGGATCGTCAATCAGAATTACAGATCAAAGTATATCAATTACAAAAAAAATTGAAAATTTTAATATAATTTAATCTAGAAAACTGAACTAAAACTCAGATTAAATTATACTGACTTTCAATTTTTTTGGTGGATTATTTTAAGAAAAATTCCAGAAAAAAACGCCTCCCCACTCGCTGGTCCCTACACGCCCCTCTAAAACCCTGCAATTCTGTGGCATTGTAGTATGTAGGAGTGGTATCTATGATATACTCCTTTTTCCTATTTTTGTACACCTTGGAAAAAGTATGTAAAATGAACGTCTTTTTCTATGTTTTTTTACACAAATCTTTCCACGAACAAAATGATTCGAGTCTTTTCACGGAGAGGCCTACACGCATCATTACTGCACCAACAACTGGTCTTAATATTCCCATTTGTCAGGTGGTGAAAGGTGAAAGGCTTGCGACTTGGATCGGCATGACCTTTACCAGATCAATTAGTGCTAGTTAAATGAGGCATTTATTTCTAATCATGATCACTGTTTTGGGTTAGCTAAATGTGGCTAGTGTCATAATGTGTGCACGAGTTAAACAGAAATGGGGTACCAACTTTGAAAAAAGCCTCTATATATAAAAGTTGCAAAACGCCACTCTCATTTAATTAATGTGGGCCTTGAAGCTATTTTTTTCCATGGCAGGTAACAACAGTCCAGAGGACCACAACTAGAAGTTTACAATATTTACTTGCAACAATCATACTGTTCTAAAATTAGAAAAAAAAAAAACACTCAAGTGTTTATCTGCATGGTTGAAATATGTGGTCATATAAAAAAGATTGTTGCTTGATATGGTAGGAGTAGAAGTAGAAGTAGACAAAGAGAATAAGATGGAATATATATGTTAATATAATAGATACTACTAATTGCAGGACAACTTTCTCAAAATAAAAAATAAGCAAGGAGCAAGAAGCGAAACATCATATATTTAATTCAAGCCTGCAAGCATGACACAAAGGACAAACATTGGAGTGATCAAATAAAAAGAACCGGGAAAACGAAAGAATAGAGAGAAAAAAAAAATTCATCATGATGGATACGTTTGGACAAGGAAAGACGACAAAAAAGACCACCTACATCAAGATGGAGAGCGATCAGGTTGGAATTCTTATCACCCAATCGCGAGCGACATCTCGCGTTGTTTGGTATCAGACTTGGCTATCTTGAGATGACCTTATTCGATCGCGAATTGGATTGCACAACATGATGTGCCTCCTTCTTGGTGGATCCATCCCTATCCCCCCAACAGTCCCAACTGACGACCCTTGCGACGCGAGCCTGTTGTAAGAGACCAGTCACTTGGTTTTTGCCACAGCAAAGCTAATCCAATTTGGTGCATACTATGGAGTCATTAAGCAGTTCTGATATTATGTTTAGAATTGTAGTACAGTGAATTATAATAAGTAATCAATAGTCGGTAGGGTATGATAACTATATAAAATATTTGTTATAAATGTTATTATTTGCTTCGAATTCGCGTATTGTAATTGTACAAAGTAGCTAATGTGTTATCAAGAGATTAGCAAAAAAAAAAAAAGAAAAGAAAATGTAAGGTATGTACAATTTTAGTATATGAATTCAAGACAAATTATATAAGTAGTTACATCTTGCCACATTTAAAAATAGTATGATGGCAAATAAAATTTTATGGAGATGTAGTAGTAGAGTTTGAAACAAAATTTAAGAGGGACCAATTAACCATTATGGTAAAAACATAATTTAATTAGTTGTATTACAAAAGCCAGTGCTAATACAATAGCCACACTAATGCTAGTAGAAAAATTTACAAACTTATTTAATAAGCAAAAGGGGAGAGAGAGAGAGGGCCATAATAGCAACATCTCTGTTAGTAATTATGATAACTACGCTTAAGAAAAATCGTCTTGACATCAGTATCATCTGAGGCACACACCTTTCCCTTCATTTTGACTGTGTAACAAACTAATGCTTTAAGTGAAGTGGCCTCAAGAGAGCTATGGCCAATTAATCAAGTAGGGGGCCATGGCAAGTGCGGCCTCTAGAGAGATCCGCCACCGAAATGCCAAACATAGCTCTAGAAGCGAGACGTGGAAGAGTCAAAAGACACATGCTGGATGACCAGTCTAGCACGCCGTTCGGGTCAATTCGACAAGCTGTCCTGATCTCCCATACGCAACAGTTTTTAGTATTTGATTGGATCGAATCGCCCGGTGAAAATATCGTGTAACAACTTGGCAGGCAAAGTCGAAGAGAATTAAAAAGGTAATATAATTCTCTATATATTTGCCATGGCTTCGCCCACATCCACACGGTAGGGACCGTAGGGTTATGAACTAATAGAACAGTGAGTTCTCAAACAGATGGCAACTATTGCTGAAATGGCCGTGTAAGTGTCCCATATAGCATCAAGCCATGAAAACCTGAAAAAGAAATGGCAGCAAGAATGATGCAAGCTCTGATGCCCCCTTCTCAGAGACTGTTCCCTCACAGGATTGTTCATGCATCTCGATGCTAATAGGTCTGAATCAAAAATCTAGGAAACACTGGAGATTCGTACTCGTACATGATTGAACTGTAAGCAATTACAAGCGGCTCAGGGAACAGTTGGGCATGCACCGACCACGGTAGTCCAAGAGACACTTATCCTGAATTCATGTACCGAAATTACAAGCTCTCTCTGTGATGTGGAATTATCAACGCTGACACTTTTTTTTTTAATTTTTTGTTTTAATTTCGGTACACTGTAGATGGATTATTTTTTTTCACGCGTGAAGCTATTCTTGATGGGTTCTGCATCTGAAACATTAGCGCCGCGTGCAGAAATGGCAACAGGAGGGGAACTGAATTAAAGAGGGGACATCCCTCTTGACGAATAGCCAGCTCAGTTAAGATCGGATAGAGTCGCACAGGGAAGAGAGCGAAGAGCCAGTGGTTTGGGGCCGCTGATCACGGACCCACTGCAGGGTGGCTGGGCCCACGGGTCCAGGCGATGGCCTAGCATGTTCCCCTCATTGGACAGCTTTAATGTGTCAGTACAGTCCACGTAAGTACCACTCATGTGCCATCAAAGCTAGGTACCATCTGCACCAAATTCATGCTTATTTTTCTTGTGTTGCTATCTAATGCAGAGTACTCATAGGATGTAAAGTGCTGCAATACATCTTAAAAAATTGGAAAATTTTTTACAGAGAAATACTGGAAGTAGTCTTTATATGGTCTACAACTAGACCAAATTGCACACTCTAAATCATCTTACATTATGAGAAACAACAACCAAAAAAATACAATTTTAACCAAATGCAACTTTTTATGATTTCAAGTCATTTTATTCTGATCTTGTCTTTTTTTTTCTCCTTATGTAGGATGATTTAGATAATAAAATTGATCAAAATGTAAAACACAACTTCATAATTTACACTATAAAGATACTTTGCAGTAAATAACAACCTATTTTTTTTTTGTTTTACTCTATGTAACAACAGTAGAAAACAAGCAGGCAAGCACAACCAGTACCTCAAATCAGAGATGTCCTGCAATCGCGTCTACTAAATATTTATAACAAATTGGAATAGGATATGAAGTGTGATCAACCGTTTCCTGGTATAATTATTGTGCTGAAAGCAACAAAAACCATGGGCTGGTTTCCGGTGTGGATGAACAGAAGCTACGAATACTGTATGCATTCTTTACTTAATTCTCCTAGTTGTAGTATCCAAATAAAATGCACACAGTGCACAGCACATCCTGAGGTGGCTTTCCTCTTGGTGCACTTTGCTGCATGTCCAATATTGTGATATGAACTGGAGTCTAAAGACTAAAGGTGTCCAACAATGCTTCAAAAAAGAAAGAAGGAAAAGGTTGCCAACACTTTTGGGTCGCGTAATCAGCAAGCATATATTCGATTATGCAAATTCCATGTAAGGTCTTGGCATTTTAGATCATATTGTTGCAAGTCCAATCGATAATATTGCGGTCTACATGTTCCCCATTTCTCCAGTTGTGCTAGAAATCCATGGTGGGGTCTAATCTTAATCTGTAGTTACAGTGATTGGGGCTTTAATATCTGCAATCTCATCATTTGTTTGGAAGGTTAAGATTTCATGTGATTGCAGGTCGTTCCAGTAGATAGGACACTACCACCTGTAAACTTCATGGTAATGGGTATCAGCTATCAGAAAAGACAAGTACATCCTACAATTTAAACTGCCTAGTTTGTTTGACATATTGCCATCATTCTCTTTGTGATTTCTTGCTCAAATTTCTCTGAATTCCGACACGACGACTTCAGGCATTTATTTTAGCGATGCAGAGTCAGTTAGACGGCATAATCTAAGGTCTGGAGCAACTTTATAATGCCGAGGGACCATCTCTAATATTGGCGTTAGTGAGGAAAAAAATGCGCGCGCGTGCACACACAACACGCGTCATGGGAACCCGGAACCGAGTAGCCTGATCTTTCTAGGACAACAGGGATGTATCACTAGCCGGGGTTGAGTGATTTGGATCAAGTTTGCTGATTTGGCTCGTGTACTATAGTAGCTACATGCTACAACTAATACTGGGACAAGCTTACTGTTGGGAAAGACGCTCCACACCAAACCCAAAAATTAGGCCTCTGGTTGTGCAAATAACAAGCCCCAGCTGCGCTGTGGGCAGGCCCGAGTTTGGTGAGAGGTGATGGTACGGCAAACTGTTAGATCTTCCCTCGCACAAACATTTCCAGTACTTCACGATAAAAGCAACAGTATGATACCATCAAATCAGTTATAGGGAGGGGAAAGGTGCCTCGACTCTGTTCCATATAGCTGGCGAAAAATGGGCTGAGCTCGTGAAGTTTCGAGCATAGATTTTTTATCTGAAACATCAATGTTTCGGCGTGATGGCCGATGAGCCTTGTACTTTTAAGGACCAAATGATTGCAGATCTGTCATGATGCAGACTGGTAGAGAGCTGGCAGCATAAAAACTTTCACTGGCTCATGCATCGACCATTCTTGTCTTCTGGATGTTGACTAATGAAGTTGAGATAGCAGCACGGTATAGGCCTACCGATATATAGATCTATGGAAGGTAAGGAATCTGGGCACCTCGCGAGAGATCTGTGGCTTGACAAAGTCAGATGACATGTAAAAAAGAACCTTTAGTCATCTCTGCAAATGTTCAGAGAACAATCAGCAAAAAGATATAAGGAAAAACTTCCTCGCTTGAGTCAAGAAACATGAGCAGGAGCCCGAAAATTATCATTTCCTACCGGTGAACCCTAAAATCCAGGCAGGAGCAAGTCGTGCAGGCTAACCCAAACATAAAATGAATAATAGACAGAAAATAATCTTGACGCAGAAGATATTATGTTTAGATTTTACCTAGACAAAAATGACAGAAAATTCTGCAGGCTTACCTGAAGAAAATGACAGAAAGGTGAAGAAATAATCTGGACGCAGAGGATTCAGATCAAGAACAAAATGCATTCCTTCAGAACATCTGATCACTCACAACCTTGTTGTACAGGATATACACAAAGCTTGAGGCAATGACAACCCAATTAAGGCAATAAGACGATAATGAAGTATGTGCTCAAAGAAGCTAGCAATGTGGCTCAGCACATAGTGGCTAGCCAGGAAATGGTGATCAGGATGGCGTTGATAGATTGCCATGCAGGGTCACAACAGGTTGCAACACTTCAGTACCTCTGTGCTCCTGGAGCAACTTCAGGGAAATGGAATGCAGAACAAACTGACTGCAAAAATAGATGCTGACAGTGGTACCTTAAAGAATATGACTGGCATGCCAGTCTGGAGAAATTGGTTTGCCTAAAACCGCTGTAAGATGAGTATTGGCACTTGTAGATTAATAGCACGTACCACAGTCAGCAACTGCACACAACGCTCTGAGCATCTGCTGTAGGTGAAGACTTCCATGTAACTCCAGCTGCAATGACACAACTCAGACTGCTGGATGCCTAAAGTGGCAAGCGCAGAAACAACAGCATCATTGCTCTGATTGTAAATGTGATCAATTGAAATCCTGCATTGGAGAAGCACCATCTTAACATTTCACAAATTTTGAGGGTATAAATTACCAGATCTGCAACTGAACCATACCATGTCAATACAGAACAACTGATAAGTATACTAATCGCCCCCAAATACTTCCACAGTTTCATTAGCATTGTAGTAATTCCAGTTTCCAGAAGAGCATTTGTACATGTGTGCATTCTTTCTAGTACTACACCCCCCCCACCCCCCACCCCCCACCCCCTACAGTACAACAAACTAACAGCACGCAAGTCAAAGCTGGATTGCGATGCATGGTGTCTAAACACCAAAAAAGCTGACGCATGACATGTTGGTGGATTTATCTCATGGAGAACTTGTCACAGGAGGTTTTGGAGTCTGATTTTTCTGGTTAGCTGCAGCTTGGGCGGTGGAGTTCTTTGTGTCACCTGTCATTGCCATCGACTTCTTGATCTGAAGATTGATAAAAGATAGTGATCAATTGAGGTATCAGTGTAAAGAAAATGCCTAAAGCAATGCGTAAAACAGTAACCAGATGTGGATTCAGGCACAGGGGCCCAGTGTTCAATGACAAGTGATGCTCATCATAACCATTTTTGAAATAGCATCCACTTATTATGTAATTTGGCATCCACTAATTTAATATGGTGTACTTGAATGGAAGCTACACGATCATTATGTGATTCTGAATATTATGTATCCAGCATATAATGTGGAAAGTATAGGGCTAGTTCAAGAAGCAATGATGAATAAAATCAGGAATCCAGATGGATAATTGCTGAAAGTTTTCTTTTCTTTTAAGAAAAAATACCAGAGCAAGCCTCTCCCTGTGAATATCATTGATGTGCTGCAAATCATCAATAAGGAAAAGAAAACGGAAAAAATCAGCATACCTTGAACAAAAAAAAATACAGTAAGGCAATTCAAAGCTAACCAGAAGAGAAAAAATAAATACTAATTTTCCTCCCTCATTTCATTATGATGTAAAATTCCTGATTACCTGCTTCTTGTATAATTTTATTTCATCTCCACTGAAGCCTGGCAATGTAATATTCCAGCTTCTCTCTGCAATGCATAATGCTAAACTATAACACAAAACTGCGATGGAAAAGCTATTCTAAGAAAGGATTAGCACAAAAATTCTGAAATTAACAAAAAATACAGGTTACCTGCATGGAGCAGTATGTCTTTTGCTTCTAAAGTGCTTGATTTTCTATGCTTTGCTAAAGAACAAGCAAATGTTGTTACCTGCTTAAAACAACAGGCTCAAACAGCTAGGAAAGAAAGTATCCAGTAGAAGTAATACAAACTAGAAAGCTATACAGAATTATTTTAAGTTCAAGGTTTCAACCTGCACAATGCACATTTCAGGAGTTTACATCTGCCAATAGTTTCATGTTAGTAAATCACTAAATCCACATCCAACAACTTTCTGTTCTATATTGACAAGTAGTATCATGACCATAAATTGATAAAGAAAAAGTATTCTTAAACTAGCAAGAAATTATTGAACTAAAGTAACAGACTCGTGAAAGTCAGGAAGCCTCCTATTACATAAGGGCAAACGATGCTAGGCATCCTAGGAAAGCTAAGTACAGATAAAAAGTGACTAACAAATGAAAACAGTCATTGGATTGAACAAGGATCAAGGAAGTTGGGCATCAGAGGAACATTTAACGTATACAGGACAAAAAAGACCAACCAATGAAAACTAATGCATAGACATCTCTGGGCTGCTTAAGAAGGAAAAATTGGCTATTGGTCACACTCCAAGGTCTGTCCATTATAGAAATAATATCTAAAAACACTCCACGGTCATAGAACACTGTCGTTAAGTCTCTACTGTTAGTTTGACGATTGACATTAATGTCCTTGATTATTCGGTGATATGGATGGAGTGCAGCTTCAACGAGAGCAATGAGGATGGAGGAGTCCGAGTTGCGAACACGGCGGAGTGCGGGGCATGGGATGAGGAGCCGGGGCAACGTGGCAAACAATGAGGATAACCCTGATACAGACAGAAAGCGGCACCAACAAGGGCGATGCGAATGGAGGATGGAGAACGTTGGTGGAGTCTTGTAGGAGACAGCAAGGAAGGCCAAATAATCAAAGACATTAATGTCAATTGTTAAACTAACGGTTGAGACTTAATGGTAGTATCTTATGACTAGTATTATTTGTTTTGAAGTATCCTACAACCGTATAGTATTTTTGGGATGCCATCTCCTAAATAGAACATCTTTGGATTGTCCAATAGCCAATTTTCTCGCATAAGAATGCAGAAACACTAGAATGAGCATACATAATTTTTACATAAGGAAAATGCAACCCAAAGAACAAACACACCAAGGAAAAAGGTGGAAAAAGAAAGGGGGAGTGGGAGAAATCTTACAGATTCAACAAAATCTTCTGCAATGTCAATTAGAACATCTTCAACCTCAGGATCCAATTTTTCTGAAGGATCAACCTGTGGGCAAAACAAATTTTGAGAAAGTTGTGAGTGCTGTTGTTTAATGAAAGTAATCTAAAAAAGTGCATGCATCTACACCATTCAGATGTTTCACAACTCAACATCCCTTACTAGCGAAAACTAATAAGAAAAATCATCTAAATCAACCACCTGCAAAAAGGTTTATGGACATACAGAACTCATACTGACCAGTGTCGAATTAACACTATGTTTTTTGGATCCTGATTGGATGACCCCGTTCAAAGCATATGGTCAAGTATTCATGCAATGAACTATATTTAAACAATCCCACCCCCGAATCAGCTCTAGTATCAATCAAAACCTAGTGGCTAGTGCCAACCATTATATGAATCAATTCAACTTCTAATTTTGAGGAAACTCCCAGTTAACATAAAATAAATAACAAACTATTATGACAGGCTTTTACTTGGTCCTTGCAAATGCAGACATGTAAGTGTGCAGATATATAATATCTTTTAGGTTTGCCCCCATAACCCCTTTGCATATGTGGATGTAACACATATGGTTTAAATAGCAACTCCATTTCATTGTTAGGGAGCCGAACGGGGGAGTTTGTGGTTATCTAAGAATATGTAAAAGAAAATAATGCATCTACAAACTGAATGCAATATTTTAGGAGAAAATGAAGTGATACATTTTCATAGACCATAATTATATTACTTGAGTATACAACAATTATATGTGCATTGAGACCAAGGAAAATATAGAATCTTGTAGCCTCTTTTGCACTACAGATGGGAAAATAGCGGTGTACCTGTGCGACTAGTTCTTGTATACTTCTCTTGGTGAGCAGCCGGTTACCAGATTCAGCAGAATCCGCATCAGCAGGAGTGGTATCCACAGACTGCAGACCAGTAGCTTGCAGTGCAGTGGAACAATCACGCATTTGAGCAATTGACACAGGAGTTCGAGCAGATTGCTGCTGAGAAAGCTGCTGCTGGTTTTTGATTGCCAAATTTTGTTGATTCTTCTGTGGATGTTGTACCTGACTTTGCTGCTGCTGTAAAAGTTGGTGCTGTTGTAGTTGCTGCTGCTGCTGTGCTGAAAGTAAGCTCTGTTGATGTGAAGCCATAGGTGCAGATTGTGGGGGATGGCCTTGTCTTGGTTGTAGAACTTGTGGCCTCTGTTGTGGCCTAAATGGTGAAGATACATTTTGTGGAGTTTGTGATAAAGCTTGTGAAGGAGAAGAGCCCAAAGATGGGGGCCTTGTTAAAGCATGAGCGGGGATTTTCTGTGGGGAAAATGGATCAATCAGGCATAAAACCAGACATTAACGGAGACAGATAAGAAGTTCATGAAGTTCTCTCAAGTAAATAGGAAGCTTCAAGAGAAGATAAGCAAAAGCCAAAAGCAAATTAATGTTATATTAAAATTTTTAAAAAACTACTTAAAAGTTAACCATGCAATTGTGCGGGATTTTCAGCTAGTTTTTATACAGAATAAAAAGAAGTCAAGCAAACTTTTGCCAATTCATGATCAATTCATATTGGAGTTACTGCAGCTACCTTTCACATGCTGGATACATTTCAGGAAACATATATAATTGACACCATCATTGACATGAAACACTTTTCTAGTGAACAGAACTAACATTAGAAGAAATATTACAATCCAAATGAAGCACAAAAGGAGGTGCCTATAACAAAAATGGATTTTGCTTGTACAAAAGGCCTTCTTACCTGTGTACTTGGTGTTTGGTTAGTAGTAGTAGATGATGTTGTTGCTGGAGGAAGACCTGGCCTTGGCTGCTGTGGACCAGAGATTGTTCCTGGTCTCATCTGAGATGTGTTAAGGGAACCAATCATTCCAATATTCTGAATCCCAGGTACAGGCTGCCTAAGCTGAAGGCCATAGTTATAAATCACAGTTAGAAATTTATAGTGAATTTAAAAGCATAATGAATGATCAAAATTTATTGACAATAAAGAAGCACTAGACATGCAGTTTTCACACAATTCTAGTGATTCATAAAAATTTTTGCTGTCGGACTCACTAGAAGAGATATTAACTATTAGAACTCAAGAAACTCCTCTAGATCTAACTTCTAAATTCTAAATCTGAGCATGGATGGACGGCCTGCAGCATTTACACTTCAAACAAAATGTCAACTGTAGATGCCATGAGTTTAGCATAGTATGCAACAAGATCTGAGCAGCTAAATGGACTACATATGTTGCAAGGGCACATGCATTGCATCCAATACTTGGAGCTGCTTCATTATGATATTACATGATTGATAAAAGAAGAAAAAAATTGCAACTTTGGATTCCTCATGCTCCACAGGTAACAAGCTTGCAGCATCAAGAAAGCACAGCAACTCCTCACACACGGGCAGAACTAAAGGGGGACAGCAGGGGTGATAAAAACCTTGTGGTGGGCTGCCTCCTAGCACAGGTATGCTCTAGCTCAGGTGGTTAGCTTGCAACTTCCCTTCCCTGAGGTTGCAAGTCCGATTCCATCAATTGCATTTTTTCCATTTTTTTCTCAACACTTGCAATTTTTTCCATGCTTCATTTCTCTCTCAAGTCTCAATACATATAGATTTCTCTCTTGCTAAAAATTGTTTTGAGTCATTACTCGAATCTCTCTGGATGCATTCATTCTCTCTGTTACCAAAGATTATGCGGTTATCTTAAATGCATCTACAGATTCAGTGAGAAACTACACTACAGTATCAAAAAATGTATAAATACGGTCCAAGTATGACTTCTCATAAAGAAAGGCAGCTTGTTTCTTGCCTCCCGTCTTGCCTCATGAAATGGAAACTCCAGGCGTGTTTGGTTTGAGGTCACAAAAGACCACACATTAGTTGTGGTATGCCTAAGAAATTAGCCGCCAAACTCTTGCCACAAATAGCCACACATTTGTGTCTATGACAGGTGAGCCATTTGCCTAAGGTTTTGTGGCACGCACAAATCCTAGATAATGGTGGCATGCCTAGCTGAAGTGTGGCCTTTCACCAACAAGCCATGTCTATGACTATACCACACCAAGAACAGAAAAAAAAACAAAAAAAAAACTGAGCTTAACAAGAGATGGACCGCAAGGACAGACCTGTGCAGTGGACGGTGGGGGTTGGTCAGGGCCGCGATGCATTGAACCGAACTGATGGGCGAGCGGTGGCGGCGGAACGAACCCGGTGTACCCAACGGGCGTCTGCGGCCCGCGCGGGTGGTGTGCCGGCACCCCGATGGCCACCCCTCCCCTTGGCATCGGGGCAGTCAGAGAGGAGGAAGCGGGAGCGGGAGAGGAGGAGGAGGCGGCCGCGGGGGTGGAGGAGGACGAGGAGAGCGTGATGGGCGAGGCCAGGTGGGTGTACGGCGGCCTCATGCGCGGAGATGGTGCCCGCGCACCTGCGGGGTTGGGGTTTGGGGGTTCTAGGGTTTCGGCGGGGGTTGGGATGGGGTCGGGGTTGGGTGTGGTGGCGGAGTCCGAAGTGGGCAGTTTGGATGTGGAGGCCGGAGGTGGGGGAGTGGGTGGTGGTGCGGAAGAGGGGGTAGATGCTGGGGTCGTGGAGGTTGGCCGCGCCGCCGCGTCGGGCTGAGAAGGAGGCGCATCCATGATGTTCGACGATTTGCTCGCACTGGGGTGGGTTCGGTAGCCTTTGTTACTTAGGCTAAGTCGAACGCCGCCGCTACTGCGCTCTGACATGCGGGCTCCACGGGGAAAAAATAATAAAAAACGCCCGCGAGGAGAGAGAGAACGCCCCGGCTGGCGTCGCAAAACCGGGGTCTGACAGGTGGGGCCCACCGACGCCTCGCACGCGTGGCGCCCGCGTTGGAGCACACGCGGTGCCCCGGGACGCAGTTTGTGGGCCCCACCGCTGTCCCCCGCGTGCGCTCCTTAATCGCTGATCGCGTGCACTGACATGTGGGCCCAAATGCCCGTCACGGCCCACATGTCAGTGAGGTCGGTGCACGGTGCGTTTGTCGCCACGCGTTTTGGTGGGGCCCACAAAACGCGTGGTGGCAGTAAAGGAGGGAAGTTTGGTGCACACGCGGGGTTTTGCGATTTAGTCGCTGATTTGCGGGCCCGGTTGCTGCGGGACCCACCTGTCAGTGAGGGGGCTGTTTATTAGGCGCAGAAAACTAACCGTTGCGCAATAAATCTCCCCGGTCTCACCTGTCAGCGAGACAAAAAATAGCCGTTTTATTATAGCTGTTAAAAACTAGCCGTTTTAAATAATTTATTCGTTTTTAAGCCTAGAAATTCATAAAAAATACCAAAAATTCACCAAAAAACACCAAAAAATTCTGAAAAATTGTGTGCTCCCCTGGCTATAAATAGGAGCAAGTTTCAGCTCATTTGCACTCAACACAAGTTCAAACCACACACTTTTCCAGCAAAGTTCAACCCGTTTTTTCCCAGAAAATTTTTCGATGGCCAACACTCCCCCCCGCGGTTATGTGAACTGGTTTGGCGAGCCTAATTTCGATGAGGAGAGCCCCCAAGCGCCAAGTGGCCAAAATCCGGCCAGTTTTCAGCCCCCTCCCCCACCATATCCGATGTGCTATCCACCATACGCCCCACCCCCTCCATACGGCCAACCATATCCATATGCACATCCGTACGCACAACCCCCCTACGGCCCTTACGGTCAGAATCCTCATTTCGTTGGAGCTCCGACCATCCCCGCCGAAATGTCGCCTCCGCAAGCACCGGCAAAGAATTCCCGCTCCACGTCGGTATCAGATACCGGCAGTCCGCATAGCACGGGCCCGGTCGAGTGCGAGGACGCCGACGATGCCGGCAAAAGCGAAGGAACCGCCGCACAGCGGCGTAAACGAATGAACTGGTCACAACCGGACGACATGCGACTTGTGAGTGTTCATCTAAATATTAAATATTTGTATGGTACATTTTTTGTCCACAGGGTTTGTCTTAGTTTTTGAAAAGTTGAATTTTTCGTCCTCCAGATCAGTGCATGGTTTAATAACTCTCTTGATCCGGTGGAGGGGAACTACCAAAAGTTCGACGTATATTGGTCGAAGGTCGCTGAGGCATACAACAGGAGCAGTCCGCCCAACCGCAGACGGGAAGTTAGGCACTGCAAAGACCATTGGCTGAAGAACAATAAGAAAATTGTTCACTTCAATGGCATCTATTGTAGGTTGAGGGATGCCTACACCAGTAGTCGTTCGGACGACCAATTAATGTCTCAAGCACGGGACATGTATAAGCAGGAGGTGGGTCATCCCTTCATCTTGGAGCACTGGTGGACTGCCGTGCGTGGTCAACCGAAGTGGTGCCAAAGCTACCTCGACTCTTCCAAAAGAGCTCGCCTCAACGAAGAAGGTGCCCACACGTCGTCGTCAAACAACGACGACGAACCTGTGGAGCTTCCACGACCGGAAGGGCGGGATGCCGCAAAGAACAAGCGAAAGGGTAAGACAAAAATGAGTGAAACATCCTCGGCGTACGAGGAAACCCTGCAGCGCATCGGCCAAGCCAATGCCGACCTCGATAGGGTGGCCGACAAAGCCGTTGCTGCAGCCGAGAATTTGCAAGAGATGGCCAAAAGCAAGGAAAAAGCCACATTTATGAAGTCGCTGACGAAACTGATTATGGGGGATACATCTAATTTCTCGGATGCTCGTAAAAAGGCGCATGAGGCCGCATTAGAGTACGTGAATGACATGATTAAGGAAATGAAGAATAAATAGTAGCTTGAATGATGTACTTTTCCTTTGTAAAATTGTACTCGCATTATTAATTTAAGTCGTTTTGGATTTACCTGTTTGAATTTTAGCCGTTGCTTTTGGCATGTGATCGATATGTGTTCCATGCTTTTGGATTGTACCCGTTGGAACCAACACATGTGATGGATGCCTTTGTATTTAGCCGTTGCTTTTGGCATGTGATCGGTACTTTTGAATTTTAGCCGTTGCTTTTGGCATGTGATCGATATGTGTTCCATGCTTTTGGATTGTACCCGTTGGAACCAACACATGTGATGGATGCCTTTGTATTTAGCCGTTGGAAGAGGCCCATGTGCTTGATTCGCTTCTCTCCCTATATATCAGAACCCCTGAAGCCTTCATCTTCACAAGATCTTGCCTTGTCCAAAATATCTTGCCTTGCTCAAAAAAAATGTCCTCTAGCTCAAGCACAAGTAGTGGCGACGATGAAGCCATCAACCAAGTCGAAGAGTTCGTGGCGGCGTTTGTGCAGAGTGGGTTGACAGTCCAACCCCTGTACCGTCGCGTTGTTGACGACCTTGAAGCCAGCATAGACGATGGTACCTCGCACCGCCGTCGACGAGGTAGCAGAAGGTACATCGATAGAGATCGCGAAGGCGGTCATGGCCGTCTAGTCGCGGACTACTTCGCCGACGTTCCGGTCTACCCCGAGTATTTGTTTCGCAGACGGTTTCGAATGGGGAAACCCCTCTTTCTGCGAATCGTCGAAGCTCTTAGGGGGTGGTCCCCGTACTTCAATGAGAGGAGAGATGCCCTCCTTAGAAAGGGGCTATCTCCCTTGCAGAAGTGTACAGCGGCATTGCGCATGTTGTGCTACGGCTCCCCCGCCGATGCCGTCGATGAGTATGTACGCATTGGAAAGTCGACGGCTATTGAGTGTCTGGAGCGTTTCGTCGAAGGAATCATTGATCGGTTCGCGGAGGAATATCTTCGTCAACCTACTGTCGACGACCTCCGGCGTCTGCTCCGGCAAGGAGAGGAGCGAGGTTTCCCAGGGATGCTGGGAAGCATCGATTGCATGCACTGGGAATGGCGCAATTGCCCAGTTGCGTGGAGGGGTCAATTCACCCGCGGTGATCAAGGAGTCCCTACAATAATACTGGAAGCGGTTGCGTCCAAAGATCTGTGGATATGGCATGCTTTCTTTGGTGTCGCCGGATCCAACAACGACATCAACGTGCTAAACCAATCCCCCCTTTTCACGGATGTGTTGGCCGGCCGAGCTCCTGCTGTTCAGTACTCTGTTAATGGGACACAATACAATATGGGGTACTACTTAGCCGATGGTATTTACCCCGAATGGGCTGTCTTCGTGAAGACCATTCCCTTGCCCCAAACGGAGAAACACATGTTGTTCGCACAGCAGCAAGAAGGAGCAAGAAAAGATGTGGAGCGAGCTTTTGGGGTCTTGCAAACTCGATTTGCTATTGTCCGCGGCCCCGGTCGATTTTGGCAACGGTCAACCCTTGTCAATATTATGAAAGCGTGTGTCATCCTACACAACATGATAATCGAGGATGAGCGACACTCTCATGACCCGACCGATGGGTCGTACGATAGCCAAGGGACATCTACCGTTACACCGCCTATTCTCCACGGGAGTGCTCCGCCAATATTCGCACATATGCTAGCTCAAAATGATGCAATCCGAGCTCGCCCAACGCATCAGCAACTGAAACGGGATCTGGTTGAACACATTTGGCAGCATTTCAGGGGCGACGATACCGAAATGTAGTAGTTTGTGCGGAGTCTTGTTTAAAATGTATTCGAATTTTAATTAGTATGTGTCTTGTTTATTTCTATGTGTGTCATTTATTAAATCAAAAAATTTAAAAAATTTTTGAATTTTTTTAATGTTATTTACAATTTTTATGTTTTATTTGGCTGTGTTCGAATTATCCGAAATTCATTTTAGTAATTATAATCTTTAATACATATTATATATGCGGGTCCCGCACGAAGCGTCTCTCGAAGCGCCTTTGCATTGGAGAGAGAGACGCTTGGAGAAGACGCCTCGCGAAGCGCCTTGCATTGGAGTAGGGGGATGTTTGGGGTGGTGTTTCGCACACGTGGCACAGAATATACTGAAGAATATTCTGTTGAAACGCCTCGCGAAGCGCCTCTGCACTGGACTTAGCCTTAGCGTAGTGTAGTTTCCCCGTCAGCCCTTGAGAATTCACGTTATTATGAGACTGGTTTTACCACTATTTTGAGTCATGCCGAGAAAATTTGGGGAAAAAAAAAGAACAACAACAAGAAGAAGAAGAAATAGTCCAGAACTCCAATGCAAATAAATGTTTCTTTAAAAAAATTTATATTATCTATATCACACATTTAAAACTAAATTTAATCTTTATTCTCTTTCCTCCTCCTCACTTTTCCTTTCCCCTCTTCTCCCTCTTAGATCCTTTTATATTGTTGCCTTTTTTTTTGTTTCTTCTTCTCTTTAGTTAGTCACAGGTTGATTATTGCCACTTGGTCTAATAATGTCTTGACTGTATTGTTGCATCATAGTTATGACCTCATTTCTTTCATCACTTGTCTCCTCCACCAACTGTCATCGCCCATCACCACCTTACCACATTCGCCTCTCATCACTCTTAGACCTTCGTCGCTGGAAAAGATAAGGAGAGAGTTAGGTGAATTTTAAAAAGTTAGATTTAAAATAAAAATTTGATCCAACAATAAAGAAGGATGCATCTAAAATAAAAAAAAATACCAATTAGCAAAACTAAAAAAATATCCCTACATGACCTAATATAACACACCTGATTACAACTCACCAGTCCCATGTGAGCTAGAAATAGAGCATTTTTATGTATTTTCTTCAACACGTGGTTATTTTATTTTAATAAGATATATTTGAATAATATTTTCCTCTCACAATATATCAAATGAATTTTTATGCCCTTCTACCCTACTTCAAAAGTGTAAAGTATTTGTCAAAAAAGTAGCAAGCGATGACTGATGCTTGCATGTTCTTTTTTTTTATTTATGTTTTTTCTAGTGATATATAGACATTTATGATTTATAAAAAATGTTTTGGTGCATGTGTCAAGTGATACAGTACAAATCCAATAAAAATGTACTCCTATATTGAGTACTGTGGTATTAGATGGTGCTATTCAAGCAAACATTAATCAACAAGTAAAACATCTTTTTCCGAAAGATCTCATATAAACTAGGATAAACTTATCTAAAAAGAAAAAACAATCAGTTTGGTTGGAGGGATATGCAAGATGAGTATAAAAATTGGACGTGAAGATTTGAGATATTTAATATTTATGTATAAAGAAGGAGAATAAAGATGAGAGTACAAATAGAAATATTGAGATCTCAAATTTCTCATATCTATTATCTGGGGGTTGAGATGTATTAGTTAGAGTGAATTTCACTTTTTTTTTTAATCTAAAATCTCACCTGTCTCTACTTTTCATCTCTTCACAAACCGAAAAATTTACTTAAATCCTTTTCCTCAACCCAAATAAAAATTCGCACATCACAATTGTTCTTCCTACTCTCGTCAGGAACCGAACGGCCCCGGATGGGTAAGAGCGGGAAGAAGCCAAGGGAGCCGAACCGACATGGCCGCGGCCGCCGTGCCTCCCACTTCGGCGACGAAGACGGCGGCGATTTGCCTTCCTCTGCCTATGACGCGCCTCCGCCGCACCACGAGGACTCCGACGACGACGGCACCCACGAAGCATCAGCCAATGACGACCAAGAGGAAGACGCAGAAGAAGGCGAGCAGGAGCAATGGCCAGTAGGATCCATACCTTCCAAGTTCCATCTCTACCAGCTCTCCGTTCAGGTAAAGCATCCGTGGCGTTGATTGTAGCTTCGATTTGTTAAAGCCTAGCCTCTCTGCTCACGACCTGTTCGACGAAATGCCAATGTGCTCTGTGGGTGTGCGTTTATGAACAGTCGCCAAAAGGGGACATCAGCTACCTGCAGAAGTTCTTCCTGATGTACGTCGGTGGCCGTGTCCCTCTCCACCTGCAGGAGGATTTCTGTGGCACGGCTCTCCTCAGGTTAAACCACTAAGCATATAGCAAATCTTTCTGTGTGGCATTCTCATAAACATGTTGTATAGCCATCGATGAGGCTTAAAGGTTACAACGAGCAAGGAATGACGGTTCCAGGCATGGCATTTGAGCACTTGTTTTCTAATAGATTTAGGGCATTATTGAACTTCAGGCCGTGTGCTTGTTTTGAATCTACCATGAGCTTTCTTTCAAATAAAAATCTACAATTAGTTAGCATGTTAAGCACCTACATGATGAATATGTTTGGAGAAATTTTGATGAATGGTGCCCAACAAACTTGACATGATCTGGCTTTAGTGTAACATGTCTGACTTGCTCATGATTTATCACTTTGTGCTTGGCAGTACTGAATGGCTCCGCACTGATGCAAGAAGAACAACAATAGGCTTAGACTTGGACCTTGAGGCACTTGAATGGTGCCTTGAAAACAACCTAAGCAAGATTGGAGCTGATGGGTACTCGAGGATGTCGCTTTTCCATGGAAATGTTCTACAGCCGAAGGAAGCCCGCCTTGTCAAGCAAAAGATCAGTGATCTCATGAAAGGTTTACAAGTACACAATGGTAAGGATTCCTTAGAAAGTAGCAACTGCGAGCAGTCAGATCCTGCTAGTCCAAAATGCTTAGCCAGTTCAACTATGGCAGAGGAAGCTTTGCCTGGAAGAGACATTATTTGTGCATTCAACTACAGTTGCTGTTGCCTCCAAAGGCGAAAGGACTTAGTTTTGTATTTCAGGCACACATTCAATGCACTATCAAAAAGAGGTGGCATATTTGTAATGGATGTATATGGTGGTAAATCATCTGAACACAAGCTACGTCTCCAGAGGAGATTCCCCAGCTTCAATGTAAGTTATATTTAGTTTAATATGTGTCATTAGATATCTTTTCTTAGTAATCACTAATGTGCCAGTGTCTATCTTTTTGTAAAATAATTACGAAATGCTACACATAGAACATCCTATGATGATGATGCGCTATTTAAAATAAAATGTTTCAGTAGTTATAAAAAAATAGAACATGATAGTAAAAAATATTATTAAAATTTAATAGAAACATGCGTAGCACTTGCATGCAACATTAAAATGCTCTAAGGTAACTGTGCAAACTTTAATATTTAACCAACACAATTGTTCACTGGCATCGGAACATTTCTTTGTAACTACATTTTTTATTTGACCTACTGTGATGTTGTTATATGGTTAGCTAAATTGAAGACAACTTAAAATTATCAATTCTGAAATAGTTATCTCTTCTAGTATTCTCAGGTACTTGTCAAATAACTATTGTACTAGTTATTCCATAAAGATTATTCTCACTGGTTATGATCAATATAGCATTGGTATATTCTTATGGTGGCACATTGAAAATAATCTATATTACACTTGTGACCCAAGATTCATTAGCATTTAACACTGATCTGTCATATAACTTGTGCTCCTAGTTCAATTTTTTGTGTAGAAAACATCTCACATGTACATCAAGAGTTTGTAGAGTAATATTTATATTCTCTGTAGATGTTTTCTTATGTGCAATTTTCTATACAGTATTTCTGGGAGCAAGAAGATTTTGATATCATAAATCGGCAAACAAGGATCAGCCTCCACTTTCAAGTTGGAAAGAAGCAAATGCTGCGGCATGCCTTCACGTACCATTGGCGCCTGTAGGTTACTTAAACATTTCTTCACAAATAAGTTCACTTCGTTCAGAAATAGTTGCTTATTTTCGTATCCAGTTGATTGATGAAACTTCTGATTTTCCTCTGGCACTTGGAGGATAGTTACAGAAAAACTTCAATTCTTACCAGAACTTAAGTAATTTAATCTTGAAACGTTTTTAAAAACAATTTCAACAATATTTTGTCTTGGTGCAATATGACAAACCAGCTGTGGTAATTACAAGATACCTAGTCTAAGCTTCTCGTTGCACAAAAATTGAAGTCCTAGTTCAAAGGATAAGTAGGGTGGTGGTGTATGTTACTACTGGAGGAAATAGTCAAAGGTAAATAGGCCATGAAATTGGCTTCTTTCATTGATCTGAATGTCTGATACAATCGAGGTCAGTTGCTAGAATTACTTTTGTGAACTCTGCTTCGTAACTTGCTATTTTTCTTATGTAAGAGTTTGATCTTTGGGATATGCTCCAATTATTGTCATCAATACATATCTACAATACTAACAAATATTCCTCATCATGTCCTGGTCTCTGGACATTATGCAGTGGAATAGAAAGTTCACTTGGTTATTTCGTTCAAACAGTGGAAAAATATCTTAAAATCCTTAATTTTTGTGGCTGTCTTGCAGATGGTCGCTGCCAGAAATCAAGGACTGCTTGGAGGACGCTGGATTTAGATCCATCCACTTTTGGATCAGGGAGATGCCAAACACCCAACTAACTGCTGAAGAATATACTGCTCGCCGTGATGTGAAATATGAAGAATTACACAATTTCAACCAACGAGATGCTTGGAATGCCTACATAGTTGGAGTAGCAAACGTTTAGATGATACATGCTTGCAAATGTGATTCAAACACGGTCACAAGATAATTTTGCTTTCCAATGCTATCCACGGAGTTCATTTGCCTGTCAGGTAACATCGTTTATCTAGTGTGTGAGCGTTCCTACCTCAACTTGCTTTTCCACGTGTTTTTACAAAAAATGCAGGTTAGTCTCCTTTTCCAGCAAATTTATATTAGAAGTGTTAGAGTATGGTTTTCTGAAGAACATGTTGTCATGCTGTTGTACCAGACAATTAAATAGTCGAAACACCACGCGCTGGAAATGTGATTTGATACAGTGATGAGTGATTTGTTATTTCTTCTGCATTACATGTTAGTTAATACTAGAGACGACTATGCCAATTTGCATCTCATCATAGCTTGTCAGGCTTTTTTATGTCCACTGACGCTCGTATTACCCGATTGATGGGTGCAACACCAATCTCTAGTTGATTCAGGTTGACTTTCCTACAATTGTGTGGTATGATTTTCGCATGTAAACATTAAATTGATTTAATTGAGTGTCATATCGAAAATATTGGAGGTGCTATCTATGGTACTTCAAATCTATGGCCACTGGTGGGTCGGCGGGTCAGTCATGAGCTATGGCAAGAAGCTGCCAAGGCGCTTCTCGACCTCTCCCGTCAAAGCGCTAGTGGGGCTACACCAGGACAGGGCTTCCCCGGTTCGCCCTCCCCCCCGTCGGGGGCTTCTCCCACTGCATGACCCCTGTATTCACATCCGTTTCGGACCGTATACTCTTCCAACCATCCCTTCCAAATCCAACGCTCCACGGATGTCAAAAGGTGAATTTATTATTGAAATACTCCTTTATTAAAAAAATTGTAAATTTAACCCACAGGCCAAAGAATTTATAAAAATAATCTATTTTGTAAGTGCAGAAAGCTGAGGAGACTACACGTGTCACATACCACACATAATGCATGTGCAGTAGCATTTCTTCTAGTGCGACAAAAAAAAAAAATTAATGTAGCAGTAGAAAATAAGTTTACCGCACATGTGTTGTGCAGTAGGAAGAGTCCTATCACACATCCCCTTATAGTAGGAACTAGGCTAGTTTGTTAGGTTAGTTGCAATATTTTGTACATGATATTTTATATTTTCCAATGTCGATATCTTTTAAATTATAAATTCGATTGATGATTCATTTGAATCAATGAAACTATGAAACAAAAATGATTAAGTTGACGATCTATTTTGTCCATCTGATCGTTTTAGCCTTACAATTGTAGTGGTTTGAATAGATCGTCAATTGGATTTATAGATCAAAATATATGAATGTTGGAAAAGTCAAAAAATTTAGTAAAATTTAATTTGGGGAAATTGAATTCAAACTTTCCAATTCTTTTGGATCTATATCTTTTGATCTATAACTCCGATTGACAATATGTTTGAGCCTGTGGAATTATGAGTTGAAACGATCAGATTGACATAAATAAATCATCAACTAAAGTTATATATGAAAATATAGTACAAACACTATAAACACCCTCATATACGAGATGGATAGTCTCTATTTGGATAAAATAGTGCTCTGACAATTAATTATCTTTTGCTACTATAAAATTGGCTCCAACTGTTCATGCGACTGCAACCATCACGTGAACTTTCTTTTTAATTTTGCTCAAATATTAACAAGTTCAGTATTTTGGACTCAGTCTTGAAGGCCAACACTTTCAGTCTTTTTTAGTACTACGTCTTTTATTGTATGTATTGTATTCTGTCGAAAACCTAACCCTAACAATAACTCACAAAACCCTAACCCTAACTTGCCCAAACCATTAACCCTAACTCCACGAAACCCTAATCCTAACTCTAAGCAGGTAAGTATCAGGTCAAATGAATTTTTTAATAAATTTTAAATAAATTATTTTTTAAAAAAATTATCAGTTAGTGTGGACTGAAATTCAGTCACCAATCTTGCCAGTGATTGAAAATAAAACCACTTTTTAAAAGTGTTTTTTCGAAATCATATTTACGCAATTATTTTTTCAAACTGTAGTGATCAAATAAATTGTCGATCAGATTTATATATCAAAAGATATAAATGCTCGAAGAGTCCAAAATTTCAATACCAATTTTCAAAATCATATTTCCTATTCTTCACACTTCATGAGCATTTTGTTGAATTGTCTTGTGTCATATCTACTAAAGTTGTTCAGGAGACATGACGAAACCATGAAATTTTTTAAAAATAATAAAAAATAAAATTGTGAAAATAACCGACATATATCACAAAATATACCATCTTTTTATCTATAATTCTAATTGACAATCAATTTTGTGTCAATATGATCATTTTGACTCATAATTCCACCAACTCAAACATATTGCCAATCAAAATTATACATTAAAAAATATCGATTCTGGAAGAATTGGAAAGTTTGAGTTCAATTTTTTCTGATTAAATTTTATTAAAATATTTGATTTTTCCAGCATTCATATTTTTTGATTTATAAATTCGATTGACAATTTGTTCAAACCACTACAATTGTGAGACCAACACCATCAAATCGTCAAAAGCAGATCGTCAACCGAACTTATATATCTTAATGTATGACTAGAGATGATATCTTGTGATATATAATTCTAATTCATGAGCCATTATTGTTTATTTAATTATTTTTGCTTCATAGTTTTGTTGGTTTAAACGGATCGGATTTATAATTTAAAAGATATTGACACCGAAAAATATGAAATATCTTGTATAAAATGTTGCAATTAACCTAACAAACTAGTCTAGTTGCTACCTCAAAGGGGGTGTGTCGCTGGATTCTTCCCACCGCATAATACATGTGCGATAGACTTATTTTTATTGCCGCATTGATTTTTTTGCTACCGCACTAGAAGAAATGCTACCGCCCATGCGTTGTGCGGTACGTGACACATGTCGCCTCCTCATCTTTCCACACTTACAAAATGAATTATTTTTATAAATTGTTTGAACTGTGGTTAGATTTGTAATTTTTTTTTATAAAAGGTTATTTTAATAAAAGAAATTCGTGGAAAGACAGCTCAATTATGAACATGAATCTTGAGTGCACGAGTGAAGTTAGGCAAATTTTATTGGGTGGAGTCTGTACATATAAGAAAAAAATTAAAGCCTGCTGGAAATGCCGAAGCCCCGCTGCTCTATGTCGCCTTTTTCTTCCTCCTCCGTCCGATCTTGCGTTCATGGTCTGCGATGGCTTTTTCTATGGGCCGTTCGATTTCGTTGGTTTTTCTGAAGATCAGCTCGAGATCATTGTTCGTCCGTGCGCCACTTGTCGCCTACGTCGTTCGTGCCTTTTTCCCGTTCCATCTGGTCCTTCTTGAAGCGGTTTTCACTTGCTTTCTCGGTTGCCCCGTCTGGTCGTCGCTCTTCCGTATGGGCCGTTTCTTCCGCTTGTGTATCGGGCCCCTTGCTTCGCCGTTTGTGTTTTGCTCGGCGCTGTGTTCTTATGCTTTTCGTCACCTAACACGCGCTGTTGCTTCGTCCTTCCCGAGATGGTTCTGCGCCTGCATCCACCAACTCGGTACGGCGGAGCCTGCCTTCCCGCCTTTTGCCTTTCTTCTTCTTTTTCCGTCTTCTTTGCTTTCTCCTTCCTTTTTTGTTTTTTTCTTTTGCCTATGCCGTGGTTCTGCCTGGGATCTGCTGCCGCCTCGCATTGGGGCATTTCCTGATCTCATAGAAGACGGTTTGTCCATCGCTGTTGATTAGGTTATGGTTTTCCTCTTGTTTTCGTTTTGTTTGTATGTTGTTGTTTCTTTTCTGAGTTTTTGTTTGTTTTTTCAAGTGCGCGTCGGTGATCGTCTTGCTCCACGGTGCCCGGTTATTTTTGTCCAGATTATTGCTTAGTGTTTGTTGTGTTGTTGTTGAGTATTGTTTTTGTCTCTGTTTTCGCTTCGACCGCGTTGTTGTTCTAGTGTTCCCCGTTTGGGTGGTTGTTGTCGTGGTCGAATGGATGCTTGCCTTCTTTGTCTCTTCCTCGGTTTATATGTTGTTTTTGTTTCTTTGTTCGTTGATTCGCTTTTCTGTTTACATGTTGCCGGCCTTTGCTTTTGCGCTCAAATGTTTTCTATTAAACAAACTTAGAACGAGATCGACGATGTGCTTTTGGTGCTGACTACCACTACTACAGAAATGCATTCCACTAACCCATATCTTCTAACGGTTATAAGCAATCTGGGAAAAATCCGATAGAATAGGATGACAGCGGCGGAGAAGAGACTTTTTACTATCGGTTATACACTGGTACACCGTTAGTGAAATACAAACATTTTTTACTATCGGTTATTACTGTACAAACCGATATAATATATGAAATAGTACTATCGGTTTTCCATTCGTAACTGATAGTAAAATTACGTATTTTATACTATCGGTTCGTACTGTACCAACCGATATAATATATGAAATAGTACTATCGGTTTTTCATTCGTAACTGATAGTAAAATTATGCACTTTATACTATCGGTTCGTACTATACCAATTGATATAATATATTAAATAGTACTATCGGTTTTTCTTGCGTAACTGATAGTGAAATTACTGACTTTTTACTATCAGTTCTTACTGTACTAACCGATATAATATAGTAAAGTTTACTATCGGTTATATAAAACAAACCGATAGTAAAATGACGTCATATAAATTAATTGTTATGACAATAGGGACCTTATTTTACTATCGGTTTGTTTATTCAACCGATAGTAAAAGAAACAATGGGGTCCTTTAGAAGAGAGAAAAGTTCACTAACGGTTGTGTTTTTGAACCGATAGTAAATTTACGTTATTTTTACTATCGGTTATTAGTGTACGAACCGATAGAAAAGATAAACTTTTACTATCGGTTTGTTTATTCAACCGATAGTAAAAGAAACAATGGGGACCTTTAGAAGAGAGGAAAGTTCACTAACGGTTGTGTTTTTGAACCGATAGTAAAATTACGTCATTTTTACTATCGGTTATTAGTATACGAACTGATAGTAAAGATGAACTTTTACTATCGGTTTGTTTATTCAACCGATAGTAAAAGGACGTCATATATAATAATGATTATGACAGTGGGGACCTTTAGAAGAGAGGAAAGTTCACTAACGGTTGTGTTTTTGAACCGATAGTAAAATAGTACAAGACCCCTATAATGGGTTAAACGCGCGGGAGTTTTCCCTCCAGTCCAACCAAACACATTTCCAAATAAGTCTCTACTCGCGCGCGGAAAACCATAGCCACCCCGAGGTCCCCTTTTTTGCTCCTGCACCACCATTGCCTCTCGCATTTGGGTTCTCCACCGCCGCCGGTCACTGCATCGCGCCATCGTAGGCCACTCCACGAACTGTAAGTGTTCTTGACCAACCCGATTAAAATTGTTCTTGCCGCTCGTGTCATTTTCTTAAATTGATACTGAACGCGATTAGAACCAGGTAGTCTTTAGGAAAGAGTAATTGAAATGAAATCAATTTTCTAACTTCATACAAGCATGCAGAGCGCCATGTTGAAAGACTAATACGAGTTGCCTCAATTGGAGCAGATGTGACAAATTTGGGCTCAATATATGATGGATGAAGTGGCTATCAACGATCGACTGTAAATGACTTGTGTAATATACATTGAATGTGTTAATTGGTGTATGTGTGTACTTGTATTGGTGTATTTGTGAATAAACTTAATATGTGAATAATTAGATCCAATCTGTCCAATGCATGTGTATATCTTTGTATTAGTGTATTTGTGAATAAATTCAATCTATGAATAATTAGATTCAATCTGTCCAATGTGTGTCTCTCTGTATTGTTGTATCTGTTAATAATCCTTTGTAATACTATCGGTTCATATCCTACAACCGATAGAAGAAAGTTTCCAGTACTAACTGTGTCGAGTAATTAACCGATAGGAAAACTATACAGTACTATCGGTTTCCAGTGTAGAACCGTTACAAGAAATCTAACATCACTATCGGTTGAATTCACTGAGCCGATAGAAGAAATTATCATTCACGATTAGTGAACGTTGGAATAGGTATTTTACTATCGGTTTGCAACCGATAGAGTTGTGCTACGTTTTTTCTATCGTGCCGATCACTAGCGGTAAGAGAACCAATAGTAGAGACGATTTTAAACCGATAGTGAAAAGCAATTCTGTAGTAGTGTACTGACTATTAGAGGCGATGGAACCTTTTTCGCGTTGGCTGGAAGCCAATCGAATCAGTTTTATGACCGCGCTGCCTGTCCACACGAAACCCTTTGGTCGAGTGCTCGGTGGTCGTTCTCCCTCGAGTGGTTGAGTGCACGCTTTCTCTGTTTTGTTGTGTTTTCTGCCTTTATGTTGTATGCTTTTTTTTGGCCCGGCGGTGATCGAAATAGTCTTTAGTGGTCGTTTCACAGGTTCAAAATTATTGTTGGGTTTCATGATTTAATCAGAAGTGGAAATTTTTACCCCTGATTAATATTGTTGCAAACATGTTCTTCCTTTTGCTCTTAGGATGGTTAGACTTTTGCTTTGAGGCTCGCTAAATCATGGTGCCTGAGCTTTCTGTTTTTCCCTTTGACAGGATCTCACGAGATCTTCGCTGTTTCCTTCGCTTGCCGCGGCCATTGCGAACTGCAACCACTATCCTCATACCTTACCTACAGTTCCTTCTCTTACACAGGTGAATTGTTTCTCTTCTGTTTTTGCTTTATGTGTACCTATCCTTTCATGTAGTATGCATGCTTATCGTGTGAAATTTTTCTTCGTTGATTTATACCCTACCTAGAATAGCCTCCGCATTTCTTTTTCTTTCATCACTTGTGTCCATATATATTACAGATATGTTCCTGTTATACACTATGCAACTATTATTTGTTCATGGTTTTTTTGTGGATTGTGCTGATGCGTATTATAGATATTTTCCTGTTATAAATTGCGCTGATGGCTGTTTTGTTTTTGTAACTCTATGTTTGTTCTTGTCGTGAAAATTCCTTTGCCTATACTCAGATTACAGCCAATACTGTGTTACCTCTATTTTTTTGGTACAACATATGGGAACTTTTTCTTTTGTTTCAGTGTATTTACTCTTCTTTGCTTAGTTATATCAAACAGTGAGTTTATTTACATTACAGTTTGCTTCATCTATGCTGCTAGGTGTTTTATAGGCTGTATGTCATCAGTGGTTTTGCTGTTTGATGGATCTATCATCAAATACCAGCATGAAAGGCTTGCCTTCTTTGCACGATAAGCACCCTTGTATGGCATGATGTTCTTCGTCGTCATTTTCCGTCTTTGCTTGCGCTGCGTGCTTCATGTGTTCCTCCCTTTTTGCCTTTTCTCCTTTTAGGCCCAGGCGATCCGGTCTTGCATCACATGGATGAAAACCATGCGATCCCATCATTACGAAAGCAGCGAAGTAAGCCTTCTTTCTTTTGCTTAGATCTGCGCTTACCCCCCCCCCCTTTTGGTGGAGTAAGTAAACTGTTAGAGACCTATCTTCTGCAATCGTGCGCAGGGAACCATTTATGTCCCCATGTTACTGCTGATCAGGCCAAGAGAAATCGAAAGAAGCGGTTGTCCTTGATGTACCATCGCGTTCATAATCGATCAGGTTGTTGCCAACTTTAAATGATTTTTTATTATTATTATGTCGTCCTACTTTCTCATGGTTAAAATCTATGTTTGTTTGCGATTCCCTTTTGTACTGTAGATCCTCTGCTGCGTGCTCCTCTTCAGCCCCATGCGTTGCCGTTATCGAAAGCCTTTACAGATTCTATAAAAGGTGCAATGTTCCCCATTGTGTGTCTCATGACTGTTGTTTTCCCTCCTCATCTGTTGTCTGATTACATTATTCTTTTATAGTGTCCTACCCTGATCGGTCTTATTATGGTGGTCTTGATTATGCTTGCAACTCATGTCATGCTGTCTTTTGGTACCAAGAAAGGGTGAAGAGAGAATCTGCTCTCTCGAAACGCAAAATACAATATAATTTATGTTGCTGCGGCGGCAAACTTGACCTACCTTCTTATAAAACATCACCAGCTTTTTTAGCTTCTCTTTTATGTTTCGACGGTGATCTTCGATCGAAAGATTTTATGAGGAAAATATGAGCTTATAATTCGATGTTTTCTTTCATGTCTTTAGGTGCAGATATAGATCGGTCTTTAAATATTGGCAATGCGCCTTATGTTTTTCGAATAAACGGTTTGGTTCACCATCGAATAGGCAGCTTGCTTCCTTCTCATGGTGCAAAGCCTAAATTTTTTCAACTTTATATCCATGACCCACAGCATGAGTTCGAAAATTGCCTTGCCATCTTTGAAACTGATAACGATTGTGAGTGCCATTCTGATCCTTCTGTCGTTGAATCTCTCATGTCTATGTTTGATCAGTGCAATTCGCTAGCCAAAGGTTTTAGGATGGCAGGAGATCGATTATGTGATCATGGTGATATGAACATAGCCTTGCGAATACTTGGCTTTAACGGCGTGGATGGTGTGCAATACAATTTGCCTACCACCGATGAGCTAGCTGCCATTATCGTTGGTGATTTTTCTAAAGATGCTTTCGAATATGACATTATTGTCCAGGACCATGCCGACCCATTGAAACAAATCTCAAGCTTACACCCTGCTTACATGGCATTGCAGTACCCCAGTTTATTCCCTTACGGTGAACGCGGCTTTCAAATTGGGATCAAATATGCGAACTATAACGAATTACCTGAAAATGCTAGGAAACATGTTACCATGCTCGAGTATTATTGCTACCGTTTTCATTATAGACATAACCAGCCTAACCCCCATGTTTGTTGTGGCTGGTTATCGTTCTAATCAGCTGTAGACGCGTTTTCCACTATTGAGGGTAACCGTTTGCGTTACATTTATGACCACCAAGATGATTTCCGCTCTGAGAACGTTCAAGGTGTCCATGATGCAATTGATAGAGGCCACGCTGATGGTACTTCTGTGGGTAGAAAAATGATTCTTCCTGGTAGCTTTACTGGAGGCCGTAGATACATGTCCCAAAATTACCAAGATGCTATGGCTATATGTCGTTTGTATGGGCCGCCCAATCTTTTCGTTACATTTACATGTAACTCAAAATGGCCAGAGCTAGATGATGCACTACGACGTGAGCCTGGTCAAAAACCGTCTGATCGTCCGGATGTTGTTTGTCGGCTTTTCAACATGAAGCTCAATGATCTCCTCGCTGATATTAAACATGGCCACATTTTTTGTCCTATATTGGCAGGTGATGCTTCCTTTCGTTACTTTTACACCGTGTAAGAAATACCTCATTATCATTAAGATTCAATATATGTTCTAATTGTTTAGCATGGCTCAACAGTGTTGCACATAGTTGAGTTCCAAAAACGTGGTCTTCCAGATGATCACATGCTTATATGGCTAGATGGGAAAGGGAGGGATCCATCACATTCAACTATTGGCGCTTTTATCTCTGCTCAAATACCCAATGTTGACACCGATCTGTTAGGATACGCGTTGGTAGACGAATTCATGATGCATGGCCCATGTGGGTCGTTGAACCCAAAATGTCCTTGCATGAAAAAAAAAACAAAATGCTCAAAACACTATCCAAAACACTTCCTAGATGAAACTATTATCGATGATAGTGGATTTAAATTATATAGGCGTTGTGATGACAACCGATTTGTGATAAAAAATGGATGTCGCCTTGATAATAGATGGGTTGTGCCCCACAATTTGGTTTTGCTAAAAAAAATCAGGAACATATAAATGTTGAGTGGTGCAATAAAACTAGATTGATTAAATATTTGTTTAAATATGTCACTAAAGGACAAGACAGAGCAAAAATTACTTTTCAATTTCTCCCTACCCATGCAGATGCCAAACCAACCCTTCAAATGAAACAACATGATGAGATACAAGAGTACATCGATTGTAGATACCTATAAGCACATGAGGCCATATGGCGGTTGTTTGAATTTGATATACACGCTAGGATGCCTACAGTTGAACATCTAGCTGTCCATTTACCCAATATGAATTACGTCTGTTATAATGCATTGTCTAACCTCCATGCTATTACCCAAAGTCCTGCTGCGCAAAAAACTATGCTTACAGAGTGGTTTGAAATCAATAAAAAAACAAATCTGCCCGTTTGCTTACATATTGTGATTTCTCCACCAAGTGGTGTTCGGACGATAGCGCAAGGCGTTGGACAGAAAGAAAATGAGGGAATAGGATCGGTCGAATGTACTATGTTAGCCCATCCTCAGGAGAAGTGTATTTTTTACGTATGCTCCTCATGATTGTTCAAGGTGCAGCAGTTATGCCAATATTAGAACTGTTAATGATGTTGTTTATAACAGTTTTAGAGAAGCATGCCAAGCTCGAGGCCTTCTAGGCGACGATAATGAATGGTATAGTGCGCTTGATGAGGCTGTTATCTGCGCATCGTCCTGCCAGCTTAGACACTTGTTTGTGACGCTTGCTATCTTTTGTCATGTTTCTGATGTTCGTGCTCTATTTGAAAAATATTGGCGTGATCTCGCTGATGATATCCAACATCACCTTAGATGCGCAATCGATAATCCGCGATATTGTGCGCCTGACTCGCACTTAAGATCGTTGCTGTTAGAAGTGTTATCACGTTTGTTTTCAAACAGTGGATCTTGCATTTCTGAGTTCAACTTACCGGCTCCCGCCACCCGTTCTATGGAAAGTATAGACAATCGATTGATAATGGATGAACTTACACATGATTATCCTACCCTCTCTTCTGAAGCGTAAAGATTAATTGGCATGTTAAATAATGATCGAAAGAGCATATTTGATACCATTATGCGTTGTGTGTGTTCGAATTCTCCGGGTATTTTTTTGTGTCAGACCATGGAGGGACTGGCCAGACCTTTTTATGGAACGCAATTATTACTGAGATTAGATCCTATGGGAAAATTGTTTTGGCTGTTGCATCATCTGGTGTTGCTTCTTTTCTTTTGACAAATGGTAGAATTGCGCACTCCCGTTTTAAAATACTGATAGAGATTGACGAATCTAGCATATGTAATATCAAACAAGGTACATCGCTTGGTGAATTGATCAAGAAAACTTCATTGATACTATGGGATGAGGCTCCCATGACCAATAGGCGTTGCTTTGAGGCGTTGGATAGATCATTGCGTGATATCATATCTGTTGATCAACCGCACACATTAGTTATTCCTTTTGGAGGGATGCCTATAGTTCTGGGCGGCGATTTCTGGCAAATACTCCCTATCGTTGAGGGAGGTTCTAGGTCCACCATCATTGATGCTTCAATAACGAGCTCTGAATTATGGCAACATATCACCTTGCTGAAATTACAAATCAATATGCGATTGCATAACCCGAATCTTGATGATGTATGTCGAAAAGACCTCGAACTTTTCAGCAAGTGGATACTGGACCTAGGAAATGGTGCATTACCAGCCGATCAAAGAGAAGGAGAATCAGAACCAACATAGATTGAAATACAAAATGATTTACTTTTGAGGACAGACACCGACAAACTTGATGCTACGATCGGCTTTGTATATGACGATTTCCATGCTTGTTATATGTGCATGCCTTACTTTAGCACACGCGCTATTATGTGCCCTAATAATGATACTGTGGATGACATCAATGCTGCTATCATAAACATGGTCCCATCAGATGAAAAAGAATATCTTAGTTGTGATTCTATATGTAAATCAACAGATATATCATTAGATATTGATATATTATATCCACTTGAGTTCTTTAATTCTATAAGCGGTAATAATTTCCCGCATCATAGGTTATTGTTGAAGAGAGGGCTTCCTGTCATATTGCTTCGCAATTTAAACCAATCTTTGGGCCTTCGTAATGGTACACGCCTCATTTTGAAAAATCTAGGTGAGCGGATATTAGAGGCTGTGATAATGACCGGCACAAATATTGGTGCTGTGGTTCATATACCGCGAATATTTCTTAATATGGCGAGTTCTAAGTGGCCTTTTATACTTCAACGGAGACAGTTTCCAATACGTATGTGCTACGCAATGACAATAAACAAGAGCCAAGGACAAACTTTGACTAGAGTCAGACTCTATTTAAAAAAACCTGTCTTTGCACATGGTCAGTTGTATATTGCTGTCTCTAGAGCAACATCTCGCCAGG
This sequence comes from Pharus latifolius, assembly GCA_019359835.1. Classification (NCBI taxonomy): domain Eukaryota; kingdom Viridiplantae; phylum Streptophyta; class Magnoliopsida; order Poales; family Poaceae; genus Pharus; species Pharus latifolius. The sequence continues at coordinate 11,463,377 of CM033319.1, read as the reverse complement.
GCCTAAAAATCCTTATAGAAAATGATGATGGAACATGTGGCAATAGAACACGTAATATTGTCTACCATGAAGTCCTACAAGCTGCGCATTCTTTGGTAGACCATTTTATATGCTTTTCGTTATTCTGATTGGATGATCGTGTTATATTTTTATCGACTATCATCTTCATTGGAGTAGTACTGAGAGTATTCTTTGTGTATATTAATCCAAACATAGATTATATTCTATTCAGGATGTGACCCATTTCTTTTTCTATCTGTCTTTGTGAGGTTCATATCATCCTTTTCTTCCAATAAAACATGTTTTATATCTTTATTTAGTTATTTTCCTATTTTATGACATTTGGTTCTCTCAATTAATTGTTCTAAACATATTTCTTATGTGGTTTCTGCATAACTATACAGGATGTCAACTCAAAACACCTTAAACACCTCGCTATTGTAGGATCAAGGATGCCGACTAGAGGGGAGGTGAATAGGAGGTTTTTAAAATTTCTTTTCAATTAAGCAATTTTAAAAGATATTTCGAATAACCTAGATTTTGCAAAGGGGTTTAAAACTGTCTAATCAATTAGTTGCATTCAACCATATGAAATAAGTAATTCAACATGCAACAACAATCTAACATATAGATGCAATTGTTCGATATGAAAATACAATACAACAAGCAACTAGATTGATTTAAACAATTGTGTCAAGAAAAATATGAAATGAATACGAGATAAGCACTTGACACAATATTTTTACCGAGGTCTCGGAGACTTGCCCGGTCTCCCCTACTCCTCGTTGAAGCGCTCACGTGTGAGCCTGGCTTCTATATCCACGAAGGATATTTCACTCGGGTTGCTCCTTCTTCACACCGGATAGGCGAGCACCAAACCTTTCACACGTTGTTTGTTGGCCTCTCCAACAAACTTCAATCGGAGAGATCACGACTCTCCTCCGACACCGTCTAGGCGAAGGTGATCGCCAAGAGTAACAAGTTGGATGCGCTCACTTGAACGAATCAAGTGCTAGAAACTCAAGGATGCAAATGAATGCACACACACTAGCACTAGCTTGCAAATGGAGATGAAGTACAATAAACACTCTTAGCCTCTCACAATTGCTTCTCCTCTAAGTGCTCTCAAAGATTTGGCTCAAATCTTGGCTCTAAATGCAAAACATTGATTCCAAAGAGTTTGGCTAGTTTATACACAGGAATATCAGGTGTTTGAGCTACCTCAAATGAAGGCAAACACGAGATATATATAGCCCTCAAAGAAAACTAGCCATTTGCCACGAACAGGCGAAATTTTGTACAGGCCGGACATTGTCCGACCATGCCGGACACTCTCTAGCTAGTACAACAAATTTAGACCGTTGAAAACTATTAGTTACCGTTGAGGAATTTTTTTGTAAAGGCCGGACAAAGTCTGGCCATGTCGGACAAAAGCCCCGGATATATATATCTGTTTCTGTTTCACTCTTGGCTCAAACAAATTGTACAAGCCGGACAATGTCCAGCCATACAGGATAATGTCTGGCCCGTCCAGACAAAAGGCCCCAGACGGATGCAAACGTCTTTGGTTTCATTTTGCAAAAGACTGAAAATATTTGTACAGGCCGAACATTGTCCGGCCATTTCGGACACTGTCCGGCCAATGCATATCGACAGTAAAACAAGTCTAACTTTTTATCGAGAGATCCGATTGAGGTAATTTTTGGCTTGTTGGAAAGATAACTCAAAGGGCTACAATTTTGTCACCAAGAGCAAGACCTATAAAGGCCTAGATATTTCTAGAAAATTAAAACAACTTCCTACTGCCAAAATATTCAACACAAAAAACATCTCTAATGCAATTTGTCTGTTTTCTCGCGGATATGTCTGCTGACACTCAGCAACGACTACGACCACACAGGTCGAACATCCAGTCAAAAACAGGTGGTCGAGTGGATTTGGTCGAGCGTACGCAAGCGAGCCGAAGACTAGTACGACCAGCTTGAACTCCTACGACCATGACCAAACCCTAAACAAAGATACGATCAGAATGTGCAAATACGATCACGACCAGCTCTAGAAAATAAACCAATTTAAATAGATGGCGATCAAGACTAAGTGCAGTTTTCAAAACATTTTCTCTAATGCACCACAGACTACACTTAGACTCTTTAGCAATGCAAGAGGCGATAAAACACTAGTGCAAGATGATATGAACGCATTTGAGCTTCCGCACTAGATAGATTCAAGCTACTAGTTTTCAACCCATCTTAATAGTACGGTCAAATTAGCAAAAAGAATACTATTAACCCGGTCTATCTCCAAACACCGAGACCGGTAAAATCCTAAGAAAACAATCCTTAATCTTAGATTTTATCTTCGATGAAGCTCGACCACTCGACGCTTATCCTCGCAAAGCTCGACCTCGCTAAGCTTGGCCTCGCTCGAGATGACTCATATCAGCATCATCCTCTTCACGCCCTTGCTTGCTTTCATCTCGCAACCATTATGAGACTACAACATAGACACTCAACGCACAACGTTAGTCTCATATATAAGTCGTCATTAATCACTACCAGAGAAATTACTCCACACAGGAGTTAGCTCAATAGTTTCTCTTTCCGGTGAAATGACAAAACAATATTCAACAATCAATAGATGAGTATGAGATGAAATACAATCATATAGATTCGTTTATGATAAAGACATACGCACACAATCTATACTACTCATGTCATAATGACAATTAGCACAGATGACCAATATGATGAGCTCCCCCTCAACATATTCATCGATGTCAAAACCTCAATAAGGAGCCATCAAACTTCCAGATTCAACACATGACATTTCGATTTATACTTAGCACAAGATTGGTGCAACCACCAAGCTCCCCCTCTACATATGCATTAATATTAATCCCACAACTAAGGAAACATTCATTTCAGGGTTTATCAATAATCAATTTAATTTACTTGTACTAAATCAGGATTTATCTAAGTTGTCATTTAATCATTAAATCTGACATTCTCCAGATTAACTTTAATCATCAGGGATTTATCTAAATCGTCATTAATCATCAAAACCTAGATACTTAGATCGACCTAGATCCAACATCTATTACACATCCTTCTCTATTAAACGATATTTACCTTGTTTATTTACTTAATGTGCAAAGGCTAACTATTCTGCATATATCTTCATATATCTGATCCAATTATTTATAGGTTTGTTCTTTTGTAGGTTTCGTAGGCGCCTACCCCACTAAATCCATATTGACTTTTCAATGTAAGCCAATATTTCGGACAATCTACACATTCAACAATTGCTAATGATTACGCACAGCATGATTGAAATGAGATAATTAGCTTTCATAGTTTGCTTATCACATTTGAAATCTCTTTTCCCTTACCTTATATGGTTCTTCATGAAATATATTTGTTGTTCTTTCTCATTGTACAAAAGACCTTGATATTTTTTAGTTCTGTTTACCATACTTATTTTGAACCAAAAAATGTATATTTTATTTTGCTTATTTCTTTACATACTGTTTCGTATATTCTAAAATTGAAAGAAAACAACCCATTCAATTTTTGTTGTTTCATTTTGTTATTAACAGATGGATTACTCTCTCATTTCTGAGGTTACACAGGAAAAACAGCAATGACGTATCCATGCTCGACTTAGTAGAATGTGGGATTTTTGCGATCCCTCCAATGATCAGAGACTGATACATGTAAAAGTTGTCCTGGTTGATGAACAGGTTAGCCTTTTTTTTATCGTGCTCTCACTGACTCTTCATAATTACTGTTTCGTATTATGTGATTGATGCAAAATGTCTTTTGTTCACAACCATAACAGGTTTTATTTTTTATATTCCTGTTTTGACTTTTTGTGCAATTGCTATTTTTTCCCCATAAACAATCAATTGTTCTTGTGCCACCACTGATTTTCCTTTTGCGTTCGTTGTGATTTTCCGAGCTAATCTTTCTGATCCATTGGTTGTTTTTTTGTTTCCTCCTCTCATCAATTCTTTTGTTCTTATATTACTTACATTCTTTGGTTTTTGTCGGATCCTGACATTTACCTTTCTCTTGGTGATGTTTGCTTTACAGCCAATCTTCATATCTATTTATATTGTTGCTACTTCTATTCAATTAAAGCACTATATTGGTTTTGGTTTAACCAACACATTTATTACGACTTGTTTCTCCAATCAAATGCACCCATTACATGGTTGTCAAAAAAATTATTTTTTTGTCGCATTAATTATTTTTCTCAAACCACTGCAATTCTTACTTATTCTTCATTTGATCCTCAGCACCAAACATCCATTAGTAAAATTAAACTCTGGTTGGATTAAAACTTTTGTTTCTATGCTTCTTAAATCTTATTTTTCATATTCAATAATTGTATGCATTTGATTATAAACAATAACTCTTTCTTTTATTATTTCCTTATTTTTCTACTTTTGCTATTATTAAATTTGCAGGGCAATGCAATTAGCGGTAGGATTTTCAAAGATCATGTTGCTAAATTCAAGGCGTTGTTGTATAAGGGAACAATCTACTATTTTCATTATTTTAGAGTCATGCCTGCGAAAAGCACTTACAAACCTATTGACAACAAGTGCATGCTTCAATTCACAAATTGGACAAAAATTGAAGAAAGTTTAAACAACCCTATAATGTTCCGTTTATATGTCTACTCTCTTGTGGGTTTCAACGATCTAAAGCACCATAGTGGGAACCAAGAATTCTTTACAAGTTCGCTACATTTCCACATAATTCATTGTTGCTTTATCAACTACATATTCTCCTCTTAAAAATCCATAAATACTTAATGATTGATGCTTTAATCATTAATCATTTTTTATGTTTTACCAATAGATGTCATCGGTCTTATCACAACAGTCTCAACGTTGGTTTCTATCAACATTAAAGGACGCACAACGGAGACACAAAAAAGAGACATTCATATCCGCGATGCCAGGTTTGAATTTTTTCATTGTTCAGCACATGCATCCATAAGAAACATGATATCGTTATTCATATCCAACTACAGCAACAATATCAGAACTGTCACATTATGGGGATTACGTGCTATTGAATTCGATGCAAAGGCCATTCATACAACTGGCACAGCTGAACCAGTTATTGTTATTTTCGTGGGCACACTCATTAAACATTTTAAAGGTTTTTTCTTAACGACAAAAAACTTTGCTATTGTGCCTATGGGACTTTTCTTATACATTTTGTTAACATACTATTTCATTGTCTTACATACCAAGAAATAATTTCCGGTGGCCCAGCCTATAAATGGTACATAAACATAGATGTTCCTGAAATCAATAATTTCAGAGAGAGGTATTGCATCATCAATAACATTTGATTTGCATCTTAATATTAGATTCCTCGCATTAATACATTACACAATTCGTCAACTAATAGCATGATATCTTATCTATTTTTATAGCTTGGGAAGTCAATTTCAGCCTATTTGGCTGACAGCAAATGCATATGGTCAAAGTGCTGCCAAGGAAATTGCAACTGCAAAGACTATGACGATCGCACAGCTCATGGACCTTAATCCACATGAGGCTGAGGTGATCTTTTCCATCCATACATTCATACGATTGTACATTTTATCTAAGCAAACAAAAAAACTTTACAGTTCTTTATCATGCAGAGGCAAAAGTATATCTGCGATGTCGTTATACAGAAATCACAGGGACGCATTCTTGGTGGTACACAGCCTGCATGGACTGTAAAAAAACTGCCAAGCCTTTTGGTGATCAATACAGATGCAATTCGTGTGACCTTGTCCCTACACATGCCCAGCCGAGGTACGATGTTTCGTCCAGTTTGAATTAGTGGATCAATATTATCTGTGCTTCTATCGCTGACCTTGTTAGATTTATAGGTACAAATTGGCTCTCATGGCTGAAGATCACACCGGAATTGTTGAGTTCATGCTATTTGGAGCGGTTGCGCAACAACTAATTGGCAAATCTGCATTAACCCTATTGAATTCAAGCCTAGACAAATATACCATTCCACAAGACATAACAAGGATCATGAATCAAAAATTTACATGTGATGTTAGTGTTACAGAGAAAAGCTACAATAGCACAACTATTTCGCTCCAAGTTAACAACATTTTAGATAAACGCCTCACTCATCCAACAGCTCAAGGATACTCTTTGGGGTCTCATACTGTATCGACTTCGCTAGCGTCTTCACATGAAAGCCTCATTCTAACCCCAACTAAAAGTACTGAGTCATCTTATCATAAAATGGAAAAGGCCAGCTCTGTTATTTCAAAATACACAAAAGAAACAGCAATAACATCACCAAGTACTGTCAAAACGCCTCAAATGGTTAGTCCATCTGTATTTTATCGTATAGTCTCATGTGCATTGTTTCATTTCACTATGACCGTACCATAAATTGTCTTTTTGTTTATTCATTTTGTTACAAACTAGCTCATTAGTATGAAACGTGATATGCCCTTCACGGATCCAGCAGAATTATCTTCTTCGAACAAACAATCTCGGTAATATATTGTTTTTTGTCATATGTGAATATATAGCAAATTACATATTATGATTATCTTTCGTTAACCAATTACTTTGTAGTATTGACTCCGAAATTGCAACCACGTCTGCAACAAAAAGAGCACTTTTCTCCACTATGAAACACAAAGATATTGATAACAAGTCAGTGTATTCACAGACTTTTTCCTATACATATGTGATCTCACTACTACGGAAGTGCATTCCACTAACTCATATCTTCTAACGGTTATAAGCAATCTGGGAAAAATCCGATAGAATAGGACGACAATGGCGGGAAAGAGGCATTTTACTATCGGTTATACACTAGTCCAACGTTAGTGAAATGCAAATATTTTTTACTATCGGTCATTACTGTACAAACCGATATAATATATTAAATAGTACTATCGGTTTTCCATTTTTAACTGATAGTAAAATTACGCACTTTATACTATCGGTTATAACTGTACCAACCAATATAATATATTCAAATAGTACTATCGGTTTTTTATTCGTAACTGATAGTAAAATTACGCACTTTATACTATCGGTTCATACTGTACCAACCGATATAATATATTAAATAGTACTATCGGTTTTTCTCGCGTAACTGATAGTGAAATTACTGACTTTTTACTATCGGTTCTTACTGTACTAACCGATATAATAGAGTACAGTTTACTATCGGTTATATAAAACAAACCGATAGTAAAATGACTTCATATAAACTAATGGTTATGAATAGTGGGGATCTTATTTTTACTATCGGTTTGTGTTTTTGAACCGATAGTAAAATTGTACAACTTAATTAGGTCGACCCCTGCTCTGCGCTCTACATGTTGGAATCATTTCAGCCGTGCACGACTCCAAGCTAGAGTGATCCGGAGAAGCTAGCTGAGAGGTTGATCATAATTTCATCCCCCTAGCTCGGTATTGTCATCTTCTCATCACCTCTCTCTCTCTTGATCACTCTTTCACACTCTCCCTCTCTCTCTCTACTTGTAATTCATTAAACTAGATACATGTAGCTCCAAACTAGCTAGAAGGCTAGGTTGGCTAGCTAGCTATAGCTTGCTGAATTTAAGCAACTAGCTAGCTGGCTCTTCCAATTAATGCATGCATCAAGTTAATTAGGGTTTCATATATACAAATCCATTAATGTAATTAAGCAGCTCATGTACACACATATGGCCTAGCTAATTATGTTTCATGCATATATGCATGCCATGAGTCATTAATTATTTATTTGAATTTGTCAATTTTGTGAAATAATTGTAGATGGACCGAGAATATTGGATGTATGGAATAAAACGTACTACTGTTGAGTATTTGGAGGGTGTGAATGAGTTTATTAAATTTGCTGACCAAGAAAAGGCGAAGAAGGGAGAGAAAGATATGCATTGTCCTTGTATAGATTGTATGAACTTAAAAAGGTTCGGCAACTCTGATCAGATTAGGAGTCATTTGATTCGTCGTGGTTTTAACGCACGCTATACCCGTTGGATATGGCATGGTGAAGATCTTGAGGGAACGAGCACCGCTATCACTCAGCAGCACCCGGAAGTGGATTGCAGTAATGATGATCATGATCAGAACATTGGTAATGTTCATTCGGAAGTCCATGTAGATGACGACAATTTAGATGAAATGTTACGTGATGTAGAAGAAAACTACAGCGAAAACGATTTAGCTAAATTTGAGAAATTAATTGTTGATTCTGAGAAGCCTTTGTTCCCCGGATGTGCAAAATTTACAAAGTTGTCTTCTGTGTTGAGATTATATAACTTGAAGGCAAGCAACGGTTAGAGCGATAAGAGTTTCACGGCGCTATTGGATCTATTAGCGGACATGCTTCCAAAGGGAAATGAGTTGCCAAGATCGGTTTACCAGGCTAAAAAACTATTGTGTCCGTTGGGAATGGAAATCGAAAGAATACATGCATGCCCAAATGATTGTGTTATGTACCGTAACGAGTACGAGGATTTGCATGTTTGTCCAAGATGCGGTGCATCGCGGTATAAGCATGGGGACATAATTTATCACAATGGATGTGATGACGTAAAGAAAGGGCCTCCGGCCAAAACTGTGTGGTATTTGCCTCTGATTCCCAGATTGAAACGGCTGTTTGCAAATCCGAAAGATGCGAAGTACTTGCGTTGGCATGTTGAAGGTCGGAAACAAGACGGAAAACTAAGACATCCAGCTGATTCCATTCAATGGAGAAACATTAACAGAACATTCAGTGAGTTTGGCGGCGAAGTGAGGAATATAAGGTTTGGGCTGAGTACGGATGGTATGAATCCACACGAAAATATGAGCAGTTAACATAGCACTTGGCCAGTTCTTTTATGCATCTACAATCTTCCTCCTTGGTTATGTATGAAGCGCAAGTACATCATGATGTCGTTACTAATTTCAGGACCCAGACAACCTGGGAATGATATTGACGTGTTTCTATCACCGTTAGTCGAGGACTTACATAAATTGTGGAGCGAAGGGGTGTGGGTGTGGGACGCACATAAGCGAGAGAATTTCATGTTGCGGGCCATGATATTTTGCATCATAAATGATTTCCCGGCCTATGGAAATTTGTCGGGGTATAGTACGAAAGGAGGCAAGGCTTGTCCTATTTGCCTGGATGAAACTGAAAGCATGTGGTTATCGAACTGCAGAAAAACAGTGTACATGGGTCACCGCAGATTCCTTCCGATGCATCACGCCTACCGTAAGAAGAGGAAGTCATTCAATGGGAAGCCTGAGAAAGGATCAGCCCCAGTGTTTGTGACTGGTAAGGAGCTTTACTTGCGCGTGAAGGACATCAAAGTTGAGTTCGGTAAATGTTCTAAACCTCCAGGAAAAAATGTTTGGAAGAAGAGATCGATTCTTTGGGATCTGCCATATTGGGAACACTTACAAGTTCGACATTGCATTGATGTCATACACGTAGAGAAAAATGTTTGTGACAGTTTGACTGGTTTGTTGTTGAACATTCCAGGAAAGACGAAAGATGGCATCAACGTTCGCTGTGACATGCTCGACATGGGCATAAGGACTGAGCTTGCACCGTTGGAGAAGGGAAAGCTGACATACCTCCCCCCGGCCTGCTATACTTTGTCAAAAAGAGAAAAAACAGAACTCTGTCAGTGCCTACATGGTGTCAAAGTTCCATGCGGATATTCTGCAAACTTGAAAAAACTTGTGTCCATGAAAGACTTGAAACTGGTTGGTATGAAGTCCCATGATTGTCATGTACTGATGTCACAAATGCTTCCCATTGCTATCAGAGGCATTCTCCCAGTCAAAGTTAGAGAGACAATTACAAAGCTATGTTATTTCTTCAACACAATATCTGGCAAGGTACGTAAGCGTGTACTCCTAGCAAGTTAATTAGCTCCATTCGTGGAACTTGTCAGATTTTTTGGATCTGAATATTTGCTACAACTAGGGATGAAAACGGATCCGGATCTTCCCGATCCGGACCGGTCGAATCCGGAACCAATCGGATCGGATATTTTCGGATCCGGATCCAGAACTTATCGGATCCAGATAATTTTACTTCGGATCCGGCTCCGAATCCGGTTCAGCTGTTATCCGACGGATCCGGCTCCTGATCCGGATATCCGGAAGTGTGCTTATCCGGATATCCGGATAAGGCAACCCGCCAACCCGCACTCCCGCAGGCCGCAGCCCACTGAGCCCAGCCCTTCAGGCATATCCGGATCACAAGTTCGCAACCCGCTGTGTGCCTGTGTCACTGTCTCTGTGTGTCACTGTGTGTGTGTCGTTGTGCCCGCGCCTCCGCATCTCTCCAGTGCCGCGCCCGCGCCGCCTCCGATCGCACCTCCGGCCGCCGCCTATTCCACCCGCCCCGCCGCCTATAACACCGCCGTCTCGCTGCCACCACCGCCTCTCCACGTCGCGCAGATCCGTTGGCGGCGGCTCAGATCCGGCGGGATAGCGAGATCAACGGCGGCGCGAGGGCGTGGACGTCGGGCGGTGGGATCGTCGGGCGACCGGCGGCGGTGGGATCTAGGCGATGGAGGAGCGGACCGGCGGCGGCGCTGTGGAAGCGGTTCTGGCGGCGTGGGGCGAGCAGATCTAGGCCGCGGAGCGGCGTCAAAGCGGCGGGAGGCGCAGATCTGGCCACGGCGAGATCGGGCAGAGGTAACAAAACTTTTCTGGCCCCGTGCATGTTGATTGTTGAAGAGAAAAGGGGGAGAAACAAAGAAAGCATATGTAGTATAATGGTTTCTTAATTTGTTTGCTCTAATTGCTGCTTTTGCTCCCACAATTGAGCCTTAGAAGTGCAAAGTTTGCTTCCCCCCTTAGATTGGTTTCTTGATTTGTTAAGCTATTTGTATTTTGCCTAAAGAATGCTTTAGATTGGTTTAATTGGCGTAAATGATGGGTTTTGGGTTTTTCTGATTTCATGCTGACAACAAGTAGCCTTGCTCCAATTAGTTATCATTAGTTTTAATGTGAAGGATCAAGAATGGCCATGGAATTATCAATCATGCCATGGAATTATCAGTTTTATGTGGTGGTTTTGTTTCTTTACTTATTTTAGTACTTGTGGTTTCCAGTTGGAAAGAATAATTGTGTAATAGGTGATCTGGGACAGTTTGGTTGGGAAAGATGTCCTCTGTTAATGCCCGGTTAGTTGGGAGGAACGTTTGGTGTGAAGTGGGATCTTGGAGGGCATCTCTGCCCAAATTTAGTCTGATTTGTCCTTCTGTTTTGGATCAGCAAGTGGTTGCCTCTCTTCCTGTATTCCTGGGTAGTACAAGATTTAGTAAGAGTTAATGTTGCTTTTCGATATCATCGTTTGTATTCTTATCCTTGGATTTATTAGTATCAGTAAGGCATTGATAGCTGGGTTTAGGAATGGTATTTTTGGGGTGCCTTCTTATTTGCTGGGTTCAGACATGGACATGTTAAGTCTTCATTGGTGTGCTCCTGTGATATTCTAGGCTTCCAAGATCTATGTGCTCTTGTTTGGTTGCTTCTTTTTTAAACTCCCTTAGTGCGGTTGGTTCAATGCATTTGGTGAAGAAAGAAATGATAACTACTAGCTAGGAATGGGTCATTTATTTATACTGGATATTTCATTAATATGTGAATGATGGCTATGGAAAAGATTGTTGTGCTGATGGTTTCCTTGTTCCCTTCCAAATTCAGGCCTGTTCTTCGTCTTGGAATTTTGGTGTGCTCTTTGATCATTGCTGATTAAGGGACGCTGTTGTGCATTTCTGCTTCAGTTGCATGAAAAGTTATCCTTAAGAGGTATGCTGCTCATTTTGGTTATTTCTATAATTTATGCTTCAGCATTTATTATTTCAGTTTGCCTGTGTAGTTTGGCTTTATAGATATCTGATGAAGAAAAAGTTATATCGGTTTGATTTGCTAAGATTTGGTGGGGTTAACATTGTTGTATTTACCACTGAGTAGTGTAATTGATTGATACTATCTGGAGAAGACTTAAGCTATAGTTTTGTTGACAAATTTTCTATTGGACTATAGTGTTAACTTTAGAAAAGAAAAATGTACAGCAACTAATTTTCTTGTTTTGTCACCGGTAAAGTCATGTGTTAGATATGGATTGTACAGCAACTATAGTCATGTTTATAGATGCACTTTAGTAATCAGTTGTCATGTTTTTTTGTGCTAGATCTGTGATGGATTCGAGAACAATCAGTAGTAGTGCAAGTGTAACCAATACTGGCAATACATCTCAAGATTTGCCACTAGTGGGACAGCCACCAACCACCCCTCAACTTGGTGCCGATGCTGGCAGTGGCAGTGCGACTGCTCAACCAGGTTACACTGAGTTTGACCCTCTTGCTCCTGCTTTGAAGAGATCAAAGAGGTGTAGCTCCGATGTTTGGGATCACTTCGAGAAATCTGAAATTACGAAGAAAGGACCAGATGGCAAGATAATAACAGAGCTTTGGGCCAAATGCAACAAGTGCATCTACAAAGCTCGTCGTGAGAGTAATAGAGGGACATCGGCCTTTTGGAAGCACTTGGCACACAAGCACCACATCAAGAATGGTCAACAATTGCTTACACTAAAAAAGGGTGAAGGTGACAGTGATGTTGCAGTTGTGGAGACCTACAGGTATGATGAATCTGATAGTCTGAAAAAATTTTACTTGGCAATCATCATGCATGAATATCCATTCAACATCGTAGAGCATGAATTCTTTGTGGAGTTCATCAAGTCATTGCGCCCTTCTTTTCCAATTAAGAGTCGCATAACTGTGAGAAAGGATATATTAAATATGTATGTAGAGGAAAAGAAAAGGTTGTATGAGCACTTGAAAACACTTTCGTGTCGATTTAGTACAACCATGGACATGTGGACCTCAAACCAAAATAAAGGTTATATGTGCATCACAGTTCATTGGATAGATGATAATTGGAGCATGCAAAAGAGAATTATTAAGTTCATGCATGTAGAAGGGCATCATTTGGGAAAGAACTTGTGTGCACAATTTTATGATTGCATAGTGGATTGGAATCTTGATAGGAAACTATTTGCATTGACTTTGGATAATGCTTCAGCGAATGATGTTTGTGCTAAGGGGGTAGTACATAAATTAAAACAGTCACCATTGATATGTGATGGTATGTTCTTTCATGTGAGATGCTTGAATCATATATTGAATCTTGTTGCTCAAGATGGTTTAAAGCAAATTGCACCGGCTATTGCAAATATCAGAAATACAATTGCAATAGTTAAGAACTCTACCTTGCAGTGGGAAGAATTTATGAAATATGCAACAGAGTGTGACTTGGATACAAAAAATGGTTTATCTTTGGATGTTCCCACAAGGTGGAACTCCACCTATCTTATGTTGAAGCAAGCTGTTTATTATAGACATGCATTTGATAGGCTTTTCCTTCGCCATAGAAGCAAATATGTGACTTGTGCTCCAACTGACCAAAATTGGGCAATGGCAAAATCTTTGTGTGTGTGTTTGAAGAGATTTTATGATGCTACTGAGCTATTCTCTGGCACTTCATATCCAACAGCAAATCTCTTTTTCAACCATTTTTGCAAGATTAAGCTTGCTATTGATGATTGGTGTTATAGTCCTGATCCAGTGGTAGCTGCTATGGCTAGTTGCATGAAACTTAAATATGACAAGTATTGGGAGAAGTCTAATAAGGCTCTTGCTGTAGCATGTTTTCTTGATCCTAGATATAAAACAAAGTTGTTGCACTATTTTGGAGATAAGATTTACCATGGCAATGCTACAGAAGAAATCAATAAGCTTATTAGTACCATCAACCAGCTGTTCATGGCTTATATGGCTAACCCCCCTGATACTTCAGTGAAGACATGTACTGGACAGCAAAAGGAGGTTTCTCAAATAGATAAGAAGGATCAAGAAGAGAATAGTGATGATGATATTGATGCAGACCTTGAAAGGTACTTGCATGCCAGTATTGTCTCTGAACAATGCACCAAAAATGAGTTGGAATTGTACATGGAGCAACCGCTAGTGCAGTGGACAACAAAAGACAAAAAAGAATTTGACATTTTGTCATGGTGGAAGGGCAAGCAGCATGAGCTTCCTATCCTCTCCATACTTGCTAGAGATGTCTTATCTATTCAAGTGTCCAGTGTTGCTTCGGAGTCGGCTTTTAGTGCTGGTGGACGTGTTGTTGATCCATTCCGCAGTCGTTTAGATCCTGAAATTGTTCAAGCGTTGATTTGTACCAAAGACTGGACAGCAGCTTCTAGAAAAGATAATATTATTTCCTGCACTTGTGCTTTACTATTTTCTATGCAACAATTTAATTTTTTAAACAAACATGCAGGTGGGATCATTGGTGGTGGATCTCTCATATCTGAGATGGACATGGAGAGCATTGAGCGACGTTTTGCAAGCTTGATGACAACGGTTTGCAGTCCATCTATGATCTATCTTGCATTTAAGTTGAAATATGTCTTGCTACAATTTTCAATGTTGCACTATTTTGGTCCTGAGATATGTAATAGTTGTACAACCTTCACTGCTACTTTGTGATAATATCTTAGCTATTCGTCCTGAGATATGTAAATGTAATAGTTGTTTTGTCCAGAGCAGTTGAATACCATGAATATTTATTGGAATATGCGTTGTATTTGTAGGATCAAACGAATTTGGATGACTTTGAGGAGGAGGATGGCCTGGACGACATGGAGGAATGACTTCCTGAGTGAAATGTGTTGTGAAATGTCGTGTGTTGTTTTGTGAAATGTGTAATACGACAAAGCATTGCTCTTGAGCTCCTTTTCGATGTTCAAAATCAGAACCTCTTCAATGTAAAAGGAGCTTCTTTTGAGTCTCTTTATTTTCTGAATTATTAAGATGTATGTTTTTGAGTCTCTTTGTTTTCAGAACCTCTGAACTTTGAACTATGTATTTATGTGATGACTGATGTCTATTTGAACTTTGAATTACATCTATGTGAATGTGATGGATTGATGGTCTATTTGAACTCTAAACCATATATTTATGTGATATATCAACATATGTATGTCATGATGTGTGGCTATGAAGATATATATGCAAAAGTTTAATTTATGTGATGGATTGTGTAAATTTTATAAATGTGCTAATCAATTCAATCATTTATGTGTTTTAATTGATTTTGGACGTACAGTTTGTGGAGTATCAATGTTCCGATCATTATCCGTAACCGTATCCGTTTTCGACCCGTATTCGATCCGTATTCGTATACGATACTATCCGTATCCGTATTCGTATCCGGACTATCCGTATCCGTATCCGGATCCGAAAAAAAATATGGATACGGATATGGTTCAATCATTATCCGATCCGGATTCGATCCGTTTTCATCCCTAGCTGCAACTGTGTCCTTGCAGGTAATTGATCTGGATGGACTGGACGATTTGCAACGCGATGTGACTACAACTCTTTGTCAGCTGGAGATGTATTTCCCTCCATCTTTTTTTGATGTTATGGTCCATCTAATTGTTCATCTTGTCAGAGAAATTAAGTTTTGTGGACCCGTGTTCCTGCGCTACATGTATCCATTTGAGAGATTTATGGGTATCTTGAAGGGATATGTAAGGAATCAACAACGGCCTGAGGGCAGTATCATTGAAGGTTATGCCGCCGAGGAGGTGATCGAATTTTGCACCAACTATATGGCCGGGGTTGACCCAATTGGCGTTCCTACGTCCCGGCATGAGGGCAGGCTTCAGGGCATTGGAACGATTGGATTTAAAGCAGTCGTCCCCTCTAATGATCTGTATGCAAAAGCCCATTTTTGGGTCTTACAGCACATGACGGGGGTGGAGCCATACATACACGAACACAAGGAAATGTTACGGAAACAGAATCCCTCGAAGCCAGAGATTTGGGTCACCAGAGAACATAATAGGAAGTTTGCTGGGTGGATCGAAAATAGAGTCCTGCAAGCTTCTGAAGGCGACGTAGATGAAGTTGTTACATGGTTGGCCAGAGGGCCTAGATTTACTGTAGGGACTTGGCAAGGGTATGACATGAACGGCTATTCATTTTACACAAGAACTCAGGACGAGAAGAGTACTATGCAATGTAGTGGAGTGACACTACTTGCTATTTCGGAGGATGCCAGGGCAGTAAGGGCACTCGACTCATATTACGGTGTTATTGAGGAAATATGGGAGCTCGATTATGTATTACTTAAGATTCCTCTGTTTCGATGTCAATGGGTCGAAATCCCTCGAGGTATTAAAGTCGACAATTATGGGTTTACTCTCGTCGATCTCAGTAGAGTCGCACACCAAGATGATCCATTTATACTTGCTGAGCAAGCCACATAGGTGTTCTATATCGTTGACCCGGCCAACCCAAAGTTGCACGTTGTCCTTCACAGTAAGAGACGTATTGTTGGGGTCGAAGACGTTGTGGATGAAGAAGAGTATGATCAGTTCGACGAACTACCTCCATTTTTAGATGGAATTCTTTAATCTATCCCTACCGAAGATATTGACGAAACAAGTTACCTGCGAGACGACCACGAAGAAGGATTATGGGTGGACAACCATTCTTGACTAATTTACAATATGTAAGTGACGTATATTACTTGGATCTTTAATCGAAGAATTCTTCAAATCATTTTTCAAAAATTCTTTGGGAAAACATACGTGATGCATTGAGAATCATTTATGCAAATTTTCATTTCAATTGGAGCATATACTTGATTTGAACAATAATTGATTCTTTTCACAAATCAATATGAAACTGCAAATTTTCATTCCATGATTGGTCTTTACTGTTCATTTATTTCAAAATTATTGGAAGTCATTTGCATGGGGTTTCAGATGTCTCTACAAGTGCAAAATGATGTACTGAGACCCATCTGTAATTGTTCTCAGGAAATCCTTTTAAGTCAATAACACAGTATTCTACCATCGGTTTCAACTTCCCAACTGATATGAAATTAACATATACTATCGGTTTATTGTTAATAACCGATAGTGAACTACAATGCAAAAATGATGTGCTGAGATCATATGTAATTGTTCTAAGGAAAATCCTTTAGGGTCAATAACATTGTAGTTTACTATCGGTTTCAACTACCAAACCGATATAAAATTAAACTTTACTATCGGTTTTTTGTTCATAACCGATAGTGATTTGTACTGTGTTATGAGCCCCTGTTCTTAATTTACTATCGGTTAGTAATAATAAAACCGATAGTGAACAATCCCACACTTTAAACCCTAACTTACATGTATTTACTATCGGTTTTGTGGTAATGAACCGATAGTAAATATTCATATATTAGGGTATAACCTCGCACGATTTTCCCTCCAGTGCAACTGATCACATTCCAAATACTCACACGGGAAAACCCTAGCTTCCCCGACGTTCGTTTCTTCGCTCCTCTACGCCACCATTGCCGATCGCAATCCAGAAAACCCTAGCTTCTCCACCGCCTCCGGCCACTGCATCGAGCCACCGCCTCCGGCAACTCCACGAACGACTGTAAGTGTTCTTGACCAAACCGCTCGCGTCAATTGCTTAAATTTATATGCAATGGTTCATATGTGGTTCAATGGTTTATAAATATAAAACTAGAGTAAAATTCGTGAACTACAAACTTGATAGCTATGAGAATGACAGATTTGATGATAATCACTAGGAATTTGCCATACAGTGTAGTCCACTATCGGTTTATTATTTAGAACCGATAGTAAATACCGTAAACTGAATTTTCTGTTAATTATTTCCCATTTTCTAATTTTCATATGAAATTTTTGATCATTTAAATTTTAACAGACTTTATGTTCCTGCAGAGAGACTAGCATAGTTTGCACTGCTAATTTTATATATTTTACAGAATATAAACTTGATTACTATCGGTTTGACTTGGAAAACCGATAGGAAATAGACTAATCTGAATTTTCTGTTAATTATTTCCCATTTTCTAATTTTCATCTGAAATTTTTGATCATTTAAATTTTAACAGACTTTATGTTCCTGCAGAGAGACTAGCATAGTTTGCATTGCTAATTTTATATATTTTACTGAATACAAACTTGATTACTATCGGTTTGACTTGGAAAACCGATAGGAAATAGACTAATTTGAATTTTCTGTTAATTACTTCCCATTTTCTAATTTTCATCTGAAATTTTAGTTCATTTAAATTTTAACAGACTTTATGTTCTTGTAGAGAGACTAGCATAGTTTGCACTGCTAATCTTATAAATTTTCCTGAATATAAACTTGATTACTATCGGTTTTACTTGGAAAACCGATAGGAAATAGAGTCTGTCATAGTTTGCACTGCTAATCTGAATTTCTGTTAATTATTTCTCATTTTCTAATTTTCTTCTGAAATTTTATTTCATTTAAATTTTAATAGACTTTATGTTCCTGCAAAGAGACTAGCATAGTTTGCACTGCTAATCTTATAAATTTTCCTGAATATAAACTTGAGTACTATCGGTTTTACTTGGAAAACCGATAGGAAATAGAGTATGTCATAGTTTTCACTGCTAATCTAAATTTTCTGTTAATTACTTCCCATTTTCTAATTTTCATCTGAAATTTTGGTTCATTTAAATTTTAAAAGACTTTATGTTCCTGCAAAGAGACTAGCATAGTTTGCACTGCTAATCTTCATATCAATTGATGGTCTGTTCATGGAATTTTAGGTAAAGCCATGTCGGCATCTTCCTCGGCTGATAGTAGTGATTCGGGGAGGGCGAACATAGATGGCGCTGCCTCGTCCCAGCGCAAGAGGAAGGCGCGAGGCGCGACGATGTTGGGTTCTTTGGCCAAACGCGCGGATCTTTCATATGAGTTCAATCAGTTCGGGAGACCGATCGGGAAGAACGCCGGCCACTATGCTGCCTATGTTGCCTTGTTGGCGAAGGAAAGGGTGAAGATCACCGTCCAGAGATGGAAGGACGTCAAGGCCGCCGAGAGGCATAGGCTGTGGGCGGAAGTGAAGGTAAAATTAATCAAAATCACTGAACTCTTGAGTAATCACATTCCCTTAGTTTATCCCAGAGATTAGGTAAGTCCTGCTTATATGCACCATTTGAAACAGGCCAAGTAGAACATCCCCGACGATGGTCCCAAGATAGCTTGCTTGAAGGACATGAACAACACGTGGAAAACCTTCAAGAGCATCCTCGTCAGTACCTTCCTCGCTAAAGGCAAATCTCCATGCGAGAAGTATTCCTTCATAACGGAGGAGGTATGGGAGCAATTCGCCCAACAGAAGGGGACTCCTGAGTTCAATGTATGTATGGTTCCTTTGCTTGGTTACACCATTGTATGCAGTAAGCAGCGGTGCATTAATTTTCTTGTTTCTGGTACGAAGGCCCTCAGCGAGAAGAACAAGGCAATCCAGAGGAGGTACGACCACCCACACCGGCTCGGCTCTCGCCGCTATGCAGGGAGGGAGGAGCAGTGGAAGAAGGCTGAAGACGAGGCGTCGAATTTCGTCGACTCCCCTGACCTACCACTTTCCGAGATCCCCGATCAGCGATGCAAGCGCTGGTGGCTGGCCAGAGGGACCGTGTCGGCCACGGGGACTGTGGCATTCCCAAACCCCAGGGACGTCGAGGTCGTGCAGCGACTCGTAAGTTGGCTAACTTCCTGGTTGGAATCATAGAGTGTGGTAGAAAAAACTATGATCACTAGTGTGCGCACAAGTTTGTATATATTTCTTCCTCACAATGGAGAGCTTTCAATGTAACAGATCTCTTGCTCGAAGGAGGCGACCGAGGGATTGTTCACTCCCCATAGGGAGAACGACATCCTTACCCGGGCTCTAGGGAACAAGGAGCATCCAGGGAGGACGCGAACCGTGGGGGCTGTGGTGCCATGGAAGGAAGGCTTCTCGGAGCCCGGGCAAAAGGTGAAGAAGGCTGGCAGCTGGAAGGAAAGGGAAGTGGAGCTATCTCAGAAGATACGGGCAGATGTGACTGCACAATTCGCGGACATGTTCGCTCAAATGAACGAGAAGTATGAACGCCTCAGCCGAGTTGTGCAGTCCAAGGGTTTAGATGTGAGACCCCCATTTGAGGATCACCTTGGTAACCTCCCAGGTAGGTTACACACAGCAGGATGACATATGAGCTCCAAACCAGACAAGCATAGTAATAACATTAAACAAGTATCAGGCCAACATGGCCAATATTACATAACCAAAGCACAAAAAATGGCGCTGAGTAGAGTTGCTAAGAAAATAACAAGTTTGTCAGAACCAGAGTCGGTATCCAAGTACCGAACACACAGCATAAAGCACAAGGCAACAACGAAAAGCTTGATTTCCATCCGCAGCGGGATTGGAGTGGCTCCTCCCACATCTGACTTGACTTGGTGCGCAATCCTTCTAGAACGTGGGCTCGTCCGGGGCACTTCTATCTTCTGCCGGGAACTCATAACTGAAGGAATCGGGATCCTCGAATTCCTCTTCTACAGTTGGAAGTAAATGCAAGGGTGAGCACTTGGTGCTCAGCAACACTCATTCCGGGGATTATAGTAATTATACTTATATGAGGGTGAAACATATGATTCAAGGGTTTTAGTTTCATATGGATAGAGATATATAGATTTCCAAGTTATTTGTTTAATAAAACAGTACTTTGTCATGAAAATAGTACTTTAAACATTAAACAGGTTTTCAATAAAAACATTAGATGTAGTGGTCTCCCATGAGTCACTACTTTGTTAACCGTATTATGAAAATATTCCAAAACGTTACTTGTGCTATAACCCATGGATAACATCCACTACGAAAAGACTCCTGAACCTGGGAGTACAGAGTATCTGATACTTCTTTTACACTTTGCAAAGGTGTACCTCTTTTTAAATCCACTGGTTCACTCGGCTTTCAAGTCGGATCAGCTTCATGTGACTTTTACACATGTGACAAGGCCGAGATCACGCAACGCTTTACAGTTCAGTATTAACAGTATCCCTGCCCGGTAGATAGACAATTAAGTCTCAAGTACCGTTGTAGGTCTTCCCCACTGCCTTACTTCCTAGCCTCTCTGGTCTATGTTCCCTCAGGACACATAGCCTTGGTCTATGTCCACGCGAGACATACGACCATTTAAGATTACAGCCGCTCATGGCTTAATCAGGTCTAGGGCGCCTTCCTTCTTTTACGCCTTTTTCTCTCATCATTTTTCTGGCTCACATCACTCATGGCCGAACCTTGGCCTTCCAGTTTCCACGCGAGAAACCAGATCGTCAAACCATGCAGGGAACTGCTAATACCAAAAAGCTACTGAGTTGTGCCTGTCCCATACCAGGCAAGTGGTTGGTACGTTTACAATTCGTATAGAGACACAGCACAAGGTTCTTGTCCTTATGAACCAATAGTGAGGAACATTCACATACCCTGGTGCGCACCGCACCCTCTCCATACAATCCAATCCTCACTACTGATCCCTTTTATCAGTTTTCTTGTCAAAACGGTTTTCATTATAACTTCTCATGCATTTGACCATTTCAAGTTTAATGTGGATATTCAGTATATGAGTCCTAGGGTGACAAAAGCATACACAATAAGGTTCAATAACAAAAAGGGTTTCATGATTCATTAGGGAATATCTACTCATGTCATTCAAACATAACTTGTATTTCAACTAAACATGCATAGTAAGAAACAGTGAATATACTTCATATGAAAATATTGGGTGAGACATGATCAAAGGAATGAGGCTTGCCTTGCAATGTGGGGTCTAAAAACTCAGACGGATCTTCAAAGACTTCTTCCGCTCCTTCCGCTTCTGACTCTGCGGCAAACAAATAACACACAAACACATACCACATAAGCATACTGAAAATAGTTTCTATAGAAAGTATTAAGTAAATAAGTCATGTATGCAGGGGAAAAGGTCAGGGCAAGGTCACAAGGGCTCTGGTCGAAGAAACGGCTAAAAAGGATTGAATGTCGAAGGGTCGACATTCAGTTCATGGCTTTGGCATAACTGGAAACTAGTCTTGGGATGGTTTTCTGGAGAAGTGATAGTAGAGAAAGTTGTAGAACACAACTCCAGGAATCTAAAGGACAAGGTGGCATTTCAATTGCTCAACCAGAAGGGGTCAAACAAGGCTAATGCCAATGGCTGACATGCACTGACATAGTGCTGGACATGGCCAGAAACTAGGGCATGGCTTAACTTTTGATCCAGGGCTCCAATTGATGCACCACTTTGTCTAGGAGGTAGGCATTACTAACAGGAACAATATACTCAACAGGCGCAAGGGCTGAAAGTGGCCGGAGGGTGGCCAAATCCGACGATGAACCACGGTGGCCTGGACATGAACTGAGTTACTGGACAGTGATCTTGGCATAGACATAACTCACAATCTAGGCAGATCCAGGTGTCGAGCTAGTGGAAGAAATTGCTCAGGGAAGTGAGGCGAAGCTAAGGGACAAGGTGGTGTCGGCTGGATCGGCCGGGAACAAATTCCGGCGACCGGCGCTGGAGAAGACGACGCTGGAGCTTGGGTATTTTTGATACAGGGCGAAAGAGCTCAATTCCAAGCTTGGGGATGATCTCTAGGGCACAACAAAGCTACTGGAGAGGTTAATTTCATTGGATATCGGCCGGAGAAGCTTGGCGCCGAAGTCCGGCGAACGGCCGAGGTTCAAATTTGGGATTTCTTCGATTTGAGCTTAATTGGGGATTCTGGTTCTACAGGCTTGCTCTACTAAGCTTACTGATCAACTTCTTCTACAGGATTGAGGGTTAATTTGGGCTGAATCGAACGGCATTGGGGGAACAGGGCAAATCAGGAATCCGGCGATCACCGGCGATGGGGATCGATCTGGTGCAATTGGTTGCTATGACACAGAGAGGGGAACGAGGGGAACTCACTGGTGAACCTGGATTGAAGAGAGGGGCTGTGGAAAGGGCTAGCACCGTGAGCTCTCTCACTGGCTCGCCGGAGAAGAAAGCGAAAACGGCGAGAAGCTGGAAATTGGCTAAGTCTTGAGGTTGTGCTTCTTCACAGCACTGAGGGGGGTTTAAATAGGCACGGGGACGGAGCTTGCGAGGGAAACGCGACAGCGGTTGCTTGCGCCGGGGAGAAACTTGTCGGGCGCAGGCGCAACGACGGCGACGGCGACGTGATCGCGCTTCAGGTGGTGCTGCAGCTTTGCCAGTTGCCTTGGGACTTCGCCTGGAACGGTGCAGATGCGGAGGCAACAGCAAGGCTCCGGCAATGACACGTACACGCATGCAACTGCCACGGCAACGAGAGCGCGCGCGAAAACAAAGCTCGGGAGCGCGGCCGTTTATCCGCTGGGCAAGGCGACGCACTGCTGGCACGTGCGCACGGGGTGGCACAGCAACTCACGGGCACAGGTGACAGAAACGGTGGCCGGCGGCGAGCAAGCACGGCGAGAACACAGCGCGGCAACGGTGGCTCGAGCACTGGTCGTGGCAACGACCAGGGGCTGGTCGAAAGGACCTGAAAATAATGTTTGGGCCGGTTTGTAAATTCTGAAACTTGTTCCAGGGGCTGTTCTGTGAGGATAATTTGAATAGGACTTGGGCCTGTTTGCAAATTTGGAGATCTGAGGGTCCGATCTGAAATCTGATTTCGCAGCTAAGTTGCAAAAGATTAATAGAACTTATCTGGCCAAAGTTTGGTAAGATCGGGCAAGATCTGAAGGGTTTCGACAAAATTGGGGAAAACAGTTTAGGGTAAAATAGGGTAATTAGGGTTTTAAAATAGCAAGGCTTGAAACTCAGCTTTAGGGTGAGATTTTGGAGATGGTCCCGAAGGGAAAAATGTTCTGAACAACATTTAGAAGGGAATGGCTGAAGCAGATTAGGATTTGGGGTCCAGATGTGGATTTTGGCTATTTTAGGGTTTGGGAAAAACAGGGGTGTTACAAATCTACCCACCTTAGAAACAATCTCGTCCTCGAGATTAGGGCAGGTCAGAGAATAGGAAGGGAAATTCTCGTCGGAGATCTTCTTCTTTTTCCCACGTTGACTCCTCCTCTGAGTGATTGTTCCACTGGACTCTGCAGAAGCGAAGGGTTCTTGACTTCAGCACTTTCTCTCTGGTTTCCAGAATTCTAACAGGGTACTCTTGACAAGATAAGTCTGGTTGAATCTCATTCTCTGTAGGAGATATTTGTTCTGTTGGTTTTCTCAAGCATTTCTTCAGCTGAGATACATGAAACACGTCATGAATTCCGCTCAGTTCTGGTGGCAGTTCCAACTTGTATGCCATTTCACCTCGCTTTTCCAGAATTCGATATGGTCCCACATATCTGGGTTTTAACTTTCCCTTCATCTGGAATCTTCGAACTCCTTTGTATGGCATAACCTTGAGATACACATAATCGCCCTCTTCAAAAGATAGCTCTCTTCTACGGTTATCTGCAAAGCTTTTCTGTCTAGATTGAGCTGTTTTCAGTTTTTCTTGTATGATCCTGACATGGGCTGTGGCTTCTTCTACTAACTGGGGTCCTAGATGTTGTTTTTGACCAATTTCTGTCCAATACAGCGGCGTGCGGCATCTTCTTCCATATAGAGCTTCATATGGTGCCATTTGTAGGCTTGCTTGGAAACTGTTGTTGTAGGTGAATTCTGCATAAGGTAGAAATAACTCCCAAGAGTCTCCATAGTCCAAAACACAAGCCCTCAACATATCTTCCAAAATTTGGTTTACTCTTTCAGTCTGACCTCCAGTTTGAGGGTGGTAAGCGGTACTGAACTTTAACTTTGTGCCCAGGGCTTTCTGCAACTCTTGCCAAAATCTTGAAACGAACTGGGCTCCTCTATCGGAAACGATAGCCTTCGGCACTCCGTGCAAGACAACTATTCTGTTGAGATACAGCTCTGCTAAGTCCTTAGCTGTATATAGGGTCTTCACTGGGAGAAAATGTGCTACTTTTGTTAATCTATCTACTATGACCCATATAGAATCGAATCCTTTTCTCGTCCTTGGTAGTCCCACAATAAAATCCATTCCGATTTCATCCCACTTCCACTCTGGGATTTGTAGAGGTTGTAGCGGTCCCGCAGGCTTTTGATGTTCTGCTTTCACTCTTTGGCATGTGTCACAAGTTGCGACAAACTTGGCAATCTCTCTCTTCATTCCTTTCCACCAAAAATTTTTCTTCAAGTCCTTGTACATTTTGGTGCTGCCTGGGTGTATGGAATATGGGGTTTGATGAGCCTCTTGCATGATTAGGCTTTTGATCTCATTGTCATTTGGAATGCAGATACGGTCATCGTACCATAGAATTCCCTGTTCATCTTCTCGAAGGTTGGTTGTGTCTTTGCTCTTCATGTCCTCCTTCATCTCTTGAAGGTCTGGGTCCATTGCTTGAGCTTGTCTGATCTTATCCTTCAATTCACATTCCATCTTTAGTGTAGCGATGGTTCCTTGGTCCACTAATTCCAATTGCAACTTTTCGAAATCCTTGATCAGTTGTGTCGGCACTTCTAGCTGTGTTATCTGGTTATAACGAGACTTCCTGCTCAAAGCATCAGCTACTACGTTGGCTTTTCCCGGGTGATAGTGGATCTCTAGATCATAATCTTTGATCAGTTCTAGCCATCTTCTCTGCCTCATATTCAACTCCTGTTGCGTGAAGATATACTTCAGGCTCTTATGATCCGTATAAATTTCGCACTTACTGCCTAGTAGGTAGTGTCTCCATATCTTTAGTGCATGTACGACAGCAGCTAACTCTAAATCATGTGTTGGATAATTCTCCTCATGAGGTCGTAGCTGGCTAGAAGCATAAGCTATCACTTTCCTTTCTTGCATCAATACACATCCTAATCCTTGTTTGGAGGCGTCACAGAAGACTTGAAAATCCTTTTTGACGTCCGGCAGTATCAGGATTGGTGCAGTTGTCAGTCTTTTCTTCAGTTCCTCAAAGCTTCTTTCGCACTCCTCGGTCCAATAAAAAGGGGCATTCTTCTTCAGTAGCTGGGTCAGCGGTTTGGTGATCTTCGAGAATCCTTCTACAAATCTTCGATAATATCCCGCTAATCCCAAGAAACTTCTAACTTCTGTTGCGGTTTCAGGTTGTTTCCAATCGGTAACAGCTTGTATCTTCAACGGGTCCATAAATATTCCTTCTCCTGAGATGATGTGTCCCAAGAAAGAAATCTTCTTCAACCAAAAAGCACATTTGCTAAACTTGGCATATAGCTGGTGGTCTGCCAGTTTCTGTAGCACTATCCTCAGGTGATGTGCGTGCTCCTCCTCTGTCTTAGAGTAGACAAGGATATCATCCACAAATACAATGATGTACTTATCCAGGAATTCCATGAGGATCTTATTCATTAGATTCATGAATACCGCGGGTGCATTAGTTAATCCAAAGGGCATCACTGTGAACTCATGCAACCCATATCTGGTCACGAAAGCAGTTTTAGGAATGTCCTGTTCTCGGATCCTTAGCTGGTGGTATCCCGATCTCAGGTCTATTCTTGAGAACACTTTTGCTTCTCTGAGCTGGTCAAAAAGATCATCTATCCTTGGTAAGGGGTATTTGTTCTTAATGGTCATGTCGTTTAGCTTGCGGTAGTCTATGCAAAGTCGCATGCTACCATCTTTCTTCTTAACAAAGAGCACTGGGGCTCCCCATGGTGATGAGCTTGATCTGATGAATCCTTTTTCTTCCAATTCAGCTATCTGCTTCTTCAATTCCTCTTGCTCATGGCCTGTCATCCGAAACAACTTTCTAGCATACGGCGCAGATCCGGGTTTTAGTTCAATAGTGAACTCTATATCCCTATTTGGTGGCAATCCGGGAAGTTCTTCTGGAAAGACTTCTGGGTACTCATTGACAATCGGTACCTCTTCAAGCTTCACTTCTTCGATGCAGTTCAATCTCTGCAGGTGGTCGCAGATTGGAGTTCTGTCTGCATGGAATGTAATTTGCTTTCCACTGGCATTTGTCAGGGTGATTGTTTTCTTCTCACAATCCATCAATCCCTTATGCTTGGCCAGCCAATCCATTCCAAGAATGACATCCAATCCTTGAAGGTTTAGAACTAGCATGTCTGCCAGGAATTCTAGATTGCCGATACAGAAGGCAACATTTCTACAGATAGAATTAACAATCATCCTAGCACCAGGTGACTGAATGATGATAGGATGCTCTAAAGCAACCACAGGTAAGTTATTACTCAACAAGCAATCTTTTGACATGAATGAATGAGTTGCACCGGGATCAAATAAAACAACTGAAATCTGAGAGGAGATCAAGAGTCTACCGATCACGACGTCAGTTGCCTCTCCTACTTCTGTAGCAGTCACGAAGTTGAGTCTTCCTCCGGTGGTTGGTGTTCCTCTTCCTCTGTTGGTTTGGAATCTTCCTCCTCTAGCTTGTGGTGCTCCTCTGGCAATAGTTCGTGCAGGTGCAGGGGATTTGGCTGCCTGAGCTTTGGCAACGTTGGGAGGTAAATGCCGAAATGGACAAGTCTCTCTGTGGTGTCCTCTTCTGCCACAATGGAAACATTCTGCATTCTTCAGTGTACAATCTCTATAGAGGTGACTCCCTTTGCATCCGGGACATGTTAGAGTTGTTGGTGATGAAGTCCTCTGGGGTCTTGGAGGTGCGGGTGGTCTGAAAGCGGCTCTGGCATATGGCGCTGGTCTTCCTCGACTAGAATTTCCTTGAAATGGATATGCTATACTTTTCCTCTTGCGGTTTTCTTCTACCATGCCTCTTTTCTCCTCCATTTTGAGTACTCTATTCACAAGGACTTGGAAGTCCGTGAACTCGTGTGTTGACAGGTGATACTGATATGAGTTTTGTAGGCCTTCGCAGAATCTGTCGATCTTCCGCTCTTCTATCATGATATCTTCAGGTGCATACCTGGCCAATTTGATGAACTCATGCAAATACTGCTTCACCGTCCTTCCTCCTTGCCTTAGATTCAAGAATTCTCTGCGTTTGGCTTCAATAGCTCCTTTGGGGACATGGTATTTACGGAACTGTTCCTTGAATTCATTCCAGGTAATTGAATTCTGATTAGGGTGTACCGTCTTGTAATTCTCCCACCATGCTGCAGCCGATCCTGTGAGCTGATGGGGTCCATACAGCAGCTTCTCTTCATCATTACACTTGACAGTATCCAATTTCCTCTCAATTTCTCGTAACCAATCGTCTGCCACAATCGGGTCTTCAGTGCAGGAGAAAGTTGGAGGACGTGTCTTTTGAAAATCTGTCAGTCTTGCTCCAATGTTCGAACTTTCCTCGCAGCGTGTTGCGGAGTTTTGCATCAACTGTTCCAGAATTTGACTCTGTACCTCTGCGGATCTCTGTCTGTTTTGCTCCATCCATATTAATATTTCCGTCAGATTTCCTCCTTGCGGTACTGAGGCCGATGAATTTGGCTGATCTGAGTCATCTCTAGTCCTTCTTGTTGATGTGTTCCTTGGGACTTCTTCTGAGCCTTGGATTCTACCTCTGGTGTTCACCATTCTGTTCTGACAAGATAATTGAGAAAAGACTACTAATTTAAGAGAGCACAGATTGAACACAAGCTAAAATGAAAGATCAATCCAAGAGATTGAATTGGAACATGCGATTGCTATTTTCAAAGGTTTTCCAAAGATACAAGGTTTTCACCTTTACAGCTTTAGAGTTACCAACAAACAATACAAACAAAGCAGCTACTACAACAAAAGCTAAAGACTAACGGTTACAAGGGCTAGAGCAGAAGGGTCAAGCTGAAGAGAAAACTAGGATCTCCTGTCGGTCTTGGAAGAACTGCAAGGTTCCACTTCTTCAGGGTCTTCCTCCTCTTGATCTTCGTCGGCATCCATAGGGTCCCATTGCATATCATTGTCCTCTTCTTCCTCAGATGAATCGTTGGTGTTGCAGGTAGCAATCTCTTTTCCTTTGCCCTCAGGAACTTCCTTCCCTTTCGCGAGAGTAGGATACTCTGGTGCAGGGGTGTTGATCACAATGCCACGCGAAGCAGGCGTGAAATAACCCAGGTAATCCCTAGGTCTTCCCACACTCTTGCGGGCTGTGAGTCTTATCTTCAAGCGGTTCCTCTTGTTCACCGATCCTTCGTCTTCGACTTCTCAAGCTCTGCTAGGTTCAGCCAACTCCTGAATCTGTTTCTCCTTCTCTTGGAGTTCTGAGCGAACCTTTGCAAGCGCTCCTTCGAGATAGTGACGGTCATCCCGAGCATTCTCATGCTCACGCAGCAACCGAGTGTAGCTTGACTCCAAGACTTGGACTACATCTCTGGTTTTGGTCAGGATGGCGTCTCTCTGGTTGGTGGAGGGATGAACAGTTCGACGATCCGATCCGGGGACTTGGTAGGGTACAAAGCAGAAAGGAGAACCTACAAGAAAGTCATCGTACAGCTGGCGGGTGGTACCTATAGCACGACGAGCAGCATCTTGGATAGCATCTTCTTCTTCTTCTCTACGAGCTTCCTTTCTTGTTGATCCTCTCCCGATCTCTGGGATCTCGTACACAATCACCGAGGCACGGAAACCAAAAGGTCTACCATCGACCTCTTCTCGACGGACGTAGTATACGGGTCGCTGATTGTCTCTTGCTCCCAGAAATTGTAGCATCATCCAAAGCATTAATGC
This sequence comes from Pharus latifolius, assembly GCA_019359835.1. Taxonomy (NCBI): domain Eukaryota; kingdom Viridiplantae; phylum Streptophyta; class Magnoliopsida; order Poales; family Poaceae; genus Pharus; species Pharus latifolius. The sequence continues at coordinate 11,433,767 of CM033319.1, read as the reverse complement.
CCATGATCCCAACTTGTCTCCGTGAATCAGCTTCTTACCAGGGGCCATCTGCGATGATGAGACACGGAACACTTAAAAGTAGGAAAATGGTTTTGAAAGTTTTCAAATAATACTCATTATGCTTTTCTTAAACAAATTAGGTTTTTCACAATTAGATTTTTACCAAATAATCTAGCGATTCTCTACTTTAGGGACGCCCATTCTAGTAAGGGTCACGACCTACAGTCAAGCTTCATGCTCTGATACCATTCGCTGTGAGACCCCCATTTGAGGATCACCTTGGTAACCGCCCAGGTAGGTTACACACAGCAGGATGACATATGAGCTCCAAACCAGACAAGCATAGTAATAACATTAAACAAGTATCAGGCCAACATGGCCAATATTACATAACCAAAGCACCAAAAATGGCGCTGAGTAGAGTTGCTAAGAAAATAACAAGTTTGTCAGAACCAGAGTCGGTATCCAAGTACCGAACACACAGCATAAAGCACAAGGCAACAACGAAAAGCTTGATTTCCATCCGCAGCGGGATTGGAGTGGCTCCTCCCACATCTGACTTGACTTGGTGCGCAATCCTTCTAGAACGTGGGCTCGTCCGGGGCACTTCCATCTTCTGCCGGGAACTCATAACTGAAGGAATCGGGATCCTCGAATCCCTCTTCTACAGTTGGAAGTAAATGCAAGGGTGAGCACTTGGTGCTAAGCAACACTCATTCCGGGGATTATAGTAATTGTACTTATATGAGGGTGAAACATATGATTCAAGGGTTTTAGTTTCATATGGATAGAGATATATAGATTTTCAAGTTATTTGTTTAATAAAACAGTACTTTGTCATGAAAATAGTACTTTAAACATTAAACAGGTTTTCAATAAAAACATTAGATGTAGTGGTCTCCCATGAGTCACTACTTTGTTAACCGTATTATGAAAATATTCCAAAACGTTACTTGTGCTATAACCCATGGATAACATCCACTACGAAAAGACTCCTGAACCTGGGAGTACAGAGTATCTGATACTTCTTTTACACTTTGCAAAGGTGTACCTCTTTTTAAATCCACTGGTTCACTCGGCTTTCAAGTCGGATCAGCTTCATGTGACTTTTACACATGTGACAAGGCCGAGATCACGCAACGCTTTACAGTTCAGTATTAACAGTATCCCTGCCCGGTAGATAGACAATTAAGTCTCAAGTACCGTTGTGGGTCTTCCCCACTGCCTTACTTCCTAGCCTCTCTGGTCTATGTTCCCTCAGGACACATAGCCTTGGTCTATGTCCACGCGAGACATACGACCATTTAAGATTACAGCCGCTCACGGCTTAATCAGGTCTAGGGCGCCTTCCTTCTTTTACGCCTTTTTCTCTCATCATTTTTCTGGCTCACATCACTCATGGCCGAACCTTGGCCTTCCAGTTTCCACGCGAGAAACCAGATCGTCAAACCATGCAGGGAACTGCTAATACCAAAAAGCTACTGAGTTGTGCCTGTCCCATACCAGGCAAGTGGTTGGTACGTTTACAATTCGTATAGAGACACAGCACAAGGTTCTTGTCCTTATGAACCAATAGTGAGGAACATTCACATATCCTGGTGCGCACCGCACCCTCTCCATACAATCCAATCCTCACTACTGATCCCTTTTATCAGTTTTCTTGTCAAAACGGTTTTCATTATAACTTCTCATGCATTTGACCATTTCAAGTTTAATGTGGATATTCAGTATATGAGTCCTAGGGTGACAAAAGCATACATAAGAAGGTTCAATAACAAAAAGGGTTTCATGATTCATTAGGGAATATCTACTCATGTCATTCAAACATAACTTGTATTTCAACTAAACATGCATAGTAAGAAACAGTGAATATACTTCATATGAAAATATTGGGTGAGACATGATCAAAGGAATGAGGCTTGCCTTGCAATGTGGGGTCTAAAAACTCAGACGGATCTTCAAAGACTTCTTCCGCTCCTTCCGCTTCTGACTCTGCGGCAAACAAATAACACACAAACACATACCACATAAGCATACTGAAAATAGTTTCTATAGAAAGTATTAAGTAAATAAGTCATGTATGCAGGGGAAAAGGTCAGGGCAAGGTCACAAGGGCTCTGGTCGAAGAAACGGCTAAAAAGGATTGAACGTCGAAGGGTCGACATTCAGTTCATGGCTTTGGCATAACTGGAAACTAGTCTTGGGATGGTTTTCTGGAGAAGTGATAGTAGAGAAAGTTGTAGAACACAACTCCAGGAATCTAAAGGACAAGGTGGCATTTCAATTGCTCAACCAGAAGGGGTCAAACAAGGCTAATGCCAGTGGCTGACATGCACTGACATAGTGCTGGACATGGCCAGAAACTAGGGCATGGCTTAACTTTTGATCCAGGGCTCCAATTGATGCACCACTTTGTCTAGGAGGTAGGCATTACTAACAGGAACAATATACTCAACAGGCGCAAGGGCTGAAAGTGGCCGGAGGGTGGCCAAATCCGGCGATGAACCACGGTGGCCTGGACATGAACTGAGTTACTGGACAGTGATCTTGGCATAGGCATAACTCACAATCTAGGCAGATCCAGGTGTCGAGCTAGTGGAAGAAATTGCTCAGGGAAGTGAGGCGAAGCTAAGGGACAAGGTGGTGTCGGCTGGATCGGCCGGGAACAAATTCCGGCGACCGGCGCTGGAGAAGACGACACTGGAGCTTGGGTATTTTTGATACAGGGCGAAAGAGCTCAATTCCAAGCTTGGGGATGATCTCTAGGGCACAACAAAGCTACTGGAGAGGTTAATTTCATTGGATATCGGCCGGAGAAGCTTGGCGCCGAAGTCCGGCGAACGGCCGAGGTTCAAATTTGGGATTTCTTCGATTTGAGCTTAATTGGGGATTCTGGTTCTACAGGCTTGCTCTACTAAGCTTACTGATCAACTTCTTCTACAGGATTGAGGGTTAATTTGGGCTGAATCGAACGGCATTGGGGGAACAGGGCAAATCGGGAATCCGGCGATCACCGGCGATGGGGATCGATCTGGTGCAATTGGTTGCTATGACACAGAGAGGGGAACGAGGGGAACTCACTGGTGAACCTGGATTGAAGAGAGGGGCTGTGGAAAGGGCTAGCACCGTGAGCTCTCTCACTGGCTCGCCGGAGAAGAAAGCGAAAACGGCGAGAAGCTGGAAATTGGCTAAGTCTTGAGGTTGTGCTTCTTCACAGCACTGAGGGGGGTTTAAATAAGCACGGGGACGGAGCTTGCGAGGGAAACGCGACAGCGGTTGCTTGCGCCGGGGAGAAACTTGTCGGGCGCAGGCGCAACGACGGCGACGGCGACGTGATCGCGCTTCAGGCGGTGCTGCAGCTTTGCCAGTTGCCTTGGGACTTCGCCTGGAACGGTGCAGATGCGGAGGCAACAGCAAGGCTCCGGCAATGACACGTACACGCATGCAACTGCCACGGCAACGAGAGCGCGCGCGAAAACAAAGCTCGGGAGCGCGGCCATTTATCCGCTGGGCAAAGCGACGCACTGCTGGCACGTGCGCACGGGGTGGCACAGCAACTCACGGGCACAGGTGACAGAAACGGTGGCCGGCGGCGAGCAAGCACGGCGAGAACACAGCGCGGTAACGGTGGCTCGAGCACTGGTCGTGGCAACGACCAGGGGCTGGTCGAAAGGACCTGAAAATAATGTTTGGGCCGGTTTGTAAATTCTGAAACTTGTTCCAGGGGCTGTTCTGTGAGGATAATTTGAATAGGACTTGGGCCTGTTTGCAAATTTGGAGATCTGAGGGTCCGATCTGAAATCTGATTTCGCAGCTAAGTTGCAAAAGATTAATAGAACTTATCTGGCCCAAGTTTGGTAAGATCGGGCAAGATCTGAAGGGTTTCGACAAAATTGGGGAAAACAGTTTAGGGTAAAATAGGGTAATTAGGGTTTTAAAATAGCAAGGCTTGAAACTCAGCTTTAGGGTGAGATTTTGGAGATGGTCCCGAAGGGAAAAATGTTCTGAACAGCATTTAGAAGGGAATGGCTGAAGCAGATTAGGATTTGGGGTCCAGATGTGGATTTTGGCTATTTTAGGGTTTGGGAAAAACAGGGGTGTTACATTAGATCCAGCTGCCGAGGTCAACGCTGCCAGGCCGAGTAGTTGCGGCTCGAAGGTTCACGTGGATCCGGTGGACCTGATCGAGGTATTGCAACTCTTGAGCTATATATGCAGTTCGGTTGATGCTACTCCCGTTACGTTAGAATTGTTTCGCTAACCTGTTATAATTGTTGCAAATTGCAGAAGCCGGAGAGCTGTAGCCTATTGATCAACATGGGCGACAAACCTGTAGTGGTTGCAAACGGGGTCGTATACCAGTCTTGGGAGGATGTCCGGATCCACTGCATACCTCTGGAGCCTGGATTCGCAAAGGTATAGGTGGATATGGCCCTCCCGGGCTACAGCTCTTTTCCGTTGCCCGTCCCAACGGACGAAATGCGGACAATTGGCGAGGCATTGGGCTCGTACATACAGTGGCCCAAGAAGGGTGTTAGACTACAGGAGGTAAACCCTAGCCATTCTAGCTTACAACTCAGTTAATATACTCAATTTGCAAAATCTAACTTATGCGTTTGTACTTAAAGTGGACGATGGATACCAGCTCACTTCCTGAGGACACCACCCCCGCCACAATGCATGAGCGAGCTCCTTCGGCCCCCATGCATCCTCCGACGACCTCAAACCCTTCACCATCAAATGAGGCCGGCGGCACCACACCCCAACCTTCGAAGGTATACACTCGCTCCCCGCCCAAAGGCAAGGGCAAGGCCAAAGGCAAGGCCAAACAAAGCCAGCCGGGTACGTTCAAGAACGGGTCCCCACTCGTGTCGGAGTACCTTCTGCGCAATATGGATCAAATAACCAGAAGTCTCCACGAGTGGTACCTGACCCGGTCTAGGCGCCACATCAACTTCTTAGTTCACTTCAGGCCAGCCCATTTTCACCGTGAGCCCGAGAGCATATCGGTGGCCCACTAGGATTTGTTCTACCTCCTCAACTGGCAGGAGCTTGATATGTCCATCATACGGACTGGAGTCCTGTGAGTTTACTGTTGTCTGAAGTTATCACAGTTCGTTTCATAAATCTAATCACTTTGTATGCACTACTTACTAATGTCTACTTTGCATCCAGGTGCATGTATAGGCTGGCGTCGATGAGGGCATGTGACAAGGTGGGTTTCCTCGACCCAGAGAAAATAAGCCTCACGATGCTAGAGCACGACCAAGCACATGCGGAGGAATACATATCAAGAGCACTACTAGCGCAGCAGGACCGAGAGTTCATCCTTGCGGCGTACCACCAAAGGTTAGTGCATTTCCTACTAATTTAACTCATTCTTGTATGTTACCCCTAACATATGTATGAAATGGTTCGCTTTATATATGCAATGTAGGGGCCACTGGGTCCTCGCCGTCATTTGCCCATGGATGAATGAGGTCTATTACCTCGATTCAATGAGCGACAAGGTGGCGCATGTTTTCACCCTCACATGGCACATAGACGCGTAAGTAACATAGTTGTTTTAAATTTTTCTCTGACTAGCTAATTAATGATAACATATTAACCTGCAATGCTAAATTAAATACAGGACTTTCAAAAATTATGCTAGTGCTGGAGGGAGGCATGACGCGTCGAAGGGCACAACAGTTTCTTGGAAAGAATATGAGGTAATTAATACGGATGGAAGTACTCATGATGAGTCTTTTAATTTAAGCTTAATTAGCTCTTTCGAGTTAATGTGGGTTTATGTCTTTGCATATGCAATTTTTCCAGTGCCATCAGCAGCCACAATAGTGGGAATGTGACTTCTATGTCATGAGATTCATGTATGACCTGATCAGGAGAAACTTTGCCCAATTCCCTTAGGTAACCATTTTGCCTGACTCAAAGTCGAACTTTAATTGGATGTGACGTACGATACTAACTTCATACACGCATATATGCAGAGCGCCATGTTGAAAGAGCAATATGAGTTGGGTCAATTGAGGCAGCTGCGAACAATTTGGGCTCAATATGTCATGGAAGAAGTGGCTATCAACGATCGATTGTAACTGACTTGTGTAATATATATTGAATGTGTTGATTGCTGTATTTGTGAATAAACTCAATATGTGAATAGATTCATTGATGTATTTGTGAATAAACTCTATCAATATGTGAATAAATTCAATTTGTCCAATGCATGTGTATATTACTGTATTAGTGTATCTGTGAACAAATTCAATATGTGAATATTGTTGTATATTTGTAAATATTGGTGTATTTGTGAATGATCCAATGTATCTCTGTATTGCTGTATGTATAGGTGCAAGATTCCAGTACTAACCGTGTCGACTATATAACCGATAGGAAAAACTACATAGTACTATCGGTTATATACTACAACTGATAGAATAAATATTACAGTACTATCGGTTCATATACAACAACCGATAGAATAAAGTTTCCAGTACTAAACGTGTCTATACAATACTATCTATTTAGATCCCAGCCGATAGAAAAAACATACACATTACTATCGGTTTAGGTCCTAGCCGATAGAAAAACCTACACAATACTATCGGTTTATATCCGAGCCGATAAAAAAAATATACACAATACTATCGGTTTAGATCCAAGCCGATAGAAGAAATAGTCGATAGCGATTAGTGAACGTTGGGAATGTAGATGTTTTACTAACGGTTTTTAACCGATAGTAGTGTGCTACGTTTCTACTATCGTGCCGATCACTATCGGTAAGAGAACCGATAGTAGAGTGAATTTTTAACCGATAGTGAAAAGCATTTCTGTAGTAGTGTCTTCTGCAGATCATCACCTTAATATATCTTTTTTTATTGCCTTTTTCCTAGACAAGACCCGCAATGATCACAGCTGATATTTCCCTATGTCAACACATCAAGCTCATGTATGTATTTTGCTACCTCTTCTTACCACTTGGTTTTTTGAGAAAAATGTTAACTTGCTTCGGTTCTCACCGGGTCGCCTCAAATGTTTTTGGTTGAAACACTTAATGTGTTCTGTGTTAGCACTACTTTTCTACTAGAATGCTTAATGAACCGCTCATATTTGCTCTTTGCTCCTATCAATGATATTTGTTTTCATTCCTAGCCAAGTCTGTTGTGTTGGTTTTACTGTTCCTCACATTTTGCGTTATGCCTACCATCCGTATGGATTATCTTGTTCAGGAAGTCGCTTGCTACAAGCCTCATGATAATGCAGCAGTTCTTACTTTTGAAACGCTTATAGAATCAACCAGTACTTTGACCCTGCTACGACCATTTTTGTATCGCATTTCACCAACAAATACCTCTGATGACCAGATCAACTAATTATACTCATGAACAAAAACAACTTTCTGCTCTTTTCATGTTGCAAGCAACATTTATGCTGATCAAAATCTTTGCTTCCATACCCATGACCACACATACACCCAGTGCACCTCTCATTTCACAGCAATTAAAAAATGCAACTTCACCCAGAATTGTTATCCGACTGAAAAAAAGAAATTTTCTAGCAAAAAATTTAAAACATCTGACTAGATCTACACGTTCAAATAACCTTCACCACACTGTATGCAGATGCAACCCCCACAAAAATTGCAACCATGATCGACATTGAACTCAAAACTGCACATCTGACAAAAAAAAAATACCGCCCACAACTAAATTGCGACCTTTTGTTCGACCAAAAACTCCTCTTAACGACCAGTGCACCCGTTCCTTGATGCCATACACCAAAGTACTAAACGAACCAAACGCCCTGGAACACAAATTGTCCAAGTAAGACCATTCGACCTCAATTAAAAAACCTCATAATACGCCCACTAAATCGACCATGCCCAAGTCACACTATTCATCCATTTAAGGGTTCGACCACGCGAGGTGCCAACTAAATCCACCAGAAGCAAAAAAAAAAAAAAAAAAGACCACCGCCTGAACAACACAACCGCCTCTGTGACCAGGAGCCCCAAGTGTTTTATTAGACCTTCGACCACGGCCAATGATGATCGAAGGATGCCGACTAGAGGGGGGTGAATAAGCGGTTTTTCAAATTTTACTTTTAATTGAGTGGTTAGCAACCTAAATTGCAATATCAATACACAAATGATATAGATGATGGCACAAAGTAAGTATTGCAATTACTAAAGAGACTAGAGCAATAATCGAATTCTAGAAACGTAAAGCAAGTAGTAGAAGTAACCGAAGAGATCGAATTTTTCCCGAGGTCTCAGAAATTTGCCGATTTCCACTAATCCTCGTTGAAGCGCTCATCACTAGAGCTTTTGCTTCGATTTCACTAGGGGTAGCCCTTCTCCTCTCCGGATAGGCGAGCTCCGAGCCTTTACAACCAACCGTCGGGCCTCTCCGACACACACCATCAATGGAGAGATCGCCGGACCTCCCGAGTCATCTAAGTGACGGCAATCACCAAGAGCAATGAGTCTAGCACCTTGCTTGATCAACCTCAAAGCTTGAAGAACAAATATGCAAATGCAAATGGCTCAATTTCAACCTCTCTCAACTAGCACTCAATGTTTTGCTAAAGATTTGGCTTCAAATGCAAGAGAATGAGTGTGAGAGGCTTTGCAAGCTGTTTCACTAAGCTTAAGAGATGAATTTCGTGTGTGTGTGTAGCTTCTCCAAACAGTAGGGTTTATATAGTTTCAGCAAAACGGTCGTTTTCAAGAAAGTTGGGCGAAAGTTGTACTGGCCGGACATTGTCCGGCTATTTCGGACAATGTTCGGTCAGTACAAATTATGTGACCGTTGCTCACGAGATTTTCGAGTGTCAGTAGCCGTTTGAAGTTATTTGTGAAGGCCGGACGGATGGATTTGTCCGGACAAATAGTCTGGACAAATGTATATGTCTCTGTTAACATCCATGTTTAACAGTTCATGTACAGTCCGGACGGATGTGATTTGTCCAGACAAAAAGTCCGGACAAATGCATATGTCTCTGCTAACACTCTTATTGGTACTTCACAAAAATTATATAGGCCGGACATATGTGATTTGTCCGGACAAAATGTCCAGATAAATGCATACGTCTCTGTTAAACATCAAGTTTTCATCTTCTCAGAAATTGTATAGGCCGGACATTGTCTGGCCACTTCGGACAATGTCCGGTGCGTCCCAGACAAATGCCCCCGGACAAATTCATTTGTCTCAATTAAACTTGCCATATGAAACGTACTGGTCGGACATTGTTCGGTCATTTCGGACAGTGTCCGGCCTAAATCGGACAGATGCACCAGACAAGTTTATTTGTCTCTGTTTATCGTTTTGCAATTTTCATCAGAAGTTTGTATTGGCCGGACATTGTCCGGCCATTTCAGACACTGTCTGGCCAGTTCAAAATGAAAACAGAATTGCTGAATTTTACCCAATTTCAATTAGGGGCTTGATGCATATGCAAATATGTTTCCAAAGACTTCAAGGTTGATCAAATAACTTGTGCTAAAACCTCTCTAATAGTACAACCATCTAACCTCGAAATTTTCAAAAATAAAAACGCTAGGTTTAGATACCTGTACTTTTGTCGGAGTTTTCCGTCATTATTGCTTCATGGAGTCTTGATGATGTCGATTTGCACTTTTGTGATACTTTCTCCTCTGATTAACCTGAGTCTCAAATACATAGGTTAGTCGCATATATCACGAATGTCATTAATCACCGAAACCCTAATAAGGGCTCAAGATTCAACAGCCAGAACCTTGCCTTTGTCCACAAAATCCCCCTGTCGACCAGCCCCAACTCCTCGGGCTATCGACCAATGTGCCCACTCGACCACCCCACGCGAAACCGACCAATAGATCTCTGCTACACATTCTCCGTTTCGCCTCGACCAAAAAAATGCTTGTGCGACCAAAAAAACACATGCGCCCAAAAAAAAGGCCAATAAACCTATCAACTACTCCCCCTCCAACACAGATCGACCACGGGCAACCCAAAGTTCGAGCACAATTCAAAAAGCCCCATCGACCAACCGCGGAACTAGAAAACCGCGCCTACGACCAGGGCGCCTCATACAACATAAAATTCAACCATCGCCAAAATTCGACAGGACCTACCTCCTCGACTATCGACCAGTGTCCCCACTCGACCAACCAAAGGCCCTCCGCACGACCAAAAAACTATAAAAAAAAAAGCACCTTGTCTGCTTGGAGGCTCGACCACACCCCATGTCAACTAAATCGACCAGCAACCCAAAGCTCGACCACGATTTCAAAAAAAAACCTTCGACTAAGCACGGAACTACAAATCCGCGCGTCCAAGCAAAACGGCTCATACAACACAAAATTCAGCCGCGATATAGCCCTTCAATCGACCAATGCGAACTCCTCAGTCTATCCATCCACTTGGGAGCTCGACCAGTGATCGAAAATTCCCCCAACATTTCCAAAAAAACCCTTCGACCAACAACAAAGGCACAAAGCACCCGTACGACCAACCCGTCTCGCACAGCACAAAATTCGCCCATGGCCAAACTTCGACCGAGCCCACCTCCTCATCCTATCGACCACTGTCCCCATTCGACCACCCAAAGGACCTCACCACGACCAAAAAACTATAAAAAAAAAAAATAACGCCTTGTGCACCCATTCGACCTCAATTAAAAAACATGCCCTCGAACACAGATTACCCAAGTGCGTCCGTTCGACCTCAATTAAAAAACCTCATAATGCGCCCGCTGAATCGACCAGGCCCAAGTCGCTCTATCCATCCATTTAGGGCCTCGACCACGCGAGATGTCAACTAAATCGACCAGAAGCAAGAAAAACGACTACCACCTGAACTGCACAACCACCTCTACGACCAGGAGCCCCAAGTGTTTCATTACACCTTCGACCACCACCACCTGAACTACAAAGCCGCCTTTGCGACCAGGAGCCCCAAGTATTTTATTGCACCTCCGACCACGGCCAAAGTGTTTTTTCGGCTGTTGCAATTGACCAAACCCAAAATCCCTCCAACACAAATTCGCCACATGCCAGCACTACCTAACTTGCAACCATCCCCACAGTTGACCCCGAAACTTCTGATCCTATCCATCGAAATCCCGCTCGAACTACAACTGGTCGAATCGTTCCAAATCTGGTCTTGATAATGCCCCACCAGTTCAAAACTGGTCGTTCGCCGCCTATCATGGTCGTCCCTATCCATCGAAATCCCACTCGAACTACAACTGGTTGAATCGTTCCAAATCTGGTCGTGATCATGCCCCACCAGTTCAAAACTGGTCGTTCGACGCCTATCATGGTCGTCCTTCGCAGGAATACTCATACTAAACCAGTTCAACAATCTCAACAATCATAAGTGAATCACAAATAAAATACTGGTCCTCAATACCCATAGCAACGCACGGGTTTTGCACTAGTATATAATAAAAACACGTGATATTAGAAGTACCACGCTTGTTAAGACTATAGGCTCAATATAAGAGCTAGAAATTTCTACACTAACTGAAAATTTAGAAAAAAATAAAAAAACCAAACCATTTATTAGTTATTGGAATCAAGTTACAATATTACAGATTAATCTTACATGTTTTAGCAATATGTATAAAATACAACTCCAAATCTGTCCTGAATTACATACAATTACACAAAACCTTTTCAGAAAACCAATTTTCGGAATAGATACAAATATAACTCTATATACAGAGAGATTAATTGGAAAATGTTGTAGTACTAATATTATTACGTATTTATAAATTTAATTTTTTAATAAAATTACTGTGTAGTTGTGGGAATTTATTGACTAGTTAAAGATAAATCCAGGATATTTGCTTTCTACCTAGCTAGTGGAGCTCTCTGCTCTAGCTTTCAGCCTTTTTGGATCATCCTATCAACATCTTCTTCTCCTTTATACGATGGTGGCAGTAGTTGTTGCTCTTTTTTCTCCGTCGTGTCTGTTTTGAGCGGTAAGCATTTCAGGATAAGTTCCAAACGTGTCACTCTTAAAGTTTGGTTCTATGTCGATGAATTCCAGATAAGTTCGAGTAACATCAGACGCACTGCACATAATTATCGAGCTAGACTATTGTAGGCCAGTGCAACAACAGTTAAGACGTCTTTAGAGTTTAGAGTGACACCTTCCTTCCTTCACCTTTTGTCTGCAGTTGCACCGAAGCTTCCATTTTCCAAATCAGTCATGGACTGCTCTCGGTGCTGAAAGATTCTCATTGTTTGCCATCGCAGATTCCGAATTGATTGATGGAGTATGCTGAAGAATGAAGGCGATAACTATGAATTAGGATCCTTCCTTTTCAAGTCACAAGCCACTTCGGAGCATGTAGACCGTTTAATTCAATTTGAGATAGTTGAAATTGAGGCTAGAGAAATATCTAGAAATTCGATGCGTGAAAAATTCCAAACATCTCAAAATTAGGCTTCTCAATTTATATTCGAACAAATTTGATCCGAATAATCCAATCTGACCCAAGATGCCCTGACTCGATCAAAGATAAAGATAGGTGGATGTGAATGATAAGTCAACTCGTCTTACATGATTATATATTTTTTAAACGTATTAGTTTAATTCAAAAGTATTATTACATTTTAAATAGTTATATGACATCTTATATTCTACTATTAGTAATATTATATAGTTTTTATTAGTTAGATTATATATATCTTTATTTTTCTAATAGTACTTTCTTAAAATTAGTTTTTATTTTAAAAATAATTTTATCTACTAAATCTTAAAATTCAACTCAACTCAATGGATGTCCCCCTGACCGATCAACCCCGCTTCACCCCAACCTAGATTGAATCGGATGCGGGTGATGCAAAAACCCGCCCCGACTCGAACCCTACTCAAAATCTTACATATTTTCATCTAAATAGTTGATTTATAATTTGAAGACTCTCCCAATCCTCAACATGCCATTTTGACTTAAAAAATAAGGATTCAAATATGCTAAATACAAGAAGTGAATATATATATATATAAAACGTCATGTACCAAAAAAGCAAAAAAATAACACAACTTGTATAAATCTATCGCTTATGCAAGAAGATCCGATACAGTTGTAGTGTAATTATAATATTATAAATCAGCCGGTTCAAATTAAAACATAATTTAAAATTAAAAAACTGCTATCTTATTTTTTTTATTATAATTGATCTGAATCATTGAATCTTGATCCGATATTCAACAGGCATATGTAGTTTGGTCTGAAGTGTAGCGGATCTGTTTCCATGCTTGTGTATTTATATTATAAACAAATCATCTGCTACAAAGAAGAATACAGGTCAGTGATCAAAAGTAATTAAAGGCGACATAAACCGAATTAATCCGAAGAGGTCGTTACTTGTTAGATGGAAACCTAGTAGTAGCGGAGAAAACAAGACCGGGGCGCCTGGGGACGGCAAGATCAGGGTCGGGTCAACCGAGGTGGACCACACCACCCAACGTTGACCCCAAGTCCACAGGCCAAGGCTACTACTTCACGACACTTCGTCGTGTTCGTTTCCATGCCAATGATGCGTACTAAGCTAGCATTACGTTTGGTCGGATGGATGTCACCCTTCGTCTCTCCATGTCCTCCATGGTAATATGTTTTCTTAGTTCACCGAGCTTTTTTCCTATCAAGTGTAAGCCCCAATTTAGAACAGAAATTTTGAAAAAAAAAAATTCATCAGCTTTAATTAATTATTTATTTTTCTATAAAATTCTTCTTGTTCGAAATATGACTTAAAATTAAGTAAGAGTGCTTATTTTTCGTGTTCCAAGATCAGCTGATTGTATTCAATAGTTACTTCCGAATTAAATAATACTTGCAAATCTGGCGCCATATCCCTAAAAAAACTGTATTGTGCTTCAAATAAAAAAAAATATATTGACATCTATTTTCTATTTTCAAAAGTTAACTCGTCGAATGCAATATATTTAGTAGTGACTACAAAACAATATATTTAGTTGTGGTTTAGTGAGTAGTTATAAGTCACACATTTAATTTATTTAAAAATTGTAAAATGAGTTTAAAGAAAATAATGAAGAATTTCTCAAAAAAAATGTTTACACTGTAGATCCGTCCGCAATTGACGTAACAGAAACATAGCATGGTAAGCTGTTTTGGCGAGCCACGCCCACGCCCGCCTGCAGATTGCCGTGGGGTCTAACATGGCTCCAACACAGTAAAATAAAGTGTATTCACCAAAACGGCATGTGCGGAATTTTTTGTACAGACAATCTAGAGTTAAAAAAAAATTTAAAAATAATATGTAACAAAAAATAATTACAAAAATGACCAAAATCGCCATATGGGATGACGACTTATGGTATTTGGCCTTCAGTCGCCAACCAGGATGGCGACTGAAGGCCACATCATCAGTCGCCATCTTCAATTGCCATCCTGATTGGTGACTGAAGGACTAGATTTAAAAAATCGATTTTTTTTTTAAAAATAGCATTCACAATTGTGTTTCTTTTAAAAATAACATTAAAAATTGTATTTTTTAAAAAAAACATTCAAAATTGTGTTTTTTTTAAAATAACATTCAAAATTGTGTTTTCTTTAAAAGAACATTCAAATTATGTTCTTTTTTAAAAATAACATTCAAATTTATGTTTTGTTTAAAATTAACATTCAAATTTGTGTTATTTTTAAAATTAGCATTCAAATTTGTTTTTTTTAAAATTAACATTCAAATTTGTGTTTTTTTTAAAATTAACATTCAAATTTTTAGTTCTTTTTTAAAAATAACATTCAGATTTGTGTTTTTTTAAAATTAACATTCAAATTTGTGTTTTGTTTAAAATTTACATTCAAATTGTGTTCTTTTTTTAAAAATAACATTCAAATTTGTGTTTTGTTTAAAATTAACATTCAAATTTGTATTATTTTTTAAATTAGCATTCAAATTTGTGTTTTTTTAAAAATAACATTCAAATTTGTGTTTTTTTAAAAATTAACATTCAAATTTGTGTTTTGTTTAAAATTAACATTCAAATTTGTGTTATTTTTAAAATTAGCATTCAAATTTGTGTTTTTTTTAAAATAACATTCAAATTTATGTTTTTTTTTAAATTAACGTTACATAGTCGACTGGCTGAGAAACTAAGGAGGAAAAGACCCGTGGTTGGCCGCGTTGATTGATCAGTATATTTCGTGGTTGGTTCAATCTGTCGAGTATGATGTTCCCAAAAACCAAAATGAACATAAAGAAGTAGTGAAAACATGAGAATACTAATATAATCGAAAATAATACAACCATGAGAATCCATATCATGTTCCATAAAAGAAGAACATAAAAAAAAAACTACTGTCGGCCCCTCTTCGGACGATGCCTCCGGTCGCGCTGAAACGGCGATGGCGAATAGGTGATGCGCGAATGCACTGTCCTCTGCGAGGGCTGTCGACCGGGAAGCTGAGCACTCGGCTGACCGAGGCCTGTATCAGGAGCGTCCATCGGGTCCTGCGACGGTGGAGGCGCCTCACCAAGCTGCGAAGATGCCAACTGATGTTGGCTCTGATCGGCATCGTCTCTCATCTGCAACATATCGGCATACTGGGCATATGATGGGTCGCGGACCACTTGGGGGTCGGCACGGACTGACTGACGAGGAATGTATGGTGGGTGCCTAGCAGGAGACCGAAGCGGACCAGCCGACGAGATAGGCACCGTCTGCTCAGACATAGCGATATACTCGTCGTCTGAGTCGAATGTGACGTCGAAGCCCAAACTAGAATCAGAAGTGTGTGCGGAAGACGGCGCTCGGGGACCCTCAGAGATCCATACACCACCACTCGATGAGAAGTCCACGTGAGGTGCAACACCTGTACGGTACGAGCGAGCTGGGGGCACACCGAGATAAATGGGTGCGGCGACAGCCGTACCTAAAGGGCCGGCTGTGTCGGGATGACGAGCGGCTGAGTGCGACGGCGTATGACTGGGTCGGGCTTGTGGACGTGGAGGTGCAACAAAAGTCGACGAAGTGGCGACACTCTCAAGGGTCAGCTGCGAGGCGAGTCGGTCAACGTAGGCGATGGCCTTCTTGTACTCGTCGGGCGTGATAGGCAGACCTGCTTGCCTCCGCTGGACTAGTGGCCGTGTCACGGAACTGATCGCACGGATGCCGTCAGCCTGCAAGACTCTGTGATACTTCTGTCACCGAACAGTCATGTTCGGTGATCCTGGAAACAATGAAGTGTTCATTGTCCCTGTATCGAGCAATACGAACATAAAATCGATATCCTTCCACCTTGCACTTCACTGCGTACTGTTGAATCTTGAGCCCCGATTAGGATTTTGGTGATTAATGACACCCGTTAGATTTGCGACTAATCTCTGTATGTAAGACACAGGTAAATCAAAGGAGAAAGCATCAAGAAAAGACAAAGCAAGGTTATCAAGACTCCGTGAAGCGAAAACGACGAAAATCTCGACAAAAGTACAAATACCTAAACCTAGCGTCTTCTTGTTTTGAAATTTTCTAGGTTAGATGGTCGTACTATTAAGAGGGGTCTTAGCACAAGTATCTTGATCAACCTTGAAGTTCTTAGAAGCATATTTGCATTTGCTTTTGCCCCAAATCAAAGGCTGAGTAAAAAATTCAGAAGTCAGGTTTCGGTTTGTACTGGCCGGACAGTGTCTGAAGTGACCGGACAATGTCCGGCCAATACAAACAATCTCAGTACTTTGCAAACACGCGCAACAGAGACAAATCCATTTGTCCGGGACATCTGTCCGGTGAAGGCCGGACATTGTCCGAAGTGACCGGACAATGTCCGGCCAGTACAAATGTTCGCAGTTTAGTGATTTGAGACAAATACATTTGTCCGGAGGATTTGTCCGAAGTGACCGGACATTGTCCGATATGACCGGACAATGTCCGGCCAATACAAAATCCTGACTAGTGTTAGGGCCATGTTAACAGAGACAAATCTATTTGTCCGGACATTTTGTCCGGACAAATCCTATATGTCCGGCCTATACAAAAATCTGAAGTATATCATGTTGAGTGTTAACAGAGACAAATACATCTGTCCGGACATTTTGTCCGGACAAATGTATCTGTCCGGCGTGTACACTTCATTTTTAACAAGGGTGTTAACAGAGACAAATGCATCTGTCCGGATATTTTGTCCGGACAAATACATCTGTCCGGCCTTCACATTTTGATTCAAACGGCTACTGACACTCGCAATTCACGTGAATAACGGTCAAAATTTTTGTACTGACCGGACATTGTCCGAAGTGGCCGGACAATCCAGTACAATTTTCGCCCAATCTTCTTGATTTCGACCGTTTTTGTTGAGAGTATAAATAGATCACTGTTGTAGATGTCAAGTACACACGAAATACACTTCATAAACCCTGAGCAACAGTGTGCAAGCTCTCACACATCCATTCTCTATCAATTAGAGTCAAAACTTGAGAATTCTTGAGTGCTAGTTGAGTGAATTTGGTTCCAAGCCTTGTTGCATTTGCATTGTGTTCATCAAGCTTTGAGGTTGATCAAGCAAGGTGCTAAGGCTTATTACTCTTGGTGATTGCCGTCACCTAGACGACCCGGGAGGTCCGGCGATCTCTCCATCGACGGTGTGTCGGAGAGGCCCGGCGAGTGGTTGTAAAGGCTTGGAGCTCGCCTATCCGGAGTGGAGAAGGGCTACCTCTAGTGGAATCGAAGCTTAAGCTCAAGTGAAGAGCGCTTCAACGAGGATTAGTGGAAATCGGCAAATTCCGAGACCTCGAGAAAAACTTGATTTCTTCGGTTATCTCTACTACTTGCTTAATTTCCATTGTGATTGAATTGTTGCTAGTAGTATCATAGAAATCGCTAAATCTGAATTGAATTAGTTTTCCATACCCTTAGAATATTTGCTATTGCAAACTTAGGTTGTTAAACCCTAATTTAGAAGAAAATTTTAAAACCGCCTATTCACCCCCCCTCTAGTCGGCATCCTTCGATCAACACATACAGTCGCGGATTTGTTCTGTCAACCTTGAAAGACCGACACAGTGTCACGGACCACATCACCACGGCTTTCTTAGCCTCCTCCTTGCTTCGAAAATGTTGTCCCAATGTTAATCTGTGCTCACTCCCTGCCCACTCCGAACTGCGATCGTCGTGTATTCGCGCATGCTCAAAACCACCAGGATCTAGCCATTGTTGTGGAGGTCCCATTCCACGATAGTCTTCTTCACTAGAGGAATCCGCATAGTCTGCGTCCATCTCCGACCCTTCGCTGCCTGAAACTTCCAGACCCTCGTCTTCACCTTCGTCGGCATAAGCCTCATCCCCAGGCCACAAATACCCACCCATGAATTCTGCGTTGGGCATATCCGCAGAATTATGGGTCATGGTTGGATCAATGTTCGTATGTTGTCCTCCAATTAATGGTTCGGGTACAAGTTCTGCTACCGGTTCTGGTACATTGTCTAGCTTTGTCACATAAAGTATGCAATCATCTGGCCCATGATTGGGATTTATCACCCTCCTAACAAGAGAGCGCCATGATTTATCGCCTCTAAGTTTACACAATTTCCAACAAGATGTCAAACCAATAGGCACCAGCGCTTCTATGACAATTTTGTGTAAACATGGGTCAATATTTAGGATGTCCATTACTCGGGTCTTAAGGTCTTCAAAATTAAGAACACTAAGATCATTCAATTCCATGTCTACACGGTGACAACCACTTAGGTCATCTCCAGATGGTCTATTTCTAATGATTTGTTCCCCGTGGAAAACATAGACTACTCTTGTTTTCGACATTGTCTACAACATAAGTATTACAAACATCAGCTATCATATCTCCAATATATTTTGCACATTACTCTATACTCATCCTTAAGACATGTGCGACTTATTTTTTAACATCTCAACTAATCGAAGTACACTGCATTAATGACATCGCATCACATCTAATCTACAATTCCTATATTATCATCTCACATATCAATAGTTTAATTATTTACTACTTTTAATTAATACACATCTCACATCTCATTCATAAACATATGGAATTTACATAATATTACACAACAAATCAAAATTATATATACATTATATTCATAAATGCCGAACATATTTAAATACGGCAC
Organism: Pharus latifolius; assembly: GCA_019359835.1. Taxonomy (NCBI): domain Eukaryota; kingdom Viridiplantae; phylum Streptophyta; class Magnoliopsida; order Poales; family Poaceae; genus Pharus; species Pharus latifolius. Next base: position 11,414,668 of record CM033319.1, on the reverse strand, counting down.
AAATCAAATATGTATTTCTGCACATTTTCTACGAATAAACCGTATGTCCTAAATTATCGATTCACTATTTATTAATCTAATTTATTCGCTTAATATATAACATTTCTACATAACATATCTATATTTACAACACATTTACATAACAGATCTACACATTTCTAAAACAGATCTACACATTTCTAAAACAGATCTACAAATACAACACATCTACATAACAGATCTACACATTTCTAAAACAGATCTACACATTTTTAAAACATATCTACAAATTCCTAAAACAAATCTATAAACTCCTAAAACAGATCTGCATTCTACACTAATTATCACTAAAAATTTTTGTGATTATACCTTTCTTCTTCTCCTCCTCCTTCTTCTCCTTTCTTCTCCTCCTCCTCCTCTTCTCCTCCTCCTCTTCTCCTTTTCTTCTTTTCCTCTTCTTTTTTTCCCCTTTCCTCTCTTCTCCCTCTCTGCCGTGACCCCCCGTGAGATCTTTTTTTTTTTTTTTCGCGTTTTCAACTTCAGTCGCCACGGCCCCCACTATATAGCCCCCACCAGTCGCCATCCCAGCTGGCGACTGATGGGCATCCCTCAGTCGCCATCCCGTATGGCGACTGATGTTTCTTTCGTTTGCTTTTTGTGGTAAGTCGTCACGCGGGATGGTGACTGAAGTCATTTTTGTAATTATTTTTTATTACACGTTATTTTTTAAAAAAAATTTTAACTCTAGATTATGCGTACAAAAAATTCGCCTGGGCGTGTAGACTTTGCTTCAAACAGGGGCACACCCAACGGGTCCCCATCTATCGCGTCATGCAGAGATGTTGGGGGGACCGACGTGACCCCACTCCCCCCCAGGCCGCAAGGCCCGCACCCCACACAAAAATCATGACTCCAAACCAGAGCACATCGGATCCCCCCAATTCGCTGAACCCAAAGTCCAACCACACCACCCCCTATTTAACTCATCGCCTTAAACTCCCACCCCGCGTCCATTAAAAGAGAAAACCTAATAATAAAGCCATCCCACTCCCCCGTCCACTCGGAGCAGCCTGGTGCGCTTGCCCCCATGCGGATCCGACCCACTTAGCCTCGGGCTGCGGCAGCGACGGCGATGAAGCGGTCGCTGCGGCGCCCGTTCGCCGTGCTCCTCCTCGTCGTCCTCTTCGCCGCCGCCTCCTTCCCTGCGGCGCTTCGCCACGCTGCCGCGCCCGCGCCCGCGCGGACACCCTCGCCCGACCCGGCGCGGCTGAACGCCACGCTCATCCGCCTCGCCGCCGCCGACCCGTCCGAGGCCGCGCTGCGGCGCGACGTCGAAGACATCCTTGACGGCCGGCTCCCGGCCTCCTCCGCTCGCTCCCGCGCGTGGCGCCCCGACAGGTTACACCCAACGCACCGCCGGCACCACCACCACCTCATGCTACCTCACCGCCAAGGCCACGAGGATCACGACCACGAGCACGACCCTCTCCTCCACCCGCTCCCGCGCCACGAACTTCTCCTTGACCCCTCCCTCCGCCGCGCGCTCCGCTCCTGGCACCGCCTCCGCCGTCACGACCCCACCGTCATCCGCAACCTCCCCTCTCTTCTCTCCCTCCCCGGGCGCATCCCCTCATGCGCCGTCGTTGGCAACAGCGGCATCCTACTGCGCGCCAGTCACGGCCCCCTCATCGACTCCCACGCCGCCGTCTTCCGCCTCAATAACGCCCGCATCTCGGGCTTCGCCCCGTACGTCGGGGCCAAGACTAACCTCTCCTTCATCAACAGCAACATCCTCCACCTCTGCGCGCGCCGCCCCGGCTGCTTCTGCCACCCCTACGGCAACGGGGTCCCCATCCTCCTCTACATCTGCCAGGCCGCCCACTTCCTCGATGTCGCCGCCTGCAACGCCTCCTCGGTCCCCCGCTACGGCTCACCCATCTCCGTCACCGACCCTCGCCTCGACGTCCTCTGCGCGCGCATCGTCAAGTACTACTCGCTACGCCGGTTCGTCGCCGAGACGGGCCGCGCGCCGGCCGAGTGGGACCGCGCACACGACCCGGCCATGTTCCACTACTCGTCGGGGATGCAAGCCGTCATGGTCGCTGTGGGGCTGTGCGAGAGGGTGAGCGTCTTCGGTTTCGGCAAGGCCAAGGACGCGAAGCACCACTACCACACCAACCAGAAGGCGGAGCTGGATTTGCACGACTACGAGGCGGAGTACGCCTTCTACCGCGACCTCGCGGAGCGCCTGCAGGTAGTTCCGTTCCTTAAGGACGCCGGGATCACCATCCCGCCTGTCGTGTTCTACCATTAGCCGAGCCGTGTCACGCGCGCAGTGTGCTCGACTTTATGCCATGCATGGATTTTTGAGCTGTTGGATTTAAAATCTGCTTTCTATGGTGGGTTCATTTATTGTGATTAGATGATAGGCGAAATGAGATAGCAAATTTTGGTAATGTTGTTTGACTTGGACAGTGTACATTAGTAAGATCTGGGCTCCTTAATTGGTATAGGAGAATGAAGTGGTTTTTGGCTTCTTGACCACGCACGTTAGTGGGGATAGAAACTGTAATTTTAGATTGATCTTTCTTGATAATTTTTCCATGAATCAAATGTATATCTTATATAGCTACATATTGGCATTTTGCTCACTATATTCTTATCCATGCATGTATGAGTTCGACTTATCTGTATGCACCTCTTTTTGTAGGTGTTCTTTTCTCTTGTTCACTTTTAATACTTTACATTATGACCACATAATATTTTGCTCTATATTTCATGGTTACTTCTGGTCCTCCTTATCAGCTTCAAATTGACTGCATGTGGAATTCCTGTTGCTGATGTTTTCTCTTACGAGCTTGAAGTTGACTGAAGCATGGAATTCTTTATATCTGTAGCATGATCCTAAGGTTAGATTGGATGCTTTGCGTTACAAAAGCAGCAACGTGACTGCAAAGTTCTTCCTTTTCCTACTTTTCTATCACATGTTTCTACAGTGTTGCTGCTCTTTGTTTCAAATGCCTGCTTCTGTTTCTATGACTTCTTTGTAGATAATACAATTTGGCTTGAGTTGTCTTACGGTACTGCTGGTGCAAAAGTGTTTTCTATTGTTGTTATGCTGATACTAATGGAGTATAACTAAATCCAGAGTACTATTCTGTCATTCTGTCACTAACTGGAAGTCTGTTTAGTATGGTTGTTCTAGTTCCACTTCCACCTACATTCCAAACGGTGGTGTACTTTGTAGTTGGCAATAATGGGAGATGGACCATGGGCTGGCAACAATATTCTCCCTGTTTCTTTAAAATGAATCCATGTTCAGTGGTGCTGCAAATTCTCCAGTACCTGGGCCTGGACATCACTCGTCATGATGAAGCTGCATCATAGCTGCATCTTGGTTGTTTTGTTTAATCGGCCATGTGCAAGGAGCTTTTGATGACAAGGCCCCCCATATTACATGTCCATTCTATATTGCTGCCTGGTATCTTTTCTTGTATGACTTCTTTTTTAAGTTAAGCACCCTCTGCATGTTATTGAATACATCTATCTTAAACAGTTAATTAATTGAAAAGTTTGATCTCTTTCTGCATTTATTTTTCTATCATGAATCTTTCTAACCAGAGTGATATTAAAGTATTTTTTTTCCCATAGAAGAAAATCTGTGCGGATCATTTGCATATGCGAACAATGTAATACATATACATTTGCCACTACTACCTTGCTGTAGTAGCAGTAAAATAACAAGCAGATTGAACAATTGGATAAGCCGGATATGGTGTTAGATTCTAGTAAGCACTGCTGCTTGATAACACATTAATAATAAGCTTGTAATGCACCAAAAGTGAAAGACCTGGGTATTGGATCTGCAGAAAATTGCACGCCTGTGTCTTTTGTTTCGCAAAGTAGCCTCTTGTGTTCAGCTAACTTTTATCATTTGATCAATGGCTTGTACACCAAAAGTACAGCTCCTATGGTATCAAGTCTGTCGTGTTCTTCCTTTGAAAATTGATATCAGCTTGTGTGAAGTATTTCTTCGGTAATAACATGGTTAACATTTGAGAGATTGATCGCAAGCAATGACGAGACTGTAAGTCCCCATTTCACAGAAATGTGACATTAATCTTCCTAATGGTTCTCCACACTCATTATTCATGAACTTTCTGACATTGTTGTTAGTTTCTGTTATCTGTGGATTTGGATCTGTTGTATCCTTGTCTGCTGTTATGTTGAGCAATTTGTAGACTTAGTAATAGCCATACTTGACATTGTATTAGTGTGAAGCGATCCGAAGTTGAGGACGAATGTGTGCATATTTCTCTTAGCATTTATGGTCACTTTGGTGAATTAAACTGATTATCTGCAGGGTTTATGCATTTTGTGTGGTTATCATTACTGAGCAGTGAGCAAGGACTAGTGCTACTGGCAATTCGGCATAAAAAATTACTCAATTATGTGGCTGAAAGCTGCAGATCTCTTGCATGACAAGGAACTTTTGCACCAGTTCTAGCACTAATGAAGGTACTCTTATTCTAATAAAGCAATTTGACAACCAACTCATGCTTAGGTTCATTGCCATTGCTTCCACCAGTTATTGCCGGGTTGGTTGACCATGCTTGCTGATCGCTGCTTTCCTTGTTCATTTTTTCACCTTTTATTTTTTTTATTTGATTGGAACAATAATTGTGTACCCCCATCTTTCGTAACTCCTCTTTTCTTTTTTCTCCGCCAGTCTCCCTGTGCTTCAATGTTCTTTTGATGTCTATCACTTCGTCACCAGGCAAGATCTGTGCATTGATCTTTTGAGGCTGGTTAGCGCGTGTTTTTGTGGAGAACTATCTTGTTACCTGTCTAAAACTTGTTTTGGTTTCCGTTCTCCTTATGTTTGGACTAGATCTGTGCAAACCTTTGGGCTAAATGGGTTCTGTCCAAGCCCAGCCCTATGGGTAGGTGGCCTAGGCCGCCTTAGTCGGGTAGGGCTGGCCTGGCTTGGGGCATTTTGCGTTGTAAAATGCAATTGGGCTAGGTTAGGGCCAGCCTGAGTTGGGTTTTAAACTCAAAGTCTAGTCTAGTCTTATGGCCATCGGGTTGTGACAAAATTGGATCGGATTGTCGAGTGGATTAGGTTTAATTTGCTCAAGTCTAGTTTTGACAAGTGACGCCAGAACCCTTAAGCAAGCCTTGAAGTCCCTGGCATTCAAAATTTAGTGTCTAAGAAAGTTAGATATTCCCGATTAGTCTATTACTAACTAAATAAGTCTATGATTTTATGCATGTCTAACTAGGCAATAAAATCACAAGATTTCAGCCAAGTGTCTAAATATGATGAAAAGTCTGGCATATCGAACAAGGACTTTGAACCCAATATTCATATTTGATGCTGCATGCAGTTTGCGTGGTGTGGTTAGATCAACACAATCATGGAGCGCAGGACTGTCAGTTTATCAGTTACATGATGCTATATGATGGGCTGGAGACACTGCAGAGATGGGCCTATTTGGTGTTGGTTTTGAAGCGAACGAATTTTATGGGCCATGAGATGTGAGAGGCTTGAACAGCTACTGTACACCGACCGGCCCCAAAACCAACACCAAAGGCCAACTGGCCAGGCACAGATGCAGCTCTTTTCCTTGAGCACATTGATGAAGCCAATGTTCTAACTATTAATAAACGGTAAGCAAGCAACCATTCTATCATTCAGTGTTTACGCAGTATCATATATTATATACATTTGTAAACAAATTATCACTATATGCATGACAATAACATATAAACGAGCAAGTGGCATAACGAAGAGATGGACCTACCGCTAACACTTATGCGGGTACATAAAAAAATCGAAACAGCCTTGATTCAGAACATCGGGTGTAGGTTTTAGACTAAGTTTTATATTGTCGTATGTTTTACAAACTCTGATGGATATATGTGGCCATAAACCATGCTCGTCCATAGTCAAAGTAGGATGGGTCTGTCATTTTCCTTTCTGTGATCGGTGGCTGATGAATATAACTCCATAACCTGCTATAAAGTTTGGTTTCAAACCCAAGCACCCTCGGTCTATTTCATAGAACTGGATGCTTCACCATTGGGCAATCCACTGCTGTCTATCTTGTATGTTTCACACTTTGATGTATACATCTTTATGCTTTTCTTTAGCTACATTCTATGAGAGGCTCAAAAACTCAAATGTTTCCAAATTAATCCATTAAAAAAGAAAATTATGAAATGAGACTGCTCTCTCTGGGTAAGTAAACGGATTTATGCCATTTGTTATTTTGTCGGCTCAGTTGCTCACTCGAAGAGTTAGTACTAAAAAGTCTCCGTGTGTAGCTCTGCTTTCAGTTGCTCATCTGCAAGCGACTGAAGTGCATGTTTGTCTCGAGTGACCGGGACGGGAGACCAGCTGCAAAATTTGACGGTTCGGGGTATCTGAACCTATATAAAAAATACAAAAAAATTCTCAAATGAATTAAAGAAAAATTTTATAGAATCCTACATATTTATTCTATTCATTATATTTATAACGTATAGATTTATTATCTAAAAAATTTTATTCAAAACTAACTCTCCTCCTATTATAGTATTAAAAGAGAATATATCTCTATACAACATAGAAAATTTTAAATTACGTAGAAACTAGTTAGGTAATTACATGAGATTTCAGCTAGTTTTTAGAATTTTATATTTGAAAGGATTTGTTTTGGAAAATTACAAAATATCTATCCGTAAAATTTCAGGGTCTTGAACGTAATCTTTGCGTCTTGCTTTTCTCTTCAACCTTTTCTAGCATACAAGTAATCGCCAGCATGACAATGTTGTGATGCAAGCTCTCTTCAGCAAGAATGGTCCGACAACCCCCTCCGCTCTAAAAATTTCACTCCCATTTTTTTAAGATCTATTGACGGGCAGGTATTTGATTTTTTTATTATTTTATATATATTTTTTTATTTTTTATCAAACACCTCTTTTTAAATCTAATCCTCTAGATTTCACGTAACCCTTTCCTTAACTTCTCTAGTGGTGGCAACCTGGTGACGAAATAGAAGCAGTGCGGCAAAGATGCTACCAGTCGCCGATAGAGGTGGTGAGAGGTGGCAGTCGTGGAGAGATGAGCAACAAAAAGACAGTGGTCATGACGACAATGGCACTGGTAGGAGAAAAGAAGAATGTAGGGCAACAATAGTGGTGGTGGCGTATTAGAAGAAGGAGAGAGAAAAATGTGTGGGGGAGAGAGTGAGTGTAGATTACATTCAAATCTTAATGTATGACGTAGATAATATATATTTTTTGAAAAAAATATGCACCAACATCATAAACCGTCCTTTATTTTGTAAATTTTTGCCCCAACCAAAAAGTTTCTAAAACTATTGGATGCTTACCACCGATTATAAAATTGCAGTGCAAATTAATTATCCTACAAAGGATGTGGATTTTGCACTACATAACGAGTTCATATATTTTCAAGTTCTTAAAAATTATAAAGAAAATAAATAGCATGGAGAAATGCATATTATGAAAAATCACAAAATTTTATCAGTAAACATGATTATATGTAAGAGAAACAAAAAACAAGTTCAAACTAATATATATTCGCCGCCGATTGCTTGTCTTTTTTTTTTTTGTTTCTCTTATGTATAGTCATGTTTTCTTATAAAATTTTTTGAGATGTCATAATATTTTTTTTCTATATCCTCTAATTTCTTTAAAATTTTTGAAAACTTAAAAATATATGAATTTGCTATGTGTATTGTTTATAAACTATAGTGCAAAATAATTTACTCTATAAAATTATGGCATTCTTTGGTTCTCAAAATTGGGCAAAATGCAGTGCATCCTGCCCGCCAAAGCAACTTGTGCTGTTCTGCAATTTACCTTTCATTAAGCCTTTTTGCACTGTTGTGCAGTCAGATTTGTTCAATCTGGCAGTAGATTTAGAAAAGTTTGCAAACATTTCCAAGAAAACAATACTTGTGCCATGTTACTACTTCTCATCCACCCTCTGCAGTCCAAGACAATAAGTTTGATGCTAGACCTGCAGACTTTGATTGATCTAAGAGAGTTAAATAGGCTTTTCGCAGTACAAAGCTCGGCACTGCAGAATGGTTTACTCAAAGGAATATTTAGGATATGTCAAATGCTCTAGATTTCCTCTGGTTCATATGATCGTAAGTTCCCATTTAGAATATACAAATTCGATAGAATTTTTTTGAAAATATCTATTTTTATTAAATGTGAAATCTTTTTAAAACTTACATGAAATTTCTGTGTTACAATCAGATTCTAAAACTTTTCCGAACATTTGGAATGAGATATGTGTCAAGGTTAGCTTGCATACCGCAGCTAATGTCTCTGAATTAGCTGTACGGTTGCCGCATCAGTAGTTATACTCATGCCGACACCTTTTCCACTTCAATCAATGAGAAAAAAAGTATTCCCTCCTGTCCATGAACAAATGTTTTTTTTGTTTGACTATACATGTTGCCAAAATAAAATTTTGATTATTATTATTATTATTAAAATATATCGATAAAAATTTAGAGACTAAAAATGCGAGTGTCAGAATTTTCTAAAATCTTATCCTATTTACATCACACGTCCATATTTGATTTAGTCTCACCATCCTTCCTCCCATATCTTTTCTCCATTCTCCTCTTCCTTCTCTTTATCTCTGCTTTCACCGCTGTCACGGTTGCCGCCCCACCTCTTCTTCTTTCCCGCCAGTCACCACTGCTCAATTTTCTAATTTTAACAATTGATACTCCATTTATAAATATCTAGATTAATCATATAAAAATCATGCAAACATATCTACGATGAGAAGTAATAAATTTTTTGGTGTTTGTTAATGGACAAATACTTAACTTTTTTATCTTGCATACCTTTTTTAACTGTTCCAGCGGTGATGGACTAGTGGCAAGGCAGCGACTGCGGGTGGAGACAGTAGGAGGTCGGTCCTGATCAAATATATGTCATAACAAAAAAAATTGCCTAATAAGAATTATTTGAATTGTTTTCCGTTGGTCGCAAAAAAATAGCAACTAATATGGGACCAGTTGTTATATATAGAGGGAGAGAATTAGCTAGTTAAATATATGGCACTAAAAAACAATACAACAATCTAGTTTAAAAATGTGAAAAATGATCAAATTTGGCTAATTCTTTCCTATAATGAACAAATCACATTGGTCGAGGTTAAATTTCAATTCGACATCAACCAAACATATTATATAAATACATCATTTTCCTCATTAATATTTTTGACTGGTCACGGTTAGATATCAATATCTGGATCATCTTCAAAGAAAGCAAAGGGATTAAAATAAACAAGACGTCCAATTCAGTGATCTGCTTGACGTGACTGTTGCACAATAGATGATATTTTTGTTAACCTTTCGGTCTTTTCCTTGTAGTGGCTGCCTACTTGCATGGTTTGAATGCCTGCAGGCGCGATTGAAGTCATATAGCTATCATTCTCTCTTTGGACTAATGTATTCGGTATAAGAATATTTGTTTGTTCAATTGGGGTATAAAATAAAAGAATTTGATTTTGAATTTTTTTTGGTTGCAACAATGACAAACCATATAAATCAATTCATAAATAATATATAATAAGGTGCTTACATTACCTGAAGAGGATATCTCTTTGATCTATTTACTATATAAAAAATAAAAATAAGATTCTTATTATAGCTCCTGGGCTTCAGTTGAAGCTTCTGACCTATTGGTTGATGATTGGGCACAAAAACAATAGTGTACGTCATATGAAATTAATGAGTCAACATAATTGCACACACACGATCTTTGTCAGTTCCAATGAAATTTTTGTTAGGGTGTTTGATCAAGTTTTATCTTTAGATTTATGATTTTATAAATTAAATCTGACTAGTTGAGGTTAGGTATCCAACTTATTTCAAGATGTTTTAGGATCGCGTTGAATTAGAAGTTTTCAAAAAAATTGAAGTTGGTGGAAGATGATTTATTTATGACGTTTATTTAAAAGTTTAAGTTTAGTCTAACATGTTTTTATAGTGCTAATATAAGCAAAGATTGCATGATGTTATTGGGCCTTCTCACAGAAAAAACTAACTAGAAAGGTGAGTTTTTCCCTTACATTTTTAAACTGTCACTCAGTCCTTCCACAACTGATGTAGGACAACAATCTCTTCCTTCACATATTTGTGTTTCTCAACCCTTCACATACACAATTCTTTGAAACTTTACTCATGTGTCCCTTGGGTAGAGATGCTGAATACCAATTATAAAGTGTTATTGGACATTCTCACCTTAAAAATTAGTTTAAGAGGTAAGACTTTTCATCATATTTTTAAATTGACATTCAATCTTTTTCACACCAATATAGATAATTTCAACATCGACATAAAAGAAAGATTATACAAGTGTGCCAACTTATAATTTTAAATTGATCTGGTCGTGTTCCAAATCTTATTGAAAGCTTATTTAACCAATTGGGACAGATTTAAATTATTATAAGTGGTAGCTTAATCTAACCAAGCATGCAAACTTAGTAGTATAATTTAAAAAGAGTACATTGTAGTTGGGGTTGTTAAATTTGTGCACTTGTATCATTTATATTCTTAAATTTTAAATTTAGTTTGATAAATTTATAAATTTGTTTGGCTGTTTAATTTGAATCCATCTATCAATTAAATCAATAAAAGATATAATTTCATGATATAGTCTTTCTAGGTTGATGTGACATGTAATTACAACTTTTCTAATATAGATTTGTGTGGCATGTCATGTTACCTCCCGGCAACTTTTTAACAACATAGCAAACTGGAATATAGATTGAAAATACAATATTATTTTGCTTAAATACTTAGAAATAAATAAAAAAGAGACAATAAAAGTTCAAAAATAAATATTATGCAGCATTAAAATGCAAACTTTGTGTCGATGATCAAAAGGTATGATCCCCGATCTTATAGCAAATTTAATTTGAGTTGTGAGGACATCATGCAATATCGTAGAGAAAATTCACAGAATGACTGTAAAAAGAGAGACAAAAATTTTTTATACAGATTCAGACTCTTAAAAGATGAGTAATAGTTCTAAGTCCTGTTTTTTGCTTTATTATATGTATACTGAGTAAAAGTCAGATCTCCCCCTTCTGTCCCAAGATCTAATGTGATATATAGATCTATAAAGACGTCAGTTGTCTAATAACCACTGTCAAGTAATAGCAGTTATCATCGATTAATTCTCTTTGAAGAGACGCTTATCAAGGTGGTCAATAGGGAACCACCTCGATAAGCAACCGTATGGAATAGTTACTAAACACGTGCACTTTCGACCACGAGGTCACGACAGCATGCTCCTTCGACCAAGAGTCCTTACTTTAGAATGATGTACGCCATACGACCAAAAAGATTGGTCGTAAGTGATCCAGTCCAAAGAAAGTTGGTCGAAAGTGGGAGTTAATGAGTGAGCCTCATTACTCTAAGTTCTCGACAAAAAATACAGTATATATCATCGTCATTTTGTATTTAATTCCAACATTTAATAGACAAAATAACAAAATTGATTAATATAGATAAATTTAAAGAATAAATTGACTAAAATAGATAAATTAGAAACATATCAAATTAAATTTGAAGTTGAGAGACTTAATTAATACAACAACATAAATTTAGATACTTGATTGCAATTTACTCATTTAAAAATAAACTTGTCGTGTTCATATGACGTGGCACTTGTACCTCCCGTCAAGCGAGTACACACGTCGCTTTGTTCTTACAAAAGTTCCAAATTCTAGTGACGTCTGTAATTTGATGGTGCTGGTGATTAGTTTTTCGTCCCTCATGTACCTGTGTGTTCCCACTCGACGATAAACTAGTCTTGTGTATGCTATTACATTTGGTGGTAACAGGAGAGGGAACCGGATCATTCAACGTAGAGAAATTATTTTACAAGTATTATATATTTTTATTTATTGAATCAAACGGCGGCCATGATTAATGTATATATAAAATATATTTATTTATATTTTTTAATTTTTTTATTCACTTAATCTAAACTATCTATTTTACAAATCAAATAGAAAATATACAATTTGTACTCGACGGTAACTATTGTATTTCAGAGATCTCCTTCCGACCGTGGACAAGGACATGAGGAGCCTGCAAAGTGATGAGCAGACAAGAAAAATTAAATAATGAAACTTCAGTTCCTTCAAGGAGATGTGAATGCCATGCATATTTCTGCGATTACTAAAACCAACGAATTTGGAGCACATAATAGCTTATTTACATTGAGAAGGGATATATCAACGAGAATCATCTACTAATTTTTAGGTTAGATCTAAAAGATTTTAATCGTCTATTAAAAGTCACTGCTATTTTTCAAATGAATCATTTAACTTTCCACTTTTATTTTTCACCCTTTCACTTTCTATTGGTATAAGCTATCATATTTTATTTACACCATTCAAATTTAATCTAATTAATAGTCAAGATTGTAATTCTCATAATTTATTTGACACATCAAGAAAAAAGATTTTGTTGGGGATTATCTTACATTGGTTGTAAGAGTTGGGTGCCAACTTAAAAATGAGAGGGAAAATCTTATCTCTCAAACTAGATTTTGGGGTGAAAAGGCCTAATAGCACTCTACAATTTGTATCAGAGACTATTTTCAGCATCTCTGTCCGAATGAGACATGTATGAAGATCTAAGAAACTGTGTGTAAGGGATTGAGAGACACTAATGTGTGAATGTAGAGATTATTATGATGTCCCACATTGATTGTAGAAGCGGTTAATGTCAACTTAAAAAATACGAGAAAAAATCTCGTCTTTTAAGCTAACTTTTGGGGTGAAAAGACCCAATAGCACCTTATAGATTTGCTACAGGTTTTATCAAAAATTTTTTAATTGTACACTTAGACAATTCAAAGTGTGCACACACTAAAAGGAGGCTATGGGTTTAGATTCAACATTCCTTCTATTTTTATATATGTTTTTCTGTTGGTGTTTTGTATGGGTGTTTGGATGTGTTGTCAATTTAATACTATCACTTATAAAAATAGTTTTCTAAAAAAAGTCATACAATTTAAGAAACTGTGATGTACCTTTTGAATGTTGGAGGAGTTGATTAGGTGTGTAACATTAGGCTTGCAACTAAGAAGTTATGAGATCAAATCTCATTGATAATAAATAGCGTATGCATTGATGCACATGAGGCACTGGATTTAAACCCATAATGAAAGGCTGGCACTTGACATGGGACATGAATCTATAATTTATATGCGTATCTTAGGATTTTAACTCCGGTCTTTGATATCCATGATTTGTGCTTTTATCAATTTATTAAAGAATCAAAGAGAAACATGAAGAAATTAGGGTAGTCTTTCAAACAAATAAAGAAAAAAATTAGGGGGAAACTAAGAAGAAATTAGGGGTAGTCTTTCAAAAAAATAAAGCAAAAATTAGGTGAAAACCAACCAAATTAGTGTTCATAGCAATGTACTGTCTTCGTTCCCAAATAGTTATTTTTTTTCATACAGAAAATATTAATCATAATTTTTTATTATCATATATATACAATAATAAAAAATATTAAAAATTATACTATGAGAGTAATTTTGACAATAAATTTATTCATATTATTTGTATGTAGTCGATATAAATATTTATGAATATATTAATGATGAAAGTTGTGTTATATGAAAGCGAATAGGAAGGGTACGCAGACCCAAGATAATTAAACTTTCGGCTTTGCTTTGCTTGGCTTCTCTCACTTTCCTTCAGTTAAAGTATTGTTCTCATGAATCTTATCTATTCCCCCAACTTTAATTATGCTATCCGTGATGATGATTGAGATGAAGTAGAGACGCAAAGAACCCGAACTTGGATTGCTACTTTGCTAGCCCCCGGCCTGCAAGCAAAATTTTTTTTGACTTGCCACGCACATATCATACCATACACGAGTAGTCCTTCAGATTGAGATGGACACATTCACACAATGTTGTGGTCCGATCGATGACGCAAACGTCATTGCCACTAGCATGCGTGATGATTAAGGATTTAGGGGTTCTTTTTTCCGGTTTTAGGCTGGTTCGGCTCGGTGGCCGGTAGTGGTTTCCGGTTAGTGATGGGAACCGGATAATTCGGAATGAATGAGCTTCAATTTGAGTTATAAATTCGAATTTGACTAGTTGCCAAACCGATTACCTACCAGGCTGGCAGTCAACAGACATTTCTAAAAGAGAATCGGATGGGAGAAAAATGTATTTCAAGATTTTGACTTAGAATTTGACCGGGTTACCGGGCAATAACTGGATCTGTTTCTATTATCCCGGTCCAAATTTGAAAATCCAGTTGTTGACGATAACCAGCTGATTTCCATGGGAAAACTGAACCTAGGTGATGATCCCAGTAGGTGGAGTCTTCATATTGGAATGCTGGGCATTACACACACTAGTGAGCATATTCTCGCGCTTGCTAGCTCCCATGCTGAGCCACGTTCTCCTGAGCGGATGAGCCGTCATGCGGTGTAAATGCATGCATGCATGATTCCTTGGGCTCAAGTATGGGGCTATCTTGGGACATGGTCGGTCCCGTCGAGCCGACACACACTCGTGGTGGGCTTAATTGTTGAATATGGTTCCCCACAAACACGCACCGCAGCCCCAGGCACAACATTAGTCCTCTTCGTCTCTCCCACGGCCGCTATTTTGACATTCCTTCCCCGTCCTATTCAGTGTTCAAACACTACTCGTTTCACCCTCTCCGATTGTTTGATTTCCCATCGCATAGTGGAGCGTCTCTGTATTGGACGTTCGTATGCAAATCCAGGATGGATTCGAACGCCTGCCTGCCTGCTTTTGTGAAGAAAAGACATGGCGCTGTTATAGGATCGCCCTTTTTCTCTTATCACTCTGATCGGAAAGCCACGATAAAAAGGAAATCTTTCCCGGGGACTGCAGCGTATAGCGCGGATACAATAGCAAAAAGCTATAGTAAATATGGATACTGTAGCAATCTTATATACGTTGTATTACAAGCACTTAGTGATTAATATGTAATGTCATATTATTGACTAGACAGTTCAGAGTAAACTAGAACATCAGCATGACAAACATATTATCTCAACTGAAAGAGGAAAATAAGAAAGAAGTACTACGTCATGAGTCACGACTCGGACAAACATATAGACATGCCGGAAATTTGTGCAAAGTTTTCACCAGGTCAAGCGCACTGACACATACCGACCTTTAGTTAGATGTATATATAATCTTCTCTTGTTTACCATCCCACTCACACCAATTGAAGGCTGGATCAAAGTGTGATCTGCTCGCGGTCCAGGGAGCCACAAAGTTGGACTTTGTCGAAAAGGTTAAGTTTCCTCCCGCAACTTTAGAACTGTGGAGAGGAAAGGTATATTCTAATTTCTAAAAAGTTAATTTGTGCTGCACAATATATATATATATATATATATATATATATATATATATATATATATATATAATCCTCTGTGCTTAAAACTTGATCTAAGCAAGTGCAATCCTTGTCGTGATTGACCATTGCTTTATTTGTTTAATCGATCCTTGAGCGTGCATCCGTCGTTTTCTTGACTTCCAACACTTGTGCCTCTACGAATGTTGAAATTTTGCTAGTAATATACGCGTGCGCCCACATAACAGGCCAAATTAAACAGCACCGCATACAACAATTCCCGCTAAATTTGTCCTATATATATATATATATATATATATATATATATATATATATATATATATATATATTAATCGGATTCAGATCCTAGAACTTTTTTTCCAAATAACCCAAAAAAAACAGATTCCAAAAATAACTCAAACCTTTTAAATTTTACAAAAATGGCCTTCTGTTACGAACTGGGCCGCGCGACTGATCTTCAGTCACTAGCCCAGCTAGCGACTGAAGACGTGGCATGGCCCAACACCCCGCTGAGCCAGTTCGCGTGCCACGTATGCTTTCAGTCGCTAGCCCGGCTAGTGACTGAAAAGATATAAAATTATGTCATCGCAATAAATTACAAAAACTGGTTGTAGTCTAGTTGGTTAAGAGGCTCTCTCTCTGGTCAGCTAGCGACTGAAGATCAGTCGCGCGGCCCAGTTCGCGACAGAAGGTCATTTTTGTAAAATTTAAAAGGTTTGAGTTATTTTTGGAATTTGTTTTTTGTTTTGGGTTATTTGAAAAAAAATTCGGATCCCTGCCATTACGTAGAAAAACCCATGGACGACATGCTCACGTCATTCATTTGATGCAAAATCGACGGCTTCAATTATACGATACCAGTGATATTTTAAAACCCGGGTTTTTTTATGCATTTTGAGCTTTGAAGTATGCTATGTTCTCAGTTACATATCTATCATATAATAAATTTTGATCATATTAAAAGTAACATACCAATTCTGACTCACATAAAAATACTTAAAATTGTCATATTAACCCTAGAAAAATAAAAATTACTAGAAATTCTCACATTAATAAAAAAAATCTATTTCATTCATTATATTTATAACAGTATAGATTCATCATCTGCAAAATCATATTTAAAACTAACTCTATTTCTATTATGATACAAATTTATGTGAAAAATCGTATTCAAAATGAACTATATCTCTATTATACTATTAAAAAAGATGTCTCTTTATAAAGCATAGATAAAATTTTAAATAATATAAACACTAGCTACGTAATTAAAACAAAGTATAAATGAAATAATTGTAGTAAACTTATTGAGTACAATATTCTTCCCAACTAAGTATTTATTGCATTAGTATTAAAGTGATGATATATAAGGAAAAAGTTATACAAATATGTTTCAAAATTATAGAATGATATGTATTTGGAAACAAAACTAGAAGACTAAAACAACACTTATTTGAAATTGAATGGAGTATCTTACACAAACTTTGTACAATAGAAATTTCGCTATTATTAATAAGGGTGTGACTAAAACACTTACAATTTTTTTTAAAAAGTTTTGGATGTAGCTAGTACTTATAACTCTTATATACAAAAAGTGGAAGTTCACTATCAAAATTGTGGGAGTTACTAAGTGTTTTGGAAAAATACTGTGCAAAGTGCACTTTATGGAATGTAGAATACAAACTGGAGTTTTCTGAGTGTTGTTAACAAAAACACTCAGCAAAGTTTGTATGTATTTTAATGCAAATGGCTTTTTTGAGTGTAGTTGACAAAAACACTCGGCAACACTCTCTCTCCAATTTTTTGTTGCTTCCCGAACGTGAAATTTTGAAATTCCCCATTTCTTCCCCATCCCCATTCTCAACCGCTCTATTTCCCGCACTGACACTTGGAGATATGGATCCTCAAATAGAGTTGGATTTGGAGTAGTGAGACAGCGACGATACCGATAGCGCTCGGTGGCGATAGCAACAAGGCAGAGGCAGCGGCAACGGCAAAGTGAGGCGGCAGCGATAGCGTGAGGCTGCAGGGGTAGCACGACGGCAATGATAGAGTGAGGTGGCAATGGAAGCGAGGCGGCTACGGCTAGAGCTAAACAAAAAGATCGAAACTCGAGAGTTATTCGGGATTGGCTCGAAGATCGGCTCAGATTAGAATCGGCTCAAGCATTAAATGAGTGAAACTCGAGTCTGAAGTGAAGTTCGAGTCAACACTCGAGCTGAGCTCGAGCCTTCCCAAACTCACTCAAGCTCAGCACGTTAAACCTTGAATCTTCTATTAGTAATGTACATTTTCGAGTCAAGTCCATTCGAGCTCGAGTTGAGCCCACTCAAGCCTCACAAGTAATACAAATTTGAATTGCATTCATTTGCTGTCAAGTCTTGTCGAGCCAAGCTCGAGCTTAATCAAGTTTACTTCGAGCCAAACCCAATCTTGACTCTGAGCTTGTGAAAATTTTGAGCTAAGCTCGAGCCAGCCAGCTTGAGCTCCCTTGAGCTCAGCTCGTTTCCAACCCTAGCTGCGGCAGCGCGTGATGGCAACGGCAACGTGAGGCGGTAGCACAAGGCGGTGGCGATAGTGCGAGGCAAGGTGATGGAGGCAGCAATGGTAGCACGAGGATGCCAGTAGCGTGAGGATGGTAGCGGCTTGAGGTTGCCGCGGCATCCCAATTTTTTTAGATCTAGATTCCTTTTTGCCGAGTGTTTGGAAATACTTAGGAATGTTTTAACAGATGAAGGGGTTTTTTTTTTCCTTTTCTGAGTGTTTTCAAAACACTTGGCATAACATGTATTTACCGAGTGTTTTAAAGATTTCACTCGGCAAAGATCTTCTTTCCCAAATTTAATTCTCCGAGTGAACTTTACCAAGTGTGGACATTCAGCAAAATCTTCACCGAGTATTTTGTTTCCTTTGCTGAGTGTCAAAAACACTCGACAACTCCAACAATTCTAGTAGTGGTTCATAAGAAAACATTTATATCATAATCATTCGGTATTAATAAAACATAGTTTCTATACTTATCTAAGATAGAAATATGCACAAATATTGTTATGAATGGGTGCAGCTCAGCACATTAATGCCACTTAGTAATTTTTAAAACCTGGGCACCGTTTCGTGTTGCAATTTTTTTAGGATGTAGTGGTTATGACTTATGGCAGATATTTTTTATATTTAATTATTAATATATTATTACTATCCTAACAATTATGAAATAAACACCTCAAAAAATAATATATCAAATAGAATTTCCAAGGCAAGCAATACCAAAGAGGCCCTTAGTTTCCCTTTAAAACCTTGCCACTTAGTTGCTTTAAAACTCATACAAATTAATATACAAAAGTATTTCCCAAATGATTTTTTAGTGTATCAGTGGTTAGAAGCGCACGGGGTCTAACCAAACTTTTGTAACAGTGATTTCACATTTTATGACATGAAATCAAACAAAAACAACAATGTCTGGACGAATGATGATTAAGGTGCACGAGGAAGTAATGTGATACATTCAACAATAAACACACACTTATTTCATAGATAACAATAACAAAATTCAGTAGTTATAAATATATTAACAATTGATGACCCTCTCCTTGATTGTCCCATAATTAAAATGCATGATATATAACATCCAAATTACTGTTTTTAATTAGCCTGTGAAGCTGAGAAATTTTCTCCATTACGAAGCTACAGACAGCCTAACATTTCTCCCTAGCTGCATCTCCAACTCCGGCAGAAGAAAATTCAGCTACTTCACAGCTTAGCTTGTCGGCGGCAACCGAATCCATCTCATCTTAATTATTTCGCTAGTAACTCAATTGTTTCCTTGCTCTAGAACTCCATGCATATATCAGCATTACTTCTTGATACTGATATATTCGAAGTCCAAACTAATATCAACTATTGATTGCTTAATTAACTAAGAGTCGTGTGTTGCATGGCTCGACGGCACGTGCATACGTACGTACCAGTGCACTACCCTCTCACCGATCGAAGCGTATGAAGCGGTCCTTGGCGGGCTCGTCGACGGGGAAGTGGTCGGAGCCGAAGGAGCGGACGTGGTCGTTGAGGGAGCGCTTGTGCTTGAAGTCGGAGCCGCAGGCGCAGAACCAGCGCTTGCCGCAGTTCTTCTCGTGCGTGCGCCAGTCGCCCTTGACGGCGAAGGGCTTGGCGCAGAGGCGGCAGCGGAAGGGCTTGGTGCCGTGCTTGCGCTTGTAGTGCGTCTGCAGGGTGCGGAAGTCCTTGAGCGGCCGCGCGCGCGGGTGGCCAATGTTGTTCCTGCACCCCTGCGCGCAGCAGTAGCACGGCAGCTTCAGCATCGCCAGCGTCTGCGTCCCCTTGAGCGACTCCGGCCCCTTTCGGTACTCCCGGCCGTGCCCCCACATGTGCATCTGCATGCATGCATGCATATATACAGTCGAGTATTAAGTGTAAGAAGAACAGTTGGTCATTAATCTGTGTTTTCTGTGATTATCTATTTATCTTCTTGTGGAGATAATGCATATATGTGCCTGGAATTTGGAACTGGTAATTTCTTGGCTTGTCAAAATTGGAAATATTGTGACTCTACATATAGAAATTGTAGTTATTCACTAGTTGTTAAACCCCATAAATAACAACCGACTATAATATAGAATAATAACTATCTAATATTTTTTTATTTTTTTCGACCAATTAATTTCATAGAAACTCAATTAGTTCATACAATTTTAGTATATACATGAATTCGGGACAGCACTCTAAATTAGTTTGAGTAAAGTTAATGTGGTTTTATTTCCCCCTTTTTCTTTCACTTTTTCTTGATTCGCATATGGAGAATTAAAGAAAACTAAACTTGATAATGCAATAAGCCAAGAATAAACTTGATCTGCATGCACTCTTGGACTCGTAGAATATTAGTGGCAATTATAGCCAAAAAAACCAACTCGGTTACTAGGAATTTTTAATTAAAGAACGTATCGATCTTGTGGCAGATTGGAAGTATCTCCTGGAACTGGATTTTCTGATTAAATCATAAAAATCAAAACAATAATCAAACTATGGTACATACAGGAAAAATCCAAAAGGAATCAACGAGATCTAAGACTATCCAAAGAAAATTGAAACGCTAATTACCTGCATGTTGTTGTATCTGTTGAAGGTCTTGTTGCAAACATGGCACACGAACTGCACCGGGCCGATGAGGATCTGCGCCTGCGTCGGGATCCAATACCGGCAGCTCATCGCCATGCTGCTCTCCTCCCCAACCCCACCTATTTCCGCTACAGAGATGTTGTTTGATCCTTCCACTGACCCCACCATCTGATCACCATGGCCTTGCTCCCCTTCCACCTTGCAGCTCTCATGCAGGGGCTTCCACTCGATCTCCTCCTCCTCCACCACCTCCTCCTCCTCTTCCATGGCCACTTCAGTGCAAGATCCACCAACCGGCAAGCCAATATTTAACTCCACGCCGGCCTCCTCTTTGATAGGGTGCTCTTGATCTGGAGTTCTCTCCTGCTCGAGCCTACTGATCAGTGGCAAACACGTAATAGTACTATGTTCTTGGCCTCCTGATCCTTCTATGTCTTCGCCGCCGGGTACTTCTTGCATGGATGCGGCCAGCGAGGACGAGGAAGATGATGATAGCGACAAAGACAACGAGGAAGATGACGGCAGCGGCTTGAGCCACTCGAAGAACGGCAAGCCAACAGCTGCATCTTCCATGGTACAGGCCCGTCGCCCCATAGATCGATCTCGATCACGTCCCTTGTATGTATATATATCTATGTACCTCCCACTTTGCATTGCAGTGGAGATGGCTTTGTTGATATGTGGTGTTTGGTGGCGTCGAAGAGAAGGAATCAAGAAATATGTCAAGGCTTGCATGTCACGGTCTGGAAGAACAACGAAGGGGCTGGGTCACTGGTCATGTATATATGCTTTGCCCTCTCTTCTTCTTCTTAGTTTTAATATTTGTATGTTTCTTTTTTATGTGTTTTTCTTTATATTTTTTTGATAAACGAGTCTTTGTGATTAACAATTTTATATAAGTACTCTGTACCACATATTCATATATTATAAAGAAATGAACATAAATAGAAATGCACAAAGTAACATACGAATCGCTTTTTTTAATGATGTGTGTGGCTTTTTGAAGTTTTGGAGCTTTCACATGGGCAATTAGCTCGAGATAGCGCGTTACGTGTGTGAATGCCACAGTTGTCTGAAATTGGATTGCTTGTTATTATTTCTGTGGGTATGGCCTGTCATGGCTGGAGGCGTGGATAATACTACCTATCGTACGTGATATGACTGGTGCCGCCGTGCATCACACAGCCAGGGTGCCGCGACTTCGGAGTTCTGAGTCCGTTAATGTGGTCTGGGGAATTTAGTGTGTGCGTGGGGTAGGGGTGTCCAGTAGTAATACTGTACTAACACAGGAAGAGAAGGAAAGGGCTGTGTTCTCATTCTTTTTTTTTTTTTCTTTTTTTTTTTTTGCAATTCTGTGTTCTCACTCTAATCTTCTTTTTTTTTTTTTAATTTTTTTATGAGAAAATTTTTTTACAAAAACATGATCCCACTAATCCCCTTTCTAAGTGGGATATTCAACCACGATAATAATAATAACAATAATACACTAGCTAAGAGGTCATCACTCCTAATTTTAATATAGAATAGAGAGTCACTATTGGTGAGTAATGATATCTTTGTGCGACAACAAGGAGAATAGAGAAAGAGCACGACTAAAAGAGGATTTTCGAGGTATAAATATCAGTATTGAAAACATAGGCAAGAGAGAGAGAGAGAAATGACACCAACAACAGCAAAATGAGAGGAGGTGGGACAAGGTCCCATAGTCCTATTTAGAGATGTATCATGTCTTTCTTATTTATAAAGTAATAAAATATAATAGGTAAAATGCCAGTTGTACATGTTTCGTTGCAAAAAAGAAATATAAAAAGAAAAAGAAAAAAGAATAATCCATCCATTACAAAATAAGTTCATGTTTTCGTTTTTTTATACATATCAGAAAACATTAGGTAGGTAATCATCTAATGGATAACAACCCCCTATACCCCCACCTGACGCACTAACGCAATACAGAACTCTACATACATAGTACTATTTTTTAACAGAATTAGCCAAAATATTATGTGCAATTATGAAATAATGTTAAGTCATTTTCAAGTCAAATTACATAATAAAACCAATATTACATTTTTACTCCTTATAACCTTTATATATATATAAGGATCGGAGTTATATCTCCGTGCAGTTAAATTCTAAATCCATGTAATGGTAAGTCTTATATATTCGATTTTTCCCTTTTTGAAATGAACTATGCGACCCTGGAATTGCTACCAACGTAAGAATGACCATTGTAATCTTTCCGGTAGGGAGGCTAGGTTTCAAAATCCAAGTTATTTGAACTACTTTCCCCCCAATCTTCGTTACCCTCTTGCTCGGTGAGCAAGATGCTGGAGTTAAGTCCATCAATTTTTAAGTTTGTTAGTGATATAATTGGGGATTTTAATTCTATATTGTCTATTCACAAAACTATCATCCAATTTGTGTAAAAAAGTTGAAGAGACATGTGATAATAGGTGTATGATGATGTAGTAAATTATGGGTACAATCACGCACGCGCGTATTCACATGTGACTTGTCACGCACCATCGGCTCGTAATACCCTGTAATTTTACCACAAAGACCAGCAGTTTGCCACATAAGCGCTGACTGGATAAGTCTATAGTAATTCCACATCAGTTTTTAGATGTACAATAAAGATGTGTAGTAATGTATATGAATTAATCTACATCAATTTTCAAATGTGCAGTAATATATGTCATTTAGAATAGAATTATGGCAGAAACAGTCAGAGTTATATTTAAAACAATCAGTATTTTGAGAGTCGAGTTTGTTTGTATAATGGTAAGGGAGACGTCCCTAAAGCATATATAGCAAACAAACTCAATTCTTACCTCCCTCTCTTTCTGAACTACAATTTCTGTTCTGTGTTACTTTTCTACCACACTAATCTTGTTCATGGCATGCACCATGATTAGGATGAGTAGTGTATTTAAAACCGTTGCCGGATTATTTCCTGCATAGGAGGTAGTAGCCACATAGGTTTTTGGATGTTTTTTTTCAAACGTGTAATTGCTCGAGGTGAACCACACATTGTTGGGTGTTATTGATTTGCTTCTTCTACATTAAAAAAGATCTGTAAGTCATGATTATTTTATCATATTATATTGTTGATTTTTTTATTGCACAGTCATAAAATTTGAAAGTAAGGTTATTCAAAAAATACCAAAATTTCTAACACAGCACAGGTGGAAAATATTTGAAATTGGCAAGTAAGAGTGCAACTTTAACTTACTTTTGAAATTAGAACAAGCCATTGAGTAAGACTCCGTCAAAAAGAAGAATAACCACCACAAATGGTTTGTGACAACACCACCACCAAAAGGAAAAAAAATCAACATGGGAGCACCTTCGAAATGTGGGCACGTACGTACCATCAACCTGGACCAGGAAAATCAAAGACTGCAGTGTCAAATTCAAAGTCAGTGTACCTCTGGTATGGCACATATCATATCGTCAGTATTGGACTCAGTCCCGCCGTCGCTTGTCTTTTTTAGCATTACAATATTATTTTTGGCCCGGAAGCACGTGAAATGGAGGCTACAGACATGTTCCGACCACGTACTCCGTCGGTTCGTGTGGATTACGGACACTGACAAAGCAAGCGTCCTCGCACGTCTAACTCCCATGTAAAGTCCAACTGCAATATGATTTACGGTGGTGTATTTTCTAGATCATGACGACTAACATGTCAAATTGGAACGGAACTACTTGTAGTGCATTAGCATTTTAGCCCAACATTTAGATGGCTTAAAGTGAAGCCCTATTCGACTCTATGAAAGTAAGTTCACCCTTCAATCAAAGAACCATATAGGAAGACATTGATACCTCTATTTTATAGTGTGTATATCTGGGTATGAGGAGGTTGAGGTATATCTATGTTATTATATTAAGATGAGTGATAGATACATAATCACTCTTTTCTCATTTCTAAAAATAATTCAGGTAGTTGTCTCATTTTCCTCCATATATATCTCTTTTTAAATTATTTATTCAATAACAAACATCCTATTAATTCAAAACAAAAATAATCTCAGTCGTTAAAATTACATCCAATGGATGAAAACAAGAGTATCTTGCACCTTTTTTTCCATCAATGCCCCTACTCCAAAAACAAACCATATATGGGGTAGCAAACCAATCAGGAGATGTTTATCTCCAAATCACCTAGCAACAAACCATATCATTAGCAACAAACAAATCAGAAGATTGTACTATGCATATGGTAGGTGATCAGGACATCACTCCTATGCATACGCCCGAGACTCCTCCAGTTGTGATGCAAGGACCCATCACAAGAGCACGAGCACGGGAATTGAATCAACAGGTGAGCTCGTTCCTAAGTGCCCGTGCATATACTTGTGAGGATGGTATGCTACCTAATGATATTATTGATTATATTGTACTTAGGAACTTTGGAGAGGATCATGAAGACCTTGGGAACCAGCAAGGGCCAGGAGGGAGGCAAGGAGGGCGTCCAAGTCAAGTTGGAGGCCAATTCATCTCGGAGTCGACTACCTCGGCCACCAGGAGCAGTGTTCACTAAAATCGTCGCCCAGGCCACAAACGGGCTCCGATTTCGATGATCCACATATTCCTGGAAAGCTAAGGAGATAACCTTTCCAATGGCACCGGTTTCAGGTCATTTGGACTTCGGAGTCGACGGGAATTCACGTTGCAAGTTGGCGGACAGAATCTGTCCCAGGGTGCTGCGTCACCAATTTGGGCCGTTGGCCCATGTATCGTGTTGGAGCCCATCACGGACGCGTCTAGGGTCTCTAGGACGTCCCTTAGACCTTATATTCAGTAGCCGCCGCTAGAGTTGAGGCGGGTTTTGCTTAGATCAATTCTGTCTTTGAACAGTGTCGCCGTTCATCGGTTTGTGAGACCCCAACTCGTGAGTTTCATCCTCAATTGCAAATTCAGTTGCATCTTTCTTGTTCTTGCTTGTGTTCTCGATTCACTGGCAGGGATTAGCCTTCGTGGCGAGGTCAACCGGGCAGCGCACGGTTGATAACCAGAGGACGCGTGGTGCTGCGATTGCAGGGGTTTTGATCGTGCCGATCAAGAAGCCGGATCGTGTGTGTCTCGCGCCGCCTAATTGACTTATCCTCCACCTGACGGAAGTTCGGGTAGGGAAACTAACCTTCTGCCTCGTGCAAGTGGCCCCAATGGTAGTGCACCAAAAATTGATGCTAAGGACTTGGGGTTGTTGGAGACTGGCGTTAGACATGCTCCTTAACATCAAGGGCTACTTTCACATCTTTTGTGCTCTGGCTGCCTTGGTAAGCACCGATTTAGAACTATTCTGTAAGAAGCTGAGATGATCACAGACAAGTCGTTCATGGCGATCATCTTCATGGTGGCCATCAACGTAGTGGTGTCAACACTAATGGTGTGGATGGGCATCACTTTGTTGGCACGGTGGAATGTGCAATGGTGGTTCATGGAGCTACAACACCACAACCTATCTATAGAGCTACGACTTGTGGTGGGGGTGGGGGGTGGGGGTGGTGCGCTACATGAGCCACAAGATGTGCCCACGCCAGCCTAACTCATGAAGATGTTGCGGTGGGGCGGTGGCAAAGGTCAACCGGTGGTGTACACCATTGACATGGTCAAAGCACCTGAGCATATGGCTTACCATGCTCTTGATCATTAAGAACATGAACGTGCAAATGCACGCCAAGGCCGAGATGAGCCTATTTGAGACCAAGAGCAAGCACAACATCTAGATGTCAGTGCTGGCACAGGAGGACCTGTAGATGCAAGACAATGACAAGTTCTTCGTCGAGTTTTAGTGTAAATACGTTGCCAGCGCCAAGGTGGTCAAGTACCTCAAGAAGCATGTCACCGACGGTGTGGAGATAGTGTCTATGTTGGGTGGCTTGCAGGTGGCAGAGTGCCAACTGTTTATCGTGAGGCATGGTAGAGACCACAATGCAGTTCTTATTGAAAGGCTAAAAGAGTGGGTCAATTGCCTAGAGCTTAGCCTCACTGGCGACATCCTCGCATCGTTAGATTTCTTGACCACAACATCGAAGCTCATCGTGCAATAGTATGACGCCAAGAAGCGTTACAAGGTCATTGATGAGGAGTTCATGCCATTGTAAGCCTTCCTCTCAGCCATCTTGTGGCTAGAGAACTGAAGTTTAATTGATGTGTGATCTTGTCGAAATAGTTGGTTTCCATGCTCATGCATATACAATATGTTGTAAAATTTGGAAAAAGTCACATACAAACTATATAAATGGTATCCTTTTATAGAAATATGGCAAAAAATATCACAAATTGAATATTTGCTGCAAGATGAACGGGGTTGTATTGTAAGGCATTTCAACAATCTTATTAAGGAGGAGTGGAATCAATGGTGGGGGGCAAGTTTCATAGCTTCCGTGTAGCCTATTGAGGCTTAGAGTTGTTCAAGAGTTGTCTCGGAGTGTTGAGAGACTAATGAGCTTCACTAGAAAATATGCAGATCTTCTACATGTTTCAAAAAAATGATGGAGAAAATATTGAATTTTACTATTTTACTTTAGGTTTTTCAACAATTTAAATATTAAATTTTTTTTAATGTTTTGTGTTATTTGTTCAAATCTTTTATGTTCTTAGCAATGACCTACATTGTCTATGGATCATAGGAATCTAGATTCAATGATGGTGGTTCAAAAATTTGGTAAACCATATATCCTGACAATGTCTTAAAAATGTAGAATGAGAAGAAATTATAAATAGAGTTTGCACAAGGCTTGCTAGAAGAAGGCATACTTGACCTAATAGTTAGAGATATATTATATATTGTTCCATGTCAAGTATTAAAGCCTCATAAAAAAGTTGAGGTTCTAAATGGACAATAGCCCAAATGAGGCTTATCCCAATTTTAAATACCGTTGCAACTAAAAGATTGTTAATTGTGATAAATGCATGTGAGCTTCATCAATAAAGGGTATTATCTATCACTTTGTTTTTTGATTGTTTTTTTTTCTGTTCCATTAATGGACAACCAAAGGAAGGAGAAGAGAGAGGGAGACACCTGGCTCAGGGTAAGGATGGAGAAGATGCCAATAGTAGATCCAACACCGTTATTGATTGGAAGAAGGAAGAGGCGTCGATGTTTAGAGGAGAGAATGGGCTGGCTGAAAGAAAGAAGGGAAAGTTTGTTGTTGTGGCTCTGCCAAGGAGAAGAGGAAGGAAATAAGGGAGGAAATGTGGCTAGGGCATGACTAAAGGAGGTTGAAGGTGGTGATCGAGGAGAGAAAGGTCGAGAATTTGAGCATGGGGAGGAACCAAGAAATAGATTAAAGCTAGTCCTAATTGGGGATAGAATCATGGAAATACCCCAATTTTGTTCCACAAATTTCAGAATTTCACACTCTGGTCCTTCCCCTTTTTCATAATTTTAATCAATCGAACCCTCCTAAAAAATCTTTGTCTAGGCTCTCAATTTACAAAACAAGATGAAAACAAGTGATAGGTTCAAATAAAGATTTTATATGTTAAACGTGTGTAAGTGATGATATTTATGCTTTAAATATGTTGAATATTTGGAAAATATGGATAGAAGGCTGTGGGAAAGAGAGATACATGTGAATCATCCCCGCGTCGCTAAGCTGTGCTCTTGCATTTGTCCCAGTTTGATTTTCTAATAATGCTATCATGAACTATGTTTTCCTTAATACCATATATATAATATTATAATAGCTATATGCAAGGAATATGCATCATTTTACTAGTTTTACAGTTTTACTAGATTGAGAGGTATTAATTGCAATTTGACCGTTAGGTTAGAATGGATATGATGGATATTTTACTTATTTGGACCATTTTTTTTAAAAAAAGAAGATTACATGACATCTTAGCTTGACGATTGATTTATGTTGATCCTCCGGGGGATACCATGGCAACATCAAGAGGATCCCTAGATCATGAAAGAAACAGTGAAATCTTCAATTTGTCACAAAACAAGTCAGTAACAATACTCCCCTCCTTTGCCCGTCAAAGCAGACTTCAAACACCACCCTGTTGTTCACTCGTCCAGTGAGTTTCCAAGCTTGCGCCGTCCGCCAATACTGGATGTGGACATGGTGGTTTGGTGGGAGTATTTTTGTTAGAGAGATTGATGTGAATAGGAGGATGAGATGGGTAGTGGAAAAGGTGAAATTACTACTATATCCTTTTAAAATTATACCTCTTTCTTTTGAGTGGTACTTGACGGAGAATGTACGAAGAGATATCTATAGATCTCATCCGTTAGATTAAGTGAATTGAAAGGTAAAGAAATTTTTTAAGGACTGTAAAAAATCTCGTTTCACAATATGTGTTTGTTTACAATTCACTTTGGGAAAATTTTGTCCGTATCACTCAAAAATTACATATTTTTGTTTCTACCATTAAAAAAATCACTCTATTATTTACCACTGACATGTTAAGTGCTATTTTATTTTTACCATCACTGTTAAGTATGTCACCGTTACAAGTTATTAAAGGTCTAAATTAGTGTTGACTTGATCATAATTTCATAAAAAAGACAAATATACCCTTATCAGTAAACAGGACCTACATGTCAGATTTGAAACCTGATAGTACCTATTATCTTCTCCCACATTGCCAGGCACCACATCTCACGATTGTCTCTATTGCCTCACGTACGTCACTTTCGCTGCCGGTGTTTGCACTAGCGCCTGCAATCGCCCACACTCCCAAGAAGCAAAGTCACTCTTTGCCTGCCTCTGACGCGATGCAGTGTGTCGCGTTTGGTCATGCAACGCTCTACGACCACTACTTACGCTAGCACCACCCAACGAGCGGCCGCAATGGCCTCGCCTTCCCTAGAACATAGCACCCTTCAAGCGGTGGGTCTTTGCTTAGGATGCATTTAATTCCAACGAGGGTATTCTGCTCCACTTAGCATGATGCATAGGTTATATTTAGTTTGTTGGCTTTGCTCACCAAGTGTTTGCATGTATGTCTGTGTTAAAATTGATTACGGATTAATCCAAATATTCCCATTTTGCGATCTTTGCAAGCCCTTTATTAAGAAATTATGTTGATTTGAGTTGACTTGACATTGCTTTCTTGAGCAGAGCATTGCATTCTTCTTGAGTAGTTCAAAACCATGTCATTCCCAATGACACTTTGGCAATGGCAAATACAAAAATACCTCAATAGAAGTAAATATGTCATTTGCTTATTATGTTACCCCTGACAACATTGAATTGATGGCGATGTTAAAAATAAAATAACACTTAACATCTCAGCGATAAATAAGATAGAGTAATTTTTTCAATGATATGAACAAAATTTTTCTATTGACTTTCTGCCCCTTATTAATGCTCATGCTACTCTTCTTTAAAATTGATTCAACAGAGGTATTACGGTGGTAAAATGCTAGAATTTCTTTTCAAGTCAGTTTGGAGGCATATGATAAAATTAGAACAATACGGAGAAGATTAGCATAGCTCCTGTACAAAAATGACACATAAATTGAGACATGATCAAAATTTTTCTTTCTTTCTCATTTTATGCATGAAAGAAAGTAAATTTGTACTGAAATTGAGTGGTAATTGATTGGCTAATACGAAGTGCGCTTCAACGGTTGAACAATTCTAGTATCTTTCCCTCTTTGAAGGATTGCGAGAAAACATCTTCATATATAATCCGGTCGAGACAAAATATAAAGTTGTGTGGGAAGATGGTCATTTTCTGGGCCCAATTACGTGGGCTGTAAGAACAAGCGTAACGGGCTTGGGACCGCGGCCCATGCCACTCACATCTCAATTTAGCCCAGTTTTCACGACCATAGTTTGCTATAAAACCAAGCTCGTGTAACATCCTGACTCATTTTGGCGCAAGACGCCGAGCAATGGTATTAATTTGAGAAAGCACTTTATATTAGTTCTGGGAACCAAATTAATTTTTTAAAATTACGCGAGGACTAAAGTTACCCTAATAATTAATGTTTATAGAAAGATTTGTTTCTGTTTTCTTAAAAAACAAAATTTCATTTAGGTTGGTGATAACCGATAAGTATATAGAAAGAAATTACTCACAGAAGACGGTAGAGACTGTTTTTTGTCTTAGCTGAAAAGAATAAAGCCAAGTCAAGATCGGACATCAGACAAGCAGCAAAAGAAAAGACCAAACATCAGGAATAACGCATTCCTGCTTTGTTTCGCCAGTAACATGTCCTGAAGCCAATTTTATTTCTTGAGAAAACGTCCCGAAGCAGTGAAGCCAAAATGGACTAGGCAAGCACTGCTTACGGTTTCAGATATGCACAGCCATCTCCAGCTCTCCACCGATCAGGCGATTACACCACTTTAGGCCTAACACGAACGTTTATACTCCTGCCGCTTGCCTGTGTCCCTGACAAGCAGGCCTTGCAACCAGATGTTCATTATTCTCTCTATGCCCCTCTTTGTGTTGTTGGAAAGTTTTTCATAAGAAAGGAGACCCAGAGATATTATATTCAATCAAATTAATATTTAAAATCTAGTCTTAAAAATCTACTAGAATGAGTTAAAAATTGATCTTCCAATCAGAACGAGTTTTCCTTGACTAACCCACATACTTTTAGAGGGGAAATCTAAAATGAAGGTAGATCCATATCGTCAATTTCAGATCCAACGTCTACTTGAAGTTTGACCATTTCCAGACAACAAATTGGCTGGTATGGTGAGATTTGATTCTGACCGTTAAATGAAAAACCAATGGACGAGATTGCATGAACTCCAGAAACTTCGCCATTGGCGACTCTTGGGGAACCGGTCCTTGTTCGACATGGACACGTTCGGAATGTAACAAACAATAGCCGTCTTAGCTGATCAGAAAGCACCAAGAAGAATGTGCAGGCTCAAGCAGCCAAGGAGAAAAGAAGAGAAAAAAGGAGCAACTATAGCATAGACAGAAAGAACTAGAGCTGAAACAACACTGCACAGCCATCATCTTCAGGAGTGTCTTTCTTTCTACACCACCGAAACGTGTGCTTAAGCTTCTGTTAATGACTTAATGTCCATTTGGATGCTTAATTGCTCTCTGCTGCCTCATCTAGATCGAGATGGTGCTCGCCAGAGTAACACTAATCTTGGGCGCAGTACTGCTGGGCTGGGCGTACCAGGCCACCCGGCCACCGCCTCCGGCAATCTTGGGCGGTCCGGGAAGGCCCCCAATCACCTCCCAAAGAATCCAGCTCAAGGACGGCAGGCACTTGGCCTACAGAGAAGCCGGCGTTGCCAGAGACACTGCCAAGTACAGGATAATCTTCATACACGGCTTCGGTGACAGCAAGAACTCCGACTTCCCGGTGTCCCAAGTAATTAATCATGTTGCCGTTCTTATAGGTTAATTATCTAATCGAAATCATTAATTAACACTCTTGTATGGGTGGTTTCTGCAGGAGCTAGTGGAGGAGCTGGAGATATACCTGCTGTACTTTGACAGGGCGGGCTACGGCGACAGCGACGCGAACCCGAAGCGCGGGCTGAAGAGTGAGGCCATGGACGTCCAAGAACTCGCGGACCAACTGCAGCTCGGGCCAAAGTTTTACGTGGTTGGGACTTCCATGGGCGGGTACACGGTGTGGAGCTGCCTTCACTACATACCACAGAGGTAACCGCAGCTACGTACATTAATCAGTGCGTGGTTTCGGGTTGTCTTATATGGTTTGTCTGAATGATTCTGGGTGTGCTGCAGGCTGGCCGGAGCCGCGCTTGTCGTGCCGGCGGTGAACTACTGGTGGCCGCTGCCAGCAAATATATCAAGAAGTGCGTTCGGAAGATTGGATGCGAGAGACCGGAGGACGTTCTGGATTGCGCACCACATTCCTTCCTTGTTCTACGCCTGGATGACGCAGAAGTGGTTTCGGATATCGCCGATTATGACAGGGGAGCCTGAAGCGTTCACCGAGAAAGACTTGGAGATTCTTAGTGAGATCAGAAGCAAGCAAAAGGGTGGTGATGAGTCGGTTCAGGTAATTGCAACTTCCTCACCAGAAAAGGCCTTGCAAGAGCATGATTTTGGCAACTGGCTGTTCCCAAGAGTCCTTTCATCGTACTGAGTTGAGGTTTTGCAACTTTCTGGGCTTGTGTTAATTCATAAATCATGATTCTTTTCAGTAAAGTTCAGGTTAGGGATGAAATTTAGTATGACTAATGAGTTACTGAAGTAGTACTAAAGGAGAAAAAAAAATATTTAGTCCCCTTAGTAGTTACACACACTAGAAAATAGAAATGTAGAAATGTAAAACACTAATCAGGAAACATAAGACCTAATATAAGAGTTTAATCT
The DNA here is from genome assembly GCA_019359835.1 of Pharus latifolius. Classification (NCBI taxonomy): domain Eukaryota; kingdom Viridiplantae; phylum Streptophyta; class Magnoliopsida; order Poales; family Poaceae; genus Pharus; species Pharus latifolius. The sequence continues at coordinate 11,381,850 of CM033319.1, read as the reverse complement.
GCTTCTGTCAGTACTAGATAAATAAGAGAAGTACACTTCAAAATATGTACTTAAATTAGTGGACAAAATGTTAATGAAACACCTTTTTGCTATCAATATGACATCCCCAAACTCTGTGACAGGATATGCGTCATTTCACAAAGTAAAGCAACATAAATGTTTGGAATGCCTAGTGTCCTTTGCAATCTTGAACATCTGGAACCAGAAAGTGCTCTAAATTCAACAAATTTATATTATGCGATCCCAAAACTAAAAGATACATTAATGAAAATAAACAACATTTGCACCAGACAGAATATTGCTCTAACAAATGTTCTTCAAATAAATATCTGCAAATTGCAAGAACTATTGTGGAGAATATATCCCTTGTTTCAGAGCAAAGCAACGCAGCAAGGGATCTACGAATCCCTCGGCCGCGACGTGATGACCTTGTTCAGTGCATGGGAATTTGACCCCATGGAGATCAAGAACCCATTCCCCGACGCGGATGGCGTCGTCAGCATCTGGCAAGGGTACAAGGACAAGGTTGTTCAAGTAGAGATACAGCGTTCTGTGGCGCGAAAGCTTCCATGGATAAGGTACCATGAACACCCTGAAGGTAGCCACATGTTCATAAGACTAGATGGGTTGGGTGACAAGGTCATCAAGGAGATTTTGCTAGGAGAGAAGCCACAAGGTTTGTAGAGCTAATGTCGAAATGGATATAGTAAGAACTAAGGAACACGACCGTACGTGGAAGAAATTGATGTGTATCAGTGGCAGAGCTAAAGCTCTGCGGTGGAGTGGCTTCTATATAAAATAAATTTTAGTGGTGTTCTTTGTAGGACTGTTTTATAATTATCACTTTGATGAAGGTATGAACAGAATTGGAGATATCAGCTGTGCTAATACAGTAATGGAGTACCAAAGTAGCATCTTGCTGGCTTTGCAAACTTCTTTTTCGCAACGTATGGACCACTGGAGTGGAGGCATGTGCAAGCTGTGTGGACTTCTGTTTTGAGTTTACCTAACTGCTCAGACGTCACACCTGACATGTTGGGATTATTGGTCAATCCAAATAATTAAAAACCGTACTAAAGATCATGGGAGAGTTGATTTGAACTGTTGGTGTGTTACACCGACAAAAAGGAATAATGGCTAAAGCAAAATTTTCAAGAAGAGAGGATTTTAAACAAATTGATAGGAAAACTAGAAATACCCTCCAACTGGTGGGTTGCGTTTGCGAAAAATGGGCAAGATTATTGCGCTTGAGTCTAGGTCTGAGTATTTTTGTGTTTAGATTGGATTTGGTTGGGTCAAAAAAAAGTTTGGTTACCTCAAGTTTGAGTTCGGCCTAGTCTAAGTCTAAGACATATAGTGCCGGTAGGTTTAGGCTGAGCTTAGGTAAGGAAAGACAAATTTGATCAGGTAATGTTCAAATATTTGAGTCAAATTAGGTTTGAGTAAGATTTTCAAAAACGGGGTCTCGGACAAGACATAGAGAGATTCGAGTCTAATTTTAACTTTGAGTCAAACCAAGCCAAGTCCGATTAGACTCAAGCAGGCCACTTTGTGCTCAAATCTACTTGAGTCTATCTAACCTGGCCATGACTTCTCTAAGAAGTTAGAGGTTACGATGAAAAAACACAAAAGACTAACATTTTAAATAAATTCATAAAACTATTTGGTAAAAAATTTGGCTTCTTAGCCAATGAAGGGATGAGGTGTAGACCGCAAAAACTACTCTACTCCGGTTTAAACTTCTCTTTAATGAAGGGTTTTGACTCATGGGAGAAATCTCTACGAGAAATCACTCATTTAATCTCGATTTTTAGTTTCTTTTAATAAAAAACTGAGATGAAAACTAGACCAAAACAAGCCCTTTTAAGTTGGATTTTGGTCTACCAATCTATATTTCTATCTTTTTAGTGTGCGAGTTTGCGGCAAAGAGGACATCACATATGACATTTGGAGAGAGTACGCAAACCCGGTCGGTGAAAGACGTATTTTTTTTTCTTTTTCCACCATGCGGCCCAAAAACGATCAAGGCGGCAAGAAAAACGACACAACTCGGCGGACAAACTAATAACTAGCGGTCCGGATTGAGCCCATTATACGAGCGCAGAGCCATCAGTGCTTCATGGGCTTTGTTCGGTCTCATGCCGACAAGTTGTACTCCGGATTCCGATGCTAAGCTTAAAAAAATGACTGAATGACCCATCTGGCTTAAAAAGAAGAAAACAATTGAGCATCTAAATGAACTGGAAAATAAAAATATTTAAACAAGATTAAAATATGTATAAATTGTGGCTTCCATGGATGGTTTGAACCAATACCACACCTCTATGGGCCTATGGCTACTATGATGGTTGTGGATATTATAGATAAGAGCTGGTGCTTCGCATGGGAAACTAAAATAGTTCGTTTTGTTTTTGTAAAAGAATGTGTGTGGTTTCTTTTGTGTGTGTGTGTGTTTGTTTTTTGGTTTGGGATTTAGGATGAGATTGTTTCTCGGGACACAAGATATTTGAAAGGTGTTAGTGCTGGGCTGCTGTAGGTTTTCTCTTTCATTGACTTTCTTTCGGGGTTGGTTGGTTGGTTGGTGACAAGAGTGGAATGAGAAAATGTTAAGTGGAAATTCTTATTTAAGAAGAGAAATAAAAATTTAAATAATATTTTAATAGTGAATTGTTTGAGAAGATATATAAAGTAGACAAAAAATAGGTGAGAGTTTATATAAAAAGTTGGAATTCTCACTTGTATTTATAAGTACCAGGTTCTTAAATAATGGATAGGGAGAATTGAGGTCTTCAAATTGACATTCTCACTTTTATATTTATTTTTTAAAAAAATAAATATGAGATATCTCAAACCTCCACTGTAATTTTCATTCCCATAGCTCACTTCCTTCCGACCAAACGGGCCTTAAGGTTAACAATTACCTACTGTTGATATAGGACCAATTACTGGTTAGTTAGTTTGGTCATCAGGTGTTTGTAGAGATGTAGTGCGTTGTTCTGTTTGCCTTCTGTGCAAGTTATAGGTTCAGTTATTTAGAAGTTCAGATTCAAGTTCAGACATACAGATGTTCAGAAAAGAATCGTAAATAAATCAAAGTTGTAACCAGTTTGGTCTCTATCCAAACTTAGAAGTCTCGATTTAAAAATAGAAAGTATTGTAAATAGGGAAGACTCTATTTTAGAGATAAATAGATAAATGAGTGATTGTAACAGTATATAAGTCATGCACTATAACGCATCTGAGATAAGAAGAAAATAAATATTAAGAACAGAAAGAGGACAAAGTTCCTCCAGATTACCTTAGATTTTGCTTGCTTTCTGCTATTTTTCACCTTCTACATAATCTTTTTGGCCTACCTTGCCTGTGAAACATGAAATGCCACGTCTGAACAGTGAACACCCTGGTTGGCTAAAAGGAATCAAAGAAAATTATCTTGCTTCGTCTCTTTCTATGTTTTTAAAGCTATTTATTTTCAATATTTCCATGTGCTTAGCAAAGATTTTTGCAGTTTGGAATCTTGCAGGTGAGTTTAGAGTTCCATTTGTTTCTATGTAGCACGCCCGATATTCGATTAAATATTTTAAGTAAAACATGTTATAATCAATGTTCTCACTTGCATTGTAGCACAGGTTTAGCCGTTATTATTTAAACTGGAGGTGATATCCATGCTAATGGTACCAGCAGAATGCAGTTACGCGAGGCCAGTATCAACCTTTCCACTCTCTCAAGTGATGCCATGCAATATCAACAGCTCAATCTTGCACGGAGTTCAATTTCAGAGCTCATCTCTCTGAATCGTCATGTAATATTCTTGGTATGAATATCCTTCATTATGAACAACAGGAACATTGGCTTCATATTGGATTTCATCTTGTGAGTTGTGAGATACGATCTAAGCACGGATTATACCAAGAATGAGAATGAAGAGATTTAGTATAGAAAATCACGATAATGACGATGAAACAACAACAATCGAAGAAAAAAAGATTGATGAAAAAGAAAACAAATTTTTAAACACAACTTCAAAACAAATACAAGAGATTGATACTCTCAATCAACTTTTATATTCTTTGAATTCTTCGACTTTCACCTTCTGCAGGACTCAGTTGATTAAGAAAACTTTAATCTCTTACTCTTTTTATGTCTCTCTTGTTTCTAGTCTGTATTGATCTCTCTAAACCATAATTGACTGTTCTCTCCTAAGCTCATCTCCGATGAGTTTATATAGATCCCAATTCTAATTCCAACTGATAAAAGGAAACATAATATAATCATACTAGAACTCTTGATAGTTTTTCAAATATAATATGAATAAGATAAGGAGACATTTCTAACAATCTCCACTTTAACTCTTATCTACTGCAGTTATTATGCCCGTTTAAGAATTTCACTCCTAACTCTTTCTCACCTCTCTCACCTTCGCAAGAGTACCTCCACTATAGAGGATATGCATATATATGAGATGTGCATGTCCAAATTTGACCACTCAGACCCACCACATGAGAGCTCATCAATTATACAACTTAATTAGTTACATCGTCCACACCTATGACCCTCCATATCATAGGTTTATATCGCTTTCAAACACCACCTACTCATAGGTACTACATTACTAGTTCCACCGCAACTTCCCACAACCAACAGTATGCAGTTTCACCTCTGCAACTATTGGGCTTAGCAACCATGTTATATGCAGTCTTACACCTAACTGCACACGAGACCTGAATACCCACCATCGACGATTTGGCTTCCTCTACTTGATTAGAATTTCCATCTAATCTTCTTTTGAGTACTCCACTTATCAATCGATATGCTCCAATGCACTAAATACTCTTCATGATCACCAACTCCCTGCAAGTGATCCGCATGATTGTATATTGTGACTATAATTCGCAACCATAAAATCAATACACCCTCATAAATATTAACCTCTTTAAGCCGGGGACATACCGTACTTCTAACAATGTGTGATGTGCTCCAACGTACTACTTTATCAGGCATAGAGATCCTTTGTGGAATATCTCCATCGTCAAACATACGTAGAAGCAACAACTAGATTCTAATATTTGTGATATTTGGTTCAAGAATAACAAACACAGCTGTATCATTCACCTCCCTGCACCGTCAAAAAATGTTAGATATAGTAGCCTATTAGGATTGTTAGCCTATTAGGATTCGTAGCCTATTAAGATTCGTATTAATTTTTTCTATTATGATTCTTATTAATCCTTTGTTAAGGGTTATAAAAGAAGAACAATTGTATCTATTTTTACAAGCAAACAATAAAACCCTAAAATCAACTTGGTATCAAAGCCATCGCCGCTCAAGTGCCACTGCCGTGTTTACTTACCTGACTTCATCGGTCGCCCACCGCCGCGCCTCTGCACCCGCGCGTCGCCCACGCCCGGTTGCCTGCGCCCGGAGACGGCGACTAACTCTCTACACCCATGCGCCGCGACCACCGCCGAGTCCGTGTCCGCACGTCGCCTGTCGAGCCAACGCCCCGCCGAGCCCGCCTGCCAATTTTTTTTTTTTACTCAGTGATTTAGAGGACTCCAAGTCAAGATCTTCTATGGTAGATCTGGATCTTATGTATACCAGGTCTTCTGTAGCGTAAAAAAAGGAGAGAGAGAAGGGGTTTGTGAGTGCATGAGCTCAATTTCTTTTTGGGACCTATTGAGATGACAACCACAGTTCCAACCATGGAGGAGTTTATGGCGAAGATGATGAAGATGATGACAATGAGGACGAATGACATCTCATCATCAGACAAAGATGTGATGGCAGTGCCATATTCACAGATGGTGAAAAAGATAGAGTTCATGCCAAATGATGTGAAGCTGGAGGGAACCAAAAACTATTTGAGTTAGTCTAAGAGGGTGATTATGATTTTAGAGGCAAAGGGGCTTGCTAACTGTGTGCATGAGACATTTATCAAACCCCTTAAAGATAGTTCGAAATGGCAGAATTGAAAAATCACTAATTCTCTGGTGAAAGCATGGTTTCTTAACTCAATGAACCCTTCTATTGCTGGGATGGTGGAAGCCACTCCAACTGTAGCCGGGATGTGGGCTGTACTAGCTAGACTATATTCTGGAGCTGGCAATGCCATGATGATGGCTGAGGTGCATGGGAAGCTTTGAGGGATGACTCAGGGGGAGCAGACTGTATCCAAGTACTACAATGAACTCCAGCGACTGTGGACAGATTTGGACCACTATGATCCGTTAGACATTCCTCATGCTGAACATCTGACTATGTTCAAAAAGTGGGTGGATCGCAGGAGAGTACTTAATTTTCTGCAAGGTTTAAATGTTGAGTTTGAGCCTAGAAGAGCTGCCGTTTGCCACCAGTCGCATCTGCCCACCATGGAGGAGGCATTTGCTGCTATAGTGATGGAGGAGACCCGGTTACGGGTCATGACATCGGGTACCCTACCACCTCCTACTAGATCTGTGTTGACTGTTGCAGATCACCGCGAGTGCTTTACTTGCGGGAAGATTGGCTACATTAGCTAGAATTGCCCACAATCACATGATTTTGGGCGTGGCAGGGGTGGTGGAGGATGTGGTAGAGGCCGAGGTAGAGAACGTGGTGGTAGGCGCCAAGGTCCTAAAGTCAGTCTTGTCGTGTCTGATGAGGGATCAGTTGCGCATGACAAAGAGGAGCTTTCTGAATTGGAGGAGCTATGACAGTTCAAAGTAAAGGTTGAAAGTTCCACCAGTTAGTCCATGGCCACCCAGGAGATCCCTATGACCACTACATTTGGTACTTTTGCCAATTATGCCCATGTGGGCATAGGTATTGAGGCACAGGCTTTTGCATCATCGCATACTTCTCCTTTAGATTGGATAGTCGATTCAGGTGCATCTAGACATGTCACTGGTGCTTCTAGTGAGTTTGCATCATATTCTCCATATTGTTCCATGTATCGTGAAACTGTTCAAACTGCTGATGGGACTGCACAACCCATCAAGGGAATTGGCACAGTTCAGTGTACACCTACCATTACACTTTCCTCTGTTTTGCATGTTCCATCCTTCCCGGTCAATCTTCTTTATGTGAGTGCTTTGGTGAATCAAATTGATTGTGGTGTTTATATTGACCGAGATGTCTGTCATATTCAAGAGAGGCAAACAAGAAGGGTCTTGGAGACTGGAACTAAGCGTGATGGATTGTGGTATTTGGATCAAGGGACTGTGGATGCTGTGAGTGCTGCTTTGACTACTACTGTAGGTGAAGAAGAGACTGAAGTGATGCTTTATCACTATCGTTTGGGTCATCTATCATTTGACCGACTGAGGTGTATGTATCCGGATGTTATGAGTCGAGTGCCCATGAAGAAACTCATGTGTGATGCTTGTGAGTTTGGCAAGCACACACGATCATCTTATGGTTGTATTGGGCTTCGTAGTATTGAACTATTTGTACTTATTCACTTAGATGTTTGGACCTCTCCGGTTATCTCTATTCATGGTTTTAAGTACTTTGTTATCTTCATTGACTGTTATTCCCGTATGACTTGGCTCTATATGATGAAGAACAAGAATGAAGTTTTGCGTTGCTTTCAAGATTTCTGTGCTATTGTGCAAAGACAATTCAATACTCATGTTCGTACTGTTAGAACTGACAATGGAACTGAATATGTCAACAAAGAGTTTGCGACTTTTCTTTCAGCTCAAGGGATCTTGCATTAGACAACCTGTCCGGATACATCGGCATAGAATGGTGTGGTTGACCAAAAAAACATACATCTTTTGGAGACTGCCTGCTCACTTATGTATGGGATGAATGTGCCAAAAATCATGTGGAGTGAAGCCGTTATGACAGCGGCTTACTTAATTAACCGCATGCCCTCAAGAGTGTTAGGCATGAAAACTCCCTGTGAGCTGCTTATGGGAACGAATACATTTGTTGTCCCTCCGAAGGTGTTCGGATGTGTGTGCTTTGTTCGGGATTATCGACCCTCTACAGGAAAGCTGGACCCTCAGGCTTTGAAGTGTATATTCGTGGGATATTCTTCTCGATAGAAGAGCTACATATGTTGGAGTCCTCAGGCCAAACGGATGTTTGTGAGTATGGATGTCACTTTTCGGGAGTTTGAGCCCTTCTATGGTGGGAAAATTGAATTGACGCCTTTATTTGGTGATATCTCTTCTCGCCTGCTTAGTGCTGATAGAGAGGGGGAGAATGATGAAGTGAGTAGTAGTGACCATGGAGTGAGTAGTGGTGACCATGGTGGAGGTGGCGATGTTGTTGTGGGTATAATTCCATGTCCTGTTGCAGATGAGGAGGTGTGTGCCAATGGAAGTGGAGATACTGGGGTTCTGAAGATGATGCGTTTTCGTGGCACTGGATTCAGGGGGAGCAGTAGCAGTCCCAGTCTCTTGTGATTGAGATTGACGACCAGTCATCCACGCAAGTCATTGTTCCTGACCCCTCCTCAGTTGTCTCACCTTTGACCTCGTATCCCTTTGAAACATGTGGTAATGTTTCTCTTGATCTTTCTATTACTTATCGTAGAGAGCCCTGAGTCAATGCAAGTAAGCCTCCGGCTAGGTATGGTTTTGAGGGTGATCTTTCTCATGTTGTCTCGTACTCTTCTTTGTCTCCTGCATATAAGTCTTTCATTGCATTATTAAAATCTGTGCCCATACCAAAAGATTGGAAAGTGGCAATGCAAGATCCTTTGTGGCTTCGTGCTATGCAGGAGGAAATTCAGGCATTGAGGAAAAATGAGACTTGGGAACTAGTCTCTCTTCCAGTTGGGAAGAAAACTGTTGGATGCAAATAGGTGTATACCAAAAAGCAAAATGCAGAAGACAATATTAAGAGATATAAGGCGAGATTAGTGGCAAAGGGATATAGTCAAACGTACGGGATTGACTATGATGAGACTTTTGCACCAGTAGTAAAAATGAGTATGGTGAGAACTTTAATCTCATGTGCATTAAACTTCAACTGGCCCCTACATCAGCTTGATGTGAAGAATGCCTTTTTGCATGGTGATTTACGGGAAGAGGTATATATGGAGGTCCCACCAGGTTTTGGTGATAGTGGAAAGGTGTGCAAGCTGAAAAAGTCCTTGTATGACTTAAAACAATCTCCAAGGGCCTGGTTTGATAGATTTAGACGTGCAGTATGTAGTATGGGTTACAAGCAGTGTAATGAGGATCATACTGTCTTTTTCGGGCACTCTGGAGCATTCATTACAATACTTACTGTTTATGTCGATGATATTGTCATCACAGGTGATGATGCTGAGGAGATTGTCCGTCTGAAGAACAAGTTAGGTAATGAATTTGAAGTGAAGGATTTGGGTCATCTCAAATATTTTCTTAGTATAGAGATTGCACGGTCTAAAAAGGATATAGTTTTCTCACAAAGGAAATATATTCTAGATTTGCTGAATAAAACTGGAATGTTATGATGTCGTGTTGTCTCTACCCCCATTGAGCAGAACCACAAGTTAAGTGATCAAGATGGAAACCCAACTAACAAGGAGAGTTATCAAAGACTTGTTGGGCGTCTTATTTACCTTTGTCACACAAGACCCGATATTGCTTATACGGTGAGTGTGGTAAGTAGATATATGCATGACCCAAGAGTGGAGCACATGGAAGCAGTATATAGGATTCTAAGATATCTGAAGGTAGTCCAGGAAAAGGTCTCTGGTTCAGGAAGAATATAAATCTTGATATGGTTGGTTATTGTGATGCTGATTGGATAAGTTGTTTAGATTACAGGAGATCAACATTAGGATATTGTGTTTTTGTGGGAGGCAACTTGGTGTAATGGCGAAGTAAGAAACAGAATGTTATTTCTCGATCTACAGCAGAAGCAGAGTACAGGACTATATCTTCTAGCTTATGTGAAATGTTCTGATTGAGAGGTTTGTTGTCAGAGTTACGATTGTTTCGAGGTGGAGCTTTGACACTATAGTGTGACAATAAGTCAGCAATCAATATTGCTAATAATCTAGTGCAACATGATCGCACCAAGTATGTGGAAATTGATCGCTTCTTCATTAAAGAGCGCTTAGACGAAGAAAGCTTGAAATTAGAGTATGTATCTTCTGGAAAGCAACTTGCTAGTTGTTTGACAAAAGAAATTAGTCGTAAAGAGTGTGTGTTAACTTGTAACAAGTTGGGGATGATTGATATCTATCGCCCAACTTGAGGGATTGGATATAGTAGTCTATTAGGATTGTTAGCCTATTAGGATTCGTAGTCTAGTAAGATTTTTATTAATCCTTTGTTAAAGGTTATAAAAAAAACAATTGTATCTATTTTTACAAGCAAGTAATAAAGCTGTAAAATCAACTAAAAATTTTACTAGATAACTCCACCCACTAGAAATCGTTCTTGATTATGTGCCGCTATAACTCTTACTAATCGTCTCAACAAACCTAATCTAGATGGTTTTGCTAACTCTTTAGCTCTGATACCACTTGTTAGAGTCCTTTTACAATCAATATTGGACAATTCCAATATCTTTATCATTGATACTCAGTTGTTCTGACTGACCAACTCACTCATTCTATTGCTTAATAATGCTTAGTTGCTATATTCTGCTTAACTTCCCTGTTTCTGCCTTATTTGTGATATGCTAACTTTTCTGTTCCAAATTTAGATGTTACATAATTGCATATGTCTATATTACTCCGATTTGTAATAATTTATTTGATTTTGTTCTTCAAAAGGCAAGGTTTCTCTGTAATGCAACTATTGAGAACCTCCCATGGAACCATGAATAACATCAAACAAATCATGTTGGTGTGCCGCATGTATCTTTTGCAAGAAAGGCTCCGAACCATATGTTGATGCTTACACGTGCAAAGATCCTGGATGTTGTAGCAAACACTACAGCAGAGCCATGGTGACTATTCAGCATTTTAACCTTACCATGAGCAAAGTGTTGTTAATCAATTAGTCAAAGAGCTATGGTCTAAACTGTTCATTACCATTTGTTTCAATTTCTTCATCGACATGTTCCAGCTGCAGATTAGCTGTTACGTACCTATTGGCACAGATTGTACAGCAGCTGCTGAATTTGTTTTATCTGATAGCATTGCTCAAGACCTTACTGGCAAACTTGTGATGGCCCTGTTAGGGGGCGACACGCTCACACTACAGTTTGTGCCATTTGATACAACCAAGCTTATCTCCCATGGATACCATTCCAGTGTTAGCATCACATGGAACTCCTTCAGCAGGGGCAATGTTTCATTTTAGGTGAACAGCGTACGCACCTTGCTTGGTGGGCCGCTAGCTGGAGCACTCCAGGTTCCTTCACTCCACTCTCCCAGAGACTCTGTTTTGCCGCCAACCACTCCTATGGGTCACCTCTCTAGGGTGCACCACCAGCCCACATACCCCAGTAAAGGAAACAGGGAGCAACCATATCCAGGTGACAAACACTGGTTCATTATATCATGTTACACCTGTAATTAATCAAGTGATATTACACGGCTAGACAACTAAACAACAATCTTGTTGTTCAATATGAGCTTAAATCATATACTCCCTCCGGTCCAAAATACTTGTCAGTCTTGCTTGTACACAATCTCCTTAGCCATTATTATTTTGTGTGATATGTTGCTAAAATTTTATAGAATTGAAATATCAAGATAATATGTGTTACGACTGTGCATTTATATACTTTTCTTGAGGCCAATCAAGATATTATAAAAATGTTGTTATAAAAGTTTGTCCAGGATATATATAAAAGCGACAAGTATTTTGAATTGAGTGAGGTATAAGAGGAAATTATGCGATCACTGATTGCCATTTCTCTGTCCTTTGTACTACAGCCTAAGGTTTGCCATCCTCGAGTCAGGCTGTTGCAAGTAAATAAGTGTTCTAAACTGATGACGTCACACCTATTAGCTTTATCAGCATTCAGAAAAGGTATTATGACTTTCAAATGATATCTATATCCTGTTATTATTTTGTACAGATAGCCCATTTGTGTTTTCTCCAACACAGTCTAAAACTCACTTCCATTTACAGGGAAGTTCCAACATCAGTTGGCACCAATGTTGCTAATACTTTACAAACCAGATGAGTCCTTGCCAAGTGAAAAAAAAAAGAGTATAATTCTTGACATCTTTTTGTCCTTTCTACATTTATCAGTTGTCCTTATGCTACCACAACTTAATAGCGTTTCCTTTTGTATTTTGTATTCCATAATCACTTGTAGATATACAATCCAAACACAAAATCTGACCTGCTTTCCGCCACATCGCTGCTGCATTTTTGGCTGTTCGATCGGCGTTTTCGCTTCATCCGTGCCGGCCGCGCGGAATCCACTACCTTACCCACATCATCACCACATTTCTAACCGTTGGATCGACGTTATTGCTTCATCTAGGTTGGCCGCATGGAACCCACTACTCGGCTTGTGGCCTACTATTTGAACGCTGGCTCCACATTGAGCCACGTCGTCCCTTCATTCGTGGCCATTCGATTGACGCTGCCGCTCCTCTCTGAGCCATTGGATTCATCTTCGGGTTGATCTTGACTGTTTGTTCGCAGCTTGGATTTTTATTGTTGCGGGGCGTGAGGGGTTTCCTCGTGCTCTCTTCATTGCATCCGCAGTCGCCCATCGCTGCTGCTTTTTTCTTCAGATCTAGCGCCGCCACTTCAAAACCCTTACAGCCGGAACCATGGATCCCCCCCCCCCCAAATCCACACCACGCCGTCTCGCTCTTGGATCTGTGCACTCGAGCTCACCTCCACCACCATCGTAGATCCCGCCATAGATATCGTGTGCTTGCTCCCGGATCTGCGCCTCCGCCATCTCTTTCTTTCTCGCCGTCAGCCCCTTCTTTGCTAGCGTCACCTCCTCCTTCTCTCATCTGATGTTCCAATGGCATTCCGTTTCACTGTCATCGTGCGCCATTGCGTCCATCGTGTGCCTCGCTGCTGCAATGCCTCGGTAACGCATGTCTTCTCCATCTTGTCATCCAACGCTGTCAGCGCCTGTCTCGATGTAGTGCGCGTCTATCTCTGACATATATGTCTTGCAGTGCACAATGCGTCTTCGTTGTTTGCCATCCTCACCATTTGTTGCACGCCTGACGACGATTGACACCCAAGTCAGTTCAAATAAATGCACTGTTGGTTCAGGACATATTCGAGCCAGACATGTGCCTGGCGGTGTGAACTCAAATCGTTCTGAGAAGCATCAGCCCGAGGTCGTAGGCTTTGCGCGATTAGACCGCAGTTAGTGCGCGGTCAGAAGTTCCTATGCTATATGCGAACAGAACGCTGGAGATGTTGTGCAGTCAGCAAACACCCCGCGGTCAGAGCACTTTCGACCAGGGGATATGGGATTCACCTGTCCCTATGGCAGGAATATCCCAAGTATCCCGAAGATTCTTCCACGTGGAGGAATAACCGTCAGGAGGTTAATACGTGCAGTTATCCATGAATAACACATGTTAAACCTGCGTGGGGGTTAAGAGCGGTTCTCTAAACCGCATCCAAGCAACTGTCTGATGCAGTTACGACATGGCACCCTTTCGACTAGTATAAAAGGGTGACAAGATGCATCAAACGGAAGAACCAGAAGAAGAAGAAGAGAGATCAACGTCTCTTATAAAAGCAAGATGCAGCACATCTCAACCACTCAAACAGCCAAGTCTACGGCTTAGATTAGATAGTTTTTATAAGCCTCCCTGGCTTCTTTCTGTACACTTACATAGGAAAAATCTTCGCCTGTGAAGGTCTTTTCCCGCCATCTTGTAACTCTTTACTACACATAGTGCAATCCCAACAGGACGTAGGGCTTTTACTCCCACCATCGAGGGCCCGAACCTATATAAATTTCTCTGTGCTCCAGTTCACCATAGTTCTACATACCTTCCCGGAGGGTCACCCTGAAAGGTCTCACTATTATAAATTTTGCATAAATTCGGCTGAGAACCCCGAGTCCGAATCATCGACAGCTGGCGCCCACCGTGGGGCCTTTCTCAAGGCTTCCTAATTTTCATCCGGAGGTTCGCTGAAATATGGCTGGAGTATATGATTCCGAGAACGATTTTGATCTCGAGGATTATGCTCACATTCCAATGCCTTCTCCAAGCGATCCTGTTCCGATGGAGGAGGTTGGAGGCCAAAATCTTCCAGAGGTTGAATCATCTCTCCAGGTCATGTCCATCGACCAGGGAGCGACTGGCGCAAGGTCAGAACCCACTGAGGCTCTTAATGCGCTAGAGGGTGAGTCCGGTCCGTCATACGTCCCCGCTGAGGGGAAGGATGATATCGACCTGGAAATCAGCCCGGGAAGATTCGACCCTGATAACCTCCACCGTCTCTTTGATTTCGAGTTCGACTCAGAACAAACTGAGATGTTTTCCCCATCGGCGACCTCTCTCCCTAGACAATTTGCTGTCTTATCGGAGGAAACTCCTGATCAACAGGCTGCTAGGGAAGAACGGGATCGCAAACAGAAAGAAGATCAAGATCTCGAGCAACAAAACAACGAACTACGCAGAACTGCCCTAGAGGCTCTTCAAGATGCGCAGGCTCGTTACGATGCTGCTCCGAGTTCTTCTCGACGGTCACGTGGTCGCAGATGCGACCAGACCCCTTCTTTGCCTCCGGAGCGTTTCCCGGTGGACGAAGAAACGGTAACACCTGGTGCCCCTAGGAGAAGTACCCATGGTCGACTGCGATCCATCGCGGAAGTCATGCGCAACTTCCCTCCTACGGTCACGGATGCGCAGAAACCAGCCTTCACCAGGATCCTAGCGGAAAGACTGGATGAGGTCGCATCTGAGGCGACCCCAACGGCCTCTTCCCGGTCGGTAACACGTTCCCGCGAACGAGAGTGTTCTCACTCTGGTTCTGGTCGGCGAAGTTACCCGCCGCCTGTACCATCCCGCCAGGACAAGTACAGGCGGACACAGGATTCTCGTGGTAGGGATCGAGTCCCTGTCCACTCTCGTTTGGGACCACGGATAACTCCACCGTTGCGTGAAGTCGCCCGTGACCCGGTCGAGAGTCACAGGGCAGTTCACGGTCCCTACGTCGGTTGTAAAGCTTTCTCACCCAGCCTTCGTGTGGTCGTTTGGCCTGATAAGTTTCGACCAGGGGCCATTGAAAGGTTCGACGGAACTCAGAACCCATCCGAGTTCTTTCAAATCTACATCACTGCCATCCAAGCGGCAGGAGGCGATGACCGGGTCATGGCCAACTACCTGCCTACAGTCCTCGAAGGCCCGGCTAGAACTTGACTGTTTAATCAGCCCGAGGGTTCTATCTACAACTGGGAAATGCTGTACGATGCTATCCTCAGCAATTTCCAAAACTGTTATCAAAAGCCAGGTAAAGAGGACGATCTTCATCGGCTATGACAAACTTCGACCGAAACTCTTCGGCAGTTTGTCAAGAGGTTTGTCGGGGTGAGGAATACCATCCCGAACATATCTGACGGCTCCGTTATCAGGGCATTTAAACATGCTGTTCGATACCAGAGATTCACCGAAGACTTGCTCATCCACTCTCCTCGATCAGTGGCCGATCTTTTTGATATGGCCGATCGGTACTCCGACGCGGCCGAAGCGGTCGAATGGAACCGGATGGTCGATAAGGGTGACCTACCACCTCAACCAGGTTTTAAAGATGCCAGGAAAGAAGATTCAAGTAAGAAGCCGGAATCTTCGTCGTGTGAGAAGTTGAAAAAGTCAAAGAGGAACCGCTCTGGACAGTACCGCAAGGTCGCAGTCGCAGAGAAGCCGCCTTCGACTAAAGGTAACAAGTCTTCATTTAAGAATAAAGCTGCTCCTGGTGGTCGTAATGCCGACCAGCTAGAAAAGTTAACTAATCCGCAGGAAGGCAAGAAGTGGTGTCCACTCCACAACTCCACAGGCCACGACCTCAAGAACTGCAGGAGTTGGTTGAAGCAATTGGATGACTTCTACTAGGGAGTTGGGCCAATGCCGACCTTACCGGCTAAAGAACAGGCATGCGGACTTAGAGATGCCGACGGAGATGAGTAGATGTCCTACCAGGTACCTCAAAATCACATTAATGTTATTTTCGGGGGTTCTTCCTCTTTTGTTTCCAAAAGGCAGTTTAAAGCCTGTTACCGAGAGGTTAACCAAACGGAGACATCCCTTGGTGAACCGCAATACCCCCGTTGGTCGGATACACCTTTGACATTCGATCGCTCTGATTGTCCCGCGGGGCTTACTCGACCATTGAGGCTCCCTCTGGTCATTACCCCGATCATCAGTAACGCGAGAGTCGAAAGGGTCCTGATCGACGGAGGGAGCTCCCTTGACATTTTATTGGTCAAGGCACTCGACGAGATGCAAGTTCCTCGTTCGAAGATTAAGCCCATAATCCATCCGTTTTATGGGATAATCTCAGGCCCCTCCATGATGCTGTTGAGACAAGTGGTCCTCCCGGTCACACTGGAAGAACCGGATAACTTCCGAACATAATTGGTTACTTTCGACGTAATTGATTATGATTAGGCTTATAATGCAATCTTTGGCAGGCCAACTCTTGCTAAGTCCATGATGGCAACGCACTATGCTTATCAGTGCGGCAAATTGCCTGGCCCCAAAGGTGTCATCTCGGTCCGAGGCAGTCGCAATGTGGCACTCACGTGCGACCGGCTATCTTTGGAGATGGTCGATCAACTTCCCCTTCGGGACGCCCAGGTCGCCACCGTCGCCACCGACGCGATCAAGGCTGCTCCTCGACCAGATGAGAAACTCAAACTTGTTCCATTGTACCCAGATGATCCATCCAAGACAATTCGGGTCGGATCAGGACTGGATGACAAATAGGAACTCGATCTCATTACTTTCCTCCGGGTTAACGCAGATGTGTTTGCGTGGAAACCGTCCGACATGCCCGGTGTCCCAAGGAAAGTAATCGAGCACAAGTTAGCAATTCGACCTGGACAACGACCAATAAAACAAAAGCTCAGGCGTTTTGCTGTTGACCGACAGGAAGTCATCCGAGAGGAGTTGGACAAACTCCTAAAGGCCGGGTTTATTCGTGAAGTCGATCACCCGGAATGACTCGCCAATCCGGTCATGGTCCGCAAGTCAAATGGCAAGTGGTGCATGTGCGTCGACTATACTAGCCTTAACAGTGCCTGTTCGAAGGACGACTTTCCCCTTCCCCGCATCGACCAGCTGGTCGACTCAACCGCGGGTTGCGAACTGATGAGCTTTCTGGAAGCTTACTCAAGATATCATCAAATTAGCATGGCAGAAGAAGATGAAGAGAAAACTGCCTTCATCACCCCGTTCGGCACCTACTGCTACGTCAGAATGCCGTTCGGTCTCAAGAACGCAGGTTCCACGTACCAGCGCTTGATGCAAAAGACCTTTCTTTCCCAGATAGGGCGTAATTTCGAGGCATATGTAGACGAACTAGTTGTAAAAAGTTCTAAGAGATCATCCCATTTGGACGATCTCGCTGAAACTTTCTGTAATTTGAACCGCTTTGAAATAAAATTAAACCCGGAGAAATGCTCTTTTGGTGTTTCTTCAGGAAAACTTCTTGGTTCCTTGTTTGTTCCAGAGGCATTGAGGTCAATCATGAGAAAATCAGGGCTATCGAATAAATGAGGTCGCCCTCGACCATGAAAGATGTTCAACGCCTGGCTGGTCGCATGGCGGCCTTAAGTCGTTTCATATCGCGACTAGGTGAAAGGGGATTACCTTTCTTCAAAGTTTTGCGGAAGCATCACAATTTCACATGGTCTGATGAGGCCGAGAAAGCGTTTCAGGAGGTAAAGACATATTTGTCCAGTCCGCCGGTATTGGTCTCTTCCGACAAAGGAGAATCATTACTTCTCTATCTGGCTGCCACCCCACACGCAGTCAGCGCTGGTCTGATCGCGGATAAGGAAGGAGTACACAGACCCATCTACTATGTAAGCGAGGTACTTCATGGACCCAAGGAGCGATACCCTGAGGTCCAGAAAATACTTTACGCACTACTGATGGCTTCCCGTAAGCTACGACATTACTTTCAAGCTCACAAGATCACAGTACCCTCCTCCTTTCCTTTGGGGGACATTGTCCGAAATCCACAGAAATCTGGTCGAATCGCCAAATGGGCGGTCGAACTCAGTGCTTTCGATATCAATTTCACGCCCCGCACTGCGGTTAAGTCTCAGGTTTTGGCCGACTTTGTAGTCGAATGGACCAACCCTGAGCCACCCGTGCAGATGCCCGAGGAATTGGAATGCCCCGATCACTGGACAATGTACTTTGACGGCTCCCGTAGTTTTCAACACTCGGGGGCTGGAGTGGTCTTAGTTACACCTCAAGGCGAACAGCTTAAGTATGTAATCCAATTACACTACGTTGCAACTAACAAGCAGCGGAGTATGAAGGTCTTCTTGCAGGGCTCCGGGCAGCCAAATTCCTCAGAGTCCGTCGATTAGTGGTGAGGGGAGACTCACAGCTGGTCGTAAACCAGGTAAACAAGGAGTACAGCACCTCCGATGAGACAATGGCTCATTACCTGGGGGAAGTGAGGAGATTGGAAAAACACTTCAGTCATTTCGAAGTCCAATATATCCCGCGAAAGGACAACATTCTCGCAGACCAATTATCTAAAATTGGGTCCTCACGCACATTTGCTCCGACAGGAGTGTTCATTGAACACTTGGACCGTCCTTCGATCATGACTTCGGTCGAGGATGATCCGGTAACAGCCTGCGTTACCAATCTCGGTCAGGAACAGGATTTGACTCATCCATTGAGAGTCTATCTTGAACATGGGACCCTACCCGAGGACGAAACCGAAAGCTATCGGTTAATTCGAAAAGTGAGATGCAGCATATCTCAACCACTCAAACAGCCAAGTTTACGGCTTAGATTAGATATTTTTTATAAGCCTCCCTGCCTTCTTTCTGTACACTTACATAGGAAAAATCTTCGCCTGTGAAGGTCTTTTCCCGCCATCTTGTAACTCTTTACTACACATAGTGCAATCCCAACAGAACGTAGGGCTTTTACTCCTACCATCGAGGGCTCGAACCTGTATAAATTTCTCTGTGCTCCAGTTCTCCATAGTTCTACATACCTTCCTAGAGGGTCACCCTGAAAGGTCTCACTATTATAAATTTTGCATAAGTTCGGCTGAGAACCCCGAGTCCGAATCGTCGACAACACCCAACTGTCTCGCTATTCGTGCCCATCCATGGAGCCTCCAGTTCTGAACTGATACAACCACGAACGAGTCTTGTGGTGATTCGACCAGTTTTGAACTGAACGATCAGGACCAGTTCTTGTCCTGATACGATCAGTTTTAAACTGAACGACCATGAACAAAATTTGTACTAATACGATCAGTTTTCAACTGTACAATCATGACCAATTATTGTACTGATACAACCAATTCTGAACTTATATGACGATAAACAGACCTTCTACTAATATGACCAATTTGCCTTTATTGAATCGATCAGGTATTTTACTGCCGTGCCCAAGATTTTTTACTGTCACGACCAAGTTTATATTTTACTGATTCAATTCTTTTATTATTGCGACCAACATTTTTACCGACATGACCAAGTTTTTATTTTACTGATTTGGTCAGGTACCAGTTTTAAACTGAACGACTATGAACAAAGTTTGTACTGATACAACCAGTTTTTAACTGAACGACCATGACCAGTTATTGTACTGATATGATAGTTTTAAACTTATACGACGATGAACAAGTCTTTTACAGCTATGACTAGTTTGTCTTTACTGAATTGATAAGGTCTTTTACTGATGAGGCCAAGATTTGTTACCGTCACGACTAAGTTTATGTTGTACTGATTCGATGAATTCTTTTACTGCTACGACCAAAATTTTTACTGACATGACCAAATTTCTGTTTTATTGATTCGATCAGGTATTTTATTGTCTCGACCAAGTTTATGTTTTACTGATTTAATCAGTTCTTTTATTGATGTAACTAATATCTTCTACTGTCCCGACCAAGTTTATGTTTCACTGATTCAATCAATTTTTTTTATTATTGTGACTCAGATTTTTACTGACACAACTTGATACAACTAGATTTTAACTGAACGACCATGATCAGTTTTTTTACTGAAACGGCCAATTTTGAACTTATACGATGATGCACAGGCCTTGTACTAATACGTCCAGTTTTACCTTTGCTGATTCGATTAGTTTTTTTACTGCTGCGACGAAGGTTTTTACTGACACGACCAATTTTGTGTTTTACTAAATGTCAGTTATTTTACTGATTCAAAACTGATACCTAATTTTGTACTGGTACGACCAGTTTTGAACTAAACGACTATGACCAAGTTTTGGACTAGTATGGCCAATTTTGACTTTCTAGTTTCTTTTACCAGTACGACCAAGATTTTTTTTAGTCACTACCAAGTGTCTGTTTTACTCATTCAATCAGCTATTTTACTGGTGCAACCAATATTTTCACTGTAACGATCAAGTCTATATTTTATTGATTTGATCAGTTCTTTTACTGGTGTAACCAAGTTTTTTACTTTCGCGACCAAAGTTTCTGTACTAGTCGAAAATTGTCCGGTAAGGTCGGACTTTGTCCAATCATATGAGATAAATTGTGTTCGGACAAATTCATTTGTCTCTGGTGAACTAGCGCACAATTTTTATCTCTGAAACTCACACTCTGTCCTAATTAACTCATAGAGTATATGAATATGCACTTGAACTTTAAAACATAAGATGGATCAGTATAATATGTAGTCATAATTGTTCGATACAAGACTTGGTCGTGGCTGTCCAGTTCAAAAATGATCATATTAGTACAAATCATGTTCATGATTGTTCATTTCAAAATTGGTCGAATCAGAACAAGATTTGATCATAATCATTCAGTTATGGATATAATATCTTATCATCTACAAATATATTTTCTCAATACCCGCGACAACGCGTGGAGTTCCACCTTGTTACTGGAATGGTTAATAGAACAGTTTCTATTATTATGATAAGACAGCAACAAAGGTTGCTATGTGCCTCCATGAACAAGAGGAAAACAAACCTACGATGTCCTCTTGGTTTTACACATATAATGTTAGGCAACGACATACGCATCTGGAGGCAACATCTATGAGTCTACGACCAAGCTTAAAGGTCTTGTGAGTGTGACTTGTGTCTACTACAGGCTAACAGCAAAATGTTACTTCTGGTAGGTTTTCGGTATAACCTAGTTTTTTTTTCTTTTTGTTGTCAAACTGATCTTCGTGTCTAGAGAACTTAGAAAATCCCTGTAAATGTTACTTGTCTGTACTACAAATAGAAATAAGGTTAACTTTCCTACACTTAGGTGTGAGTATGATTGCATGGTTTTTTGGGTTGTTATCTTTGGCTGGCAACTTATTATTTTTTTTACGAATAATGATATATAAGGTTGTTTCCGATGCTCCAGACTTTTTGAGAGGCTCGAATATTTCACGTCACGCGGTGAAGAGTCTCTCGAAGAGTATTTCTCACTTCAATGGGGAGTTGCGTGAAGAGCTTCTCCAAGAGTCTCTCTCTAATGGCTTGACTCTTCGGTAGATTTGTCACCCAGAAATAATTTAAAAACTCTACTACATAACTCAGCAAAAAAAACAGAACTCAAACGTGGAAAAAAATCAGAACACAAAGGCTGATAGGTGGGACATAACATCCGCAGGACCCACTTTCAGTGATTGGGGTATGAGTGAACTGCATGAGCAATGAATGTGAGAAAATGAAATGTTTAATTTGGTATGGACTCCACTAACTTTGCCTCAACACCGGTCAAAAAACTACACCACCAATTGACAAATGGGCTCGCGTAATATGGCTCCACAAGTCAGAGAATGAGGGTGGAGTGAACCGCATGAACACAGGATGCAAGACTCACCTGCAACATGTGGGTGGTGGATCCCACCATCTTCACCTCGTTATTCGCTGTTCACCACAACCCTGTCTCTGACGTGTGGGCGTACTATCGTTAATCCTAATTGTCAATGAATAGGTGTTGCGTGAAAGTTTACACGTGAAAAACAAAACGTTCTGACTCATTTTAGTAGTGGGGCCCACCGTCCTCGCCTCGTGAATCGTAGAAATTATCCCACCCATTCAATGACATACCGGCTCGTGAGATTATGTCCCCACCTGTCAGTCGTTGTGTTTAGTTGTGAAAAAATATTTGCAAAATTCAAACTAGAAGATAGTTCTATATGTGAAGCGTCATAGTCGTCGAAAATTTGCGGGCCCCACAAAACGCGTATATGTCTGCCTCCGAGCTGCTCCAACGGAGCCGCTTCACACAACGTGCGTTCGGTGGGGCCCGCAAATTAACGATCACCTAGTGGCTGTGTGCCCATGCATCGTTGGTCATTTTGACGCACTGAGAGAGTCGCTTGACCAGCCAATGTGTTCGTCGAGCCCGCGTTGGAGACATCCTAACTCATTTCTACTTGGAGGTAGCCTATCATGCCTCACTACAAGTGACATCTATCATTACAGGCTAGGTGAAGAGGCACAAGAGTAATTCATGCTTCCTAAAATCGTTACATCTAAAATACTAAACAAAAAAGAGAGAAAAGAAAAAGAGAAAGAGCCTATTAACATCACGAAGAGGTCTCTTCCCTTCCTTGTTCCTCACATAGATAACCACGTACACTCGCCAATTGCATCAGTCTTAAAATGTTGGCAAAGATGTCACCCCCCATACAATTGTATGATGCAACACTTTTATGAAAATATTATCTTCATTGTCCTAATTTATGGACTCGAAGTTAAAACTTAGAAGGCCCAAACATCCAACACTAATCCAATAATTTGATGGATATGTCTTTTTTTTTTCTTTGACCATGCAAATCCTAAGATAAGAAGTAGTAGGATTGGTTATTATAATTACCATATAATTATAAAAAAGAATTTGTCGAAATTTTGCTTTGAGTTTTAGTTAGATATATATAGAAAAAAAGGCAATTATATTTGAGATTGTTCATTTTGCCCGAGCAATTTTTTTTATTCCAATCTAACACAGTTGATAATATTACATGGTATTACATGAACAATAATCATGTGAATTAGGCATTGTTTTTCATCCTGTTTCAGTATCCTACGGGCCAGGGGATCGTCCATCTCCCTAGTTTGTTAATATGGAGTAATAAGCTAAACTATTGATCCTGCCGCAACTCTCAAGTACGGTCAAAATGATTTCTTTTTGGGTTTTCAAGAGGGATTTTGAAACACGAGACAAGCCGATCGGTGATAAGGCCAGCACGTACAAGTACAGCCAAGCAGAGCCACAAGGAAAAGTGCACGTACGGTCATTCAGGCGTACCACCAATTGGGCAGCAGAACAAAGTGCCGATGTTGCAACTGACCCGACATGTCAGTGACTCTACGTACCATACTAGTGTAAATGAGCTACTGATTACATTGTAAAAAGCCGATTGGACCGTGCAAACATGAAGCCCTGGTAGATCTCCGCCATGGCACGTATCCTACACGTGTCAATATTTCGTGACCTCCACCGCGGTTTTTATGATGTTTCTATTACGACCACCCTCTGTCTTAAGAGTCAAGACAACCCTTTAAATATGGGAAAAAAAAAATTGGGTAAAACACCTGGCTTCAGGTGCAAATATCTACAAAATCATGATGGACTCATGGCTAAAACTTAATTTCTGAAAATAAACATCATAATTAATAATTTGTAAATATAGATATTTGAGTTTTAGTTTTCACTAAAAACCTCGGTGTCTTAAAAAAAATATATATATATATCTAAAAAATATACTTAAAAATACAAATATGTACAATTCTTTCAATTTTACATAAAAATTGAAACTTTTATTTGATAATACTATATTATAACAATAAAAGCTTTGTATAACGAAAATATTACCACAGCATCCTGTCATTTAAAGTTAATTTTCAGACCACAAAAGATCAAGAACATCAATTCCTCTGGCGTGCAACAGTGCTTGGTCTCCGTAGCACTTGGTCATGTACTGTAGAGGGCAGCCTTGGAGTAAAACCGAAGGCAAAAAAAATTATGAACCTGCATGGGCTCCAGAACTGACGAATCCGGAGGGAGGGTCCCTCGGAACTCGGAGCCAGCGCGCCTCCAAAAGATAGCGATGGATCTGGAAAGCCAAACGTGCCAATGCGCCCAAACGCATCCAAAGGCCAGAAGGCAACGCAGCGGCAGCTGCTCGCCCTGCGCCACGGCCCAGCCTATATAAATACCACATGTCTAAATCTAGCTTCCTCCCATTCTACGCTCGCCATCCTTGAGCGTCTTCCCCGCCCCGCCCCCGCCCCCCCCCCCGCCGCCCCCCTCCGCGTCTTCACTTCAGCTCTCTAACTTAGCAACCAGCCAACCTGCAGTGTTCCTCCTGCGGCTATCTCCAGTTCTAACTTAGCAACCAGCCAACCTGTTTTCGCTGCTCGAGGTACGCCAAATCTTAACCACATTTGCATTTGATGGTGAACAGTGTTTTTCTCACGCTCTATGATAGTCGTTTTTTGGGAAAATTACGTGAAGTACACTAAAAATTAGAGTGTTGCTATTGGATATTGACTACAAGGTTGACACATGGGTATAGAATTATGCCATCCAGAAATTAGTGCGTTATAGCTAAATCCAAAATTTTTTTAAAGCAAATTGCCTCTTGTTTTTGTAATGTGTGTATTATCTTATCAAGTTGAGTTGTAGTCTAGGAATTCTAGTTTTAGATTATGAATGTATCTGTATGAACTTGTGTCCCATAAAATAGAAGTACTTGTTGCTTAGGACTTTTTTCTGTAGATTTTGTGGTCTGATTGTTCAATGTCTCGAGGTGGGAGATTCCTTTTTTTTTCCCGTTTTTGTTGAAATATCTGCCCAAATTAAAGGAAAAAACAAAGGAGAATGTTTGCTTCCTGCCGGGTTCTGTACGTTTGTTAGTTCCAACCTTTTTCCAAAAAACCATGGTATAGTTGTATTTTGGTTGTCATCTCAAAAAAAAATTGTATTTCGGTATGTTTCTGTGCGTAGGAACAAATTTTTGCACACACCGAGAGCGAATTCGTTCGTACGCATACCGCCCAACTGGCCATCTATTGATGATCTTTCAATTTCACAAGAATATGAGAAAAGAAAACGACTGATCCGTCAACTCCAGTGGATCCATAGCTTTTTTTCATTTGCTCAAAACAAAGCTCATGTCAGTAACACAGGCGAACTTGATTTAGTATAACAGACTAACAGTGCAATTCTCCCTCGTTAAGTGGGTCGGATTAGTAAGGTGGGCCCACAATAGGCCCACAATGGATTTGGGACAAGCCATTTATTGGTCATATTCGTAGTGGGCCCACGCTAGATTCAGTATAGATGGGCCAGGCCCTAATAAAACAGCCTACCATTTAGTTTTTTGTTGACATTTTTCGTGCTTGCACTTTATGTTGTACTACAAATGTTCTTTATTTAAAAAATTGTACTGCACGTAGGATAAAAAATTTCTCACATTGTTCTACCACGTTCTGTTCTGTCTTCACCTCATCTAAATAATAATTATACTACTGCTGTATGGAACAACTAATTGTTGTAAGTGGATAGCACACATTTCATCTAGAAACAACAATACACATAGCAACTTATCTAGGAATTTCGATCACGCTTGTCGGCCATGGCATCTTGGACTAGCAGACAAACAAACCGCATGCGAAGTTAATCCGTGAGTTGGTCAAATCGGGCTTAGGTCACGGGTTGGCAATATCCCACATGCCGTAGGAAAATTAAAGGCCCCTTTCGTAATCTATCCATAGTGCTTGATCCTTTTGAGAAGAGGGGACGTCATCTACTTCTTTTGTTGCCACTGCCACATCAGGACATGCATGTCAAGAGAGATGCAACATTATCTCTTTAGATTTTTTTTAGAGTTTATTAGATAGTTCTCACAAAAACTTGATGAATTTTACCCCTCTTGGTCCATAATTAAAATTTCAATATTTACCCAGCAGTGATATATGAAATGGCGGAATCTAATGGCAGGATCATTATAGATGTAACATTATTTCTCGCATTAGCCACCTGGCCGTATGTCCATGCATATCCACTATTGATTTGGGCCAATTCTAGGCAAATCACCATGATGTTGCCAGGTGTGCATAGCTATATTCTAAAGTTCAACTATCTCAATGTTAAGCAACAACATACCATATCTTGGGTGACTTTTGGTTTATGATCAAAATCGACTAATATGTAATATGTCATAGCACTTCAGTTTATTATTTATTTTCTTACAAAAATTGTGGTTGTTAAAGTAATTGTGACTGGTTTTGAAATTAACACAATTTGTTCTTTTGAAAATGAGTACAACTTTTCATCCATAAAAGGATCGGCTTGTTTTGGTTACATACTAAACACTTCTTTTCTAATTCACAAAAATTAAATACCATTTCTACATTAATAAACATTCAAAATAGAGAAATACAAAAAGACTAGTTACTTGATGCATGCCCTTCTCTACTGATCATTTGCTTTTCATGCTAATTCTATTATGCCCCCTAAAAAATTTCTTTGTCAAAATAGAATTACTCTATCTACCCTGCGCATCTTAGCGCATTTTACTCTAATCTATACACAAAAATCACGTGATATCTCTTATGATCATCATTATCCAATGATAACATTTTCTTTGCATTGCAAAAAGAAAACATGGGTTGCTACAATATTGCACCTACAAAACTAAATGGCTTGCCGTATAATTGCCCTTTCATGCTATTTGTTAGATTTTTATGTGGTGTGCCATTACTTGCAATTTTGCCGCTTAGTCTCATTAAAATATTCGAACTTTTGGAATTTTCATACAAAATCTTCTGATCTTAAAACACCAAATTCTTGCCAAACATATCACTCTAAATTCTATATTATACTAAATCAAAGCTATAATCATAAACTTTTAACTCTAGATGTGAACTTGTTAAGATCAGATGGCTCACCGAAAGTGCAAAATTAGATCTATGACAAATAAAAAATCACAAAAAAGAACATGCATATTTCCACGGAATTCAGCACACAACCTGTATCTTGCATATTCACCTGACATCCTCATTATGATTCCATAATCAACAATTTTCGGACAAATTGTCGGGATCATCACAGACCTTTTACAACGATTTTCGGACTTAATATAAAGTTGGGATAATTGAAAATCCTCTGCTTACATCATACGATAAAACAACCTTTGCATGCAGGTAGGGCGGCTGAACATAACTTTTTATCTAGCTAACCTATACAATATTCTAACCATAGAAAGCACTGGTATAGTTGATCAAATTATATGATGATATTACATTGAAGAATACCATGTACTTAATGTCCTCCAACAACAATGCATATGCCTATATTTATAGTTCTAGTTTATTGAAATTAAAATAGAAGATAAATTTTGATAATAGATAGAAATTAATCCTCAATTGATTACCTGTCAAACTTGATTATGGATATCATGTATTGTTTAAATCAAATCTTATCTTTTCATATACAAGATTGAAAACCAATCAAACAAAAATCTTTATCTCAACACTGTGTTAAAGCTATATATATAGATGTGCTTCTTCGCTTTGAGTTGTGGACTAACTTGTGGGATTACAGAGTTATAGAGGAAATTTGTAATTCATGGTAAAATATTCTTTGAACGATTATAAGAAGAAAGGTACTAAATAACTAGAGATGCAACAACTTGTGTTGGGTTATGTTCATGCTGTGTCAAACTATGTCGAGTCAATCAAGTAAACTCAAAACCAATTTGTAGCAAATTCAAATGATATAAATCATTATATTCATATTGTGTCAAATTTTGTTGGCTCTTATTATTTTATTGGTCATGAACGTTTTGGATCAAGACAATATGATTCATTAATTGTGTTGTGTCATATAAAAAAACAAAGCATGTGGATTTGTCCTATACTTCCTGTTTCTCTCAAATATGACTATGCTTGCTCATTAAATTTTGTGAGTTCCATAATCCCCTATATCCTCTATTTTTTAGAATTTTTGAGAACTTAAAATGTTATGAATGCATGTTGAATTTTAAATACTTAATCATATATTCCACTTGGATGCTCCATAAATGCATTTTTTTCATAGTTTTTTTGAAATTCAAAAACAATGTTCATATTTGCATGGACAGGGAAAGCGAGGCAACACCATTTTAACTGACTTTCATAGCGATATTATCACAAGGTTTTAGAGTAGAGAGATGAACATGTTGACAACTTAACATGGTAAAAGTGTTATTTTAGTAAAATACTAGTGGTCATGAGACTGGTATATGATGCTTTGGCTAAGATGTCAATGAGACAATGGTATTTTTGCTTACTGCCCAATTTTTACAATACTATGGAGCGTCAATCTCCAACACTAAATGATATATACGATGCAATAGAAATAGTAAATGATAAAATGGATTGTACATCTATATCATATAAAACTAAAGCTCTACAACTATTAAATGGAAGATATACACGATTGTGAACCATATTGCACATATATCATGGTGTTATTCAGTCTAATATAGTTTTGACCATTTTTTATGGCATCTATATATCTCCAATGTTGATGTACATTTGGTTTTTATGAACCAAATGGTAGTTGTAGTATCATATGGCGATGCTATGCACACAATAAAATATTAAATAATGAAGATAAATTATTATAGCATACATCACGTAAGGCTAAACATAGCTTAAATACAATAATGAACTAAAGATATATGTAGTTGTGTGCCATATTTTAGAAATATTATTATGTTTCTCACTTTTTATATACTCTCAACCATTTATGTGCAACATCTATATCAAAACAATGATATAAATAGATTTTTTGAATCAAATGATATCAATAATATAATATGGCGATACTATGCACTAATGCAAGGACAAATATAACACACTACAACATTAAATAGCAAAGATTGTTTCATTGTATATTTTTCATAAAGCCAAAACCAAACCTGAATGCAATAATATAGATACAATATGATATCTTTCTCAAACATGGACGCAAATAGATTCTTTAAATCAAAGATAGCTATACTATAAAATGGCGATGCTACTCTACTGCAGGGATAGATATAACACATCAATATCAAATATTGCTCTATTGAATATTTTGCTTAAAGCCAAAACTTAATTTAAATGCCACAACATAATTGTTGATAACATGGATGTAAACCATAATGAAAATATCTTATTACGTTACTATTGTCTCTATTCACGAGTTTTGCGTGACAATATCTCTAGTGCTGACATATGAAGGATCTTCTATGAACATGATATAGATAAGCGGATAGAAAACCTTGAAATCACATTAAAAATACTATCATAATGTTTACTTATATGCTACAAATACTACATGTACACGCCTTTAGTAACCTAGCCAATAGGCAGAAATACATGCCACAACAAATGATCATCTGCAATATTAATAAAAGATGTATGATCTTTTATTTTTGGGAAAATTGATTCTATGCTATTTAATTTTGGTTCCTAATACAATACGCTATTGATTTTTTGGTCTCTTTGTTATATGTCACTAGAATTTTATTGCTTAATGTTATATGCATTTTTGACTGTCAATTTGGAAAAATGATCAAAATACTCTAGTCAGTTGAGACTTAATAATGATTTAATATAAATAGAAAAATCAGAACACAAAATTTCTAATTTTTAAAACTTTTAACACAAAATTTGAAAAATGTACAAAAATTAGAAATGTCATGTTACAGGTTTTCTATTTATTTAAAATCATAATTAGATCTCAACTGATAGATATTTTGGTCATTTTTTAGAGTTGACCGATCAAAAATAGCATATAACATTAGACAATAAAAAACTAATGGCATATAAAAAAGAGTAGAAATCAATGGTGATTAGGCATCAAAGTTCAGTGGTATAGAATTAGTTTTTCCTTTATTATTTATTAGTAAAGTCTTTGTAAGCATTGTTATAAAAAGTGTATGTAGCATGATCATTCTAATAAATTGTATATACATCTTATATGAAAAACCGAAAAAGATAGTGTAGAAGATTCATTGGCAAGAAAATATAGGTAGGCCGCGAAGCAACCTTCCAAAGAAAGAAAAGTCTATCCATCCATCAATCCATCCCCATTGTAGGAAAGCGTATTGTAACGGACCAAAACCCGAGTGGACAACAATAATGAATACACCACCTTGTTCTTCTTTACTCCATGCTAACAGACAAATTGCCCACCTCAACTTCCCCTAATGCTTGATGCATCTCCCATAGCCTGCCTCTAATACTTCTTTGCTTTCACACTGCAGTTATAAAATAGGGGAGAGCGTGGGGTGTGTTGGAACACAACCAAAAAGAGTTTTTTAGATTTCGCGAGTTGATTATATGGCATCGGAGATGAGCAAGAACATGCTTGGCCCCCATGAGCAAGAGGCCACTTCCCAGCATCGCCAACGGAGTGTTGGCTGCGGTGGTTTTGAGGAGATGGTGCCACTGGCGCGACAATCGTCGATCTACTCATTAACACTGGAGGAATTGCAAAATACGGTGTGCGAGCCAGGTCGCAACTTTGGGTGCATGAACATGGATGAGTTCTTGGCTAATATATGGAATGCTGAGGAGGTGCAAGCCCCGACCAGTGGTAAGGTGGCCATGGTGGAGGCAACACCAATGGCTGGCGCCATGATTGGTGAAGGCAGAGGTGGAGGTGGGTTGAATCGACAGGGATCATTGTCCGTGCCAACACCGTTGTCTCGAAAGACAGTTGAGGAGGTGTGGGCCGAGATTCGCCAAGAGCCTATATTGGCTCCGATCCAACCCCAGGCCCACCAGCCAATGGGGAATGGCGACATCAACAACACTAGTCGACAACGGACTTTGGGTGAGATGACACTTGAGGATTTCTTGGTCAAGGCTGGTGTGGTTCGGGAGGCCTATGGCACTACGACGAACCAGGCAACCATGGCTGCAGCCGCCGCAACTGTTGTGGCAACCACTTCGATGGCCCCTATGCAAGGGCGGTTTGGTAACATGGTCTTGTCGCCAGGAGCTAACATCTTGTACCCAGGGATGGGCGATGGGATGGCGTATGCAAACGGGTACAACGGGATGGCCGTGCTACCACCACCACCTGCTCCAACATTGGCTGCGGCAGCACCTATGAGCCCCGGATCGTCAGACGGCCTGGGCATGGTGACGCAAGGGGACATGATGAGTGGTGTGGATAACGGCACAATGATGAGTAACAGTGGGCGAAAACGTGGGGCCTCAGAGGCTGGGACTATTGAAAAAACGGTGGAGCGGCGCCAGCGTCGAATGATCAAGAATCGCGAGTCCGCTGCCAGGTCACGTGCTAGGAAGCAGGTACATTATGTAACAATTAGTTTATTTAGTCTCCGCATAGGAATTATGGCATAGAGCTACAATTATCGAATTTGCATTGCCTATTTGTAACATTGTTCTTATTGAGGAGGAACACATAATGTAATTTTGTTAAGTGCCACTAGAAACTATATGTCTTGGTGTATTAGACAATTTGAGATTGAATTAATCATTTGCATACTTACCAAAAATCGTTGTAGGCTTACACTGTGGAACTCGAAGCAGAGCTGAACCAACTGAAGGAGGAGAATATGCGTCTGAAGGCTGAGGAGGTACTAAAAAATGTTTGTTGCATTCTATGATTCCATAGCTTTATTTGTTTGACTGATTGGTTAATATGATAGAATGTGTTCTTTGTTTTTTTTGTAGAAAACGATTCAACTGGCAAAGAAGCAAATGGTAGCATTGTTCCTTGTTCGGCAATTTTCTATATTGTATTCAATATTAACCAATTGTGCTTTTATGTGTTAATATATATATATATAGACTCATGTAAATGTGTGGTGTTTGTAAATTTCAGCTTGTGGAGAAGATGATTGAGCGGTCCAAGGAGAACATGAACACCAAGAAAGGTGCGCACTTGCTCCGTCGATGCAGCAGCTGCTTTTGGTGATGAAATACATTGGCAATTCTCTTCCTTCTTTAGAAGTTGGAGAGTTTCAGACCGGCTAAAGGACGTGTGACTTGCAATTTGTGATTTTTCCTCTCTTTAGATAAAGTAATGTAGTAGCTTGCTGGGATCCACATATCAACATTTTGTGGGGAGCAGCACATCATATGCTAGGGCCTATTTGACAGTTTGTTGATATCAACAAGTCATAAGTTGTAAAAGAAGATCAATAGCAATAGCAGTTTTTATACATGGGTGTGATGGACTTCTATCATATATTGTCTGTATTGTTTATGCTTTAGGATGTTTCGATGTAGTATTTTGTGTCCTTACCGTTGTTGGCCACATGCAGAGTCAACAATGCAGCATACTAATTTTTTTCTTGAACTTTCTTATGATAATTGAGTTGGATAAAACTACTTTGTTAGTTCCCACCCATTCCACACACAGAAGAAATATGTTGTTTTAAAAGAAAAGAGAATATAACAATATAACATGCAGTTGTTATATAAACAATAACTATTTGAATGCTAAGGTTTTAGGTTCTATTTGGAATGTGGGAATTTTGAAGAAAACGAAATTTCCTTTCTTATTAGTTGTGAAGTTTTTTAAAAAAATTTTGAGAAATTTCTGAGTTCGAAACATGCACTTAGCTGAGAAGACAAGATAAGAATGGGAATGAAGAAAAATGTGACAAACAAGATGGCCCATTGTTTTTTTTAAACTAGCATAATCAGTTGTTAATCCTACCCAAAAAGATGCCTTTCTCCACCTCCATCGAAGAAGTGCAAATCTTAAAGATTGTTCGTTCATTTCCATCGAATCTCCCATCTCGTTGCCTACGTAGCTTCATAGCTTGATCCCTTCGTAGTGCAGTCATCCTCCTCACCACTGTTGGAGATCGGGACTAATATTCCTTGGTAAGCTGATTTCACTTTTCCCTAATTTATTAGCAATCTTTACGATTCCATCCCATTATTGCACTCGTACATGCTTGGATTTGTTGTAAATTTGCTTGTTGCCACCAATTTAATTGATATATAGGGTTTGTTTGAGTCAAACTATACTATGTTGTCAAATTAACAACAGATTTCTGTCCAAATATGCTCAATTTGCTTCAATTTTTTCTAATCTTGCGCAAAATTCTTCTTCTTGGTGTTAGGATTGGGTCAATATCGGAAGATGGGTTGGGGTATATCCCGGTTGATTGGGCTGAAGGCGGTTGTCCTGCTCTTGGTGGCGTATTTTTTCCAGGGGCTGGGCATGAGAATACTCTCTTTCCCTCTCATATACGCCTCCATGATCGCGTTGCTTGTTTCCATTGCTTCCCATCCATCAGTTGATCTCCCTCTGCTCCTCGGCAAGGGTTCCGATGGGAGTTTTCCCCTATGGTCATGGATCTTGTTCTCACCGTTCCTTCTTTTCATCCGCCTGTTTGTGCTGTTGCGGAGATTTGTCAAGAATGAGCCATTGTATACTGAGATAGCAGAAGAGGTGTATGTTGGGGGATGGCCTTCTTCGGTTGAACACCTGCCGCCTGGTGACCCTGCGGTGATTGATTGCACGGGCGAGCTGCCGAGAAGCCCAATTCTCGCCGAGAATGCATATTTGTGTGTTGCGACCTGGGATACGAGGGCTCCTCAGCCATCGCAGATTGAGTCCGCCGTGCGATGGGCAGTGAGGAAGCGGTCTCAGAAGAAACCTGTGTACGTCCACTGTGCCTATGGTGAGTTTACTATTTTTTTAGCTCTCGACTTTTAGGTGATAGACAATATTAAGAGTGTTTTCCTTTGTGTTTCTTGAAAGAAAAAAATAATGAATTTTTAGCTGTATTTGCACATGTGAAGGAATTCCTGTAGCTTACTTAGATCAGATAGTTATTGAGACTTGAGAGAAATGTTTACTGTCAAAGGTGACGGTAAAGATAAACTATTGATTTCTATTGTCTAATTGCATCATGTAACATGTTGTATCATTTTGGTTATTTAATCTGTAAAATATAGGTGCTCTGATGCACATGTTCATTGTCTTGAAACCTTATGTCATACAGTTATTTTAGCAGCCCAATTTCTGCGTATATCTGCAGATAATAAGTTAAACCCCTTACATAGAGAATAAGCTAAACTTTCCTATGTATAACAATCTTCAGTACAGTTGTTTTGATGCATAGGTCATGATATGCTCATATGCGCAAATCAGATCTCAAGATTCACATATAGATGAAGAATAAGGAATAGCAATATCACAATCTATCTCAGTGGCTGTTTGGTCTAACTTAAGCTTAGACTTATTAGAAAAATAAGGTTAAGCTAGGATCAAGCAGCTAGCTTAGTTTTAGCTGAGTCATAAGCCTGAACACTCTTGCCCCGAGGAAGTTAAAGCCAATGGAGAGTGGCTTACGAAGCTTATAAGTTTGCGGCAGCATATAAACTAGGTTTAGCTAAACTGATTTTAGGGCTTATCTAATAAACTAGCCTTTTGATGTTATAAGTAATAAAACGAATAAGCCGACTCATAAGATAAGCCTATAATAGGCCCGTTAGTCCCTAAAGCCTAAACGGTATGCAATCATGCAAAAACTGAATTGGTTAAGGTCCACTTGTTTCTTAGTGTATATGATCTGCATTCCAAATTCCATGATGGGACCAGAAATTACATGATTGCCAATGATCAATTATGCATGACAGTTTTCTCATGTTCCATGTGCAAGGTCTAGAAAATACAGGAACCTGCAAATGTTTGCCCCACTTGGGAAGTCCCATGTTGATCTTATCTGTATTGAGCCTTGTTTCGACCTGCTGAACCAACCACAAAGTGCCTGTAATCAAAGGGAGTTATTTTGTATAACAAACACAATGAAAGACAAAACAAGAACCTTTTCTTTGTATGAGACCCACCCTCCCTCAGAGCACAAAAAAAAGCCTTAGTGCATCCACCCCCACGCATATAGCGCTCAAGAGCTGTAGTTAAACTTTATGTTTTTCATTACGAGCAGCCAGAACTATCACTAACTGAGGTAGCCCATAGAATTTTCATCCAATACTATCTCTTATAGTTTGTCGGGTTAGAGATAAAGGAGGAGAAAGGAAGAGAAGATTTGGGACGACTTTTGGGAAAGAAGCATGACAAAGGGGGAGAGACTAAAAGGGAATAGGAGAAAAAAATACTATTCATAAATTTGTGATCTAGAGTGTGTTTGGTTTGTTTCCATGTTTCACCTTGTCAAACTTTGGTCATACTTTCAACATTTGACCGTCGTTTGGATTATAATAAAAATTTGACTAGTCTTTCTTGTCTTGCCAATTTGTATTAATTTTGCAGGCTAATTTGAAGGCAAAACTTTTGACCACCAAAGTTTAACACACCAATTATTAAAATTTGACAAATATTGACTACAAACCAAACACCTTCATTTTTATCAAAATTTAGTAATGTCTTGATTTGATCATAACCAAATTTTGACAAAATCACTAAGAGTAGCAAACCAAGCACACCTTTAGTTCTCCTGAAACTTTGATATAAAGAGTATAAAATGAGGAAAAAAGATAGTTGTGCAAAATGTTTCTTATCCGATTATCTTATAGATTTTGGTAGGAGATCAATTATACTATTTCTTTTTGATCTCTTACAAACTTCCAAAAAATATGAGAGAATCATTTTTTTCTCTTCTTTTCTTATATTTTGTCTCTTCTATTTTATATTTTATCCACTCAAACAGATAAACCGAGCATTAGCGAAGAAGAAACTGTTTTCTGTCCAGTTGCATCTAAGATAAGGGTCCAAACCGAGTCATTCATATAAGCTTATGTGTATCTCTGAGACACATCTTTTTCTGTCAGTACAACTCATCATTCATGTCTGATACAATGAAGTCTTGGCTTTTGTCATGTAATTAGTCTGTTAAATCTGTAACAGGCCATGGCAGAAGTGTCTGCGTGATGTGTGCACTTCTTGTCGCTTTGGGATTGGCTGAGGATTGGAAAGCTGCTGAGAAAATGATTCGAGAGAAGCGACCTTCTATTAGCATGAATGCTCTTCATCGCAAAAGCTTAGAGGAATGGTCAAAACATTTGCTTTCCCCCTCAAAAAGTAGCGGGGAATCAGAAGTGAGTTCTGTGATTCTTTCGGATTATACCCGGAAAAGACAATGACACACAAGAAACAGTCTTGTTTCAGTAACTGTGATAATTGAAAGGGAGTTCAGGCTTTGGATTATGAAATATTATCTTGTGTTATCCTAGTAGGTGTCCAAAGCATTTGATTCTCTGATTTACACTTTTGCAGCATGTTGTATTATACACTATGAATTCTAGCTTTCAATGCCGATTCTTTTAGGCATATTTTTAGTGATCCTCCTTGTTATTGAATGCTTGCCAGAGAGGTATTGTTGTCAGATATTTATAGTGAACTGTGGTATGTTTCTCATGTTCAATGGTTTGCATTCAATATCTCTGCTAGTCTCTCTTCAGTTGATTCAAAAGTTAAATGCCAGCTATTCATCACCTATTTATATTGTGTTATAATCCTCACACAATCTTCTGCCATCTTTACATGCAGATGGTGCCTGATTGCAGTGTTTCATGTTTTAACTCTCTTGACCTGCCTATATTAAGGTTCAGCTACAGCATCATTTTATTGTCTTTAAACTGTCTCTAACAGGCTTGACTCTTATTTGATTCTTAAACAAAATATTCTCTGTCATACATACGAGAATCATCTCTAACTACCAAGCAAAAGCCAAATCTCTAACAACTTAGCTCTTAGCGTGGACTTTACACTCCTAACCACCAAACAAGAGTCAAGTACTCCAATAATTTGGCTCTTACTTAGCTTTATATGATTTGACAATTATATATTCAATGAATTTGTATTAATTCATGAATTTTAATATTAGTAATATATTAACATCTTACTTACGAAATTAAATTTGATATTTTCGACCAAAAAATGAATAATAAAATTTTGGATTTAAAAATTGCATATGACAAAAAAATAATAAATATTAAAATTCAAATAGTGGTCATGACATCATTGCGAAATACGCTAAAAATAAATTTGGAAATAAATGACTATTGCGAAATTCGATAAGATACTACCCGTCGGCGTTTCCTCCGAAACATTGTCAAATATGCTTGATCAAGTCTCTTTTTAGTTCCGTGTGTAGGTTGAGCACGGTTGGCAACATTTCCTCGAAGTACATCTTCGAATAAAGGCATACCTCAGTGTGGATTACAGTCGGTATTACCGTGGATGTGCTCGGATGATCATTGTAGTCGTAGTTCTCGGCATTGTCGTCGTCTTCGTCCTCTATGATCATGTTGTGCAAGATGACGCAAGCCCGCATGATCTTCGTGAGGGTTGACTGTCTCCAAAATCTTGCCGCACCGTGCACAATGGCGAACCAAGACTGCAGGACTCCAAAAGCCCGCTCAACATCTTTTCTTGCTCCTTATTGATGTTGTGCGAACAATCGGGTTTTCGCCGTCTGCAGGAGCGGTACCGTCTTTACAAAGACAACCCACTCCGGGTATATATCGTCTGCGAGATAATATCCCATGTTGTACTGCCGATCATTGACAGTGTACTCAACACGAAGGGCTCGCCCTTTCAGTACATCAGTGAACAATGGTGATTGATTCAATACATTGATGTCATTGTTGGACCCTACCACACCAAAAAAGTATGTCATATCCAGAGATCATAAGAAAGCCACCGCTTCAAATATGATCGTCGGGACTCGATAATCTCCACGCGTAAATTATCCCTTCCATACTATTGGGCAGTTTCTCCATTCCTAGTGCATGCAATCAATACTTCTCAGCATACCCGGAAAACCACGAGCCTCTCCTTGTTGCAGCAAGCAGTGGATATCCTCGAAGGTGGGGCTGCGAAAATTTTGCTCACCAAACTTGTCAGTGACGTCTTGCACGAAGTGCTCCAAACATTCAATCGTCGTGGACTCCCCTATCCACACATACTCGTCAACGGCATCAGCGGGGACATCATATGTTATCATACACATCACTGCGGTGCACTTCTGTAAATGGGAGAGTCCATGGCGATTAGTGAAATCCCTTTTTTCAGTGAAATAAGGGGACCACTCACCGAGCACTTCGAAAAATACGAACAAAGAGGGGTCTCCCCATACGAAATCGCCAACGGAATATACCGTCGGGGTAGACCGGAGAGTCAGAAAAGTAGTCCACGACGAGTCGTAGATGGCCATCTTCGCGGTCTCTCTCAACATATCTCCTATTGCTACGTCGACGACGTCACGGGACGAAGCAGCATCAAATCGGGCGTACAGACCAGCGATAATATGATCTTCCTCCTCTTCCTCCTTCACAAAGTCCACCAAAAAATTCTCTATTTCGCTGATGACATCCTCCTTAGGGCTATTTGTGCTCGAACTAGAGCTAGACGACATTTTGTGAGTGGCAAGGAAGGTGAGTTTGTGAAGTGCTATGCTGTTTTGCAAGAGAAGTTAGATTGTGAGGAGAACGTTTTGAGGGGGTTAAATATATAGACAAGGAGTCCAATGGCTATATTCGAACGGGTAGGCTCCAATGGTTAGTTTCGAACAGCTATATTCCAACGAATAGTTTCGAACGGCTAGTTTTCAACGGCTACATTCCAACGACTATATTCCAATGGGTATATTCTAGCAACATTGATAAATTTTATTCATGCATTGATTAATAAAGCATCGTACATAGATTAACAAAGAAACATATATGGTTGGTCATCCAAAGTAAATTCAAAACATCAAAACTAATCTTGGTCCTCTAGAACTTTAAGTTTATCTCTTATCATCTTTATGCCCGCCGTATACTCCTCTTTATGAGCGTCGTCCATGATGGATTTGTCGATGCCCATCATTCTCGAGTATGCCTTATACAAGACAGACTTTTTCTTCGGCTTCTCCAGGCTGCGCAATGACTCGGACACACAAACTGCGTCCTTCCTTTTTTCGACACGGTCATGGTGATTGTTGATGAAGGCATCAAGATCCTCTCCCATTGCCGCCGTAGAATCCTGTGTTGCATCAATTTTGCTTTTACCTTTGCACTTCGCCTTAGCGGCATCTCGTCCTTCTAGTCGTGTCTCTACTGGTGACACATAATCGTTGTTGGACGATGATGTGTACGTGCCCGACTCTGATAACCTGCTTCTTTTGTTGGCGGCATCAACATAGACTACGGACCACTTAGGTTGCCCACGAACTATCGTCCACTAGTGATCCAAGACGAACGGATGACTCATCTCCGTCTTGCACATCTCACGGGCTTACGCCATGAGTTGGTCGTCGGAACGACCGCTAGCGTAAACAATCAGAGCCAAACACCATTAAATTGGACCACTTTTTTATTGCTCCGTTTTCAATGGTCTTTGCAGTGTTTGGTCTCCCTTCTCCTGTTTGTCGAGACCGTGTCGTTGAATGCCGCTGCGACATTTGCCTAGTACATATTGCACTTCATATTATTTCCATCAATAGGATCGAGCGAATTGTTGAACCAGAAACTAATCTATGTGTTGTCAAAAAAAAATTGAATAACGAAGTCAAACATAAATACATTTCCCTCATAGTACTCATGTACGAAAATCACCGACTTACTAGTTTTATGTCATCATCGGTGGACCACGATAAGTGCTTCGTCTTTCGGCTAGCGTCAACGGTAGCATTGGTGTTGGTGTCATCGACAACAACTTGGGCCCCCAGATCAGGTGGAGCAGAGTCTGGAGCCGTTGTCGGAGACAGACGCAGAGTGCGGTTGTGGTGGGGAAAAGTGCGTACAGCTCTGCGGCATACCGACAAAATGAAAATTTTGGCTGTACTGTGGGGGTGGTGGAATTGCATGGCCGTGTGGTGGATAGGGACGATAATTTTGGCTGTACTATGGATACGGCTGGTAAGTCGGTGGCTTCGAAAAATCGGGTTGCTGTTAGGTGTTTGGGTTTTTGCTGTTTTTGCCGGGAGATTGGGTAGAGCCAAGCTAATTAACGAAACCGTTAGGTGGATTAGAATCCATGTGTAATTTTTGAAAATTTTTGCAGCAATTTTGGAGTGGTTTTGGGTGTAGATGGATGAATAAATGTAAGTGAAAATAGTGAAACAACATGTCTTTATATAGGGGAGAGTTGGAAAATAAATCAATGATTTTTTTGGGATTTTTTGAAATTTTTTGGAATTTTTTAT
Organism: Pharus latifolius; assembly: GCA_019359835.1. Taxonomy (NCBI): domain Eukaryota; kingdom Viridiplantae; phylum Streptophyta; class Magnoliopsida; order Poales; family Poaceae; genus Pharus; species Pharus latifolius. The sequence goes on along the minus strand of CM033319.1, from coordinate 11,341,668 downwards.
GATTTTTTAAGGCCAAAATGAATTAAAAATTGATCCAACGGTTATTTTTAAACGGTTGGATTAAAACGGTCAATTTTTCAGAGGCTGACAGGTGAGACCCGCAATTTTTGCCCCTTAACGGCTATTTTTGGAGTCACCCTCGCTTACAGGTGGGCCACCAAAAAAATTACCCCACCTGTAAGTCTCTACGGCTAAAATTAAATACGTATCTAATAAAACATTCAAAATGTGTGCGGTTATTAATTCATACGGGCATTTAATACACTTCATTCAATGACGGGTGGATCTTGATTTGTCCTGGACCCATGGCTAAGCGGCTGGAGCTCGCACGCCAACGCGTCGCCGACATCAGTAACGAGGCGCACTCCCAGGTGGCGGGCCCTACACGGCTTTAAAACGCGCGCAACGCGGCTCTTGATTACACGGTGTATGATGTGTGAGGACGCGTCCTATAGGGTCCATAAGTCAATGACTTTTTCTGAGTTATGTGTGGTGCATGCGCGAACTGATACGGGCACGGTAAACGTGGGCATGGGGCCCACACGGTAATTGCCCGCGACGTTCAAATCGTGCCCCCAATGAATAGCATGTGGGTCATTTTATTCACTGGTCCCACATGTCAGATCTTTTTTTACACGGATAGGATTCGCATTTCGTTTTCTCTGTGAGACCCACAAAACGCGTCCGCTCGCGTCTTCGTCTCCTCCAACGGCGGCGCGTCCCTCGCCGCGAGCTCGCCTCCCGTTTGCCTCGTCTTGTAGCGCGCGGACGTCCCATCGCACCGAGCAAACGCCGAGCAGCCGTCCGCCACCGTCAACGTGAGCCACCGCTGCCGTCGCCGTTGGAGTTCGCCTTATGACTTTGATGGATGCTCTTGTGGCTTTTTTTCCTTTTCATGGTATCTCTGTCATTTCTCAATCAGCATTAGTGTCAATTACACACTTCCAAATGAAGAGCTCTAAGATTGGAATGATTTGCATCTAAAGAAAAGCTTGATGCTTGACATTTGACAACCACCTTAGCCAAATGTTCCTGCATAGATATATGCAGCAAACAGAATTTATCTTGAGTTTTTGAGGCCCTTGACCTGAGAAGTGGGCAGCGAGTTACTATATCTGGACAAGAATTTTGTACCGTAAGATCCATTTCAAAATTATGATTTTTTTTTTTTGTCTTCCATATCATTTGTCAATCAATATTTCTGGGCTATGCAACTCTCAGTTACTTGTTTCACCAGCAAGGTAAGCATTCTGCGCTATTTTTATATGAATTGCTGAAGACCGCTCTTTATTTTTCTGTGTTTTTCTTTTCTCCAGACATTTCAGGCATTATTATTGTTCTAGTTCTAACTTAAATGCATCTATTTTGATTTATTTCTAACAGTAATTTGTCTCCAGTGATACTCTTAGAACATAGATGCATCACCCCTAATATAAACTATAGCTGTATTTGCTGGTGCTTGCCCTTGACACATTGGTGAAACTATCGGGCAGCTAAGAGTGATCTTATATCTCTCAGGTAAGTATAGGATTTTCTTTATGATGTCAAAATATAATAATTAGTAACTATTTTTTGATAATTTATGCAATCTTATGCAAGCTGTAGAATTGTGATTTATGAATTGGGTTTAACTTTCTGGTTCGCTGCGACCAAGTTGTTCTGTGCTCTGTCTATTTCTCAAATGGATTTTACCTCGTTATGTCAGTGTAGAGTATCCATGTACCCCATGCCTTTTCTTCCGTTGCTTTGCATCAAATTTTGCTCTGCTAACTCTTCAATCAGTTCAAGAGCCATTGGAACAAGTGAACCACTCCAAGCTCTTCTATTGGCCACCCAACATTTTTTCCTCCTCCTTTTCCTAGTGATATTGCTTTCTCAATACTTTAATAATAGAACATTACAACCTCACCCTCCCACACACACCACACACACACACACACACACACACACACACCCACCCCCCCGCTCTAACATCACTGTGGCCGATGTTTATACCCTCCTGGTCCTAGAGAAGCCTCAAAATCCGGAGAATTGATTTTGTTGCTGTTGATGCATGCCTTGAAGTTCGGTTCCTGTAGGGCTGACACTCTCTGTAGCAATGAAGTTCCTGTTATAAAGAGAGTGCATCACATTGTCAGCCATGGTCTCTGATGGAAAATTATACAAATAGATTGGAGAATAACACTAGGCAACTAGGTCAATGAGTAGACCTGTATTAACATTCTTTTATCCTGTTATAGAATTATTTTGTCCATGCTTTATAAAATAACAAGTAAACGGAAAGGATAGAAATTCAATAGAAAATTTTCTGATGAAGGAGAGGGTGGGAAGTTATCAAAAACCATTTAATATTAAATCTCAGATCAACCCAAATACATGGTTTTAGAAAAGTTCTTCCCAAAAGTTTTTTTATTGAATTTTTGTCTATATACGAGTGATTTAAATATACTTGAAGATGAGTAATGCATTAAGTGAAGAACTTTGAATCTTACTCGCTAGGACGGGAAGCCCAGAGGGAGCTGAGAGCACGGAGACGGCGGTAGTACTCTCCGATGGAAAGGAAACACCGAGCTGCTTGTCGAGTTGTTAAAATCCGACGCATTTGATGCAAAGTTTGTTGTCTTAGATTGTCAGCCTGCACATTTGCAAAAGCGATATGGTTGGATGCATTAAAAATGAGATACCACATCAATTTTGTCTTAAGCTAGAAAGTTGACGCGGCATATTATGCTAGCATTATCCATCATTCTAGATAGCACAGTTTAGAATGCAATTGCATATTCTAATGTAATGTTGTTTTCAGCTGTATTTTAGTTTGGACCCTAGTTGAAACTTGAAAGTTTCCTGTAGTGCATATTCTAAAAATCTATTGTAATGTCCTTTTTGCTAATGACATTCCATAATGCAACATTTTTTTATATTTTTTTCCTCATAATAAATATATCTAAATGCATTCACGGTTCTGCTTCATCTTTTCTTTGAAGGCTTTGGATGGAATTGCTCCAACTATTAATGGTGAAAAATATGAGCTTAACTGTCCGCCATGCCAAGATCTGTCCACAAAACAATCAACATATCTCAAAAGGAATTGTAAAGAAGAAGGGGAAATTTTTTTTTGGAGGTCTCAATCTCCTTTTACCCGTTAAGAGAGAAGACAAGAATCCATAAAAAGGTAAGACCATTTTTTCCTACTCTTTGATGGAACAGCATGCTCCTCCTTTATTTAACGCTCCTGTCCACGGGTCTGAAGTTTAGGTTGTTGTGTCCTTTTCCACACCACTATTCATGGATTGAACCATTGCAACTTTTGCAAGGCATGGAACATCATAAATGAGACCCCAAGTATTTTTGCTATGCTTTGTGGTCCTGTTGGAGTACCAGCAAACAAAAGGGGAGCATAAACAAGAGCCATGGCCGGCATCCGGGTAGGGCATAAAGAATATAGTTTATGCACGAATGCAACAGTATGTATTCTTCCTCCATTGACTTTATGTAGAAAGAGACAGGCCTTTATCTGTGTGCCAGTACATGTGTGACCAGCAACAGCCTTACTTCCGGTTGGACCCCTCAAAAATATATACAATAATTGTCATTAGAAGTATTAGCTTGTCTTAGTTTAATAGCAATCTAATTATGCATGATGGAAAGAGCTAATGATGCTTATCTTCAAGTTTTAGCTAGTTTCTGACAAAAGCCGGGTTCTATTCATTGCTACAGCTTAAAATCATTAGTAAGCTTTCAGTTATCTGAAAAGTAGGACATAATTCTGTAGGACCAGTATTGCTTTCTTTTACTTTTAGCTGCATAATTACTTCTTTTCCGTATCCTTTGGTCAAAAAGATTATTACTAGTCATCGTATAACAGTTTGAGGCTATGATCCAAGAAGAATAATTGTAAATCCTGACCTGTTGATAGAAACTTTCGAGGTTGGCGAGCTTGTCCAGTGCGAGGGCCATGAGGCCCATGTAGTTAGTGACGCCGGCGCCGTCGTTGAGAGGGCCTGTGGCGACCGTGTCGGCCAGGGACTGGTGCAGCTGCTGGAGGCCCTGCGCGAGCGCCTCCTCGGCCTGCTCCGACGACTGCTGCAGGTTGCAGATCCCCAGCAGTTGCTGCTCCGTCAGTGGGTCCAGTTGAGGTATTAGTATCTGCATGTACATACGTACAAGTCTTAGTATAATACTACTCCAGTACTACTAAGTACTTAATTACTACTGCTTTAATAATCGTGAAAGGAAATAGAGAATACGAAAACACAGACCTTGAGGAGCTCGGACGGCCGGAAGCCGCCCATCCAGAAGAAGCAGCGCTCGGCCGGCGTGGCCCACGTCCCGGTGAGCAGGTGGAAGACGTCGGACCGCGCGAGCACGGCCTTCAGCTGGAACAGCTCGTCGTAGTGCTGCATGCATTCATCGACGATGAGGCCGAGGCTGCCGTCGAGCAGGTGCGCCTGCAGGCCGCCGCGGAGCTCCGTCTGGTGCTTGCTGTCGTCGTCTAGCCACCGCGCGTACTCCATGTCAAACATGGCAGCGCCTGCAACGACGACACAGGTTGTTTTTTACGTACACCCTATAAGTTGGTGCGCCTGGCACGTCTATGTGCTGGTTAATACCTGAGCTCATGTCTCCGGCTGCACTGCACCCTCCAAGAAACAGGCCCTGAAAGAATTATTCATGCACGTAATGCTACGTACAAAAGTAGGTTTCGAAATGTCCAATGTATCAGATGTGTTGTGAGGCCAGTAGAGGACTGCGAGTGACCTGTGACCGTGCTCTCTGGAGTTCTTGCTCAAGTTGCTGGAGCCTGACTCGGCTAGTTTCTAGCTGCTGCACATAAGCCTTCCAAAGGACACAAAATAAATATTATCAGGCATGGTTTGAGTTGAGCAGAATTTAGCTCATGTGTGTCTTTTCTCTCTCTTTTTTTTACCTTTTTCCTCAGTCTGCTCTTTCTTGCAGCCTCTCTGTTCTGCGCTAATCGCCTTTCAGTCTGAGAAGTTAGAGAAGTTTTAAGTAAGATAATGACACAGATAAAAGTCTTAACTATCCAAGAAGTAATAAATGGGTGCTGAAAGCCATCACACCTTGGCATCCAACAACTTGCCATCCTTTCTTGTGGTTCCCTGCTTCCTCTGCACCAAAGTACACCAAAAAGGTGGATTTAGAACATTGTGTATTCTTGCTTATACAGTACAATACCTAGCTATGTCAACATCAAGGAAAGCAACTGCAGGGGAAGTTGGTGTGTTGGAGCCAAAATTCCTGTCCATTGTTGATTCAGTACTCCCCTTCCCCTCAAACTTTTGGCTGTAGCTGTCCTGATAGCTCAGTGAGCTTTGCTAAGAACAGCTCTGTTACTTTAACTTCTGTTTATTTTATTTTTTTTCTAAGGTACAGAGGTAAGGTGATTTTTCATAAAATCATGCTGCTTTATCCAGCCAAGGAGAGACAAAAGCAATTTAGGATGCCCAGGGCATCATTTGCCGTCCTTTCCCTAGGTGCAGCATTGACCAGATGCTACTACTACTATTAGTCCAATCATCTAGGACTAGCCACTTTCTCCCAAACAATCATTAGAACCTTTCTTTCCAAAGGCATGTTTAGAGACTAAGAAATAACCTTGAAACCATCAAGGTTAGTAGTAGTACTTTGCCGTGCACTGCTTTGGAGTTTGGGACGTGACAAAGCAAAAAAAGATTGAAGTGATTTGACAAGTTTATTCTGGAACTTACTGGGGTGCTGTTCTTGGAGCCACTAGAATAGAGAAAAGAGGGTGGTACTGTGTAAGTACCTTGTCATGGTCTCCTCCGTGCAGCTGAAAGCTTGGTGAAGCAGCAGCAGCAAGTCCTGGCTTGTAGCTGTAATCATCAGTGGTCACCATCATGACCTCCTGCTGTTGCTCAGAGGAGGCCCTGATGCTCGCTGGGGACACCAACTCCATCTGTGACATTGTCTTCTGAGCTGAGCTCGAGTCAGTGGTGCTCCCTACTGATTGCGAATTCCCCTGTTCATCCATTAAAGAAACCCAGCCAGTAGCAATTAGTGAGTGTGTCTCAGTAAATGCTTGATGCTTCTACTTGCTGTTGTTGTGTTCTTTTACTCCTACAAATCAACCAAGAACATCTTTTCTTGGGTTCAGAGACGAGCAGAGGGGGTGTGAATGAGTGAATGAATGATCAGGGGATGGGAGGAAGTCCTTTACACTGTGCAGCTGCTGTTGGTGCCTCATTGGCCATGAAGGGAAGATCTCCAGCGTGGGGGGCCTGGCTGTGAGATATCCTGCTGCTGCATGCATACAAAGAGAATTAAAAGGCCTTATCAATTCGTTTCCTATTCCTACATCTATCTCTCTCTCCCTCCCTCCAACAAGTAGCAGAGAGAGGGGGGAGCGAGAGGGATAAGGTGAGGTGAAATTAGTTAAGGGACATGTTTCTATCTTTATGGGATCACACCATTTATGCTCCCCCCAGCTGCATGTGGTCACTGTGCGTAGGAATGCAAAAGGCAAGACATGTTTTGCCTGTGTGGTGCTGTGGGCAGGTAGGCAGGCAAGCAAGAAAGAAGCCTCCTTTTTGGTAAGTGGTCAAGATTTTGGGGAGAGAGGGATAGATGTACAGAGAAAGCTAGACTTACGCTTTGTATGCACATCACTTTTGATCATGCCTGGATCAACACCACCAGTGTTGGTGCCATGGATGAGGGCCTCCTCCAGCTCACCGAAGTAGGCAGCAGCTGCAGCTGCAGGTTGGAAGTCCCTGGCCAAGCAGTAATGCAGAGAAAAGCTCATGACAAGTGGTATATCTATAGGCAACAAGAAGCTAGGCAAAGCAGATAAAAACTTTTCAAGAATGGAAAGGCAGTTGGGCTAAAGTTTGAGGGGCTAGAGCTGGACAGATAAGGATGAGGGCCAAAAGATGGAGCTGGGTGCCCAGATCACTCTCAGGATTCAGGCCTTAGGCATTAAGAAATTGGTGTGTGGGTGGAGGTGTAATCCAATGAGAGGGGTATAGCATATATTTGGCATAAGTTTGTTATAAAGATAGGTAAAAAGGAGGGGGGAAATATTTTAAAGACATATGTAACCCGCTAAAGGATTTGAAAACTAGTAGTTGCAAAGAAAAGTTATGGCAGTCTGGTGTTGCATGAAGTGAGCTCAAAGAAAAACTTCAGCTAAATTTTGCAGAGAAACTGACTAGAGGCTACAGAGCAAGGCAGTAGTACAAGAAGCTGGCAGGTGGTGCAGCAGAAGCATGGGCTTGGATTCCATATGCAAGTGCTTGGTTGAGAGGTCCTGCTCTCTCATGGCCACTTGCCATCCTCCAAGAACTCTCCTCGCCTTGCACCATGACCACTGGCTCTACTACCAAGAAGAGAGACGTGTGTGAGACAGGTTAACATGTATGATATATACATGAGAGTAGAGAAAGAACATCTACACATACCTTACTAGCTAGAACAAGGAGAAGTATGATAGGAAAAGGAGTATTACGTTCTCCCTCTTGTTTCTCTTCTCAAACACTGGCAAATTGAATCTCCCTTGGAGTTTCATCCACTGTACTGCAAAGAAGATCTTGTCCTTTTGAACACGTCCTACAAGTCTGTCTTCTTTTTTTCACAGGCTAGATAAAGAGATGTAAAGGGAGGGAGAGGGAGAGAGATGTGGTAGGGCTTTTCTGTCAGGATTTCTGTCTCCTACTCCACTCCTTGTAACCAACCACCTTTGATCTCTCATTGGCTCCCCTCTGGCCCTCACCTCTGAGACAGCAAGTACTCAACAAAAGGAGCATTGAATAGAGAGATAGAGAGATAGTAGAAAGGAACACAAGCTTTTTAAAAAAGATAGGGAGCTTGAGAAGTTGTTCTACACTTCCATCTCCTATCTTTTTATTCAAAGCACTAAGGATGAGAGGAGACAAAGGGGTTGATTTGTCAACCATATGCTCTCCCTATCTATAAGTCTATACACATTGGAAATAATTAGTTTACTCATAAAGGGGCAATTCATCCCTAACTAAAGCACCACCAAATATGATATACCACTCCAATGGAAAAACCCACTTGCATGGAAAATATATATTTTTGGGATGGCTTGGAAATGAGTTTGTCGGGGATTATCCCTGTGTTCATAGGTCAACATCACTGCCTTGTCATGCACCAAATACTAAAAGATTCTTTCCTCAAAGAGGAATTTGGTTTTTGACAAGGAGCTCTCTCTCTCACTCCCCCCTGATATGTTATGGAATATGGATCACTGTATTTAGGGAGTACACATGTTGAAACCAAATTAACTGCATGCTCCGTTTTATGAGATGAGATATTAGAGAGAACATATCATATCTAATAAAATATTACTGTTATGGTTTTAAAACAAGAAGTAATCAAATAACAAATATACCAAAAACTAGCACATCGAAAGCCCTTATTGAAAACCACCTCCAGCCAAAAAGAGCCTTACTATTGCTCTCACCTTTGCCTAAGTAGGGTCTCAAGTAAGTGTATTAAAGAAAGTGTGGTGCGGTGAAGTGAAGATGCATTTATATTCACTGAGCTCCTGAGGTCACTACATCAAATTGCTGAATCCTTTGGCTACATTGGCCAGTAAAAGATCATTTACTCGGGGAGTTGCTAGGTGTTTTTTTTTTTTTTACTCTCTATCTCTTATTGGACCTAGTCAAACTAGAAAAAAAAAAAAACAAGCCATTCCAGAAAATTGTTAAAAAAATCTAATTCATCTAATGAGTACGGCTTATCTTATTTCTCTCAGTGTTTGTTAGTGATATATGGTTTATATCACAAAGTCTATATGTGATAAAAAAAAATATATTCAAAGATAAGTATAAAAGAAATAGGCAAGGTTAGGCGTGATATGTTGGAGCTACGAGCGTTTAGAGAAATAGTTGTGTGGGAAAAACAACATTCCAATGCTATGATTCTTTTTTTTTCGGATTAGGTAGACTTTGGAGATTTTATGAGAAGAATGGGTCTGCTGCACTCGGTAGCGTATCTCATTCTCAAGAATGGGTCTCATAGCGTACCTCATTTTCACACTACAAAAAAGAGAAATATTTGAGTATCAGGAAGTGAACTACACGCAAGGAGAAGGGATGGGTTATTTATTTCGGGGAATGATTCTTTGGCCGTCCAATCGTGGTAAATTATGAAAGTGAAAACAAGACATCACAAAGGAAGTGTTTAGATTTGAGATGGTGCACCAATTGAAATTTCACGAAAATAGCCGGGATATAGATGATGTACTTTGTTTCCACGGCTTGCATTTTTGTTTAATCCATCAGGGAAGAAAAAAAAAATATTAAGGCGGTTCAACTAATTCAGGCTATCGGGAAATTCTTATCATGTCAGAAATATCTTCATGTCATTGTTTGAAAAATATATATAAAAAAAGTGTTGAATAGTTTTGATTATATTTTATGGAATGTTGGTATTGGAGATTGTTTTATTGTAAATACAATTTTAAGACACTAATTCAGTACATATATTATTTCTGCTGAGCTTGTAGAGAAAGCAACAACCTAGAAAGGTCAATGATAACCATTTTAATCAATCAATTGTCAGGTCAGCAATTTGAATCTTTTAATCAATCAAGTCCATTCTTGCGTTTTTTTTAAGAGAATTTATACTTATTACATTTCTTGCTTCGGCTAAAATGTTTATGCTCCAAAGGGATGGCCACCGTAAGATAGAATGCGCAAAAAATTAGTGAATTTGACGCATGATAAACAATTGTTCTAGAGGACAAAAATGATGCCACCGAACATTTCAACCAAAACAATTACTTGAAACATTATTGAGGACGTGTTTGATAAATAAGAAATTTAAATTTTTAAATAATAAAATTTATTAAAGCTTCATCTTCTAAGTCCAAGAAATCTTTTTTTCCTCCAATTTAAATTTATTCAAAGTTTTTAATTAAAGACAGGTTCGTCTTTGTGAAATAAGCTCGGAAAAAAGTTAAAAGCATTTCGTCAAGTCCATAAATTGAAGATGAAACTCCCCCATCTCCGCAGACAAAAGCCCGACCTTTGTGTAATGCTGGGAAGTGCAAGAGGAGCTATCAGACAAAATATGTTTGCAAGTGATAAGACGCGAGTGAGAAAAAACATTCAGCGAGCTTGTATTTGCAAGAAAGACATCAATGTGGCAGGCTAATGCGGACCCATTACATGATATGATCTGCTTACAGAATATATTCTGCCATTAAGAACTGTAAAAATGTAAACTCAAATTAAAGAACGGCACAGATGCTACTCTTAGCATTTGTACCAATCGCAGCTTCGATAACCACCGATGGGCAGAGTGATACCGCCATTCTAAGTGGGGATTATCATGGAATCCTCCTGGGCACAGAATGTCAAGGCAAAAAGTGGCATAGTGAATACCCATATTCCGGGGAGATCTAATCACACTTTCTTTTGTGGGCTTGAAGTCAACTTTCAATTTCCAAAATCTCCACTCAGCTTTACAGGGTCTCATAATAATTTCAGTCCAAAGTTTTCTTATGAATAGGCTGAAAAGGCAGATGTGGACATGTGCAAGCATTCGCAAGAGTACATCTCACAAATTAAGCATTTCATCATTTCAGGTGAAGAGAGAGTGCGCTAACAGAAAAGGGGGGAGTATTTCCATAAACAGAAGCACATTTAGTTCCCTTGTAATGCATGAACAAGTGCAGACATTAGTGAACAGGTCAACCAAATTTTCTTTTGACCATGTGGCAGCTGACATTCACAAACCAAATGGTCCTCATCAACTGATAGGAACCAAGACCTGCAAAATGCATCCGACCATTAGGTGTGGAGTAAAAAGAAAGCTAAACAAGTTAATTATAATTGCAGTGAACTGATCAAAACGTTGGAGCTTTCATGATTACTTTGGAACTTCTTAGTTTCAATTGATAACTTCTTTAGTTCATCATGAAAGATTAACCTTTTCTCTCCCAGTGGAAGGAAGAGAGAGTGGAAAGGAACTGACAAACTTGAAAGTTATTTTGGCTCTTTTTTCATCCTTTCATTAATTTTGTGTGCATGATGCAATTACACTACTTCAACAGAACTTTATGTGGAGGCATAAAACAACAATGGTGAGAGAGACAGTCAATAGAAAACACAGCACAAACAACTCAAGATGTAGAGGGAGTGTAGAGTTTTTAGCTTAGAAGTCTTTGTATGATGGTCTCCCCACAATGTCCTTTGGTATTTAACTTAAGAAGCAACAGTAGAACTGCCAAGAAAAAGTTAATTCCAGGAGCTGCTAGTTTTCAGTACACGGTTAAAAAAGTGAAACAGTACAACACAGTTGACAAGCAGACCTTAATAGGAACTGCATACTAGAGACAAATATACCAGTGAAACAGACAGGAGAGACGAGACCCCCCAAAAGAGAGAAGATATAAGACAAACAAGGAGCTGGTTTGCCTGCCACCATTGTCTTGCAGAACCAGTGCTTTGGGAACATCTCATCACAAACAGAGATGGAATCAAATCTAACAGATTTCCTACATTTCATAAATCAAACAGCTCATAAACTAGACATGTTTCCAATTACTTTAAAGGCTGATTACTCACGAAAGTCTGAAGAAACAAATCCCACAAACCAACTTAAGTGATCAATTCCAAGACTCTACAGTTGTGTCCTACTTCAGCTCTTACACAAATCTTCTTGTCTAAATGCTAGTCAAAGATGAATATGCTGCTCAAAAACAATAAAGTATGGTAAGCATTAAATAGATTTAGGTAGATCTATGCTAAAGCCGCAACTATATGAATAGAAGAGCCAAAAGACATAAAATTGGCCAACAATTACATTCACCAGTTAGACAAAGCCATTAAGAAGCTCCATTACCAGTCCTGGGACATGAACATCGTGTGTCATTAGCAGTGTTTGAAATAGAACAAGTATGGCCTCACTTTCTCCTCTAACGAGGATGTCAAATCAAATGCAAACTTTTTAGAAATGTGAGAAAAACTAATGCAGATGCAGCCCTTATATTGTAAAAAAGAATATGTGGACACTACTGAAAACACAGAAGGCTTTAGGCAGAATATTATTCAAAATGAACGTGGGGCATAACCACAGAGGGTGTACAAATGGTTGGGCAAAGATGCTTGGTTTGAAAAAATAAAAAAGAAAAGTGGTTTTGTACATAGCATTAGTATAATGTAATCAAGATCAGGTTGACGCTTAAGCAAAGTAATGAAGCAACAAAGATCAAATACTATGGCTTGTGTCAATATGCACTTTTTTGGCCTGACTTGTGTGTGCATTATATTCCTATTTTTGCTTCTCCATCCACGTCCTAAAATGAAGTACATTTCTAAATGGGGTAGGTGTATGTGAAAGTGTAGTCCTGTAATAAAAAGGTAGGCAGAAGTTTAAAATCAAAGTAGAATCCCTAAATGCTACAAAACTGGCATTTTGCACATCCTACTGCATTGTAAATTAAATTTCTTAACAGCAAAAGTAGAACAATGACTGTCACTGGCACACTACATTTCTGTTGGTCATTTGTCAACAAAGTTTCAACTGAAGCAAACACAAGCAAACACACTGCCATCTATCCAAGGCCCTCCATCATTAATCACTTAAGTCTTTAATAGGACGACAAGCATTAGCAATAGGACAGCCTGCCTTAATGAAAAGAGCATCAATGCATGCCTATGCCTAGTAAAAGCTCTGGCTGCCTGGTATTGTGCCATGCTTGAATTACAACAAAGTTACAAGACTTCAGGTACTCGCTTATATCTCCAAAGGGTTAATACAAGCATCATAGGGAAGCTCCAAAATTTATCTGCTATATAGTTTGGCAAGCAATTATGTATACTTTGGTATGCAGATACCAACCACACAAGTTTTCTGAATGTATGTATACTTGGACCAGGATAACCTATTGCAGACCATAAAAGATCAATCAAACTAAACTCGCCTACCTGATAATAAATCAATAGGATGTCCTTAGGATCAAGGAAGAATATGCAGAATTGAAGTCACAAAAATGTAGCAATCAATGCCTCTACCATATGGATATTCCAGTAAGCATGAATGATTAAATAGAACAGAGCATCTCAGTAATAACTTAAAAGAAGAGCTTGCATCATAGATGGACAACATTGCAGAATAGGCCAAGTTCTTCCATGTCCTTTGAGCAACAGCCAAAGAAGTCCCATGCAGTTATGTTTTGCCAACTTTTACTGTAGATTAACCTTGTTTTCTCTAGAGTTGCGGTACTCAAAGTTCCGATGTTGGCTATGCAACATGAGGAACCAAGACTTTCCAGAGTTTCCTTTTAACTCTTCAAAAAGCAATGAAGAGCTATGCAAAACATAATAAACAGCAAGCAAGATTCTGAATTTACAGGAAGAACATCAGAGCCAATGAATCATTTCTGAGACATTAAAAATGCAGAAACTAGAACTGTAATGAGGCTGTTCTAAAAGATGTTTTGAAAACCAAAAATGGGAAAAATTACCTTATGACACAACTTGATCCAAACTAGGACAAGAATGCCCATTCAACCTAATGGAGGATCACTCATACTCAAATTGCACGTCAACATGCACATACTTCCTCATGAGACAGACTATAAACGAGGTGAAGCTTGCTAGCATCTGGCGCTCTTCACGTGTTTTTGCCTCAGAAAGAACACCATGAATGACAAGTTTCTTGAGGTTTGGACACCTTTCAATCATGCCAAACACCCAGGGCCCAAAATGTTCGCTTATTACTGTCCAACCAAGTTCAAGAACTGAAACATTCTCTAGTGGTGACGACCCTTGCAGGCTGTAATGAAGCAGCCCATCTCTCAATTCATAACTCAATGAAAGATGCCTTAGAAGTGGAAATGAAATAGCGATAGTTTCTGAGTCCACAATTTCATCCTCATCATCAAAGACAACACCCCAAAACCTTAGCCTTCGCAATTTGGATGCTCTGGATATCATACTGTAGAATTTTGGCCAGACTATTGTAAAATTGCTCACATCCACTACCTCTAAATGATCTGTGCTTTCCCCAATATCCAAGTGTGTAACACTGACATCATCAATCTTGAGATGCTTCAGAGTACCCTTTCCAATTAGCTCAAACAAATCAAGGTTCAGAGCATTCAGGTGGAGGACCTCAATATTATCTGCATCAAGTATGATCTTGTCCACACCAACTGATTTTGCAAATAGACTTTTCAAAGTATGACTGGTCAGCTCCATTGTAGATTGTGAATCTGAAGTGACAATCTCCAGGGCATCAAGTGCCAGTGACTCCAGCTTCGGGCAAGCAGCAACCAAAAGGCTCAAATCCAAGGCCGAAATGCTCACAAGCCTCAAAGAGAGGGACTTCAGACAAGTGAACCTTTGATAGCTCGGTTCAACACCAGTGATTGTGTTATGGTCCAAATCCAAGACCTCCAGCTTCTGCCTCCCACACTTCTCTAGAATGTTCACATTAGGATTCGTTCGGACATTGTAAGACAAGCTTTGGAGCGTCTCCCTGGTATACATGAGCCAAGCAATCACAGGTGCGGCTGAGAACTCATGGGCAATATCTATATGAATCGAGAGGCACTGCAGCCCCATGGTCTGGAATATGGTCTGCGTGATGACAATCTCCAGCTGCCGTGTAGTGAGGTCGCGAGGAAAGTCATCAGAATTGAAGGACAGCGAATGGAGGTGCCTCCTACAGGCCTCCCGCCACTTCCGGCACACCGCAGAGGAAACCATGACATCTCGTGCAGCAACAAGATGCGATAGAATGTTACCTATGACTTCAACGGGTAGATGCTCCATACGTTACACCCCAAAAAATCAATCAATTTAAACAACTCAAACCTAATGAATAATTTGCTCCTCCACATCAATCGACACAAACACGTCGTTGTATGTGTACTTTAGAATGCACAGATCAATCATAGATTTGGAGCCCATCACCTTCCTTCCCTGTGAAATCACAGTAACAAATAATAAGTTCAGCAATGCAACGATCTGAGATCTATTCGAGAATAACCGAAAACTTTTTTATTTAAAATTCGGATCCAGGCCAGCTATGGAGATGTCAAATTTGTTTACCAGCTCCATAGTTCACCTAAGAATTTTGAAACTAAACAATACGACCAAACACAGCTTAAAGCAGAAAAATCACACGTCCGTGTCGTCAATTAAAATTATTAGCACACAAATCACCAATTAGATCCATACAGTGAAACACAAAAAAAAAATGAGACAAAAAAGGCAAAAAAATCCCAAAAAAAAATATATAAATCGGTAAACTGTACCTTGGCATGTTGGATCGCAACCGGAAGGGGACAAGAGAAGGCAGACTGGATTCGCATGTGGCGAAAAGCGTAGCAGAGGAGGCGGATAAAGAGAAAAAAGAGTTCCTATTGTGGTGTTCAATTCGCGTCGGTGTCTTGTGGGAGATGCCAAGGATGAGAGGGGTCAAAACGGGCGGAATTGGGGAAGACGGAGCGAGTAGTTTGGGTGGTTCCGTGAAGCCTCCTGGTCGCGATCTGGGCTTCGTTCTTACAGCGCGGTCCAACCTTTTAACATGGTTTTATTGGGTTGTTGGACCTGGGCCGGGTCTCCGGCTGTATAGCCCTGTGATTCCCAGTTGAGCCAGTTTATCAAGACTTACCGCTCATCTTCGTTTGAAAAATTATCCACCCCTTCTCCCTAATTTTTCCACTTGAAAATGTCACACATGTAGTGTGAGGGCAACTTGACAAAGATTAAAAAATGCACACTACCGTGAATTAATGATAGTCTAACTAATATGGTATTTAAGTTGTCTAATTAGATATCAGAATTTGATTTCAATCAACTATATATTATATGAATTATTTATAGATTTTCTAAATTTTAAATCTGGGATTTATTGTTGTCTTAGTCTTTTTTATAATAAGTGCGGTAATGGATTGTACAATCTTTTTTGAGAAAAAAATGCACACGACCGTGTTTGCTACGTCGATTATTATGCATTCCTTAATAATTTTTTTTCATAAAGCTATGTTTGGCACTTTAGTAGTTATAACTCTCTCAAATTTGATTATTTATTAACTACTTATATCATCCTAAAGCAAATATCTCATATTGCAATTTGTCTGGCTCCGATAGCTATGGGCATGATAGCTTACTAGTACCTTAATAAGGCCAAAAGCCACTTCCAATTACCACTAGTTTAAACTAAAAGACTTCTAGTGAAACAAAGGTTTAAACTTATTAAATAAGCTAAAAATGGCAATTACCTTTAGAATATGAGAATAAAAAGAGATATGGGTCTTTTTTACCATTCTATTTTGCACAAAAATTTATATTAATCTTTTTATTTTTAAAAAATTAAATTCGTCATTCAAAATAATCTTTATGAATTTAAATAAGATTGAAAATGAAGATGTCCAGCGGCTTCTCCTCCCCCATGAACGGCGGATGGAGGCTTTGACCAAGCATCGGCGGTGGAGACGGTGAACAACGGCGGCAGATACGGGTCGGCAGGCAGCGGCGACCGGCGGCCTCATTCCCAATCAGCCCGCAAATCTTGCCCGGCGGCCTCTTTCCCCATCGGCCCCCAAATTTCGCCTTCTTTCCAAACCCAAAACACATCAAAATTTCCAAATTCTAATGTCCAAAGAAGTCCAAGAAGCAGATGGATACAAACACATAGAGGGTGTCCCCGATCCCAACTCGAAGTTTCCCAAGAAGGAGATTCTGGAATTTGAGAAGCTCAGCATTGCGTGCAGTGACGAGAACTCCGCGTCGACGCGGGCATCTTCCTCGGAGGAGGCGCCACTGAAATGCTCTTTCTCTGGCTCGAGCCACCTGCCGAAGCCTGTGGACGACATAGATGCCGTGGACACTGTTTGCGTTGTTGTCGCCCACCGCTGATGGGGAACGAGAATCCGTCGGGTACCGCCCCCGGCCCTGTCTCCGCCACCGCCATTTGCCGTCTCTGGCTTCATGCCTGCCTCCGCCGTCTCTTGCTTCATGGCGACAGTGGGAGCAGTTCGAGGTTGGTGGCGACGTAGCGCAGTGAGGGCGCGAGGCGGAACGGGTCGGGTAACCCGGTGGCGGGGAGGGGGAGCAGCGGGAGGTGCAGGCACAAGGTCGATGAGGTAGCCACCAGGAGTAGGAGCAAGAGGGGTTACGCTGTCCCCAACGCGGGACTTCGACCAGGCGCGCGCGGTCGAAGCCACGGGGTGGACGGGCGCAAGCGGCGCTCGAGCGCGGGCTAAGCCGCTCGACCACGCAGTCGCGCGGCGACCTCGAAATGGCGGGCCCACCGAGCGCGCGGTGGTCGAAACGCCCGCGTTGGACGTCGTCGCCGGCACTCGGCGGTCGAACTCTCACGCATTTTGTAAGACCCGCCACTGGAACGCGTCAATAATGGGACCCACTGAAGAGGTGTGAGGTGCGGGCGCAGTGGCATGTAGCGGTGATGAAATTCGGCGAATTTCTTGACAACATAAATCCAGTGGTAAGGATCAGCGTGTGGCACAGAGCAAGTGCGTCTGCGAGAGTAGTTCCAGCAAAGCAGATTCGGGCGGATCTACACTCGAGATGGTGTCGCAGGATGGCGGCAATGCAATAAAGATCCAGCGACAGCGCGTGGAAAGGAGTAGAAACAGCACGCGAATGGAGGAGAAGGGTGGCAAGATCGGGATCTCAAGGTGACAGAAAGGCAAGAAAAATGGGAAAAAGAGGAGAAGAAATCGAGGAAAAAATAGGGAAAGAAGGAGAATAAACAAAGAGGTTCTTAAGAAGAGGCTCTTCGTTTCATTGACGTGGCCGCATGAAGAGTTTTTTAAGGAGAAACTAGTATTAGAGTTAGTCTTAGTCCACCACTTCAGTTCAAACCCATTCTACATGGTCAATCTCAGATCTGATTTAAATACATAAGAATTATTTTAAGTCAGTTCAAAAAATTTATAAATAAATTTATTTTTTTAAATAGAGAAATAAAAATGAATTTTTGTGTAATATAAAGTGGTAAAAAATACTTTTATCCCAAATAAAAACTACAAATTTGACTATCAAATTAAACTAAATGATGTAAATCAAGGTAGATAGTTTATAGTACTAAAAAGATACTAGAGAGTATAATAGTAAACATATAACAGTTTATTGATGCTTTTGAAACATGATGGTAATTTTTAATGGTTAATTGGAGTTGCATAGTTCTAACACAACATGATGTTAATTTCTATTCTTTTATTTAAAAAGCAATTCCTCACACATGAAAAATATGTAGTTTGTTTTAAACCTATCACGAGTTCTGATTGAACTCGCCTAGAGAGTATAATAGTAAACATGTAACAGTTTATTGAGGCTTTTGAAACATGATGGTAATTTTTAATGGTTAATTAGAGTTGCATAGTTCTAACACAACATGATGTTAATTTCTATTCTTCAATTTAAAAAGTAATTCCTCACACATGAAAATTATGTAGTTTGTTTTAAACCTATCACGAGCTCTGATTGAACTCGCAGTCCAAAGCCATCGAGTGACCAGAAACAGATTTTTTTGGCATCCTGTTGGTGACAATTTTTTCGACGCTCCGTTGCACATAGCTCCGAATATTGAGCCTGACATTTTTGTAGTTTTGTGCATGAAACATCGTGAAGGGAGTAGTACTTTGACAAGTCATTTCCGAACTTATTGGCGTTCTGACGTTTAAGGTTTAAGTGTAATGTATAGATTTTTGAACATATTTTTCATAAAATATTTTGTTTTATGTGTGTCAAGTGTCATTCAAAATATCTATCATTTCAATACAAAGATTTCTCTGAGAGATTTCTCACACGGACCCACATGCGAAATGTCTTTTTAAGCGTCATATATTTCAATGCATTGGCGCTTAAGTGGCACTTCACGTGAGACCCACGTATAAAATATTTATATGATAATTTGTTGCAATATGATTATTAATGGTTAAAAAGTTATAAAAATTAAATTCGGATAATTTAAATATAACAAAAAAATTATAAATTTAAGATAAAGATTATAAATTTTTTTTACTTAAATCGTACATAAAAAATAACATTAAACATACAAATCGGATACATTCGGTTATTAACGGCAACATAAACGTACTAATTAAAATTTAATTTAACTACCAGTCGGTATGGTTATCTCCGAAACACTGCTAAATATACTTGATAACATTCTGTTTGAGTTGCACAGTTGTTGAGCGAGCACAGATCGTGTCATTTCGAGCGAGTACATCGGCAAAAACTGATAAAGCACCATTGTGAAAAGTAGAAGGTGCTACGTTAGATGTCTCTTGACTCTCATACAAAGCAGTGAGGGAGCCATTAGAGTCTCGTTCATCCTCGATTATTATGTTATAGAGGATGACACATGCTAGTATGATTTGAGCAAGGATTGGTCATTGCCAAAATCGATCGGGTCCATAGAAAATAGCAAACCTAGGGTGTAAGACCCCAAAGAGTCGCTCCACATCTTTTCTTGCACCTTCTTATTGTTGTGTGAACAACCTAAATTTTTTCATTTGAGGCAAGAGTATGATCTTTACAAAGAGAGCTGATTCAGAGTAAATACCGTCAGTCAGGTAGAATCCTATATTGTACTGTATCCCATTCACGGAGTATTAAACATCAGGAGCTTGGCCCCTCTGCACATTAATGAAAAGGGGGATTAATTTAGCATGTTGACATCGTTATTGGATCTAGTGACACCAAAGAAAGCATGTCAAATCCATAAATCTTAGGAAGCGACTGCTTTTAGTATTATAGTAGGGATTCCGTGATCACCACAGGTAAATTGCCTCTTCCATGTAACTGAGCAATTGCACCATTTCTAGTGCATGCAATTAATGTTTCCCAGTATCTCTGGGAAAACCACGAGCTTCTCCCTGCTGGAGTAGACATTGCATATCCTCAACAGTGGGTTTACAAGGATATTCTCCTGTGAACCTGTCGATGATTCTCTTGATGAAAAGTTCCAAGCACTGGATTGCCATGGACTTGCCTATACATACATATTCATTGACAGCATCGGCAAGGGAGCTGTACAACAACATACGCATGAGCACAGTGCATTTCTGTAAAGAAGATGGCTCCTTATGAAGAAGAGCATCTCTCCTTTTGTTGAAATACGGAGACTACTCTCCCAAAACTTCGACAATTCAAAGAAAGAAGGGTCTCCCCATTCGAAACTTTTTGTGAAACAAGTAGGTGGGGTAGATCGGATCGTTGGAGAAGTAGTCCGCCATTGGACGGTTATGAACACCGTCGCGATTTTTGTCGATGTACCCTCTAGTATCTTGTCGATGGAGAAATGAAATACCAGTTTCTATGCTGACTTGAATATATGTGATAATGCGATGGTGTAACGGTTATAAGGTCAGCCCATTCTCTACAAATCCCATTACAAAATCTTCAATTTTTTTTATGGCTTCCTCCTCTACACTACTTGTGCTTGAGCTTAATTAGACATTCTTGTAGGAAGTAGTAGTATAAGGGTTTGGTGTTTAAAGATGAGAGGCTTGGGTTGTGATTGGTGGGATGAGGGGTTCGAATATATAGGTGAAGAAGAGAATATTCGAATGCAACCTTTCCAGTAGTTAAATACAAGAGAATATATTACAAGTCTCGGTTCCAACGGCTACATCCAAAAAAATATATTGCAAGCATCAATTCCAACCGCTAAATCCAAAAGAATATATTCCAAACCTCAGTTCCAACGGCTAAATTCACCAAGAATAAAAATTAAAACTACGAATACATTTCTTGAAAAAAATAAGATACAACAGACTACGAGTACATTTCTTGAAATAAAAAATATATGATTTAGCCTACTACTTCATCTTGTTAATCATGTCATTTACATAGTACAATGCGGTCACATGCGCCGCCTTTTGCGCATATGTGAAATTGGATGTCTTGTTAAAGGTACCTTTTCTTTGCTTTTAGCCATATCTTGCAAATTTGAAGATGCAACAACAGCTTGTTCAGTCACTTTTGCGAGATATGCATTTGCTTTGCTGATGCTCTCTTTGCTTTCCTTCACAGCCGCAGAAGTTTCCTGAAGTTTTCTTTTCTCCTTCCACTTCTCTTTCGTCGCATCCCGACCTTCCGATCATGTAAGCTCGGCAGGGACATTGTCTATGTTCGATGACGTCGTGTAGACACCAACTTCATTCAGTCTTTCTCTTTTGCCGGCATCGAAGTAGGTTATGCACCACTTCAGTTGATCCTAACGGCATTCCACCAATGCTTCAGGACAAAGGGATGACCCACTTCCTTCTTGTACATTTCGTGTTCTTGGGCCATCAATTAGTGGTTCGACCAACCACTAGCGTAGACATTTCTTAACCTGTAGTAAATACTATTTTTTTTATATCACAGTAAATACTATTAAATTGAATAATTTTCTTGTTAGTTTTTTACCAATGGTCTTTACAATGCTTCACGTCTCTTTTGTGACTTTTTGGACTACTCGCGTTGTACGTCGTAGCGACCTTCCCCAGCACATGTTGACTTTTTTGTTGTTGCCAACTATTGGATCAAGAGAGTTGTTCAACCATGCACTAATGTGGAAGACGGAAAAAATAAAATGTTAACAAATTTGGAAGCCAAAGCCAAAAAATTTTCTAGTCCAAAAAAATTTGAAAGACAAAATTTCAAATTAAAATGAACACTCACAAGTCAAATGTCATCTTGTTGCGACCAAAACAATTGCTTAGGCTGAGCTCCAGCGGTTCCTTTGTCATTGCCGCCGTCGTTGTCCTCGATGACAACCTAGGGTGTGGTACGTGGAGTGCCGGTATCCAATACCGACGCGAAGTGAGAATTTTTGGTAGGTGCTTGCGGAGGTGAATACTGTGGAGGATCAGTTGGCATCCCGACAAAATGAAAATTTTGATCTAAGGACCCTAAGGAGGTTGTGCATACGGATGTGGTTGCCTATTTGGAAGGGATGGTGTGTACCGTGGAAAACACATAGGATATGGTGGGGGAGGATGAAATTTAAGTGGATTTTGGTTACTGACCCCTTCTTTGTTTTCTTCATCTAAATTAAACTCACTAAATCAATTTACAAAACCACCGAGGAATTGTTACCCATATACAATTTTTTTGAAACTTAAAAAAGACTTGGAGAATGAATTGTGAGAGGTTTGTGAGTGAATATGAGAGAGAAAATGAGTTCATCTATCATATTTATAGGGTGAGAATGCTAGAAATTTTTTGGAATTTTTAAAGATTTTTTCTATTTTTTTGGTAATTTTTTACTATTTTTTTGCCCAAAAATAGTAAAATAATTGCAACGACTATTTTTATCAGTTATATTGCAATGATAATTTTTTTAGTGACCAACATGTGGGTCCCACCAAATAATTACTCTCAACAGCTAGTTTTTAATTGTATAACACACTCACACTCACATGTGGGTCGAGTTGAACTTTGGGCCCACTGTCAGCCGCATTCTACTGCGGCAACGTGGTAAAAGGAAATTTTTTCAATTCAAATCTTAACGCAACAAAAAAAAATCAACTTTCAAATTGACATGCAGACCCAAATTCTTCCTGGCCCCACCTGTTATTGACTTTGAGCCATTTATTGCACGGTACACATGGCACGTGAGGCGAGTGCACCCATGGCATTTTCACGAGTTTTGTGGGGTCCATCATGTAACATCCCAAATTTTGCTACCTCTTTAGCTTGCCAGTCAGCATATTTTTATTGGATTCTTGGATATTTCAACCTCATTTTTGATCTCTTATCTCAGAATCATGATTTTAGGTATGTCACTACCTTAACTTAAAAAGTTGGCAGCTAAACTCCACCTTTTAGACCATTTTCGCATTTTAGTCTAAAAGTATTTCGGATTAATCTTTTTAGATTTTCTCAGAAGCCTGAAAAGGCTAAAAGCCACAAATCAGCTCCAAACCTTGATCTAATTCAGCGAATGTCTTCCCTTTACCTTTCTGAACATTTTTTCCTTCTGGAAGAATTCCAAAATCTAAACCGAAACCCTGGTTTCAGCCTCACCAAAGTTTTCAAAACCCTAATTATCCTGTTTACCCTAATTACTCTGTTTTCGATTTTTGTCAAAACCACCAAATCTTATCGGATCTTACCATTTTTCTTGCTAGATGAGTCCAAGTGATTTAGTAACACTCATCTGCAAAATCAGATCTCAAGTCAGCCC
This sequence comes from Pharus latifolius, assembly GCA_019359835.1. Taxonomy (NCBI): domain Eukaryota; kingdom Viridiplantae; phylum Streptophyta; class Magnoliopsida; order Poales; family Poaceae; genus Pharus; species Pharus latifolius. The sequence goes on along the minus strand of CM033319.1, from coordinate 11,318,499 downwards.
TCCAGATCCCCAAATTTGCAAACAGGTCCAAGATTCTGAACTAAATCTTCGCAGATCAGTCCCTGGCCCCTTTTTCGACCTCGACCAGGGCTAAGCCCGTTGCGACCACGACCAGACACCGCTTCGAGCGCGACCAGTGCCGTTCGTCGTGATTCACCGCCGCGATCTTCACCGCCGGCCATCATCTGTCTCCACCTACGGTTGTGTTCGACGTGTCCGCACGTGGTGCACACGTCACGCCAAAACCACTACTACAGAAATACTTTTCACTATCGGTTAAAAATCCACTCTACTATCGGTTCTCTTACCGATAGTGGTCGGCACGATAGTAGAGGAGCAGAACACTTCTATCGATTCAAAAACCGTTAGTAAAACACTTACATTCCCAACGTTCACTAATCGCTATCGACTATTTCTTCTATCGGCTCAAATTTAAACCGATAGTATTATATACATTTTTTCTATCGGCTCGTATATAAACCGATAGTATTGTTTAGGCTTTTTCTATCGGCTAGGATCTAAACCGATAGTAATGTTAATGTTTTTTTTATCGGGTATTATCTAAACCGATAGTATTGTCTGGACACATTTAGTACGGGAAACTTTATTCTATCGGTTATATTATATAACCGATAGTATTCTGTAGACACGTTTAGTACTGAAAACTTTATTTTATCGGTTGTTGTATATGAACCGATAGCACTGATATATTTATTCTATCGGTTGTTGTATATGAACCGATAGCACTGATATATTTATTCTATCAGTTGTATTATATAACCGATAGTAATTTGTAGACACGTTTAGTACTGAAAACTTTATTCTATCGGTTGTTGCATATGAATCGATAGTAATGTAATATTTATTCTATCGGTTATGGTATATAATCGATAGTAATATTAGTTTTTCCTATCGGTTATGTACTGGCACGGTTAGTACTGCAATCATGCACATATACATACAGCTATACAGAGATACATTGGATCATTCACAAATACACCAATATTTACAAATATTCAGCAATATTCACATATTGATCAATTTGTTCACAAATACACTAATTCAGCAATATTCACATATTCACATATTGTTCACAAATTGGACAGATTGAATTTATGCACATATTGATCGAGTTTATTCACAAATACATCAATGAATCTATTCACATATTGAGTTTATTCACAAATACAGCAATCAACACATTCAATATATATTCACAAATACAGCAATCAACACAAGTCAGTTACTATCGATCGTTGATAGCCACTTCTTCCATGACATATTGAGCCCAAATTGTTCGCAGCTCCTTCAATTGAGGCAACTCATATTGCTCTTTCAACATGGCGCTCTGCATATATGCGTGTATGAAGTTAGGATCGTACGTCACATCCAATTAAAGTTCGATTTTGAGTCAGGAAAAATGGTTACCTTAGGGAATTGGGCAAAGTTTCTCCTGATCAGGTCATACATGAATCTCATGACATAGAAGCCACATTCCCACGATTGTGGCTGCTGATGGCACTGGAAAAATTGCATATGCAAAGACATAAATCCACATTAACTCGAAAGAACTAATTAAGCTTAAATTAAAAGACTCATCATGAGTACTTCCATCCGTATTAATTACCTCATATTCTTTCCAAGAAATTGTTGTGCCCTTCGACGCGTCATGCCTCCCTCCAGCACTAGCATAATTTTTGAAAGCCCTGTATTTAATTTAGCATTGCCGATTAATATGTTATCATTAATTAGCTAGTCAGAGAAAAATTTAAGACAACTATGTTACTTACGCGTCTATGTGCCATGTGAGGGTGAAAACATGCGCCACCTTGTCGCTCATCGAATCGAGGTAATAGACCTCATTCATCCATGGGCAAATGACGGCGAGGACCCAGTGGCCCCTACATTGCATATATAAGCGAACCGTTTCATACATATGTTAGGCGTAACATACAAGAATGAGTTAAATTAGTAGGAAATGCACTAACTTTTGGTGGTACGGCGCAAGGATGAACTCTCGGTCCTGCTGCGCTAGTAGTGCCCTTGATATGTATTCCTCCGCATGTGCTTGATCGTGCTCTAGCATCGTGAGGCTTATTTTCTCTGTGTCGAGGAAACCCACCTTGTCACATGCCCTCATCGACGCCAGCCTATACATGCACCTGGATGTAAAGTAGACATTAGTAAGTAGTGCATACAAAAAGTGATTAGATTTATGAAACGAACTGTGATAACTTCAGACAACAGCAAACTCACAGGACTCCAGTCCGTATGATGGACATATGAAGCTCCCGCCAGTTGAGGAGGTCGAACAAATCCTCGTGGGCCACCGATATGCTCCCGGGCTCACGGTGAAAATGGGCTGGCCTGAAGTGAACCAAGAAGTTGATGTGGTGTAACACCCCTGTTTTTGCCAAACACTAAAATAGCCAAAATCCACATCTTGACCCCAAACCCTAATCTGCTTCAGCCATTCCCTTCTAAATGTTGTTCAGAACATTTTTCCCTTCGGGATCATCTCCAAAATCCCATCCTAAAACTGAGTTTCGACCCTTGCCGTCTCAGAACCCTAATTACTCTAATTTTACCCTAAACTGCTTTTTCCCAATTTTGTCGAAACCCTTCAGATCTTACCCGATCTTACCAAACTTTGGCCGGATAAGTTCTAATAATCTTTTGCAACTTATCTGCGAAATCAGATTTCAGATCGGACCCTCAGATCTCCAAATTTGCAATCAGGCCCAAGTTCTATTCAAATTTTCCTCACAGATCAGTCCCTGGAGCAAGTTTCAAAAATTGCAGAACGGCCCAAACTTCTTTTCAGGTCCATTCGACCAGCACCTGGTCGTGGCCTACGACCAGCGCGTGTCGCCGGAGCCGCGCCGTGTTTTCGCCGCGTTTGCTCGCCGCCGACCACCGCTTCTTGTCACCTGTGTTGTGAACAACCGAGCTGACGAGGATTGACACCCGGGTCACTTCTAATGAACTTTTTGTTCAAGACAGGTTCGAACCAGACATGTATCTGGTGATGCGAACTCAAGCTATTTTGAGGGGCATCACCATCAGGTCGCAGCTTTACGCGGTCAGACCGTAAGCCTTGCGCGGTCAGAAGTTCGTAGGCTATACGCGAACTGCACATTCGGGATATTGCGCGGTCAGCCAATATCCCGCGGTCAGAACATCCGCCGATCAGGATGTTTGGGATCTATCTATTCGGTTGCCCATGCAACAGGATATTCTAAGTATCCCGAAGATTCCTACACGTGGAGAATCAACCGTCAGAAGGTTAACACATACAGTTATCCATGAATAACACGTGTTTAACCTGTGTGGAGGTTAAGAGCAGTTCCAAAAACCGCATCCAACCGTCCGTGCAACCGATTGATGCAGTTTCCTTCACATGGCACCCTTTCAAACAGTACAAAAGGATGGCATGGAGCATCAATCAAGAAAAAGGGAAAAAAATCAGGAGATCATCCGAAACATCAACCGAGGGATCGGAAGATCAAGAAACCCAAAATCATCTAAGTTAGCCAAGTTTACGGCCCACCTCATATAGCATTTTTAGCCTTCTTTGGCTTATCCTTGTACACTTTTACAGGGAAAATCCTCGCCTGTGAGGACTTTTCCCTCCATTCTGTAAATCTTTTACCACACTTAGTGAAATCTCAACAGGATGTAGGGCTTTTACTCCCACCATCGAGGGCCCGAACCTGTCTAAACTCTCTGTGCTCCTGTTCACCATTGTTCAGCATACCTTCCCGAAGGGTCATCTTGAAAGGTCTCACAATTACAAATTCTGCATAAGTTCGGCTGAGGACTCCGAGTCCGAATCGTCGACAGCTGGCGCCCACCGTGGGGCCTTTCTCAAGGCGTCCTAATTGAAATTCGGAGGTTCGCCGAAACATGGCTGGAGCATATGATTCCGAGAACGATTTCGATCTCGAGGATTATGCCCATATACCCATGCCTTCTCCGAGCGATCCTATTCCGATGGAAGAGGTCGAAGGCCAGAATCTTCCACAGGCTGAATCATCTCCCCAAGTCATGTTAATCGACCAGGAGGTAACTGCCACAAGGTCAGAACCCGCAGAGGTTCTTAATGTGCTAGGCGATGAATCCGGCCCGTCATACGATCCCACTGAGGGAAAATATGATGATGACCCTGAAGTTAGCCCAGAAAGGTTCGACCCTGATAACCTCCATCGTCTCTTTGATTTCGAGTCTGACTCGGAACAGACCGAGATGTTCTCCCCATCGACGACCTCTCTCCCTAGGCAGTTTGCTGCGTTGTCGGAGGAAACTCCCGATCAACAGGCTGCCAGGGAAGAACAAGATCGCAAACAGAAGGAGGAGCAAGATCTCGAGCAACAGAACAACGAACTACGCAGAACTGCCCTAGAGGCTCTTCAAGATGCGCAGGCTCGTTACGATGCTGCCCCGAGTTCTTCTCGACGGTCGCGTGGTCGTAGACGTGACCAGACTCCTTCCTTACCACCGGAGCATTTCCCAGTGGACGAAGAAACAGTAACACCTGGTGCCCCTAGGAGAAGTACCCATGGTCGACTGCGATCTATCGCGGAGGTCATGCGTAATTTTCCTCCTACGGTCACGGATGCGCAGAGACCGGCCTTCTTCAGGATCCTGGCGGAAAGACTGGACGAGGTTGCATCTGAGGCGACCCCAACAGCTTCTTCCCGCTCAGTGACACATCCCCGTGAACGAGATGGTCCTCATTTTGGCTCTGGCCGACGGAGTTACTGTAACACCCCTGTTTTGCCAAACCCTAAAATAGCCAAAATCCACATCTTGACCCCAAACCCTAATCTGCTTCAGCCATTCCCTTCTAAATGTTGTTCAGAGCATTTTTCCCTTCGGGACCATCTCCAAAATCTCCCCCTAAAGCTGAGTTTCAAGCCTTACCATTTTAAAACCCTAATTACCTTATTTTACCCTAAACTGTTTTCCCCAATTTTGTCGAAACCCTTCAGATCTTGCCCGATCTTACCAAACTTTGGCCAGATAAGTTCTATTAATCTTTTGCAACTTAGCTGCGAAATCAGATTTCAGATCGGACCCTCAGATCTCCAAATTTGCAAACAGGCCCAAGTTCTATTCAAGTTTTCTTCACAAGACAGCCCCTGGAACAAGTTTCAGAAATTGCAGAACAGCCCAAATATTATTTTCAGGCCCTTTCGACCAGCGCCTGGTCGTTGCCACGACCAGTGCTCGAGCCACCGTTGCCGCGCCGCGTTCTCGCCGCGTTTGCTCGCCGCCGGCCACCGTTTCTTGTCACCTGTGTTGTGAGCAACCAAGCCACCCCGCGCGCACGTGCTAGCCACCGTAGCATCGCCTTGCCCAGCGGATAAACGGTCGCGCTCCAGCAGCGTTTTCGCGCGCGCTCCCATTGCCGTGGCAGTTGCATGCGTGTACGTGTCATCGCCGGAGCCTTGCTGTTGCCTCCGCATCTGCGCCGTCCCGGACGAAGTTCCAACGCAACTGGCAAAGCTGCAGCACCGCCTGAAGCGATCACGTCGCCGTCGCCGTCGTTGCGCCTGCGCCCGACAAGTTTCTCCCCGGCGCAAGCAACCGTTGTCGCGTTTTCCCTCGCAAGCTCCGTCCCCGTGCCTATTTAAACCCCCTCAGTGCTGTGAAGAAGCACAACCTCAGGACTTAGCCAAATTTCCAGTTTCTCGCCGTTTTCGCTTTCTTCTCCGGCGAGCCAGTGAGTGAGCTCACGGTGCCAGCCCATTTCACAGCCCCTTTCTTCAATCCAGGTTCACCTGTGAGTTCCCCTCGTTCCCCTCTCTGTGTCATAGCAGCCAATTGCACCAGATCGATCCCCATCGCCGGTGATCGCCGGATTCCCGATTTGCCCTGTTCCCCCAATGCCGTTCGATTCAGCCCAAATTAACCCTCAATCCTGTAGAAGAAGTTGATCAGTAAGCTTAGTAGAGCAAGCCTGTAGAATCAGAATCCCCAATTGAGCTCAAATCGAAGAAATCCTAAATTAGAACCTCGGCCGTTCGCCGGACTTCGGCGCCAAGCTTCTCCGGTCAATTTCCGACCAAATTGACTGCACCAGTAGCTTCTAAACTCCACCCTTTCACTCCCTGAGCAAAGAATCGAGTTCAATCGCCTTGTAGCAAAAATCCCCAATCTCCAGTGTCGTCTTCTCCAGCGCCGGTCGCCGGAATTTGTTCCCGGCCGATCTAGCCCCTGAAACCTTGTCCCTTAGCTTTGCCTCACCTCCCTGAGCAATTTCTTCCACTAGCTCGACACCTGGATCTGCCTAGATTGTGAGTTATGCCTATGCCAAGATCACTGTCCAGTAACTCAGTCCATGTCCAGGCCACCGTAGTTCATCGCCGGATTTGGCCGCCCTCCGGCCACTTTCAGCCCTTGTGCCTGTTGAGTATATTGTCCCTGTTAGTAATGCCTACCTCCCAGACAAAGTGGTGCATCAATTGGAGCCCTGGATCAAAAGTTAAGCCATGCCCTAGTTTCTGGCCATGTCCAGTACTATGTCAGTGCATGTCAGCCACTGGCATTAGCCTTGTTTGACCCCTTCTGGTTGAGCAATTGAAATGCCACCTTGTCCTTTAGATTCCTGGAGTTGTGTTCTACAACTTTCTCTACTATCACTTCTCCAGAAAACCATCCTAAGATCAGTTTGAAGTTATGCCAAAGCCATGAACTGAATGTCGACCCTTCGACGTTCAATCCTTTTTAGCCGTTTCTTCGACCAGAGCCCTTGTGACCTTGCCCTAACCTTTTCCCCTGCATGCATGACTTATTTACTTAATACTTTCTATAGAAACTATTTTCTGTATGCTTATGGTATGTGTTTGTGTGTTGGTTGATTGCCGCAGAGTCAGAAGCTGAAGGAGCGGAAGAAGTCTTTGAAGATCCGTCTGAGTTTTTAGACCCAACATTGCAAGGCAAGCCTCATTCCTTTGATCATGTCTCACCCAATATTTTTATATGAAGTATATTCACTGTTTCTTACTATGCATGCTTAGTTGAAATACAAGTTATGTTTGAATGACATGAGTAGATATTCCCTAATGAATCATGAAACCCCTTTTTGTTATTGAACCTTCTTATATATGCTTTTGTCACCCTAGGACTCATATACTGAATATTCACATTAAACTTGAAATGGTCAAATACATGAGAAGTTATAATGAAAACCGTTTTGACAAGAAAACTGATAAAAGGGATCAGTAGTGAGGATTGGATTGTATGGAGAGGGTGCGGTGCGCACCAGGGTATGTGAATGTTCCTCACTATTGGTTCATAAGGACGAGAACCTTGTGCTGTGTCTCTATACGAATTGTAAACGTACCAACCACTTGCCTGGTATGGGACAGGCACAACTCAGTAGCTTTTTGGTATTAGCAGCTCCCTGCATGGTTTGACGATCTGGTTTCTCGCGTGGAAACTGGAAGGCCAAGGTTCGGCCATGAGTGATGTGAGTTCAGAAAAATAATGAGAGGAAAAAGGCGTAAATGAAGGAAGGTGCCCTAGACCTGATTAAGCCATGAGCGGTTGTAATCTTGAATGGTCGTATGTCTCGCGTGGACATAGACCAAGGCTATGTGTCCTGAGGGAACATAGACCAGAGAGGCTAGGAAGTAAGGCAGTGGGGAAGACCCACAACGGTACTTGAGACTTAATTGTCTATTTACCGGGCAGGGATACTGTTCATACTGAATTGTAAAAGCGTTGTGTGATCTCGGCCTTGTCACATGTGTATAAGTCACATGGAGCTGATCCGACTTGAAAGCCGAGTGAACCAGTGGATTTAAAAAGAGGTACACATTTGCAAAGTGTAAAAGAAGTATCAGATACTCTGTACTCCCAGGTTCAGGAGTCTTTTCGTAGTGGATGTTATCCATGGGTTATAGCACAAGTAATGTTTTGGAATGTTTTCATAATGCGGTTAACAAAGTAGTGACTCATGGGAGACCACTACATCTAATGTTTTTATTGAAAACCTGTTTAATGTCTAAAGTACTATTTTCAAGACAAAGTACTGTTTACTGAACAAATAACTTGGAAATCTATATGTCTCTATCCATATGAAACTAAAACCCCTGAATCATATGTTTCACCCTCATATAAGTACAATTACTATAATCCCCGGAATGAGTGTTGCTGAGCACCAAGTGCTCACCCTTGCATTTACTTCCAACTGTAGAAGAGGGATTCGAGGATCCCGATTCCTTCAGTTATGAGTTCCCGGCAAAAGATGGAAGTGCCCCGGACGAGCCCACGTTCTAGAAGGATTGCGCACCAAGTCAAGTCAGATGTGGGAGGAGCCACTCCAACCCTGCTGCGGATGGAAGTCAAGGTTTTCGTCGTTGCCTTGTGCTTTATGCTGTGTGTTCGGTACTTGGATACCGATTCTGGTTCTGACAAACTTGTTATTTTCTTAGTAACTCTACTCAGCGCCATTTTTGGTGCTTTGGCTATGTAATATTGGCCATGTTGGCCTGATACTTGTTTAATGTTATTACTATGCTTGTCTGGTTTGGAGCTCATGTGTCATCCTGCTGTGTGTAACCTACCTGGGCGGTTACCAAGGTGATCCTCAAATGGGGGTCTCACAGTTACCCGCCACCTTTACCGTCCAGACAGGACAAATATCGGCGAATGCAGGACTCTCGTAGTAGGGATCGAGTTCCCGTTCACTCTCGTTCGGGACCCCGAGTAACCTCGCCATTAAGTGAGTTTGCTCGAAACCCGATCGAAAGTCGCAGGACGGTTCACGGTCCTTACGTTGGTTGCAAAGCTTTCTCGCCTGGCCTACGAGCAGTCGTTTGGCCCGATAAGTTTCGACCAGGGGCCATTGAGAGGTTTGATGGAACTCAAAACCCATCTGAGTTCCTTCAGATCTATATTACTGCCATCCAAGCAGCAGGAGGCGATGACAAGGTCATGGCCAACTACCTGCCAACAGTCCTCGTAGGACCGGCTAGAACCTGGTTGTTCAATCAGCCTGAGGGTTCTATCTATAATTGGGAAATGCTATGCGATGCCATCCTCAGCAATTTCCAAAACTGTTACCAAAAGCCGGGTAAGGAGGACGACTTGCATAGACTGCGGCAAACTTCGACCGAAACGCTTCGGCAGTTTGTCAAGAGGTTTGTCGGGGTAAGAAATACCATCCCGAACATATCTGATGGCTCCGTAATCAGGGCATTTAAGCATGCCGTTCGATACCGGAGATTCACTGAAGACTTGCTCATCCACCCTCCTCGATCAGTGGCTGATCTGTTCGATATGGTTGATCGATACTCCGATGCAGCCAAGGCAGTCGAATGGAACCGAATGGTTGACAAGGGGGACCTACCGCCCCAACCAGGCTTCAAGGACGCCAAGAGAGAAGATTCAAGCAAAAAGCCGGAGTCTTCACCGGGTGGGAAGTCAAAAAAGTCAAAGAGGAACCGCTCTGGACAGTACCGTGAGGTCGCGGTCGCGGAAAAACCACCTTCGACCAAAGGTAATAAGTCTTCTTTTAAAAGTAAAACTGCTTCTGGTGGCCGGGATTCCGACCAGCCAGAAAAATCAACTAATCCGCAGGAAGGCAAAAGGTGGTGTCCACTCCACAATTCCGCAGGCCACGATCTCAAAAACTGCAGGAGTTGGTTGAAACAGTTGAATGATTTCTACCAAGGAGCTGGGCCAATGCCAACCTTACCGCCCAAAGAGCAGGCGTGCGGGGTTAGAGACGTCGATGGAGACGAAGAAATGGCTTACCAGGTACCTCAAAATCATGTTAATGTCATTTTCGGAGGTTCCTCCTCTTTCGTTTCCAAAAGGCAGTTTAAAACCTTTTGCCGAGAGGTTAACCAAATGGAGACATCCCTTGGTGAACCTCAATATCCCCGTTGGTCGGATATACCTTTGACGTTCGATTGCGCTGACTGTCCTGTGGGGCTAACTCGACCATTAAGGCTACCTCTGGTTATTACCCCAATCATCAGTAACGCGAGAGTCGAAAGGGTCCTGATTGACGGGGGAAGTTCCCTTGATCTTTTATTGGTCAAGACACTCGACGAGATGCAAATTCCTCGTTCGAAGATCAAGCCCATAATCCATCCGTTTTATGGGATAATCCCAGGGCCCTCGATGATGCCATTGGGACAAGTGGTCCTCCCGGTCACTCTGGGAGAACCAGATAATTTCCGAACAGAATTGGTTACTTTCGATGTAATCGATTGTGATTCAGCTTATAATGCAATCTTTGGCAGGCCGACTCTTGCTAAGTTCATGATGGCAACGCACTATGCTTATCAGTGCGGGAAATTGCCTGGCCCCAAAGGTGTCATTTCGGTCCGAGGTAGTCGCAACGTGGCGCTCACGTGCGACCGGCTATCTTTGGAGATGGTCGATCAACTTCCCCTCCGGGACGCTCAGGTCGCCACTGTCGCCACCAATGCGATCAGGGCTGCTCCTCGACCAGATGAGAGACTCAAACAAGTTCCCTTGTACCCAGATGACCCATCCAAGACAATTCGGGTTGGGTCAGCCCTGGATGACAAATAGGAACTCGACCTCGTTACTTTCCTCCGGGCTAACGCAGATGTGTTTGCGTGGAAACCGTCCGACATGCCCGGTGTCCCAAGGGAAGTAATTGAGCACAGGTTAGCAATTCGACCTGGACAACGACCAATAAAGCAAAAGCTCAGGCGTTTTGCCACCGACCGACAGGAAGCCATCCGAGAAGAGTTAGACAAACTCTTACAAGCCGGGTTTATCCGCGAAGTGAATCACCCGGACTGGCTCGCCAATCCGGTCATGGTCCGCAAGTCAAATGGCAAGTGGCGCATGTGCGTCGACTATACTAGCCTCAACAGTGCCTGTCCGAAGGATGACTTTCCCCTTCCCCGCATTGACCAGCTGGTTGACTCCACTGCGGGTTGCGAACTGATGAGTTTTCTGGATGCCTACTCAGGATATCATCAAATTAGCATGGCAGAAGACGATGAAGAGAAAACTGCCTTCATCACCCCGTTCGGCACATACTGCTACGTCAGAATGCCGTTCGGTCTCAAGAACGCTGGTTCCACGTACCAGCGCTTGATGCAAAAGACCTTTCTTTCCCAGATAGGGCGTAATCTCGAAGCATATGTAGACGACTTGGTTGTAAAGAGCACCAAAAGATTGTCTCATTTGGACGATCTTGCTGAAACCTTCTGTAACTTGAATCGCTTTGGAATAAAATTGAACCCGGAGAAATGTTCTTTCGGGGTTTCTTCAGGAAAGCTTCTTGGTTTTCTTTTGTGTTCCAGGGGTATTGAGGTTAATCCTGAGAAAATCAGAGCTATTGAACAAATGAGGTCGCCCTCGACCATGAAGGATGTTCAACGCCTGGCTGGTCGCATGGCGGCTTTAAGTCGCTTCATATCGCGATTAGGCGAAAGGGGACTACCTTTCTTTAAAGCCTTGCGGAAACATCATAACTTCACATGGTCCGACGAGGCCGAAAAAGCGTTTCAGGAGGTGAAAACATATCTTTCTAGTCCGCCGGTATTAGTGTCTCCTGAAAAAGAGGAACCATTACTTCTGTATTTGGCGGCCACCCCACACGCGGTCAGCGCAGTTCTGATCGCGGAAAGGGAAGGAGTACACAGACCCGTCTACTATGTGAGCGAAGTACTTCATGGTCCTAAGGAGCGCTACCCTGAGGTCCAGAAGATACTTTACGCGCTACTGATGGCTTCCCGTAAGCTACGACATTACTTTCAAGCACACAAGATCACAGTACCCTCCTCTTTTCCTTTAGGGGATATTGTCCGAAATCCAGAAAAATTTGGTCGAATCGCCAAATGGGCGGTCGAATTCGGTGCCTTTGAGATCCATTTCACCCCTCGCACGGCGGTTAAGTCTCAGGTTTTGGCCGACTTTGTGGTCGAATGGACCAACCCTGAGCCACCCGTGCAGTTGGCAAAGGAACTGGAGTGCCCCGATTATTGGACAATGTACTTTGACGGCTCCCGTAGTTTTCAACACTCGGGGGCTGGAGTGGTCTTAGTTACGCCCCAGGACGAACAGCTTAAGTATGTCATTCAACTACACTTTGTTGCGACTAACAATGCAGCAGAGTATGAAGGTCTTCTTGCAGGGCTCCGGGCAGCTAAGTTCCTCGGAGTCCGTCGATTAGTGGTGAGGGGAGACTCACAACTGGTCGTAAACCAGGTAAACAAGGAGTACAGCACCTCCGATGAGACAATGGCTCATTACCTGGGGGAAGTGAGGAGATTGGAAAAACACTTCATTCACTTCGAAGTCCAATACATCCCGCGAAAGGACAACATTCTCGCAGACCAATTATCCAAAATTGGATCCTCGCGCTCATCCGCTCCGGCAGGAGTGTTCATTGAACACTTGGACCATCCTTCGATCATGACTTCGGTCGAGGATGATCCGGCAATAGCCTTCGTTGCCAACCTCGGTCAGGAACAAGATTGGACTCATCCATTGAGGGTCTATCTTGAACATGGGACCCTACCCGAGGACGAAATCAAAAGCGATCGATTAATTCGAAAGGCGCATCTGTACAAACTCATAGATGGGGTTATGTACAGAAAGGGTACTCAAGGAGTATTCATGCGCTGCATATCTCAGGAGGAAGGAAAATCCCTCCTGAAAGAAATACATGACGGTGTATGCGGTGCACACGCGTCATACCAAACACTGGTCGGAAAAATTTTTCGACAGGGATTCTACTGGCCTTCGGCACTTGATGATGCCAAGTTCATGGTCAAGATGTGTCCACAGTGTCAGTTTCATGCGAGACAGGTTCATCAACCTGCTTATGCATTGCAAACTATTCCTCTCGCATGGCCCTTCGCGATCTGGGGAATGGACATCATCGGTCCTATGCCACAAGCGGTCAATGGATACAAGTTTCTGTTCGTAGCCATTGACACGTTCACAAAGTGGATTGAGGCCGAACCAGTACGAAATATTACAGCATCAGCCGCACAAAAGTTCTTTCACAAGAACATTGTGGCACGATTTGGTGTTCCAAACCATCTCATCACAGACAACGGTTCTCAGTTCGCTAGCGGTCTTTTCCTAGACTACTACGATCAGATTGGGACCAAGGTGTGCTTTGCTTCCGTGGCACATCCACAAAGCAATGGAGCCGTAGAACGAGCCAATGGGCAAGTATTGCAAGGCATCAAAAAACGTGTTTTTGATCGCCTCAAGACCCGCTCGGGGGCTTGGGCAGACGAGCTCTATACTGATCTATGGGCACTACGGACTACCTCTAGTCGAGCCACCGGTGAGACACCCTTCCATTTGGTCTATGGGGCCGAGGCTGTGTTGCCTATGGAAGTCAGTATTGGATCTGTTCGCACGAATCAATTCGAACAGGTCAACCAATCCGAACAGCGATCGCAAGATCTCATCCTCCTGGAAGAACGGCGTGATCGCGCCCTGATCAAGTCCGCGGTATACTTGCAGGCTCTACGCAAATATCACAGTAAAAAGGTGCGACCACGTGATCTCAACGTGGGCAACTTGGTTTTACGAAAAATTCAAGACCAGTCTAACCGCAATAAGTTCTCCCCAAAGTGGGAAGGACCATACACTGTCGTCTCAGTGCCGCGGCCAGGGTCTGCGCGGTTAGCCATGGAGGATGGTCGGATTTTGTTCAATACTTGGAACATCGATCAACTTCGCAAGTTTTACGTGTAAGTATTCCAATTACTTTTTTCCTGTTCAATTAGCATCTTTTCATAAAAAGCATGTCTTATTTTCATACAATGAGTGTTTTTCTTTAAGCCCAAATTATACAAATTCGACCTGGGGGCTAATCGCCGGCGGTTAGGTTATTACAGCATTTTTCAACCGGATTCGCTGGTCGATCTCATGATCACTTCCAGATAGGTCACTCCTAAATAAGCCGTTTCTCAACGCACACGGGACTATCTGGCAAGTCTTCGGTCATCTGGGTGGCTACCAGTTTGCAATAAGGTTAAAATGTTATTTTAATCTTGACCATCGGCTTGAAGCGCATATCCCTGGTCATCATACTTATGTTTTCCCCTCTGCTTAAAATACTAAGGCTCCAGTATTCACAAAACAGAGGCGGGGGCTAGAGAAGTATACTTATAGTATGAAACTTATGATGTGAATATGCACTTTCTTTTGAAAAATAGTTTTACATACATGGCATTGTAATTACAATTGTTGGGTTACAAAATGTAAGGATCATTCGATCCTCAGCTCAGCCAAGAGTTTGTCAACGAAGGGCTTAACTTCTTCAATAACGGCGTCAAGCAGTTCTTCACTCTCGACCTCAACCGGTCCCACCAGCGCGCTCAGATTCGCATCTGGGCCATGGTGAAGTCGAACCCGGCTGAGTACGGCAGAAGCGGCTGATCGGACTCTCGTCCTGATTATCTCTTCACGTCGCCGTAAATCTCCAGGGAGATATTCGAGCAGTGATTCTGCTTGAGTTGTGAGCAGTGATGCCCAATCGCTGACACTTGAGTCGTTCTTCCTCAACTCTACCACGTTGGTATTCAAAAGGCTGGCCACGGCCTTCAGTTTTTCGAAGACCAGTAGGCTCAACTCTTTGACCGCTCGGTCGGTATGGTTGAGCGAGGACTCGAGAATCATCTTGTCCTGGCCGAGCTGTGTAATGCGACCTGCTTGCGCTGTACAGAGAAAAGAGGTTATTAACAAGAAACGGCTTTAAGTCTTCTCAAGTTGAGAATCGACTTACCAGCATTCTCAGACTGAAGTTTATTGATTTCAGTCCGTAGTTTCTTGAACTCTGTAACTGAGTTCAGCCTCATCTTGGCTAACTCTTTTTTCAAGAATGTAACCTCTCTGCAGCAAAATCAGGTCAGTCACAATTAAAGCCTACTTATATTAACAGAAGAATGACGATCCTCACTTGCGCAAGCCGTCACGATCTTTTTGAACAGCCGCCATGCTAGCCATTGCAGCATGCGATTGACTCGTCACCCATGACAAGCCCTGTGATACAAAGCAAGAGAGTTAAGGCGATTCAAGCGCCGAAACAGGGGTGATCATACTTTCATAAACTTATTTAAAGCGGCATCATCCATGCTAGCAGGGATCCTTGCTAGCGCGCCGGAAGTGCCTGCGACAGGGACAGTTGATGGGAGTGCCGGCCGGACGTCACCCCCAGAGGCTACTGGTGGTGACCTAGTCCCTATACTTGTTTCACCTCCCGCGGTCCGGACAACTTCCTGAACCGCGGGAGCAGAGCGCTCTTCATTAGAGGCTCCCTCATCAGCCCTAATTTCAACCTCCCCAGTGGCGGTTGAAGGGTTAGGCGCTGTCTTCTTTTGCCTAACAGGAAGAATGGGTCAGGCAACTTTTATTTAAGATTACTGTCAAGTAAGAGCTCTTACCTTATTTGAAATCCTATTCGTTCCTGGGACTTTTGGGAAAATTCCCCTGGCGAAGGAGAACCGTCTCCGGTTCTCGCCTTCCTTATGGTAAACAAGGCAGCACCCCCCTAGAAATGACATGTTACAAGCATATTCTTAGGGAACAGGTAAAAACACATAGGTCTTTACCTGGGCCACCGGACTAACTGGTGGGGCTGCATCCGAAGGCCTTGGCGATTCCTGAGTTGCTGGAACCCTCACAGCCGGCCTTGTTCGTCTACCTCCTCCTCTGCCTGCGGAGGAGGAGGATTTTCCTCTCTGGAATCCCCAGTGGTCCCAGGGGGAAGCTCTCCTCTCTGTATGTACATCAACTTATCAAATGTGCAGAAAGAGCCATAGAGGGAATGATCGAAAAGATTCTTTACCTTAGTCGTCCCTTCGACCAGGGAAGCAGAGATGATTGACCCTGAAACCTCGGGGGCTTCAGGAATTGGAAGGTCACCAGCGACCACAAGATCCTCGTTGGTCGCAGGGTCAGCCACGGCCACCTCTTCGGCAGCTGTGGTCTCTGCGGGGCAGCTTGGGGCATCGCTGGATGGAAGATCCGCGATCTTCCTCCTTCGAAGGATCAGAGGAACGTCATCCTCCTCCTCCTCGCTCCCCTCTCCCTGTACGACGAAGAAGTGATTCCATGTCGAGCCTGAAAAAGTAGCAGGAATGCGATATCTTACCGCAGTCTTTCTTGCGGGATGAGGAACGCTTCGTGAAGACCCCTCCCCAGGGTTCAGCTTGGTCTTCTTAGGGGCAGGACTCTTTGTCCTGGGCCTCTGAGAGACCTTCTTCACGTTCCTCGCCGTCGGCTTCTTCAGAGAGCCGACATTTTCACTTGGGAATGTCGCATCCGCGAACCTCCCTAGGAGCTATTCTCATTCCAATGGGATTGATTAGTGCTGAACATACATAAGACCTGCAAAACGGAGACCAAGTGGAAAGTGTACCTTTCGGCGCTCCTGTTTAAGGTCGTCGCCGGCATGAATCAAGCTTTGGGGGCGAGGCGATCCCTTGGGGCCCTCTACCTCGGCGTTGTACGCCCTGAGGAGGTAGTTAGTCCGCCTCTCAATCTCGGCTGAGGGCAGGACTGTTCCCAGATACGAGTTAAATTGATACATTTCAAAAATGACATAAAAGGATTTCAATGTCAGAAATGAATACCTTCGTTGTAGTCCAGGGTAGTGTCCTCCATGGACTTGATCTCCCAAGCCGGATGAGCCCTTTCACGCAGGGGGCTCACCCAATTCTTCACAAAGTCTCGGATGACGTCACGTGCCGTCAACCCTTGTTCGACTAAGTGAAGGATCACCTCGGCATGCTTCATGAACTCCGCGTTCATCGCCGGGAGAGTATCCAACTCGCTCGGCTTCTCCGGCCGCGAGTTCTCAAACCACAACCCGCTCTCGGTCGGCGGGGTGCAGTAAAACCATTTTTGGTGCCACCCGTGCACTGAGTCTCGCAGGGGTGGGGAGGGATACTCCTTATCCCTCAGCCGGAAGTAGATGCATCCGGCGGCGTTGGTACTCTTCGACCACGCCGAAAAGTAGAATCGTCGGAAAAGATCCACGCTGGGATATATCCCGACGAAGGCTTCACAGAGATGCTGGAAAACTGCAAGGATCAGCATCGCGTTGGGGTGGAGGTTGATCAGTTCCCACCCGTAATGTTCAAGGACATCCTTAAGGAATCGACTCTCAGGGAATCGGAACCCGCAACGCAAATACTCCTCAAAAACCACCAACTCGCCTTCTTGGACAGTTGGGGTTTCTTGGTCCTTCTCCGCAGGTCGCCAGTTAATGAGCAGCCGCGGAGAAAGGATCTCCTCCTTCTCTAGCGCCATCAGGCTCTCCTCAGAATGGTGAATGGATCTGCTCCAGGACGCCATTTTTGGTGTAGAATCAAAGGGGAAGCTGGCAATTTGGGAAAGATGAAGGCTGAAGAAAATGAGGGTTTTGAGCGGCGGGAACTCTAAGGGTTTTTCGCGGATGAGTGGCTTCCTCAAGAAGCTACCTACTGCTTTTTATAGACCCAAGGCGACGCATTAATGAGTAAACAGCTCATTTCAAACGTTCCATTGAATGCTTTATTCATTTCCCATAATGGATACTGTCTCTGATGGACCCGATAAAGTACTCAGGCGTCGGATCTGAAACAAAAAGACTTCTTTGTTTTGGAAACTGAAAGTGTGAAAGGACTGAAAAATTTTCAGTACTTTTCAGAGGACGTTTTTCATTTTTATACTTTGAACATTTTATTCGATAAAATCACGTAGCCCAATTTTTAACGTACTGAAGTGTTTCTAATTGGGTTATGGTTTTATCGAAATAATGTTTTAGGCTGAAACTTCGATTCTAGTCGAAGTGACATCCTGACCGAGTCCCAACTCTGGTCGAACCTTGGTTCTGACCGCGGCTTTGAAACTGATCGCAGAATCAGGGCAGGTCGCGGTGCTTTTTTCTTAAAAGTGATTTTGATCGCAGAACTAAAATTTCCTGTGTATGAATGGTCGCGAACGTAAAGTTCATGGCTATATTTTCGCACAGAAGATGTGGAGAACATTTCGTGAGAAATAAAGAACTTTTATTTCTTACATTCTTTACATACAAAAGGGATGCAGTCGATCAAAACATCGACTTGCTCCGAAAGAAGTTTACAAAGTTCCCCAAGGGACAAGTTGTTGTCAGTAGGATCTACACTGACAACCCCCAGGGAACTAGCAACTACCCTAAGTCTATCTATATCGTCCCTAACAACAGACGCACTATTGTCCCTAATCAAGTCAGAGAGTTCTCGCTGTTGCTGAGCGAAGTCCCTCTCTCGACGGAAATGGTGCGCCTCTTCTCGGGATCGATCAAGACATTCTGCTAAACGCAGAATCTTCGAGGCCATCTCCTCGGTCTTCTTCTCCAGGGCATTCTTCTCTTCCAGAAGGGTCTGTCCGGAAGGAAGAGATGGAGCAGCAGAAGGCTGATCGCTGGGGCCTCCTACCTCCTACATTTTTGCAAAAGTTAGTCATACTAACTAAAGTTATCAGCAAAAAAGGGAGAAGAATTGTTACCTGTCCCGGTGCATAACCCGTTGATACACCCATCTTGGGAGGAAGATCATCATATGGTGGAAGAGCAACCTTCCCAGAAGAAGATTGCTTCGCCAACCCAATATGGCAATCATCTGATCGAGGGATAGTCGCCGCTTGCCGACCAGGATGTTGATCACCCAAAAGGATGGGGGAATTGGATGTGAAGGGATCTTTTCCTAAGGATAAAGGCCTAACTTGCCGAGATGCATGAACGGGGAGGGTCAAAGGAACTGAAGGAAGAAAGAAACTCGCTACGTTCTTTACCTTTGTTCCACTGGAAGATCCTTCGTCAACCTTGGGTTTCTTCCTTAAGGGAGACAGGACTTCATTCGTTTGAGACCCTTGTTCGACAATTTCCCCTTCATCGCTCTCAATCTCGATGATTTCATGATCTGCCATTGGGAGGGGTATGTGAAAAGGAAGAAGGCAGAATAACAAGAAAAGGACTTAGGCGTGGAGAAAAATTATGAAGTTTTACAAACTCAAGAACCTGGTATTTATAGCCGCCTGGGTGACGGTTTGCATTCCAGGCGCCTCGGGTTTCGTCAAAGCATTTACAATTTTACCTCGAGATAAAAACAATTCTACGGCGCTATCATTGCCCGTCACGTAATGTCAGAACCCGTCTTGAAAAACCAACCGTTTTCACTTAGTGCGCCACTAAGTAGAGAAGTTAAAGGGCCGGGTTAAAAATCCAATGCACGGTTCTTAAATTCGAAATAAACACGTCTCTTCGTTTTCTTCGAATTTGGGGGCTAGCTGACGAGGATTGACACCCGGGTCACTTCTAATGAACTTTTGGTTCAAGACAGGTTCGAACCAGACATGTATCTGGTGATGCGAACTCAAGCTATTTTGAGGGGCATCACCATCAGGTCGCAGCTTTACGCGGTCAGACCGTAAGCCTTGCGCGGTCAGAAGTTCGTAGGCTATACGCGAACTGCACATTCGGGATATTGCGCGGTCAGCCAATATCCCGCGGTCAGAACATCCGCCGATCAGGATGTTTGGGATCTATCTATTCGGTTGCCCATGCAACAGGATATTCTAAGTATCCCGAAGATTCCTACACTTGGAGAATCAACCGTCAGAAGGTTAACACATACAGTTATCCATGAATAACACGTGTTTAACCTGTGTGGAGGTTAAGAGCAGTTCCAAAAACCGCATCCAACCGTCCGTGCAACCGATTGATGCAGTTTCCTTCACATGGCACCCTTTCAAACAGTACAAAAGGATGGCATGGAGCATCAATCAAGAAAAAGGGAAAAAAATCAGGAGATCATCCGAAACATCAACCGAGGGATCGGAAGATCAAGAAACCCAAAATCATCTAAGTTAGCCAAGTTTACGGCCCACCTCATATAGCATTTTTAGCCTTCTTTGGCTTATCCTTGTACACTTTTACAGGGAAAATCCTCGCCTGTGAGGATTTTTCCCTCCATTCTGTAAATCTTTTACCACACTTAGTGAAATCTCAACAGGACGTAGGGCTTTTACTCCCACCATCGAGGGCCCGAACCTGTCTAAACTCTTTGTGCTCCTGTTCACCATTGTTCAGCATACCTTCCCGAAGGGTCATCTTGAAAGGTCTCACAATTACAAATTCTGCATAAGTTCGGCTGAGGACTCCGAGTCCGAATCGTCGACACGAGCCACCCCATGCGCACGTGCCAGCACAGTTGCGTCGCCTTGCCCAGCGGTTAAACGACCGCGCTCCAGTAGCGTTTCGCGCGCGCGCTCCCGTTGCCGTGGCATTTGCATGGCGTTACGTGTCGTTGCCGGAGCTGTGCCGCTGCCTCCGCATCTGCGCCGTCCCAGGTGAAGTTCCAAAGCACCCGACAAGGTCAGCAAAGCTGCAGCACCGCCTGAAGCAAATCACGTCGCCGTCGCCGTCGTTGCGCCTGCGCCCGACAAGTTTCTCCCCGGCGCAAGCAACCGCTGTCGTGTTTTCCCTCGCAAGCTCCGTCCTCGTGCCTATTTAAACCCTCCCTGTGCTTTGAAAACCTCAAGCCTCCAGAAAATCGGCTAAGTCCCAAACACCACCGCGAACACCTTCTTCTCCGGCGAGTCAGCGAGAGAGCTCACGGTGCCAGCCCATTTCACAGCCCCTCTCTTCGATCCAAGTTCATCAGTGAGTTCCTCCCTTCTCCCTCTCTGTGTCATAGCAGCCAATTGCACCAGATCGATCCCCATCGCCGGTGATCGCCGGATTCCCGATTTGCCCTGTTCCCCCAATGCCGTTCGATTCCCTCCAAATTAGCTCTCGATTCTGTAGAAGAAGTCGATCAGTAAGCTTAGTAGAGCAAGCCTATAGAACCAAAATCCCCATTTGAGCTCAAATCGAAGAAATCCCAAACTGGAACCTCAACCGTTCGCCGGACCTCGGAGCCAAGCTTCTCCGGTCATTCCCCGACCAAATTGACTGCACCAGTAGCTTCTACACTCCACCCTTTCACTCCCTGAGCAAAGAGTCGAGTTCAAACGCCTTGTGGCAAAAATCCCCAATCTCCAGTGTCATCTTCTCCAGCGCCGGTCGCCGGAATTATTTCCCGGCCGATCTAGCCCCTGAAACCTTGTCCCTTGGCTTTGCCTCAGCTCCCTGAGCAATTCTTTCCACTAGCTCGACACCTGGATCCGCCTAGATTGTGAGCTATGCCCTTGCCAAGCTCTTGTCCAGATCAATGTCTGTGCCGTGTCGCCACCGCAGTTCATCGCCGGATTTGGCCGCCCTCCGGCCACTTACTGTCCTTGAGCCTGTTGAGTGATTTGTTTCTGTTAGTAATGCCTACCTCCCAGACAAAGTGTTGCATCAATTGGAGCCCTGGATCAAAAGTTAAGCCATGCCCTAGTTTCTGGCCATGTCCAGCACTATGTCAGTGCATGTCAGCCACTGGCATTAGCCTTGTTTGACCCCTTCTGGTTGAGCAATGGAAATGCCACCTTGTCCCCTAGATTCCTGGAGTTGTGTTCTACATCTTTCCCTTCTATCAATTCTCCAGAAAACCATCCTAAGATCAGTTTGAAGCTATGCCAAAGCCATGAACCGAATGTCGACCCTTCGACGTTCAATCCTTTTTAGCCGTTTCTTCGACCAGAGCCCTTGTGACCTTGCCCTAAACCTTTCCCCTGCATGCATGACTTATTTACTTAATAATTTCTATGAAAACTATTTTCTGTATGCTTATGGTATGTGTTTGTGTGTTGTTTGATTGCCGCAGAGTCAGAAGTTGAAGGAGCGGAGGAAGTCTTCGAAGATCCGTCTGAGTACTTAGACCCAACATTGCAAGGCAAGCCTCATTCCTTTGATCATGTCTCGCCCAATATTTTCATATGAAGTATATTCACTGTTTCTTACTATGCATGCTTAGTTGAGATACAAGTTATGTTTGAATGACATGAGTAGATATTACCTAATGAATCATGAAACCCCTTTTTGTTATTGAACCTTCTTATATATGCTTTTGTCACCCTAGGACTCATATACTGAATATCCACATTAAACTTGAAATGGTCAAATACATGAGAGGTTATAATGAAAACCGTTTTGTCAAGAAAACTGATAAAAATGATCAGTAGTGAGGATTGGATTGTATGGAGAGGGTGCGGTGCGCACCAGGGAATGTGAATGCTCCTCACTATTGGTTCATAAGGACGAGAACCTTGTGCTGTGTCTCTATGCGAATTGTAAACGTACCAACCACTTGCCTGGTATGGGACAGGCACAACTTAGTAGCTTTTTGGTATTAGCAGTTCCCTGCATGGTTTGTCGGTCTGGTTTCTCGCGTGGAAACTGGTGGGCCGCAGTTCGGCCATGAGTGATGTGAGTTCAGAAAAATGATGAGAGATAAAGGTGGAAAGAAGGAAGACGCCCTACGCCTCAGATTAAGCCGTGCGCGGTTGTAATCTTGAACGGTCATATGTCTTGCGTGGACACAGACCAAGGCTATGTGTCTTGCGGGAACATAAGCCAGAGGCTAGGAAGTAAGGCAGTGGGGAGGATGTGAGACCCCCATTTGAGGATCACCTTGGTAACCGCCCAGGTAGGTTACACACAGCAGGATGTCACATGAGCTCAAAATCACACAAGCATAGTAATATCATTAAACAAGTATCAGGCCAACATGGCCAATATTACATAGCCAAAGCACCGAAAATGGCGCTAAGTAGAGTTGCTAAGAAAATAACTAGTTTATCAGAACCAGAATCGGTATCCAAGTACCGAACACACAACATAAAACACAAAGCAACGACAAAAAGCTTGACTTCCATCGCAGCGGGGTTGGAGGGGCTTCTCCCACATCTGACTTGACTTGGTGCGCAATCCTTCTAGAACGTGGGCTCGCCCGGGGTGCTTCCATCTTCAGGTGAGTACTCATAACTGAAAGAATCGGGATCCTCGAATCCCTCTTCTACAGTGGGATAAAAATGCAAGGGTGAGCACTTGGTGCTCAGCAACACTCATTCCAGGGATTAATGCAATTGTACTTACATGAGGGTGAAACATATGATTACGGGGTTTTAGTTTCATATGGATAGAGATATATAGATTCCCAAGTCATTTGTTCAGTAAAACAGTACTTTTGTCATGAAAATGATAGCTTAAACATTAAACAGATTTTCAATAAAACATTAGATGTAGTGGTCTCCCATGAGTCACTACTTTGTTAACCGCATTATGAAAACATTCCAAAACATTACTTGTGCTATAACCCATGGATAACATCCACAACGAAAAGACTCCTGAACCTGGGAGTACAGAGTATCTGATACTTCTTCTACACTTTGCAAAGGTGTACCTCTTTTTAAATCCACTGGTTCACTCGGCTTTCAAGTCGGATCAGCTCCATGTGACTTATACACATGTGACAAGGCCGAGATCACACAACGCTTTTACAGTTCAGTATCAACAGTATCCCTGCCCGGTAAATAGACAGTTAAGTCTCAAGTACCGTTGTGGGTCTTCCCCACTGCCTTACTTCCTAGCCTCTCTGGTCTATGTTCCCTCAGGACACATAGCCTTGGTCTATGTCCACGCGAGACATACGACCATTTAAGATTACAACCGCTCACGGCTTAATCAGGTCTAGGGCGCCTTCCTTCGTTTACGCCTTTTTCTCTCATCATTTTTCTGACTCACATCACTCATGGCCGAACCTTGGCCTTCCAGTTTCCACACGAGAAACCAGATCGTCAAACCATGCAGGGAACTGCTAATACCAAAAAGCTACTGAGTTGTGCCTGTCCCATACCAGGCAAGTGGTTGGTACGTTTACAATTCGTATAGAGACACAGCACAAGGTTCTCGTCCTTATGAACCAATAGTGAGGAACATTCACATTCCCTGGTGCGCACCGCACCCTCTCCATACAAACCAATCCTCACTACTGATCCCTTTTATCAGTTTTCTTGACAAAACGGTTTTGATCACAACTTCTCATGTATTTGACCATTTCAAGTTTAATGTGAATATTCAGTATATGAGTCCTAGGGTGACAAAAGCATATATATGAAGGTTCAATAACAAGAAGGGGTTTCATGATTCATCGGGTCATATCTACTCATGTCATTCAAATATAACTTGTATCTCAATTAAGCATGCATAGTAAGAAACAGTGTATATACTTCATATGAAAATATTGGGTGAGACATGATCAAAGGAATGAGGTTTGCCTTGCAATGTTGGGTCTAAATATTTAGACGGATCTTCAAAAACTTCTTTCGCTCCTTCAGCTTCTGACTCTGCGGCAATCAACCAACACACAAAGACATACCATAAGCATACAGAAAATAGTTTCTATAGAAAGTATTAAGTAAATAAGTCATGCATGCAGGGGAAAAGGTTAGGGCAAGGTCACAAGGGCTCTGGTCGAAGAAACGGCTAAAAAGGATTGAACGTCGAAGGGTCGACATTCAGTTCATGGCTTTGGCATGGCTTCAAACTAATCTTAGGATGGTTTTCTGGAGAAGTGATAGAAGGGAAAGATGTAGAACACAACTCCAGGAATCTAGGGGACAAGGTGGCATTTCAATTGCTCAACCAGAAGGGGCTGAACAAGGTCAATGCCAGTGACTGACATGCACTGACATAGTGCTGGACATGGCCAGAAACTAGGGCATGGCTTAACTTTTGATCCAGGGCTCCAATTGATACAACACTTTGTCTGGGAGGTAGGCATTACTAACAGGAATAAAACACTCAACAGGGACAAGAGCTGAAAGTGGCCGGAGGGCGGCCAAATCCGGTGAGAAAACACGGTGGCCTGGACATGAACTGAGCTACTGGACAGTGATCTTGGCATTGGAATAACTTTTGATTCAGGCAGATTCAGGGATCGAGCTAGTGGACAATATTGCTCAGGGTATTGGAATCTATCTAAGGGACAAGGTTTCAGGTGCTAGATCGGCCGGGAAATAATTCCGGCGACCGGCGCTGGAGAAGACGACACTGGAGCTCGGGGATTTTTGATACAGGGCGAATGAGCTCAATTCCAAGCTTGGGGATGATCTCTAGGGCTCAACAAGGCTACTGGAGGGGTTAATTTCATTGGAGATCGGCCGGAGGGGCTCGGCGACGAGGTCCGGCGAACTGGCTGAGGTTCCAGTTTGGGATTTCTTCGATTTGAGCACAATTGGGGATCCTGATTCAACAGGCTTGCTAGGAAATGGCTAAGGATCAATTTCTACTACTGGGGCGAGAGCTAATTCGGGATGAAATGGTTAGCATTGGGGAAACAGGGCAATTGGGCCTTTCCGGCGATCACCGGCGATGGGGATCGATCTGGTGCAATTGGTTGCTACTAAACAGAGAGGGGAACGAGGGGAACTCACTGGTGAACTTGGATTGGAGAAAGGGGCTGTGGAATGGGCTAGCACCGTGAGCTCACTCACTGGCTCGCCGGAGAAGAAAGCGAAAACGGCGAGAGCTCTGGAAAAATGGCTAAGTCCTGAGATGAGGCTTAAGCACAGCACTGGAGGGTTTAAATAGGTCCAAGGGCGGAGCTTGCGAGGGATTACGCGACAGTGGTTGCTTGCGCCGGGGAGAAGTTTGTCGGGCCAGGTGCAACGACGGCGATGCGATCGCGCTCAGGCGGTGCTGCAGCTTTGCCAGTTGCATTGGGACTTCACCAGTGATGGCGCAGATGCGGAGGCGACAGCGTAGCTCCGGCAACGACACGTACACGCATGCAATTGCCACGGCAACGGGAGCGCGCGCGCGAAACGCTACTGGAGCGCGGTCGTTTAACCGCTGGACAAGGCGAAGCAATGGTGCTGGCACGTGCGCGCGGGGTGGCTCAGTTGTTCACAACACAGGTGACAAGAAGCGGTGGCCGGCGGCGAGCAAACGCGGCGAAAACCACGGCGCGGCAACGTCGACGTGCACTGGTCGAAAGCAACGACCAGGCGCTGGTCGAATGGACTTGAAAAGAAGTTTGGGCCGTTCTGCAATTTCTGAAACTTGCTCCAGGGACTGTTCTGTGAGGAAAATTTGAATAGAACTTGGACTTGATTGCAAATCTGGAGATCTAAGGGTCCGATCTGAAATCTGATTTCGCAGGTAAGTTGCAAAAGATTATTAGAACTTATCTGGCCAGAGTTTGGTAAGATCGGGCAAGATCCGAAGAGTTTCGACACAATTGGGGAAAACAGTTTAGGGTAAAATAGGGTAATTAGGGTTTTAAAATGGCGAGGGCTGAAACTCAGCTTTAGGGTGAGATTTTGGAGATGGTCCCGAAGGGAAAAATGCTCTGGACAACATTTAGAAGGGAATGGCTGAAGCAGATTAGGGTTTGGGGTCCAGATGTGGATTTTGGCTATTTTAGGGTTTGGCAAAAACAGGGGTGTTACAGAGGACCCACAACAGTACTTGAGACTTAATTGTCTATTTACTGGGCGGGGATACTGTTAATACTGAACTGTAAAAGCGTTGTGTGATCTCGGCCTTGTCACATGTGTATAAGTCACATGGAGCTGATCCGACTTGAAAGTCGAGTGAACCAGTGGATTTAAAAAGAGGTACATCTTTGCAAAGTGTAAAAGAAGTATCAGATACTCTGTACTCCCAGGTTCAGGAGTCTTTTCGTAGTGGATGTTATCCATGGGTTATAGCACAAGTAAGGTTTTGGAATGTTTTCATAATGCGGTTAACAAAGTAGTGACTCATGGGAGACCACTACATCTAATGTTTTATTGAAAACCTGTTTAATGTTTAAAGTATCATTTTCATGACAAAGTACTGTTTTACTGAACAAATGACTTGGAAATCTATATATCTCTATCCATATGAAACTGAAACCCCGGAATCATATGTTTCACCCTCATGTAAGTACAATTGCATTAATCCCTGGAATGAGCGTTGCTGAGCACCAAGTGCTCACCCTTGCATTTATATCCCACTGTAGAAGAGGGATTCGAGGATCCCGATTCCTTCAGTTATGAGTACTCAGCAGAAGATGGAAGTGCCCCGGACGAGCCCACGTTCTAGAAGGATTATGCACCAAGTCAAGTCAGATGTGGGAGAAGCCTCTCCAACTCCGCTGCTGATTGAAGTCAAGCTGTTTGTCGTTGCTTTGTGCTTTATGTTGTGTGTTCGGTACTTGGATACCGATTCTGGTTCTGATAAACTGGCTATTTTCCTAGCAACTCTACTTAGCGCCATTTTCGGTGCTTTGGCTATGTAATATTGGCCATGTTGGCCTGATACTTGTTTAATGATATTACTATGCTTGTGTGGTTTAAGCTCACGTGGCATCATGCTGTGTGTAACCTACCTGGGCGGTTACCAAGGTGATCCTCAAATGGGGGTCTCACATGTGGCGCCTAGACCGGGTCAGGTACCACTCGTGGAGACTTCTGGTTATTTGATCCATATTGCGCAGAAGGTACTCCGACACAAGTGGGGACCCGTTCTTGAACGTACCCGGCTGGCTTTGTTTGGCCTTGCCTTTGGCCTTGCCCTTGCCTTTGGGCGGGGAGCGAGTGTATACCTTCGAAGGTTGGGGTGTGGTGCCGTCGGCCTCATTTGATGGCGAAGGGTTTGAGGCCGTCGGAGGAGGCATGGGGGCCGAAGGAGTTCGCTCATGCGTTGTGGCGGGGGTGGTGTCCTCAGGAAGTGAGCTGGTATCCATCGTCCACTTTAAGTACAAACGCTTAAATTAGATTTTGCAAATTGAGTATATTAACTGAGTTGTAAGCTAGAATGGCTAGGGTTTACCTCCTGTAGTCTAACACTCTTCTTGGGCCACTGTATGTACGAGCCCAATGCCTCGCCAATTGTACGCATTTCGTCCGTTGGGACGGGCAACGGAAAAGAGCTGTAGCCCGGGAGGGCCATGTCCACCTGTACCTTTGCGAATCCAGGCTCTAGAGGTACGCAGTGGATCCGGACATCCTCCCAAGACTGGTATACGACCCCGTTCGCAACCGCAACAGGTTTGTCGCCTATGTTGATCAATAGGCTACAGCTCTCCGGCTTCTGCAATTTGCAACAATTATAACAGGTTAGCGAAACAATTCTAACGTAACGGGAGTGGCATCAGCCGAACTGCATATATAGCTCAAGAGTTGCAATACCTCGATCAGGTCCACCGGATCCACGTGAACCTTCGAGCCAACACTACTCGGCCTGGCAGCGTCGACCTCGGCAGCTGGATCTAAACCCTTGGACTGCACAACTCGGCTGAGGCGTTCATACTTCTCGTTCATTTGAGCGAACATGTCCGCGAATTGTGCAGTCACATCTGCCCGTATCTTCTGAGATAGCTCCACTTCCCTTTCCTTCCAGCTGCCAGCCTTCTTCGCCTTTTGTCCGGGCTCCGAGAAGCCTTCCTTCCATGGCACCACAGCCCCCACGGTTCGCGTCCGCCTTGGATGCTCCTTGTTCCTTAGAGCCCGGGTAAGGATGTCGTTCTCCCTAAGGGGACTGAACAATCCCTCGGTCGCCTCCTTCAAGCAAGAGATCTGTTACATTGAAAGCTCACCATTGTGAGGAAGAAATATATACAAACTTGTGCGCACACTAGTGATCATAGTTAGCCAACTTACGAGTCGCTGCACGACCTCGACGTCCCTGGGGTTTGGGAACGCCACAGTCCCCGTGGCCGACACGGTCCCTCTGGCCAGCCACCAGCGCTTGCATCGCTGATCGCGGATCTCGGAGAGTGGTAGGTCAGGGAGTCGACGAAATGCGACGCCTCGTCTTCAGCCTTCTTCCATTGCTCCTCCTTCCCCGCATAGCCGCGAGAGCCGAGTCGGTGTGGGTAGTCGTTCCTCCTCTGGATTGCCCTGTTCTTCTCGCTGAGGGCCTTCGTACCAGAAACAAGAAAATTAATGCACCACTGCTTACTGCATACAATGGTGTAACCAAGCAAAGGAACCATTCATACCTTGAACTCAGGAGTCCCCTTCTGTTGGGCGAATTGCTCCCATACCTCTTCCGTTATGAAGGGGTACTTCTCGCATGGAGATTCGCCTTTAGCGAGGAAGGTACTGACGAGGACGCTCTTGAAGGTTTTCCACGTGTTGTTCATGTCCTTCAAGCAAGCTATCTTGGGACCATCGTCCGGGATGTTCCACTTGGCCTGTTTCAAATGGTGCATATAAGTAGGACTTACCTAATCTCTAGGATAAACCAAGGGAATGTGATTACTCAAGAGTTCAGTGATTTTGATTAATTTTACCTTCACTTCCGCCCACAGCCTATCCCTCTCGTCGGCCTTGACGTCCTTCCAGCTCTGGACGGTGATCTTCACCCTTTCCTTCGCCAACAAGCCAACATAGGCAGCATAGTGCCCGGCGTTCTTCCCGATCGGTCTCCCGAACTGGTTGAACTCACAGTAAAGATCCGCGCATTTGGCCAAATGACCCAACATCGTCGCGCCTCGCGCCTTCCTCTTGCGCTGGGACGAGACAGCGCCATCTACGTTCGCCCTCGCCGAATCACTACTATCAGCCGAGGAAGATGCCGACATGGCTTTACCTAAAATACCATGAACAAACCATCAATTGATATGAAGAAAGGTACATGACAAAGTTCATAACTAAAATTGTTGTGCTAATCTCTTTGCATGAAAATAAAGTCTGTTAAAATTTAAATGAACCTAAATTTGAGATGAACATTAGAAAATGGGAAGTAATTCACAGAAAATTCAAATGAGCAGTGCAAACTAACACATACTCTATTTCCTATCGGTTTTGAAAGGAAAACCGATAGTACTAAGGTTTGTATTCAGGAAGATTTAAAAGATTAGCAGTGCAAACTATGCTAATCTCTCTGCAGGAAAATAAAGTCTGTTAAAATTTAAATGAACATAAATTTGAGATGAACATTAGAAAATGGGAAGTAATTCACAGAAAATTCAGATGAGCAGTGCAAACTAACACATACTCTATTTCCTATCGGTTTTGAAAGGAAAACCGATAGTACTAAGGTTTGTATTCAGGAAAATTTAAAGGATTAGCAGTGCAAACTATGCTAATCTCTCTGCTGGAAAATAAAGTCTGTTAAAATTTAAATGAACCTAAATTTGAGATGAACATTAGAAAATGGGAAGTAATTCACAGAAAATTCAAATTAGCAGTGCAAACTATGATGGCACTACTATTTCCTATCGGTTTTCCAAGTCAAACCGATAGTAATCAAGTTTGAATTCAGTAAAATTTCCAAAATTGCTCAGCAGGAATATAAAGTAATTGCTCAGCAGGAACATAAAATATGTTAAAATGTAAATGAACCAAAATTTCAGATGAAAATTAGAAAATGGGAAATAATTAACAGAAAATTCAGTTTAAGGTATTTACTATCGGTTCTGAATAAGAAACCGATAGTGAACTACACTGTATGACAAATTGCTAGTGATTTTCATCAATTCTGTCATTCTCATAGCTATCAAGTTTGTAGTTCATGAATTTTACTCTAGATTTATATTTGTAATCCACTGAACGGGATATGAACCATTGCATACAAAATTAAGCAATACACGCGAGCGATTTGGTCAAGAACACTTACAGTCGATCGTGGAGTGGCCGGAGGCGGTGGCGCAATGCAATGCCGGAGGCGGTGGCGCAATGCAATGCCGAAGGCGGTGGAGAACCAGTGGCGCAAAGGAGCGAAGAAGCGAACGTCGGCGAATCTAGGGTTTTCTGCGCGCGTATTTGGAAATTGGAATGTGATCAGTTGCACTGGAGGGAAAATTGTGCGAAGTTATAACCTAATAAATGAATATTTACTATCGGTTCATCACCACAAAACCGATAGTAAAAACATGTAAGTTAGGGTTTTCAGTATGGGAACTTTTCACTATCGATTTTATTACACCAAACCGATAGTAAACTAAGAAACAGGGCTCATAACACAGTGTAAATCACTATCGGTTGTAAACACTAAACCGATAGTAAACTAAGAACAGGGGCTCATAACACAGTGTAAATCACTATCGGTTATGAACGATAAACCGATAGTATAGTTTAATTTCATATCGGTTTCACAGTTATAACCGATAGTAAAATACAATGTTATTGACCCTAAAGAATTTCCCTTAGAAAAATTACAGAGGATCTCAGTACATCATTTTGCATTGTATTTTACTATCGGTTTTATGACAAGAAACCGATAGTATATGTTAATTTCATATCGGTTTGGAGGTTGAAACCGATAGTATAATACTGTTAAATTGATCTAAAGGTATTTCCTGAGAACAATTACAGATGGGTCTCAGTACATCATTTTGCACTTGTAAAGACACTTGAAACCCCATGCAAATGACTTCCAATAATTTTGAAATAAATTAACAGTAAAGACCAATCATGGAATGAAAATTTGCAGTTTTCATATATATTTGTGAAAAGAATCAATTATTGCTCAAATCAAGTATATACTTCAATTGAAATGAAAATTTGCAGAAACGATTCTCAATGCATCACGTATGTTTTCCCAAAGAATTTTTGAAAAATGATTTGAAGAATTCTTCGATTAAAGATCCAAGTAATATACGTCACTTACATATTGCAAATTAGTCAAGAATGGTTGTCCACCCATAATCCTTCTTCGTGGTCGTCTCGCAGGTAACTTGTTTCGTCAATATCTTCGGTAGGGACAGATTGAAGGATTCCATCTAAAAATGGAGGTAGTTCGTCGAACTGATCGTACTCTTATTCATCTACAACGTCTTCGACCCCAACAATACGTCTCTTACTGTGAAGGAAAACGTGCAACTTTGGGTTGGCCGGGTCAACGATGTAGAACACCTGTGTGGCTTGCTCAGCAAGTATAAATGGATCATCTTTGTGTACGACTCTACTGAGATCGACGATAATTGTCGACTTTAACACCTCGAGGGATTTCGACCCATTGGCATCGAAACAGAGGAATCTTAAGTAATACATAATCGAGCTCCCATATTTCCTCAATAACACCGTAATATGAGTCGAGTGCCCTTACTGCCCTGGCATCCTCCGAAATAGCAAGTAGTGTCACTCCACTACATTGCATAGTATTCTTCTCATCCTGAGTTCTTGTGTAAAATGAATAGCCGTTGATGTCATACCCCTGCCAAGTCCCTACAGTAAATCTAGGCCCTCTGGCCAACCATGTAACACCTTCATCTACGTCGCCCTCAGAAGCTTGCAGGACTCTATTTTCGATCCACCCAGCAAACTTCCTATTATGTTCTCTGGTGACCCAAATCTCTGGCTTCGAGGGATTCTGTTTCCGTAACATTTCCTTGTGCTCGTGTATGTATGGCTCCACCCCCGTCATGTGCTGTAAGACCCAAAAATGGGCTTTTGCATACAGATCACTAGAGGGGACGACTGCTTTAAATCCAATCGTTCCAATGCCCTGAAGCCTGCCCTCATGCCGGGACGTAGGAACGCCAATTGGGTCAACCTCGGCCATATAGTTGGTGCAAAATTCGATCACCTCCTCGGCGGCATAACCTTCAATGATACTGCCCTCAGGCCGATGTCGATTCCTTACATATCCCTTCAAGATACCCATAAATCTCTCAAATGGATACATATAGCGCAGGAACACGGGTCTACAAAACTTAATTTCTCTGACAAGGTGAACAATTAGATGGACCATAACATCAAAAAAGGATGGAGGGAAATACATCTCCAACTGACAAAGAGTGGTAGTCACATCGCGTTGCAAATCGTCCAGTCCATCCATATTAATTACCTACAAGGACACAGTTACAGCAAATATTCAGATCCAAAAATCTGACAAGTTCTACGAATGGAGCTAATTAACTTGCTAGGAGTACACGCTTACGTACCTTGCCAGATATTGTGTTGAAGAAATAACATAGCTTTGTAATTGTCTCTCTGACTTTGACTGGGAGAATACCTCTGATAGCAATGGGAAGCATTTGTGACATCAGTACATGACAATCATGGGACTTCATACCAACCAGTTTCAAGTCTTTCATGGACACAAGTTTTTTCAAGTTCGCAGAATACCCGCATGGAACTTTGACACCATGTAGGCACTGACAGAGTTCTGTTTTTTCTCTTTTTGACAAAGTATAGCAGGCCGGGGGGAGGTATGTCCGCTTTCCCTTTTCCAACGGTGCAAGCTCAGTCCTTATGCCCATGTCGAGCATGTCACGGCGAACGTTGATGCCATCTTTCGTCTTTCCTGGAATGTTCAACAACAAACCAATCAAACTGTCACAAACATTTTTCTCTACGTGCATGACATCAATGCAATGTCGAACTTGTAAGTGCTCCCAATATGGCAGATCCCAAAGAATCGATCTCTTCTTCCAAAACATTTTTTCCTGGAGGTTTAGAACATTTACCGAACTCAACTTTGATGTCCTTCACGCGCAAGTAAAGCTCCTTACCAGTCACAAACACTGGGGCTGATCCTTTCTCAGGCTTCCCATTGAATGACTTCCTCTTCTTACGGTAGGCGTGATGCATCGGAAGGAATCTGCGGTGACCCATGTACACTGTTTTTCTGCAGTTCGATAACCACATGCTTTCAGTTTCATCCAGGCAAATAGGACAAGCCTTGCCTCCTTTCGTACTATACCCCGACAAATTTCCATAGGCCGGGAAATCATTTATGGTGCAAAATATCATGGCCCGCAACATGAAATTCTCTCGCTTATGTGCATCCCACACCCGCACCCATTCGTTCCACAATTTATGTAAGTCCTCGACTAACGGTGATAGAAACACGTCAATATCATTCCCGGGTTGTCTGGGTCCTGAAATTAGTAACGACATCATGATGTACTTGCGCTTCATACATAACCAAGGAGGAATATTGTAGATGCATAAAAGAACCGGCCAAGTGCTATGTCGACTGCTCATATTTCCGTGTGGATTCATACCATCCGTACTCAGCCCAAACCTTATATTCCTCACTTCGCCGCCAAACTCACCGAATGTTCTGTTAATGTTTCTCCATTGAATGGAATCAGCTGGATGTCTTAGTTTTCCGTCTTGTTTCCGACCTTCAACATGCCAACGCAAGTACTTCGCATCTTTCGGATTTGCAAACAGCCGTTTCAATCTGGGAATCACAGGCAAATACCACACAGTTTTTGCCGGAGGCCCTTTCTTTACCTCATCACATCCATTGTGATAAATTCTGTCCCCATGCTTATACCGCGATGCACCGCATCTTGGACAAACATGCAAATCTTCGTACTCGTTACGGTACAGAACACAATCATTTGGGCATGCATGTATTCTTTCGATTTCCATTCCCAATGGACACAATAGTTTTTTGGCCTGGTAAACCGATCTTGGAAACTCATTTCCCTCTGGAAGCATGTCCGCTAACAGATCCAATAGCGCCGTGAAACTCTTATCGCTCCAACCGTTGCTTGCCTTCAAGTTATATAATCTCAACACAGAAGACAACTTTGTAAATGTTTCACATCCGGGGAACAAAGGCTTCTCAGAATCAACAATTAATTTCTGAAATTTAGCTAAATCGTTTTCGCTGTAGTCTTCTTCTACATCACGTAACATTTCATCTAAATTGTCGTCATCTACATGGACTTCCGAATGAACATTATCAATGTTTTGATCATGATCATCATTACTGCAATCCACTTCCGGGTGGTGCTGAGTGGTAGCGGTAGTGCTCGTTTCCTCAAGATCTTCACCATGCCATATCCAACGGGTATAGCGTGCGTTAAAACCGCGACGAATCAAATGACTCCTAATCTGATCAGAGTTGCCGAACCTTTTTAAGTTCATACAATCTATACAAGGACAATGCATATCTTTCTCTCCCTTCTTCGCCTTTTCTTGCTCAGCAAATTTAATAAATCCATTCACACCCTCCAAATACTCAACAGTAGTACGTTTTATTCCATACATCCAATATTCTCGGTCCATCTACAATTATTTCACAAAATTGACAAATTCAAATAAATAATTAATGACTCAGGGCATGCATATATGCATGAAACATAATTAGCTAGGCCATATGTGTGTACATGAGCTGCTTAATTACATTAAATGGATTTGTATATATGAAACCCTTATTAACTTGATGCATGCATTAATTGGAAGAGCCAGCTAGCTAGCTGCTTAAATTCAGCTAGCTATAGCTAGCTAGCCAACCCAGCCTTCTAGCTAGTTTGGAGATACATGTATCTAGTTTAATGAATTGCAAGTAGAGAGAGAGGGAGAGTGTGAAAGAGTGATCGAGAGAGAGAGACAGAGGTGATGAGAAGATGACAATACCGAGGGGGATGGAAATATGATCAACCTCTCAGCTAGCTTCTCCAGATCACTCTAGCTTGGAGTCGTGCGGGGCTGAAATGATTCCAACATGCAGAGCGCAGAGCAGAGGTCGACCTAATTAAGTTGTCCAATTTTACTATCGGTTCAAAAACACAAACCGATAGTAAAATAAGGTCCCCACTGTCATAACCATTAGTGTATATGAAGTCATTTTACTATCGGTTTGTTTTATATAACCGATAGTACTATTTCATATATTGTATCGGTTAGTACAGTAATAACCGATAGTAAAAAGTCAGTAATTTCACTATCAGTTACCCGAGAAAAACCGATAGTACTATTCAATATATTATATCGGTTAATACAGTACGAACCGATAGTATAAAGTGAGTAATTTTACTATCTGTTACGAACGAAAAACCGATAGTACTATTTTAATATATTATATCGGTTGGTACAGTAATAACCGATAGTATAAAGTGCGCAATTTTACTATCAGTTAAAAATGAAAAACCGATAGTACTATTTAATATATTATATCGGTTTGTACAGTAATAACCGATAGTATAAAGTGCGCAATTTTACTATCAGTTAAAAATGAAAAACCGATAGTACTATTTAATATATTATATCAGTTTGTACAGTAATGACCGATAGTAAAAAGTATTTGCATTTCACTAACGTTGGACTAGTGTGTAACCGATAGTAAAATGATGGTTTTCTGCCGCTGTCGTCATATTCTATCGGATTTTTCCTAGATTGCTTATAACCGTTAGAAAATAAGGGTTAGTGGAATGCACTTCTGTAGTAGTGAACCCTCCATCGTGGCGACGACCGATGACCGCCAGCAACGCCGTTCGTTCTGCGTGCGCGCGTGCCTACTGTTGTTAGAACCTTTTTGCCACTTCGCCGCCATGCCGAAGCCAGCCACCCCGTCGCTCTGCTCTAGCCAGATATGGCGCAATCTTCTCCTATGGGAGAGTCACTACAGCATCCCAACGCCGTGCATGCCGTCTCGATCCTGCTCCGGCGCCAGTCACGCGTATCCCGTTTCGATTTGCTTCAACTCTCGAGAACCCAGCCACTGCCTATATAAGCTTCCCCTCGCCCCAGAGTTCTTCACACCACTCCAGTAGCAACCAAAGTCCTTATTCGTCTTGTGTTTCTTCTTCGACTCCGGCAAGCCCAGTTCGGGGAGCACGGTGACAGCGCTCTCCACTGCATCTTCTTCCAAACTGACCACACCCGTGAGTAGCCCTCATCTCCCTTGTCATGCTGTAGCACTTAATTGAGTTCTCTTGCACCTCATTGCTGGTGATCGCCGGAAATGGCTAAAACCCCTGTCCCGGCAATGCCCTGTGTTTTAGCCCAAATTGGCCTCCGTGCTAGTAGGACAAATTGATCAGCACCTCACCCTTAGCAGGCCTGTAAGCTTGGATTTTGAAATTAGCCTCAAATCAAAAGCTTTTCCCTTTTTGTGCGCCACCAGTGACCGGGCTCACGTCGCCAGGCCACACGGCGACCCTCCGGTCAAATTGGCCGTGTCCGTAGCTTCTACTTGTCCCCCTCTCACTCTCTTAGCAAGGAATCGAGTTCAATCGCACTGTAGTCGGAACCCCCAAATCCAACGCCTTCTTCCCCAGCGCCGGCCGCCGGAATTTGTCCCCGGCCGATCTAGCCAATACCACTTTGTCACTTAGCTAGGTCTCAGCCCCCTGAGCATTTAGTTCCACTAGCCCAACCTCTGAATCTACCCAGATCAAGAGTTATACCTTTGCCAAGTTCTTGTCCAAAACTGTGCCTGTGCCGTGTCGCCGCCGTAGTTCATCGCCGCCGTTCGTTGTTGTCCGGCCGCCCTAACCCCTGAAACCACCGCCAATGTGTTCCTGGCATCCACGCCTACCTCCTAGACATAGTTGCGAAGTATTTGAAGCCCAGAACCAGATTTACCTCTCTGCCCTAGTTTTTAACAATGTCAGTGCATGTCAGCCACTGGCATTAGCCTCTTTTGACCCTTTCTATTTGAGCAATTGAAATGCTACTTTGTCCACTAAGTTCCTGGATCCATGATCTACAATTTTCTCTACTGTCACATCTCCAGAAAACCCACCTAGAGCCAACCTAAGGTTATGCCTAGTCGTGAACCGAATGTCGACCCTTCGACGTTCAACCTCTTTGAACCTATCTCTTTGAGCAGCGCTCGAGTAACCTTGTCCAAAGCATCTCCACTGCATGAATGTTATATTTTATTTATTATTTCCTATAAAAGCTATTTTATGTATGTTTCCGTGGTGCGATGTGTTGAATTGCCTCGTTGTTGTGTGCGCGAATAGAGCAAGGAGCAGAAGAATCAACAGAAAACTTCAAAGAATCATCTGAGCAACTATACCCCTCACTGCAAGGTAAGTCTAAATCCCTTGATCATGTCTCGTCTAATATTTTGAAATGAAGTATGTTAGTTGTTTTCAAGTATATGCATGCCCACTACTACAGAAATGCTTTTCACTATCGGTTAAAAATCCACTCTACTATCGGTTCTCTTACCGATAGTGGTCGGCACGATAGTAGAGGGCAGCACACTTCTATCGGTTCAAAAACCGTTAGTAAAACATCTACAATCCCAACGTTCACTAATCGCTATCGACTATTTCTTCTATCGGCTCGGTTTTAAACCGATAGTATTGTATAAGTTTTTTCTATCGGCTCGTATATAAACCGATAGTATTGCTTAGGCCTTTTGTATCGGCTAGGATCTAAACCGATAGTAATCTAAACATTTTTTTCTATCGGCTCTTATATAAACCGATAGTATTGTTTAGGCCTTTTGTATCGGCTAGGATCTAAACCGATAGTAATATAAACGTTTTTTTCTATCGGCTCTTATATAAACCGATAGTATTTTGTGGACACATTTACTACTGGAAACTTTATTCTATCGGTTGTTATATATAAACCGATAGTATTGTGTGGACACAGTTAGTACTGGAAACTTTATTCTATCGGTTGTAGTATATAACCGATAGTACTGAAATATTTATTCTATCGGTTATATTATATAACCGATAGTATTTTGTAGACTCGTTTAGTTAGTACAGGAAACTTTATTCTATCGGTTTCTGAATATGAACCAATAGTATTGTTAGTTTTTCCTATCAGTTATGTAGTGGCACGGTTAGTACTAAATATTTACAAATATACATACAATAATACAGAGATACATACAGCAATATACATACAGCAATACAGAGATACATTGGATCATTCACAAATACACCAATATTTACAAATATTCACCAATATTCACATATTGAATTTGTTCACAAATACACAAATACAGTAATATACACATGCATTGGACAGACTGAATTTATGCACATATTGATCGAGTTTATTCACAAATACATCAATGAATCTATTCACATATATTCACATATATTCACAAATCAATGAATCAACACATTCAATATATATTCACAAATACAACAATCAACACAAGTCAGTTACTATCGATCGTTGATAGCCACTTCTTCCATGACATATTGAGCCCAAATTGTTCGCAGCTCCTTCAATTGAGGCAACTCATATTGCTCTTTCAACATGGTGCTCTGCATATATGCGTGTATGAAGTTAGGATCGTACGTCACATCCAATTAAAGTTCGACTTTGAGTCAGGAAAAATAGTTACCTTAGGGAATTGGGCAAAGTTTCTCCTGATCAGGTCATACATGAATCTCATGACATAGAAGCCACATTCCCACGATTGTGGCTGCTGATGGCACTGGAAAAATTGCATATGCAAAGACATAAACCCACATTAACTCGAAAGAACTAATTAAGCTTAAATTAAAAGACTCATCATGAGTACTTCCATCCGTATTAATTACCTCATATTCTTTCCAAGAAATTGTTGTACCCTTCGACGCGTCATGACTCCCTCCAGCACTAGCATAATTTTTGAAACCCTGTATTTAATTTAGCATTGCCGATTAATATCTTATCATTAATTAGCTAGTCAGAGAAAAATTTAAGACAACTATGTTACTTACGCGTCTATGTGCCATGTGAGGGTGAAAACATGCGCCACCTTGTCGCTCATTGAATCGAGGTAATAGACCTCATTCATCCATGGGCAAATGACGGCGAGGACCCAGTGGCCCCTACATTGCATATATAAGCGAACCGTTTCATACATATGTTAGGCGTAACATACAAGAATGAGTTAAATTAGTAGGAAATACACTAACCTTTGGTGGTACGGCGCAAGGATGAACTCTCGGTCCTGCTGCGCTAGTAGTGCCCTTGATATGTATTCCTCCGCATGTGCTTGGTCGTGCTCTAGCATCGTGAGGCTTATTTTCTCTGGGTCGAGGAAACCCACCTTGTCACATGCCCTCATCGACGCCAGCCTATACATGCACCTGGATGCAAAGTAGACATTAGTAAGTAGTGCATACAAAAAGTGATTAGATTTATGAAACGAACTGTGATAACTTCAGACAACAGCACACTCACAGGACTCCAGTCCGTATGATGGACATATCAAGCTCCCGCCAGTTGAGGAGGTCGAACAAATCCTCGTGGGCCACCGATATGCTCCCGGGCTCACGGTGAAAATGGGCTGGCCTGAAGTGAACCAAGAAGTTGATGTGGCGCCTAGACCGGGTCAGGTACCACTCGTGGAGACTTCTGGTTATTTGATCCATATTGCGCAGAAGGTACTCTGACACGAGTGGGGACCCGTTCTTGAACGTACCCGGCTGGCTTTGTTTGGCCTTGCCTTTGGCCTTGCCCTTGCCTTTGGCCTTGCCCTTGCCTTTGGGCGGGGAGCGAGTGTATACCTTCGAAGGTTGGGGTGTGGTGCCGTCGGCCTCATTTGATGGCGAAGGGTTTGAGGCCGTCGGAGGAGGCATGGGGGCCGAAGGAGTTCGCTCATGCGTTGTGGCGGGGGTGGTGTCCTCAGGAAGTGTGCTGGTATCCATCGTCCACTTTAAGTACAAACGCTTAAATTAGATTTTGCAAATTAAGTATATTAACTGAGTTGTAAGCTAGAATGGCTAGGGTTTACCTCCTGTAGTCTAACACCCTTCTTGGGCCACTGTATGTACGAGCCCAATGCCTCGCCAATTGTCCGCATTTCGTCCGTTGGGACGAGCAACGGAAAAGAGTTGTAGCCCGGGAGGGCCATGTCCACCTGTACCTTTGCGAATCCAGGCTCCAGAGGTACGCAGTGGATCCGGACATCCTCCCAAGACTGGTATACGACCCCGTTTGCAACCGCAACAGGTTTGTCGCCTATGTTGATCAATAGGGTACAGCTCTCC
This sequence comes from Pharus latifolius, assembly GCA_019359835.1. Taxonomy (NCBI): domain Eukaryota; kingdom Viridiplantae; phylum Streptophyta; class Magnoliopsida; order Poales; family Poaceae; genus Pharus; species Pharus latifolius. Next base: position 11,277,952 of record CM033319.1, on the reverse strand, counting down.
GGCTTCTGCAATTTGCAACAATTATAACAGGTTAGCGAAACAATTCTAACGTAACGGGAGTGGCATCAGCCGAACTGCATATATAGCTCAAGAGTTGCAATACCTCAATCAGGTCCACCGGATCCACGTGAACCTTCGAGCCAACACTACTCGGCCTGGCAGCGTCGACCTCGGCAGCTGGATCTAAACCCTTGGACTGCACAACTCGGCTTAGGCGTTCATATTTCTCGTTCATTTGAGCGAACATGTCCGCGAATTGTGCAGTCACATCTGCCCGTATCTTCTGAGATAGCTCCACTTCCCTTTCCTTCCAGCTGCCAGGCTTCTTCGCCTTTTGCCCGGGGTCCGAGAAGCCTTCCTTCCATGGCACCACAGCCCCCACGGTTCGCGTCCGCCCTGGATGCTCCTTGTTCCCTAGAGCCCGGGTAAGGATGTCGTTCTCCCTATGGGGACTGAACAATCCCTCGGTCACCTCCTTCGAGCAAGAGATCTGTTACATTGAAAGCTCTCCATTGTGAGGAAGAAATATATACAAACTTGTGCGCACACTAGTGATCATAGTTAGCCAACTTACGAGTCGCTGCACGACCTCGACGTCCCTGGGGTTTGGGAACGCCACAGTCCCTGTGGCCGACACGGTCCCTCTGGCCAGCCACCAGCGCTTGCATCGCTGATCGCGGATCTCGGAGAGTGGTAGGTCAGGGGAGTCGACAAAATGCGACGCCTCGTCTTCACCCTTCTTCCACTGCTCCTCCTTCCCCGCATAGCCGCGAGAGCCGAGCCGGTGTGGGTGGTCGTTCCTCCTCTGGATTGCCCTGTTCTTCTCGCTGAGGGCCTTCGTACCAGAAACAAGAAAATTAATGCACCACTGCTTACTGCATACAATGGTGTAACCAAGCAAAGGAACCATTCATACCTTGAACTCAGGAGTCCCCTTCTGTTGGGCGAATTGCTCCCATACCTCCTTCGTTATGAAGGGGTACTTCTCGCATGGAGATTCGCCTTTAGCGAGGAAGGTACTGACGAGGACGCTCTTGAAGGTTTTCCACGTGTTGTTCATGTCCTTCAAGCAAGCTATCTTGGGACCATCGTCCGGGATGTTACACTTGGCCTGTTTCAAATGGTGCATATAAGTAGGACTTACCTAATCTCTAGGATAAACCAAGGGAATGTGATTACTCAAGAGTTCAGTGATTTTGATTAATTTTACCTTCACTTCCGCCCACAGCCTATCCCTCTCGTCGGCCTTGACGTCCTTCCAGCTCTGGACGGTGATCTTCACTCTTTCCTTCGCCAACAAGCCAACATAGGCAGCATAGTGCCCGGCGTTCTTCCCGATCGGTCTCCCGAACTGGTTGAACTCACAGGAAAGATCCGCGCATTTGGCCAAACGACCCAACATCGTCGCGCCTCGTGCCTTCCTCTTGCGCTGGGATGAGGCAGCGCCATCTACGTTCGCCCTCGCCGTATCACTAGTATCAGCCGAGGAAGATGCCGACATGGCTTTACCTAAAATACCATGAACAAACCATCAATTGATATGAAGAAAGGTACATGACAAAGTAATTCACAGAATATTCAGATGAGCAGTGCAAACTAACAAATACTATATTTCCTATCGGTTTTGAAAGGAAAACCGATAGTACTAAGGTCTATATTCAGGAAAATTTAAAAGATTAGCAGTGCAAACTATGCTAATCTCTCTGCTGGAACATAAGGTATGTTAAAAAATAAATGAACCTAAATTTGAGATGAAAATTAGAAAATGGGAAATAATTCACAGAAAATTCAAATTAGCTGTGCAAAATATGATGGCACTACTATTTACTATCGGTTTTCCAAGTCAAACCGATAGTAATCAAGTTTGAATTAGGAAAATTTCCAAAATTGCTCAGCAGGAACATAAAGTAATTGCTCAGCAGGAACGTAAGGTATGTTAAAAAATAAATGAACCTAAATTTGAGATGAAAATTAGAAAATGGGAAGTAATTCACAGAAAATTCAACTTAGCTGTGCAAACTATGATGGCGCTACTATTTACTATCGGTTTTCCAAGTCAAACCGATAGTAATCAAGTCTGAATTAGGAAAAATTTCCAAAATTGCTCAGCAGGAACATAAAGTAATTGCTCAGCAGGAACATAAGGTATGTTAAAATATAAATGAACCAAAATTTCATATGAAAATTAGAAATGGGATATAATTAACACAAAATTCAGTTTTAGGGTATTTACTATCGGTTCTGAGTAAGAAACCGATAGTGAACTACACTGTATGACAAATTGCTATGATTTTCATCAATTCTGTCATTCTCATATCTATCAAGTTTGTAGTTCATGAATTTTACTCTAGGTTTCTATTTGTAATCCATGGAACGGGATATGAACCATTGCATACAAAATTAAGCAATACACGCGAGCGATTTGGTCAAGAACACTTACAGTGGATCGTGGAGTGGCCGAAGGCGGTGGCGCAATGCAATGCCGGAGGCGGTGGAGAACCAGTGGCGCAGAGGAGCGAAGAAGCGAACGTCGGCGATTCTAGGGTTTTCCACGCGAGTATTTTTCGATTTGGAATGTGATCAGTTGCACTGGAGGGAAAATCGTGCAGGTTATAACCTAATAAATGAATCTTTACTATCGGTTCATAACCACAAAACCGATAGTAAAAACATGTAAGTTAGGGTTTCGTAACACAGTGTAAATCACTATCGGTTGTGAACACTAAACCGATAGTAAAATAAGAACAGGGGATCATAACACAGTGTAAATCACTATCGGTTGTGAACACTAAACCGATAGTAAACTAAGAACAGGATCATAACACAGTGTAAATCACTATCGGTTGTGAACACTAAACCGATAGTAAACTAAGAACAGGGATCATAACACAGTGTAAATCACTATCGGTTGTGAACGATAAACCGATAGTATAGTTTAATTTCATATCGGTTTCACAGTTATAACCGAAAGTAAAATACAATGCTATTGACCCTAAAGGATTTCCCTTAGAAGAATTACAGAGGATCTCAGTACATCATTTTGTATTGTATTTACTATCGGTTATGACAATAAACCGATAGTATATGTTAATTTCATATCGGTTTGGAGGTTGAAACCGATAGTATAATACTGTTAAATTGATCTAAAGGTATTTCCTGAGAACAAATACAGATGGGTCTCAGTACATCATTTTGCACTTGTAAAGACACCTGAAACCCCATGCAAATGGCTTGCAATAATTTTGAAATAAAATAACAGTAAAGACCAATCATGGAATGAAAATTTGCAGTTTTCATATATATTTGTGAAAAGAATCAATTATTGCTCAAATCAAGTATATACTCCAATTGAAATGAAAATTTGCAGAAATGATTCTCAATGCATCACGTATGTTTTCCCAAAGAATTTTTGAAAAATGATTTGAACATTCTTCGATCCAAGTAATATACGTCACTTACATATTGCAAATTAGTCAAGAATGGTTGTCCACCCATAATCCTTCTTCGTGGTCGTCTCGCAGGTAACTTGTTTCGTCAATATCTTCGGTAGGGACAGATTGAAGGATTCCATTTAAAAATGGAGGTAGTTCGTCGAACTGATCGTACTCTTCTTCATCCACAACGTCTTCGACCCCAACAATACGTCTCTTACTGTGAAGGACAACGTGCAACTTTGGGTTGGCCGGGTCAACGATGTAGAACACCTGTGTGGCTTGCTCAACAAGTATAAATGGATCATCTTTGTGTGCGACTCTACTGAGATCGACTAGAGTAAACCCATAATTGTCGACTTTAACACCTCGAGGGATTTTGACCCATTGGCATCGAAACAGAGGAATCTTAAGTAATACATAATCGAGCTCCCATATTTCCTCAATAACACCGTAATATGAGTCGAGTGCTCTTACTGCCCTGGCATCCTCCGAAATAGCAAGTAGTGTCACTCCACTACATTGCATAGCACTCTTCTCGTCCTGAGTTTTTGTGTAAAATGAATAGCCGTTGATGTCATACCCCTGCCAAGTCCCTACAATAAATCTAGGCCCTCTGGCCAACCATGTAACATCTTCATCTACATCGCCCTCAGAAGCTTGCAGGACTCTATTTTCGATCCACCCAGCAAACTTCCTATTATGTTCTCTGGTGACCCAAATCTCTGACTTCGAGGGATTCTGTTTCCATAACATTTCCTTGTACTCGTGTATGTATGGCTCCACCCCCGTCATGTGCTGTAAGTCCCAAAAATGGGCTTTTGCATCCAGATCACTAGAGGGGACGACTGCTTTAAATCCAATCGTTCCAATGCCCTGAAGCCTGCCCTCATGCCGAGACGTAGGAACGCCAATTGGGTCAACCCCGGCCATATAGTTGGTGCAAAATTCGATCACCTCCTCGGCGGCATAACCTTCAATGGTACTGCCCTCAGGCCGATGTCGATTCCTTACATATCCCTTCAAGATACCCATAAATCTCTCAAATGGATACATGTAGCGCAGGAACACGGGTCCACAAAACTTAATTTCTCTGACAAGGTGAACAATTAGATGGACCATAACATCAAAAAAGGATGGAGGGAAATACATCTCCAGCTGACAAAGAGTGGTAGTCACATCGCGTTGCAAATCGTCCAGTCCATCCATATTAATTACCTGCAAGGACACAGTTGCAGCAAATATTCAGATTCAAAAAATCTGACAAGTTCCACGAATGGAGCTAATTAACTTGCTAGGACTACACGCTTACGTACCTTGCCAGATATTGTGTTGAAGAAATAACATAGCTTTGTAATTGTCTCTCTGACTTTGACTGGGAGAATGCCTCTGATAGCAATGAGAAGCATTTGTGACATCAGTACATGACAATCATGGGACTTCATATCAACCAGTTTCAAGTCTTTCATGGACACAAGTTTTTTCAAGTTTGCAGAATACCCGCATGGAACTTTGACACCATGTAGGCACTGACAGAGTTCTGTTTTTTCTCTTTTTGACAAAGTATAGCAGGCCGGGGGGAGGTATGTCCGCTTTCCCTTCTCCAACGGTGCAAGCTCAGTCCTTATGCCCATGTCGAGCATGTCACAGCGAACGTTGATGCCATCTTTCGTCTTTCCTGGAATGTTCAACAACAAACCAATCAAACTGTCACAAACATTTTTCTCTACGTGCATGACATCAATGCAATGTCGAACTTGTAAGTGCTCCCAATATGGCAGATCCCAAAGAATCGATCTCTTCTTCCAAACATTTTTTCCTGGAGGTTTAGAACATTTACCGAACTCAACTTTGATGTCCTTCACGCGCAAGTAAAGCTCCTTACCAGTCACAAACACTGGGGCTGATCCTTTCTCAGGCTTCCCATTGAATGACTTCCTCTTCTTACGGTAGGCGTGATGCATCGGAAGGAATCTGCGGTGACCCATGTACACTGTTTTTCTGCAGTTCGATAACCACATGCTTTCAGTTTCATCCAGGCAAATAGGACAAGCCTTGACTCCTTTCGTACTATACCCCGACAAATTTCCATAGGCCGGGAAATCATTTATGGTACAAAATATCATGGCCCGCAGCATGAAATTCTCTCGCTTATGTGCATCCCACACCCGCACCCCTTCGCTCCACAATTTTTGTAAGTCCTCGACTAACGGTGATAGAAACACGTCAATATCATTCCCGGATTGTCTGGGTCCTGAAATTAGTAACGACATCATGATGTACTTACGCTTCATACATAACCAAGGAGGAAGATTGTAGATGCATAAAAGAACCGGCCAAGTGCTATGTCGACTGCTCATATTTCCGTGTGGATTCATACCATCCGTACTCAGCCCAAACCTTATATTCCTCATTTCGCCGCCAAACTCACCGAATGTTCTGTTAATGTTTCTCCATTGAATAGAATCAGCTGGATGTCTTAGTTTTCCGTCTTGTTTCCGACCTTCAACATGCCAACGCAAGTACTTCGCATCTTTCGGATTTGCAAACAGCCGTTTCAATCTGGGAATCACAGGCAAATACCACACAGTTTTTGCCGGAGGCCCTTTCTTTACCTCATCACATCCATTGTGATAAATTCTGTCCCCATGCTTATACCGCGATGCACCGCATCTTGGACAAATATGCAAATCCTCGTACTCGTTACGGTACAGAACACAATCATTTGGGCATGCATGTATTCTTTCGATTTCCATTCCCAACGGACACAATAGTTTTTTGGCCTGGTAAACCGATCTTGGCAACTCATTTCCCTCTGGAAGCATGTCCGCTAACAGATCCAATAGCGCCATGAAACTCTTATCGCTCCAACCGTTGCTTGCCTTCAAGTTATATAATCTCAACACAGAAGACAACTTTGTAAATGTTTCACATCCGGAGAACAAAGGCTTCTCAGAATCAACAATTAATTTCTGAAATTTAGCTAAATCGTTTTCGCTGTAGTCCTCTTCTACATCACGTAACATTTCATCTAAATTGTCGTCATCTACATGGACTTCCGAATGAACATTATCAATGTTTTGATCATGATCATCATTACTGCAATCCACTTCCGGGTGGTGCTGAGTGGTAGCGGTAGTGCTCGTTTCCTCAAGATCTTCACCATGCCATATCCAACGGGTATAGCGTGCGTTAAAACCACGACGAATCAAATGACTCCTAATCTGATCAGAGTTGCCGAACCTTTTTAAGTTCATACAATCTATACAAGGACAATGCATATCTTTCTCTCCCTTCTTCGCCTTCTCTTGCTCAGCAAATTTGATAAATCCATTCACACCCTCCAAATACTCAACAGTAGTACGTTTTATTCCATACATCCAATATTCTCGGTCCATCTACAATTATTTCACAAAATTGACAAATTCAAATAAATAATTAATGACTCAGGGCATGCATATATGAATGAAACATAATTAGCTAGGCCATATGTGTGTACATGAGCTGTTTAATTACATTAAATAGATTTGTATATATGAAACCCTAATTAACTTGATGCATGCATTAATTGGAAGAGGCACCTAGCTAGCTGCTTAAATTCAGCAAGCTATAGCTACCTAGCCAACCCAGCCTTCTAGCTAGCTTGGAGATACATGTATCTAGTTTAATGAATTGCAAGTAGAGAGAGAGAGGGAGATTGTGAAAGAGTGATCGAGAGAGAGAGAGAGGTGATGAGAAGATGACAATACCGAGGGGGATGGAAATATGATCAACCTCTCAGCTAGCTTCTCCAGATCACTCTAGCTTGGAGTTGTGCGCGGCTGAAATGATTCCAACATGTAGAGCGCAGAGCAGGGGTCGACCTAATTAAGTTGTCCAATTTTACTATCGGTTCAACAACACTAACCGATAGTAAAATAAGGTCCCCACTGTCATAACCATTAGTGTATATAAAGTCATTTTACTATCGGTTTGTGTTGTTGAACCGATAGTAATATTTCATATATTGTATCGGTTAGTACAGTAATAACCGATAGTAAAAAGTCAGTAATTTCACTATCAGTTACCCGAGAAAAACCGATAGTACTATTCAATATATTATATCGGTTAATACAATACGAACCGATAGTATAAAGTGAGTAATTTTACTATCTGTTACGAACGAAAAACCGATAGTACTATTGTAATATATTATATCGGTTGGTACAGTAATAACCGATAGTAAAAAATCAGTTATTTCACTATCAGTTAAAAATGGAAAACCGATAGTACTATTGAATATATTATATCGGTTTGTACAGTAATAACCGATAGTATGAAGTTCGCAATTTTACTATCAGTTACAAAAGGAAAACCGATAGTACTATTTAATATATTATATCGGTTTGTACAGTAATGGCCGATAGTAAAAAGTATTTGCATTTCACTAACGTTGGATTAGTGTGTAACCGATAGTAAAATGATGGTTTTCCGCCGCTGTCGTCCTATTCTATCGGATTTTTTCTAGATTGCTTACAACCGTTAGAAAATAAGGGTTAGTGGAATGCACTTCTGTAGTAGTAGCCTTACATTCAAATGAGAATTATATTCAAATAAAGTGGTTAAACATGACCTAAATAATTGTGAAGCCCCTTTTGTGATTGAATATCGAGGCACCCTTGTCACCCTAGGATATCATGCTTAGGCTATGCTTATGCTCAAGATTATATGTTAAATGCTAAATGGTCACATGTGTGAAAAGTATGTTCAAAACCCTTTTTGTGAAAAAAAATGTGATTGGAATCGATAGTGAGGATGGTTTGATTGGTTGGTGCTGTGTGCGCACTGAGAATGTGAAAGACTCCTCACTAAAGATTCATAAGGACGAGAATCTTGTGTTGTACTTCTATGCAGCATGAAAAACGTACCAACCACTTGCCCGGTATGGGACGGGCGCAACATAGTAGCTTTCTTAGTATTAGCTTTTCCCTGCAATGGTTGTCGGTCCGGTTTCTCGAGAGAAAACTGGTGGGCCACAGAGGGCCATGAGTGATGTGAGATCAGAAAAATAAAGAGAGGATAAGGTGTAAAAAGGAAGACGCCCTACGCCTGGATTAGGTCATGCGCGACTGTAATCAAGAGAGGCTATGTGTCTTGCGAGACAATAGACCAAGGCTAGGAAGAATTGGCTGTGGGGATGTGCGTAAAAGTCGCATGGAGAGGTACCGACTTGAAAGCTGAGTGATCGGTGGATTAAGGTGGTACACCTTTGCAAAATTATAAAAAGTATCGGATATTCTGAGCTCCTAGGTCATGGAGTCTGCGCGCAGTGGATTCTATCCACGTCGATGCAGTACAAGTAGATTTTGGGAAAGTTTTTCACAAAATTGAGTAAAGTGGTGACTCATGGAAGACCGCCACGCATAACATCTTCTGAAAATCTAGCTTAGGATTTTAAAAGCCTCGCTTTTGAAAACAAAAACATTTTCTTCAAAATTAAGAGTGAAAATCTATTCTATGAGCCAAAGAGCCATCCCTTGGAAATTTCCCCCTCATCTATATACCTGCATTCTTATATGAGATTTGTTGAGCACTATGTGGACAATGTGCTCACCCTTGCTTTTGCAAACAAAATTTAGAGGAAGGATTCATTGATCCTGAGTCCTACGGTCTTGAACCCAACATGGCAGAAGAAGAAACTACTCTAGAAGATCCAGCTTACTAGAGGGTCATTTACCAAGTTGAGTCCGATGCGGAGGAAGCCCATGCAACGCTGCTGCAGTTGAAGATGAAGACCGTTGAAGTCTTTTTGCTTGTTGTTGTTGTCTTACTCAGTGCCGACCTTTGTGTCGAATAAAACTCCTTAATTTTGTATCAACACTAAATTGCGTCATTTTGGCGCTATGTTATTGTAATCTTGGTCCTTGTGATCAGCACTTGTTTTAATTACTTGCATTTTTATATAATGCATCTTGTTGTTGTGAGCTTGCAATGTACCATTTCTGAGTGCAACCTACCTGGGCGGTTGCCACCGGATTCCTCAAATGAGGGTCCCACACATCACTGCCGTGTTGCTCCCTACACCACACACGCTAACTTCATACACTTCCACTGACTACCAAGCCCCATTTATTTTTGGCCCCACCTGTCAGTACATTTTCCGCAACGTGTTCGCCAGGCACGATTCACGATGGAACCCACAAAATACATCATCAAGCGCCATTAAATCGTTCAACGTTGTCGCTACATGTACTCGTGCGATGGTGCGACCCACCTATTAGAGCTAGAAATTTTTTGGAATTTTTTTAGATTTTTTCTAAATTTTTGGTAATTTTTTACTTTTTTTGCCCAAAAATAGTAAAATAATTGCAACGGCTATTTTTAACTACTATATTGCAACGATGATTTTTTTAGTGACTGACATGTGGGTCCCACCAAATAATTACTCTCAACAGCTAGTTTTTAATTGTATAACGCAACTCACACTCACATGTGGGTCGAGTTGAACTTTGGGCCCACTGTCAGCCGCATTCTACTGCGGCAACGTGGTAAAAGGAGATTTTTTCAATTCAAATCTTAACGCAACAAAAAAAAAATCAACTTTCAAACTGATAGTCGGACCCAAATTCTTCCTGGCCCCACCTGTTATTGACTTTGAGCCATTCACTGCCGCATTGCTCCTCACACCACACACGCTAACTTCATACACTTCCACTGACTACCAGGCCCCATTTATTTTTGGCCCAACCTGTCAGTACATTTTCTGCGGCGGGTTCACCAAGAACGATTCACGGTAGAACCTACAAAATACGTCGTTAGGCGCCATTAAATCGTTCAATGCTGCCGCTACACGTACCCGTGTGACGGTGAGACCCACCTATTAGAGCTCGAAGCAGCAAGAGTCTCGCCACACATTGTCGTACAACTCGTGGTAGCAAGACGCCGATCCAAACGGCAACAATGGACATAGGCTAAGGCTATCTCCAACGCACGTTTTTTGAGTGGCGCACGGTGGTCAAAGATGTTGGTCGACGAGCGCAAGGGACGCGTGAGCATGAGCTGAGGCACTCGACCACGCAATCATGAGGCGAGGTCGAAATGGTGGGCCCCACCGAGCGTGCGGCAGTCGAAGCAACTGTTTTGGAGCTAGTCGAAGGCGCGCGTACGCATTTTGTGGGGCCCACAAAGTTTAGACCAAACCAACACTTCACAACCCAAAACAATGACTGATAGGTGGGCCTATTTTATCGCGGGACCTACATATCATTGACTAAAACTAGTTTTCACGCACGGTCCCGAGGCACGTACGTGGCCCCACCACCACCGCAAAGCACCAACTTTTCAAATTTAACTCGTACTCACACACCGAAACATGTGTCAATGACAGGTAGGCCAGCAAGTAATGGGTCCCGCAAGTCAGCAACGGCGCATGAAAACTCAATTGAGAACGAGGAAGCAGCAGTGGGTCCCACCATTGTCCCGCGTTAATTTTGTTGCATCTAGGCCTTCATGCCTAACCCTAATTTTGGTGATTAATGAAAACAAAATGTTTCGAACTAATTGTGCTTTTGAGGTTATTTGATATAGAGTTATATCGGGAAGAAATACAAGATGAACATGACGTACCTGATGCAAAATAAAAAGCACAAGTCGCAAAGAGCAGGAACGAGACGTAAAAATCATGAAGATGCGAAAGACCTAAGGTATTATGAGTTTATATTATTTTACCGATTTCGGCGTTTGGAGTTGATCGGTTAGGAAAATTGTTTTTACTTTAACCGTACTATAAAGAGGGGTGGCGAAAGTCCTCTCTTTATCTCCAACACAAACCGAGAAACTTAGGTCATTACATTGCATCATTTTGGTTGGATTTGATTTGATTTTGATTTGAGTTATTTGGATTTTCAGTTTAGTTTTTGACAGCAGAAGAGTTTTTTGATCTTCTAGAAATATTTAGGCAGATCTGGTTTTTCTTCTGTTGACAAAAATGTAGCCCTTGAAATTATCTTTCAAACGAGCTATTAAACAACTCTTTTGGATTTCTGGTTTTAAAGTTATCTCTGTTTTTGTTCAGGATGACTGTCAGTTTGCTGAACTGACTGTCAGTTTGAATGTCAATTTAATTAAACTGACAATTGTCCAGAGAGAGTGTATTTTGTGCTCAAATTTTTTTGTACTAAACTGACTGTCAGTTTGTCCATACTGACTGTCAGTTGGGGATTCGACCACAATGTTTTTAACTGAGTTTTTATTTGATTTTGGTTGAGTCTGTGGTCGAACTGACTGTCAGTTTGCATAACTGACTGTTAGTTGTGGGTTTCAAGTTTCCATAAACGACCACGAATGGCTAGCAAATTTTCATCCGTAAATTTTGTCGGCCGTTGTGCACTAAACTGACTGTCAGTTAGGCAAACTGACTGTCAGTTTGAGTTGCTGA